>OU779864.1:36543464-37852157 GCA_916999025.1 Orgyia antiqua
GTGACTCTGCCCCCTGTACATGTCTAAACTTCGATATAATATAATTCATGATAGGAAACTTGTGTTAGAATCATGAGATACTAAGATTTCTCACGTTGCATAATACAGTATCAAGTTTAATATACTAAACTTGAGATTGTGCTTAATATCGGACGACGAAACTCAGAACTGTACCAATTATAACTTTATAATAGAGAATACTGTTATGCTGCCAATGATAGTGGCAGTGATAGTGAAATGGTTCAAGAGGATGGTTTTTTGTGTATATTGTTAAAGTGTTTTAACCGACTTCAATAAAAAAGGAGGTTCTCAATACGTCCTTATGTTTTTTTTATTACCTCATAACTTTTAACTGGGAGAAGCGATTTTGATGATTCTTTTTTAAGTCGAAAGCTGGTGGTTCCCGTTTGCTTCCATTAGCACCAGGTCAGAATCTGACGGTTATCTCCTGAGAAATCGAGGAAAACCCTCAAATTTCAAAGGCGCTTGAAGCCGACTGAACTTCTTTTTTTAAATATTCAGTTATTCATTTTCTAAGTTCCATGCCATAAATAGAAATGTCAAAGGTTCTAAAAAAATCTAAATGACACAGCTTAAGAATAAGTCAATTCGTTATAGCGTTACAAAATACTATGTATATTTAGATGTTTCTCTCCCTAGTATAACAAAGTGAGCGGTCAAGGGTCGTCTCTTTGCTTTCATTCCTTTGTGACTCCCTTCCATTCTCGTATACAATTTGTGTGCTACAATGTATACTTCTTTTTTATAAAGATTTTTCAAGATAAAGATGGCCAGTATTAAGTCTGTAAAAGAATAAATTAAAACTCTATGATGGAGCAGCGTTCAATAATACAAACTACTTTTAAATTTTTGAATTAAGAATGACTTATAAAAAAATATGGGAGAATTTTTTAATTCCAATTTCAAATCTTGAGAACTACTTTTTTAGGGTTCCGTACCCAAAGGGTAAAAACGGGACCCTATTACTGAGACTTCGCTGTCCGTCCGTCCGTCCGTCCGTCCGTCCGTCCGTCCGTCCGTCCGTCCGTCCGTCCGTCCGTCCGTCTGTCACCAGGCTGTATCTCAAGAACGGTGATAGCTAGAGAGTTGAAATTTTCACAGATGATGTATTTCTATTGCCGCTATAACAACAAATACTAAAAATAAAATAAAATAAATATTTAAGGGGGGCTCCCATACAACAAACATGATTTTTTGGATTCCGTACCCAGTATCTCAAGAACGGTGATAGCTAGACAGTTGAAATTTTCACAGATGATGTATTTCTATTGCCGCTATAACAACAAATACTAAAAATAAAATAAAATAAATATTTAAGGGGGGCTCCCATACAACAAACATGATTTTTAGGGTTCCGTACCCAGTATCTCAAGAACGGTGATAGCTAGACAGTTGAAATTTTCACAGATGATGTATTTCTATTGCCGCTATAACAACAAATACTAAAAATAAAATAAAATAAATATTTAAGGGGGGCTCCCATACAACAAACATGATTTTTTTACCGTTTCTTGCTCGATACTAATAACGTTGCCTTATGTTGCATAGATAATGGTACGGAACCCTTCGTGCGCGAGTCTGACTCGCACTTGACCAATTATTTGATAAATTTTTTAGATAAAATTTTCATATTTATTTATATAATAATAAAATTTTTATTCATCAGTAGTATTTACAATATTGTTTACAAATCATAAAACAGAATTACAAAAAATTTAAAAAATAAAAAAGGGAGCAATCTAAAATATATTTAATTTTATTTTGTACTAGCTGTTGCCCGCGACTTCGTACGCGTGAAATTTACAACAACCCTTCCTTAACAAACAGTAGTTTACTCTTCTGCTCAATAGATGGCGTGGTACGTATTTTAAATCGCGCTATTGTTTCGTTCCACACATTAACACATAAGCTTGTCAAAATTATTATTGTGGCATCGTCCGGATTCCGGATTTATAAATTAGTAAGGATAATGCCTGACATGTTTATCGATTTTATTATTTTTCATTTATTTCATAATTCGAATAAACGCAGACGAAACAATATTTGGCATAGACATAAAAATAGATAGATATACGCCGCGAATAGATAATACATCCATTACACTCATATTTCACCTTTTTATACAAAGAAGCTCCAAATACATTTTATATTCCTAATCCGCAACCACACGTCCGTGTTTTAATTCTGTTTGAGATAAATGTAAATTCGTCAGCATCATTATGTAAGATCTTATTTAAAATTCTTTGATCTCATGTTCATCTATCCACAACAATACGAAGCACGCGTGAGATACTTTTGAGCGAAATTTAAATAATTTCAGTGACACAATTGTGCCGTGTGGCGTCGGGGAAATTTCACGAAATTTCTTTGATACACATTAAATATTCTAGACTCTTATAAAGTTAGAAATATTTCATTTCTAGTTTATTTTACTTGATTAGGATCATTAGGGTTCCGCATTTATGATTAAAGCCTTGACTGTTTGTTTATTTATTTATTAACTTTATGCACATTAGTGCACAAAGGCGGCCTTAATGCTAAAAGCATTCTCTGCCAGTCAACCTTGAGTGGTGCAGAAATATTAATCGTAGCAGGTGCAATAACTAGAGTTGGAACGACTTGTTTATCTATTTGGTCATAAATTATTTTCTTATTGGTTCCTATTACACGCGTTCATCTAAATATGCAGGGTTCATCTAGATGCAGATAGCGCAGGACCGCGAGTTTTGGCGTTCTAAGGGGGAGGCCATTGTCCAGCAGTGGACGGAGAAGGGCTGATGGATGGATGAATTTAAATATACAGAGTCCCCGAACTTATTGTGTGACCTGAGAATCTGATCTATGGGCTCTTTTGGTTTTCATTTCTGCTAATTGTAAAAGGATAAGAGAGACTTTGGCCCAGCAGTGGGACATTATTTACAATATATTTTTTATCAGTAAAACTCTTCTCCTTTCTCAGATCATAACGTCTCATAGTTGGCATTGGACCGCTAACTGCTGACTGAAGCAGGCTAAGTTAACCTTAAAATTCCCATCTTCTCTACTTATAATAAAACAAAGTTGTTATTTTTGTATGTATATCCCTATGTGAGCTTAAGATTAAAAATAGTTAAATATATTTTTAATTTTATACTTAGTTATACATCTAATCCACTACTGTTAGCACAGATACAATTTAACGTCCCTTCCATGTCCAGACTACGCAAGCGACAGCGGCCGCTACTGTCGACCTTAGGGGCGAGAACGAACCTGGGCTGGGGCGCACCGCTGCCTCGCGGACTACATTATATTAATGAGATAATGTCCCATGAAGTATCATTGGATTTGTTCTCTTGCACCGCAAACCAATTTATAAGAACAGCGCAGCGATACGCTGAGACATTAGCCATTGGCAGCAGTATTACCCAATGATAGAAACTTTGATTATTGCATTAATTACTATTTATATTATACAAAATATTATTGAATTTGAATTTATTTTTGGACTTTTACTTACTTAAAAGAATAATAAAATCTTACAGAAATGATTTTTATCATTTCTGTAAGATTTTATTATTCTTTTGACTTCAAATGACTTTATAATGTGACTTGCAAAGAACAAATAATGATAATATTAATAATGTACATAATTTTTATTCCTAATTGAATTTATAAATGTATATTGTATGTACTTATTGCGAAAGGATCACTGTAAGCAATAAGTACCCAATGAATCAATAAATAAATAAATCAATCTTTAAAACTACACCACGGATTTTGATGCGAATTTTTTTAAAAGAATGGTTCAAGAGGATTGATTTTTGGTTAAATTTGGTAAGGTTCAACAGCTAGTCTATTTATAGTTTTCAATATACTTCAAGGGAAAATAAGCAGTTAGATTTTAATAACATTTTTCGCTCACAATACACATATCAATAAAAACAGCTATTTAGAGAAAAACATTGCAAAGAAAAACCATAATACTGTTCTTATTTTCGTATACAATTGATCTGTCACGTAAAATACATCAGCACCATTAAATTCATTCCCATTATATAACTGGGAATTACGCCAAATAAATATGTCCAACAATATAAGCCCCCAGCGATGCGCACACAAAAACAATGGAAATAAACCAATTAGGGTTTAACAAAGAAAGCGTTTACGTAACGCACTACGTTGTATCAATAAGGACAAATATGTACAGTGCAGATAGTTTGTGGTCAATAATTTGTCATGAGATATCTTTATAAAGCGTATCTCGGGAACCACTGGTCCGATTTAAATAATTCTTTCAGTGTTGGATAGCACATTTATCGAGAAAGGTTATAAGCTATATAACATAACGCTGCGACCGATAGTCGCGAAATATCAGTGAAAAATGTTGCAAAAACGGGGAAAATTTTACAACAGCTAGTATCTGCGATAAAGCTGAAAAAGTGCTTAGTTAATTGTGTTTTAATTTTTAATCTCTGACGTACTTTGAGACAATGTGCATTGGCCTCATAACTAAGTTGATAGCTAACTCTTGACTACCAGATTTGAGAATATTACTTGCTTGTGTGAATCTATACATACTTGTTACACGTGCCTTTGTACGAGTGGAGTTTAGAAAATTTTCGCCGTTTTTAAACCAATTTCACTGATGCTTCGCCGGGCTTCGCTCCTAATAGTTGTAGCGTGATGTCATATAGCCTTCTTAAATAAATATGCTATCCAACACCGAAAAACATTTTCAAATCGGACCACAGTGGTTCTTGAAATTAGCGCGTTCAAACAAACAAACTCTTCGGCTTTATAATATTAGTACAGATATGTAATAATCCCTGCCTACCCTGCCATCAGTGTTAATCATGCCAATCCTTCCTGAATAGCAATTCTAAATAATTCTGTGAAACATTGGCTGCATTATATACCTATTATTGTAAATTGTAATTCGAACATACTGTGCCCCAGAAGCTATTATTGTCCACTACGCCGTTATATCTGTCAATTTTTAAACATAAAACGATTGTATAGACAGCAGAAGTAGATTTTGTTTGTGGCTATAGTTTGCAACAAACTATCAGCCTGTTGTATAAATTCCTACATGTGCGAATTTTCGTTAAACGTCGATTTATATGCAGCGAACAGGCTCGAGTCACAAGTTACGATGTCTGAAGCGGTTATGTTGCGAATAATTTTTAACGAGTGGAGCTTTTGTCGTAAGTGAATAGGGGAGTTGTGTAGAGTATACTACAGTTACTACATAATAATATTCTTAATACATTTATAAAGAAAAGTTATTTTTATGACTGCTCAGACATGGTTGTACAAAATGCCTTTATTTAGGCATTTTGTACATCTCTGTCCGTGTGATGATGGATTAAAAATACAAGTGTCACCACTTCATTTCTGTCCCATGGTGCTGTAAGAGCCAGCTACTCTTACTACTCTACTACTACTACGTCTACTGTGAGAGACGGAAACTTGAAACTAAACCTTGTGCCAACGCACCTGGTCAGCGCGGCATAGTAGACCATAGTTCCTCCAGATGTACCTCACATCTTTAAAAATGTCTGTATGTACATGATATATTTAGAATTTTTACGTCATCACCCCAACTCCTTCCGTGATTAAGAGTACAGTACAGTAAGAGACTATTGGACAAAGAAAATTTTTAACATAGTCATAACTCAACGTTTTTGGCAGTATGCTATTTAGTAGATATATCCTTCAGACTTTGTTAACATAAATACATCTTGGTGGCCATCTTGTGATGTAGATACCTGGCGTTACTAGTCAAATTTTTTTGAATATAACTTTCACAACCATGTAACTATAAACCATCCTCTAATAATTAATTTAGAAAGATTTCCCCGTTTTCTCAACATTTTTCACTTTTGCTTCGCTCCCGTTAGACGCAACGTGATGTTATATAGCCTTCCTTAATAAATGTGCTATCGAACACTGAAAGAATTTTTCATATCGGACTAGTGGATCCTGAAATTAAGGCGTTCAAACAAACAAACAAACTTTTTAGCTTTAAAATATTAGTATAGGAGTATATAAAAGATAATATTTTCCACTTTTGTAGTAGTTATCCTTAACTTCAGATCAACCTAAATACTTAATAAGAAATGGGATGGTATCATGTATATTATATCATTTCGCAACAAAATTTCGATTATTTACAATACAATAACAATTCACGAACAGATAACATGTTTCAACATACCCCTTTCAGCTCACCCTCTCGGTCTTAGCGATAAATCAATTTTAACTCTATGCTAATGATGTTAAAGTTGTTAATTTTATGTGTGTTACGTGACACGGTATTAACAACTCTATAGAGTACTCATGAAATCAATAAATCCTAACAGTGCGTGATTTAGACGGTTTTAGTGGGGAGGGGGGGTTGCTTTTGCTGATCGTTAGCGAGTCAAAGACAATATTCAATATATGTTTGGAACTTTCGGATAATATTAATCAATTTTGTATCAGATATTGATATTTATATTCTTGGACTAGCTGTTGCCCGCGACTTCTTAGAAAATTGTCCCCGTTATTAACCAACTTCAAAAAAAGTAGGAGGTTCTCAATTCGGCTTTTCGTTATTTTATTTTTTTTCTTTTGTACCTAATATCTATTAACTTATATACTTTAAACGGTCAGATTCTATTCAAATTTTGCACACCTGTCAAAGACCGATGACAATGCAATAATTCGATTAAAATATCCGATTATCCTGGTTAGATTCGCCAGGATTCATTAATCTCTTTTCGGATCCTTTGCATGAGAGTAAGAGAGAGGGCTAGTACGCGAACTACGCATGCGCGCATTTCCTGAGAAACTCTTTTTTCTATTTTTTTGTTGGGTTTTCTATATAAATGGTGTTTTTTAGTTTTTTTAAACTATTATTATTTTATTTGAAAGCTGGTGGTTTTTCTTTAGTCCCATTGGCACCAAGTCAGTATCTGATGGTTATCTCTGCAAGGTCATGGAACGGATCCTTAATAGCCAATTGATCCGTTACCTAGAAGATCACTGCCTTATTAACGACCGCCAGTATGGGTTTCGCCCGAAGCGATCCACAGGTGATCTTCTAGCGTACGTAACGCACCTCTGGGGTGAAGCGATCGACAAGCGGGGCAAATCGTTGGCTATTAGCCTCGACATTGCCAAGGCCTTTGATAGGGTCTGGCACAAAAGTCTTCTCTCCAAGCTTTCGGCATACGGTCTACCAGTTCAATTTTGCACGTGGATTGCCAGCTTCCTACTTGGGCGAAAAATCGGCGTACTGTCGAACGGCTGCACTTCGCAGTCTCACATTGTGAACGCTGGTGTGCCTCAGGGCTCTGAGCTGTCGCCAACACTTTTTCTTCTGCATATCAATGATATGCTTCCTCTTGGAGGTATTCATTGATATGCGGATGATAGTACGGTGCACGCTGGGTACCTGGGGCGCGTCACTGATGGTCCTGTAGACACCGTGGAGAAATGCAAAAATCTTGTCGCTGAACTCAACCAGGTTTTAGATCTCATTTCCAAATGGGGTGCCGCTAATCTGTTCAACGCCAAAAAGACCCAGCTGTGCGCGTTTTCAACGAAAAAATCGCCATTCCTCCCTCTTCCATCCCATCATAATACTCCACTAGCTCTTCAGAACAGCATCACCATGCTCGGTATAGAGGTTCGTTGCGACCTCAATCCCAGGGACCACATTGAGACTGTGATCAAGACTGCATCACGGAAACTCGGTATCCTGAACAGAATGCGGCGGTTCTTCACGCCTGAACAACTGTGCCTTCTATATAAAACACAAATCCGGCCATGCGTTGAATACTGCTCGCATCTCTGGGATGGATCCGCACAGTATCTACTAGACGCTCTGGACAGGTTGCAACGACGCGCTGTCCGCACTATTGCTGACGCCGAAGTATCCAACAACTTGGAAGCTCTGCAATTGCGCAGGGATATTGCGGCCCTCAGCGCCTTCTACAGAATTTACCACGGCGAATGTTCTGAAGAGTTATTTTCCCTTATTCCTCCCTCTCCTTTCTTAAATCGCACCACACGCGCAGGTCTGAGATGCCACCGTTATACAGTGGACACCACGCCATCTCGTACAAAAAAGTTCGGTAACTCCTTTCTTTGCAACACCTCAAAGAAATGGAACTCGCTCCTTGCACACGTGTTTCCTTGCTCCTACAACATGGGGTCTTTCGAGCGTGGCGTGAAGAGGCATCTTGTGGGCCGGCAAGGTGAGGGCGGCTAGTGCTTTGACAACGTACTAGCCGCCCTCACGTCTGGACTACACATTCACTTAACATCAGGTGGAGTGTAGTCATTTAGCAGCCCAAGATACAAAAAAAAAATCTCCTGAGAAATCAAGGAGAACCCTCAAAATTCAAAGGCACATGCAGTCAGTTAAACTTAAAAAAAAATACTTATTGCAATTAGTAGTTGTAGATTGTAGTTGAGTTTTAAAAATATAAGCTCACATACATACAAAAATAACGACTTTGTTTTATAATAAGTAATAATGATAAATTATGTGTAACTTTGTAATAATGATAATTAAGTGTAAAGGGGATATGAAAGAAAAAGGGAATACAGAAATTACGTCTGACAGAAGAGCGTGGAAGAAAAAGGCATGTAGTCCCCAAATAAAAGGTTAAGGTCAAAGTCAAAGTCAAAATATTTTATTTCAAGTTGGCATGTTTTACAAGCTCTTTCGAAACGTCAGAAACTAGGTGTCTGTTCCAAACGCGAATCCTATGGAGAAGAACAGACAAGAAACTCCATGGACTTTTTTTTTCATTTCCTTTTAATATTTTTTTTTTTAACAATATTATTCATAATTGTATCAGGGGTGTGAGAATGATGCCGATCAGTACTATCACGACTAACTAAAACTAACCTTTTTAAAACTAAAACTAACTTAATAATAAAATATCCTTGTTGGAGCAAATCGACCAGTCCCAGCAGAAGGCACCCGTTCACGAGTATAACGCACACATTAGCCCCACACAGCTCGACCATTTCGTAGGGAACCGTGCGACCCGACGTGCAACGCTACCAACATATAGACATTTGAGTGAGCATGACGAAGTCGCTCCGTTGGACAGTACACAAAGCAAATAAAAATCAATTAGAAATATACAAAGGAAATATACTAGGTTCGGCATAATGCTCACACCTTTACAGTCTCATGAATAAATATTTACAATGTAGATGATAAACATAAAGTTTCTGACAACATACACAAGGAGAGGGCAGTGATAAACGAATCAATAATGAAGCCTATATGCTATTGTGATCTATAAGCTATACAAAATATATAATCCCCCTATCAGCCTTTTTCCGTCCACTATTGGACATAGGCCTCCCCCATAGTACGCCACAACGCGCAATCTTAGGCCGCTTGCATCCAATGGCTCCCCGCGACCTTAAGGATATCGTTTGTTCACCTTGTCGAAAGCCGCCCGATACAAATGTAAGGCTTCATCGAAATCCATTCAGTTGTCGTGTAAAAGAGAAACTAACATCCTTACATCCATCCCTACATTCTTACAAACTTACCCGACTATAATATCCTAAGATTTTTAAAAATTTCTAACAATTCAGAAGTGCTCTTAAAATTCAGTCAAGTTATTCAAGTTTATGTCACCACATCGTTATCAGCTACGCCGTAACATAGCTACGAAATGCTACGATGTGCTACGGAAATACCCGAATACGTAGCACTGTGTGGTCGGTAATGGATTATGTGTTTGTGGTAGATATCTTACTACGTAAATTTTAGGAAACTTAACTTCAGAGTATTTTATATCATGCTGAATGAGCTTAAAGTCTGTTATTCCTTAAGGCATATACTCGTATATCGGCATTTGAATGCGTTGGTCAATTGGCAAGATTGTAGGCGATTTATATAAAACCCAGTTCCATTGGAATATATTAGGGTCTAGATTCTTCTATTTCCTTGTCTGTATGGTGACAGATTAAGAATACAAGTGTCCCCACCCAGTTTCTTCCAAGGGAGTGTGCTATTTTTAATCGACTCCAAAAAAAGGAGGAGCTTTTCAATTGATCTGTATGATTTTTTTTGTTTTATGTTTGTTACCTCATAACGTTTAACTGGGCGAAGCGATTTTAATGATTCTTTTTTATTTGAAAGCTACTGGTGCCCGTGTGCTCCCATGTGTCAGGATCTGATGGTTATATCCTGAGAAATCGAGGAAGACCCTCAAATTTTAAATTTGTATAATATGACAAAAGATAACGATATCTGCTGATTTTCTTACGCCGGTTCGTCTCAGCGGATTGAAAGTCCTGAACCGGTGGTAGGATAAAAAAAATTTGGACATATCATAAGAGCTTGTTTTTTTTTTGGCAAAAAGAGAATATGCCTACATGAATAAATGATTTTTGATTTTGATTTTGATTTTTGAAAGGCACATGAAGACGGTTAAATTAAATACTCAAATTTTGCACATAAACAACAAATGTAAAAAAAAGATTTACAAGCATAACCAAGTGTATAATTGTTGAAAAAATGAGTAAAAATACAATCAAATATAGCCTATAACTTTATTAGTTAATGGTTAAAAGTAATTAAAATATTATATCTTTCGTATTTTATGTTCAGATTTTATTTCAAGCTAGTCATTGCTTGTAAATATATCAAAAGCAGATCTAATATTAAAATTCTGTTGCAATATCAAATTTAAAATGGTATCATGTTTATAAAATATCGGTATTCTGCAACGTCGTAGCGATACGGCCGCCATCTTTGTAATTTACATCGCAATGCGTTAGGCATGGAAATTGTGACATTCGCGATTGGTGCCACGCGCTTCAGACGTGACTCGTCTTGTAATACGTTTGACTTTAAGCGACAACAACCAAATATGTAAAAGGAAATTTATTTTTCTTCGTATAATAACGTGAAATGATGAATTAAGAATAATAATAATAATATAATATTCATGGACATTTCACACAACGTCCTCTGGTCCCAAGCTAAGCTTATATGCTTGTGTTATGGGTACCAGAATACGGATATAATACATAAACTACTTTTCTTTTGTAAATACATACTTATAATACATAGTAAACACACCAAGTACATAGTGAATATACATGTTATTACCCCACGGGCGCTATTTTGAGACGGATTTTTGTTTCTTTGTTTTAATATGGGAAGGGGTTTGAACAAGATTAAAGCGACAAATTTTTAGGAATCAAATATGATCGACTTTTGTCTAATTGTTAGGAAAAAAGTTTACTTTTTCATATTTTGTGTAGGGGGTCTACCTACCCAAAGTTTCTTACAGAAAAGACCCAGTTAAGTTTAAAGAAAATATTAAAGATTTTTATGTAATCATTACGTAGTCGTTCGAGTAGGAATTGTAAAAATATAATCATCACAATAAAAATTGAAGAAACAAAAGGTATAGAAATAATTCAAGATTGTATTTCTTTAATTATTCTTTTTCCACTACACAACAGTTTTAGTATTTCAAATCGCTGACCATTTTAAATACCATAAAATTATCTTACATGTTAGGCATTATCTGTCTATGTCTACTTGATAAATAAATTAAAATACTAAATAAATAAAACTACTTTTTACGGATTTAGACGCGTATATTTGTTTTAAATTTTGGCCGAAATAAAATCCGTAAAAAGTAGTTTTATTTAAACAGATGAGTCGCGCAAGTGTTAGAAAATATTATACTAAATAAATATAAAAAAATTGAATACAGCTACGGAATATAAAGTTAACAGGTTCGATTGCAGTCAGATCAGAAACAAACTATTTATTATAATATTTATTATTCACATCGCTTTAGATCTAAACAGTTTGAACCACTATGCAATAAGTATGATATTCTAAGACCATATTATATGTATAGTGAATTCGATTCCAAGACAATCTCGTACGTAATACGATACGTAATAGAGACGATAAAATTGTCGTGTTTTTAGTTCTCATATTATGAAGTTGAGAGTTTCAAGTCGAAAACTTTAGCGATAATAATACTTATGAAGTGTGATTAGTTTTAATGTTATTGTTAAGATTAAAGCTTGTGAATTGTGAAATAAAGAAACGTAAATATATCTTTATAAAAAATCTGTTTTTCTGTAATATATTTAGAATTTGTGCATATTTTATTGAAGTATTTTTCAGGTTTTAAAATATAGTTTAGCCAAATTTCATTCTAAAACTTCATCTATCAATCCTCAACTTTTAAACACTGTGCAGCTGTGTATAGAACGGCAGCCTTATATTTTGAAAACGAAACCTTTTTTTAACAAACAAACACTATAAGTTTTAAAGAATTCTTGTACCCTTTACTGTCTATCTAACTTCGATTTGTATACCTATTAAGTTATAAACTGTTTAGTTACACATATATGTGTCAGATATTATAATATCTGGCTTAAAAAACTATTTAAGTGTATCAGAAACAGTAAACATGGAGAAAAATATTTCGAATAGCCTTTTCCTGATAGAAAATAGGATATCCGGAAAGTACTCTGACAACGTACTAGACGTCCCTACGTCTGGTTTGCACATGTACGTAACAACAGCACTGGTATTCAGTAAGAAAAAGTGAAGTGAATTTTCGGTGAATCTTGATCACGTGACATCGCTCCTCTGTTTTTATTGGAGGAGCGCTGTCACATGATCAAGATTCACCGAAAATTCACTTCACTTTTTCTTACTGAATACCAGTGCTGATGAATGTATTTCCAACCATAACAATGAAGAAAGAAAAATCAATATAAATAATGATAAAGTTACGTCGTTTCCGCTTTTAAATTGAGCCATACATCTACTACCCCGTAGTCACCATGTATTTGAATGTACCATCTAGAAACTGTCGCGCGCATGCAAACGACTTGATTCACCTAACTTGTGTAGAGAATCGAAGAGTATAAACATTTTATACGATGGATACAACATTTTAACTTAGCTTTTATACTTTTGTAGACAATGCATACATCGGTAATGAAGTTAGCAATCATTTTTTTTAACATGCTTTTGTTAGCTCGGCACGGAAAAGTTTTTCACCCACGTTTTTCAAGCATGATTTTTAGTTTTTGAACTAAGAAAATTACTTAAAATGAAGTAATTTCATTACGGACATGTCTATGTTGAAATATTTTTTAAGGTCTACGGGAACCTACCGTTAAGTATTTAGACTACATCCGCTGTAAATACAAGGAAGGATGTAACCTAATTTGGAATAAAATGTACACATCAAGGCAATTACAGTATACAGTTTGTAGTTATGTAATTTACTGTATTTACCGATGTAATGTAAGCATGAAGTACTAGCTGAAAAACACATAATTATATTCCATTATCAATAAAAATGTTCCACAGCCACAGCTGTGTAGGTACCTACTACATAATATTTAATATGGCTGTGGAAAATTTCGGATCGGAAAGTAAGCTATCATTATTGACATTTCATACACTATCTGGATTAATATTAAAAAGCTGAAGATTTTGTTTGTTTGTTTCGCGCTAATAATAATATCAGAAACCACCACTCACTGGTGCGATTTGAAAAATTCTTTCAGTGTTGGATAGTACATTTATCTCCGTGTGGTGATGGTTTAAGAATACAAGTGTTACCATCCCTTCACCTCCCAAGGGTGCTGTAAAAGTCAGCTAAGGGATATTGCACACAGATAACACCCTCTGTGAGAGACGGAACACTCGAAAATAAACCCTGTGCCAATATGCCTGGTCGGCACGGCACAGTAGACTATAATCCCTCCCAAAGTGGAGGAGGCCAGTGCCCAACGTTGGGAAGTAAATGGGCTGGAGAGAGTACATTTATCGAGGATAGCAATGGGCTATATAAAATCACGCTGCGTTCAATAGGAACGAAACATTAGTGAAAAATGTTGTTAAAGCGGGGAAAATTTTCAAGATTCTACGCGTACCAAGTCTCGAGCAGCATCTAGTTATAGATTAAATTTAACCACAGAAATTTTCAATAAACTAGACACCAATACATGCACTAAAACTTTACTGACATACACAAAGTTATCCACAGTTCAGATAAAACTAAATTCAAACAATTCCATAACAATATAAAATCTTTAACCACACGCTACAAACCGGTTGTAAACAAGTCATAACTTCTTAAAACCGGCTTCAACCGGTTCAAACTAGTTTCTCAAAACAAGGTGTTTGATGTGGCGACTGGAATTCCAGTTTGAAATGAATGTGTTATGTTTCCAACTATTTTAACAATGCTTTTGGTCCCAATTTTGGGTAAACTTATTGTAAACTGTTGTTGTTATTTGCATGTATGTTTGGTAAAGCAATATTATTCGATTTATATGTTTTGTTTAAAAACTGCTGCCAAACTGGTATAGTTATCGATCTACAGGAGATCTTCTAGCGTACGTTTTGCATCTCTGGGGTGAAGTTATTGATAAGCGGGGCGAATCATTGGCCATCAGCCTAGATATCGCCAAATCCTTCGATAGGGTCTGGCACAGAAGTCTTCTCGCCAAACTCCCGGCATATGGCCTGCCGGTGCCACTCTGCACCTGGATAGCCAGTTTTCTGCACAAACGATGAATTCGTGTCCTTTCAGACGGATGCGCTTCGCAGTACCACACCGTGAACGCTGGAGTACCTCAGGGCTCAGTGTTATCACCAACACTCTTTCTTCTGCATATCAATGATATGCTCCCGCTAGGGGGCATTCATTGTTATGCAGACGACAGTACAGTGCATGCTGGTTATTCCGGGCACGCTACCGATGGGCGCAGGGAAACCGCGCTAAAGCGCGAGAACATTGTAGCTGAGCTCAACCAGGTTTTAGAACTCGTTTCAGAATGGGGCTCTGCTAATCTGGTTGAGTTCAACGCCAATAAAACACTAGTGTGCGCCTTCTCTGCAAAAAAAAACACCTTTCTTCCCCCTTCCATGTCATCAGAGTACACCACTTTCGCCACAAGACAGTATAGTTATGCTTGGAATAGAGATTCGTAGCGATCTTAATCCATGGAATCACATCGAGACTGTGATCAAAATAGCCTCACGAAAACTCGGCATCCTTAATAAGGTGCGACGATATTTCACGCCTCCGGCGTAATATAATATATCTTAACTCAATCCAAAAATAAAGCCATTTTCGTGTATTAGTGGAAGAAATGAATATCTTTAAATTAACCCTAAATGTTTTTAGAAAAAATGAATAACTCTATAAAAAATGCAAACCTGTGACTTCTGATCACTTGAGTATGAAATAAATTAGCTAAATTGAGTTATTTAGTTATAATTTAGTGATACCCTTCGATTACACCAAAGGAATATCCAGAAATTGAAACCATGATGCCACCCGTCAAAAGGCTATTTAAAACCTTCTTTATACGCCCAAGTAACGCTCTCTCAATAACTGTTTCGCTTTTACCTCTTCCTGTTGTAATGTTAATACAGGAAAAAATCTAAAAATGGTAATTGGCTATCACATTATACGAAAAAATAGTTTATACCAATACTAAACTATGAGTAGCAGATATGGAGGCGATTTCCTATATTTCAACTACAAGATTAAGTTAGTGAAGCTTAATTCACTGATCATTTTGATGCACTTAATTGTGCTGTCCGTGTGGTAACGAATTAAGAATATAAGTGTCCCATGTTCCCCTTTTCCTACACACAGTACAATAAAAGCGAGCGAAGGAACATTGTACACAGATATTATCCTCTATGAGAGACGGAAAGTCGAAAATAAAGCCTGTGCCAATTAACCAAAAAACAGCCAAAAAGCCAAAAAAACCCTTGGTTAGGGCGACACAGTAGACCATAATACGTCCCAAAGTAGAGGAGCCCCGTGCCCAACAGAGGGACATTAATGGGCTGAAGAGACTGAGAATTGTGTTTTTCGATTTAGTAGGTACAAAACCCTAAGTGTGCGTGTATATCTTGCTCTTGATAGGTTTTTCAACTAAACGATGTTACTACTTCCAACCTTGGTATTTTTATTTCATGTGAAGTCAATAATCAGTGATAAAATTATGTTGTTGTTACAAAAAGTGCATAACATTTTGTGGTTGAATATTTCTTTAGGTTCAATAGTCAATAAGTGTACTTGTTGACCCAATTTTGAGTATTTACATTCATCTAATGTGTGGAAGAACTAAATAACTACTGCACAAAGTTAGCTAACTACGGTATAGTACGATACATTTACAAAAATCTTGATGTGGCAGAGCTAGATAATTGGTTTTTGATTTTTAATATTTTTTTGGTTAATGAATGGAATTGGTTTGATTAAGCATATAATCGTCAGCAAACATGCCTAGAGCATATAAAATTTCCTACAGTAAAATTGTTCTCCATTTCTTGATAATGTCAAAAAAAGTGTCAAAAAAACACTAAATCGCGATTATCTCGAAATTTGAAATTTTGAGTTATTTAGTTCTTCCATTATACCGACGTATATTATTTTATTTCACTCACCGACTGGACTTTCTTCATTCCAGAATGAATCGTCTAGTGTGTAATCGGCTTCTGAAACAAAACATGAATAGTTACAAATCTATTTACAAGATATCATGAAAGTTCTAAGCGTGAACTTATTTAGTAATTTAGCAATAAGTAAGTATTCTATTTTTCTTAGACGTATAGTTCCACCAGCATTATGGTTGGTGGAGACACGGCCAAATGCTTTACAAATATCACAATACAGCTACGATGTGAATACAAAGAAATCGTTTGTATAAATTGTATCGGAAAAATAAATAGTTAAAGTTCTAATAGAGTCCGATTTTAGTTATCAAAAATGAAAATCTGTTTATCAAAAGTGATACTTGAACTTAAAACTTTGTAATATCGCATTGTCATATAAAATAGGCAGAGGGAATATAATGGCCTCCTGCCACTGACTTTATTTGTAGACTTCCAGACGCTCCAACTTTGAAGACGTTTAGTATCTTATCTAATTATTGAGTATATTTAGTTACTAAATATAAACATAGTATTCGCAATAATTTCTTAAGTTTTGACACTATCAGATATCGTTAATATTTACATTACAGAACATATTTACTACAAGCAATATATCTTACATGATTTATTCGTGTGAGATTCTTGTAAATTAAGCTACAAGTATTTAGTGTTAATTTACAAGTTACAAATTAATAAGTTGGAATTTGTATAAATAAAACTACTTTTTACGGATTTAGACGCGTATATTTGTTGATAAATGTAAATATATGCGTCTAAATCCGTAAAAAGTAGTTTTATTTAAACAAATGAGTTGCGCAAGTGTTAGAAAATATTAAGTTGGAATTTGTAATTTTTTTTTCTCCTATTGTACATAGTAGGTACAAAGGCGCTCTTAATGCCCAAGGCATTCTCTACCAGTCGACCTTTGGGTGGTGCAGAGATTGATAAATGGCAGGCTGGTGTTTCATATTAAACTAAAACAAAAATTTTAGACTAATTTAATATTACTTACACATTAACACTGTTTTTTATTAACACGCTTTTTAACGTGGCACATATCAATGTAAAAATCTATGCAACGTAATCTTTAAAAATAATTTTCACCCACTTGTAGTAGTCAGATTGATCTGAAATTTGGCATATATATAAAGGACCGATGATAATGTATATATACAATAATAACTGATGCTCGTAACTTCGTACGCGTGGAATTTAGAAAATGTTCCACGTTATTGCAACATTTTTTACTAATGCTTCACTCCTATTGGTCGCAGCTTGATATTATATAGCCTATAGCCTTCCTTAATAAATGTACTATTAAACATTGAATGTTTTCCAGGTTTTTGTGACATTTTTCACTAATGCTTCGCTCCTATTAGTTGCAGCGTATAGCCTATAGCCTCCCTTAATAAATGTACTATTAAACATTGTAAGAATTTTTCAATTCGGACTAGTGGTTCCTGAGATTAGGGTGTTTAATAATAATAAGCTTGTGGCGAGCTGAATGTGAGTGGCGACACTGCGGTCCCGAGTGCCCCCGAGAGTCGGTCGTGGCCTCGCCTTCGGCTTGCATTTGTTGGCTGGCCGAACTGGAAACCGAGAGTGCCTGGACTCTCGCCTCTGTCTTGTCTTAACCGGCCGGACAGAGTGGGGTCGCCAGAGCTATATGCTCGGGGGTGGAAGTGTCAATTTCAAGGGCATAATTATGGGGAAACCCGCTCCGGGCCTCGGCCCGCGATGGTGAAACCGGTGCCGCACCGCTCTACACCCCAAGCCGCTCACACTGGTGTTGCTCCCTGCTGCCTTGTCTGGCGGCTGTGTGGGGGGGGGGCATCTAGTGAGTCGGCGAGTCACCGTCTGCCACGGTTCAAGAAGTATCAGTATTGAAGGTAGGCGACCGTTATTATTTGCAATAGTTTTATATACCAGTCCATCAAACACCTAACACAATAATCCAGTTCGTTTCTCTACATTAATTTCCAATAGATCTACAGCTACCATTGGCAATCCATGACTCCACTTCTATAGTGCAGGCGTGGAGTGTCGGTGGTAGGTGTCCCACCACATTTATTTATTCATTAAAATTCTCAAAGGGCCTCTGCATGTTGGACCCATGTCCCCATGTAAGCCTTAAAAAGGACCGGGTATTTCTAAAAAAATAATAGGAATAACCCGGGAATTAAAACAGAGATACAAATAATAATAATAATAAATTTATTTACTTCTCACAAGGAATAGTATATACAAATCAATAAACAAAAACATATAATTCACATCAGACCTTGTGAGAGTCTGGAGTCTGAAATAGGCCGAGACCTGTGCCACAGAACTCCAGGCTCCCTCCAATAGGTGCATAAGTAAGTATACAGTTTTAGGATGAGTAGTTTAAAGAAACAAAGAAACAAACTCTTCAGCTTTATTATATAAGTATAGACTAATTAATCTTTTTCATTGATTTATTATCATATATTTTTCTATGTTTTTACTCTGTTTTACAAACACATATATCTTATATATAAAATTCCCGTGTCACAGTGTTAGTTACCGTACTCCTCCGAAAGGGCTTGACCAATTCTTCTCAAATTTTGCATACATATTCAGTAGGTCTGAGAATCGGCCAACATCTATTTTTCAAACCTTTTTTTCTTTTTTTTAGTATGGCAAAACAACGTTTGCCGGGTCAGCTAGTAGATGTATAAAATTGTGTTTAAATACACCTTATGGAAATATTTATTGACGGGCTTCGTGGTGGAGTGGTTTATGTAATGGACTGCCGATCGCGAGGGCGCGGGTTCGATTCCCGCTTGTGTCAATCATTTGTGTGATATCCATAAATATCATACAAATGTTTGTACTGCGTCTGGGTGTTTTCTATGTATTATGAGTATGTATTTACAAAAGAAAAGTAGTTTATGTAGTATATCCGTATTCTGGTACCCATAACACAAGCATATAAGCTTAGCTTGGGACCAGAGGACGTTGTGTGAAATGTCCGTGAATATTTATTTATTATTATTATTTGTTAATTAAAACCTCTTTGTTATGAAGTATTTATTATATGACAGAGAATTGTACCCAAATCAAAAAAATAGTACGCTAGCTGAAAATCACTGGGTATCATGAAATATGTACATTTAACAATAGGATTGTTTCAAGGGGTACGTTTCATCCCATTCATTGCTGATACATCCTATTGTTATTGTAATTAACTCGTTATACGTCACTGAAGTTTTGACAAACGGTTGAAAAATTATCAACGTATGTGTTTTTTTTTGACGAGTATAATATATTTGGGTTTAATTGTCAAGGTTATCCTGTAAATGTAATGTGTGTAATATTTAAAAAAAAATGTTTAAAATCCAGGTCCAGAATTGATAGAGAAATAAGGTAACAAGAAAGCAAAAATCAACAAAAATAGTAGGAATTCTTAATCTATTTCTTTTGAAGTTGGTTAAAAGTCGCTGATATGACGTGTTTAGGAGCTTAATTTACAATTGTGCGATAAAAATAATGTTTTTGTATTTTTTTTTAAATGAGGGTATGCAGAAACTATCAAGCGACCACTTCCTTCATTTTCATTGTAGTAACACTTGCAACCGACATGTATGACCAGATGTATAAGTTTGGATTAAGACAAAGAAGTGTGTTTGGATCATAGCAATGGCGCTCTATAATCTCTGCTTACCCCATGGAAAAAAGCGTGATCTGCTACTGTCCTACATAACCTCTACAACCTTTTCCTTTTCCTACTTTTCTTTTCGTGATTTCTAAGCGCTTTTACTTTTTGACTAATCTATTTATTTGCCAGTAAACGGTATGCAGGGTCCATTGATATGCGAGGGGTGTTTCACACTTAATCGATTTTTATAAGCTTGTTTTCGCCTTATTTTTTTCCTCTGAGTGTTTCTGATTAAAATTAATTGCGATCGCTGTAGTTAATTGTAGAGGGGAATAAATGTTTGAACATAAATTAAGTAACGAAAGCATTGAAACGTTATTTGTAGTTTTCACCCTATAATTTGTTGTGTTAAGGTCTGTTTATAAATTTATATACGGGTAGATTGTAATAGACATATTGGTACTGATTCTATATGCATAACTAAACTACACTTAGCTAAAAAATGGAAATGTATAGTGTCAATGTTAACTAAACTTTTTTATTAGAAAATCTGTACATAAAACAATAAAAATTAAAATCTGTACATAAATTTTATACTAACAATAAAATCGTTAGTATATAATTTATAAAATGTGCTCAACGTAATAGCCAAAACATCAGAATATACCTTAGTTGTTTTCATTTTTTATTTACGTTTAGTTGTGTACGGAGAATTGGTACCATATTGTATTTCATAGGCGTTTTCATTAATGATGTCTATTTTACATGGGGAGAAAAGATGTCAGCACGGTGTCCAGGTAAATTCATGTGACGACGAGCATTTGTTGTGCAATTAAACTTGTACACAACCAATTACCAATATTATTAGTCTGATGTAATTGTAAAATATTATCAACTAACTTTCGCCCGCAACTTCGTACGCGTAGTATTTTAAATATACATTAAATCCAAACAAATTATCCAAAAAAGCTATCCTTTTGAAGCATTCTATCTATGAAATAGATCTGCATATAACATATTAAAGCTTTTTGATTTAGACCATCTGAAAATTTGGCGAAAATATAATATTTTTACGAATCCGCAATAGAAACTAAACACACGGGCTACTTACAACGTTTAAGCAAGATTTTAGCAACAATAAACCAACTTGAAATTTGTAAATATTACTTTAAAATTACAAAATTTCAACAAAATTTTCATGCAATTATTTATGCAAAGTAAATATACAACCATAATTTATAGAGGCGGCGCATTTATATTCTCTAATTATAACAAACGTTCCTGTCAACGTGAAATTGCATTAATTTCTACTATAAACTGGAATTTAAAAGGTGTGGTTAGTAGCAAAATACTAGATATTTTGACACGTCAGCACTGAATAAAAATGAGATTATTACGCGGTAAATTACTAATCTATGTAATTTACTGTCATAATGCACAGAGTATGCTAAAATTCTTTACATAGAATGTTAGTCTGTTGCAGTTGGATTACTAAATATGTGTGAAAGAGAAGGCTACAAAACAAGTACTTCGTGATTAAAACTATCGAAATATGAACATAAATGTACATGTGATTTCTTTTTAAAATAGGAAGTCTTTTAATGAGTCCCTACTGTCAGAAAAATCTATCTGTTAACCAAGTTGTATCTCGTGATCTATAATAGTTAAATAATGGTATCAATTCTACGTGCACAACTAAACTAAACTTAACTATAAAATGGAAACAACTTGGCTATTACGTTGTGTACATTTTTATTGATTAAAATCGGTGTCTGTGTAGGTATAATACACAGTTTTTATAATAAGTAAGTTCAGATAAAACCACTTTTTACGGATTTAGACGCGTATATTTGTTTTAAATTTTGGCCCGACGTTTCGGAGACTTTGCAGTCACCATGGTCACGGGTGAGACTGAGCTTTTGCTAATGTGTCTTCTACGATCAGTTATTACAGGGTTTACCCACATTCGATTTTAATTTTACATTGACCATAAAGATAGACTTTTACTATAAACTATATCATATTACATTGTGCTCAGACTACATAAAATCAATAACATTATTTTAGTTTCTAAAATAAATTAACTTATTGTAACAATATAAAGAAAATTTTTAAATTTTAAATTATATAAGGTAAAACATACATAATTTTATCATAGACTAAAGTTTTAATTATTATAGAGTTAGTATACAATATAGCAAGCAAAACTAAGTTTATATACTTAAATACAATATTATTTACATAATAACAAGAAATTTTAAAAAGAATTATTGGTTTAAGATTTAAATTAGTTTAAATTAAAAAGAAAAATTGTTAATTTTTATTTGAACTTATAGAAAATTAGTATTTATTTTAATTATTTAGTTTTTATTATTTTATCTAATATACTACCACCAGATCGGAACGCGTCCCACTTGAGAAAGATCTGGCAAGAAAACTCAAGGGAGTCAAAGAAAATTATTTATTATTAACTTTAAATCCGTAAAAAGTGGTTTTATTTGAACAGATGAGTCGCGCAAGTGTTAGAAAATATTAAGTAAGTTCAGTTTACATTGGCCAATTGTGTTATTGACACAATAAATTTTCTTTTTATAGTTAAGATTAGTTTTGTACGTAGAATTGGTAGCAATATCAATGAAACTTTTATGTAATTTCTCCCAAGGATGCAACTAAGCAATTGAGTTTAGGTTAGACGAGCCTCGTGGTGTAGTGGTTCTGGTAACGGACTGCCGATCAAGAGGTCGCGGGTTCGATTCCCGCTCGGGACAATCATTTGTGTGATTTTTCTAATTGTCATACTAATGTTTGTACTGCGTCTGGGTGTTTCTATGTATTATAAGTATGTATTTACAAAAAAAAAGTAGTATATGTATTCTATCCGTATTCTGGTACCCATAACACAAGAATATAAGCTTAGCTTGGGACCAGACGACGTTGTGTGAAATACCCATGAATATTTATTTATTATTATTTATTTATTAATAAGTGGTAAGTAAAAGATCGCGAGTACGACAGCGTTAGCGTTGGCGGGAAATATCGGAGGATTAGAAAAGCGCCGCCTATCGGCATTTAATGGCTTCACACAATTTTCCGTCAACGTTAACACGCACGTGGTTGAATTCATTATATGCGGATTTTAGCACTTGTTAAGGAAACAGAACTTGCTGTTTTCTTTTAACAAATTCTGGTTAGTAACAACTGCTAACAACATTGTACGCGTAGAATTAAAAAACAAAACCTTAATAAATTATACAAAAAGCCATCCTCTTGAACCATTCTATCTATTCAAAGACACCGCATCAAAATCCGTTGCGTAGTTTTGAAGATATAAGCTCACATAGGGACATACATACAAAAATAACGACTTTATCTATACTATCTATACTAATATTATAAAGCGGAAGAGTTTGCTTATTTGTTTGTTTGAACGCGCTAATCTCAGGAAACACTGGGCCGATTTGAAAAATTCTTTCAGTGTTGGATAGGGCATTTATCGAGGAAGGCTTTAGGCTAAATAACATCATGCTACGACCAGTAAAAGCGAAGCAGTAGTGAAAAATGCTGCAAAAACGGGGAAAATTTTCTAAATTCCACGCGGACGGAGTCGCGGGCAACAGCTAGTTTTATAATAAGTAAAGCCTACATAAATATAATTTTGTGTTGCGACTTTAACGGTTATAAAATCTTTAGAAATAAGCACAATTTATTTTGCTACGTGTTCATTGTTTTTAAGATAATTAAATTTTTATTGCCAAAGCGTTACGAAATGAAAACTTTTGACTTACTTAAAAACCAAGAAAAAATGAGAAAAAATCTAGTTTATATTTTAAGTTTTTTCAACCTGTTTACGAAACACAGTTTAATTTAAAAGAATTGTTCTCTAGAGCGCGTATGAAAAATGAAAAACTTTACTGTCGTTTTGGAGCCAAAGAAAATGGAATTTCGAAAGAAAATGAATATCTTCATTCCTTGATGAAATATTGTTGCGAATGTTTTTTAAAACGTCACCGTTTGTACAAAAGCCATTTTATGTATTTCGATGTGTATTGTTTGTGTATGTATCATTTGTATACTTTGAGATTTTTCCTTTGTAATACGATGACAATAGAATTAAAATTGAAAAGTGTAAGAACATATTTTCTTTGAGCAATTTAAAACTGTTTTTTGTTATTTAGCATTAGTAGACTTGTCTTGTTCTTAATGAATTAGAACCAAAAAAAGATTTCGATTACGATTTCTTCTGATGGAGACTGAAACCGACTGAGCCGGCTTCTCTACCATGTCTTTGAGGGTCAGGTGCGGTGCATTTAATTGTGAAGACTATGCACTTGACCTGATATTACCATATCATTCATTCACCACCGGACTTGAGAATCATAGATTTGTGCAGGGTTTACATAAAGTTATCAACATCATCATAGTAACACGCCTTTTCCCATGGGGGTTGACAGCGGCTATGTACCATCCACGGTAAGACTGTAGCAGACACACTTTTGAGGCTTCATTTACACATGTACATTTATTAGGTATTAATAATTAAAAAAAAAACAAAATCTCCAAGTCCATAGAATATCCTAGAATATTTCCAAGAAATCAAATTACCTACCTTACCATAGTTACACAAAGATCGTTCTGTTGGCACAATTGTATCAATATTGGACAATGTAACTCGATTTCTGAACGAAGTGCGCTGTCAAGTGACGGGTGCTGTTACCAAAATGGCCGACATGTTAAGGTTACTTAAAGTTTTGAATTGTGTATTAATTGAATTTATTCTCGTGTCAGTACTTAAGATATTAAATAGAACGGATAGTTAAATTATATTAAAATTAGTTAGAAATTTTGAATGAACTTACTGTTGTAGTTATAATTTATAATCTATTATATAATAAATTAAATTACGGTGGAAAAAGTGATTACCGCAAGCGGGACTCGAGCCCACGACCTCGGAATACCGTTCCGTAGCTCTGCCAACTGAGCTTATTGCGGTCCTGCGAAGTATCAATTCGGCCACCGTAATCATTATTCGATTGAGTTTATATCGTATTTCGACGTGCATTAAGTAAAAGTATAGCATGTCAATTGCAAAATTAATAAATTACTTTAATTTATAATCATATTTAAAATAGTCGCTTTTTTTGTATATCCTTATGTGAAGTTATATCTTCAAAACTACGCAAAGGATTTTGATGCGCTTTTTTTTAATGATTGAGTAGTTTAAGAGGAGGGTTTTTTTGCATATTTTGTTAGGGTTTGGTGTGGTGACGGATTAAGAATACAAGTGTCACCACCCCATCTCCTCCCAAGGGTGCTGTAAAAGTCAGCTAAGGGATATCGCACACAGATAACATCCTCTGTGAGAGATGGAAAACTCGAAAATAAACCCTGTGCCAACACGCCTGGTCAGTGCGGCACAGTAGACCATAATCCCTCCCAAACTGGAGGAGGCCCGTGCCCAACAGTGGGACACAAATGGGCTGGAGAAGAAAAAGAAAGAATTAGGGTTTTGTTTTTAAATGCCACGCATACGTAGTCTCTGGCAGCAGCTAATAAAACTAAAACTTAGAAATATTTCGTTACCAGCTAACACTTACTGTTTTGGGTGTCACTCAAAATTTCAATACGAAAAACCAAAAATTTGCGTAATTAATTTTACTAAACTATTCTAATATTAAAAAGCTGAAGAGTTTGTTTGTTTGAACGCGCTAGTCACAGGAACCACTGATCTGATTTGAAAAATTTTTGCAGTGTTGGATAGTACTTTTATCGAGCATGGCTATAGGCTATATAATATCACGTTACGACCAATAAGAGCAAATCCTCAGTGAAAAATGTTGCAAAAACGGGGAAAATGATCTAAGTTCCACGCGTTCGAAGTCGCGGGCAACGGCTAGTTATAAGTTAAAACTAGACCTTTGAAAATTTCTCATGTCACGGTTATTACTTCTTTTTTTTTTATTGACTTTAAACTTTCGTGATTTAATCTCTTAATCGTAAAGTATAATTTTTACAAAGAAGTGATACCAATTCTTTAACAGCAGTTTTTGTATTTGTTCGTTATCCAAAAATATTGACTTTGATTGAATAGGTACGTAATTTTATCTACAGATTTAAAATGAAAAAAATGTTTAAATTGTTGTGAAAAAAAATTAAATTTCAATGTAGGTTTCATCCCACGTTAAAATTAATTAAACACAGACGTGAACGTGCCACAAAGCCACAAAGGGTGACGCTTTACCACAATTTTGTCCAACTTTATATGGTGAATAATTTATTTCGTTAAATTACTTGTCAATCATTTTTCATATACCTACATACTTACCGTATTTCATAATATTAGTTATATAGCTGCTGAGGAGGTTTAAAAGTTCGCTAAAATCGGTTCGCGCAAATTGTGAAAAATTGTTCTTCGTAATAGTATTTTTAGGCTAAAACGTTTATTATCTCTCCGATAAAATCTCCGTTTCAACCTCCGATAAGTCATTATGAATACGACCAAAAGAGTTTATTTGTTTGAACGCGCTAATTTTAAAAACAGCAGGACCGATTTGAATTATTCCTTCAGTGTTCGAAAGTACATTTATCGAGGTATAGGTATATAAAATCAGCCTGCGATTAATAGGAGTGAAGCATTACTGAAAAATGTTACAAAAACGGGTAAAATTTTATAACTTCTACTCCTACGAAATCGCGTGTAAAAGCTCCCTCTCCCCCCTCCCTCTCCCCCCCTCCCTCTCCAGCCCATTTAACGTTCCACTGTTGGGCACGAGCCTCCTCCACTTTGGGAGGGATTATGGTCTACTGTGCCGCGATGACCAGGCGTGTTGGCACAGGGTTTATTTTCGAGTTTTCCGTCTCTTACAGAGGATGTTATATGTGCACAAGATCCCTTAGCTGCCTTTTACTGCACCCTAGGAAATAAAAGGGGTGGTGACACTTGTATTCCTAGTCCGTCACCACACGGAAGATGTGTGTAACAGCTAGTACCTAATAAATAGGTATTTACAAAAAAAAACTCTGGAAGAAGTCTCGTAGTATATCCGTATTCCGCCAACTATGATACAAGTAATAAGTTCACCGAGAATACGTTGTGTGAAAACGTAGGTATAAGAAAATCTTTATGTCGGTTTTTCATGCAAAGACTGCTAAACCTATTTGAATGAAATTTGGTTCACAGATAGTTCGAAATAGTTTTATATTGTTTTATAAAAGTGTGTATAACCAAATTCTATCGTAAAGTCACGGGCAAAAGTTATATGTTATAATATTTGTTTCGATATGTTTACTTAGCAAATGTTATAGGTTCAATATTTGGATTAGAAACAATTACAAGTGAGTAAACAGACCAACGGAATATAACATATATTATGATGTTCGATACTACATATGTTTTGAGAGTAAACATAAGCTGTAAATAACGTTTCATAGTTATAACAAACAAAATAATTTATTATAGTTGGACGGACCACCAACTCATCATGATGCCACAAAAAAGAATATTTTTGTTACGTTTTCTTTGACGATAATTAAGAGTTCTATTTAGGGTACTGCAACTAAAGAGTAAAACCTTATCATTAAGAGGGCACGATACTAAATTATGCTCCATACAAAAATATGGGTTTCGTATTCCCCATTTTTCTTTGCGAAAGTTAAACGGATTTTTATTGTTTTTACGCTATATTAGAGATGAAGAGTATTTTTATGCTTGTATCACTTTCTTTTTTTCAAAACGTAATAACTAAAAGAAATCCGAAAATCCCGTTTTTTTCGGTTTTCTTCACGTAAAGTTGCAGCGACTATCACACATATTTGGTAAGGTTTTACCAAACAAGAAAGTGATATAAGCATAGATATACTCTTCATTTATAATATAGCATAAAAACAGTCAAAATCGGTTTAACTTTCGCGAAGAAAATTGGGGAGTACGAAAGGTCTTTTTTTCAAAGAATTTGTAGGTAAAATCTGCTTCCGCTATATTCGTCCCTTTCAGCGCTTTCAGCGCGACGCTCGGGAATAGGGATAGCAATACCTAAGGCAAATACCTATGTTAGGAGTAGTGCCCTCTTAATAATCCGCTGCGTGATTCTCCATCTGTCTGTCTTTTACTGTACCGATCTTATGAAAAATTATAGCGAGATAGTTGAATTTTTCACAGATATTTGATTTCTTTTACCACTATACAATACTAAAATTCTATCGTCGTATGCGAGTCTAACTTGTAGTTAGCGAGTTTTTTTTTTCAAAAGTCATTACCAGCTTGGTCGTTTATTTTTCCAATCGAAAGACCTTTAGATTTTCTGCTTTTGTAAAGAAGAAAATCTAGAGGCCCTCGTATGGAAATAGATGTATGATGTCTTATTTGGAGCATGCTATGGAAACAACTAATATAAATAAAAAACAACAAAAATATGAACTATTACTTAGGTATAGGTTCAGATAATTTCTGAGCCATAAATTGTACCATATTTGAGTATTCCAGCACAAAATAAATGTATAACTATTAACCCTAACACCGCACCATTCAATTTATCCAAGAACAGCCGATCAAATCCTTTAAACCTGATAAACCTTAACCCTATCGATGGCTTAGGTGTCAAAAATACCGAACAATACATTTCGTGAAAGCCGCTCAATTCACAACGCCTCGACGCGGATCAGGTAACAAATCATTGGACGGGTGTTTATACCCCCACCTCTAACATTACACCCCCTTTAGGCCCACTCATTTACCACAGAATAACGTCACGTTCGAGCCTGTATAATTACAAAAACGGGGATTTCTCACTCGGTCCACATATGCGGCTTGAGTTATGATTGTTTTGTGACCACGTAATTTACTGGCATCAAGTAATGTACAAACTAAAAGTAGGTCAGATTATTAGAGGGGTTTCGCGCTACCAACTCAAAAACAACTAAAATTTTTAGCACTTGTTAGTATCTTTTAATTTTATTAAAATGTTACAAATCACTTAGCTGTGTGATAAACGTTCCACGGAACAAGGGTATGGTATGGGTATTTACTTTACTAGAACAAACTGACCAGATATTTTTTATGACGGGCCTTGTGGTCTAGTGGTTCATGTAACGGACTGACGAGGTCGCGGGTTCGATTCCCGCACGAAACAATCCTTTGTGTGATATTTATAAATGTCATACAAATATTTGTACTGCGTCTGTGTGTTTCTCTGTATTATAAGTATGTATTTACAAAAGAAAAGTAGTATATGTAGTCTATCCGTATTCTGGTATCCATAACACAAGCATTTAAACTTAGCTTGGGACCAGAGGTGGTGAATATTTATTTGTTTATTTAAATTCAGCGCTAAACAGATTTTTTTATCGTGTATTGATATAAAGGCTTACTTTTTGTATTGTTGACCCATTAAACATAACATAATAGTACCTATTCAAGAAATAACTTTTTAAAAGTATTTTTTAAAGAAAAAATCAAAGACTCTGGTTCATACTTCATCATTTTTATCTAACCATCGCTATTGTTAAATGATGAGGTGATGTAGATATCTTTCGGTACCAATGGATTTCATTGACGGATTACAAACGACAGTTAATCGATTGAGTTGACTTTTCTGTGAAAATTAAATTTGGCGCTCTGCCTATTGATTATTTTCCTTTTCTTTACATCAATCAATCAAATCAGCCTACTGCAGTCCACTGCTGGACATAAGACTAACTTAATATAAAAGAACAAGTTAATAGACACACACTTGTAACACTCTTTATGATCAAGACAATGTTTTATTGATTCGGGTATTGCTGAGATGTTTATTTTATTTATTTACTCTATCTCTCTCCAATTCTTAACGTCCCACTGTTGGGCACGGGCCGCCTCCACTTTACTATGGGTACGAGGGATTACTGTCCACTGTGCCGCGCTGACCAGGCGTATTGACACAGGGTTTAGATTTGAGTTGTTCGTCTCTTGCAGTAGATATTAAATGCTTATATTGTCTCTTAGCTGGCTCCTACAGCACCCTGGGAAAGAAATGGAGTGGTGACACTAGTGTATTCTTTATCCGTCACCACACGGACAATTTTTGTTTCTATCTGCAATATTAATTTTCCTTCCTATTACTAGGACATAACAATAAACACGAAGTAATTTCTAAAATAATTTCTTAAAAAAACCTATCATTCTTCATAAAGAAATAATTTATTCAAAAATATTTACCTTACCCGAAATTTAAACACTTCATCCGACAAAATAAATTTCCCGGATCTTAACGAAGAACCGGCGAATCGCTCCATCAAACCATAGAAAACTGGGTCCAAACAGCTCCGGCCTATTAAAATAACTGTGTTGTTTACTCGAATTTCGTCGAAAAACGTTGTTTCTCTCTTCAACATCACCCGGAACCGACACTGACAACTACTCGTATTTACAAATTAAAACGTAACCAAGTTTCTCTAACTTCGTGTATAGAATATTTACAGAACTATGCAAAGTAAAACTACTTTTATTATGTTATATTTTTGGACTTAAATCTCTGTTGTTACGAGTTTAGCCTTCAATAGCCACCCAGAGCAAATATTTGTGTGTATTCTGTGAATGTGCTCAGTGTATAAATAATCTTATGTAAACTAATTATAACAATATTATGTTACATCCCCAAAGTCAGTGGAAACTAAAATTCACTACTAGTCCGTACCACTTTAAAAAAAATTTATGAAGCTTTGTTATGATACTCGTAGCTTCAAACGAACTTACTTACTTTAAGTAAAGTTTAATCCTCATTATATGAATCAATAAGTCCGATATAATACGTTCTTCAATAGATACTACTCTAAAACGCAATAGTGGAACAAAAAATTATCGCTATAAAACATAAATAAATACATAAATAAATAAATATTTATTGAAATTTTACACAACGTCCTTTGGTTTCAAGATAAGCTTGGATATGCTTAAATATATCTAGATATTTAGGATTACGACTGAATTGCAGTCACTTGTAATGATCCTAAACGACGAATCAAACACAAAAGAAAGAAAGAAAGAAAGAAAAGATATTTACACACAATTTAAAAGTAGTAAACACATAACAAAAACACATAAAAAAACGATAGAAAAAACACAACATAGAAACAGAAGGATTCTATGTGTCCACCTAGTTGGAAGGCGTGGAAATAGGCACGTCACTCAGCATGGAGTTGTGGAGACGTAAGCCCGCCACAACGCTGGTTTTCAGTGACGACCTTATAAATAGAGCCAGTTTCGACGCACAACAGGCATTCCACGAGAGGAAAGTGTCACATTAGTTACATTATTAGGTATACTTTTTTTTTTAAATACAGATTAAGCCAACGTTACAATAAGAGTAAATCAGTAACAGAAAATAACAGCAATAATCAAAACACACACAACAAAACAATGGCTAACACAACAAAACCTTTACTTATTATAAAACTAAGTCGTTATTTTTGTATGTATGTCTCTATGTGAGCTTATATCTATCTTCGAAACTACACAATAAATTTTAATATGGTAGCAAATAGGGTGGTTCAAGAGGATGACTTTTTTATATAATTTGATAAGATTTAGTTTTAAATTCCACGCGTACGAAGTTTTATTCCAATATTTTTCTTTTATTTTAATGTTTAACCATCGGTTTTATGTAAATTTAACAAACAGATTACAGCATTACAAGCAATAAATTCCTCATACACACAAAGTCCCTTAGTAACAAGCTGCTCTTATACAAGTTAAGTTAGAAAACTCAAAGTTTGATGAATTGTTAGGCAAACGGATCAAGGAATAATTAAGAGGTACGTTAATTTCATTGGACCCTTGAAGAGTTCGGACCCCGCTTTAACTGTTTAAGTAACTCCGTTAAAACTTCATTTACACGATATTTTTGTTTCGTAATATATTAGATTAGTTTTATATTGTTACTAGCCATTGCCCGCGACTCCGCACGCGTAAAATTTTAGAAATCTTGCCCTGTTTTTGCAAAATTCACTAATGCTTCGTTCATAATAATCGCAGCGCGATGTTACATAGCCTAAAGCATTCCATGGTAAATGGTAGTAACAGTAGTTCCTGAGGTTAACGTGTTCAAACAAACAGACAAACTCTTCGCTTCATAAGTTTAGTATAGGTAGATAATGCCCGCATTTTCGACAGTGTTTATAATAATTTAGTTCTCCCTAATATACGCTAAACCTAAATAAATTATACAAAACCACTAAATAAATTATACTGAATATTTAAAAAAATAAATCAGAAGAATCAGAATCCGATGATTATTGATAAGCGTAAAAACGTCCCGCTTGCGGTAGTCACTTTTTCCACCATAATTTGATTTATTAAGTAAAAGCATAGCATGTCAAATGCAAAATTAATAAATTAACTTACTTATCCTTACTAATCTTTAACTCTACTTACTATACAAAAATAAAGTCGTTGTTTCTGACCGACGTCCGAATGTTGGGCACGGGTCTCCTCCGTTTTGAGAGGGATTATGACCACTATGCCGCACTGTGCCCAGGTGTGCTGGATAGGATTTATTTACGAGCTTTCCGGTTCTTCATTTGAACCGCATAGTACATGTACAAACATCCCTTTCTTCTTTCTCTTTCCAGCCTTTTCACGTCCTACTGTTTTCCATGGGCCACCTCCACTTTGGGAGGGATTATGGTCTACTGTGCCGCACTGACCAGGCGTATTGGTACAGAGTTTATTTTAGAGCTTTCCGTCTCTCACAGAGGATGTTATCTATGTACAATATCCCTCTCACTCTTACAGGACCCTTGGGAAGAGATGGGGTGGTGACACTTATACATAAATACAACCTGTATAGAGTTATCTCAAACCTTGAAGATAATTTTTTCTAATATATTACCTAAGTAAATAAACTGATAAAGTAAACATAAGTACGTTAAACGATTAAACGCTTCGGGATAGTTCAAATGTTACCACGTGACCTAATGTTTGGTATTACCATGTGTTTAGAAATGTTTTAGCAAGTTTAAATAGCAGCTGATAATGCGATTCAAATAAAAATAGGAACGTCAGTGACGTCTATCTGTCAAATGCCACTTTATCATACTTTTTATATAGTTTAAGCTTTCAGCTTTTTCTCGACTTTTTTTTTCGGTTTTTCATAGATACCCCGTCCCGTTTCCTACGGGAAAAGAGATATCCATATCCCCACTACCTCATTCGTACTCCCTATTTCCCTTATTATTATAAATATTATACTTTTGGGTGTTTAATAAATCAAATTATGGTGGAAAAAGTGAAATGCCGCAAGTGGGACTTGAACCCACGACCTCGGAATACCGTTCCGAAGCTCTTCCAACTGAGCTTATTGCGGTCTACTTGCAACACTTCAAATTAACCACCATATCTTGTCACTCGTATGAGTTTATATATTTTTACGTACACCGCCATCTATCAAGATAGCTTTACACCATCTCGACCAACACTTGAGTTAACAATAACAAATTATGGTGGAAAGAGTGAAATGCCGCAAGTGGGACTTGCACCCACTTGAACTTGCGGCATTTCACTTTTTCCACCATAATTTGATTTATTAAGTAAAAGCATAGCATGTCAAATGCAAAAATTAATAAATTACTTTTGGGTGTTTTTATATATTATACTGTTGGGTGTTTTCTATGCATTTTATGTATGTATTTACAAAAGAAAAGTAGTATATGTATTCTATCCGTATTCTGGTACCCATAGCACAAGCATATAAGCTTAGCTTGGGACCGGAGGACGTTGTGTGAAGTGTCCATGAGTATTTATTATTTTATTAACACTTTTATATGAATCAATGTTGGAATGAATGGAGGAATCTAAAGGTCATTTGAAATTTTTTCCGTGATTTTCAATCACCAGTGTTGTCCACCAGTGTTCTGGTTTTTCTTAGTGGATTGCATGTCCAGAACCAATCATACGGGATATAATTTGGACGTTATATACCAATAAATATCTGTTATAAATGATAAGTACATGAATTTCGATAATATGAAAATACGATTCATCTTCAATCTTCGTAAGTATGACCATGTGTCTCATTACCGTAGGCAACTCAAATGGTTACCTATCCGCCAGCGCCGTAGTTTGCACGCGCTAAGCATGCTTTATTCGGTTATTAATTCACCTAATGCTCCACATTATTTAACCTCTCACTTTGAATATCTTTCGTCAAGTCACAACAGAAATCTTCGTTCTCTATACAACTTTCTTCTTCGATGCCCACCACATACTTCTTCTTTCGTTCATGCCTCTTTTAAAATACAATCTATTCTCTTATGGAACGCACTCCCTCTCGAAATCAGGAAGGCCAAAAGTCGGAATATTTTTAAGAAACGAGTTCATCAATTCTACTTCGACTTATCGGTACAATTCGCCATAGTGTTTCGTCGTGTACCATACCATAATATTATGTATATGTATGCATGTATGTTTATGATTATGTTTATATGTATTTTTGTAGTATCTATTTATATATACGTATTTAGGTGTATGTAGTTATTCGTAAGTAAGTTTATTTTTTTTTGTATTTATTAATACGCACCTACCAATACATATTCTCTGTACAACCCTAAGGTTGACTGGTAGAAAATGCCTCAGGCATTAAGTCCGCCTTTGTACACTCTATTTGTGCATGAAGAATTAAATAAATAAAATAAATAAAAATTAATGATTCTCTATTTCTATCAAATGACACAGCTTAAAGCTACTACTTACAGTTCAGTCTTACCTGTGACTACAGTGCTGCAGTGGCCTAAAAGACTTCGACAGATAGAGTGGATATAAACTAAAATATACCTACGCGTTTGAATCCGTCAAAAGTGCTTTTTTTAGGGTTCCGTACCCAAAGGGTAAAAACGGAAACCCTATTACTGAGACTTCGCTGTCCGTCCGTCCGTCCGTCCGTCCGTCCGTCCGTCCGTCCGTCCGTCCGTCCGTCCGTCCGTCCGTCCGTCCGTCTGTCACCAGGCTGTATCTCAAGAACGGTGATAGCTAGAGAGTTGAAATTTTCACATATGATGTATTTCTATTGCCGCTATAACAACAAATACTAAAAATAAAATAAAATAAATATTTAAGGGGGGCTCCCATACAACAAACATGATTTTTAGGGTTCCGTACCCAGTATCTCAAGAACGGTGATAGCTAGACAGTTGAAATTTTCACAGATGATGTATTTCTATTGCCGCTATAACAACAAATACTAAAAATAAAATAAAATAAATATTTAAGGGGGGCTCCCATACAACTAACATGATTTTTAGGGTTCCGTACGCAGTATCTCAAGAACGGTGATAGCTAGAGAGTTGAAATTTTCACAGATGATGTATTTCTATTGCCGCTATAACAACAAATACTAAAAATAAAATAAAATAAATATTTAAGGGGGGCTCCCATACAACAAACATGATTTTTTTACCGTTTCTTGCTCGATACTAATAACGTTGCCTTATGTTGCATAGATAATGGTACGGAACCCTTCGTGCGCGAGTCCGACTCGCACTTGATTTTTTCAACACGCTTTTATCTAAATATAACCATGATTTACGGATTTTGACGCTGATATTGATTGATATGTCGGTACTCGCGATTTTATGCGTGGGCACATTATGTAATTATTAATTTTATTCATAACTAATAATTATCCAATGTTATTTTTTGACCAATGTGGCACATGTGAGTCTTGAACTCACTTTGAGATTTTTTTTGTGTACAAGCGGTGTTTGCCTATAAGTAATTGTTGCATGTTCATTTGTTTTGTTTTTGAATGTAATTTTTACTTTATCTAATGTAAACAATTGTTGCTGAACCTAAATAAATAAATAAAATAAATAAATATTAATTTTAGATTTATACGCGTCTAAATCCATAAAAAGTGGTTTTATTTAAACAAATAAGTTGCGCAAATGTTAGAGAATATCACGCTTTTATTTATTTTAATAAATCTTTCTGATTTTTAGAACTTTGATCTGAGGTCATTCGTGTGTCCAAATTTAATTTGTGCAGAGGAGAGACATCGGGCAGGTTAATTACTGAAACACTACACCTTTTTCTCCAGGGTAAACCATAAATAAGCAATAAGGTCTAACACGTATTTACCTAAATAAATTATTCTGAATAACTACATGACTGGGGTTTTTACCCGAACCCTTGTTACAAAATATCAAACATTAATTATATTTACGTCGCAACACAATCTTGAATATAATATACCTATATCAGATTATTAAATCCATATATTATTATTACTGACAACAGGCTGAACTCACAATTTCTAAATCGTTGACCTTTAAAGATCCTTATTCTGGTAGTAATTTATATTGTTTAGACTAATGTTGGTAGGTGTTTTTTTAGTTTAATTTAGGTGCACAACTAAATTAAACTAAAAAAATTTAATGGATAGTATCAATATATCTATTACTTGCTAGTTCGTTGTACACATTTATTTTAGTTATAATTGTTAATTTATGATACACAGTTTTTATAATGAGACAGTTCATTTAACATTCCCAAATTGTGCTATTGACACTATCAATTTTCATTTTTCATTTCATTTCATTTCTAATACTTCGCTGTCCATCCGTCTGTCATTAGGTTATATCTGCAGGTGGTTTTCTCTATAACGTATGCATAACCTTCATTTCTTTTAATTTTCATTCAACGATTTCCATTAATTTTGATTATATCGTTGCTATGCGTTTTTACGGCGTTGCCATTTGATAACCTTTATTCTCCAGCAGTTGTCAGATCGTCTTGTGCTATTGCCTACCCATTGCCCTTTACGTGTTCTTACACTTTTCTTTTGCGCTGTCAAAGTTAACGCGACCAATACTACCCAAGGAAATAAGAATTACAGCTATGACGCTTAAATAAGTTAATATAAAAGTATTATAGATATCATTCGATTGTTAACTAGGTTAATTTCCAAAAATCGATTTCTTAAACGACATTCGCGCCTAAAATTATTACCATTATCATCGTAACCTTCCAGAATACGGCTCTTAAATCAGGTAGATATCATCAAATAATGTAGTATAAAAGTAAATCATGATGCTGTAACCATAAAGTTGAGTTTTGATCGTACGTTTAAAGGTTATCGTATGTATGAGAGGAATGATTTGGCCGGCCGTAAGCAATTTCTAAATTGGATTTTGTTAGGGTAACCGTTCTGGGTGGAGCCGGATTTCATTAAAACTTGTGACTTTATCATGTAACAAGGCATGTGATCTACTAGCCGCAATTATTATAAGGTTATTATCAATTTAACTATAGTCTTTTGAGTAATTTGCTCTCTTAAAGTTGGCAGTATGGAAATTTGAATGTCAATGTCAATTTTAATCCTTCAGAAAATTTTAACGCTTGAAATAGTTGCTCAAACTAGTGAATCAATTTGTGATTTGTTTTTAAATAGGACTAAAAGTTTATTCTTAACACTTGCGCGACTTATTCGTAGAAATAAAACTACTTATTACGGATTTAAACGGATTTATATTTAAAACAAATACACGCGCCTAAACCCGCAAAAAAGTAACTTTATTTGAACTAAAAGATTATTTATGAAATGCTAATTTTAGAAAACGAATAGGAAGGAATATTATACTCGATTTGATCATGCAAAAAAAAAATATTCTTTTTAAAAGGGGTTTGGGTAAAAGTGGCTTGATTTTCTTAGTCTGCAGCCAGCTATGAAATTCACACAGTAGATAATATACAACAAAACATTTTATTTTTATTATTTGCATTTTTTGTCTAATGTGCATCGGAACCGAAATATTTAAATAAATAGGACCAATTTAAAAATACAATTATTTTCCCCAGAAATTCCATTTTCGTAATAACTACAGTTTAAAAATGCATAAAAATCAACAATAGTATTGTCTACGACCGGACTCCTCATAAAGCTGCGTATCGATTATGCGCTCCTGGTGTGCGCGCCATGAATGACCGCGCCGAGAGTGCGTTCCCCGGAACGCGTGCCAAACTTTTGAAGTATATCAACTAAGCGCGCCTGGTGCGCGTGGCAACCGTCCCAGTGTTTGAACCTTCATCATGGAAGCCAGCCTAGAGTCCCGAACGCCTCGACCAATCCCATTCCCATCGCGCCATTTGCCGCATTCCTAGCAATAGGTACTGTTAGCGTTAAACAGGCGACGGCGAGTGTGCGCGCGCGCTCACTCACCGTTCGACTCTTGAGTTATAGCCTGACCACGCACAGCTATCTGTTTTTGATGGGTTTATCTTGTCACTTTGTTTTGATGGTTTTTGAATAATATGCGTAAAAGCAGATAATCTGCTATAAAAATGTTGATTTAAAAATAAAATCTTAAGTTCGCAGACCATGATTTCGACTTTAAATGGCTCAGCTCCGATGTAACTTAGAACCGTTTCTTTTTCACATCCAGTTATCTTTGATAAAGTACTAATAAAAAGCAATAACAATTTGATTGGCCGCAAAAAAAAAAATCAAGCCAACACCCGAATAAATTTACCCAAACCCCTTTGCCTAAATGTTCCTAAATTCTGTAATGTGTATCTTTCCTGTACTACTAAAATTTTAAAATACCAAATATTATTAAAAAAAAGTATTGAATTTAGAACGGCGAAAATATTAAGATACTCGCAATTTCATAGATTACAAAATTATTGGAACGGTGCCTCATGTAATTGCAAGATGATATCGTGTAATAGCTTGGCAAAGGACATAAAAAATCTCATAATGGGCTAAAATTCTTTACTTAATTAGGTTTTTTCAATTACGGTAAGTATTATTAAACATTAGAAAATTGAGGTTTCAGTGAAACTAAACTTTTTAATAGCGGATTATTACCGAAAAATTATTCAAGAGTATTTATCAGCAAAGTAACGGCCCTAGTACCTAAATTATAAGAGCATTATCTATTATTCTTAATTAGGAGAATTGTAACTGCAACATCGTTTTTTAGCGTTTTTTGGATGGGTTAGGCCATATTCTATCTATAATATCCGCTTACCAAACGTAATGGAATAGAGCTTATTTTCAAGTTTTCATTATATCCCACCATATACTACATTATCTGATAGTTACAGTAACTAAATCTTTACTTATTATAAAACAATGTCGTAATTTTAGTATGTATGTCCCTATATGAGCTTATATCTTCTAAACTACGCGACGGACCTTGATGCGGTTTTTTAATAGAAAGAGTAGTTCTAGAGGATGGCTTTCTTGTATAATTAATTAAGGTTTAGTGGATTATGGTAAAAGGGTGGCTCAATAACTATAAACGCGAATAAAAAAAATTTCTGACATAATGAATTCGTGGTATAAAATTGTCTGAGATCGTAGAGGACACTATACAGCTCAATCCCACCAGTGACCATGGTGACTGCACACTCTCCGAAACGACGGGCTAAAATTCAAAACAGATACACGCGTCTAAATCCGTTAAAAAGTGGTTTTATTTAAATGAATTCTTAGTCTGTTACGACACGGAATAAATATGACAGCAACTGCAAATCCTATGCACGTTATTAGTAAAAGTTTTTCGTATTACGTCTTGTAATCCCAAATGGTTTGTGTTTCTATGACATAATTAGACTACAAAAGAGCCAAACATGCGATGGCGTGACTGAAGCTATAAAGAGAAGGTGCCTTTAACAAGATATGTACACGACATTCTTGTGGAAATTATACCCCCGAAATTAGCTATTTATTACAAGCTGATATCTGGAACTTCGTATGCCTAGAATTTAGAAAACAAACAAATAAAGTATACAAAAATACATCACCTTAAACGACTCTAGCTATTAAATAAAACCTCATCAAAATCCGTTGCGTAGTTTTGAAAATTTAAGCTTATATAGTGGCATACTTATAAAAATAACGATTTTGTTTTATAATAAGTAAAGACACAAGAATTTTTTATCAAATATAAAATCTTAAATGTTCTCGTACTACTGATAAGATGGTAGTTCTCTAGAGACTTTAAAGTATTTTGTGGTAACAAATAAATAATACCAAGTTGTACCAGGTCTTCCTTTCTCCTTGTAGTGTTGTAAAAGACAGCTAAGGGAATAAAGCATAAAATATCTCTTGTGGGAATGATAATGTCCAAAACTAAGCCTCGTGGCAGCAAGCCTCGTCACCCTATCCATACAGGAGGCCAGTGCCCAGCTGTGCGATGGAATCATAAGAAAAGTAAGTCCTCAGATAGTAACTCTATCTTTTTGATCAAGACCAGTTAGAGATATTTTACTTAGTTGTACTAAGAGTTTGTAGTAACTCATTTAAACAACAAATATTTTTAGATTTTTTTTAAATCTGGGTTATAAAAACATCATCATTCTCGATGTTGGTTTTTCTCACTTAGGTTTGAAGTAGTAGTAAAATAATTTTGATATTCGCTATCTTAGGAGCTTCGTGATCTTAACAAAAACAACAAATTTACGCACACGCCTTGGACGAATAAATGAAAGAAGGAATGAAAGACCGAATGGTATTGTTCACGCAATCATTCCCCTGGGTGTATTTTATTGCACGCCTATCCACGTTTTGTTATTTCTTACATTTTTATGTAACGCTTGGCTTATCGTTGGTTAGTAAACATGTTTTCAATTAAAAGTTTTGTTTTCTTAGTGCCAGCCTTAATCTAATAGTCATTAGCAAAAGTATAGATTTTAAGGCTTAAAAACATAGCTCAGTTGTAAGATATCTTTACTAATCAGCTGTTGCACGTGAGCTCCGTATACAGTGGTTTTCTATAAAATAAGTTGGGCAATTACAAATCCAAACCAATATTGAATTCATAACCCAAAACATGCCTAAATTCATTTAATCAACACTTTTGAACATTAATACAAATTCTCTACTACTTACGCGACTCATTGTTTAAATGAAATTACTTTTTACGGATTTAGACGCGTGTATTTGTTATAACGTCGGTCTAAAATTTCAAATACATACACGCGTCTAAATCCGTAAAAAGTAGTTTTATTTAATATAAATTGTCATTAAAAGAAATTATCAACAAATTCGAATTTTTTGGCAATATACCTATATTACATATTAAAGTAAAATTTTAAAACCCTATCTTCTACAAAATTTTTAATAAAAGCAAAATTTCCCTTAAACCAGTAATACCTCTCCCAATCCGATTCAGCCATTAGTCGGTCACCAAAACGACTTGTATGATATACCCGGTCATACCTCCAACTTTTTAATTCGACCGCTCGGCCTGGATTACCGCCTGTACCGGGTCACGCCCGGGTGAATTTCGTCCGGCTTTTTAACTGGATTTAAAAACTGTCCCTTTTACACAGTTGAAAGGTAACTTAATTATGCTGAATCAATTTTATAATAAAAAGTTTTTGACGCCTGAGGGTTTTTGAAAATGGCGTTGTTTTTACACAAGTGAAGTGGGTTATTTATATAATGAAATAAAAATGAGCTTTATTTTGATCCTTTTTGTGACACATTGAGCAATGTTTTTTTTTGTTGCTTAAATTATGTCGTATTTTTGACATTTTAAGGTTGAAAAGGGCTTGAGTAAAACAATTTAGTATGAGATCCGATAGCTCGCGGATATCGCGCTCGATAGCTAGCGACGCGGATCTGCTTCTATAAATGGTTAGTTATAAAACTTCTGACACAGAGATATCAATTTGTAATAAAGATCGTTGTCACGAATGAGATTAAGGCATAAATATCTATTTAATATGCATTTATATCAAAACGAAGGCTACAAGAAAACTCAGTAACGATCAGAAAAAAGTAGCTATTCCGCGCACGATCGAATCTAAACGTGTCTGTCATAAAAAATATCACCATGACAAATTCAAATCACATTTGTGACATTCCCGCTTACGTTCAGCAAAAAGTTTTATCGTTCAAGTGCAGTCATACAGTTCGGGAAAGTTCGACAAAGTTCGGTCATTTCCGCGTGTCGTTTGTAGGATATATTCGTGTTCGAATTCGGCGTAATTATCGAATGATGACTGTAATGCGCATTAAACTTTTGGCAAAAGGTCGTGTAAATTTGACTTCAAATAGTTATTGGTTTGCCAAATATTTGTATATTTCTGTCCTTTGGGATAATAAAATAATTTTACAATTACTTTCGAATTGGGTTACGAATAAGGATAAATATTTAAATCAGGGTTTAGTCTACCATTGGACGCTTTGTCATAACAACAGGATAACTATTAATTAGTTTGCTATACCATTCTGAACAAGTAAGTAATAAATGTAGATGTCATCCGCAGATTTTAATACATATATGTTTAGATTATTCCTTGATTAACTTTAACAGCAACCAGGGGCGTAAATTTAATTATTAATAAGCCTTTTCTTATTACAACTAAGTAACTTCTTAAAATAGCATAAGAAACAAAAAGAAAACATTTATAAATATCAACTTTAAATAAATTAAAGTAAAAACCAAAAATAAAGTAAATATATCTTTTGAACTTTTTGCCTTCTAATCCTAGAATAAAGTAAAATATTCTTTATTGCACACCATAATGATTTACATAGCTTACATAACATACATGTCATAGCTACAAAGGGCGGTCTTATCGCGAGCTGCGATCTCTCCCAGACAACCATAAGATGGATTTGACCGAGGCAGAATAGGTGACTTTTGGTGTACTAAAAATAAGTGAATATACTTTAGTAGCAGATATAATATACAAATAAATAAACATACATAGCATTTACATAAATATATACTTATATACATATTTTAACATATACATACATACATAATACATACATATTATATAGATACATAGAATATTCATATGGAAGTATATCAGTTTATCGGTAGGGACAAGTAGTGTTCCTTAACAAGTTTTTTGAATGATGATATGGTTTGAGCGTTTCTTATCGTTAAAGGTAAGGCATTCCAAAGCCGGGCCGCTTCTACTGTAAAAGATTTAGTAAAGAATCTAGTCGAATGCGTAACTACAGTCAATGTTAGGTTTTCCGATGATCTGAGGTCCCTCGTATGTGTGTCACGGAGAAACGTGAACCGTTTTTTGAAGAATAGTTCATTAGAAAATATACAGATTTTCCAGCCTAAAAATTATACTCATTTCAAAACAAATTTTAATATCTACAACAAAATTCATAATAATATGAGTCTATTTAATAACTATGTTGCCTGCGTTGCCGGGGCAGCCATTCACGAAGGTTCTATTCAAATCGACGTTGAGCAGGAAATAATATAAGTAAAATATATATTAAAACAGGCTACTGTAATACTGTTCTCCGCTTTTGCAAAGATTCCACGAATACTCGAATATGTATTCCATCTTTTGTTGATGTAAATTTGATGATTTTAATGTAAGAAATGAATTTTCAACACAATGTCCCGTGGTCGTAAGTTTCGATCTCGTTTAATTTTCTATTTGAAAATGGAATTTATTATTCTTAATAGGATTTATTATTACATTTAAATTCACAAAAGACACTTCTGTTTTGACGACGTTTTCAGACGTTTCTGTTCTGGTTAGAAATTAATTAATTGGTACCTAATTATGTATTCATGGCGCTAGAGACGTCCAAAAATCTTGCACAGTACAATTCAGCGTGCAATTTAAAATCTGTCATAAAACCGCATACACAGGAGTTAGTATTATTACCGAATACGTCACCTAGTTTTCATTTTTCAAGTTCAGTAACAAGTTATCTCACCTATAAACACTTCATGAGTTGCGACTTCTTTCTTCCTGTCTCACTGTTGGAAACGTGCCTCTTTTGCTTCGGGAGGGTTAGTCCACTATGCTGTGCTGATTAGGGTTAAGTTTCAAGTATTCCATCTCTAACACATAATCTTGACTGCTTGTAATATCCCTTAGGTGGCCCAAACAACAGTTTCGGAAGTAAATGTGGTATTGATACAAGTATTGAGACAATAAATCAAAATCGTGACTAAAAAGTACCCACTAAATGTGTTTTGTTTCAAATAAAATAAACTTAGTATATACGAAATAAAACATAATAAATATGCAGTCGAAGTTTCCGCGCCATTACGCGAATAAAAACATAACCTAAACAGAAGCTTGCCCATCATGAAAACTATATATTTATGAGGGTATATAATAAACAAGCTTTCGATTGTTGAGACAAATAAAATAAAGTCTTAGCACATTGTTGTAAGGCTCTAAATGGTGAATATATGGCACCAAAGATACCTACTACAATATTTTGTTTGTTATCGATTGTGTTTTGTCATTGAACAGTATCCTAGATTTTAGAGTTCTGTGTATTTATAATGTGAACTAGTGATCGTCTTGTAAAAACAAACCATTATTTATTAAAATGTTAAGAGGATACCAAAATAGCTTCGTGCATTTTTCTACGTACGAAGTTTTCATTGTTTCTTTCGATTGAATGGTTAGAGCTCTAATTTTTAAGTATATGTTTTTTCAATATATGATCTAGGATCGCATAAACTCAGAAACGCGATTGAGAAAAGTTTTCTTGATAGAATTTCTTAGCGAAACAACCTCTCTAATTTTTTATTTTTTTCATATGTCGGTCTATTATCGCGTATTAACTAATGAAATAACTTTAAAAACATAAGTAACTATTATATATAGAAACACGTAAATCAGAATTAAAATATATTTAGTAGATTTTGAGTAAATAGGAAAAGTATCCCTAATTCTTCATTTTCTGTGCCTACTGGCTGTGTTAATATGTATGTGTCGGCGATGATATACGATAATATTGATGTAGGCCCTTAAGTTTGAAGCACTGGATTTATGAGAAATCCTACCTAATATTATAAATGTGAAAGTATGTGATATTTGGACGTTTCACGCAAAAACTACTGAATGGATTTTAATGAAACTTTACAATAATGTAGCTTATACATCAGAATGACATATAGGCTACTTTTTATCCCGAAAGAATGCAACGTTCCGTGGGATATACGTACAGATTATTTATCCTTTTTACCGCTTTTTATTTTATGCTCTTATCGGTTCCAATTTTTTCTATTACAGGTCCTAATCTTTCTCGTATCTTATGCATATACATATCTACACTAACTAGTCATTTCTATTGAACCGGTCTCTTGCTTTTTATCTCCTCTCCTCTCCAGCCCATTTACGGCCCACTGTTGGGCTCGGGCCTCCTCCACTTTAGAGGGATTATGGTCTACTGTGCCGCGCTCACCAAGCGTGTTGGCACAGGGTTTATTTTCGAGTTTTTCGTCTCTCATAGAGGACGTTATCTGTGTGCATTAAGCCTTAGCTGACTTTTACAGCACCCTTGGGAAGGAGATGGGGCGGTGACACTTGTATTCCTAATCCGTCACCACACGGAGCCTATTTATCTATTTAATTGAAATTTCCCTGTTTTTTTTTTCAATTTTGTCTCATTCTGTCTTATGACAAGCCTTCGGTGAGGACAGCAGCGTGCTTATTGTTTATTCGTTAAAATAGCAATCATGATGACTTTAACATGATAACTATACCCTACTTAAGAGTTTCAAGTCAAAATATATTTAATAATTCAAAAATGCATCTCTACGACCTGAATGATAGCAAAATTAAAAAGATTTCATCATATTATTCTTGTTAAAACTTGACTGCGTATTAGACAGTTTGTCTTAAACTGTCTAATACGCAGTCAAGTAAATAATATCATATACGGGTTATACTTAATTTAATATTCACAAGTTAGAACGCAAACGTACGTAGAAATATTTTCCTTTTAATTTATTAACAGCAATAAATCATGAACGCTTGAAAACACAAAACTTCAAGTTATTTCGTAAAGTGCTCGCATTTTAAAGTTTCTCTACAATGGTATGTAAATTATTTCTATAAGTTGCTCTACATAACTTTTAAAAAGTTTGAAAAATATTATTCATTTATGTAATAATATTGTACTACGTCAACTTAAATGTAGGCAGGAAGAATAAGCTAGAGACTAGGACACGTGTATTGTATACATTCAAGAATTCATATTATATATTCACACTAATCAAGTGTGCATGGGATTTAGTTTAAGGTTTTCTGTCTCTTACAGAGGATGTTATATGCTTAGCCACTTAGATAGTTGTCATTCATGATTCAGTGCCCTAGAGAATAAATGGGTTGATGATAATTCCATTCTCACTCCACCAGCACACGGACAATTGTAATCTACAAAATCAATACTTGAAAATGCGCATTCTGCACATTGCGTTTCGTTTCGCACTGAAAGCAACTGAACAAACAAACATCTTTAACAATAGACAGTACATTAAAACTGCATTACATCAAAAAGACAAACATTTTAAAGCTGTATACGGAATCCGCTACTCCGTTCGTTCGCACTCGAGTGGTTTCTCGGCAAAATAAAAATATTATATAAACACGAAAACCCCACGGATGTTATTTTCTTAAAAGTGTTTACTCTACGATTCTTTGTACATGAAAACAGATCTAAGGATTCTTTGAATTTTTACCGTTTTTCTTTTACAATTTATATGAAAATGAATGGTTATTTATATACAACTATAACAGCTATATGGCTCTATTTTCAGTCCTGAACTAATGCATTCCATTTCCTATTTTGTACGTGTGGTTTTGAAAAATTGTTTTTAATCGAATATCCCGAAAACAATGATATCATTTTTGGAACACTTCTTACACAGAACAGTGATAGTAGGTATTATTGAATGCTATGTTATTGAATAACTATAAGTTTTTAATGAATTTACATTTATTATGTTTATTAAGTAACAAAACCTGAACGCTAATAAAGACCTGAAGATTCAGATTAGAAATCACCTAAAATAAATTAACATGGGATTATTCCGCACAAAACGTTCAATATTATTCACCACAAAACTATAAAAGCCGTAATCCAACTAATATAAAGATAGAAATAAACAAAAATGAGGGCAATATCCTCATATTGTAGTCTTCTAAATGAAATCTGGCCGTGACTGTCCATTGTTTGAGCTAGGACATTGCAACTTTATTGTGAACGTAATGAGAAGACTGCTGGAATTGTGTGCAGTGCCACTGTATCGTGAAGTTGCTCGTGGAAGGAATTTCATTCTGTTGACTAAAATTGTTGAATGGTTGCTATATTTTGAGTCAATTGTATCCAAAATGTGGTTTAAATTCTATTGTTACTTGAATAGAGGAATTTGAGGATAAGTTTAAAGGTCTACAGTCTAAAGTCTACAGTCTGGCAAATCAATAATGATATTAATTATTATTGATTTGCCAGACTGTAGCCCATTATATACCTTTAAACTGAATACCTTGTACACCTAATACATTGTACTCAAATAAAATCACTTTTTACGGATTTAGACGCGTATATTTGTTTTAAACTTTAGATACAGGATACTTTTAATGCGAAATTAGGATAAATAAATAACTACGGTATGGCATAGGTATGTAATAGGTCCCAAGCTAAGCTTATATGCTTGTGTTATGGGTACCAGAATACGGATAGATTACATATACTACTTTTCTTTTGTAAATACATACTTATAATACATAGTAAACACTCAGACGCAGTACAAACATTTTTATGACATTGATAAACATAGTGAATGGCAGTCCATTACATGAACTACTTGACCACCAGGCTCGAATGTGTGGTTATTCCAAATACCATGCATACGAAGTCACTGGCAAAACCTTGATCTAATTTAAATCATGTGATCAATCTCCATATTTTATGATAATATAAAATTAAGTTAATTTGTTAAGTAAGGGTCTGATGGTGTTTTTAATACCCTTATCACAGGTAACGTGGGTACTTGTAAATATGATTTTGTTTCATATTGAAAAGGGTTATGATATGAATGTGTAATGGAAATGGATTACAAAGACTACTGGTATACGCCAAAAGCTTTTAAATCAATGATATATATTAGATTTTGATACTATTTTTAAATAAAACTACCTTTGAAGGAAGAAAAGGTAGTTTTATTTGAGCAAACGAGTCGCGCAAGTGTTAGAGATTATTTTTAAACTTAAAAAGGTTAGTAATACAAATTTTACTAAACCTTCTTTACTCAATATAAAATAAAGTCGTTATTTTTGTATATTATGTCCATATGTGAGCTGAAATCCTTAAAACTATGCGACCGATTTTGATGTGGTTTTCTTTATTATGTAGAGTCGTCCACGAGGATACCTTTTTTGTGTAATTTGTGAAGTTTTAGTGTATATTTCGGGGGGGGGGTTGTTCTCAATAACCATAAATGCGGACGGATCGTGAGCATTAGCTACTATATTTCTAACATTATCATGTGCCTCCAAAACTGCTCAACTATTTTTCATAATTTTTTGCTTGTATTGGTTTGACAAACTTCTTTCAAATTAGTTCAGTAGTTTTTTCATAAAAAAAGCGACATATAGAGTAACTTTCTTTTTAATATTATATATATAGCATTTGCCCCTTCTAGGATTTACGATTTGTAAGCATTCTTATAAAGGAGCAACTTTTCAACTTTGAAAAATTAGGGATATTGTTCGTAATAAATCATAGGCTAAATTTAAGATGAGCTTAAGCCATGGGTTAGACTGTTTTGTATAAAAACAAATCCCCTCTCTCTCATAAAGCCAAGCTATGAGGGCACTTTCCTTAAGTTGAGTAAACGAACTCAAAATATACTTAGTCTTGCCATAAATACGGTTGCATTAAATCGACATTTTAAATTATAAATTATTATGAAACTATTTGTTATGGTTATACGTCGAAACATACTTGATGATTTGATTTGATGAAATTTTCTATAAAGATAAACACAAGCATGAGTAGTAAAAGATTTTTGTTAAAGTAAACTTTTCTGTTTAAAATACACATACAAACATCTATGTAAATCACATAAACATTTGTACTAAAATACAATTTTAACCCACAAAATCACAACTGCATTAATCTTAAGAGGATACTGTACTCCTCATTTAGGTATTTGCCTTAGGTATTGCTATCCCTTTTTCCGAGCGCCGCGCTGAAAGGGACAAATATAGATGAAGCGGATTTTACCTACAAATTCTTTGAAAAAAGACGTTTCGTACTTTCGTTTTTTTTTTCGCGAAAATTAAACCCATTTTAATAGTTTTTATATTATAGATAAAGAGTATATCTATGCTTCTATCACTTTCTTTTGTGGTAAAAATTTACTAAATTTGTGTGATAGACGCTGCAACTTTATCTAAAGAAAACCGAAAAAGGTGGATTTTTCGGATCGTCATATTTCTTTTAGTTATTATGTTTTGAAAAAAGAAAGTAATAGAAGCATAGATATACTTTTATCTATAATATACCGCAAAAACTATTAAAATCGGTTTAACTTTCGCGAAGAAAAAACGGAAGTACGATACCCATACTTTTGTATGGAGCATAATTTGGTATCGTGCCGTCTTAATCTCAATACATTACTCGCTTTGTGGGACAATCACATGAAAAATGGTCAAAATTCCAAGTAATATAACAGCAAAATATAAAACCGGACCTAAATAAAGAAATAAGGTAAAATATCTATTTTGCCGGATCATATCTCACTTGTATTAATAGGAGACATTTTTTTCAAAGGAAAAGAGAAAAATGAATGGTATCCCAACAGCCCTAGAAATATTACAACGTCATATGTTTACTTCATATGTATTGTAATAAGCGACCAGTTACATCGGCCTGTAGTATCTCCCAACAATGTGCGTTTTCTTTAATAATAGCGGTTTTTCTTAAGAATACGATAGGTCTTTTTTTTTTTTTTTTTTTTTTTTTTTCTTTATTTTTGAGTAGGGGTTTCGTCACACAGTGACTATGTCACCCCCGTACGATAGGTCTTGTTATTATGGTGTTTTATTCTATCGTTCTCTTCATTATGACTTGTTACTTATTGTTTAGTAGTTATAAGATTGTGTTATGTAATAATATGTATATTATTTCAGAGTGATTTGCACGAGGTTCGAATTACCTCGTGCAAATCACTCTGAATCATTCGACTTATAATTTGATATAATGTCATCATCATCATAGCGTCGCGTCTTTTTCCATAAGAATAAGCAGATATTATTGAGCGATACGTAGAGATTAATAGACAAACTCTGTGAATTGCGTATTTTTTTATTGCTTAAATCGACATATAAGTTATCGGCCTTCCGGATGTTAAGTGGCATGTGATGCTTATGGGGTCCGCAATACCAGGGGCATAGCTAAGCCGCTGCCTACTAAGAAAAAAGAACTCTTCTTAAACCTCGCTTGAAGAGAGCTTAGGGAACACCGCCGTAGGTAGTTCATACCTGAGCCTGCTCGTACGTCAGCGGTATCCGGGTAATAGGGATGAACCTTGATGCGTATATGCGTTATAGAATATATTTATTAAACAATGTTTAGATAATGGTTCCTTATGGATATTGTGAGGCCTTAGATTACCCTGAGAATAAAAGTTTGTACTCGTTATCAGTATTTATTGGTGACTATATAAACTTTTGCGTGATCGCAGTTGCATACAGGCGACTACATTCATTCATACCAAAATCTGCTGACGCACATCGCCATGCACACATACATGAACAAATCATAATAATATATATTGTCCTTACGAATGACTTTATTTCTTAATATATCTTGCAAGTTTACGCCACATATTATATTTATGCAGGTATAGGCACTTAGGTCACAATATTTATATGTTTACACGTTGAAAAGAATAAGAGTACCAAATTAAAAATTACATTGAACTATTAATAACTATTTCTTCTTGTTGCAATAGAAAAGCACTATTTTATCGTTCAGCTGATGTGAAAGAAAATGAAATAACAAAACAAAATTGGCGCGAATCCAGTACTTTTAGTCTACGTCGCCATTGGCACCGGTAGGCGTGTTAACAAGCGCATATAAATTATTCAACTAATATTAATGTTCTGTTGCAATTTCATGAGCTTATTTAAGGCTAATAATTATGTTTAAATATTTAAACTGCGAAAACTATAGGTGTGGTAAACGGATTAAGAACTCAATACTATGTGTTTCGTAGACTCGTTAGGAACTGTAATATTCTGAACTGCTACAGCTTTCTAAGAAGGCACTTAAATCACGCATCCTATATTTATATATCATTGTCTGGAATGGAAATGTTCGATTTCATTTGAGTTGTATGGAAACTGACACAGAAATCTGCGTCACTGCAGGTCAAATGGTGGGTGAACGATTAATATTTTTTTATTTAACATTTATGGACATTTCACACGTCATCTGGTCCCATGCTAAGCTTTTATGTCGGTGTTATGGGTACCAGAATACGGATAGAATATATGTACTACTTTTATTTTGTAAGTACATACTTATAAATTAGTTAGAAACACCCAGACGCCAGTACAAACATTTATATGACAATTATAAATATTACACAAATGATTGTCCCAAGCGGGAATTAAACCCGCAACCTTGTAAACTGTTGTCCGTTACATGAGCCACTAGACCATGGAGCTCGTCAAAAATTGAGGACAAGTAACTTTAGCCTGGCTAAATCATACTTCATAAAATAATGACGTTACATAACTTACATATGATGTACAGACTGTATCATTGACACACATAGATACATTTTCACGCACACATAGATATCGAAGTGGCTTACAGCTGACTGAGTGATATAGCCATAGACACTACATCTGGTTTATCTGTGATTATTATCTTATTACAGTATGAGGATTTCCAATAAAACTTAAAAATGTTGATTGCGTTTAATTTATTATTTATTTGTGACTGCTCATAATGATGTTTCAAGTAAAAATATTGCTTTTTAGGGTTCCGTACCCAAAGGGTAAAAACGGGACACTATTACTGAGACTTCGCCGTCCGTCCGTCCGTCCGTCCGTCTGTCACCAGGCTGTATCTCAAGAACGGTGATAGCTAGAATGTTGAAATTTTCACAGATGATGTATTTCTATTGCCGCTATAACAAAAAATACTAAAAATAAAATAAAATAAATATTTAAGGGGGCTGCCATACAACAAACATGATTTTTTTACCGTTTCTTGCTCGATACTAATAACGTTGCCTTATGTTGCATATATAATGGTACGAAACCCTTCGTGCGCGAGTCCGACTCGCACTTGACCAATTTTTTTTTATTATTTGATTTGGGTGGTTACAAATAAAGCTTACATTTTTTTTCTCTTCTTTCTAATATAAACCTATAATACATGTCACAATAAAGTGTAAAACCACATGAATTCGTATTAAATAAAATGGTTTTCACTTAATGTGAAAGGATACAATATATTTAGAACAATTTGTAACCAGCTATCGATCTGAGCGAATAATACCCGCGAGTATTTGGAGGAGGTTCCCACAGGAATCTTAAATAAGTCGTGTAATGTAAATGTATAGGTAAAGTATGTCTTTGTAGTGATGTCACACAAACAGCGGGAACGTACGTGTCCGGGATCAAATTTTTAGGGAAACTTAGCTGTCCGTCTGGTGACACATCTCTGAAACGGTAACAGCTAGAGAGGTGTAAATTTTACAGTTTATGTATATCAATCAGTTTATAACTGCCCTTAGACTACGCTCTGGTCATATTGCATCTTTTCTTATGGGTAAAACCAACTCTCCCAATTGTGAAGTTTGAGGCGTAATTGAGGACGTAGAACCACATCTTGTGGGAGTGTTCCAAGAACATAGTGTACTTACTAAAATATATATTTAGGTATTTGGACAGATATGGATATTGGTCGTAGTAATGCTATTCTTACTGACACCTCAAATGATAATGCCAAAATGTTATATAATTTAGCGGACTTGGTGTGCTAAGATCGTATTTGTATTTTTTTAATGTAACTACATAATACGATACGTACTGATAGGGCGATATAGTCACAAAGCGAAAAAGCTCTTTAATAAAAAAAAATGTGTATCAGTTGAAGCTATAAAAACAATTACTGATTATCAAACTTTTCATTTTTAGATCTATGATAATCCTAACTTAGAACAATCTCAATATTCCCAATTGTAGCATGAACAGAACATATCATATTATACTTCAGATGTATGCTTGTTCAATAACAAATAAAATTTATGATTTAAAACTGATATTTTCTAACACTTGCGCGACTCATCTTTTTAAATAAAACTACTTTTTACGGATTTCTCAGTCTCACCCGTGACCATGGTGACTGCAAAGTCTCCGAAACGTCGGGCCAAAAATTAAAACAAATATACGCGTCTAAATCCGTAAAAAGTAGTTTTATTTAAAACTGAATAAAAGAAGTAACAAAATGGTAAAATCAAAGCTAAAAAACTCAAGTGAAAACAATTGTATAACATTCATTGTTCCCGGGATCGTACCCATCACTATTCCCGTTTTATGGAGCCAATGTTCGTGTAAAATTTATCGTGTTGGTGTAAACAAGTTCGGTGAAAGTCGCCCGTTAATTCTGTTTATATTCTGTTCTGCGTTTAAGATTCAGTCAGTACGTGGTTTTTCTTTATAGCGTTTCGTGTATTTGTGTATAGGAATTTACTAGCCGTTGCGTGGTGACGGATTAAAAATACAAGTGTCACCACCCCATCTACTCCCAAGGGTGCTGTAAAGGTCAGCTAAGGGATATTGCACACAGATAACATCTTCTGTGAGAGATGGAAAACTCAAAAATAAACCCTGTGCCAACAAGCCTGGTCAGCGCGGCACAGTAGACCATAATCCCTCCAAAGTGGAGGAGGCCCGTGCCCAACAGTGGGACGCAGATGGGCTGAAGCGGTGGAGCTGTTGCCTCCTACTTCGTCGGCGTGTAATGTAGGTTTTCTGTGTTTACCAATGCTTCGCTTCTATTAATTGCAGCGTTATGTTATATAGCTTATAGCCTTCCTAGATAAATGTAATAGTTCCCGAGATAGGCATGATAAAACAAACTAACTCTTCAGCTTTATAGTATTAGTATATAAGTATAGATTAGTCAAAATAAAAAAGTATACATAAACTAAAGAAAAACTACTTAAACTTAAACTTTAGCGTTTACTAAATTATAGAGAAAATAACTTCAAAGTGTCCGATTTTTTGACATGTTTTAGTTAACTGGCCAAAAGGAGTATAATAATTTAAAACCTATTTTAGGTGGCTAACAGGTAAGTTGGAGAATCGGTTACTATTTATTTTTACTTAGTTCATAAGATAAGGGTTTCCAATAACTACCTACGCCAGTATCTTGTGTAGCAATTTCAAAGAAATCGTTTAAAAAACTTAAGCTGTTTTAAAGAATACTCAAATCTCTATATTCAGCATTTTGCTTAGTAGATAGGGAGCCAGTCGGCAATTTTTACAAAACAAACAATCTCTACATGAGAAATTTTCAAATTGATACAAGAAAAGGCTCGCTGGCTGACTGCCAGTCCCCGTTTCGTTTCGAGAGGCTTTTGTGGTCGCTGTTGAAGAACTGAAAGGCGGGTAAGCAGCCTTTAATAGTTTGAGTCTTTATGTTGCTGACCGTACCGACGTAATTTTAAAAGTGGTTAAGCTAAATTAGTAGACCATTGTTGACTTTAATATATTTAGTAAACTAAAATAAAGTAATACAGAAAATTTGTTAAAGAAAAGTACCTATTCTATGAAAAAATGAAACAATAATGACGGGCTTTGTGGTGGAGTGGTTTATGTAATGGACTGCCGATCACGAGGTCGCGGGTTCGATTCCCGCTTGGGACAATCATTTGTGTGATATCCATAAATGTCATACAAATGTTTGTACTGCGTCTGGGTGTTTACTATGTATTATAAGTATATATTTACAAAAGAAAAGTAGTATATGTAGTCTATCCGTATCTGGTACCCATAATACAAGCATAGAAATATAGCTTACTTTGGGACCAGAGGACGTTGTGTGAAATGTCCTGAATATTTATTTAAATTTATTTATTTATTTAAATAATTAGTCCACGATAAGTCTATAAACATAGTTCATCCAAAGGTTATAAACCTATGCCATCACGCTGCATATAATCAGAACGAAGCATTAGTGAAAAATGTAGCCAAAAGAGGGATAATTTTCTAAATTAGAAAAAATAATCAAAAAAAATTATTTTATTTCAGCTTCTCACATAGTTGGTACGCTTTACCATCTAATATTCCATTGTCGCTTAACAAAAGTTGACATGGGATCAAGTGCCAACATTTTTAAAGCAAAAAAAAACCACGCGTACGAAGACACGAGTATTCAAAATCGAGCCAGTACATATTCAATATTTATTATAATATAACTTTTTATCGCAATTCTACTGAAAGCTTCGACAAAAACTCATAAGAGCGATATGCATATATGACGTGATCAATCTCAAAGATTGGCTCTAGTCCAGCCTTTTTGATAGAAAAATTATACTTATTGATTCAGATCAGACGGGCTTCGTGGTGAAGTGGTTTATGTAATGGACTGCCGATCACAAGGTCGCGGGTTCGATTCCCGCCATTTGTATGATATCCATAAATGTCATACAAATGTTTGTACTGCGTCTGGGTGTTTTCTATGTTATTATAAGTATGTATTTACAAAAGAAAAGTAGTTTATGTAGTATATCCGTATTCTGGTACCCATAACACAAGCATATTAGCTTAGCTTGGGACCAGAGGACGTTGTGTGAAATGTCCGTGAATATTTCATATTTAGATCAGCTTTTTTTTCTGTGTCATCAGTACATCTTCAGTATAGCATAATAAATAATAATATATTAAATATATGTTTCGTTTTAAAAACACATTATTAGCTTCGTCCGTATTTAGGTATCTGTCAATTATCGTCCCTGTTCAACACACATGTATAATTCTAAAATTTTACTTCTTATGACCGAAGTAAAATCCATAATTTTTTACCGCATCGTTTTAACCGAAATTCTAAATAAAAGACCATTGATCGTTTTATTGAAGAGTACAGTTATTTTTAGGATATTTTATTATTTCTTTACTACATTTTTCTATTTCACATATATATTTCTATTTAAAATTTATTTAGAACCTAAATATTTCTGCATCATACTATTTTGGTAACAATATAATGTAAAATTTTCCATTCCATCCAAAATTTACCATTTCTATAACACCCTATATTCATTGTCTACTCATGAATCCATTTTCTTCAAGTAATCCCAGACTGACGGTTCTGAGCTTGCACGATTATAATATTAGTTTACTTACGGAGTTTAAGTACAATGTTATATTAATTTGAACAGAATTCAGGAAAGAAAGAAGAGTTAACACAGAAATGATGTCTGACAGAAGACTATGGAAGAGAAAGACATGTTGCGTCGACGCCAAATAATATAATAAAGGCAGGAGAATAAAAAAATAAATAAAATAAAATAAATATTCATGGACATTTCACACAACGTCCTCTGGTCCCAAGCTAAGCTTATACGCTTGTGTTATGGGTACCAGAATACGGATAGAATACATATACTACTTTTCTTTTGTAAATACATACTTATAATACATAGAAACACCCAGACGCAGTACAAACATTTGTATGACAATTAGAAAAATCACACAAATGATTGTCCCGAGCGGGAATCGAACCCGCGACCTCTTGATCGGCAGTCCGTTACCAGAACCACTAGACCACGAAGCCCGTCAATGTGACGTCCGTCAATAATGATTCAAATCTTCAATAAGTGGTACCAACAATTTCATATTAAATTTTACGTCCTGTAAGTAAGTCAACGTACCATATTAAATATTACATCAATAAAGAATTACATCTCTGTCCTAAAAACCATTTTGCAATATCCTAATTACCAAAAGCTTTTACATCTAATACCAATCATATTTCGGACCCAAATCATTCCTTTTTATGAAAATATTCAAAAGGCGATCTCCAGTTTCATTGCCCATTAAAAAAAGAAAAAAACAGGGTTGAAATATAATGTTTTTAAAAGCTTCAAACATCTGATAGCCCTCGAGGATCAATCGAGAAGCCATGTAAAACTCGCTTTTAATCTATATTTTAAATAAATTAATTTATTTCATTGCTAGCTATCACTTGCATTTTATTACTCTATGGATTTTAGCGCGATAATTATATATCTACACTAGCTGTGCCCTGCGGTGTTACCAACGGTAAAAAAGATAAAAAATTGGTCAAGTGCGAGTCGGACTCACGCACGAAGGGTTCCGTACCATTATCTATGCAACATAAGGCAACGTTATTAGTATCGAGCAAGAAACGGTAAAAAAATCATGTTTGTTGTATGGGAGCCCCCCTTAAATATTTATTTTATTTTATTTTTAGTATTTGTTGTTATAGCGGCAATAGAAATACATCATCTGTGAAAATTTCAACACTCTAGCTATCACCGTTCTTGAGATACAGCCTGGTGACAGACGGACGGACGGACGGACGGACGGACGGACGGACGGACGGACAGCGAAGTCTCAGTAATAGGGTCCCGTTTTTACCCTTTGGGTACGGAACCCTAAAAAATGTCTTCGTTTTTAGGGTTCCGTACCCAAAGGGTAAAAACGGGACCCTATTACTGAGACTTCGCTGTCCGTCCGTCCGTCCGTCCGTCTGTCAAGAGGCTGTATCTCAAGAACAGTGATAGCTAGAGAGTTGAAATTTTCACAGATGATGTATTTCTACTGCCGCTATAACAACAAATACTAAAAATAAAATAAAATTAATATTTAAGGGGGGCTCCCATACAACAAACATGATTTTTTTACCGTTTCTTGCTCGATACTAATAACGATGCCTTATGTTGCATAGATAATGGTACGGAACCCTTCGTGCGCGAGTCCGACTCGCACTTGACCAATTTTTTATCATCCCACGTGAACCTTGCATTATTTCGGGTTAAAAAGTAGCCTATATGTTATTCTAGTGTAGCTACATTGTTGTAAAGTTTCATTAAAAACTAGTTTTTTCATGAAAGAGAAACAAACTCCAAGTAATGAACTCCCTGCCATGGTTTTCCCACAGGACTACAGCATAGGGCTCTTCAAAAAGGGCGCCAAAAGGTTTCTGCAGGGTCGGCAGCGCGCGAGTAATACCTCTGGTGTTGCAAACGTCTATAGGCTACGGTAAGCGCCACTACTAAAATTATTTTTTAATTTTAGTGGTAAGCGCAGTAAGTAATTTATTATTAAACCACTCCACCACGAGGCCCGTGAATACGGCTGTAAAACAGTGAAAATTATTGTGTCTCTGGCTAGCTAGTACATTCGACGGACAGAAGAACGGACAGACGGCTACCGAAGTCTCGCAAGGGTCCCGGTTTACCTTGGTATGGAACCTTAAGAAGGACACAGGCTACTTTTAATTGCAGAAAAAGGTTATTCCAAATTCCATGCGTACAAAATTATATTAGCTGTACTTACTAAGCTTTACTAAAAATGTAAATAGTGAAAGGAACACGACAGTATCGACAATAAATTCTAACATATTTTAAGAATTCTAACACGCTGTCAATTATGAGGCCTGTTGAAGTTATTCCGCAGAAAAGTTGAAGAGTTTGTTTGTTTGTTTGAACGTGCTAATCTCAGGAACTACTGGTTCAAATAAAAAAAAATATTTTTGTGTTGGGTAGTCCAATTTATAGAAAAAGGTTATCGGCTATATAAAATCACGCTACGACTAATAGGAGCAAGGCAGCAGTGAAAATGTTGCAAAAAAGGGAAAACATTTCTGAATTCCATGCGTACGGAGTTGCGGACAACAGCTAATTCTGCGTAAAAGTTTTTTATATAAGTACACAAAAACACACTTAATAGTAAAACAATGGCGTCATCATATGCCTACATAACTCTACTACAAAAAATTGGCCAATGCGAGTCGGACTCGCGCACGAAGGGTTCCGTACCATTATCTATGCAACATAAGGCAACGTTATTAGTATCGAGCAAGAAACGGTAAAAAAATCATGTTTGTTGTATGGAAGCCCCCCTTAAATATTTATTTTATTTTATTTTTAGTACTTATTTGTTGTTATAGCGGCAATAGAAATACATCATCTGTGAAAATTTCAACTGTCTAGCTATCACCGTTCTTGAAATACAGCCTGGTGACAGACGGACGGACGGACGGACGGACGGACAGCGAAGTCTCAGTAATAGGGTCCCGTTTTTACCCTTTGGGTACGGAACCCTAAAAACGTAAAAAACAAAACAAAAGTAATCTATATAACCTAAATATAAGGCTTAATACAGAATGATATCATTGTTAACAAGAGTTTTGGGGGAAAAAAGTATATGAACCCTTTTTATATGGCACAAACTCGTTAATATGTATATAGGTAGGTCGATTAAGTACCTATATGAGGGTAATGGGAAATTGATTCGATATGTTATAAGGCTTCGCATGTTTCAATTATTTTTTGGGCCAGGATTATAACTTGTTATTCATTTTTGTATATGGCAATATTTTATTATATTTTTACGACATCATATTTGTTGGATTAGTACTTTTGTTGGTATGTACAAAGAAAATATTTGGTTTATGATTTTCCGGTTAAGAATGGTTAAAAATATTTGTTATTTAAGAATAAAAATGATACGCATACGATTTCGTCTTTTTTTTGTTTAAAGAAAAGTCTATTAACCTTTTCCATTGTGTAATTAGTGTTTAAAAAAAGCCTATCGAGATTAAATAGCTGCGCTCATGCCATTTCTGAAATAATAAATAAAATAGAAAAAACATATAAGTTATAAAAAAATAAATAAGTTAAATAAATAACATAAAAATACTTAAATAGGCTTTCTATAGTTTGGTGCTAACTCTATCAGTGATACATTTACTTAAAGAAATAATTTAAAACTGCAAAAAAATGCGCTGTAACCTTGATCATAATATTAAATTTCTAAAAGTAAGGCTTCCTAACCAAGGGCTTATTATTCCGCAACGCCGCCTTATTTACGAGGAAAATACAAAAAAAGGGAACTTCATTTTCATCCAGACGCCTAAAATCGTTTTTACTCTCAACATTTTTCAATTATACGAGTAAAAAGGGCAAAAAGTTTTAGTCTTCATAACAAGTCTTCTAATGAGTGTTGTTAAATATAAAACCATTAATTGAAGCTTGTTTTTTAGGAATATTTTGATGTTGATGCGGCAGGTTTTCTTTCTTTCCGGGAACTCTTTTTATAGAAAATATCAAAGAGCAGTCGCTCCTGCTAGAACTTCAACCGCGATTCGTTTATGTTTCAGGATTTTATATAAATTTTAAAAGTAGGTAAGGTTTTAAATACCTTTATTTCTATCATAATTATAAAATATATAGATAATTCTAATTAAGAATAATGAGATTTCTGACCTTTAAATATTAATTAATAAATAAATATTCATGGACATTTCACACAACGTCCTCTATTCCCAAACTTAGTTTATATGTTTGTGTTATAGATACTAGAATACGTATAGAGTACATATACTAGGACTTTTCTTTTCTTTTGTAAATACATACTTATAATACATAGAAAACAACCAGACGCGGTACAAACATTTGTAATGAGATTTATAAATATCACACAAATAATTGTCCTGTGTGGGAATCGAGCCTCTCTACCTTTCGAACGGCAGGCCGTTACATGGACCACTCGACCACTGACAAACTTCTACAACAACGATTAGTTAAATACAAAAAAGCCTTAAGTAATTTACATAGCTAAAACTTCAGCAAAAAGCCTAGTTATATTCATAGTAAAATGTTATTAGGTGACAAAACATGAACCGTTTCTATAAAGGTCACGAAGGGTTGAGGGCGGAGGTCTTAAGCACTCATGATTCCGATGTCAGTCTCATTGTAATGCTCTTAGTAAGGAATTTAGGCACAAGAGGCGTGTTTTCATGACGTAAAGAACCATTAAATTTACGTTCCTGCGTACTGAAATTTTGATTGGAAATCAATAGTAGATTTTGATGACATTATATTATGTAGTAGAAGACATACTATGATTTTCACAAAATTAATATGAATGAATTGAATTTAGCCCATCCTCTCCAACTCGTTAACGTCCCACTGATGGGCACGTGCCTCCTCCACTTTGGGAGGGACGCTGACGCGTGAACACGCCTGGTGTTGGCAGAGGGTTTAGTTTCAAGATTTCCGTCTCTTGCAGTAGATTTAACTGTTAACTCTCATAGGCCCCATTTGAAAATCAGCGTTAGGTCCTTGTGACCTAACTTATGCTGAAATGGGTGGCTATTTGCTGGTGTGACACGATATGTACCATATTATTAACTTTTGTAACTAAGTGTATATTATCCTTGTTGTTATTATTGGTAAAATATATGTTACAGCAAATCAAACTTTTTCTTTCTTTCTTGTCGTTCTTTACATTGTCCCTTAGCTGGCTCTAACAGCACCCTGGAAAAGAAATGGGGTGGTGACACTTGTATTCTTAATCCGTCACCACATTGATCTAGTCCATCACAATACGGTTAAGTGGAGAGTAATAAGATTCTTAGATTATTTTAAACTCCAACTACACAATCGAAAAATTTTGTTAAATACTATCATATCTGTGAGAAATCAAAACCTACAAGCATCTTCCTTACATCCACATAATTTGGTAAAAAAGGCTTAAAAATAGAGCTTAGGAATTAATAGGTAATACTTAAATTTAGTAGGTACCTAAGAAAAGATGGATAGACTGTGTAAAAGAAGACATGAAATATAGAGGGGTTGACACAGACATGGCGGCTAATAGAAGACTATGGAAGAAAAAGACATGTTGCGCCGACCCCAAATAATGGGATAAGGGCAGGAGGATGATGACTTAAATTTAGTATCTGATAAAGCTACAACAGAAATAACATCATATGTAAAACTGTGTAGCTATCTCCGTTTACGAAATACTTAGGTACCAATTCTACACGCACAACTTAACTAAACAATAAAAGTTGATAGTAACACGTTTTGGCAATGTTAAAAACTCTTTATTATAAACTAGAGATTTTAATTAATTAAATGTGTACAACAAAATAGAGAAGTAATCAAAATACACTAATAGTTGTTTTCATTTTAAGTTAAGTTTAGTTGGTCACGTAGAATTGGCATCATTAAATAAATAAAATAATAAATATTCGTGGACATTCCACATAACGCCCTCTGGTCTCAAGCTAAGAATTGATTGCATGGCCTGGTAACAGACGAAGAGACAGATCCACAGACAGTGGTGTCTCAGTAATCCCGTTTTACCTCTTGGTATGGAACCCTAAAAACTATATAGTACAGAGTAATATAACAATATTTTAACATGATATTCGTTATCCGTCCGTATCCTATTTGATCTGTACTAAGCTCCATAATCCCTCAATCATGGGGGATTATATTATCTTCCGTCCAGGACCGACGCGCAATGCAACACAATTGTTTTGTCATACTACAATTTATATTAGATACCTATGCATTGTTTGTGTATTTATGATCATAATAGATATAATAAATGAATTTTGATGAAACTTTGCAGTTATATAACTTACATTATTATATTTCTAAGTACATGTAAACATAATATTAAAAGCAGATGTTACGGTGCTCTTTTCGCTTCTACCAATTTTATTGGTTACTAATATTTGGATAATGTTGTGGGTGTGCGTGTATAGTTATTATGTTTTAAGATTGAACTGATTTTTATCCCTCAATAAAAAAAATACATATCAGAATAACTTATAGGTTGAAAGCTCAGGGCATCTCTTCTTATCATAAAGCAGAGTCGTTATTTTTGTGTATATGTCTCTATGTAAGCTTATATCTTAAAATCTAGGCAACGGATTTTGATGTAGTTTTTTTTTAATAGATAGAATGGTTGAAGAGGATGGCTTTTTTGCATAATTTGTTATGGCTTGGTTTCTAAATTTTACCCGTATGAAGTTGCGGGCAACAGATATTTATCATAGACTTAGGATACAGATCAAGACGTAACACTCGGTACAACGAATCCGGCCTGCTGCTTTTTTTAGTTGAACACATAAAGAAAAATAAATGATTTAGTAGCCTTTCTAACTCTTTCTTTTCAAGCGGGAGTAAAAAAGAAAGCAAGGCTACTATTTACTATTTTACTTTTAAACCATAAACAGGGCGGCCCTGCCTTGGAACAAATCTATGTTCCCGAGTTGTTACTCCCTATTTATAACCTTCTTGATATTTATATTATAAAACTAAACTATATATATTAAGCACTAATTTTTTGCAAAAAAAAATTACAATGTATGTACAATAAATTAAAAACATAACAACCAAAGCAAACACAGACAGATTAAATTCGAATATCTTTTGGAGATAAGAGCCTCAGTGCTATGGCATAAACGAATTAAACCATTTCGTCTAGTAACGAGTTACCTTGTGGAAACCTCGCAAAAGACATCGTGAATATTTCTTTTGTATAATGAATTAAGTGCAGCATAAGACTGTTAGTAAATTAACTACAGAGAGCTTTCGAGAAAGATTTAAATGGATTCTATATTAAGAGAGTATTATCATAGTAAGATTGTATTAAATATGGCTGTTGTTCACAACTTCGTACACACGGAATTTTGATAAATTTTCCCGTTTTTGGAACATTTTTCACTAATACTTCGCTTCTATTAGTTGCAACGTAAAATTATATTATTATAGCCTATAGCCTTCTTCGATAAATGTACTATACAACACTGAAAGAGTTTTTCAAATCGGACCAGTGGTTCCTGAGATTAGCGCGTCCAAACCAACTCTTCAGCTTTAGCTTTTTCTTTTCTTTTAATATGTAGGAACACATTGTATGAATTCTTTGTTTGCAAGTAGACGTAATGTCAACAGGTCTACGAATACATAGAGACCATTGTGCTAGCCACCTTAGCCACCTAAGTTAATATAAACAAATATATTTATTACAGTATGTATGGTCCTATTGTTTGCTCGACGCCTAATTTATTGTATACAAATATATTATGTAGGGATTTATTGTATATTTGTATGCAACACTATCAGCAGTTTCAGGAATATATAGAAACGATTGTTCTCCTTACCTATATAAACTATTATTATATCAAATATATTGAGTCGCAAATAAACGCCATTCAAGTCCGGACGTATTTCAATTTATCCTCTAACCGACGCACACGACATATACACCTAAAAATATCAGTATAAATACTTAAATGATTATAAAGGAGTTAACATTTAAATATCACCACTCCATTACCTTTTTATGGTGCTGTAAAATCCACCTGAAGGATATTTTAAGAAAAAAACATCCTCTGTGAGAGATGGATATATTGACACTAAAATATGTGCCAACACGTCGGGTTAATGCAAGATAGTAGAATAAAAACACCTAATATGATGAGGACACTGAGAATTGCGCCCAACAGTGGGCCACTAATTGCTTGGGAGAAGGATTTATGAAAAATACTGAACCACACTAAGTATAATAAATAGATCAATTTTAATTATGTTTCCTGGTTACAGACGGATAGCGAACCTCTCACGTTTTTGTTTTTAGGTTCTGAACCTTAACAACTAGTTAAAACTATATTGAAACATTATCTTACAATAATTACAAAGATTAATTCATAGATACATAAATACAAGCCAAGATATTAAAAACACAGTATACAAAAAGGCACTGCACTATAAAATATGTCACAGCGCTGCTCTGAAAGAAATTTAAATGCATTAAGTCCCAACCTAGTCGATTATTCGCAACTCTATCGATAGTGAATCGAGTCTCGTTAGACCGCCATGCACAGTTTTATGGCGTGGTCTAAGATTTAGTATTGTACTTGATACATTGAATTGGACGTAAATCTTTGTATCTCTTGGATACAGAATACATTTGTTTGTTACTTCTTGACTGTATTTTATGGTACAGAATGTATTTAAATTGTTATTTTGTTTCAATTTGATGGTTATTTTTATAGCATCTTTTATGATTCTATGGATGAGAACATGTTTAGGTAAATCGCGTATCTAAATGTTTTATTTCTTTTTTGTTCATTTAATATCACAGATTTTGATGGATGGTTTGTATTTATAAGATTTTTAAACAACAGATGAAGAAGGATAAATAATACAAGGAAGTGTGTTTAGATCTAAGAAATTGGCGCTTTGTAATCTCAACCTATCTAGGGGATACCATGTAGATAAACGCGTGACGGTATTGTTATGATGTAATACAACACGAGCTAAAATTCAATAATTATTTTGTTTTAAAATCACAACAGAGAATAATGAAATTGATACATTTATCACTCACCCAATACTACTTGTACCATGTGTAGCATATCATAGCTTCGTAGTAACTTCGTAGCACAGTAGATAGTCCAACAATTTCGTTTTAGAATCCAAACGCTTTGCCCAACAGCTTGGCAACGGTAAAGCGTAGGAATTCTAAAACAAAAAAGTAAGATTCCCTTTTTCTTCCATTTTCATGGAGTTGTCATTTTCTTGATTTTCTGTACAAAGACGTCTGCATGTGTAGGTTGTAATGCCTATTAGATACATACCTGAAAAGAAAAAAAAAGAAATGATATTCATTCTTCTTTTATAACAGGTTATTACACGTTTCAACTGAGAATAGGATTGGCAATGACCTTTAGTTGTCAAAAGTGATTAGAAAAGTACTGTCAGTAACGTAACTTTATTTGCGTATCAATAATGTTTTTTTTTTTCTTTTACCTAAACTCAGTAATTTGAAGCGAAAAACGTCTTAAATTATCTAGTAATAATAGTTATAATATTATTAAAAAAGAAATACTATTTTCTTTCAATAATTTCGTTGTTGGATACTATGATATTAAGTTGAATTGGCAACGCCATTTTGTTGTTGTTGGTGTGCCTTGTCGAGTATATGAATTTTATGGCATTTTATTTTAAATTCTGTTAGTTATGTAGATGTTTCCCGTTAAAAAAATTAATTTGTTGTTCTTTCTCATTGTTTTTGTTTGTTAGTGTTGTTATTTTGAACTTGTCGTTATTTTGTTATTGTTTTTAATTGTATTTGTCTCGCTAATTGCTCGAAAATTAGCAAACGATAAAGACAAAGTGATAGATAAACTATATTATAAAAAGGTCTTTTTTAGTGACCCTACCAAAATTGTTCAAATTGACAACTATAACGTCATAACATGACGCAGGGTCAATCCTTTTCTCATTTGAACGGCATAGTAGTAGGAATCATTCAAATGATGTCTTAAAAATTCAAACAGTTGGAGCAGTGGAAATCTCTTGACTATCAGCAAGTTTTACGAAAGATTACTAAAAAATAACCAGATAAATCGAATTATCGTAAAGGAAAATAACAAATGAATTCTATGAGCATATTTTTCAAATAATTTTCATAGAACCATACACAAAATGGCGTCATTTGATGTTACTTTTTTACATGCACAGATAATACACAATGCCACAGATAAAAAAGGGAGCGTTTACGGAGCTCGCCAATTACAAAACGGTGCGTTTAAATGAAATTATAATTTTATACAAAAAGGAATTTATTATGAACAGTGATAACATCGAGACGGCTTGAATAACGGCCTCTGTAAATGTTATTTTTTGCAGGTGCTAATTTTCTTTCGTATTTTTATGGTAAACCAGCCGGAATGTAAATAGGATAATTGTTGCCTTTGAATTAAATGTTTTATGATCCTGTCAGCTACAAAATGTTTTTGTGAAATGTTTTTGTAATAATCAAAAGGTTTGATCATTCGCAGATGTTAATGTTATAAAAAAGGTTAGGAAAAACTTGAAACATATCATTAAGCTTTTATTTGCTTTAATTCTCACTGTCTCCACAGTCCATTAACCGTCACAGTATTGGGCATAGGCCGCCTTCAATTTGCGAGGGGTTTACTATACTATGCCATGCTGACCAGCTGTATTGAGGTTTAGTTTGGAATTATCCGTCTCTCACTGTTGTTGCTAGCATCCCTTAGCTGGCTCTTACAGAACTCTGGGCAAGTAATGAGGTGGTGATACTTGTATTCTTAATCCATCACCACACGGTTTATTGACGGTAGTTATATCGCTTTAATTCACAATAGTTCTATTTTCACATTATTTATTCAGTTTTCTAGTACACAAAATATTGTTGTATAGCTATGTAGCACAGAGTTGCTACTCAAAGGTTCCTTTGTACTCCATATACATACCACGAGAGCCTTAATAAAGGGTGGCCTAAATTGTCTGCTGTGGATTATAAATGCTCTACAATACGTTAAGGGTTGACAAGGCACAATTATTTGTTTAGGTCATTGTACATTTTGTTTATGACAAATAGGTGAATTTAAAGCTCCATTTTATACACTAATTTGTGAGATCTTTTAATTAATCTATGTAATGTTATATTTAAATGATTTTAGTTTAAAAAATCGTTGGCCTTGAATAACCACAATATCATTTATTTTTAAATAAACTATATATTTTATTTGTAAGATCATGATAATTGAAATAAAAAAGTACGACATCAAACCTCATTTAAAATAGGAACATGTCAACCTACCCTCGCACTATATCTTATATTCCAATTTCAAATTCTCTTATATCAAATTCAAATTATGGTTGAACAGTTACCGAATTTCGAGCAAGCCAATATCACGTTATGAATAAAGGTAAGTGGTAGAATTTAAAGACAAGAGGCGATTCGGACGGGCGGACTTTCATTCGGTTACGCTCGGCTAAACTCGGGATTTAATCTCGCACAAATTGCCTCCGTCGGAACGCTTCCAGCCTGAAAAAAATTCAAGATAGGCTTGTAGACTTTTCAAGATGTGAAATTTTATCCACATTTTATCGTGACATTTTCCTTGTTACAGTATTTTTTTGTAATTAATTAATATTTTATTGTTAAATAAGACGTTTAAATTCTAAATATTAATTCATATAAAACCTACTATAATTGAATAATACAAATTCCACAGACTAAAGAATACAAGTACGTTTAATGTTCCACAGTCCGTAGTGGAAGCATAGACAAATAAATGAGTTATAAATTCGTAAAATATGAAGAAAAAGAATTATTTTAAATTTAAAATTTCGAACGAATGAGACTGTTTTAGAATTGAATTTATTTGGTGTGAATTAAATGGACATTTATTTTTGTTATTGTGTCGAACTGCTAATATAAAAAATATATCTAAATAATTAATAAACTTTTAAAGACTTTTAGCACAAAATGGCTCCAATTAAAATGGCTACCCGTTGAGAAGAACACGTATTTGCAACGTTCTGGTTTATCAGTAATGCGGTCACGTCGGCCAGACACTCGCTTGTAATACTACTCCATAAGCAGTTATACGTCGCCAGCTTCATGATAAAGAGTATTTATTATAGTTTTATATTATATTTACAATAATCTACAAATTCAAATAATGGTAGTACCTTTATGCTTGATTTTTTAGAGTTACGTACAAAAAAGATTAATAATAATAAATATTCATTGAAATTTCACACAACGTCCTCTGGTCCCAAGCTAAGCTTATATTCTTGTGTTATGGGTACCAGAATATGGATATAATACTTAATATACTACTTTTCTTTTGTAAATACATACCTACATATTTATAATTATTAGTACCAGATTCATACATCTGTGTGTGGATGAAGCCAAGGAAGTACGTTTGGATCGTAGCAGATGGCGCGCTATAGTCTCTGCCTACCCCCATGGGAAAAAGGCGTGATGTTATGATGATGATAATTAGTACATAAGAGACACCCAGTCGCAGAACAAACATTTGTATGACAATTATAAACATCGCACAAATGATTATCCCGAGCGGGAATCGAACTCGAGACCTCGTGATCAGCAGTCCATTATATAAACCATTACACCACGAGGCCCGTCAATTGAAATCCTACGCCATAATGCAGATAGATAGATTTTATCTTTTTCAAATCAAAAACATAATCAAAATGATCGTATCCTTGTTCATGATCTACCCTATCTCCATAGATAACATGGTTGTATAGACATATTCCATATACTTACGTCCTAGTTATGATAACAGTCACGTCTCACAAACCAGTTCTATACGGACCAATATTATGTATCACTTCATAACTATCTCCATTGTTGTGATATTTTCTTCTTAAAATACTTTGAGGACGAGCCTTTTATTTATTGAGAACAGTTTTGTATTACTAAGGAAAGCTTAGGAATTTTATGAATGGACTTGTAGAGATATATTTAATTTGTTTTTAACACGCTTTTATAACTTCGGTATGTATCTATCAATGTATTAATCTATGTAACGGTATCTTTGAAAGTGATTTTCACCCACTTACAGCAATCGGATTGATCTGAAATTTTGCACACAAATTAAAAACCGATGACAACGCAATAATATAAAAAAAATATTGTGGATTTTCTAGCGTGTTTTTTTAGTTTTTGAACTAAACATATTTTTTAACTTAGTTTTGTAATTTTTGATATTAGAAATTGGGGGTTTGTGAGAGTTTTTATATCTAAACAAGCTGTTGTGCGCGACTTTATATCAAGGACCCATGACAATGCAATATAAAATAAAATAACGACTGCTGCTCGCAATTGCGTGCATGTGCGTGGAAATTAGAAAATGTTCCCGGTTTTCGCAACATTTTTACTAATGCTTCGCTGCTTTTGGTCGCAGCGTAATGTTATATAGCCTATAGTCTTTGTCGATAAGTGGAGTATCCAACTCAAAAGGAATTTGTCAATTCAAACCAGTATTTCCTGAGATTAACGCGTTCAAACAAACTAACAACTTTTCAGCTTTATAATATTACTAGCTGTTGCCCGCGACTTCGTACGCGTGAAATTTAGATATTAAACCTAACAACAAACTAAAACAAGTTTACCATATCACTCGATAGATGGCGTTGTACAGTTCTATTAACACTTTTTTCATTCATTTGTTTTATTTTCCCGAACAATACGTTTTTTCAACTTGTTCGAGTAATAACTACGTAATTGTATTTTTTTTTAAATTGCACTTAATGGTTTTTTATAAATTTGTTATTCTATAGGCAATTTTGTTTATTAAAAGCTCTTTATTATGCCTGACTTAACATCACTGGAAATCATTAGGGCTGATGAAATGAGAAGAAATGGCCATACCTACAGATCGATTGCCTCAAGGCTTCGTCGACCAGTATCAACGATTCATCGCAGCATCCAGCGGTACAGATCGTCTAATTCTTTTGTGAGGAGGAGGGGTCAAGGTAGAAAAAGATGTACATCGAGGCGAGATGACAGTTTTTTACAATATACGAATACGAATACGCGATTAACGGCTGTACAAGCTCGAAATGAACTGGAAGACGTTCGAGGAGTACGAGTAAGTGAGCGTACAGTTCGCAGGAGATTTGAAGAAGTTGGTTTAGGGTCGTATATACCTGCCAAAGGCCCAAAACTTGAGAGACGTCACCGCGTAAACCGATTACGCTATGCGCGAGGACATGGTCATTGGGATTTGAACGAATGGCAGCAGGTTCTCTTTACTGATGAGTGCAGAGTTCTTTTAAAACAGATCGATGGGAGACAGTGAATATGGAGACGCAAAGGAAAACGCCACATACAGTCTAATTTTGGACAGACAGTGGCTTATGGTGGCGGCTCGATTATGGTTTGGGGAGGGATATGTTTAGGAGCTCGCACGGAGTTAGTGATAGTCACAGGAGGGACCATGACAGCAAATCGATACATCAGAGACATTTTAGAAGAACATGTTGTACCATTTGCCCCATTAATTGGTGACGACTTTATTCTAATGCAAGATAATGCTCGTGCTCATAGTGCACAATCGGTACAGGCATATCTGAGCCACGTAGGTATACCGGTAATGCAGTGGCCAGCAAATTCCCCCGATATGAATCCGATAGAGCATGTCTGGGACTTGCTAAAAAGAAGGGTTAAATCCAGAATGCCACCCCCCAACAATCTGAATGAACTTGGAAACGCATTACTTGAGGAGTGGGAGCGGTTGCCTCAAGAAATCATCGATAACATAATCTGTAGCATGCCCAGACGAATGGAAACCGTAATCAGAGCAAGAGGGGGAAACACTCGTTATTAATTTTTCTTTAATTTTATTGTTAATTCATTTAATGATTACTTTTTTTTATTTTTTGTGATGGTTCATAATCATCTAAAAATTTCACTTCTTTCAAATTTCTTTATTTTTCAATAAAAAATAACGAAGACTTTTCAAAGTCGTTGTTAAAAGATGTTAATCAATTTGTTATTTTGTGTCTAATTACATTTTCGTCAAATATATGCGTTATTATCTCATAGTCTCACTTTTTTTTCTGTTCCGCTAATTGTACCGGTGTGTAATATTATTATATGCATATAGATTGGTAATATGCAAAAAAAATTTTTTTCAAGTTTCAACTTATTTTAACATTTTAAATATTCATAATTTATAAATAACATTACAGGAATCTAGCCATGCCCTATGCCATGCCGTTTGATTTGCGTACATACTGAGGAGGTTCCTCTTTATGAGCTAAGGGGGGCAAGAACTACTCTGTATAATCCCCAAACTATTGGATTTACGCCTATAATCTGATAAGAATAGACCTAGCGTGTTCAGAAGAGAACGGTGACTATCTCTGTGACGCAAGAATTAACTTTAAATATAAAATTAAATAAATACCTCCCGTAGATATTTTTTATTATTTAAATTCAATTTTGATATTATATTCTAGGTATGTGCATAGATAGTAGTTGTCTAAGAAACATAAACCTGGAATGTAGTGGCTTTTATTTAATAAAAGCATTTTACGAAATTTTTATGTCCCTAACACTTAAATACTAAAATGTCTTTGACATAAAATACATGATTTAATGCGCCTTATAAAATAAAACACTAAAAATGTTATTAAATATCGATAAAACAATACTTAAAAATATAAACATGCTTTAAAATTGTATTACTAAACCAAATTATTCAAACAACTATGTATTTTTACAATCATGACATCTAGCGACAAAATTTCAATTTGCCGCCATAATGTGTCGTTCCATTTTACGATACACCTTCAAAAGCAGTTAAAGACATTGTTGATACAACAGTATGTAAGTTCAACTGACTTGTTAAGTTTTAATAGCTTCTAATAGCTTACAATTGTTTTATATAGCTTGACATGTGCAACACAGCTTACATTTTTTTTATTCCTGTATGTGGTGTATACAGATGTGCTAAGGTTATATTTTTTCTTTTTAGGGTTTCGTACAAACCCTCATAGTCTCACTACGGTGTCCGTCGGTCTGTCTGTCCGTCCATCAAACTTTTTTTTACTAAGCAATGGCTAAAGGTATCAACTTGAAACTTATACCAAATCTAGACCTATGCGGTCCCTTGCTGCAAAAAATACAATCAATATTTTAGATCTACGCATTCAGAATTTATAACCGAATTACGGCCATTTTTGAGTATTATCGACTTACGCTAGGGAATCAAAACCAACAGGTTACTTCCCATTGCCCTAGAGATTTGAAATTTGACATGGACTAAGCCTATATAGTGCTGATATAGGTAAAAATCCAATAACTTGTAATTTGTTATCACATCATATGAGAGAATTTTTTAAACTAATACTCACTTATGTAGTAGCTGAAATGTAGGCGATTCCCTTTAATTCAACTACAAAGTTTAGTTAACTGTTTATTTGTACTTAGTTATTTATATTTTTCGGTCAAGTAGGTACGAAACCCTAAGCGTGCGAGTTTACCTCGCCCTTGACAGGTTTTTTTTATAAAACTTAATGGACATTTCACACAACGACCTCTAGTCCCACGCTAAGCTTGTAATGTTTGTGGTACAGAATACGGATATACTGCTTAAACTATTTTTCTTTTGTAAATACATACATATAATAGACAGATTTTAGCAAAATACTTTCTACAATATTTGTAAAGAAGATGATATTATGCCAAATTTTAATATAAACAGTGTAAGCAACTAAACAAGCACAAAATAGATACTGACCCCGGTGCATTTGTTAAAGAGGAATCATTTGCATCGGGTGGATGGTAAGCCGCTTACTGTAATGTAAGCCTTATAGAGCGCCGAGCCTGAGTTAGCATAACTTTGTCGAGACTCACGCTACTACTAAAATTGTTTATTCAATATTTGAAGAATTGATATTGAACGTTCTTTGTATTTTTATTTTTGCATGAGTATTAAAAGTAATTTTAAAAGCTGATTGAAAATACTGTTCGAGTATTGTATTCAAAAAGTTTTTAACAATAAGGGAAGTATAATTGAAAACAAGAAAATTCTTCAGAGCGAATCGCGTTTTATAGTTTTTTGACAGGTCTTGTGGTCACGGGTTCGAATCCCTCACGGGGAATCATTTGTGTACTATTTATAAATGTCATACAAATGTTGTTACTGCATTTGTGTGTTTTAGTATTTGATTCTACAGCAAGAGCAATAAATAATCTGTAACAATTTCAACTCTAGCTATCGCAGTTCATCAAAGAGACTAAGTCTGGCAACTGACGGAAGGATAAACAGCGGGGTCCTTGGAATTATGATCTCGGTTGACCCTTTAGGTACATAACCTTAAAAACTACATCTGAAAACAATTTAAATACTTTACAAAGTAACATTATTTATCTTTACAAAGAGTATAAAATAATACGTAAACATTAGCACACTCATAAAATCTCTTGGTTTTATTTAAGTTTAAATAAAGATAGCAGTTTTATTGTTACGGTTAAACGTTAAAAGAGCCATTGAAATAAACGCGTACAAGTCTCTATTTGAAATATTGGTCGTTATTTAGGGTTCCTTATGAATGAAAACGTATTATACCTATAAACAAAAAAAAATTGCCTTAGCTCTCCTGAGTTTCTTACGCCGGTTCTTCTCAGGAGATTGCGTCCCGAACCGATGGTCGGATAAAAAAATTTTTGGACTTGTCATAAGCACATAATTTTCGCTAAAAAATGTATGCCTACATAATTATATGAATTTCATTTCATTTCATTTATTACTTAGACTTCGCTTTCCATCCGAGCTTTAGTCACCAGGCTGTACCTATCTTTGGAATCGTGATAGCTAGAGAGCTGAAAATATAACAGTTGATTCTACAACAACAAATATACATTATAATCATTCTTGCCCTTGTTATGTTATTTGGTCCCGTTATCTCCAGAATGGTAATGGTACCAATTTCACGTGCACAACTAAACTTAACTAAAAAATGAAAATTGATAGTGTCAATAACACAATTCGGCAACGTTATCAAAACTTTTTATTAGAAAATGTGTACCTAACTAACGATTTTGATTATTATAAAAGTGCTCAACGAAATAGCCAATTAATCAGAATACGCTATAGTTTTTTTTTTAAATTTAGTTTAGTTGTGCACTTAGAATTGGTGCCAATAGCTAGAGAATTGAAAATTTTACAGTTTGTGTATATCAGTTGATGCTACAACAAAAACAACAAATACACACCTTCATTATTCTCTTACCCTTAGTTCATTATTTAAGGTCGGTATTACGAATATTTTCCGATACCAACGGTACGGAACACTTCGTGTCCAAGTTTAACTCGTACTTGGCCAGTTTTGATTTATATTTTATATGTATTTCGCCAAAGCCCCAATTATTTGAACAAATATTTGTTTTTTCAAGGGCCCTTATGTGAGCATACATAATTTAACATGTTATTATTTTAATGTTATATCATTTAATATATCTATCTTTAAATGTTTTTATTGGTACAAATACATATTGAATACATTTATTAATTGTAGAATATTTTCGATTATTAGTCAGTCAAGTGTGATAAATACTTTATTCTTAACTAGCTGTTGCCCGCGACTCCATCCGCGTGGAATTTAGAAAATTTTCCCCGTTTTTGCAACATTTTTCATTACTGCTTCGCTTCTACTCGTTGTAACGTGATGTTATATAGCCTAAAGCCTTCATCGATAAATGCGTTATCTAACACTGAAAGAATTTTTCTAATCGGCCCAGTAGTTCTTGAGATTAGCGCGTATAAACAAACAAACAAACTCTTCCGCTTTATAATGTTATACATAGTATAGATTACTTACGATTTCAATATAATTTAAATTGAATATCTTATAAACAAATTATACAAAAAAAACATTCCCAAGTACTCTATCTAATGTCTTCAAAATCTTTTAGTAGTTTTGAAGATTTAAGTTCACATAAGGACGTAAATTCTCCGTGTGGTGACGGATTAAGACTCCTCCCAAAGATGCTGTAAAAGTCAACTAAGGGATATTGTACACGGATAACAATCTCTGCGAGAGACGGAAAACTCGAAAATAAATCCTGTGCCAATACACACCTGGTTAGCGCGGTACAGTAGACCATAATCCGTCCCAAATTGGAGAAGGCCCGTGCCCAATAGTGGGACGTTAAAGGGCTGTCCGGCTGGAGAGAGGGAAAGGGACGTACATACAGAAATAACGACCTTATTTTATTATAAGTAATTATTGCGTTTAATCAAAACTTGTGTATTGTTATAATTTACTATAATAAATTTGTTAAAACTTGTCACGATGTCACGTTGATTGTGTCGCAATTTAGTCAGCAGTAAATTAAATAAGTTTCTGTATAACATTACTCCAAGCATATTCATATTATATCATATATTTTGTACTGAACAACTCTGTGATAACATAATTGGTAATTAAATTAACTTATTATATATTCTCTAATATGTGTGATCAATCAAAATAAAATCACTTTTTACGAACTTTTTTTAATATAGGACGCTATGTAAGACAAAAAAATGGTTATCAGTTTAAAAAACAAAAAAATCCGCTATTTACCATGGCCCCGCTAATTCGGGCCGACCAGACGGGGAGAGCACTAGGTCCCCACGACGCGTTGCCGTATTTGCAAGATCTAACTTTGATCTCTAAACTAAACAGAAATAAATTCATAACTTTTATGAGATTGGTGTCCGAAAGTAGAATCTCTTCAAATTTCAGTAGACTAAGCTCAAATGCGGTAAACTGATACCGTGAAGTAGTTACTTAACCAATGTATATACAATGATTCAGAAACGACAAAAAATAAATAAAAGAAAACAGCCTCGTAATATCTCCTATTCATAATGTTCCAACCACATAAAACTTCAAGTACATATTTCCCTTAAAATTGTAATAAATTAACATTACGACTCCCATTTGACTATTTCCACCACACATTTCAAAATGACAATGGACCTACCGTTCAGAAAATTACCCAGAAAATTGGGAAAAACGCGGCTTTGAAAAACTTTTATGACGTCTACAGAAGGCGTAAGTAAAAATTTGTTTTAAATAAAAACGAACCTAGTTTGCTGTAATAAAGTGCATTTTCGTTTGATGTTATTTGTGATGTGTGAGAAAGTTTTGTGGGGGTAGGGTAGTCTCCGAAGGCTCCTCACGTTTAACGTCGGGCACGTCACGTCCTCAGGACAGGCACGACGTTTATTATTCAATAGCTCAACCGTTACAAACATGTACAAAGCTACACAAAGTACTAAGTTTAATACAAGGAACTTAATTTAGCCAGATTTTAGTTAAAACTACTTGGTTTTGTTGCACTTTTGGGTTCGTTAGCGAAATATGTATGTAAATTTTGTAGTTTTTGTTCCAGCTTAATTAGGCTAACGTTTTTTAATGTTAATGTTGGAACTTATGTAATGCAAGTTTCCAAACTTTCGGATTTTTTGCATAAAAGCCCAATTTGTAAATATTTTAAATTAAAAGCGGGAATATGTCCATCCGTGTGGTGGCGGATTAAGAATACAAGTGTAACCACTTCTATCCTTCCCAGGGTACTGCGATAGCCAGCTTAAGGTTATGGTATATAGATAACATTCTCTGTAAGAGACGGGAATCTTGAAAATAAATCCCGTGCCAATACGCCTGGTCAGCACAGCACAGTCGACCATAATCCCTCCCGAAGTGGAGGAGACCCGTACTCAAAAGTGAGACGTTAGTGAGCTGGAGAGAGGAAGACCGAGAAAAGCGGAAAATCTTTGACACAGCCTGAAAAGCTGATTAACTATAAAGAAATTTCATTCGATCTTTGTTTAAAATGGATGTCAAAAGACATATTTCTCATTATTCCAAATATCTACATCCTTGAAGCTAAAATCAAAGAACTAAACTATTATATTAACAAAGCATAAGTGCAAGGAATTGTTAATGAAGTGGCTATGGTCATTAAATTATGATGATACGGAGAACATCTTTAAGTCGCATAATTAAAATACGCAATTAAAATACGCATATTTATATATACATTTTCCATGCATTCATACACTCACACGTACACAAACACTCATCAGCATCACAGAAACTATATCATTGATTGCTAACTTTCTACTATTTTTTCTTGATTTTTGTTTTGTAGTTTTCTTTTTGCTGACCTTTATTTAAAATTTGAGAGTAAACTCCTTGATTTCCATATTACAAGTTGCATTACTTAGTTTGGAGGTCAGGAAACCAAAATTGTAATAGTAATAATGTAATAGGTCCAATAAAGGTTTTTATTTTTTTTATTTTTATATTTACAAATCTGAACTAAATCATAAACAGTTACATCTAAGTTTACCGACGGGTCTTGAGTTCGATTTCCGTTTGGGATTGTTATTTGTGTTATGAATTCTGATTTCTTTACTAGGTTTCAGCGTTCTATGTATTAAGTGTATCTATTTACAGTGAAAAGTATCACAATAATATACAATATTTAATGCCCATATCAAAACAGTAGATTTAGTTTGGGACTACCCAAAATCTTAACTAAAATAAAAAGAAACTATGGTGTATTTTGCCGAATTGTATTGTTGACGGTATCAAATTTCAATAACAATTGTTAAGGGTACATAAATCGCCTACGGTATATTTCTTAGATACATCTTAACCTATAAGGTAAATAAGCTTTATTATGTATTAATCCGATTATTCTTAGTAATGATTATTTTGTTCTCATCAATATTAAGAGGTTAGAAGCAAATTCATTGGGGTGCTTAAGGGTATCTCAATTAACCAACACACCCCCAAGGGATGATATAATCAAGGGAAATTGGCTAACACTCTGTAAGGATAAATATTTCGCGAAGGAAGAGTATACCCTCGTCTTTGAAATGGATAGATACTATTTATTTAGAAGTTTGTAGTAAGTTTGGCTTTACTAAACAGTATATTTAGGGATCCGTACCAAAAGGTAATACGGACCTCTGTTACTGAGGCTTCGCTATCCGTCCGTCTGTCACCAAGCTACATCTCTGAAACGATAATAGATAAAGAGCTGAAATTTTTACACAGTTATGTAAATCAGTTGATGTTTTAAGAACAAATACTCATCATCATCATTCTCTGCCCATTATTCTGATATTTGGGATCGAATGACGAATATTATCATGATAAGAACAGTACAAAACCAATCGTGTGCGAGTCCAATTCGTACTTTGCGGATTTTCTATATGTTACAAAGTTGGAGCCAGCTAAGAAGCTTTCCGCGGAAATTGGATTTAGAAATATTTTTACAAAACAATCACTTAACTGAAACTTATTTTTAACATTCTTTTATTAAATTTATTCATATCTATGCATATGTTGGAAAACTGCGACATTATGAACTAGGGACAGAAAAAAATAGATTTTAATTATTAAATAGACCTGACATTTACGTAAAGTAAAGGCATAAAATCTTTTTAAGAATAATTACCGTGATTATAAGCCCAGTAATAATAAATTATTTACGTACAGTTTCATAAAAATCGGTTACAACATTTGAAGAGGTCTGGTAACACCAACGCGACACGAGAATGTTATATTATTACTAGCTGTCCCAGCAAACGTTGTTTTGCCATACCAAAAAAAAAAGGTTTGAAAAATAGATGTTGTCCGATTCTCAGACCTACTGAATACGCGTGTAAAATTTAATAAAAATCGGTCAAGCCGTTTCGGGGGAGTACGGTAACTAACACTGTGACACGTGAATTTTATATATAAGATTAGATTTTTTTTAACTTTTCATTTATTCCCATTAATAAAATTAAATCTAAATAATTCAATTAATAATTTAAATAATTTAAGCTTGATTTTCTGCTACGAAACTAAACAGCCATACTTTAGCTTTTCATAAGTAATCTTTACTTGACTAATATTGTTATTAAAAAGCTGAAGAGTTTGTTTGTTTGTTTGAACACGTTAATCTCTGTAACCGCTGCTACGATTTGAAATATTCTTTCAGTGTTGAATAGTTCATTTATCGAGGAAGGCTATAAGCTATACACAATCACGCTGCGACCAATAAGAGCGTAGCACAAGTGATAAATGTTGAAAAACGGGGAAATTTTCTAAACAACAGCTAGTAATGCATACGTGTTACATTAAACATACATTACTAGGGCAATATAAACTAACTGTTACGAAATACCTATATTCACAAATTAAATTGAAATCCTACTTATAATTAAAACACAAAATAGACAAAGCTCTCTAATAACGTTCATGAAATTTGTCATTACTTTAACAAACCTATACGCTGTTATTCACTACCCCTTGCTAATTCACTTGTCATATAAATCAAATATAGTACTATATTGTATTAAAATAGATGTCATTTGACATCCTCCACAAAAGGCTGTGTGTTCAAACGATCGGTGCCCGGATATCCGGTCAAATTGGTGCTATAACAAAGACGTAGCGTCTCATTGTAAACGCCATTGATACAGGATCACTAACGAATGTGTTCAGAGCACGGATATACTGTAAGCTATAATATATTATATGGCATAAAGTAGCTATCACTATTTATAACCATTATTTTTTATTTAAAGTCTAGCGACTGAAAAGTCATCAAAACGTAGTATTGAAAACAAATGTGGATACGCTTTTATACTTAAAAAGTGGTTTTATTTTAATAAATAACTCGCACACTTGTTAGAAAATATTATGGAAACTTATAGTTCAGAAAAATCTAGAAATTCTGAATTTGAATCGTGTTTCTTAACTGATCCTAAACTTCTTCTTTGACTTTCTTGACGAGCCTCGTGGTTGAGTGGTTTGCGTAAGGGACTGGCGGTCAAGAGGTTGCGGGTTCGATTCCCGCTCGGGACAATCATTTGTATGATTTTTCTAATTTTCATACAAATGTTTGTACTGCGTCTGGGTGTTTCTATGTATTATAAGTATGTATTTACAAAAAAAAGTAGTATATGTATTCTATCCGTATTCTGGTACCCATAACACAAGCATATAAGCTTAGCTTGGGACCAGAGGACGTTGTGTTAAATGTCCCTGAGTATTTATTATTTATTCTTTCTACAAAAAATCTGGTGCTATATTATCTCTTAAAATTCAAAACCACACACACGAAAATAAAAACAAACATTTTCGCTTAACGTAGATTTTTATAAACATATATCTTCTAAAAAATTCCACATGGAATGTCTCAGTTGCCTCTTATAACGCCCTCCGGAAGCATGGGGTAGTTTTCTGACGCATACACTTCGGCTAAACTGAGACAAATTTATTTTTTGTACATAGAAACTTGTTTACTAAAATCTCTTCCTCACCTCACGAGGAAAATGACACAAAAAATAACTTTTACTTCATAAAATATTAATACAAAGGATATAGAGGTCAGTATAGAGGAAAAAATGTTGCAAATATATGTATAAAGCAATTCCTTTTATAAATAAACGCATAAGATTTTAGTTATGGAGACAATCATACTAAATGAAAGACATCCCTTACTTTTCAATTTTTTTTATTTTCACACAACGTCCTCTGGTCCCAAAGTAAGCTATATTTCTATGCTTGTTTTATCGGTACCAGAATACGGATACAATACATATACTACTTTTCTTTTGTAAATACATACTTATAATACACATAATACACCCAGACGCCAGCCCACACCACACAAATGATTGTCCCGAGCGGGAATCGAACCTGCAACAGTCCGTTACATGAACTACTAGACCACTAAGATTGTCGACTGTTTTGTAGGGAACAATCTAGATTCCGCGAAATCCCGTACTAGCGAGATTTTAATCCTGGAATTTTATAATATGTCTTGTAGCAAGATTGTTGGTTTCTCTTTTCTACTCTCTTGCATTCCTTTCTATTGCTGTATTATCTTTTCTAAGCTACCAATACCAATACTTCGTAAATTGGCAATATGTGTCTTTCCTTGTGTTTAATTACCATTTCAGCACTTCTATACATTTTTGCCAAGAACTAAAACAATCTACAATGAATTGAAAAACAAAATCTATTTAAAAAAAAAAGACGTGTGGCACTCGGGGACTGCCGCGGTAAAGCTATTGCATAGCATTTTGTATCAACTTATGCACCGTGTCGAAGACTGCCGAAAAGAAACGACGTTAGACAATGCACGGCCTTCTTGGTTACTTGTTTATTATACATTGTAATGTATTAACAGCTACATTTTCCTATAGTTAAAATTTAAAGAGGTAATAAAAGAATAGAGATTTTTACGTAGAAACTATTCTTATTAAAATATACTTTGTTGCTATGAACTGCACATTTATGAGTAATTTCTTTTGAAAGCTTACTCTATGAGTAGCTATTACATTGTAATTATACTTGTTTACACTCGCAAAAATATTTTAACCGACTTAAAAAAAGGAGGTTTTGAATTCGACTGGATGTTTTTTTTTGTTTGTTACCTCATAACTTTTAACTGGGCGAAGTGGTTTTAATTATTCTTTTTTATTTGAAAGATGGTGTTTCCCGTGTGATCTCATTGGTACTACTGGTTAGGATCTGATAGTTACCTTTTAAGAAATCGAGGAAAACCCTCAAATTTCAAAGGCACATATTGTTTTCCCATATTATGTATCTAAATAATTAAAGATGGGCTTCGTGGTGGAGTGGTTTATGTAACGGACTGCCGTTCACGAGGTCACGGGTTCAATCTGCTCGGAACAATCATTTGTGTGATTTTTCTAATTGTCATACAAATGTTTGTACTGCGTCTGGGTGTTTCTATGTATTATAAGTATTTATTTACAAAAGAAAAGTAGTTTATGTATTATATCCGTATTCTGGTACCCATAACACAAGCATATAAGCTTAGCTTGGGACCAGAGGACCTTGTGTGAAATGTCCATGAATATTAAAAAAATGTATTAAAATCAGAGTAGACTACCGAGGTGGTCTCATGAAGCCGGTTCAACTTTTTTTTTCAATACTCAATTATTACTTTACATTGATAATTTTAACAAATTCTAACATGGTTTATTACATTTGGGTTTTTGTTTTGCTTTTACGCAAGAACTGCTAATATATTTTGATAGAAATTAAAGTTTATGTGTTTATAAACTATATTGGGTTATAATGAAAGGCTTGATAATATTTTACTTACTACCGTATTTTGAAACCTTATTAAAATAACAACCTCAATTGAATGAATGCTAGCAGAGAGAAAAAGAACATCATCATCCTCCCGCCCTTATCCCATTATTTGGGGTCGGCGCAACATGTCTTTTTCTTCCATAGTCTTCTATCAGCCATCATGTCTGTGTTAACTCCTCTTACTTTGATGTCCTCGTTCACACAGTCCATCCATCTTTTCTTAGACATTATTATTATTTTTAGAAAATTCTATCAAAAATATTAATTCAATTCATATAAATCAACTACACATTCAATAGTTATTCTATCCAATTGCTTTCATTTAGCTTTTAATCATAGGACAGAAATGCTAAAATATACTTTTATCAGAACTCAAAACTCTATCATTTTGTTCTATAAAACCTATATAATGTAGTAAACAATAGTTTTACCATAAGGCTTCGGTATTTCAATAATATTATAATCAGAGGTCTAAAGGACTTTAACTACCCAATATCTGACCCATTTACATCACTTGAAACTTTACTATGCACGTTATACATTGAAGCAATACTTCGTGATTTCCCTGGAGCACACCAGCGATTACGAAAAGTGAATCGCATCCAATTTTTATCATCCATTTATATATCTGTTTCGGCTTTTTGTTAAATTGCCGTAGAGTGCCGAATGATTCACTTAACTTCAACGTCAATTTTTACGACAATAACCATTCAAATGAAACATGGCAACATTTCATCTCCATCAACATTTTAATGTTTCCATTACAATTGTATTAAGAATATGAGTTTCATTATTAAATGGTGTGTAGCCTTTTGGAGAAACAAATGACCAATAAAATTGTGAGTTGTTTTACTTATTAATATAAAAACTCGGTCACATTTTGTTTAACTGGATTTTTTTTTATTCTTAATATCGTGATGGTTGTATTGATTTTAGTAACAATGGTACCGATTCTACGTGCACAATTAATATTAACTTAACTAAAAAATAAAAAATGATAGTGTCAATATCACAATGCAATATTAACAAAACTTTTTTATTAGAAAATCCGTGTGTAGAGACTAACGATTTAATTATTAAAAATGTGCACAACAAACTATAATCCCTCCCAGAGTTCGAAATGACATTTGACAGTTGCTAATATCAAACTTGAAAATAATGCTGCCACATTTTTGGATATAGTGTTAGCCAACCGTATTTTTTTATCCCGGTTATTACCGATTCTTCAAACCGACCAGAAATGTCGTACTAGCTAGCGAAGTCGTACGCATGAAATTGGGAATCACTGCTTTGTATAATATAACATAAAGTAAAATAAACATGTCTTCAAAAACAAACAATGTTAAAAATTCGCCATTTTACTGTTAGTCTTTATTTGATTCTCGTTGCACTGTTCTATGATTCTGGCGAGCATAGCACCATGCTGAACTCTAGTAAGGTTATTAATTATTTGTTCGCGTAAGTGAGTTTGTACGCGCACATCCTAGAAATAAAGTAATACTCAGGGTTGCACTGATCGTATGAATCCGTAAAAATAGTTAACTTTAATTAATGTACAAAATTATATAAATCTGCTAAAGATTTACGTATAGTTTTTTTGTTTAATAACGGTTGGAGGACATCACTATTTTAAAAGTGAAATTACCTAGCAACACAGTAAACTTCAAATAACATTTGGAACTCTGGGATAAGCTATAGCCTATTAAAAAAAATACGCTATAGTTGTTTTCATTTTTTAATTACGTTTAATTGTGCACCCAGAATTGATACCAATATGTACCTTTTTAATATAAAGAACAGACTCAGGTTCTAAAGAGCATTAACTGCTACTAAGACACATTTCCTTGGCTTCATTATAGTTGCTGGGTTATCCATAAGGCTTTCTTTTCTTCCACTGTTGAACTCGACTCTGGATATAAGCGCCAGAGTTCACGCGTTGTAGACAACGCGTTAACTCTGGTGCTTATATCCAATGCCGCCCCGCAACATTGACGACATGTTGGCCACACTTTGCTCAAGTGTGCGTCGTACGGTATCCATCAATCCTTCGAGCAACGTACATGCCCGTTACCACTTCAGCGTGCTAACCCTTCGAGCTAAGTCGTATATCGCTATAGTCGATCAGCTAGAATACCTTTATAGAAAGAGGCTAACTGACTGATTGATTGTCTTATAAGCACACAGCTAAAACCACTTAATCTAGGACCCTATCTACAGATACTTCGTAGAATTTCATTAACAGTCTGTCTCACAATAGCTTACAAAATATTTCAAACTAAATACCTAACATTTCGTAGTTCTCCAAAGCTCGTTTATAATCTCCATATTGTGACCACTTCATCATAATACCGTTGTTAATGTCAAGCACAATAGTGTATTTAAGTCAAGATAAATTAGGATCTAACTATTACTTGTCACTAAATAGCTGTTTATGTGATAGGCTAAGAGTCGGTTGAACATTAACTTCCACATCTGATAACCAGATGAGACATAATTATTAGAAAAAAAACCGCTCAAATACGAGTTGGACTTTCTTATACATAAAGTGAAATTTCCAGCGCTCTAGCTGTCACCCTTCCAGAGATATAGCCTAATGGCAAACGGATGGGTGGATGGATGGATGGATGGACGGACGGACAGCAAAGTCACAGTAATAGTAGCCTATTTTACCTTGTAGTACGGGGCCTTAAAAATATGTTTTAGCTAACCTAACCGTGTTTAAGGGCACCTATTATATTTTCAAGCCTTTTGGTCTAATTTCACAATTTAATTTACTCCTATACTTTATTAGTCAGATTTGTACCGTTCTCAATAATAGTCTCTGAAAAAATTACTTATCTAATTATTAAATAAATAAAATAAAAATAAATAAATATTCATGGACATTTCACGCAACGTCCTCTGGTTCCAAAGGAAGCTAGATTTCAATGCTTGTGTTACGGGTAATCAGAATACGGATAGACTACATATAATACTTTTCTTTTGTAAATAAATACTTATAATACATAGTAAACACCCAGACAAACATTTGTATGACAATTATAAATATCGCACAAATGATTGTCCCGAGCGGGAATCGAACCCGCCACCTCGTGAACGGCAGTCCGTTACATAAACCACTCGACCACGAGGCCCATCGAATGGATGTAGCATAAGCAAGCGTCCATGTTGCCTTATAAATGGATTCTTGTATCAGTTAGGCCATCCTTTTGATTTCCCTAGACGCATATTGTATTTAAACGAGTTTTACATGTCATTTTGCATAAGTTGCTACGCTATGATTATTATAAACTTTTAAAACTTATACATCTTGTCCAACGTGCGGACGCTGAGATAGATTTGTGATATGTGTGGAAGAGACAAAAAAGTGAGTAGAAGTTTGAATGTAACAGTGATAAGAAAATAAGCGGCTGTCTTTGTATATTTATGTAATGAGCCAGGAGGACAGTTATATAATTTGGAGTATTCTGCAAAAAATTTGGACGAAAGCAAGCAAGTATAGAAGAAATATTAAGAAAGGTGCATATGAAAGAAAGACCAATAAACGCAGATGATGTCAGGGCATAAAAATTTTGCACCGACTGTATTAGGATAAGGGCAGGACAGTAATATTAATAGAGTTAGAAGTGTGGTGATGAGAGACGGAAATCTCGAAAATAAACCCTGTGCCAACACGCCTGGTCAGCGCGGCACAGTAGACCATAATCCCTCCCAAAGTGGAGGAGGCCCGTGCTCAACAGTGGGACGTAAATGGGCTGGAGAAGAAGAAGTGTGGTGTCATGTGTATTCGTAATCCTTCACTATACAGAGATTCTCTGTGAATCATTATTGTATACTAATTGGCTCGGTCGAGTGATCCAGACATTGATATGACAGAATCTCTAATTAAATTCATGTTAAAGGTTCAATGTTGAAACGTCAAAGTGGAAGATCAAGAGGGTGGATGCCTCGCTGTATAATTAAACGCAAAATAGATTTAGGTCACGTCTAACACAGAGTGAAATCGCGGAGCTTTCGATTTAAACCTGGCGAGTTGAATTGCTGCGCAAATCGGATGGAAAGCCAATCGTATAGGCATGCCATGAATCCTGGCTGAGTGCCAAAATACATTACGAGACGTGCACGTACCGTATACCTGTCGTTACAGAATAGACATGGAAGCAGTTTGAGACACTACTTCGTTTAGTTGTCAGTTCCTTTTAGATGTTTAGGAAGACTTAGAAATTTTACCACGGATATGTACGTCTAGATAAGTCTATTAGCTAAACACGTATCTATAACTAGCTGAAGCCCGCAACGCACCCCGGGGGAGGGAATTCAGTGACGGATAGTGCTTTTTTCGAGGAAGGTTACATAACATCACGCTTCGGTCAAGAGGAACGAAGCATCAGTGAACATTTTTCACAAAACCGGGGAACATTTTCTAAATTCTACGGAACCGCTAATGAAATAACATACAATTACCTAAATTAAACATAATCACATATTGCATAGAAAAGTCATAAAATATATGACTTTTCATTTACGACATTTTAATACCAAAATAATGTTTATAAAAATTATTAAGATCTTAAATCTGTGAAGGTGTTGGACCTTATTTGATAACTTCCGTCCCTCGGGAATTTCGGTTCCGTCCCGGCTGTGTAGGTGTTCTAATCGGACATTTTAGACACAATCGCAGATGTAAAATTATACTGATAATAACAAATGTAAGTATTTATATTAAGACTTGCTGTGCCATGATTTCTCAGGAGATAACCATCAGATCCTGAGCTGGTACCAAAGGGACCACACGGGAACCACCAACTTTCAAATAGAAAAAGAATCATTAAAATCGCTTAAAGTTAAAAGTTATGAGGTAACAAAGAAAAAAAATATATAAAAATTTAAAAAAAATACATAGATGAATTGAGAACCTCTTCCTTTTTTAAAGTCGGTTAAAAAGAAGATCAAAACTATCTCTATTTTCTCTTACTTTATATTTCTACTATCTGTTGCCCGCAACTTCGTACGCGTGGAAGTTATAAATCAAACCTTCTGTGATGGCGGGAAAGAGAGAGGCCCTGCGGAAGCGCGAACGCGCTGGCGAAACTTTGCCACCTCGCAGGGCCCCGGGCAGGGGTCGCCGGCGCGCAATAATTGGCGCCCCCATCCGAAGAGGTGATCGCGCGCGGCGGGCCGGTATCCAGAGACCCGCCGCGCCAAACATACCTATTGGAGGGACCAAATGCTCCCCCCGTCGGGCCGGGCCCCGTTTAGCAGGGCCACCCCTCGCCGGGTCATGGTAAAAGTCAAGGTACCATCATGGCCCGGCAGGGCAAAGCGGAGAAGAGGAAAAAAAAACTAAATACAAAACAGTCATCCTCTTGAACCACTCTATCATATAAAAAACCGCATCATAATCCGTTGCGTAATTTTAAAGATATAAGCTTCCATATGAACATACATACAAAAATAACGACTTTGTTTTATAATAAGTACAGATATCTACTAGACAGACATATCCTCCTGCCCTTATCCCATTATTTGGGGTCGGCGCAATATGTCTTTTTCTTCGATAGTTTTCTATCAGCCGTCATGTCTGTGTTAACTCCCCTTTCTTTCATGTCCTCGTTCACACAGTCCATCCATCTTTTCTTAGGTCTTCCTCTAGACTTTTTTCCTTCCACATTTTTACTCAGAACTCTCCTGACGATGTTACTTTCCTCTCGTCTCATGACATGCCCATACCAGGACATTCGGTCATGCTTCAATTTTTCAATTACTGGTATCACTTTCAGACTTCTTCTAATATATTAATTCTTTATTTTATCCATTCTCGTAACGCCACACATCCATCTCAACATTCGCATCTCCGCAACGTGCATTCGTCTTTCATCCATCACTTTTTGTTGTTGTTATCTACTAGACAGACACTTGCGTTAAAATAGAATCATCTATTAATCTAACCAAACTGTGATTTACATCCATTTATTAGTCATCGTTACTTCTAGGTAGGTTCGTATTTTCTTTTATGTCTCTTTTGAAATTAAATAGTAGGTAACTAGAAACGCATTTTCTCCTATTAGTTTCATTGCTTATTAGATTCTGTATAGGTACCTATATAAAATGTTCATTATATTATTTGGGAATCAGCCCCGCGGCTGAAATTACTCCGAAAAGCTGTACAAGAGGAAATGAAACATTGAACTTTCGATATTTACACGCAAAACACAGTTTAAATGGATATCAAGTTGTGTTTGCCCAAGTTGTATTACAATTTGTTGTATGCAAACAAAGCGCCCCCTATATACAATTTTGAGCACAATATTAACTTTTTATTTATGTTGCTTGGTTATGTACGTTTGTTTGTTGACCTAGTAATACAATGGTGCCGTATTATGTACGCTTTTGTTGTCGATTAACCTTTTTAAATATTTTAATATTAAAAAAAAAATTAATGCTAGAACTATTGATATACAACGTGTTGCAGAAAGGTGTAGTCATAATTTAAAGTTGCATTAGATAGGCCTTAAATATTATAAATATTACAGTTACATAGAAAAAAACAGTTGGTAAGGTTTTTTTTGTTTATTGCCTACTATTAAATAACTACCAGAAACGCATCAATTATGAGATGTTTACGGTTTATTGAATGCGATTGAACCTTACGATAAAAGATGACCTCATAGTAGTGTTGTATTTAAAGAAGATCGATTAATTTAATAAATTAATTAAACTTTCATGAACACATAAAAGTCATAATATAACTAGTATTTGTAATTTCATCCATGCCTAGTGCCTAGTCACCGGCCATGTGTAACGATGGTCAAATATGACTACACCTTTCTGAAACACGTTGTATACAAAGTTAAATCAAAAACCAAAGTTGGTTGGTGATGGTGATGGTGAGCGACTAATGTAGCAGAGGCAACTATCAATCACGTTTTGCTGATCCTTTTAAATAATAGATATTTTAATTTACTAGAACATTAAAAAAAAATTCTCTAACATTTGCGCGACTCATTTTGTTTAAATAAAACTACCTTTTTTACTGATGTGTAAGGTGTCTTCTAAGATCAGCTATTACAGGGTTCGGCATCTTAGAAGACACCTTACAGCTCAGTCAGGTAAGACTGAGCTGTAAGGTGTAACCGTGGTGGCTGCAAGGTCTCCGAAACGTCGGGCTAAAATTTAAAACAAATACACGCGTCTAAATCCTTAAAAGTATCCGTAGTTTTATTTGAAAAACTAGCTGTTGCCCTCGACTCCGTCCGCGTAGAATTTAGGAAATTTTCCCCGTTTTTGCAACATTTTTAACTACTGCTTGAGTGAGACTATTATAAACGTAAGAGTAAACAAATATAATCAGAATGAACGAACTGATAAGCTATCAGGAGTTACACGTGTTATTGTGAGTCCACCATAAAATATAGATATGTGCTGTTCCGGGATATTTTTTAGACAATTTTATGTAGAATATTTCCGTCATACATGATTTCTATGTAACTTTAACCATTAAGGCTGCACACGCGACGGTAGCTTAAAAAATGGAGCACCTTTTCCCGTTTTCCCAACATTTCCCTTCACTATTCTGCTCCTATTGATTGTAGCGTGATGAAAAGTATACTATAACCTGCCCAGGAGTATGAAGAATAATTGTACCAAGTTTCGTTAAAATCCGTCGAGTAGTTTTTGTTTCTATAAGACGGACAGACAGACAGACAGACAGACAGACAAAAATTTTACTGATTGCATTTTTGGCATCAGTATCGATCACTAATCACCCCCTGATAGTTATTTTGAAAATATATTTCATGTACAGAATTGACCTCTCTACAGATTTATTATAAGTATAGATTAACTTCTTTTTTTTTCAAATTATACAAACAACAAAAGTGAAAATGCTACCGAATGCTAACGAAAATACCGTCACGCGTTTATCTCATAGGAGTAGCCCAATGAGAAAAGACGTGACGGTATGATGATGAATGAGAAAATAACAACAAAACAGTCAAGTAGCTTATTCCTACTAATTAAGTTTAATAAAGACAATTTATTTTGCTTTTCCATGGAAAACAACAAAATACAAGACAGGTACTAGTTGCACGTCCAGAACTAAACTAAACTAAAATATTAAAACAACTATAATATATTTTGATTAATATTGGCTGTTTCATTGTGTACATTTATATTAATTAAAATCGTTAGTCTATAATACACATTTTTTATAAATAGAAAGTTCAGTTAACATTGCCGAATTGTGTTTCTGCTAGGTAGATAGATAACTCTTTATTTGTACACCAATACACAAAGAAACAAAATTACATTATTAGCCTTAATATTATTGTACAAATGGGCGGCCTTATCGCTAATGCGATCTCTGCCAGGCGACCTTGGGATGGATTGTAATGTATTTGACTGTCATGTCAGAGAGGTAGTTAATTGGTGGTGTATAGATTTAAATAAATACACTTTAATCTAACTCTAAAATAGACAAAGTCAATAAACATACATAAATTACCTAACCATACGTATATACTTACATATAAATTTATAAATATACATACAAATAAATACACATTAGGAAAATGTAATTATACTACTGTGAGTTTAAATAGTGTTGCGATAGTCTATTTTTAAAAATCGCGAGTGACTTTGCCTGTCTTACCTCTACCGGGAGGTTATTCCACAGAATAACGGCTTGTACAGTAAACGAGTTACCATAAAATTTACTAACACTATCAATTTTCATATTTTAGTTAAGTTTAGTTGTGTATGTAGAATTGGTACTAATGGTATATTTATTTTTAAATTTAGTCGTATCGTATTTATCTCGACTCTGTCTGCCTGGGCAAAGTTGATAAAACCCAATATCCGTTGTTTATTTTATCTAAAAGTGCTTTTATATACTGTTCTTGTCTCGATCTCGGATATTAACCATAGTTAGCAATTTGTTGAAGCAATGTTATAACTCTTTGATAAAATATATTGCTTAATAAAGATTATTATTCCTATTATAAGCTTAATAATTGCCTGTAGGATATGTAGGACAGTATGTAGACATTTCACACAACGTCCTCTGGTTCCAAGCTAAGCTTATACGCTTGTATTTTGGGTACCAGAATACGGATATACTACATATACTAGTTTTCTTTTGTAAATACATACTTTTAATACATAGAAAGCACCCAGACGCAGAACAAACATTTATATCTTCATTAATATATAAATATCCTGTCACGATGTTTGTCCGCGATGGATTCCTAAACTACTTAACCGATTTTAAATAAAATTAGCACACCGTGTGCATTTTGACCCAACTTGAAAGATAGGATAGCTTACATTTCAATTTATAGTCGCAATATTATTTTATTGCAAATTGTTGGTCTACCCCTGACATAATTTGTATGGCAAAACAACGTTTGCCGGGTCAGCTATGATATTTATAAATATTGCACAAATAACTGTACCGTGCGGGAATCGAACCCCAGATCTCGTGAACGACAGTCCGTAACATGAACCACTAGACTACGAACTAAAAAGTCTGTCAAATCATATAATATGTGGGATATTGTCATTGAAGCGACTAAACTGTTTGTAATCATCATTATTATCGTAACATCACGCCTTTTTCCCATGGCTGTAGGCAGAGACTATGAAGCCCCATCTGCAACGATTCAAATACTGCCTTAGCTTCATCTACTAAGCTATTTGTCTTATTGAAATAGGTATATATTATTCAGCTTTTGCTTATTAGGATAAGTTTTAGTTGATCTCTATTTTCTTCTATGCATTTAGTTCTATAGATTTGATTTATATACCATACTAACTGACCCGGCAAACGTTGTTTTGCCATACAACCCAAGGTTGACAACCCTTAACATTTAGGGGGATGAAAAATAGATGTTGTCCGATACTCAGACCTAACGGATATGTAAACAAAATTTCACGAAAATCGGTCGAGCCATTTCCGAGGAGTATAATTACAAACACCGTGACAGGAGAATTTTATATATTAGATTTCTACACTAGTCGCAATATCTTTGATCGTCTTTCTTATACAAGCAGGCAATAGCAATTCAATTTGTGCCTACATGAATAAATGATTTTTTTTATTGATTTGTGCCGCGCTAGCCATACGTGTAGGCATAGAGTTTGGTTTCAAGTTTTTTGTCTCTCACAGTAAACGTTAACTGCTTTGAAAGGAAACGGTGTGCCGACACTTTTATTGCTAATCCGTCACCATACGGACCAAATTATGTATCCTATCATTTTGTTATTCAAATTTCTGAGATAACTTCACAGTGAGAGGATGCAGGTAGTTAAACAAAATTATTTATCAAACTTTACTGTAAAATAATTAAACCATTGTTATTACTTTGAAATTAATTCCACAGAGTTGAGAACATTCCGTGGTGTTACAACTGAGGCCTTTTGTGGTCTGCGCGAAAATTTCCGAGGTCGTAATATTCACAAACTCTTTACGACTTTGACATATAAATAAACAATTTATTATTCTAGGTTATTATTTTAAATTTATCTTTTGAAATATCTTTGCTATAATTAGTAACATATGGCAGAGAAATTGGTCAAGTGTTACAAGTAAATGGCACGATAATTCACTTGTTGTTTGAGCAATTCAATGATAATTCAGAAGTCACCAGCAGCTTTTTTTATTTTTAAAGCAAATTACTAAATTGAAAAACGTTACAAACGGTTTTATTTCTAACTTCCAGTTGCCGGTGACTCCGTCCGCGTGGAATTTTAAAAAATTTCTCCGTTTTTGCAACATTTTTCACTACTGCTTCGCTTCTACTTGTCGTAGCGTGATGTTATATAGCCTAAAGCCTTCATGGATAAATTTAAAACTGACAGAATTTTTCAATTCGGCCCAGCTGTTCCTGAGATTATCGCGTTCAAACAAACAAACAAACTCTTCAGCTTTATCTACTATATAAAAATAAGTCGGGTTTTCCTTCCTGACGCTATAACTCCAGAACGCACGAACCGATTTCCACGGTTTTGCATTCGTTGGAAAGGTCTCGGGGTTCAGTGAGGTTTATAGTTCTTTTTTTTTTAATTTTTTTTTTAACTTTTTTTTTGGTATGGCAAAACAACGTTTGCCGGGCCAGCTAGTAATAGTATAAGTATAGTATCGATAGAATGAAGTTTCGTTAATTTTTTTTGTGTTTTAGGAGAGATACTTCAAATAAAATATACTTTTAAGAAAATAATTTCTTATATTTTTGTAATATTTATTTAAATCAATGAAAATATTAATGCCAGCAATTAAAATAATGGAATGATTCTAAGTCGTTACTTCAAATCTATTTTGAGGCAACTTTGTCAGTTTTATTTGATTTGTTGAATTGTGCTTTACCTATATCTTTTTTATTTAATCCCTTTTTTTGGAAATTTTACCCTTTAGGTATGACAGTACCATCGTACCCTAATCCTTGTTCACCAATATCTTAGAACTAGGGGTTCCTGAGATTAGCGCATTCAAACAAACAAACAAACTCTTCAGCTTTTTATTATTAGTATAGATAATTACCATGGTTGATATGATAAAATAAGATTTTCATAAAATGTAATTTTGAAAGCCACGGAGCAAAGTGTAACGAATAACCAAGAACGCAGATGAAACTGTATATTATTTTAGATACTGTAAATATAAGGATACATATTTGAGAAGGTCCTAACAAGTAATGTATCTATAAAGCTTTTTAAGGGTCAAAACATAAACGCGAAATGATACAACCATTATCGAGAAAGCTTCCGCTAAACTAGCCACCGCGGTGGCTAGTTTAGCGGATGTTACGGTGCACCGTAACATCAACATTAATATATAGAAATGATAATACTTATATATAAAGGTAAAAGGGTGGTTGTTTGTTTGTTTGTAAGTTTGTTACCAGATGTGTGAGTGTAAACGATTACAAAAAAGTGTATTTAGATTGAAACAGACACAGATTTACCAGGTAATGTCCCTGTGGCTACATCACACACCTGGTTTGATGCCACATAATTATCAGTGTGCGCAAAATATGTAAGTATCTGTAAATATATTAATCGTATTTCATGGATAAATAATAATAAATAAATATTCACGGACATTTCACACAACGTATTCTGGTCCCAAGCTAAGCTTATATGCTTGTGTTATGGGTACCAGAATACGGATATACTACATATACAACTTTTCTTTTGTAAATACACACTTATAATACATAGAAACACCCAGACGCAGTACAAACATTTGTATGACAATCATAAATATCACACAAATAATTGTCCCGAGCGGGATCGAACCCGCGACCTCGTGAACGGCAGTCCACTACGTGAACCACTCGACCACGAGGCTCGTCAAAATTATGTCGTTTTGCGTCTTACGTCTTTAATGTTTCATTTGACGTATAGCCTGTATCAAACACACATTTCCACGCACACATAGATCATCATAATTTCGTATGGCATCCTGTGAAAGCCCTAATTATATACGAATGTCCAGTTTGTGGAGCCACTCAGCAGAAGCTGCAGTTAATTCGTAGAGCTCGACCATACCTCCGGGGAAGCTACGAGTAGGACAGTCGTCGACGATGTGCTGCATTGTTTAGACAGGTGCTCCACAGTCGCACGTCGGTGAGTCGACCACCCCCCGTTTATGTAAATGGTGGTTGCATCTGCCGTGATCAGTCCGGAACCGATTGACCGGTACCTATAGATAATATATTCACGCTGGCTTAGATAAGTAAGTGGCTTCACGCTGGATTAGATAAGTAAGTGGCTTCACGCCGGCTGAGTTATGCAGCCATAGACACTACATCAGGGGCCCAAGTCTGGTATTACAATGATGTTGTCATAATAAATAAATAAATATTCACGGACATTTCACACAACGTCCTCTGGTCCCAAGCTAAGCTTATTATGGTTGTGTTATGGGTACCAGAATACGAATAGAATACATAAACTACTTTTCTTTTGTAAATACATACTTATAATACAGAGAAACACCCAGACGCAGGACAAACATTTGTATGACAGTTAGAAAAATCACACAAATGATTGTCCCGAGCGGGAATCGAACCCGCGACCTCTTGATCGGCAGTTCATTCATAATGATCAGTCACTGATTGCATAATGGCGAATTTTATCAAGTTTGGTATTCAAATATTAATTTTTTGACCAACCAAACTTGATAAACCAAACTTGATAAAATTCGCCATTATGCAATCAGTAACTGATTATTATGACAACATTGTAATAGCAGACTTAGGCCCCTGGTAAATCTATGTTGAGAAGCATTAAAGAGGTTTGGATACAAGATTTTTGATATTCAAAAAATGCTTTGAATTTTCAACTTGTAAATGCTACTGCAATATAGCAATAGAAATATACTTTTTTAGAATTTGACTTCACTATCAATTACACATAATTTTTCGCTACAGAACGGCTTTGAGGGTATTTACAATAATATATACAAAACATAAAAAAAGGGTATCAAAAAATTTTAAATTGAAAACAAAAAAAGAACCTATAAATACCGATCAATTTTATATTTCAACTTCCATTTCCGTATCAGTTTTTATCCAAATTTTAGTATCAATTACAGATTCAATTCGGCTATTTACGCGTGTGAAGCCGCGGTATGAATCTAGTAGATACTACATAATACGTTATGATGCTAACTGTCATATAAAAAGGTACTGCGTTCAAGACGTAACGTTTACAGCTTGCCATCAAGCTAACAACGAGTTGTCGTAAAACTCGTAGTAGGGGGCATATGTGTTAAATATATCATGTGTTTTAAAAGTTAAGTGTAGCAAATGTCTGAAATTTATGGGGTGATGCCTTTAAATTTTGTTGAGTTAAATGTTTTATTTTAATATAACATGATGGAATGTTTAGACATAATTTTGTTATGTTGCTTTAGTTTGTGTATTTAATGCAATATTTAATGTTGAATTTATTTTCTTTGTTGTAATTTTAAGTAGGGTGTATGTATTTTTAGCAATGTTGTGCCTAATGGTCTTATTCATAATGACTTATCGGAGGTTTAAAAGTTTGCTAAAATCGGTTCGCGTAAATTGTCAAAACTTGTTATTCATTCAGTCTTTTTGCGCTTAACCGTTTATTATCTCTCCGGATAAAATCTCCGTATTAAACCTCGTTAAGTCATTATGAATAAGAACTTTAGGATAAAACAGGAACCTCTTGCTAAAGCTTCGCTGTCCATTATAACTGTTGACTAGCTGTTGTCTACAAATTCGTATGCCTGGTATTTGAAACCAAAGCTTAATAAATCAGACAAAAAAGCCATCCTCTGAAATAACTCTATCTATTAATAAAAATCGCATTAAAATCTATTGCGTAGTTTTGAAGATATAAGCTCACATTCTTCCTCGTAGCTTCTTCATGTCTGAGGGTCGTGACCACATGGTCAAAACTGTGCACCAAATCCCTCCAGGGGCCGCGGCTTTCAGTGTGTCTGATAGCAGCAGCTTAAATAGGGACATAAATACAAAAACAATGACTTTGTTTTATAATAAGTGAAGAAAAGATACTACAACAACAGATACTTCAGAATACAATAAATATTTGAGTGAACTCTATGTATAAACACAACAATCATTTTCAATTTAACGTTATGATATGCTTAGAAGACGGTATATTATCATGTTAATAAATGTGCCCTTTTAACCAAATAATTGGGAAATAGAACAGGGAATGATGACGATGATTATGATAATGATATAATAATAATATTACGATAACTATGGTCAACTGGTACTTATTCGATTTATTACAACATTCTGATAAATTATTATATAACAGTTTAAATAAAATATACAATTATCTCGTCTAATGAAAATAGTTAAAATATGTTTTAACAATAAAATCTAGTTTGTATATCTTCACGCCTCAACAGTATAGGACTGGCGCAGCGCCAGAAGGGGCAATTAGCGAAGTTGTTACACAGAGCTTCCAATCAAATACTGTTTGTTGTTTGTGTTGCTGCGAGCAAATTGGAAAAATATTTTCAGTTTAAAAAATAACCATTGTGAGAAACATAATGCGATTTTAGTTATCGAAATGTTTGAATCAAATAGTGAGGACATTGGTATCTACCATATTGAGATATAATCTAAAATAAATAAAACCAACATGGTGTATTTTGGGTTGTATTCATGGGTTATTACAATGTTAAAGTACTGCAAGTAGAATTTGACTAATACTTAACTACTACTAACTTATTTAAATAACTAATTTAAAATAATATTACTTACTTACAAACATAATAAGAATATCAATCAAAATGTCAACACCCTCAAAACGTGCAGTTCTCCAACAATATATTAAAACATTCATCAAATCTCGTTGCAGCTCTGTTATCATCGTCGCTTTCTCTCTAAACTAGCGAAGATAAAGTCAACGTTATTACTGAAGCTCATCTGTAGAGAAATGGGGGATTTCATAATGGAATAATTTAAATTATACACCGTCAAAACCTCAGAGAAAACTGGTTTAAAGAAAGACGACGATATCTGGTCGCTTAATCCCGTAGGCTGTAAATTTATAAGAGCTGAGATCACGTTTTACTCGGTAACTTCATGAAATTCTTGGATAATGATGTTACCCTGACAGTTAAGAAAGGCGATATGATTATTAACATTAGACTATTTGACTTTCGGTCACCATCTTAAAGTTGCAAGAAAGAACAGTTAGACTTGGAACATAATATTATGTTATTTACAATAGCTTCATCCTGAAGGTTCATCATCTTGTTCTTCAGAATATTAGGCTATGTTTTCCCTTATCAAAACAAATTCACACGTCTAGTTTGCAATGCAAAACAGCTGAAGGAATGGTTGTACCTAGTCTTACTGCCATAATGCCACAGCCATATTCTAACTGGCCATAACAACACTATCGTAGCAGATTTTTGCTGTTTGTCTTTGGGCCGAAATTATAATTGAGCTACTAAAAAAACATTCAGAGCCATTTCCTGCGTTTAAAGAGATCCTAAATTGTGAAGAAGAGAGATTAAGAATAGACACTCTTAGCTTCTTTCTGTTTTAAGCTCACTGCGTTAGGGATCTGGTGTCATAATTCACTGTTCTTTTTTGCCCATTATTTGGGGTTCGACAACAGTAATAAATAATACATAAATATTCATGGACATTTAAAAGAAAAAGTAGTATATGTATTATATCCGTATTCTGGTACCCATAACACAAGCATATAAAGCTTAGCTTGGGACCAGAGGACGTTGTGTGAAATGTCCATGAATATTTATTATTATTATTATTTCCGCATTCCTTTATTTTCATATTTAACATATATTTTTTAAAAAGATTATAAAAATAAGACATTCATACTGTATAAAAATAAAAAAGAAACACACAATAAATACACTAATTAAAAACACACTCACACATTTATAATCTAATTAAAAAATATATAAAAAATAGTGCACCACCGGCATCGAGTACAGGGACCAAACTGTCGGTGGTCAGGGATCCAAAGACAGGAACCTCCTCACTATGCGAGCCGTATCGAGGACGACTGCCTTCTGCATCAGACCCTTGACCCAACTGCCTAACGCGAGCCTCTCTAGATGTTGATCGAGGCTCTTGGCTATTAGTCCATTGACTGAGATGACTATCGGCACAATGATCGCCGAGTCCACATCCCACATGTCGACAATCTCGTGCGCTAAGTCTAGATATTTCATTTGTTTGTCTTTCTCAGCTTTCACGAGATTCTCGTCATGAGGAATGGTGACATCGATTATCATTGCGCGGCGCGCTGATCGATCTACCACCACGATATCAGGTCTATTAGCTACAATAGTCCTGTCCGTGATGATAGATCGATCCCAATACAATGTGATACGACCATTGACAATTACCGGCTCAGGTGTATACCTGTAGTACGGCACCACAGTTTCCACAAGGCCGTATCGCAGAGCAAGCTGCTGATGGATAATCCTGGCTACTAGGTTATGTCTGTGCAAGTACTCGCCGTTAGCTAGACGTGAACAGCCGGAAACAATATGTCTGAGGGACTCACCTGGTAGGTGACAAGCACGACAAATGTCAACAGTGCCGTCCTTCAGAATATATTTCCGGTAGTTGTTCGTCATGATAACTTCGTCAGCAATTGCACAGACAAAACCTTCAGTTTCCCCAAAAAGGTCACCGAATCGCAGCCAGGTCACGGAAGATAACAAGTCAACATCAGGCCCGTGTAAGGCCCGATAAAATCTTCCGTGTAGCTCCTTGCTCTGTCATACCTCCAGGCGGTCCTTAGTGCTAAGTACCACAGGCATACGCCAGTTTTCTTTAGCCAAGGTGAGCGGAGTGAGCCCGAGGTCCACTGCCACTACGTCTCGATGCATCTCCGTACCAGCGTGGATAAAATATTCCCTAAGGTTGCATATCTCCCGATTATGTAAGGTCTTAGCATTCAAAAAGCCTCGGCCTCCACATTTTCGAGGGATATACAACCTCATTACTGATGAACGCGGATGATGCATTCGATACGCAGTCAAAAGACCGCGGACCCTCCTATCTATAGCTTCAAGTTCAGTCTGAGTCCACTTGAGTATACCAGAGGAGTACATCAGAAGTGGCATGACCCAACCATTGAAGGCACGCACTTTGTTGCCACCCGACAAAAGACTATTTAGCACTTTTTTCAGGCGGCCACAGAAACGCTCCCGCAACGATTGTTTCATGTCCACTTCATTGATGCACAAGGCCTGTGACATACCCAAGTATTTATAGGTATCAGTTTCGAGGAGAGGTCGGAGATGTACAGAATTCGAGAGCTGAATTCCCTCGGACTCTATAACACGTCCTTGTTTTACATGCATGAAAACACATTTATCCACACCAAACTCCATTTTGATAGATCTACTAAAGCATTCAGTGATCTTTAATAAATCTATCATCTGTGGTCTAGTGGGAGCAAACAGCTTTAAATCATCCATATAAAACAAGTGTGAGATCAACCGACCACCCCGTCGAAGCTTACAGCCTAGCCCTGAACCCTCAAGTAAAGTACTAAGGGGGTTAAGAGCTAGACAGAACCAAAGGGGGCTCAGACTGTCACCTTGAAAGATACCCCGCTCAATCCTTATAGACTCACCACACAAAGAGTTCTGGCGACATGCTGGATAGCACAAAGAAGTTTTCCATTGCCCCATACATGACCTTAAAAAGGCGCATAGAGTTGCATCCACTTTGTACAATTCCAGCACCCTTAAAAGCCATGCATGTGGTACAGAATCATAGGCTTTTCTGTAATCTATCCAGCATGTCGCCAAATCCCTCTGTCTACGGTGTATTTGTTTACAAATGGTCATATCTATTAGGAGGAGCTCCTTAGTACCACGGCCGCCACTCCTACATCCATTCTGAGAGACAGACAAAATTGAATTTAACTCTATATGTCTTGCTATTTTGGTTCTCAGAATAGATGTTAGCAGTTTATAAATAGATGATAAACAGGTAATTGGTCTATAATTGCTCGGATCCGTGGTACTACCTGATTTGTGGAGCAGATGTGTTGTGCCAGTCGTCATAAATTCTGGCAACGTCCCCAACTCTAAAGACGACTGAAATTGAGCAGCTAGGCGAACATGCGAGCTACGTAGCCATTTTAACCAGAAGTTGTGCAGTCCGTCTGGTCCTGGAGATTTCCAATTAGATAAAGAACGGACTGCACACGCCACGTCTTGATTTTCTATTAAAATACTCTCCATTGGTTGAATATTCTCACATGCTCGCCGAACATCCCCAATCCAGTCGTCCTCATTGTGAACAACAGGCACCGACCAGATGTTGCTCCAAAACTTTTTAGTGGTTTCAGCATCAGGCAAGCGCATGTCGTCCCCTCTGAGTTGAGGGCGTTCCCAGTTTCTATAGACAGACTTTTGATTGTTTTGAAACATGCGATTCAATTGATACCGGTCCATACGTTTTTTATATCTATGGATGCGGTTAGCCCATGCATAAACTTTCTGTTTCAGGAAGTCAATGCGCTCAGTTGCATGGGTAATATATTCGTGAGGTCTGACATTGGTCCCCAAAAAGGCCTGCTTAACATAGCGCATCACCCTCGGTCTACTATTGCCCATCCTGAAGCAGCTAAGCTTTCCGATGAGTACTCTCGCGCGGGCGATACGACACTCGATCCTAACTTGCCAGGCTGGTTTACAACGTGATCGCATAGCAGTATCTTTTTCAAGAGGTTTTTGTCCTGCTATGCGACAAGCCGCAAATGCCGCACAATATAGTATAGAATGTGTATCGCCCAGGCTGTCACTTGTATCTAAATAAATAGATAAAAGCGAGTCAAGAGCACTCACCAGCGCTATATTCTTTTTATGCATGGGTAACCGTGGTAAGCGTGGCCTAATATCAATAGGCATGTATCGGTACTCACCAATCGCATATTCCAAAACACTCCTTACCTCCTCATTGTATTGGTTATTCCTATAAGCAATATCTGTGTCCCGTTCTGTGTAAGATGAAAAGACAGGCAGTACAGGCACTGTCTCAGTACTTACACCTGTTTGCACTGAGGCTGGGGTGACATCACTTATCAGGAACTCAGCACGTAACCGATCAAGCGCGGCGTCATCCAACATGTGACAACGTTGAATGGCCCGCACCTGATCCGATAGTCGTTGAGCCGTAACGTTGACAGTTGGTTCAAGACCCTGGAACAGAAGAAGCATACGATTACGGTACGCAGTGAGGTTAGTTCCTCCCTCTGTTGCCCCAAAATATGCGCGCATGACGTTTTCGTTAATGTCCGATGTCCATCTCATGCGCTGCACATTACCACCGGCAGCGAGGACCCTGTTCGTAGCTGATGGGCCACGGGATCCCAAGCAAGCCGGGGGCCGGCCTCTTCCCCTCCGACGTACAGGCGACGGCGACGTTCGCGGAGAATAATACTCGCTGCTCCCGCTCGACGAATGTGATGACGCTCGCGTAGCTTGTGGTGGCGGCGGCGTAGCGGAGCGAGGCGGCGAGTCCGGGGTTGGATCTTGTGCTGATTGCCTTAATCTGGCTTTAGCCCTCGTAATCATTGTGTTTTATATACATATTATCACAGATATTATCATATTTAGTTGATTTTCTTCGGCTGACATGGTATGACATTTGTCTGTCATTGCTATTGCATTTTCATGTACTGTTTTATTTCTTGTTATTTTCATATTTTACTTGTGTGAATAGATTTTCCGTTGATAAATTACTAATTATTAACAAATATAAGGCATTATTAAATAATGGAATATTAAAACTGAATTTTATAATATGAAAAGACACAATGACGTGCTGTCAGGTGTAGGGTTGAATGAACTCGTTGTTTATTATTATTATTATTGTATATACGTTTCGTATAGCTCGACTCCAGGTCGGTTTCTTTTTTTTAAATGGCCAGGTACGGGCTTGTGCCAAGTACTCTGGTTACATAGTTGTAGTTGTATGATGTGTGTTTGATACTGTGTTGGGCGTATGTGGATGATGTGTAGATGTTGTTTGAGATGTGTGTGTGTTTCTTTGTGTAGTTTGGAGTGGGAGTGATGTAGGGTTTAGGAATCTTCTAACTATTGAGCATGTATCGATGACTACTGATTTTTGTAATGGAATGTATGTGTTTTCTGGAAGTTGTAGAGTATTCAATGCTATTTTAAGTGTTTTCGGGATTACACCGGTTGAAGAGATAACAATAGGGACTATTTTTACTGTTTCTTGGTGCCACATTTGTTTTATTTCGTCAGCTAAGGGTATGTATTTTTGTATCTTTTCTGTGTATTTTTGTTTAAGATTATGGGTGTTGGGAACGGTGATATCTATTAGGTATGTAGTGTTAGTTTGTTTAAGAGTTAGTGTGATGTCAGGCCTATTGCTGAGAATAGTGCGATCTGTTATGATGTCCCTGTCCCAGTATAGCTTGGCAGTGTTATTTTCTATAACATTTTTTGGTTTGTATTGGTAGTATGGTGTGTAGTTATCTAGTAGTTTAAATTTGAGTGCGAGTTGTTGGTGGATGTGTTTGGCGACGTTATCGTGGCGATGTGTGTATTCTTTGGTGGCAAGTACATGACAACCTCCTGTGATATGTTCTATTGTTTCAGAGCTTTGTTGGCAGAGTCTACATCTATCTGATTCGAGTGGTTCTTTGAGGATGTATTTAGAGTAGTTCTTGGTTTTGATGACTTGGTCTTGTATAGCTATGAGAAATCCTTCTGTTTCGCCAAATATATTGCCTTTTGTTAACCAAGTACAGGATGCTGTTCTGTCTATGTGTTCTTGATCTAGTTGGTGTGGGTATTTACCGTGTAGTGCTTTCGCTTTCCATGCTTCAATTTTTTGAGTGTCTTATTATTATTATTATGTTTCTCTCTTTGCAATTCACGGGTTATTTTTTAACGAAATACCCGGTCCTTTATTAGGCTTGCGTGGGGACATGGGTCCAACACGTAGAGGCCCTTTGAGATTTTTAATGAATTTAAAAATGCGATGGGACACATACCAGGTACATTCCACGCCTGCACTATAAAAATGCAGGCATGGAATGCCAGTGGTACGAGTAAATCTATTGCAAATGATAATATGAAAAACGAACAGGTCTATTGAGTTTGGTGTTTAGTGGACTGGTTGCATTTAGAACTATTGATTAAACTATGGACGTCTGCCTTCAACACTTTTATGTAGATTGAACCGTGGCAGACGGTGACTCGCCGACTCACTAGATGGGCCCCCCACACAGCCGCCAGACAAGGCAGCAGGGAGCAACACCGGTGTGAGCGGCTTGGGGTGTAGAGCGGTGCGGCACCGGTTTCACCATCGCGGGCCAAGACCCGGAGCGGGTTTCCCCGTAATTACGCCCTTGAAATTGACACTTCCACCCCCGAGCATATAGCTCTGGCGACCCCACTCAGTCCGGCCGGTGAAGGCAAGACAGAGGCGAGAGTCCAGGCACTCTCGGTTTCCAGTTCGGCCAGCCAACGAAGGCAAGCCGAAGGCGAGTCCTTAACCGACTCTCAGGGGCACTCGGGACCGCAGTGTCGCCACTCACATTCAGCTCGCCACAAGCTGCCCTGCGGTCTGTAGGCTTTCCCTAGGTCCTGTGACACATTTTTGATTATACCACAAGATTTTCGAAAGCCTATTATCTGCCTCCAGGTTTTGCGTTAGTCTCATGGCGAGGTAACGACTGGCCCAGAGGGGTTTATTATTATTATTATTATTATTTCACACAACGTCCTCTGGTCCCAAGCTAAGCTAATATGCTTGTGTTATGGGTACCAGAATACGGATAGAATACTTATACTACTTTTCTTTTGTAAATACATACTTATAATACATAGAAGTAATGAAATCAACCTACTGCTGCCTCTCCCAAAAACGGTAAGAAGATTGTTTAATATGTCGTGCGACAATAACTAAGCCATCCATATAATCTAGGTAATGTATATTTGAACCATTATTTTCCTCCTTAATTTCAATACTCCATATAAAACCGACAAGTTCTCTTTGTATTTTAATCCATAACAATCTTTATTGAAAATATCTCACTGCTGAAATCCCAGAAACAAAGCACAGCGTAATTCAATACACCAATCTGTATAATCCTACCAAGTTGAAAAGCTGAAAGCTGAACTGGCGGCCGGCCAATGTTCGCCAACTCAATTAGCCAGTATAATAGAAGCACAGACCCGTATTGATTTTCATATTATTGAAAATTACTCATTATCACCAATATTCAGCAGGTGGATAATTAAATTTTGTGAAGCATGTTACAACTAGTAATATGGGCTTTTCTATCATACAGACTATTGTAATGAAACTTAATTTGATTCGTTTTGTTTTACTTAATATCCCACTCTCTTCTATTTTATATTTCACTTCATCTTCAACTGCATGCATCGTCTTATTTTGAAATACGCTGTCACATGGTGATCATCCTTATCCTTACTAATTTATAAATGCGAAATACGGATAATGACACAATAATAATTTTGACGAGCTTAAGTGTTAATGTGTGTAACGAAACCATAGCGCGATTTAAAAAACGGTACAATGCCATCTATCGACTGCTATAGTAAAATTCTGTTTGTTAAGGGTCTGTTGTCGGTTAAGGCGACTTCGTACGCGTGAAATTTTGAAATTAATTCAAAATTTCACGCGTACGAAGTCGCGGGCAACAGCTAGTAATTTATAAACATTTCTACTCATTTTTATTGAGGTTTAGCAAGATTTTTTTTTATTACTGTTTTTCAAAAGATTGCACTAATCTCCTGTACAGAAATGATTGGTTACGCATCTCAAAATTAAAGATATACGCAAAAAAGATTCTAAACGTTATATTTATTATGATGTACATTGATGATATCTATTAATTAACTTACTTATACCAAGAATCGAATGTAATTCTTATCACGAAAACAGTAACATATATTAAAGGCAGCTTCATTAAGCATTGGGCGGTAGACAAGGTGAATCCAATTTCAACTCAGTTCTTAGTGGGTAATGAAAACGTACTGCCATTTGCTCCAGCGATAATGGCTATTAGTTTCTTTAATGTGCTTTCTTTCGGCCACCCCTGAATGAATTTTGTATAACGATGCCAAAATATACTTTTGCATTAAGGACAAAAAATCTTTTTAAATCTTTTAATAGAAAGGTGTTAATTATCTATGCAAACTCCAGGCACTTAAGGAGTAGCTAAAGTCTAAAAAGAGTAAATGAGCCCCAAAAATCAATCAAATAACTTTTAAAAATTGTTTTTCGGTATTGGCAGCAAGACGCCTGCAAAGGTCACATTTCGACTTTTCACATCTATACCTCCTTATTTATTAGAATTATTACTTCAACCCAGTATCGAAAAGACTCAGGACACAGAGCTCCTCTACAAATAATTTGAAGCTCTACGCCGCCGGATGTGGTAGACTTAGTATCGAGGTTATCGCTCTTCGTAGAATATTTTAACTATCACTGAGCTCTTATCAGGTAAATAATGGTGTAGTTCCGCATAACTTCGTGTGTCTTTGATCAGTAAAGTCAAAACCGTATAAACTATAATTAAAATATTAAGGTATAACTTTTCGGCTAAAACAGAATTATAAAACACAGTGTAACACAACTTTCTAATATTGCCAACACTGAAAATACACGACCGTAATGAGGTGAACACAAGAAACGCATAAAAAACTCAGCGCACGTCCAACTCGCAACGGATTGACGCGGGTCCGACACGCGCCATGACAGAAGCTGACCGTGTGACGTCACAAAAAGTGGTAAGGAACTGGATTTGTACTTACAACCTAACTGACGGGTTACATGCAAGTGTGGAAGGTCTTAATGGGTAGGTATAACAAGTTACTATAACTATAATGTATAATTAACTGAAATAATACTGACTAACTTAGGTATCACTAGATCCCTAAAACTAATACACCTACACTGATTTAAAAGATGCTCTATTTAAGGTACAGACGCTGGTTATCGATATTAAAGGTCCCCACACAATTTAACTATTTCAAGGACTCTCTGTAAACAGTTTCTTTTCCTCCAATGGTTTTTTTTTCAGTGGATTGCATATCTAAGCAATAGTGCATTGCAAACAAAATTATCGTATTTATGATATTGTGTTCATTTGTGAACAATTTGATGTCAATACCACTTTTAATCGTAGTGCTGATGTTTATATTTCAACCTATACCTACTTCTAAAAAAGGTTGTACTATCTTCAGGATCGTCAATTAAAATAATAAATAATTACACCGATGTAAAAACATAAAAACAAAAATCGTATTTGACAAATGATTCATAAATTGTCAGTTTCCAAAATAAATATTTTGTATTGCAAGCAAAAAGATGACAATAATGAGAAGTAAGAAGCAACATTTATAAAACGCGGAGTAAGCCGTGCGGACCCGTGTCAACGGTATAATGCGCTGAGGTCTCAAGATCGATAATGGTGCCAGTCATAAACTAAAGCGATTACACATTTCGCCTAACAAATCATTGTCTGAGATGTTCAAAAGTGATTGTGTTAGGCGTTAATTGAATGAAATCCATAGTAAGCCTAAAATAGAAGAGAAGAAAATACACTCACCTCAAAATTTAATATACCTACCCAAAAAAATGTAGGATCAGAATTAACTCTAAATAATATTTATTAATAAAATTCAAGAAATCGCATTGCGGTAAGCTCCTTTAATAACTAATATTATTCATAGTTTGCAATGTATTTCTATATTTTTGTTACAATTTAAAGGAAAAATTATCTAACATTAAATTTATTCAAAGATATTTTCCAAACTAATGTTACAAAAACTGAAGAATATAAGTTTAAATTCGTACAAACTTTTCGACATTTCTCATTTTACAATCTCTTAAAATATGTTTTCTTAGTTTAAAAGCAAGTTATATATTCCACACGTGCAATATTACGTGCATGGTTTATAGCCGCTTAAATCTCATAACTTGTACCGTATGAACCGGGTTTTCTTATATTCCACTGTTATTTTAGCAGCGCCAGTATAAAAATATTATGTTTTGTGTAATCAGCAAAGCTTGAAAAATTGCTTGTAAACAGCATTTCCTTCGTTCAAAATGTGTTTAAAAAGAAAAGTAGTATTTATTTGACATTTCATGGACATTCACAGACATTTCAGATGGACATTTCACACAACGTCCTCTGGTCCCAAGCTAAGCTTATTATGCTTGTGTTATGGGTACCAGAATACGGATATAATACATATACTACTTTTCTTTTGTAAATACATACTTATAATACATAGTAAACACCCAGACGCAGGATAAACATTTGTATGAAAATTATAAATACCACACAAATTATTATCCCAAGCGGGAATCGAACCCGCAACCTCGTGAACGGCAGTCCGTTATCTGAACCACTAGACCACGAGGCCCGTCGAGTTAGTTCAATAGTTTTTTTTTATTTTTGGGTTCGATTTCCGCTCGGGACAATCATTTGTGTGTTTTATTTATAATTGTTATACAAATGTTTGTACTACGTCTGGGTGTCTCTATGTATCATAAGTATGTATTCACAAAAAAAGTAGTGTATGTATTCTATCCGTATTCTGGTACTCATAACACAAGCATATAAGCTTAGCTTGGGACCAAAGAACGTTGTGTGAGTTGTCCATGAATATAACACGCCTGATCACCTCAACATAGTAGACAATAAGCCAAACTGACGTGGAAGAAATCTCTATATTTTTGGGAATCACTATTGATTCGAAATTACAGTCCACAAATTGAAAAAATGTCTGGCAAACTTAGCTCTGCGGCATATACGGTGAAAACAATTAGACGACTTACGGATGTAGATACGGCTAGAATGGTTTACTTTAGTTATTTTCACAGTGTAATGTGCTATGGAATTCTTCTTTGGGGAAGCTGTGCGGACATTAATCGGATATTTGTGCTCCAGAAACGCGCTGTTAGAGCTATATATAACCTAGGTCCGCGGGATTCTCTAAGGGAGAAATTCAAAGACATAAATATTTTAACGGTCGCTTCGCAATATATATATGAAAATTTATTGTATGTTCATAAAAATATTCATAATTTTACAAAAAAAAGCGACCACCATAATGTTAATACAAGGCATAAACACAATCTTGTGATGCATGTAACCCGTCTCCACAAAATATGTAACTCTTTCATGGGTCATTGTATACGATTTTATAATAAACTCCCTATTGATGTAAGAGAATTAAATAATTCTAAATTTTAAAAATTCAATAAAACTAAATTATGTAAAAAGGCGTATTATAAAATTTCTGATTATATTAAAGATGATAAAGCTTGGGAGTAGGTTGCTCTGGAGCAATACATATTCTATATTGTAAAGTTATTAGCATTGTAAGTATAATTGACATTTAATTTAAAAATATTGATTTGATTAAAAGCTCTGCTGAGTTTCTTACGCCGGTTCTTCTCAGCAGATTGCGTCCTGAACCGGTGGTAGGGAAAAAAATTGGACATGTCATAAGCACATAATTTTTCTAAAAAATTGTGTTTACGTGATTAAATGATTTTTCATTTCATTTCATTTCATTTTTCATTTCATTTCATTTCATTTCTGCCCTAATTTGTTGTGAAAGGGACATACTAGAATTGTTACTTTTTAAATTTTAGATATTCATATTATAAATAAATAAATAAAGCCTTTATTAACAATCTATTAGGTACATTCAAATTCGGTTTTAGGTATAAATTTTGAACCATATAAAAAAAAAGTTGGTTGCGTTAGACACCGGTTTCTCGATTGTCTTGCTTTCCAGCATAGGCCTCCCCAAGAGTTCTCCATAACAATCTATCATTTGCTTTTCTTGTCCATGTTAATCCTGCTATTTTTTGATATCATCGTCCCATCTGCAGTACTGTCTTCCTTTACCTCTCCGTTTATATCTGGGACACCATTTACCAGACCACCATTTACCATTTTGTCCAGACCATTTCCATTTTAATTCTTTGATTTTATTTTTTATATCTATGAGCTTGGTCCTTTTCCTTATTGTTTTTAAACGAACTTCATCTTTTAACTTTAGAATATTCATATTACTACGTTCCTATTACTATCATCACGGTTAAATTTAGTCACGGTAAAGTGTATACCACATAAATATCAAAAAGTATGGCGCACATGCATATACTCGTACATCCTTAGAGAGTCGGATAAAAACCAATAAATAGTGTACCTACCTGTTCTATCTTAGATAATCTTTGATACCAAGGATCTCTATTATGACCATGTTTAAAGAAACGAATTCACTTCAATTAAATCCATCTAAGTACATTTTGGAGAGTTTCATTAATTAAACGGTGGCGCTTGACGTGCTGTCCTTAAGGGTTCTTGGCAACCTTCACTTCAAATAATCGCCGTCCGAAATTATTCCCTTTGATTGTCTATGAAATGGTTCGTCTTTGTGTAATAATTGCTGTGGATTACTGTGGATTGATCGCGTGATGTACCTCGTATTAACAAATCAAACCTGCCATTATGTAATTGCTTTTACGAACGAAATATATTCTCATAGCTTTTGTATATAATACTCACAATAAATACAGCATAATGTTTATATTTCTTCATATATATCCCACTAATAGACATAACATTAATGAAAAATAATCTCAGAAATTATAGACCAAGATCCTAGGGGTGAATCCTTTGGCTTATTTTCTCAGCGGTTAAATGTATTTTTCGTGTGCTGGCCGATTAAGAGTACAAGAGTCACCACCCCATTTCTTTCCCAGGGTGCTGTAAGAGCCAGCTAAGAGACAATATAAGAAGTTATGGGCAGGGTAAAGCGATTTTAATGAGGTTTTTTTTATTTTAAAGCGGGATGTTACCGTGTCCATGGGTCCATACCAGGTCAGGATCTGATGGTTAACTCTTAAAAAATCGAGGAAAACTCTTATTTTTCAAAGGCACATGCAGTCGGTGAAACTTACGTTTTTTACGTTTTTTTATTATTTTCAAATATTTTATTAAAAACCTGAACTAACATTGAAAGTAAAAACCCGACACTTAGGTATAGTTTAGATTTTACTGCAGAGCAGGTTTAAAATGAAATATCTATTATTTTCAACTAAGTGCAATACTTTTAAGAATTGTCTGTGGCGAAGTTTCAAGTAGTTGATGCTTTCAACACCTAACATAAGTTGTTACGAGACTAGTTTGTACATGTCCTTGGGGAAATCCAAGTGTTTGGTCGAACGTTACAACGTATCACTAATAATAATAAACGTTCCGTTTCCTTCATCATCACAATAATAGAGTTTGTTGTCGAGTGGTATATATAACGGACTGTCGCCGTTCTCGAGATCGCAAGTTTTATTCCCGAACGGCACAATCATTTGTGTGATATTTATGATTGTCATACAAATGTTTGTACTGCGTCAGGGTGTTTACTATGTATTATAAGTATGTATTTACAAAAGAAAAGTAATTTATGTAGTAAATAAAACCATATTCTAGTACCCACAACACAAGCATAAAAGCTTAGCTCGGGATCAGAGGACGTTGTGTGAAATGTTCATGAATATTTATTATTGGTAACTTAACTAAAAAATGAAAACTGATAATGGCAATAACATAATTCGGCAATGTTAACTGAACTTTTTTATTATAAAATCTGTATATTATCGACTAATGATTTTAATTAATAAAAATGTGTACAACGAAAATGCCAAGTAATGAAAATACGCCAATAGTTGTTTTAATTTTTTAGTTAAGTAGAGCTTAGTTGTGCATTTAGAATTGGTACGATTATTTATTATATATGTTTCGTGTGTGTATGTTTGTTACTCTTTTGACTCCAGTTTTACTTTTGGTACGGGATCCTAATAAACAAAACAATTGAACTTTGTCGTAAATAAATTTGATATTATAGCTGTAATTTCAGGAGGAAAAAAAAACACGCTTGAAACTCCTAAATATTTTTTTTTAATATTGCCTTGTCATCGGCCTTTAACATATGTGCAAAATTTCAGAACAATCCGACTACTGTGTGTTAAAATCACTTTCAGAGAATCCATTCCGAATCAGAGTATGGCGCGCGAAGAAGGAAAAAAAGGTATCTATCAATGTATTAATCTTTATATTAATACATTGATAGATACCTTTTTTTCCTTCTTCGCGCGCCTATACTCTAAGGATCGCGGGATCCCTTTCGGACTGCGCCGCAACTCTAGTAGGCACCACCCTAGGCTTCTCTCTCGTGCTGGTTGATAGATACTTATATAAGCGTGTCAAAATGGAAAAAATCTACCTGCTCACTCAAATTCTTGTTAAATATTCAACTACTGAGTACAATCACACACACAAGTAACTTGCAACAAAAGTATAGTCGAGCATAACGTCACCTCGCGCACCACACAGGAAGCGGACACAAGCTGTCGTTTACCGCGCGCTCTGTACTTCCGCGTCGTATTTATCGCTAGCTGTGCTCGGCTGTACTACTAGTTTATACCGTGCTATATTTTTTTCTTATTATTAAAAAGTTTTCTTTAATTGTACAGTCACTAAGAAATATCATTATTTTTAAAATTATTAAATTGTTATTTGTCACTGATCATTGATCAAACAACAAGTCTTTAGCAGAATTGGTAAATAATTAATGATAATAATAATAGTGGATTCCTCAAATGCAAATGACATTTCTATTCTAAGATGCCATACTTGATGTTTTGCTTCTAAATAAGAAAATAATACCAAGAAATCATTATGTATGCACCCAAGAAGTTCCAGTTCTTTGTTAATTTTTAGCGTTATCCTAAATAAAATTTATAACTTATTTCATGGCGTCAATTTCTTATTACGATGTGTGCAGGCATCGCTACCAATTCTCCGGACACAATTAAACTTAACTAAAAAATGAAAGTTGTGTACACAGAGTACCATTGTACAAATAAGTAATTTAGTGCCTTAACGAAAAATAATACTTTCATTATTTTTACAATTCAGCTTATGATAATTTAATCCCATACATGCCTTTTTCCATGTAACTATATTTCATGAAAAGATCGATTTAATAATAATTTCTGTTTAATATTTGACAATTTGAAAACTATTGAAACATTTTGGGTAGTATTATAATTGAGACATTCAATTTGACGGTAGACCCTAGTTTTACGAGTCTAGTGGCCATTTATGAGGTTAAGTTTTATGTTTTAATATATTATTACTATACGTTATAGTATTAAATTTAATAATGCTATAACTAAAGTAGGTAACGTCAATATAACATAGACACTATCATTTTATATGGATATTCTATAAAATACTCGTTTTATAAGCATCCGCGTCTGTTGTCGGTCAAGAGGAAGGTTTTTAAAAGTATATTTTGTTAGTTTTGTTTATATGCGAGCGTACGAAGCGGCGGGTAACAGTTAGTTAAATAGATATATATATAAATAAATATATATAGACGAGCCTCGTGGTTGAGTGGTTTATGTAACGGACTGCCGATAAAGAGGTCGCGGGTTCGATTCCCGCTCGGGACAATCATTTGTGTGATTTTTCTAATTGTCATACAAATGTTTGTTCTGCGTCTGGGTGTTTCTATGTATTATAAGTATGTATTTACAAAAGAAAAGTAGTTTATGTATTCTATCCGTATTCTGGTACCCATAACACAAGCATATAAGCTTAGCTTGGGACCAGAGGACGTTGTGTGAAATGTCCGTGAATATTTATTTATTTATTTATTATTTATATTATAACTAGAGTGTTAATTGAATACCACAATTAATAATTGTTAAATTACTTTTTATAAAATTAAGCTGAACATAAAATGCCAGTGCTATAACATTGAAAAAAAATAACACATCATGTATTCATAGAGTAATGAACAATTTACAGCGTACTCGATGGTACTTTAAAAAGTAAACATCGCATTTGTTTGCAATAACTAATGATACACTCGCATTCAAGTGACTGTACAGTCGAGCACACAAAGGACTTTTGTGAAATGAAGCTCAGTAGGATACATTGAATAAAAATTCTGGCATGTATTTTTTTTTGTATATAATATTTTATGCAAGTAATTATTAGTTTTTGGTAAATACAATATTGATAATATAACGTGGTGTACAGTGATGGCAAATAGGTACTACGCGTCATTTATAGCGGTTAGTTTAATATTAATTCAAATCTGAAGAAAAAATAGAATTTGGTTGAATGAAAATGCAAGTGCCCTAAAAAAATTAAATACATAGAGTAATCACAAATGTTGAGAGCCGTTAATGCTAGGCTGAGTAGAAATGTTAGTGCCATAAAATAAAATAAACAATGAAATGCATAGATTAATAACAAATGTAGAGTGCTGGTAAATAGCCTAAGTTAATGACAGAATTGCCTTTCTGAATGTAATAACTTACACTATTGAATATTCCTTGTACGAATATACTATTAAGTTACAAGCCCGCAATCTATTAAGCGTTAATTTTACATGCGTAGGGAGAGTTTGCTGCCACTGTGATATCAATCACCTATTTACGTCTACACAACAGAAAACTGTTTTGTTATAATACTCGCGATTTCACCCACGTTTGTGGTTTTTGAACCTGGTCTTACTAAATATACATCAAACGTTAAAAAATTATACACATATCTATTAAAACACTGCATCAAAAGTCGTTGAGTAGTTTTTTAGTATTAAGCTTACATAGGAACATACATACAAAAATATATCTTTGCTTATTTTAAAACAAAGTCGTTATTTTTGTATGCATATACTATGTCATGCTATGTCAGATTATATCTTCAAAACTACGTAATGGATTTTGATGCGGTTTTTTTTAATAGATAGAGTGGTTTAATACAAAAAAGCCACCCTCGTGGCTTTTTTGTATTATTTGTTAGGGTTTGGTGTATATTGAGGGAAAAAGGGGTTAGTGACTTAAAACGCGGGTGAAATCGCGGGCATGAGCTAGTAAATAAATAAATAAATTTGGTTTAACTCGAACATAGAAAAAGCGTTAACGATAGGACGTTGAGTGAAATGTTAAAACTTGTCTTATAAAAGATAAATATAGCTTTCTATACCGGCTTTACATTTAAACATATTTTCTGTACGTTATCTTAAAACATTTAAACTAAGTTAGAAGCTAAACTCCTTCAGTGTAACAACCACAGACGTCTGATATTTCTAAACTTAGTTACAGCTTTGAGAAAGCGTTCATAGAATGATTTTTAAAATTCTGATACTCGGCAACTTTGTACGAAGTATTTTATATCGTCTTTAGTTTCAACTCAATCTTTAGAATTTAAGATTTTCATTTGGAAAGTGATATCTTAAAAACGATATTTGCTTAATGTATAAAATTATATATACTTTAAATTGAGTTATCTAGGTATGGCCCTTAATGAAATCTTATTTAATATTATCCAATAAAATTACAAAGAGCCAGTGTAGCATGTGTTAATCTTCCTTACTCTTCCTTTATACACAATTCATTAAATCTTCGGTTTTCCTTTACCGTTTATTCTAAAATATAATTCTTCTTTATTTTGTCCCTTAGACCACTCTTCCATCTCTACATTTCTATTTCAACCATGTATATTCCATTTTCATCCATAGCTTTTACACCATAGCATTTTATTAGTCATGTTTCTTGCGATAAATTTCATTAGAAATCAGTTTGGAATTAACAAAAAAAAACCATCCAAGGACTCCATCTTTTTACACGTTTATTCAGATTATCTATTTTTATCTCGAGAATATCTACTTACTTAGGTTGATACAGATAACCTTCATAATGAAAATCTAAAAATACAGAGTAATATTTAATATCCGAGTAGCGATATCCGTCCGCTCTGATAAGCAAATTCGTCGCCGATCCCGTATATGATTTTTTTGCAGCAACACCTGATTCAATAAAGGCAGACAGGTAAGGCCGAAGGATAACAAGATTCCCGTCATTTCCACATCCTACTTTTTATAATAAAATCATCGATATAAGTACTACGCAGGTACTAGATATGCCCGTGCGAAAATTAATTTCCACGCGAGTGAATTGCGGGGCATTCCTAAGGATACTAATCCCAAAGAACGATAAGTACCTACACACACTGGTGCCAATTCTACGTGCGCAACTAAACTAATGAATGAAAATAACTATTGATGTATCTAAATTAATTGGCTATTTTGTTGTTGCACATTTATATTATAATCTTTAGTCTATGAACAGTATTTTTATCAAGAAAGTTTAGTTAATATTGCCGGATTGTGTTATCGACACTACCAAAATTCATTTTTTAGTTTAGTTTTGTTGTCCGCGTAGAATTGGTACGACTGTGTTGAAAAAAAGCGTAAGCGCTAATATATATTATGCTACGAGTATATGAAATTTTTAGCTTGATAAAAAGCCAATCCTTCTTCCAATTTAGAGTCTGGACTTGAATTATTTTTCACATGTGTGTTCGAAACATTGCTATAAGTTATATCATAAGTAACATTGTAAATTTCACTCTTTAAGTTTATGGAGGAATTCAGTCTTAGAAACTTGGTCCAATTAAACAAACTGATGATGGGAAAAATATTTCAAACGTTAATTCCCTTTTGATGTATAAAGGCTTTTATTCGCTTTTGAATTTTTTATTAGCTTCAGAAGTGTTCTTTGTTTTTTTCGATTTCGAAGTGAAAGGTTCCTATTAAAATTAATAATGGCATTGAATTGCTAAATTGCTTTGATTTCTTGTCTGTCAAGGAAGTCTTGTTAAATTGCCGCCATAGTGCTTGCTTAAAACTTAAAGTTCTGTAAAGAAAAGTTTACTTATATAACATATATTTCACTATTAAGTTTTTTAAAAAGCTCAATTTAATTAACATTAGTGAATAAAACTATTTTAAATATTTTATTTTGAGCACATTTGCATATCATAATTGGGCAAACACAGGTATTTATCATATGTGTCTCAGTGTATACTTATTGACAAAGCTATACCACACGGGAAGCTATAGCTTTCCAATAAAAAAGATCATTAAAATCGCTTAGCCCAGTTAAAAGATATTAAGTAACAAACATAAAAAACATACAGACGGATTGAGAACCTCCTCCTTTTTTGAAGTCGGTTAATTACGTACTTATGACAAATCCAGTTTTTCAACAACAAACAAATAACTATACTTATAATAGGCTATTTTATAGCAAAATTATAAATAAACGTTTCAATATATTAGACATTGTTACAAAAATAAGCATAGTAACAATGTAACGATAAAATTATTATTCCATGTCAACATTAGACACGTCAACACCGCTTGGATGGCTTCACCCATCTAAAAATATTTTTCCCCCAGGAGGAACGAATCTGAAACATAACAAACGGATGGCGACCCTAATCATGACGTCAGCCCTCATGTTGATATTTGACAAGTTTATTGGTACAGTAATTGAATTTTCACAAGCTTTTATATTGATAAAAATTGTTATATTCAAAATTGGCACCAGCTATAATTTTATTCTACGATCAACAGAATATTGATAGACATTCTTTTAAAACATTAATTTCATGAGATTTTGTCGTATAATTATGTACTTGCTTTGGTCCCAAAATCAGCTAAATATATCTATACTTCCATACATTAATATTACAAAGCTGAAGAATTTTGTTTGTTTGTTTGAACGTGCTAATCTCAGGAGCCACGGTTCCAATTAAAAAAAATCTTTTAGTGTTGAATATTACCTTTATCAAGAAGGCGAAGCATTGATTGCAAAAACGGGGAAATTTATTTTGTAAGATTTCCCCGTTTTGCAAAATTTTTCACTAATGCTTCGTTCCTATTGGTCGCAGCGTAATGTTATATAGCCTTAATCCTTCCTCGATAAATGTACTATCGATCACAAAAACAATTATTCGATTCGAACAAGTTAGAGATTAGATAAGCGCATTCAAACAAACAATCAATCAATCAAATATTTATTTTGTAAACATAGGTTTCATTAGATGTTACAATACATTGTCAATATAGAATTGTCCGCTATATTTTACCACTGTAAGTGGTATACAAAATTTAAATAAAAATAATTAAAATTACAGGTATATCATATAACAAATAAACTCTTCAGCTTTAAAATATTAGAATTGATTAAATTATGTTGTATGTGAACCTAACCAATGACTCAATGCACAGTTGACAGCACTGCTTCGACGCTAAACCTGTCTATCTTTAAGACCTAAAGAAGATCATAAAGCGCTTTATGTTTTCTAAGTAAAATATAGCAGATTTATTCTTAACCAAGAAGAAATTAAGATTTGAACTACAAGTAAACTGCAGGCTACATCATGAAAGTTTCTCCGCAACTTCCAACTGCAAACAGTAGTTCTACTTTATTAAAAATAAAGACGTACACTGCGGGCTTAGTTGAGTTTTTTAAACTTATTTAAGTGATAAAGTTAATTTACAATTAAGTGAAAAACTTTTGAAATAGATACTTAAAAAGGTAAAGCTTAGTGTGGTAAGGTCTAAAGAATAAAAGTGTCACCACAGCGTTCATAACATCAATATAATTGTAGGTTTTCTCACTCCAGTATACTTCGGCTTTATATTCATAGAACATGAACACCAAAGATCTTACAAGCATTCCTGTTAATACGTTTTTATTAACTTCCTACGTTAATAGATACACATCTATTAAAATATGTAACGGAATCTACGAACATAACTTTCACCCGATCCAATTGTTATCAGATTCGATTATAACGATGATATAATTAGATTTTTTTTTACTCAAGTCTAAATAATAGATAATTATTAACACAATTTTATTGTAATGTCATTTAAGAATAAAAAATATTCCTTTATATTCATTTTCTATTATAAACGTACAAAAGCTATAGCATAAACCACTCAAGGCCATCCTGTAGGCATTCTTGATGGCCCATTAACGGTTCAAGTTATCGTACGCAAGTGACATTCTGAACAAATTGGGCGAAAGGACGAGCTCGTATGCGGGGAAATGCTGATGTTATTATAGATTCCTTGATTTATGCGAATTGTTTTAACTCTTAAACGCTTTATGACGCATTTAAGATTAACGATTTAATGGACATATTATATTTAGGTAAGTATAAAAAAGGTCTATACACAGATATGCTGTTCACGAGGTCTCGGGTTCGATTCCTGGTCAGGACAATCATTTGTGTGATGTTTTTAATTGTCATACAAATGTTTGTACTGCGTCTGGGTGTTCACTATGTATTATAAGTATGTATTTACAAAAGAAAAGTAGTTTATGTATTATATCCGTATTCTGGTACCCATAACACAAGCTTATAAGCTTAGCTTGGGACCAGAGGACGTTGTGTGAAATGTCCATAAATATTTATTTATTATTTATTTATTTATATATTGATTGTGTATTGGCATTCCATCTTGGACTGACATGGTGGCGTTTCTATACAAACACTTCAGCGCTTCGATGTACCGGTAATCAATTTGGCACCGCTGGAGGGATAGGATGGGAATATGTGCCTATATGTGTCTATGATATTGTATACTTGTCGTAAATTTTAAAGATAAGCCCACCATCTTGTATAGGTATCTGTAGATGTAACCATAGACATTACATCTGGTAAGTCTGTGGGTCCATAATTTTCTATTAGTAACACTTTGAAAAGTAATTCAAACGTTTTTGAATGAAGCAATTAATAAAATAGTTAATAATTTTAATTTTATCCTATAATCTTCTTGAAATTTCCAAAATAATCACTAAGAAAATTATCACACTGCACTTCAGTCTTTAAAAACAGAATATAATAAAGACATAATTTTAAATAAACCTTTTATATAAACCTCTGCCTACTTTAAATGAAAAGAAAACAAAGTAACCGTGAAGTTACCAGTCACTTTGTCAAAAGTTGAAAAAAGAAGCGTTTGGTTTTGACGTTCAAAAGCGCGGGAAGAATAAAAAATGGCGTGTAAGCTAAATATTTTTTATTAGCACTAAGGCACCAGTATTTTGTTTTCTAGCTCAGACATTTGGAAGACCGGGCAAAATTCTAATAATCTCATATTTTACAAGCTTTTTCTTGTTATTTATGTACAACTTAACAAGAAAAGATTACACTAATCACGTAAAATACACATCATGTGGCGGATTTTTATTTAACTTTAGCGCAAAATTATTATTGTATCCCACTTAACTACGTGAAAATCGCAATATTTTATAATTTCTTGGATATAAAAAGAACGCAAGTACGATAAACGTGTAACATACCAATGCAAAACCATACTTGTATACATCGCGTAATTTCCGTTGTCGAAAAACAACAAAAGAAAAAAAAACATAATTTAAATGACCCGGAAATATTAAGTTAACAATTTTATATTTAGAACACGGACGTTGCGCATCTAAATTCGCATAATATTATAATTTCTATGCCAATTGGTATAAAAAGGGCTTGGCGCGATATTGTTTTGCAAGAAAAGGGCTACCACGTAATTGATAACCTGAACACGGCAAGGGTTGAAAATAAAATTATGTAGAGAAAAATATGCTTCCGGATACAAAATGTTGGAAAAAAGGGTCCACATGACTTCGCTCCTAAGTTTTGTATGTTTATTGTACTGTTGACACTTTTTTTAGGACTTAAGATTCTACAATATGAGTAACTCGTCCAAAAAATACATTAGCAACAGAGCTTTTTCATATTATAACGAAATTGGCAACACATAAACCTTAAACAATACAACACCACAAAATAAAAATATATCAAACTTCATAATATAAGAATAAACTTACTTCAATAACCGGGCATTTGTAAAATAATGTTTACAATCAGTAAAAAAAGCAATTTAATTGTTTTCACTCTCAACGGATGGATCCCTCCGATTCATGTTTGGCCATCGTCCAAATTGAGAAAAAAAACAATTAAGCATTGCTACAGATCGTTTTTGTTCACAATGATATCTTCGAAAACTAATTGTATATTTTTACATATTAATAATTGGAGCGAATAATTCGTTTTCCAATTTTAAAATAAAGTTCTTTTTTTAATTGAGTTGTCAGTTTGAAGTGTTTTTGCTAACGATAAATAGAGTCCACTATGGTATCAATTAAAATTATTATTTACTTGGAACAAAAATGTGACTTCAGTGCGAAAAATATAAACCAATAATAAAAATAACACAAATTGATAGAAAATCTGACATTAAAACCTTTAATCAAATGTCCATGTACCTAGTTAGCTAACTGCACTTCATTCACAAGCCTTTAAGGGCCTACATCAATATTATCGTGTATCATCGCCGACACGTACATATTAACACAGCCAGTAGACACAGAAAATGAAGAATTAGGGATACTTTTCCTATTTACTCAAATTCTACTAAATATATTTTAATTCTGATTTACGTGTTTCTATATATGATAGTTACTTATGTTTTTAAAGTTATTTCATTAGTTAAAACGCGATAATAGACCGACAAATGAAAAAAATAAAAAATTTGAGAGGTTGTTTCGCCAAGATTTTCTATCGAGAAAACTTTTTTCAATCGCGTTTCTGAGTTGATGCGATCCTAGATCATATATTGAAAAAACATATACTTAAAAATTAGAGCTCTAGCCATTCAATCTAAAGAAACAATGAAATCTTCGTACATAGAAAAATGCACGAAGCTATTTTGGTATCGTCTTAATTTGTAATTAGACCTTAATTAAAACTTGCAGCAAAATTTTTTGTAAAATATACAGTATTTTTTTCTGAAGAGTCAAACAAAAGAATTGGTTAAATCTATGAACGAAATTCCTGTTATTAAAAAAGGTGGAATGCATTTCTTTTTTCTTAGTAAATAAATCGCATTCGAATACGTATTCAATTCATTGCTAATACCTTTATCAAAGTCCTCTGTGTACAGAATACGAATATCAAATTTAAAAATGGAACATAAAAATAAAATAGAAACTGAGCGGTGATTTATAAGTATAGACTAGTCATGGCGAAGGACGAAACATTTAGATTGATTTTGAATTTATTGGCAAACTGCTGCCAGACGAAAGATATAGGGTGCTTTCATCTAAGACAGACGATTTATCTTGCAGCCAGTAGAATGGAATAGAATGTATAACTGACAAGTTTTTGCGCTGCATAACAACACAATATAAATTGTTTATAGTTTTATAGTTTTGAAACTGCTGCGATAACAGAACCGTAATGTTTTATGATTTAATTATTTATTCAACTAGAAGTAATGTATAGTATTTAATCTTTTTAAAGGAATTTTAGAACAAACATATTTTTTTCAAATTCTGCTTGGAACTTCTTTTTCTTCTTTTGCTTCTGCTTTTTTTTTAATTTTTTCATAGACAATAAAGAGAATGAGTTATTTTTTTTCCAAACAGCAAAACAAAACAAAAAAAAGTGGTTAAAATTAAGCATGAAAAAATTCATTCGCATCGCAGTCATTGGGTAACATGCCCAAAAGACTGGCCGCATTGCCACGTTGTATAGCAATGCTTATACGAACTGCCAAATACAGGCCAGCCTTTTGGTCACGTGAAACGTTGACCAGTCTCATAAAAAGATCTTTATAAAGAGACTGCGCATTCCGCCCCCATGATCCAAGCGTCTCGACCCCAAATGTTAATGTGTTTTTTTTTTTATATTTTACTTTCTTATCAGTGATTCTATGTACCTTTACTTTAAATTGTTAATCATAATTTAGTAATAGTTAGAGAATATAGTTTTTTATAAACACATTTTATTTGTGTAAGTCTATACTTACACAAATAAAATGTAGATGAAATAAGATTATAATCTAATATAGAAATAAAGGTAAATCCATGTCTTTTTTTAATCTTAACACTTACCAATTTTTATTATTATACATGTATACTTGCAAAAAATGTTGATTAGTAAATAACGTACCTGAAACAAAATATAATTTTATTTTTATTTATTTTTTTATTTAAAACATTTTGCACTAACAAAATGTACAATGGTGGACTTAATGCCAATGTCATTCTCTACCAGCCAACCATCAGTGGTGCAGAGATAATATATGGGGCAGGTCCAACTTTATCACTGAAAGGTGCAATTAGAAAATAAGTTTTTTAATTTTTACACTAATTAAAATGAATAAGTATAATATCCACATATAAACATACTTAGTAATTAATACATATACTACATACACAATATACTACATATACCTATACATATATAAAAAAACTGAAGAATTACTTATTGACTAGATTCCGCCAATACTGATAATAATTTTTAAAATAATAATTTTATCAATACTATTCACGGCAGAAAAATAACACCAAAACCCAAAGCTCAAGAGAATCGTTCAACAGCTATTACCAATAATAATTAAGCTATCGTGGCCTATAGTGGTATAACTAGCCTAGCTAAATCTTACTTCATAGTGTAATAAGATATGGTATTCTCAATTTAAGTGACATATTAGGTTTCGCAAACTGCAAACGTCACTTTTACAAATAAAGAAACAAGGTCGTTGAGTAGAGAGGTTCTTTTTTGTTAGTATTGTAGATATTGTTTAAAATGTTTAAGAATATAGGCGAGCCATGTAGTGCGAGGTCACGGATGTGATTCCCCCACAGGACGATTTTTTGTGCCATATATGTATATGTAAGTAGTTACACAGAATATATATTTTGCTACGTCTGGTTATTTTCTATCTTTCATGGAGTCTAAATGTTCTTCTCCATGGGATTTACTTCTGGAACAGACGCCTAGCTTCTGACTGCCAATTTGAAATTAGAAACTTTTGACTAAAAATATGTAAGTGCTTAAAAATAATGATTTTATATTAAATCCGTATTTTTGTACCTATCTATAATACAGGCAAACAAACTTAGCTTAATACTAAAGAAGATTGTGTTAAAACGAAGTAAATATTTATTTTTATTTAAATTTAATAATTTCACTCCTAAATACGTTGTTTATAAACAAAAACTTTGAATTTCACCCTCCATTTAGACCGTGTAATTACTGGGCGGTGATTTGCCATACAATGAATCACTGGATCGCGTGCTACCTACACATTTCTTAGAACTAATCAAACAAAGTGTTTGCTCATTCAATCTAGATCTCGAAATAAATTTGAATCAAAGCTAATTAAATGCAAAGATACACGGTTTTAAGGATCCGCACCAAATAGAAAAGCAGGACCCTATCACTTCGGTTTCCCTGTCCGTTTGTCCATCTGTCACCAGGCTCTGGAACGGTAATGGCTAGAAGACTAAAAATTAAGAAAATAACGGTAAAATGTGAACGCGAATACAGAATAAATAAAAGATATCTTGTATACAAATCTCAATGAAGTACCGTCCAACTTCAATACAATATGATTTTCTGTCTCACCGACTCTCCACGCAAGTTACATTTGAAAACTGAGTGAAATTCACAACTGGAATTGTTCCACGACGAAACAATGGGGAATCATTTCTCACTCGCTACCAGCTTAGTTACATTGCAAAATGTTTTGGACAGTATAAAGTGTCTCTTTGTATCGTTATATCTGTTACGAAGTCTTATTTAAGAAAAATATTCATTACTATGATTAAGGTATTTTAACACAAGACACGAATATTGTGTGAGTTGAGTAGAATAAACGGACTGAGGTTTACAGACGACAAACAGACACAGAAGTGTCCCTATATGGTTTTTTTTTGTATGCAACTCTAAAAAGACAAAGAAGAAAGTGATTGTAGGGGTTATTTAAAAAAAATGAATTAATAAGTTCTAATCTAAGCGTGTAGTAACGGATTAAGAATACAATGTATTTCCTGCCCATGGTGTGCTGTAAAAATCATCTGTGGAAATATTAGTTGAGAACTTCCTCTATAAGAGAACTGAATATCGAAACTAAACCACGTTGCATAGTACACCACAGACCCTTTGAAAAAAGAGAGAAAAGTCAAGTATAAGTACTAACATAAATTACAACCTTCATAAAACTGTTTTTCTTGTAATATTATTAATTTAAAAGAGTTTATTTTAAGATAAATATTATGTAAAATAACTTAAGCACAAATTATCTGAGTTACTTAAAAGATAAAAGTTTCTTAACTACTTCAAACTTATCTTTACTTTTCGAGTAGAAAATGTTAGATTAAGATGTTTCAACTGCTGTTGAAGCAAACAAAATCGCGAATTGAAACTGTATATCACAAATTTATTTTAATTTTCAATTTATAAAGTTTTAAAAATCTTGTGGAATTTAAATTTTAAGTTATATCTATGCTAATGTGAGTAAATAAAACTGAAGAGTTTATTTGTGTAAACTCGCTAATCTCAGAAAAGCTGTTCCGATTTCAAAAATTCTTTGTGTTGGATAGTACATTTATCGAGGAAGGCTATAAGCTATATACGAGTAGCATCACGCTGCGACCAGTATAAGCGCAGTATAAGTTAAAAATGTTGCAAAACGGGGAGAATTTTCTTAATTCCACGCATACGAAGTTGTGGGGAAAATAGAAGGTAAATAATGATACAATTTTATATTTTATTAATTATCATTCATCACTATGGGAGTAGCATACATGATTGTTTCTCTATTTATACGAAGAAACAAGCTGACTGACTGACACGCGAATTAACGCATTGCTACACAACTTAATAAAGTTTTATACTCCTCGCTCCGCGTAATTTTTGTTAAAAGGTTTATATACAGATATATTTTGGTTTATATAACTAATAGGTTTACCATAAAATATTTATATGATCCCAAATGTATATAAATGGTATCCCTAAAGTATGGTAACCCTCCAATTAAGCGTTGTGTACACGATTAGTGGAATAGCCGATATTATCCTATAGTATCGAATTACACTGGCGATTTTCGGGTTTGCATTGCACTTTGTTGCTTCAACATTAGGGATTGGTTAAATCAATATACCAATATCGACGTTCAAATAATTAATACGTGAACCGAAAATTATATACAGCTTATAAAGAAAAATGCTAGCATAGAGAAGTACTAAACTTTGGCATTATAAAGTTTGATGGAATACCAAAGCTCATATCGTTACATATTATAAAAAAGTTTTTTTTTGTATGTGTGTCCCTATGTAAGCTCATATCTTCAAAACCATTTTTTTTAATGATAGAGTGGTTCAAGAGGATGGCTTTATTATATATATTTTTTTAGGTTTGATGTTTATTTGAAACTCTACGCGTAAGAAGTTGCGGGCGACAGCTAGCTTTTAAGAAGAATGATAATTATTAGCATAATGATTAATATAAATATTTTGATAAAAAAGTTACGGAAAGTGCGAATTTCGCACTCAACTGGGTTTTTTAAATTAAATGACAACCGAATTATAAAAATATTTTTTTAGAACATATAATTTAATCAAAGCTTTTTAACTTGCAATTTTTATTCTAACTGCATTTATTTTATAGTACCACTAGCATATTACACCAGAGATATCCTGCGCGCAGAATTTCGAAAAAAAATCCCGTTTTTACAACATTTTTCACTGCTACTTCGCTCCTATTAGTCGCAGCGTAATCTTATACAGCCTTTTGACGATAAATATATAACTGTACAACACTGAAAGAATTTTTCAAACCGGGTCACTGGTTCCTGAGATTAGCGCGTTCAAACAAACAAACACTTCAGCTTTGTAATATTAAGTATACATTCAACAATATATGAAGCCAATATAGATACTAGAAGTAGGTACTTACAGAAGTCTTATAAGAACCCTACAGATTATAAAAGGGGTTATCTTAAAGGAGGCTCACTCAAGGTATACTCTCGATTCTCAAAGACTATCTACATGAAACGCTTCCGGGACTTTGCGGTCATATTTTAAAAAGTTTTATTCTCTGTTCTTTATATTTTTATTTTAAATAAATGCAAATATGTCAGACTAGCTGTTGCCTGCGACTTCGTACGCGTAACATTTTGAAATCAAACCTTAACAAACAGAAGTTTACTCTTCTGCTCAATAGATGGCGTTGTACGTTTTTTAAATCGCGCTATAGTTTCGTTCCACACATTTATTTATTTTATTTATTTAAGTGTTTACAAAGTTACAAAAACAGGTAAATACAATCTTATTTCCTTAAAAGATAGAACTCAACTATTAATAAGAGGAACGTATAATACCTATTAATCTTTGGCATCCAAACTAGGCATAGCCTGTATTTTGGATACCATTTATTCCATTGACACATTCAACTTAAGTAAGATGTCTATCAATCGTTGTAAATAATTTCTTGATAAAATAATTCACATACAAATTTATTGCAGGTAGTACTAAAAAATTTCATAATGTTTATTAATACAAGTTTGTCTGCTTTATTTATTTCGGTTAGACAACTAAAACTCCGAACTATGATAACAATTTAAAAAAAAAAAAGAAAGGTTATTTATTATTATAATTTTTCTTTTTTGTTGTTAGATGTAAGTTAAGTTTAAATATGTTTAGGGTACAAAATTGCAAGATAGAATGTAACCTAAATAGATTTTTTTTTTTTTTTTTTTTGTTATTTTCTTATGAATACATAGCTTACAATGGAATTATCATTTGTGTGTGTGTGTGTGTGTGTGTGTGTGTGTGTGTGTGTGTGTGTGTGTGTGCATGTGTGTATGTATGTATGTGTGTATGTACGTGTATTTGTATGTGTGTCAGCGTCTTCACATAATTGTATGCTTATATAAGGAAGTATGTGGCTGTCTGTAAGTGCAGAGCACAATTAAATAAATACACAAAAAAGAAGTTAAAACTTCACGCGAGCACGTAAAACATATTTTCAATTGCATCATAATTTTGCTTTTTGAGCCAATCTATCAATGTTTTCTTGCATTTAGCATGATTTAGAGGATATATGTACACATTTTTGTTAATTTTGTTATACAGCATCGGGCCCAGAAAGCATTGAAATTTATTAATAAAGTTTGTTTTGAACGATGGAATTCGACAAATATTATCCTTTCTACGTAAATTATTCAGCTCATAGGAAAATGGAACCTTATGGTACAAAAGTACAGTATCTCTCACAAACAACTGTCGTACTGTTAAAACGTCACACAAAGTATATAGATCAGAGGTCGAAAAACGGAAAGGTTTGAACGTCATAATTTTTAAAATACATCTCTGGGCTCGTTCCAATTTTATTAAATGGGATTTTCTTGCACCACCCCATATAGTAATACAGTAGGTTATCAATGATTGGGCTAGGGCAAAATAAGTGTTTTTTAATAACTTAGAGTCTGCAACATGTCGTAGGATTTTAAATATATAAACTAATCTTCTCAATCTTACGGATAGTAAATTAATGTGTGGCTTCCACGAGAGCGTTTCATCTACCAAGACCCCAAGATATTTTATTGTGTCAGTTTTCTCCAGACATTTGCAGTCACAAGCAGTACTATCATTCTTAGTAAGATCACATGTATGTATACGAATACTTAAAGAATTTTCTTCAGGGATTTGTGTTTTATTGATACCAAATGTTATAAATTTCGTTTTAGCAATATTTAATGTTAAAATATTATGGCATAGCCATTTCAAAATATCTTGAAGACCCTGTTCTGTGATTTGTTTAACTTCCTGCCATGTTTTGCCATAAAAGATGAGAGCAGTGTCATCAGCAAAGGCAAATATTTTACAGTTTGGAATTTCCATATCACACAAATCATTGATGTATAATAAAAACAGACTGGGGCCAAGGACACTCCCCTGGGGCACACCGTAAGTTATAGGAACATCTGAGCTCACATAATCCTTTAGCTTAACCCTTTGCATTCTGTTGGTAAGATAGTCCTTAAAAAGCGCATGCACAATTCCTCGTATGCCAGTAATTTCCATTTTTTTTAGTAGAAGGGGAATAGAGACTGTGTCAAACGCCTTCGCAAAATCCAGAAAGACGCCAAGACATTTATCTCTGGCGTCTATCTTAGTTGCGATAAGCTCAGAGAGGCCTGAAACTGCTTCCTTTGTTGATTTCCCATTCCTGAAACCATACTGGTTAGGCGATAGTATGTTTTCTTTTTCCAAGTAGGATAGAAGTCTTTTGTTAATGATCTTTTCAAAAATCTTAGAAAATGTTGTCAATATAGAAATAGGGCGATAGTTGTTGACACAGTCTCTATTTCCTGTCTTATGGATAGGATGAACAATAGATATTTTAAAAACACGGGGAAAAATACCTGTATTTATGCACACATTAAATATATGTGTTAAAGGACGAACAATTAGGTGTTTAATCATTTTTACTACCTTGACTGATATATTATCCCAACCAGGCGTGCAATCGTTTTTGAGATTTATTAAACAAATTTCTACTTCTTGCTCCGTAACTTCTGACATAGCCATTGAATTTAATGTACTACAATGGTTGTTTATATTGTATGTATTTAAGTTAGGAGTTGGAATAATTTTGTCAGCTAAATCTTTACCTACTCCAGCGAAGTAGTCATTAACAACCTGCACAGTTCTCTCTGGTGTTTCTGCTAACTTTAAGAGATCTACTTCAGATGAACTTTGTGACTCAGAATTTGTCATAGATTTTATTAGCTTCCATGTCATTTTTGGATTGTTTTTATGCTTTTGCAACTCATTTCTTTGGTAATTTTGTTTTAACCTTTTTAGGAGGTTATTGCAGTAATTTTTATACCGGTGATAAGTTGTTTGTAATATTATATTCTGAGGATCTTTTTTTATTTTTATGTGCATCTTATCTCTGTGTTTAATACACCGCAATAAACCAGGAGTGATCCATGGCTTAATACATTTTTGCCTTTTACTAGACACTATGTGAACCGTGTTCTGCTCAATACTATGCGATATAATGCTTACTAGTTCTTCAGAAGCATAATTTGCGTCATGAGATTCCATTATTTGCGAGAAATCATAGTTTTCAATGTCTGTTACCACCGCATTATAATCTAATTTTTTGATTGAAATATTATGAGTATGCTTTTGATGTTTGAGTTCAAAGCTAGCGAGGACACCTGAGTGATCAGTCATAGGAGCCGAAAGTACGACACATGTAACTTTTAATGTTGATTTGACCATAACATGATCGAGGCAATTCTCTCCTCTCGTAGGAAAATCATGAGCAACTTGAAGACCATGGCTTGCTAAAAGATTTAAATAATCGGAACAATTCCGATCCTCACTATCTTGTTTAATATCAATATTGATATCACCCATAATCACAATATTCTTGTATCTTTTAAATAATGTCAAGAGCTTATCCAATGAAGATATAAAATTATTTAGGTTTTTATGTGAAGGAGATCTGTATATAGCCACAACAATAGACACATTAACACTTAAGCTTGTCAAAATAATTATTGTGTTATCATCCGGGTGCTCAAGTCCACTATTTTGGAACAATTGTCATACCGGCACAATACCGGCACGATACCGTTGCAATTGAAGTCAAATATCCGTAGTCTGCTATATGCCGTCATAACGGTCTTTCAATGGTAATAGAATTGTCGATCTCTTTTATCTATGCATTGAATTTTCGGTCTCTTTTATCTATGGATTGTGTTAGAATGGTATGTATGTGTTGCCGTTTTTAAAAAATGCGTTAGTGATTTTCGAAAAACTACTAATAAATTTAAACATTTAATCATGCTAGACTTCGTTTAAATATATTTGTACATACTATTTATTAGTATAAAAAGCAATGTGAAGTTTAGGAGATTAGTAAATTGCAATAAATTACAAAGAACAATTTCTAATATTTCTATCTATCTATTTTTTATTTATGGCAATCTGTCGACACAGGACAATTTAAAAATATTACTGTCAAATTCAAAATAGCAGACTACCGAAACATTTCAGTCATTGAATTGCAATTGTGAAGCAGTTGTGTACGAGACTAGCAATTTATGTCACTTTGACAATTGTAAGACAATGATGAAGTCATTATGACGACACATTAATAGTAGACTACCAAAAACTTTACTATTGCACCATAATGGTACAATAATGGTACAGTTGTGACACCGTTGTAATACCCGACTCAGGGCCCAGATTTCGCACTTATTTATTAGTAAGGATAACCCTAGCCTAGTCTGTAAATAAATAACTATCTCTATTTATACTGAACTAGCTGCTTCCCGCGACTCCTAGCGCTTGTAATTTACAAAACTTTGCCCCTATTTTTGCAACATTTTTCACTGATGCTTCGCTCCGTTTTGTTTTATATTCCTCTATAAATGGACTATCCAACAAAAAAAGAATTTTTCAAATCGGACCAGTAGTTCCTGAGATTAACGCGTATAAACAAACAAACAAAAAAACTATTCCGCTTTATAATATTTGTATAGATATATTTATTTAATTTTATTTATTATTTTAACGCTATAAAATTACATATTCTACCTAGTCTCTGTCTACCCCAATGTGAAAAAGACTCGACGGTATGTAATTCGGCTGTCATTCCACACTCTTTCAATTTTCGTAAAAAGTAAAATTAACTATTTTTTAAAGAATTTTAGGTGCATGTAATACGACCATCCTACTAATTCAAAAAATAAGCATTGGATATATACCACACCTAGGTCAATATCATCGATTACGAATTGCCGATAACGAATTTTAAAATGACTGAAACTTACAAGTAAAGAACATTACGAGTATGTCTACAACAATCACAGACTGCACCTATTCTCGTATATTCCTTTCTCTTCGAAGCAACAGACGTTTCAACAACTAATTTGCTATTCTGGAAACTTCCAGCCAGAGGATCTACATTTCAACCCGGATTTATTCCAAATCCTAGCCGTGCGTCATTCTGAAATTTTTATTCAGTACATGATGCTAACGGCTTTGAGATTTGAACGTTATGTGAAAGAAACCCTTTGTGTGAATTTGATTTGGACATATTGAACAATTAGAAAGACAGATTATATCTGTAAAGTATAGTATCTAGTCGTAATGATGCTGTATTTTGTAGATGTGAATTCGATTCTCACTCAAGACTATACCATGTGTATGAAACCAAATACCTACACGTGAATCCTCTCTCTCTCTCCAGCCCATTATGGTCCCACTGCTGGTCACAGGCCTACTCCACTTTGGGAGGGATTATGGTCTACTGATTATACTCACACGCGTGAATATTCTCCATTAATTAAGATATTTATTTACAAAAATAAAGAACAAAAGAAAATAAGGCCCCGTCCGAAAGTCAAAATTTTGTAGACACAGCTGTTTTGGAGGAATGTATTTAGATATATTTATGGGCTAAGAAAAGGCTATACCTACCCATAATAAAACTAACACTTTAAACTACTTTTGATTATGTTTAAAACTACCTTGTGTGACAGAACTTCTTAAAAATTTGTAGGCTACCCATAATCAATAAAGCCAACATTTTAAACTAGATTTCATGTTGTTTAAAAAGTCTTTCAGTTTAAACCACTTTATAGAAATTTCTAAAAATTTATAAACAAAAAATGTTGTAGATTTTTCCTTTAAAAAAGCAACCGATATATCTTTTGAAACATCAGCACCCGAGGGATGTGCTATATCATATTGCGTTTATCGGTTCGACAATAAACGTAACAAATTTACCAAAATATACGAGCCAAAGGGAGTTCCCTAGTAGCGATTACATGAATAAGTAAAAAGACATCAGTACTCCACTTTACCTAAATATTACATATCTTTTTAGGTAGTTTGTTTCTCAAAATGTGTTTATAAACTTGGAGAAAAAATATAGTGTTATTTATTTAGATGTTGCGGTGATGACAATGATTTGTGTTGAAAAGTAGACGACAAAACGAGTCACTCTTCTTTTCACATCTACGTTTGTTTGTTTGTTTGAAACCATTGCATAAAGAGACCCGTCACAGACGTTTTTAAATCGACATCAAATATTATTTTCTAACACTTGCGCGACTCATTTGTTTAAATAAAACCACGTTTTACGGATTTAGGTGCGTGTATTTGTTTTAAATTTTAGCCCGACGTTTCGGAGACTTTGCAGTCACCATGGTCACGGGTGAGACTGTTATTGATTTTATGTAGTCTGAGCATAATGTAATATAATAGTTTATGGTAAAAGTGATAGACTTTTACCATAAACTATTATTATTTATGGTCAATGTAAAACTAAAATCGAATGTGGGTAAACCCTGTAATAACTAATCGTAGAAGACACTTTACAGCTCAGTCTCTCCCGTGACCATGGCGACTGCAAAGTCTCCGAAACGTCGGGCTAAAATTTAAAACAAATACACGACATCACATATGTTTAAACGAGATGGTCAAGACCATGTGTTAACATTTAAAATTAAATATAAACCTGAAATGTATAACTCTATGAAACATTTTTGATTCCAACTTACCGTGAAGATATAGTCTCAAAATAGATTTTAATGAGTATTTAACTAAGGCATTTAAAGCTATACGCAAGTAAAAATATTTTTTAATTAAAAGAATTCCTTTACTAGGTATGTAATGTAACATCCACGTGATTATGGTTAACTGTAATTAAAAACCAGTCAACGTGGCCCTTTTTTTACTTTTCCTGGATTTTTTATGGGTACAAAGTTGTAAAACAGGACCTACGAAGCTTTTTTGTCCTTCCGAATACAATTAAAAAAAACCGATGAAATGAGAACTCCTTTCTTTTTGAAGTTTGTTAAAAATTTAAAGAGACTTCCACACCATAATCTTTTTACGTATTTTGATGATAGGCTTTTATCGATGTGGCTATTACACCATGATGTGATGATTACTATAATATTATTATACAGAATACATGTGCGATTACAACGCCTACTAAGCCGGTTATTTTTTCTTATTTCATTTACACAAAATATAAATCATAAGAAAACCATTAATCAATGTGCATACTAGGCATACCACGCTTATATAAACTAGAAACAGTGTTATTATCATGTCGCAATCCATCTTCATTAGACATTTTGCTAATTTCCAAGCTAGATAGAAAGCTTTAGAATAATAATACTGCCGGATCGACTGTTTGAAGGTCACTACCTCGCAAATCTTTAGACATGTATCATATAAAATAAAACAGCATATATTACGGTCGTTACGTAACGCCTATATTACAAACCTTTAATTATACTAACACTTAACTATATAATATTAGATCTGTGCGGTAACGGATTAAGAATACAAGTGTCACCACCCTATTTCTTCCACAGGGTACTATAAAAGCCAGCTAAGGAATATAGAAGCAGTTAAAATCAACTGCGAGAGACTCGAAACTAAACCCGGTCAGCGCGGCATAGTAGACCTAAAGTCTTCCCAATGTGGAAGAGGCCCGTGCCCAGCAGTGGGACGGGGAATGGGCTGGAAAGAGAGAGAAAGTGAAGTTAAGACAACAAATCATTATCGTGGACTGCCATGTCGAATGGTTAGTATTAGACATGTCACTGGAAGAAATTTGAAACCTTTGTGCAAATCATAGTAACCATTATTTTATATAGATATTTTTCTTGATTAATTTGGTTACCAAATATACAGAAATTCATTTTGAATTCTATCTAGACTACTCAATCAAATTATTCTCAGTCTTATAACTCATTGATTGAATAGTCTCTGTAGCCCCAAACCACTGATAAACTTAGTCCAAATTTTAATATTTTATTTGATCAATGCTTTGCCCTATCCAATAAATCATATATAAATTATATTATGTTGAAGTGTGATCTATCTTATGTCAAATAATTATTAATGTAAAGTCTAAAGTCTGACTTGATAAATTTGTCTACGGTATTATTTTTTCTTTTTATTTTATTTTAGTTATTGCTGGCGACTTCACCACACGGAGTCTTAACTTATTGGGGTGACTTTCTTGTAAAATTTGTTAAGGTTTTCTTTCTATATTCCACGTTTATGAAGTTGCAGGCAACCGCTAGAACTAAATAAAGCATGATAACCGATTGTACATATACATATGATTGATTTCAATTTCCGATATCTCGAAGCCCGCCGGCTTGGTAGGGTCGTTGGCGGCTGCCATGAGGGACCCAGGAGCATCTTTCTCCCGCTCAGCGTTGGGCGGTACGGAACTCCTGGTCCGACTTGGGGATGAACCGAATCCCCTTGCCTAAGGGGCGTCCATTGGGTGCATGTCCGAGGGCCTTTTTCAGCTCCCGGAAGTGGTAGGCCCAGTCCGGCAGCGACTCCACCACTAGAGGTGGGTAACGGTTGGGGGGCTTGGACCCCGGAGGCACGGCTGCGGCAGAGGCAGCTGCAGCGGAGGTGGAGGGGCCAGCAGGCTGGATGGAGCCACTCTGGTGCGTGGTTCCGGCGTTGGCAGCGGCGGCGGCATAGCTGGGGCCCGGTGCTGGAGCAGGCACGGGTGTAGTTGTTCCTGTCGGGGTTTCTGTTTTCTCGCCCGTCTTCTGCTTCTTCCCCGGCGGAGTGGTCTCCATCGGAGAGAGGGGGGAAAGAGGGGAAATCGTCGGGGGGACTGAAAACCCACTTGGGGGGGTTGTTGTCCCCGTCCTTATAAAAGGCTGAGGCGGAGAGGGGAACCTCTCCGGAAAGATGTTATGGGGCGGCGCTGGAACACGCAGCGCCTGTTGAGCGCTAGACTTGCGCGGATCCCTGCGGGAGAGGGGGTTGTGACTATGATTGGGGGGAGGGGAACGCAAGTTCCTTTCCCTCAATCGGAGTCAGCGCAAGGGGGCTGGCCGGAAAGGCAGCTTCTCCTGCGTCCTGTTTGGGGGGGGTGCCGCTGTTGAGCTGGCCGATGGCTGCGGGGTGGTGAGGATGGCGAGCTTCCCCTCAAGCATCCTCTTAAAATTTTGGTACGCCTGTAGTGCGGCTGCTTGGCGTAAGGCCGAGCGCCGTTCTTTTTTCCTGGGCGCAGGGCGCTTCTCCAGGGGTGAAGGGCGCGGGGGGGGGGTTACGGCACGAGTTGACATCGCAGCCGCTCCCTTCACCGGCCTCGGGCTTCGTGGAGCGGGGTGTTCGGGCTACGGCCCGCCCGCTCGACACGCCCAACGACACCGAGGCGGTGAAATCTTGGTCGCGCAAGTTTCGGTGGGTGCGAGAAGGACCCACAACTCGACGACCGACGCGGATGAGGCGCGAACAAATTTCGCGAGACGGCGCTGTTCGGTGTGCGGCCCAAGCAGTACGGTTGGCACGCCAACACCACCCAAACCGGACCCCGGGGCTTGCCGCTGGTGGCAGACCGGGGACGCAGAACAAGCAGAGTAGCGTGTGAGTCCAAACGCACTACTGGGAGCAGTGAGGCGAAAAAGGATTCGGTCGTGGTAGTCGCCGTAACGGGGCCCGAGCACTGGAGCGAACGTTCGCTGCCGAACAGTACAGACACTTAAAATTTACTTTATACATAACTATGTTTCTCTGCTATTTTTGTTTATATTTCATCCCTACAACGCCGTGAACGCGCCGTCTATCGTGAACTTTTGTATGTGTCTTACTTGAACTACAATTTAAAAATTACCAAAGAATGTCAATTATCAAAAACTATATACGAAATACTAGCACGTCAACTACAAAAGCGCATTGTTTTTATCTGATTAAACATCATAACAGGTTATAACCAGAATATAACAAAAATAATAATGATGCAAACACAAAAATACCCTTAACAAAAACGTACCCCCCGGTACCCTAATTTGAACACTCATCACTTGGAGCGAGTACGGAAACAAAGAAAGTTATTAATGTCTAGGTCCATTGTCTGCATTTCTGACAGCAACCGACATAGACAGAGCTATCGTTTACAACCACGCCGTAAGAACATCTTAAAGACCTAAAGCTCAACATACCTGGTCAGTTTTGTTGGGTAGAATGTACCAGTTTCTTTTGTCTAGGGATTTTTTCTTACAGTTTATTTTGCTCGTTTCAATTGCAACGTTTTGTCTTTATAAATTGTTTTGATTGACTGTACCGTTAATGAATGCCATCTTCGGAAGATTTTAATCATAACTATTAATAAAGTTATCTCAAGATGGAAATCAAAATACATGAGTTAGACGTAAAATTGGTAATTTGCCTTATAGCTTTGATTATTTAAAAAGTAGCTGTTTAGTGTATTTTCTCCGTTCTTGCAACATTTTTGACTAATGCTTCACTTCTGATGGTCGCAGCGTAATGTTATAAAACCAATAGCTTTCCTCGATAAATGTACTATCCAACACTGAAAGAATTTTTCAAATCGGACCAGTTGTTCCTGAGATTAGCGCGTTTAAACAAACAAACTCTTCAGCTTTATAATATTAGTACAGATAGAACGTATTTAGTACATTGTTTGTTTGAACGCACTAATCTCAGGAACCACTGGACCGATTAGAAAAATTCTTTCAGTGTTAGATAGGTCGAGAAAGAGTAGAGTGGTAGAGAAAGGCTTTAGGTTATATAACATCACGCTACGACCAGTAGAAGCGAAGCAGCAAAATGTTGCAAAAACGGGGGAAATTTTCTAAATTCCACGCGGACGGAGACGCGGGCAACAGCTAGTTCTTCAAAAAAAATTTTTTACGTTCTAATAAAACCACTTTTTTATGGATTTAAACGAGTATATGTCTTTTAATTTTAGCCTGGCGTTTTTAAGAATGCTCTGCGACTTTATATGAATAACCGAATCGTGAAAGTGTTACAAAATTTAAAACCTTAAATGTTATTTTTATGTGTTAAAATCATATCAATGTGGTGCGAAATTCTACTTCTATTTATGTACGCTACATGAGTAGACTGCTCTTATACATAGAATTGTCGTAAAAATAAATATATAACCAGTTGATACTCACAATTTCGTATGTATAGAATAACACTTTATTTTTAAATAAAGTAGTCTAGTAGTCTTTTTTTTTGCTCTACAATCACTACTCCATTACTCTGTCCATGATAAACTTTATTTAAATTGGTTCAATAGTGCTGGCCATGTAAAGAACGAGAGATAGGGTTAGTTACTATACATCCTACTAATATTATAAATATGAAAGTTTGTGAGTATGGATGTTTGTTACTGTTTCACGCAAAAAACTACTGAATGGATTTTAATGAAACTTTACAATAGTGTAGCTTAATCATCAGAATAATACATAGGCTACAATTTATAAAGATATTGTATGAATTGTTCAAATAAAAGTGAAGCATCAGTGAAAATTGTTGCAAAAACGGAATCTTTTTTCTAAACTCCACGATGTCGCGGGCAACAGCTAGTTTGAAATTGTGTTTAAAAGATCATTGAACTATACCAGGACATTACTTAAGCACATACCCATAAAAATAATTGCTCTACTTCTGAAAAATATAAACTCGCAAGAAATGGAACCTAAACCTTCTTAATTCTTCACTAAATAATCACTTACACTCAAAATACGATTCGCGTAAATAGCCATTATCTTCCAAATGAGTTAGTAAACAGCCTACCCGTACATTACCGTCTTGAAAGTAACTGATATCATTTAGTACTTAACGAGCTGAAACGCCCAGTAGAATAACCTTACCGGCCATTGAAGAAATACATTCTAAATCAAACAATTTAGATTTTTGAATCATTCAAATATTTTGCGTTATGCTTAAAATTTCTTAAGCTTTTAATTTTAACAAATCAAAGCATAAAAATTTATTGCCACGAGTAGGATTTGAACCCATGAACTTTGAGAATCCATTTCTCTGGTCTCAGCCAACGATCTACCGTGATGTTCACTACCGTAGTTTGTGACATTTATTCATTTCACTGTACAATCTGTGGTTTTTCTCGGCTACTGCGATGATTGAGAGGAACTTGCAATTTGTTAGCTTTTAGGACTTTCTTAACATATTATTGCAGCGCCTTAGAGCGATGTCCATCAACACATAAAATTTAAAACAAATACACGCGTCTAAATCCGTAAAAAGCGGTTTTATATAAACTAATGAGTCGCGTAAGTGTTAGAGAAAATAATGTAGAGGGAATCAAATGTAGAGAAAAGCCGAAGAAACGATGGATGGATTGTGTAAAAAGTAAACACAGTAAAAAAACAAACAAAGGGATAAGAGCAGGGCACTGATTACTGTAGACTGTATCCTGTTTTACCCTTTAAGTAGGTACAGAACCTTAAAAACCTAACACTCCACATGAAAACCAAGCTCAAATTCAACGTACAATTAAGCTTAGAACATACGTACTTATTTAGCCCTAAGTACCGAGGTCTGGATTCAAACCAAACACCATTAGTACATTTAGTTAATGACTGTTAGGCTCTGGTTTTCCATTGTGGTAAGGTCCTAATGATAATATTGACGAAGGACCTCTATATACTCAGCTTAACCATATTAATGTGTGTACGAACAAAATGTATCTGTAACAAAATTGTATTTTGTCAAGATCTTGTATCTAAGAAACGAAATGCTGAAGTTTTTGCTCTTCTTTCTTTTATTATTCCCAAATGTATTGAAGTCTGTAGTAAAAATACTTTTTGCAATATATATTTTTCCTTTATGTTACTATGTAATAATTATAGTCATAAAAGCTATTAAAATATGTAGTGATATGTGTTCCTTGTAATATTGGCAGAATTTTGGTGAAACTCATTGTTTTAATGACTGTGTACGATTTTTAAGTGAATTTTCGGTTTATTAAACTTTTCTGAAAATCTATTAATTATGGTTTTTATATTCAATTATTTTACATAAAACATACAAAACATCTATAACACGACAGGAATATAAGTCAATATAGATTTTAGACTCTTATAGCGTAGAAAAATAAAACTCATAATTTCAAAATTAAATTCTATCATTTCTATATTAAAACCTTTACAAACCTTTTAAAATGAAGCCATAGAAGTATTTTTAGAAGGTAGCTTTTGTAGTTCAGGTCTCTGCTCACCCCCGGGAAAAGGGGTGACGGTATAGTAATGATAATAAAAACTTAATACTTTTGATTAAACCTTAATATCAAATCACTGAGCTTAAACCAACACGCTTAAATTAAAATTTAAAATACCATTTCAAGTATCAATCACTTTTAGTATAAGGAAAATCAAGATCAAAGATTGTACGGCATTCATAGCTAGAGCCATTTGTAATTATGTCTTTGACAAAACAAACATCAAACGAAAATTTTAATACGATTTAGCTTATACGCTGTAATTAATATTTTTGTTGTGTAGGTTAACCCTTTGAGTTAGATTTATGAAATTCTTACATTAAATATTACATTGCCCAGTTCAGTGATTAAGAATACGAGTGTCGCCACCCCTTTCCCTTCCAGGGTGATGTAAAAACCATCTCAAAAGTAAACCCTGACCCAACACGCTTGCACAGCGTGACATATCTAGAAGACTAAAAATCCTTCTGAAGTGGCGAAGGCCCGTGCGCAACAGTGAGACGTTAAGAGTAAGAGTACTATATTCCTAATTTAGGTATTTGCCCTAGGTATTCCTATCCCTATTCCCGAGCACCGCGCTGAAAGGGACAAATATAGCTGAAGCAGATGTTACCTACAAATTCTTTGAAAAAAAGACGTTTCCTTGTCTCTTTTTTTCTTCGCGAAAGTTAAACTGATTTTAATTTGTTGACGCTTTATAATACATGAAGAGTATATCTATGCTTCTACCACTTTGTTTTTTGGTAAAACCTTATCAAATTTGTGTTATAGATATTGCAACTTTATCTAAAGAAAACCGAAAAAATGGGATTTTTGGATGGTCATTTTTCTTTTAGTTATTATGTTAGCATACAAATATAAGACTGTACTGTGTAAAAAATTCATTACATTTCTCTGAAGGCAATATCCACGAAGAAAACAGGAGACTAGGATGCCCATATTTTTTTTTGTATAGAGCATAATTTGGTGTCGTGGCCTCTTAATGAGCTGGGAGAGGAAGGGGGTGTGTGTATATTGATTCGTAAAGAAATTAAAATAAAGTCCAGATATCACTAACGATTATTATTTATTTTTAATACTCTCCAACACTAGTGCGACTCATTTATTTAAATAAAACTACTTTTTATGGATTTTGACGCTTATATTATTTACGCTTATAATCTTTTTAAATAAGTTATCAATTAAAAATGGTTTAAATGGGTTTATTTGTTTTAAATTTTAGCCTGACGTTTCAGAGACTTTTCGGTATCCACCCATGACCATGATGACTGAAAAGTCTCCAAAATAACGGATTGAAATTAAAAACAAATAGACGCATCTTAATTCGTAATAAGTGGTTTTATTTAATAACTTCTTCGAAAAGATGTTTTAAAAAAGCTCCCATAAAGTTAGAATAGATTCAATAAGTATTTTAAAGATTCAGTCTTAATAGAGCCTCCGAGATTACAAGACAAATATCAATTAAATTTCAATTTGTGCCGCACTAAGTAAATTTATACTTCATCAATAAAATTTTAAGGTACAAAATGTAATAGCATTTGTTTTCTCATTAATTAAACATTATTGGAATGCTTTTGTCAAGGTGTTTGTTGTAAATATTAGAAGCTTTAGTTTTTAACAAAATGACTCTCTCTCTGTATCACATTAATGTCCCACTGTTGGGCACTTGGGCACAGGCTTCCTTCACTTTGGAAAGGATTATAATCTACTATACCGCGCTGACTAAGGCGTATTACGTGTGCAAAATTTTAGATCAATCCGGCTGCTGCAAGTAAGTGAAAACAACTTTCAAAGATTCTAAACGACAAAGTAAAATGGATCCTTTTGATTGAATGATGGGCTTCGTGGTGGAGTGGTTTATGTAATGGACTGCCGATCACGAGGTCGCGGGTTCGATTCCCGGTTGGGACAATCATTTGTGTGATTTCCATAAATGTCATACAAATGCTTGTACTGTGTCTGGGTGTTTTCTATGTATTTTATGTATGTATTTACAAAAGAAAAGTAGTTTATGTAGTATATCCGTATTCTGGTACCCATAACACAAGCATATAAGATTAGTTTGGGACCAGAGGACGTTGTGTGAGATGTCCATGAATATTTATTTATTTATTTATTTTATCCAAAAATGATATTTTTAATTTATTTCATTTTATGACTTCGCTTGAAAATATGTATTAATAATTGTTTATGATTTGATTTTAAATGAACATAATATTAGATTATATAATTAAATTTGTTTCACTATTATTGACAACTGATGTATTATCATTGTAACCTACACATGTTTTTCCAAATAAATATATCTTTATCTTTATCTGTTACATAGATTACTACATCTAATACTATTATTATAAAGCTGAAGAGTATGTTTGTTTGTTTGCGTTCATCTCCGGAACCACTGGTCTTATTTGAAAAATTATTTCAGTGTTAGATAGTACATTTATCGAGGAAGGCTTTAGGCATCAGTGAAAAATGTTACAAAAATGGGGAACATTTTCTAATCTCCACGCGTACGAAGTCACGGGCAGCGGTTAGTAGATAGATAAATACCGAGCTAATAAAAGCGTGTTAAAAACACATTGATTCGATGTTCTTGGTCATTAATAGATATCCCTTGATATCACTTCCTAATTGAGGCTCAACTTATCGCTATCTATAAGAAACAATATTCATAACATTCCCGATATTTCTCGCAAAACGATCAATCATAGCGTATCTCATGATTATAATACTTCCATTAACAACACCAACTTAAGTAGCTTTATACATCTAAACGAGGTTTTCCTTAAGGTAACTTCGATGCGGATCATGTAAAAAGGAAGGGAGAAAAGTAATAATTTATTCTCTAATGTAAGTTATTTTCATTAACGAATATTATTTTTTAAATAAATCAGTTATAAGATTTTGTGTTCCGAGCTTTGTAACGTAGTTAGTAGCAATATTGGCTTCTGTTTCTTAGATTTTACATTCAATTCAGTTATAATAATTCTTTATTTTCAGTTCATTAATGTCATACTGGAGGGGGGCCCCCCTCCACTTTAAGAGGCTATTTAGAATATTTATGTCTAATCTTCACTTGTTATAAAACAAAGTCGTTATTTTTGTATGTATGTCTCTATGTGAGCTTATATTTTCAAAACTCCGCAGCGGATTTTAATGCGTAATATTTTCTAACACTTACGCGACTCATCTATTTAAATAAAACCACTTTTTACGGATTTAGACGCGTATATTTGTTTTAAATTTTGGCCCGACGTTTCGGAGACTTTGCAGTCACCAGTTTGTTATTGATTTTATGTAGTCTGAGCACAATGTAATATGATATAGTTTATAGTAAAAGTCTATCTTTATGGTCAATGTAAAATTAAAATCGAATGTGGGTAAACCCTGTAATAACTGATCGTAGAAGACACATTACAGCTCAGTCTCACCCGTGACCATAGTGACTGCAAAGTCTCCGAAACGTCGGGCCAAAATTTAAAACAAATATACGCGTCTAAATCCGTAAAAAGTGGATTTTAATGGGGTTTTTTAATAGATAGAATGCTTTAAGAGGATGTTTTTATTCTATAATTTTATTATTTTCTATATTCCACGCGAACGATGTTGCGGGCAATTGCTAGTTTAGTATATAACCAATTTTAATCAAATATTATATTATTATATTAACTATCTGACCCGGCAAACGTTGTTTTGCCAAAAAAAATAGTAGGGTGGACCCTTAACATTTAGGGGAATGAAAAATAGATATTGTCCGATTCTCAGACCTAACGGATATGTACACAAAATTTAACGAAAATCTTTTTTTTCGGACTCGGTTCTTTCATTTCGGAGGAGTATAATTACAAACACCGTGACAGGAGAATTTTATATATTAGATCTATTAACCTCATTAATATAATAGTTGGTTATCCTAGGAGAATATGGCTTTTTTCTTAAAAGGAGTTATAACGTAATTTTTGTCTCTACAGCAGCAAAAGTAAATTTACAAAACATCAAGGATACAGGAAATAATAGAAAATTTCATAACAACTGGTCCATTGTGATATTTAAGAGTCAATATAATAACCAAATAAAATTAGTTTTGCTTCAAAAGAATATGCTTCAGAGCGGATATTAGATCTTCCGGACACAATGTAGCTTTGAGGAAAACGATCAAATTACTGCTAACGCAATATTATTTAGTTTGACGTCATTTGTACAGTATACAATACAATTTTAGGGTTTCGTATAAAAATAAACCTATACAGTATAGTCAGTCTGTCTGTTTATGTGTTTATCATAACGTATTCATTAAGCAAAGTTTTTTCCATGACAGGTGTAAGTTAGGTAACTATTTATAAAGAACTTCACAAGATCAGAGTATTTTTACATCAGTCAGATTGTATGTATGTATATGAGCTTAAATATTCAAAACTTTGCAACAGATTTTGTTGTGTTTTTTTAATAGATAGAATGAAAATAAAATCGAGAATGTTTTTAGTGTATCTTGTTAATTTATTTATATTTCTTGAATCCCATACGTTTGAAGTTGTGGATAACAGCTGGCGTTCTTATATAGAAACAACAAAGACATATCAATTACGTCATAAGCCCAACTATATCGATTAAGTTCATCTATTCCCAATTTCACGCACAATAATTTCCCAATATTACAATATCGTTCAATTACGTATTAATGTAAATGAACCAAACTCTATCATACTCATAACGTATTGAAAATAATCTGTAATTAACAGCCCTATTATAATATGAGTTGGCTTATTAAATAGGTGGGCATTAATTTGTTCAATAGTCAAAATACCACAATTACACTGGATTTAACAAAATATATACCATACTAGTATACCCTGCGGTTACACTTTCTTAGGTACTTATGGCTCCACCCTTATGGCCTAGGGGTATATAATTTAAGGGTAAAGAATTTAAATATGTTAGAATTTCATAACAATCAGTCAAATAATCGCGGTGGAGGTTTGCTACTTAAATATAACGAAAAATTTTATACTCAAGAATTTATTATTTGCATTATTTAAATACTAGCTGTTGCCCGCAACTTTTTACGCGTTGAATTATGAAAAAAAAAAACTAAATAAATTATACAACAAAGCCATCCTCTTGAGCCACTCTATCTATTAAAGAAACCGCAACAAAATCCGTTGCGTAGCTTTGAAGATGTAAGGTCACATAGATACATACATACAAAAATAACGACTTTAGTTTATACTAAGTAAAGAGTATTGTCTTTACTTAGTATAAACTAAAGTCGTTATTTACTTAAATTTTATGTATACGGGTGTAATGTTAAAAGCATAATATTATATTTTCTATCATAATATATATATTTCTTGTGTGCGTGTGTATGTGACTGAACTCCTCCTAAACGACTGGACCGATTTTGATGAAATTTGTTGTGTGTATTCAGGGGGGTCTGAGGATGGTTTAGATTCACAATTGGCTGGACCGATTTTGATGAAATTTTTTTTACACAGAATTGTATGGCAAAACAACGTTTGCCGGCGCAGCTAGTCTAATATATAAAATTCACGTGTCACAGTGTTAGTTACCGTACTCCTCCGAAACGGCTTGACCGATTCTTCTCAAATTTTGCATACATATTCAGTAGGTCTGAGAATCGGCCAACATCTATTTTTCAAACCTGTTTTTTCTTTTTTTTTTAGTATGGCAAAACAACGTTTGCCGGGTCAGCTAGTCTTATATATAAAATTCACGTGTCACAGTGTTAGTTACCGTACTCCTCCGAAACGGCTTGACCGATTTTTTTGAAATTTTACATGCATAATCAGTAGGTCTGAGAATCGGCAAACATCTATTTTTCAAACTTTTTTTTTTAGTATGGCAAAACAACGTTTGCCGGGTCAGCTAGTTTTTTTATAAATATGTCTTAATTTATCTAGTATTTTTATTCTTATCTAAAAGTCAAATCATAATCTAAGTACTTACGTATAAAATCTAAGCATTATTATAAAATGTAAAATGTTTTATTTTACGAAATAAAGTCACAAGGTTGCTTTCAAAGATATAATCAAACTAGACAGCTTTCATTTTCTTTTATAAATCCAAGTACTTTACTCGGATCTTACAGACGTTTATGTGCAATTTTCTCAGAAAAGAGGGCTTCATTTGATGCTTATTATTTATAGTTACATCTTAGATACTATTAATAAAACTGCAGACAAGATTTTTATGAAGGAAGTGGAAACTGTTATTGTCTTTTTAACACATTTTATTAGTATCGCTTGGATCAACACTAATATTATAACGAGGATTTTTATTTTTTGTTTATCTTCATTTTATTTATTTTAAAACTTCATGCCCTTTATTTATTTTATTTATTTATTTAAAACTTTTTGCCTATACAAAATAGTGTACAATGGTGGACTTAATGCTGACAGTGGCATTTTCTACCAGTCAACCAACGTCGGTGCAGAGACAATTTGGCGCAGGTGCTATTTTATAATAAACTAAAAAAAAATAGAAAATTATACTTCAATTTCAACTTAATTACACAATACAATTGTCATACTAAATTCAAATACACAACATAAATATTAATAACTATACCTTATAATACTTTACCTATTATAAAGTCGTTATTTTTGTGTCTATGTCCCTATGTAGCTTATCTTTAAAACGACGCAACGGATTATGATGTGGTTTTTTTTCGTAATAGAGTGGTTTATGAGAATGGCGTTTTTGTATAATTTGTTGAGGCTTGGTTTCCAATCTAGTAAAGAATCAACATAAAACTACTAGAACAGTTTAAAAAAATATTTTTCCATTAGTACTTTACATTATTTTTGAGTAACGTTATCTATATATTAAATATAAAAACTATTAAATTATTTATCTAAAAATTAACTTAATGTTACCCGTGGGAGGCCGGGCAGGATTACGAGCCTGTAATATTTATTAAAGCTATTTTTAAACTTGATTTTACGCAAAATACATTTATAATGACGGATTAAGAATACACGTCGGAGACTTCGCAGTCACCATGGTCACGGGTGAGACTGCAAAGTCTCCGAAACGTCGGGCCAAAATTTAAAACAAATATACGCGTCTAAATCCGTAAAAAGTAGTTTTATTTAAACAGATGAGTCGCACAAGTGTTAGAAAATATTAAGTTTAGATTAAATATATTTTATAAAATTGTTAAAGTATATAATACTAAAAGGCTCTGTCTAATATTTCAATCACGTAAAAGTTTGGAGTAAGATTAAATAAACTGTATTCATCGATATTGAGTAAAACGTTGATAAATGTAGCATTGCACCTGGGCGACATTATAGTAATGGAACTGGTTCATTGCTTGCTATGTACTATAGATTGATTAATGATTCACTGAGGGGCCGCCACTCCATACGATAATTTTAAATTGGCTCCAGTTGAAGCTGATAATATATGGGCAGAAGTTGCTGACTAATAACCATTTAAAACGATTGGTAATAAGAAAGTCTCGGTTTTAGAGCCCAGCCATTATATGTTTATATGTGAAACTAGTGCATGTGAGTGGTTGTTTAATAACTAGCTGTAGACGGAAAATTTTCTAAATCTCGTCTGTCTGTACGCGTGGAATTTATAGAATTTTTCCTAATTCCTTAAGGGCCTACAGCAATATTATCGCCGACACGTACATATTAACACAGCCAGTAGGCACAGAAAATGAAGAATTAGGGATACTTTTCCTATTTACTCAAAATCTACTAAATATATTTTAATTCTGATCCCCGTGTTTCTATACATAATAGTTACCTATGTTTTTAAAGTTATTTCATTAGTGAATACGCGATAATAGACCGACAAATGAAAAAAATTAAAAATTATAGAGGTTGTTTCGCCAAGATTTTCTATCGAGAAAACTTTTTTCAATCGCGTTTCTGAGTTCATGCGACCCTAGATCATATATTGAAAAAACATATTATACTTAAAAATTAGAGCTCTAGCCATTCAATCTAAAGAAACAATGAAAACTTCGTACATAGAAAAATGCACGAAGCTATTTTGGTATCCTCTAACATATACACAAATGCGTATCGAAACAAAAATGTTATCTCCCACTAATGGAGAAATTGGAATAACGAGGATTATAATTATAGAAATCCTCATCAATTCCACTTCTTATTAATTCCTAACTTAAAAAGAAAAATAAAAATTCACAAAAATAAAGAATAAAATTTTATTTTGTTTTATTTTTTTGGTTTAACCTAAGATTATTAGTATAGTTTTATTCCCAGAGTGAGTAGTTAAAAACTCCATATTTTATTCAGACAGCTGGTGGCTGACAGACAGCTAACCTTCATTGTGAATAATACAATTCACCCTAGATCTATCAACATTCTCGAAGGCTGGTACATTATGCGTGAGTCTCCCCTCAAGATAAATCTCTTTCACTCCTACACTGTTCATTATTATCTTCGCAATTGATTCCAGGGATTACAGAGAAGTGCATAATTTAAAGTGGATTTTTCGTGTGGCAATATACTAGGAAAATAAATTTCACCGTCTCATTTCCTTCTCCGGTAAGTTAAGGAATAAAATCAGATAACTTCTTCCATTTGATAACATGTTTCATATCATTATTCTCATATCTATGGATGTAACCTTACAATCATTCTTCTGTTCTTTTCCTGTTATATGGGTTTTAGCTAAATTATAACCGGCCTCCTGCCTGAGGTCAAGCCTCTTTGGGCATACACGCAGATGTTATGCGGCGTGATTCACTCGGTTGGTTCTTACGACTGCGGTAATAATAAGGGAAGGTGACACTTGTATTGTTTAAGTACGTCATCCCACGGAATCTTTACATAGCTTAACCTTTTTGAAATAAATTCTGATATATTTCAAAGCTTTCCACTTCTTTTTTGTCGTTATCATTGCAAAACATGCCTGAGATTCCATTTTGGCATGCAAAGTCGCACTCTCACCCTGGCATTGCGCCAAGCACGTCTTAGAAGGTATTTTCTATGCCTCAAGGTATAAGCGATGAATAGAATATCACGTTTTGTTTAATATCCTTGCTCGACACCCGTATTGAGCACAAAGAGCTGACCAGAGCTAAAAATAAAATAGATATGAACGAATATAAAATAGCTTTTACTCTTGCATATTAAAATGGTTTTGAAATGTAGAGCACAAAGGTGAAAAGATTTACTTTTATAAGAGATTTGGGAGCGAACGATATCAATGCATTTAACATTTTACTTTCATCAATTATTACATATTTATGAATAGTTGTACATACATCGGTACATTCAATATACAAACATTGTACGTACGATTTTACATAACTAGACATAATTATAGCTTCAGGTCCTATCAAAGGGGCCTAATTGCCTCGCTGTTAACAAAAGACCTGTATGACAAGAATTAAAGATTGTATTAAAGAATCAAATGACACTTCTTTTCTATTTTTGATAAAAAATCAAGCGCTAAAAAGTTACAACTTGGGAGGATGCCATAGCTTACGACAACGCATCCGGACAGAAAGATCACCACACTACATAGCGACGCTACTCAAAATTTCTGCTGTTACATCTATAAAATAACTTTGTATTTGCAAAAATATACACAATTAACGGATATAATATAGATATTATTCTGTAAAATAGATACTATGAAATGAAATGAAAAATCTTTTAATCTAGTTGTGTATGTGTATGTGCTTATGACTTGTCCAAATTTTTTTTCCTACCTCCGTCCATACTCTTATTGTTTTGGTTCTTAATCGCCAATTAACCACAATCTCTTCAATGTACCAGTGCTATTATAATACCTCTAGGTGATAAAAGAACCGTTTTAATGTAAATGTTACGTTGACTAATTGATTTTATAACAACTGTTTACTATGTTATTAGCGTTGGTTAGAAAAATAAGCTCATTATAATCTTGCAATGCACTGTTTAGTTTCTGACACCCTGCTACAATATTTTGTGTATCAAAACTTTTTCTGCAGTTGTTAAAAATGAATTGAATACTGTGTATAGACTTGCAAATCTACACACAGCATTATTCTATTATACGATAAAATAGTATTTATAAAAGTTTATTTAATGTAAAATTAACAGATATATTGTAGTACAGTAGTACTACATAGTTACACCAATTTAAAGTTGATTCAAATCAGTTCAAAGATCTTACAATTAGTTGTTAACTTAGCCCAGCCTTGAGGCGGTAGCTTCCGAACTAATTTACATACTTTCTTACTTGAAATTTTTTCATTATCTTTTAATTAGTTGTTCAGACATCTTAACGTGGAGTATAAAAGTCCTCAGACATCGGCAAGGGAGGAAAACAAAGGAATAGCCTACAAAGCTTCATTAGCCGAGGCTATTTCTTGCTTTTCCCCCACTGTTTGCAATTTCTGTATTAAATTATGTTTATTGGTACAGGGTGGAGGGTAAATATCAATTTAGCACGTTCTCGTACCAGGAAAATATAAAATATGTGTAGAAGGATTTATGATGACTGGTGTAGCGCAAGGGACGATTGTGGGCCCAACGATGGCTCACATAAATTTAGTGTTATGAAATACAGAGTTCCTTTTCGATAATTTATGGTTTTGTTGGAAAGGTGTTTGATTAATTTCTTGCCAGATTGAGGAGCAAACCTGAACATAACATATTGCTTTATTCACTTTATGGCGGTCGTAGAAAAATGGATTCTTCTTCGATAGTTTTACATTGATAGATTCGTAGCAAAACTCAACTGTTTTTACATGCTATTAACATGTAAAATAATATCGTGCCCAAATCCCTTCGATAAACCCATGCAGATTTATATTGAGCGATTGGAATAAATCAATAAAATACTTCGTTACAATAATAAGTAATATCGAACATCGGAGACAATAACATTAAATCATCCCTTCGTATTTTTACAACCCTTGCCGAGTAATAATCCAGGCTGTGTGTTTTCATTTCTACCAAGATATAAAAGTTTTGATGACTAAGATTCTGCGATTTCGACTGAGCTATTTTTGCATGATGATTTTTATTAAAATTCTTAGGAGATTTATTGGAAGCTGGGCGACTTTTTTTATCACAAAGCATTCAAGTCTTCATGTTTGAGTGAGACAAAAACCTTTTCTAAACTCATTTTTGTAATTGTGTGAAGATTATTCTAGAACATAAAAATTTGTATTGTGTTTAATTACAAAAAAAGAGTTTGTAACTAACTTCAGAGTGACGGAGTGCCCGCATAGTAAATAGTAGTACTCTCATCATTTTTCTCCAATGCGCTTGAAGTAATACATATAACTTTAAACATAATGAAGTGTGATGTTTGATATAATATGATAGTTTGTTTACCTCCAGACGCGGCGAGCAGGCCGTGCGCGCGGAGTAACGCCAGCAGCAGCAACGGCAGCAGCGGGCGGCGCCGCATGCCGCGCGACCCAGCCGCGCCCGCGCCAACACGCCGCTCGACCCCGCGCGAGCCCTCACCTATAAACAAAAACAAACACTTTACCATCTATATGTCATAAGAATGTTACTTAACTATTAATAAATATCGGCAGCCTTCACAAAAGGTTAGGTCTCGATATCATTAACATCACAGTGAAGAGCTTAATATTGCTTAAAATCTAAAGACAGACAAAAAGCAAAGTTAAAATACGGTAATCTTTAAAAAACTTGGACAGAATAATGAAATATATTTTTAAATGATCATATTTTATTTGAGAAGTTTAAAATATCGGATTAATACGATGTTCTTGAGATCGTAAAACGAGATCATAAGTAACTTATCTATTAATAACTAAGTAATTCTTATCATGTAAAACTCCGCCTATCTTTCTAAGCCCAACTTTGAAATAATTGAAGTTTTATTAAATCAATACGACAACATCGAGGAGTTGAAGCTAATGTAAAATAAAGTGACTTTATCATCCAACGACCGTCAATCCGTCGCTTGTCAAACGTAGATCAATATTCGTCACAAGTTTGAACAACATTTACTGCTCAGTCGACCTTCATTTTAAAAGCTTGTCTAATTTAATAAATAAATAAATAATCGTATATATATAAGTCGTAATTCTGATAGTAAAAGTTTGTTAACACTCCGAGGTATCCAATAGGGTATTGCAATAAACAAATTATTGATTGCATTAAAATAAAACCTAATATTACTCAAAACGCCTGGTCATTGTGGCATAGTAGACTCATAATCCCTCCCAAGGTATGGAGGCTCGTGCCCAACAGTGGGATTATTAATCAGCTAGAGGGAGTAAAACGTAGTCTCAAAAAAATTAAGTCAACTCCGCCTCCTCCACTTTATAGGGATTATGGTCTGTGCCGCGCTGACCAGACGTGTTGGCACAGGGTTTATTTTCAAGTTTTCCGTCTCTCAAAGAGGATGTTATCTGTGTGCAATATCCCTTAGCTGACTTTTACAGCACCGTTGGGAGGAGATGGGGTGGTGACACTTGTATTCTTAATCCGTCACCACACGAAGAAAAAAAAAATCTATTACTGCCTACCTTTTAATTCCTTACGTACGTTTGTAGTTCTATAAACAATTGCTTCACCGTACATAACATAAAAACAAAAAACATAACATAATTATAGTTAAATGAAAAACCTATCTTAATTACCTACTTTATAATAAATAAATAAATATTCACGGACATTTTACACAACGTCCTCTGGTCCCAAGCTAAGCTTATTATGCTTGTGTTATGGGTAGCAGAATACGGATAGAATACATTATACTACTTTTCTTTTGTAAATACATACTTATAATACATAGAAACACCCAGACGCAGTACAAACATTTGTATGACAATTAGAAAAATCACATAAATGATTGTCCCGAGCGGGAATCCAACCTGTGACCTCTTGTGTACATAAACCACTCAACCACGAGGCTCGTCAGACTTTCAGACTTTCTAAAGTTCAATTTGCAAAAGCATAAGCCGTATATTATTTTAACCAATGATTTCATAAATCCAACGTGGCACAACATCAAATCGAGTTTGGCCTCAAAAAATCTTGATGGAGCAGTGAAGGTGTATTGTCGGTATCAGTCGGATGAACGTCGAATATCAGAAACAACGTATACTGTTATTTGTAATTGAATTGTCAGTTTGTAGTACCCTGGACATTTGGACATGTGTTGGAGAAAGTACAAGCGTTGTTAATAATATTCTAGGGTATACACTTTTCAGCACTTAAACCTCCTGTATTGGTCACGGAACTCCTCCATTTTTAGAGGGCTTAAAATTTGGTGTGCTAAAATACACTGACGATGCGAATTATTATAATCATATACTTTGGTTCTTCGTCTCCCACAGTAGACACCCAGCTCTAGGAAAAAAGCTACATGCTTTTGAGATTTCTGCAGAACAAAAGTAGTCCTTTTTAACGCCGAATTGATAAGAACAGCGTCGGTTATAAGCATAATAACGCTCCTTTTTGTGGTTTATACCAAAAATAAAATGACCGTCTGGCAAGAATCACCTTGAGATAAAGAGAGATTCCAAAAAGGTCGGTTACTATGGCTTCTAAGACATTGTTGACTAACTGCTTTGCACGCTTTCAATCGAAAGGCAACCCTACTAAAATATTTCCATAATATTTTGCCAAATAGCGAATCAATGATGAAGGATTTGTAAAAGGACAAAATTGTTTTGGGAAAATAAAGGTGAATGCGCGAACCTTTTTGTTACAAACTGTAGTAAAAAAGGCTAAATAATAATGAAATGAAAATAAAAGCAGGTTTTATTTAAAAAGGTTTAATGTACGTACTTAACAAGGTCCAAATTACTCACTTGAATAACGCGAGTGCTTGAGGCTAGCACAACCTATGTAGGTATATGTAACAAGCATTAAATGACTGATTCTGAAAGTATGTAGGTATGAATAGAACCCTAACTCACGTAACTACAGTCTTATTATTTATTTTTATTTTTTAATGTTATTTATTTAGGGACTTTTACTGTAGTGACAATATGCCAGTCCCAATGTAACCTAACCAAGAATAATTACAAACATCCCTCTTTCTTTACTCATCTTAAATCCTAGGTTCAATCCACAAAACTACACACAAGAAGGGCTCCTCCACCAGATGGATTCGCCAGGATAGACTGAAATGCTCCAACATCCAATCTATTAACTTTTAATAATTGCATAACTCTTCGCCGTTTATTCTCGTTCTTAACATACTCCGTCAGTATATGATAAACGTCCTCAATCTTATTTAGTGTGTGTCTTTCCACAGTCTTATTTATATGTGCTATTCTTATCTGACATATACTTACTCAAAAACATATATCTAAATTTCAGGTAACTAATTCTATGTCATCTAACTTCAAATACTATGTCAGAATGATTTGAAACACCTCAACTTTTAGAATTTATTTTGTTGATATTATAAGCTTAACATCCCCGTTTGAATGAGATATCCCTCGTGATATCACTATTCGATTTTGGAGTGTCAATGATTATCAACGTAAAAAAGTTGAAAGTATAGCCATGAATCAGGCAAAGCATTAATTATTTAAATCTCACTAAATGAAAAATTACACATCTAGACAGTATACATTAACGTAGAAGAAACCGCAATAATAATACAGTTAATATAACATAGAAAATATTCATTTAACCAAAGTTATATCTACAAGAAAATAAAACCAAAAAAGTACATGATTTTCTAACAAAAAGTGTGTAATTACAAAAGTTAAGAAAACAGTCTATAATAGTAACTAAAAACTTACAAAACATAGATTAATCTTAATTACAAATGACTTTTATAACTGATATGAGTAATGACAGAAAATCTCTTTCAAGCAAATAATATAAAAAGGAAGATTTCAAGACAATTTATCAAATGAAATGGCACTATTTGGATAAAGAAATGATCAAATGAATAAGTGAATCTTTCTTTGAAATTTATGGAAGGTACATGTGTATATGTAGTTCATATCTATAATTTGATTCCCTTATTTTCCATTATTAATCTAACTAATAAATAAATATATACGTACATTTTAAAAGTACTAAATAAAGGTAGAGTTTAGGATCAAGTCCTACGCGAAGAAATTATAACTAGGAAAAAATCAGAATTACAAAGCACCTACTGAGTCACAACACAAAAGCCCAAAATCATTCATAATTTTATCTCCAGTATCTTTACATAGTTTTTTTGGGAAACAACAAGAATTTTCTAATTCATTTTTTCTTAATACACTACCTTTATAAGATGGAAAGTTTAGTAAGGGTCTGCAAAGTAATGGACTAAGAATACAAGTGCAACCTCCTCTTATCTTACCCACAGGTGTCGTAGAAACCAAAGAAAAATGTTACACGTGACACGTACGTCGCACCCAAGGCGTGTTGAGGTCCAACAAGCGTTTGGTCGTGAAATATTCAGCCAAAGTCTAAATATGGAGCAAGGTCTAAAATATGTTGTGCCAGCCCCGAGTAATAGAAAAGAAGCAGTAGAATATGTAACGGACGTCCGTCTTTTAAATTTATTTCTAAAGAAAAAGAAACTTAATACGAAAAATCATTACAAATGAACAAAAAATATGAAAGATAAAAACAAATTGTGGCTATCTCTGGTGTCTGGATAAGGATAATGTGATGAGATGAGCTTCAAAGTGCAAAATCATTGGATAAAACTAGGAAATCTAAGAAAATAAAAGCTGTAGAACCCAAAACTGTTACGTAAAACGCATACAAAGGAGCTGATACGAATAATAAAGATCGAAAGTTCTGGAACATTCTTAGGTAAATCGTTCTTGCTGAGTCGACTTCAAGAGTTATGGCTAATGAATTAATCATATTGACTGACCGGTTCCCTCACATTTAAGTGTAAATGAAGAGTCTGGAACGAAGGAGGAAAGAACAAAGGAATGGATAAGACATAACAATATTTTACATGAAGCGTTTTAGCGAGATAATTTCGTTTGGTATTTTACTCCCAGAGAGTTTTTAAAAGTTGATTACAATGTAACTAAAATACTATTAGATAAAGAACCCTGTATAAATAATATTGATGAAAATTATATGTAATTGATGGATTAGTTATAATTTTGTAACGTGTTTGTACTATCTAAAATATCTGATATAGTTTTAAATAAGACTAGCTGTTGCCCGCGACTCCGTTCACGTGAAATTTAGAAAGCTTTTCATCCCTTTTTTCGTAATGAAAGGTAAGAAAAGAAGGCAAAGAAAGGACAGCTTTCTCAGGGTCTAAAGATTGTCTGTGCCAAATTTCATCAAAATCGGTTGAGAGGTTTAGGCGGGAAAGCGTAACAGACAGACAGACAGAGTTACTTTCGCATTTATAATATTAGTAGGGATTACACTACACTTTTTTGATTAGAAAGTGATCTCTGGTTACCTAGTGATTTAATGAAGGTTTCCCTTATTAGCGCGATACTTATTAGCAAGATGTTTCTATTATGATTCTATCTGTTTTAATACAATTGTTTATTTTGTCACGTTTACTCAGTACGTATCCGGAATGCCGGGTGATATGGCGTCCAAAAATATTTACTCTCTGTAATGGTCTGTTTACTAAAACAAAGGTTTCTCAATGTTGTGTATACGAATAGCAGAAGCTCAGTATTTAGTACCTCCGTTTCTACGTATGTTTCACAAAAGTTAGATTAGGTATAATACAACAAAGTCGATATTTTTTTATGTATGTCCCTATGTGAGTTTATATCTTCAAAACAAGTGTTTTTTTCGTAAATAATAGAGTGTGAATGATAGAGTTAAAAAGATTGCATTTTGTATAATTGGTTACGGTTTTGTTTCTGAATTCCACGCGTAATAAGTTGCGGGCAATAGCTATAGTGAATAACAGAAGGAAAATAATAAAACAAATCCTAAATTTGATAATTCAATAAAATATAAATAACATTTTCTACAAATTATTGCATTGTTAAGAATCCTCACCATATTCGATGCCATCGTGCCGTCTTTTCAAAGTGAACTATTGCAGAAGAAAATGCTGAAGATATCATTCCAGAGACAGACAACAAACAATGCTTACAAAAGCTAATAAAAACAATAGGTACTTGTTTGCATTTCCACAACCATTATAAAACAGCTATTACAAAAACGCGAACACGTAACAGAAATTTATTAACAGTATAAATGATTATTGGCTAACAATGAAACAAAATACAACAAATAAGTTACATACTGCACAAGGTACACTAAATGGCAATAAAACAGCAATAAAAATGTCTAACAAAGCAATTTTGTGTACAAAACTGACATTATTACTATTAGAATGATACAATGGAGAAAAGTTGCCATATAATGCAGCATACGTTGTTTTAGGTCTTCGATTTTCTGGCTATTAATTGACGGGTATTGTGGCGTAGTTAGTAATAAGCTGCTGAACTCTCAGTCGAGAAAATTATTTTATAAAAATAAATAATTTTGTAAGTATTTGTTGTTTTCTGCAAATTTTACAATTACTGTTCTGTTTATTCCATATGGACAGCTAATTAAGAGGTAACCACTTGTAAACATTTATACGCCGTTTAAAACGGTACGATACCAAATTATGCTCCATACAAAAGTATGGGTATCGTACTTCCGTTTTTTCTTCGCGAAAGTTAAACCGATTTTAATATTTTTTGCGTTATATTATAGATAAAGAGTATATCTATGCTTCTATCACTTTCTTTTTTTCAAAACATAATAACTAAAAGAAATATGACGATCCGAAAAACCCACTTTTTTCGGTTTTCTTTAGATAAAGTTGCAGCGTCTATCACACAAATTTAGTCAAGTTGTACCACAAAATAAAGTGATAGAAACATATATACACTCTTTATCTATAATTTAACGCAAAAACTATTAAAATCGGTTCAACTTTCGCGAAAAATAAAACGGAAGTACGAAACGTCTTTTTTCAAAGAATTTGTAGGTAAAATCCGCTTCATCTATATTTGTCCCTTTCAGCGCGGCGCTCGGAAGTAGGGATAACAATACCTAAGGCAAATACCTAAATGAGGAGTACAGTACCCTCTTAAGTACCTATAATGTATAATTGTATATACAATTATCTTTCTATACTAATATTATAGAGCTGATGAGTTTGTTTGTTTGTTTGAGGGCGCTAATCTCAGGAACCACTGGTCGGATTGGATAAATTATTTCAGTGTTGGAAAGTACATTTATCAAGAAAGGCTATATAACACTATGACTAAAAGAAGCGAAGCATCACTGAAAAATGTTGTAAATACGGGGAAAATTTTCGAAATCCACGTGTACGAAGTCGCAGCAACAGTTAGTCTTATATAAAGTTATTTTTCATATTTTAAGTCTAAATAAATACGTTGGAAACTGATGAATTAATCCTTTTCAATGAAATCAAAATCGATAAGAGATATTCTTTTCTCATAACTTGCGGTGACATTATTACTTTCCATTGAGAAAGACCCCTGTCGCCATTTGTCGGGCACAGTTCCAATCTAAAATATAACTCACAATTTTACAATTGAAACAGAAATCAATAGTTCTAAGATAACTTAAAATATAACTTATATATATAACCTTATAACTATAACTTATATATAAATATAACCTATATAGATAACTTAAATCTATAAAGATTTATTCCAGCATTTATTATCAAAACATACCTATTACAAAAATAATATAATCGTGCAAGACAGTCCGTTAGATAAACCACTCGAGCACGAGGTCCGTCGAGATATTGTAAAAATTATTGTATTTCAAAAAGTTAACATGTAAACGTAATTATGGGAACTGCAATAAGGCTAAAGTCATAAATCTCATCTTTCAACAGAAAGAGAAAAATTTCAATACTTTGGCACAATGTTTATGGACAGTGGAGAGGTAGGATGATTTAACTAAATAATTATCTCATATATTATAAAGACCATGGAAGCAAACTTTTAGGCGTTAGCTATTGAAATAAATCGTCAATATAAGAACCTTGAACAGCCACCTTCGGACTTCTAACTCCACTAAATAAATTAGCTTTTCAACTACTAGTTGGCACGTTGCCAGTTAAGCTGAGTTAAATGTAATTACTTCTCGAATCTTGGCTCTGAGTACTCCAAATTGAAGAAAAGTGTCAAGGAAACAATTGAAATAATTTGACTTGTTTATATATTTTTACTAGCTATCCCGGCAAACGTTGTTTTGCCATATAAATGTCAGAGAGGGCTTTTGAAAAATAGATAGTAGCCGATTCTCAGACCTACTGAATACGCATATAAAATTTGGTAAAAATCGGTAAAGCCGTTTCGGAGGAGTACGGTAACTAACATTGTGACATGGAAATTTTATGTATTAGAAGAAGATTATTTGTCTACCAACTCGCAAATGCTACTACAGTATTCAATTTGAGCTTGGCTTACATTTCTCGATAGCATTACATTCACAAACTGCCTTTCAAGAAGTCGTGGGTTCAATTCCTACAATTTCCTACACAGGGCAATTGATTTGTGTGACGTTTATATTTATCACTTCATCACACAAATATTTTTCTATTTATTCTTTTATTTACAAATATATTAATCTTGTATTACAAGCACAGTGATATAGCTTAATATGGGACCAAAAGATGTGTTTTGAGATACATCCGTTTTTAAACAAATCTTAAGTGTTCATCACACATTTAATGTACTATGGATACAACACTGCCTCGACTGCCTCCGACGACATTGGCAACAGTCAGCCGGAGGGATGGAGCTTTATTGCCTAATTATTTAATTGTACTCTTTGTTGTACAAGAAATTTTAGTTTTATATTAAACTATAAATAACATATAAGTTCAAATTTTGATATATCAAAAGTAATTAACTGAAGTGAATATAGTACTCGGACAATCAAGAAATTAATAGCAAATTAATACAGTTTGATTATGAACCGTAAGTTTGTTCGTACATACGTAAGCCTAACGAACAATTTCAATTAACAAGTTGAACGTTATGAGAGTGTTTGCGATTACATTACAAGTTCACAAGACTAACAAGAGAGGCAACTCACGCCATACAAATATTTGTATTACATGTAAGACATTAAGTAAATCGAGATTTCATATTTTTATAAGCCCGTAACTTTGTCAAGACTGTTATTTCAATCAAAGTTTTACGGCGTAAATTTAAAACTTTTCTTGTATTTAAAACTTTAGTGAGTATTTAATTATAGAAAGGTTCTTGAATTGTGATTACGTACGTAGACATAGTGAATGCTGGCACCTAATAAGTGATGCGATGATCCAAACTATTACTGGATGCGAGCAGTGCAAAACAAGGAACTGTAGCGATCATTATAACCAGCCTTCAATCTGGAGCGATAGAGTCTGCTCCTTGGATGGATCGAAAGATTTTGTTAATGAAAAGTTAATTCACTAAAGTGACAAACGTCGGGAAAAGTTTCTTAAAAGGGCCTCGTGGTCTAATGGTTCATGTAACGGACGCCGTTCACGAGGTCGAGGGCTCGATTCCCGCATGGGACAATAATTTTTGTTTTACTGCGACAAATGGTTTTACTGCGTTTGGGTGTTTCTAAGTAAGTATTATAAGTACGTATTTTAAACAAACTACAAGAAAAACATATATATGCAGTACATCCGTATCTCATACCCATAACACAAGCATAGGAATATAGCTTACTTTGGGACCAGAGGAAATTTTGTGAAATGTCCAAATGGAGGTTGCAAGGACCCTATATAATAGTGTTAGAATCACTAACTAGATACAAGTGACCTAAAACTGTACCTTGTGGCATCCTTTGAGAGCGTTCTTCGAAGAAAACGTCGTGATCTCTATTTATATAATATCATTAGATCTTAAGAGAAGCATTAGATACAAACAAACTTAATTTACCTTATTATATTTTTAAAAACATTTAAATGCTAAAGAAAATAAATGCACAATAAACTAATTGAATTGTGTTGCGCATATTTTTAAAATTCAATTATCTTACTTAATTTTATTTTAAAAGAGCTACTTCCAAGCAAATCTTGTCTTAGAGAATTGCATTTGTGCTTTGTATATAATATAATGTTCTTACTACAAAGTCCGAGCAATGCAAATGACATAAAATAATACAAATTAGTAATGGTATTGTCACAAAGGGCACATTATTCAATAGCGGAGCTGAATACCATTAAGCAAAGTGAGGACTACCCTCCTAACTCTATGTATTGTTACTCCAAAAATAGAATGAAATATTAAGTACTGGAATTTATTTTAATACTGAAGATTAGATGCCAATATTAAGATGGAATTGTGTTATGATTTATATAAATATTATAAAGCTGAGAAGTTTGTTTGTTTGTTTGAAGTCGCTAATCTCAGGAACCACTGGGATGAATTTAGAAAATTCATCCTATTTCTGCAATATTTTTCACTGATACTCAGCCCCTGTTGGTAGCAGCATGATGTTATATAGCCTATAGCCTTCCTCGTAATATCTAAACATATCTGAATAAATGTACTATCCAACACTAAAAAATTTTTTCTAATCGGACCAGTAGCTCCTGAGATTAGCGCGTTCAAACAAACAAACAAACTCTTCCGCTTTTATAATATAAGTATAGAAGTACAATATTGCATTATACTGTTGATGATACAATATAAAACCGATTTAGTAGCTTAGTATTCATCTTAATAATGCTATTAAATACTCCTGTGATTGCATAATTACTTACTTGTCGGGCCACAAATTGTACGACGCATTTAGATATCGTTCATAAGAAAAAAAAAGAATCGTAAAATAAATAAATAAAACGGACGGACAGACAGACTGATGGACAGATGGACACTGAAGTGAGACTATAAGGGTTTCTTTTTCGAAATGAAATGAAAAATCATTTAATCATGCAGACATAATGTTTTTGAGAAAATTATGTGATACGCCAATGGGAGCTGGGCAAACCGCAGATTCTGTAATGGTGGCGACATGAGTTGTCAACAAACGTTGAAATACACTTCGACTGTTACTGTCTGTCTCAACAATGACCTTCAAAATTTTTAGATTAAAGTCATTCTGTCTTTTTGTGATAGCTCATATATGTATAGATGAAGCCTTATATGATGCAGATAAATCAAAAATGTTGTAAAAACTCTCTTCATAGAATCAGGAAATATTTTTAATCCATATAATTCGTTCACGTTTCGTGGCCACACTGTCTCGCGGGAATCGTAAGCTTATTAAAGATGTAGCTACCAAAGATTGCTTTAATTCTGAAAACGACATCCCATTATTATTTTGCTGTGCTGTTTTGTGTCGCAAATTGTACTAGGATTACGTAATAAGTGACAATTTCGCTGAGATTCAAAGTAACAGTTTTGTAATAAATTTTGTTTATATCCGTATGATGATGTGTTTAGAATGCAGGATTCATTACCTATTTCCTCCTATAGATGCTGTGGTTTACTAAATAATGCATCATCGTCATCAACATCATTCTCATTCCTTTGCACAATAATTAGGAATGGTGCAACTTGTCTCCACGTTACAAAGGGTTTTGGCTGCTTTTAACGACCGGCTGTCTCTCTCTCTCTCCAGCCCATTTACATCCCACTGTTGGGCACGAGCCTCCTCCACTTTGGGAGGAATTATGGTCTACTGTGCCGCACTGACCAGGCGTATTGGCACCCTTGGGAGCAGATGGGGTGGTGACACTTGTATTCTTAATCCGTCACCACACGGAGATAAGCGACCGGCTGTCTGCTAGACGTCAACTCTCCTCGGGTAATATATGGAGGTGTATAATGCAACGTGGTTTCCTCAATCGCTTTCTTCGCCTAATGCAATAAGTAGATAATAATATCTTTTAAGAGACAAAATTTTAACTAAATTAACACAAAAATATACGTTCTAGGGTCATAAAGAACACCATCTCAATACACTACAAAACATTTATTTACTATACAGTCTTTATCTTTACTTATTATAAAACAAAGTCGTTATTTTTGTATGTATGTCCCTGTGTGAGCGTAAAACAACGGTACGTATTTTAATGCGGGTTTTTTAATAGATATCATGGTTTAAGAGGATAGATTGTTTTTGTTATTTGTTACGGTTTGGTTTCTAAATTTTACGCGTACGAAGTTGCGGGAAACACCTAGTTAAATAACATTTTGTGAATGTTTTAACATAAAAATATAAGAATGTACTATAACTAAATATATATATGTACTAAATATAAATGTCTCATGTCAACATGGTACGTGAATGTAATGTAAGACTTCAGCAGTCACAATAGACGACGTACCAACGTACTGGAGATCGACATTCCGAGGCAAACGACGACATATTCCTAATAAAAATGCACACTTCCACAATATCTTAATATTTTTGCTCTTTTATTGACGTTTAACAACTTTCTATGGTCCTAAAGTAAACGTATCTAATGTTTGAGCCATAGATAGTTAATTACGGATTACTTTTTAAGAGTTCCGTTAAAAATATCGATAAAAATGTGATGATGATTGATCTGATCACAAACAATTCCAATCTAACATAGGCAATTGAGATATATATATACACCAGTCAGAGATAGTCCCATATCCTGTATTTTTAACTAATTATTAACACGTTGCCTAAGTTGTAATAATATTGTGTTTTGGTATGTTTTCATTACGTTAGCATATTTGTATCAAGTGTAAAGCGCCATCCAGGTCGGCGTGGTATAAGTACTTAGTCCAAATACCCCTGAAGAGGGGAGAAGCCTCGCTGTTCAACAGTGGCATTAATGAGCACGACAAACGAGGGAGACCGGAATAAAGATGATAGTTCAAACCGGGTTCATCTACTCATTTATACGTCATCCACTGATCCATAATCATTTTCGATTCACTACCCGCATCCAAAGACCTTCGTTAACTCATATACAACACGTGTAAGTCACCAATTATTATTAAAATCAAAACAAGGACATCACATCTACCACTCATGACTTAATTACAAATTAAAGATCAAATAACAACAAACAAAAACTCATTACATTAAAGTGTAACTCAAAACGTTTTCCAGCACTTAAACATATTCATTTATTTATACTTTGATGTTTGTTTAGTTATACTTAGAAACATCTTAACTCCTATTACTGTTGGTTTAAGATTGTATAAAATATTTCACAGTAATTACTCTACTCGTATCTAGAATTATATAAAACAAGATGAAACTTAAGTCAAGTAGAGCGTTTGTGTGTCTCTATTTTATGGGCGAATATTATTTAGAAAATACAAATCTGTAGTATTTCTAACATTCGTCTAGTAGCTTCATCCGTATCTTTAATATCTTTACTTATTATAAAATAGAGTCGTTATTTTTGTATATATGTATCTAAGTGAGCTTATATCTTTAAAACTACGCAACGGATTTTGATACAGTTTTTAGGGTTCCGTACCCAAAGGGTAAAAACGGGACCCTATTACTGAGACTTCACTGTCCGTCCGTCCGTCCGTCCGTCCGTCTGTCACCAGGCTGTATCTCAAGAAAGGTGATAGCTAGACAGTTGAAATTTTCACAGATGATGTATTTCTATTGCTGCTATAACAACAAATACAAAAAATAAAATAAAATAAATATTTAAGGGGGGCTCCCATACAACAAACATGATTTTTTTACCGTTTCTTGCTCGATACTAATAACGTTGCCTTATGTTGCATAGATAATGGTACGGAACCCTTCATGCGCGAGTCCGACTCGCACTTGACCATTTTTTTTATTTCTAGAGTGATACTAGATATAACCTCCTTCTTTTTTTTAAATCGGTTAAAAATAGATTTCAATAAGCCACTGAATCTGACTGGATTTGAGGAACATTACATATTGACTGAAATAGATTTTAAAAGGCATGACACAAAACAGTAGCCACAGACCAAGCACGTTAACGGCGTAATTAAAATTATAAGAAAATAAACTTTCCTGAATAGATACTTCAAATAAATAATGAAATAATGTAACAAGTTAACAAAGTTTGTGGTTTCAATAAATTATTGTGTGCGACATAATTATAGCGCTCAGGTGTGGCTCACTACTCCGCGCAATGCATAAAATTATCTGCATCAATTCGTTTAACTTTGTAATGTTGGTAGGAACGAAAGTGATTGAATTTGAATTTGCTAAAAAAGAGCCTAATAACTATAAAAAAAAAACTGACTAAATACGAGTTAGACATACACACGACGGTTTCTGTACTATCATCATCATTTAAAGAGCTGAAAGGTTTGTTTGTTTGAACGCGCCAATCTCAGGAATAACTGGTCCGATTTGAAAAATTCTTTTAGTGTTTGATAGTCCATTTAACGAGGAATATATCTATGTCCAATGCTTGCTATAAACGTAACGATATATCGTAGCGTTATATCGTTACGTCTGTAGTAAGCAGATTATTTGAAAAATCTAGAGACTAAACTACAAAATTACCTTACAAATTCACTTCCAACTAAATTCTAAACGTAACCCTATGATTTACCTAATCAGTATACGAGGCCCTATTTCAATCTTACAACCTAATTACAGATTAAGTATATAATTTCAAGAAATAAGGCCTTATTTTGCCAATATGAAGTAGAAAATGTCTGCCAGCCTTGAATTATATACGTGAATTCAGACTTTGATGTTAAATCTGATGTATAATTCTAATTATAAACTTCCATTTCTCTCTAATTAGTCATTACTTTAAAATTATACTTAAGTACAGTTAAATATTGTACAGTAGTCGACATCGTTGCCTTAACAGTAACAAAACCAAATCATTTACACGGAATTATGCATGCTTAACTAAGGACAGAGGCGTATTTTGAAAATCAGCGTCCCGGGCCATTTAATTTGAGGCCCCGGGTCAATTTAATTTGCCGGCCTATAAACCAATAGAGATAGAGCAAAATTTTCAACTCGAAAGGTTTTCGCCGCCCTTTTCAGGCTGGCCGCCCCGGGCCATGGTCTCTATGGTAAATACGCCTCTGACAAAGGAGCAACTGCATAAACAAGCATGCTGACCTCGACTCTACACAGTTACCACAGAATTAAGAATAGTCACTAATTGAGTATAAATTAAGTATATTTGATTTAAAAAGATATAGATGCATTGGTTTGGCAGCGAAATAGTATAATTATATAATTATTATTATTAAACTCTGATAAAAGTTAGTATACATTTAGCTTGAATATGTACACAGAGTAGAGTAAAATATATATCTACCCAAACACGTCTCAAATAAACTGTATGTGGGAAAAAGTGTGACTTCTTAAATGCGGTCAATGTCTTCGGATAGTCTCGGATAGTCACAGGTAATGCATACAACTTACAGAATACGTGAGGTCTCAAGGTATCCAAGATGGACGTGGTAACATTGTTGAGTAATAAAGGAAAGGTTAGGCAGAGTGTGTACGACCTTCGTCTTTTAGAGCATTAAAGAAAAAAAACTCTAACTCCCATATATTTCATAGATTTAGAATCATACAAATAATAGTTACGTATAGCGACGGATTAAGAATACAAGTGTCACCACCCCTTTTACTTCCCAGGGCGCTGTGAAATTCAGTTAAGGGATATTGTACATTATACAGATAACATCCTCTGTTGACTAAGAACTCCAAAACAAACTCTGTACCAACACGTCTAGTCAGCGCAGCATAGTACACCATAATTACTCCCAAAGTATAGGAGGCCCGTGCCCTACAGTGGGACATTAGCTGGACTAGTAGTACCTAAGATAAGTGCTTTATAATATTTAGCTTTATAATATTAAGTATAGATTTATTACGTTACGATATAAAGTGATATCCATCCATCCATCAGCCTCTATCAGTCCACTGTTGGACATAGGCCTCCCCCATTGAACGCCACAACGTGCGGTCCTGTGCCGCCTGCATCCAATGTCTCCCCGCGACCTTGACGATATCGTCGCTCCACCTTGTCGGGGGCCACCTAACGCTGCGTCGTCCAGCACGTGATCGCCACTCTAGGACTTTTCTTCCCCAACGATCGTCAGTCCTACGAGCGATGTGGCCTGCCCATTGCCACTTCAGCGTGCTAACCTTTCGGGCTATGTCGGACACGCCAGTTCTCCTACGGATCTCCGTATTTCGGATTTTATCCCGTAGGGAAATACCGAGCATAGCCCTCTCCATAGCACGCTGTGCAACCTTGAGCTGTATGTATGTCATGTATGTATGTCATCGCTGGTAACACACACTGGTCATAGACCTTCGTGTTCAGGCACTGCGGAATATTGGACGAGAAGATATGCCTAAGCTTCCCGAACGCTGCCCAGGCGAGTTGGATTCGTCGGTTGACCTCTTTCTCGAAGTTGGATTTGCCTAGCTGGACTGTTTGTCCTAGGTAGACGTAGTGGTCGACAACTTCGAGAATCGCATTCCCAACAGATACTGGTCCCGGAGTGACATGGACATTGAACATAACCTTGGTTTTATCCATGTTCATCCTTAAACCGACCCGTTGGGAAACACTGCTGAGGTCATTGAGCATTATGCTAAGGTCCTCCAGGGATTCTGCCATGACCACGATATTTTTATTTATTTATTTATTTATTGTTAGGGATGCCAACAAATGATACACTTAACAATTCAAACAGAGTACAGTCAAGGTTACATTTCTGGTGTTCATTTCTTAAAGGCAACCACATCTTAAACATACGTCTTACACATCATATATCATCTGCAAATCGTAGGTGAGTGATGTATTCGCCGTTGATATTGATGCCGAGTCCGGCCCAATCAAGGAGCTTGAAGATGTCTTCCAATGCAGCGGTGAATAGTTTCGGGGAAATTACGTCACCCTGTCTGACACCCTTCTGCAGTGGAATCGGTCTTGTGCTCCCATCCTGGATTCGGACTGACATGGTGGCGTTTCTATACAAACACTTCAGCGCTTCGATGTACCTGTAGTCAACTTGGCACCGCTGGAGGGACTGCAGCACCGCCCAAGTCTCGACTGAATCGAAGGCCTTCTCATAGTCCACATACGCTAGACACAGAGGCCGATTATACTCCTCAGTCTTCTGTATAATCTGGCGCAGCGTATGTATGTGGTCTATGGTACTAAAGCATTTTCGGAAACCGGCTTGTTCGGGAGGCTGGAAGTCGTCAAACTTGCGCGAGAGTCGATTTGTAATGACTCTCGAAAACAACTTATAGACGTGGCTCAAGAGCGAGATAGGTCGATAGTTTTTCAAGCGGGTTTTATCGCCCTTCTTGTTAAGTTATATATGAAATAATATTTATACATTTTTTTTGTTCTCGTGGTTCTAAAGCTTACACACTAAATAAATGAATGAAATGATGAATTAATGAAATCTAAAGTAATGAAAGTCGCGTTATTATTTTCAGCCCAATTGTATTCTGTAAAGAATACTAGGTGGCTGGTCGAGATAGTTAGAGTTACAAAACATTCTCGATAGATGGCGTTGTCCGTAAAAATACGATATAAGGTCAATCCAGTGACGCTTATAGTGGCTTAATTTGATTACTGAAAGCACGACCGCAATAAGCTCAGTTGGCAGAGCTACGGAAGGGTGTTCCGAGGTCGTGAATGAAATCTATCGAACGAATCCAAGCTATGTATAAACACTCCAAAATACAGATTATCAAGCGATTGAATGTCTTGCACCTGAGCTCAAAGCTCTACATATTGGACCCAATCAAATGAAGTTCACCAATTAGTCTTTGAGTATCCTACTGCATTGAATCCTAAAGTGAGATATGACATTACTATATAGGTAGAGAGCTGAGCTAACATCTACCTTCATAGTGTGATAACGAAATTACCCTATATTTTATGAAAGCGTATCGAATTCTTTACACGAAATCGATTTTTTACTATAAGAGACCTATATTTTATAAAAAATCTTCAAATTAATTATTTATATGCTCTTGCTATCTGTGCACCATGTTAAAAACTATCAGCTGAAACTAATTTGGATCGGTTATTGTAGAGTGAAGGTATGGCAAATAAAACTGGATAAAATAAATTTACATAAGTATAGCCAAAAACATTTTTAATAGACAAGGGGGCACAGTCACTTTTGATAAGCTTGCCTAAACAAATTTTATCTGATTCATAGAACTATGAAGGTCTATGTTAAACCAGCTCTTAGTCTAATTGTAGCACAGATCGAATAGCATCTCAATAGGTAGAAAGCAATTTACTTGAATTAAACATCATAGTATATATCAAATGTAACTCTCTCGAACAATACAGCTCTTTATGTCGTAAGTAAAGACTACATACTCCTTAGAGCATTTATATAACAGGAGTCGGCGTTATAAAGCGCTCGCGCTGAAAAAATTAAGAGCCTGCCTCTTATTATGCCTGTATCGATTTTGTGCTGTGCTGGCATAGCTACCAGTGAAAGGTAAGTCAGGTTTTTTGTAGTAATATTTTGACAAAGTAAATATCATGTCCGTGTGTCCCTTTTTTTACCAGGGTCGTCTTCTTTCAAGTCAGGTAACAGATATTACAGAAAAAATCTTCTCTGTGAGAGACGGAAGACTCGAAAGTAAATCATATACCAATTGGTCTGGTCAACGCGGCACAGTAAACCATAATCCTTCCCAAGATGAAGAGAAGGTCTGTGCTCAACAGTGAAGCCTCATGAGCTGGAGGGAGAAAATATGTGTTTGTGAGTAGCTTTCATATAATAAAATTTGCAAAGTAAAAATTAATAAAAAAAATGAATATAGCACGTGCGACAACTCCAGTTTATTTAAAACTCTAAGACACATTCACATCAAATATACCTTACGTTTAATTAAAACTGTAGCCGAACATATCCATGACAAAGCCACGACAAATGAACCGCGTATGGATTAAGATACAGTACTTAAAATTGTTACAACGTTTAACGTATTCACTGTTATGCAGTAACGTTATTATTGTAACTGTTACCGCTATAATTGATGATAAATTCAATCAAATAATTTAATGTTGTTACTCTTTTAGTTGACTTTGCTCGCTTTTAAAATTAGTTAAACATTATTCAATAAAATGTTTTAGAAATCTTGAATTATTTAATACCCATAATTTTGTATTGCTTTTTGTTATCTTTTTAAACAAGTTTTGAAATATTTTTTTTTTTAATTGTCTTTCTTCATGCCAGAAGAAAATCTGCTATATCTACTGCTACTGTCATAAACTATACCTAGAATAGTAATAGTGCCAAGTAAGTCTACTATGACTGAACGGGCGTGTTGGCACAAAGTTTTTTTCTAGATATCCGGATATATACAGAGGAAGTTATTTGTATACAATATCCCTTAGCTGGCTTTTACAGCAGCCTGGGAAGAAAAAGCGGTGCTGGCATTTGTATTCTTCATCCGTCACCACAATTTATGTTCAGCAATAATCTGTTACTATATTACATTCAATAACAGTTATTTTTATTACAAACTACAATAACAGTTACATTGACAACAAATAACAATGTACAATACACTATTCGTAATGAACTGTACAAAATTAACTCCTGCCTTTGTCTTATAACGCGACAGGAATGTTACGTATTGAATTCCTTAATTCCGTATACGGATTGGGAATTTCCACTTTCGCCTTTGTGTTTGTTATAGGCATGCCTATAATTTAGAATATTGCGGTTCGCTTCTAATGATGCTTGTACGGCAATGTGCAAATTGAAATTCACATCTTATGAATAAAGCATTTCTGTTAATATTATAGTTATTGCCTATCTTATTACTGTAGCTGACAAGTACGGTGATTTGTTCTGACGTGTAATACCTATAAATGAAAATAGTTTATGTATTTGCTTTAATGAAATTTTTACCGAAGTATAAATAAATAAATACTCATGGTATACTTTCGCAACTTAAATTTTGTGCTATTTAAGCTATATATATTATAAGCGCAAGTAAATCCTACTAATATTATAAGCCTGAAAGATTGTGAGTATGGATGTTTGGATGTTTATTACTTTTTCACGCAAAAACTACTGAATGGATTTTAATGAAACTTTACAATAATGTAGCTTATACATCAGAATAACACATAGGCTACAATTTATAACGATATTATGTGAATTGTCTAAAATGTGACGATAAGTGTTAAGTAGGAATTTCACAGGTAAGGACGTCGCGGGTAACAGCCAGTATGTATATAAATAATTGGTCAAGTGCGAGTCGGACTCGCGCACGAAGGGTTCCGTACCATTATCTATGCAACATAAGGCAACGTTATTAGTATCGAGCAAGAAACGGTAAAAAATCATGTTTGTTGTATGGGAGCCCCCCTTAAATATTTATTTTATTTTATTTTTAGTATTTGTTGTTATAGCGGCAATAGAAATACATCATCTGTGAAAATTTCAACTGTCTAGCTATCACCGTTCTTGAGATACTGCGTACGGAACCCTAAAAATCATGTTTGTTGTATGGGAGCCCCCCTTAAATATTTTTTTTATTTTATTTTTAGTATTTGTTGTTATAGCGGCAATAGAAATACATCATCTGTGAAAATTTCAACTGTCTAGCTATCACCGTTCTTGAGATACAGCCTGGTGACAGACGGACGGACGGACGGACGGACGGACGGACGGACAGCGAAGTCTCAGTAATAGGGTCCCGTTTTTACCCTTTGGGTACGGAACCCTAATTAATTAAAGAATATAGTATAGTAAGTATGTTGATCAGAAACAACAGATATCTAAATTACTTAAACAATAGTAATGTTAACTTGTTGTATGATATCGTAATTAACATCTTCACTTAGTAAATAAATTATTAGCTTCTCTACAATTTGAGAAGCTTGAATAACATTTAATTACAGGAGTAATGATTGCTTTACTTTATTAACAAGTGTTGAAGATTTTATCTCTCGTTTTAATATAAATTGTATATTACCGTCTTAATGAGTATAATGTAGAGAAATAATTGACATGATTTTAAATTTCTATAAGATTCAATGATTTTGTAGATTCTGTACCGTCCGTTAACCTATGTAATGGACTATTTACTCTAGATTTTCACCACATATTACTTGGTATAATCTGAATTTGACAAATAAAAATTTCGGATATTATAATTATAATATTTTCTAACACAGTTTTATTTGAACAAATGAGTCGCGCCTCATTTGTTCAAATAAAACTACTTTTTACGGATTTAGACGCGTGTATTTGTTAACTAAATATGTTTTTTGATATTTAATCAAAGTTGTTTATGTTAAAACAGCCTTTTCTATTTAGAAGTATCTAAATAGAAAAGGCTGTTTATTTTTTTTTTATCGAACACTAAATAAACTTAATAAAAACAGACGCGTTTATAATTCAAAACTAATGCATAAAGATCCTTTGTGCTTCCTTCTCTATTTTCCCCAAATTACGTAGATAGGTATAATTAAGTGCAAGTACGTACAAAATCACGAACAAGCCGTAGGTGTAAAGAGAGGTTCAAATATTTACACCAAATGAGATTTTAGCAAAATCTTGGGGGATCACTGTTGAGCCCCATCGTCCTAAATTGAAATATGTCGTCAAAGTTGTAGGAGGGAAACTACCACTTACTACTAACACTGTTTAATAGACTTACGCAAAACATTACAACATGTAGTCGTATTAAATTTTCGTCAGTATTTTTAGAGTACCGTATCTATCCTAATAATTATTACAAAACTGAGGAGTTTGTTTGTTGGTTTGAACGCGCTAATTTGAGGAACAGCTTGCTGGTCTGATTTGAAAAATTATTAATTACATATTTTTAATTGTCACAAATTAAATATTTTTAACTGTTGTATTGTCTGTTCATTTATAGCGGAAGGCTATAGAATATATATGTCGGCGCAACCACAACAATTAGTCTAGAGAACCTAGAATAATTAAGTTAAACCATTTGATTGTTCCAATATTTTTTTATAAACCACCAAGTTGATTACTTTAGGGTTTATTACGATGTAAAAATAACGTCATTGTAAATTCAATACTTAACCTAAAAACTTACGAACACGTGCAGGTACGGCCGAATGACATGCACGTGCGCCGGCACTATAAATACCGCCGCACGGTGGGCAATCGAGGCAGTTACACTCGAGCCGCCGTACAGTACGGACCTTTCTTGGGAATCGTTACGCTGCTCGTTGAATAAACACTTAAAGATTACTTGTGCAGTATCGATTGAGACGTTAGACAGGGCGAATCTCTGCCCGACTAGTTGCTCACTCACAGTAGTGATAAAGAGTTTATTCCGGTCATAATCGCGAGTGTATAATTATAAAGTGTGTATTTGTGAGAAAGTGTAAAGTGACGATTGAGAGGTGACGTTTTGTGTGAACATCATTATCTTGGTGGTAGAGGCGCAGGTTATAGGGGATTTGGTTGGAGACCTGCTGTGGAACCTTTTATGTGTGAAAGAGAATGTCAGATTGATGTATGAACATCTTAAAGACAGTGTCTACAATTTGTAGACTGATTTTAAAACATGGCAATTCCATCCTCATCTATGTTACTCCAACATTTACCATCACGTGGCTGCCAATAGGATCAAAACAAAAGTGAAAGATGTTGAAAACCGGGAAAAAAATTCTAAATTCCACGCGTACGAAGTCAAAGACAACAGCTAGTTTAATATATTTAAATAAAATCTAATATAATTAGATATATTATCTGTAATTTGGTATCGATAATACAATCTTAATTTGATTAAAAAACAAAAAAAAACTTTCGCTATTCGTGATTTGTCTAAAGGAATAATCATACAAACAACATTATGAAGCGCTTTCTGCATGATAAATACCATACCCATTTTGCAATACCGCTATGAGTCAAATTATGTAACACATAAATTATTTTTTAATGGTTTCTTGCAAAAAATAACAGGTATTCTAATGAGTTATGGACACAAACATGGCTGGACATGTTCCAAGCTAAATAAAAGTTTATGGATGATGAAATAAATGCCGCAAAAGGATTATAACCCCATTACTCAAATGAAATGGTAATCCTGTTGTTATTCGCGCGCTTTTTGGTATAAAATTTCATTTCACCATTTATACTTTGGCTTAATCATAAAATAGAAAAAGTATTGTATTGTAATCTCTTTAAGAGTATTTTTTAATTAATTAGTATTAAATAATTAATGTTAATTCGTTGTAGAGGGATTTTTTATTGCTAATTATATATTCATGAGTATCTCAAGCAATCAAAGTGTAAATTTTAAGGATTCTGTGGTGTTTTTTAATTTAGTTTTTTTGCGTCAAAAATATTATATGTAGATATAACCACCATCGTAACGGGTACTGTATAATGCTGTTTTTTAAAACATTTCTCAATATATGTAATATTTTCTTTATATCTTATTTTCATAACATTGTTTTTCTCAACGTTTTTTGATAAATGTTTAACAATTGAAAGCATAACCAAGACTATTAACCTATTGTTCTTAACAAACTATAACCTTCTCAAACACAGTCGTCACGTAATATTTACAAAAAGTTAAATAAAGTATTCGCTTTACTAACTAATACATAATAAACATACATATAAATATATTAAATTCTATTTCGTACATATGTTTATTTATACGTTTTGAAAAGGCTTGACTGTTCCACCAAAAGTAATACAATAAATAGATTTTCGTCCACAAAGTTAGTATTTAGGCCTCAAAAGCGATCGGTCGTCCGCACGTTACATTCCATCGGCTTATTGGACATATTAATATGTTGGTACCCAACTATTTTGTGCCACAAAGCCCGTGCTAAATGCCAGGTGAATACTTGTAACATGGTTAGGTCAGAAACAAGGTTCGAAATAGTTATGTGTAATTTATTGTACGGTTTACACTATAAAACAAATGTATGGCAATTAAATAAATAGTTACAATTTAGTACAAGTAATCTGTGCCTAGCAATTTTCTACAAGCTGTTGCCCGCGACTTCGAACGCGTCGATTATAGAAAAAGTTCTTCGTTTTGGTAACACTTTTCACTGATGCTTCTATTTGTCGCAGCGTGACTTTATATAGTCTATAGCCTTTCTCGATAAATTTACTATCTAACGCTGAAAGAATTTTTCAAATCGGACCACTGAACTGGTTCTAGAGATTAGCGCGTTCACACAAACAAACAAAATCTTCAGCTTTATAATATTAGTAGAGATGTCTTTCTCCTCTTTCCAGGCCATAATCGTCCCCTGTTGGACACGGGCCTACTCTACTTCAAGAGGGTTTATAACACCGCGCTAATCAGGCGTGTTTCAAGTACTATTAACTACTATAATAGTTAAGTTTTCTGTCTCTTACAGAGGAAGTTATCTGCGTTATCTACTTTTATCACTTAGCTTATCTATGCAAAATAATAAAAAGTCGATGTCTATATTTTGAAAATATTGAAAAAGAAATTGAATAGGTGGTCTTTATTGGTGTAATAGAAGCCAAAACAATGGTTTCATGGAGGTTTTGTCTGTCTGTCTGCCTGTATGCTTGTACGCGTATCCCGCCAAAACCGCTGCATGAAATTAAATACCGTTTTCAGTCATATGTTGGTAGAGACCTTTTTTTTTAGGAAGGAGGAAGGAGCGGGTAGTGTCGGCCTCGCTGATGTCCAGGTGGACTGCGGCGCACTCCACGTCTTTCTGGAGCGCCAGAGGTTCCCTGTTCTGGACTCTCTCTGACGCCCCGATATTGGCCTGACGGCACAGTGACAGGTCCCCGCCTATCTCCTGGGTGAGGGCCGTACGCTGTGCATGTTGGTAGAGATCTAACCTAAAGTAAAGGCTGCAATTTATTTCAGGATAGTATCTAATTCCTTCTTGAAAACCTGCTTTAAGTTTCTTATGTACCAGTCGCACAAAATTTCACGCAAATAAAGTCGCGGGCAACAGCTATATATGCCTAGATGAACAATATTAATTCATATCATAGTATATGTTAATCTATTTTAAACAAAACCCGTATTTCTATAGGGATTAGTTACAAGGGTAGATTTAAATAACAAACTTGATATAATAATATAGGAGTACTTCATAAGCGTTCGCAGATCCCTATAGAACAAAACGTTTTCCACTTTCAATACAATAATATTCCTATAATAATCTCAACTTTGCGTTTGCCAACTTCCTGTTGTGAACATGTTTGTTACTCTTTCTAAAACTATTAAATAAAATTTTTTAATTATAAATTTACTGGCTGCTCGCGGTCTATATTTTTTGGAAAAAATAAAAGAAAAATTTGGACGGAAACCAAATTATTTAGTTGTTATTTTCAACTTCTAATTAAATGCCAACGCCATCTAGTTTTATAATGGAGTCATTTTGTTATCCCAACATGACATTTTCCCGGAAACAAACGAAGCCTTCATGTTAATCTAGAATTCAAGCTATTTTAACTGAAAATTTTAACTTAAATCAAATTATGGTGGAAAAAGTGAATGTGCCGCAAGTGGGACGTAAAGTGGTAAGTAAAAAGGCATAGCATGTCAAATGCAAAAATTAATAAATTGAAAATTTTAACTTTCATTCAAAGCTGTTAGCTTGCTAGAACGTGTAAAAGCACAAAAAAAGATACCCATATGTAAAAATTTTCGCAATTGTGATGCACTACGTTTTGCCCGCAACTTCGTACGCGTGGAATTTAGATAATAAAAAATCCTTAACAAATTATTCAAAAAAGCTATCCTTTTAAATCACTCTATCTATGAAAATCCGTATCAAAATCCGTGGCGTAGTTTTGAAGATATAAGCTCACATAGGGACATACATACAAAAATAACGACTTTGTTTTATAATAAGTAATTCTATCATAATATATCTTCTATTGAATCCAGGTTAAACCATGGTCTAAAAAAATGTAATAGTTTTTTACTAGGATATTGCATTAAGTGAGACACATGAAGAAGGAATATATACAATAAATACTAGCTGACCCGAGGAACGTTGTTTTGCCATATAAATGTTAAGGGTGGACCCTTAACATTTAGGGGGATGAAATTAGATGTTGAATGAAAATAGATGTTGTCCGATTCTCAGACCTAACGGATATGTACACAAAATTTCACGATAATCGGTCGAGCCATTTCGGAAGAGTATAATTATAAACACCGTGACAGGAGAATTTTATAATTAGATAAGGGCTATCATCATCATCACAAAAAACCGATATCCTGAAGTCAGTAACAAACGTAGGATAACACAAATGATGAACAAAGAAATAAATCTTAAGTTAATAGTAATATAAACATACACACTTTCTTTATACGCCACAAAAATAAACATGTGTGTTAGAAAATCTACGATGCCGTAACTCAATATCGATATAACTTGAAACTTATTGTAAATGACATTGTAGTTCAAAAGTTTTTCTTGTGTATAGGGAAAGAATCGTTACAAATTTTATTTTTTTCTTGAATGTTACGTGCACCCTTGTCAACGTCTAAATGGGTTACCTATATAAATATAATAGTGATTCTATTTTGTGGAAGACTGTAATTGATTTTTAATGTTACAATTTGCTTTTCCATTTTAGTTTTTTAGGTTATAATCATAATAAAAATATTAGGTATTATAGTTACCACGCCGAATGATGATCCCTATGACGTTTCAACTGACAGTTGTATCAGTTATGCGAAACAATTTCGATAAAATACTCGATAAAATTCGGTTACCGCCCTATCACTGCCAATATAATGCAATCGAGTTGATATGGGCGCAGATCAAAGGTATCTATATTTTTTATTTATATAATATTATGTATATGCATATATTTCTAAAAATAATTACTAAATGTACAAATATTTTCAGGTCATGCAGCTAGGCATAACACAACTCCGCCATTCACGGCAAATAAAATGATGGTTTTATTGGAAGAAGCTTGCGCTCAAGTGACAGCTGACGATTGGCGAAAAGTGGTCGAAAGAACGAAGAAAATTTGCTTACAAGACTGGAATCGAGATGTACAATACGACAATATCATTGACCAACCGTTAATAATAAACGTCACGGTAAGCTGCAGTTCAGACTCAGATTTTGAAGATCCGATTAACCCTGTATCAGATTCAGATTGATAGAAATAAAATACAAACTCAAAGCATTTGTTTTATTTTTCCAACAAATTATCGATATTTTGTTTTTCGATGTGTCCCTTCTTAGTCGATAACAGCTTGATGACGTAACTTTTGCAGCACGTACCATGTACATTTGCATTGAGATTTTTTCTATTATTTCCGAACATTACGTAATAATTTCTTAATATTCATTTTTATAATTTACAATTGTGCACAATTATGATTTTTTCGACTTTTTAATGGACCTCTAAAGGATTTGATGTGATAGGACGTCAGTACAATGTTAAGCGCTAACGAACTGTCATAGGGATCATCATTCGGCGTGCGGAGTATAGCCGTGATTTTGAACGTCAACAATTATTAAAAACGTAGCTACAGTGTTAACCTAAATCTGCAATGATATAACTATCAGGATTATTTCTGCCGATACCACCCTCCCCATGATATTTATTATTTATTACACAGGGAAACTGGACAAAGGGATACTGTAGTAACTTTCAATAATATAATTCCCAGCCCATTTACGTCCCACTGTTGGGCACGGGCCTCCTCCACTTTGGGGGTATTATGGTCCACTGTGCCGCGCTGACCAGGCGTGTTGGCACAAGGTTTATTTTCGAGTTTGCCTTCTCTCACAGAAGATGTTATCTGTGTGCAATATCCCTTAGCTGACTTTTACAGCACCCTTGGGAGGAGATAGGGTAGTGACACTTGTATTCTTAATCCATCACCACACGGAGAATTCATAACATACTTAGATGTTATTATTCGGCTATTAAAAATAATGATAATCAGTAGAGTTAGTTGAGTGCCTACCTAAACTGTACATAATAATAGTAATAAAGTCTGTGGAGGGCTGTGATCCGCAGGGCACGTGACCCGACATAATCACGAGCCCGCCTCAAGTGAGCGCGGACCGTTTCATTTCTTTACCACAAAGCATAAGCGACAGCGTTTTATTTTATCAGCCCAATTTCTTTTCAGCTATAAGAATCGGCTAAATAATATTGTAAGCAGATTAGATTCTCTGTTAGAAACAGAACCCCCGAAACTTAGCCCCCTTCCAACCCTCCTAGCCAGCATGACATTGTACACTAATAATAGTAGTATTACATTATCATAGTGGAGAAGGCCCATGTTCAATAATGTGACACTAATTGTATAACACTGTGTGACAATAATTAATGTTTTCAACAGTTTTCTACATAGGTATACAAAAATATTCACGTCTACATAGAGTAACAACATTGTATGCATTACTTATTCATAAATATTGGCATCGATTCTACGTGCACAACTAAACTTAACTAAAAAATGAAAATTGATAGCATCAACAACACAATTTTAATTAATAAAAATGTTGCGCGACTCATTTGTTTAAATAAAACTACTTTTTACGGATTTAGATGCGTATATTTGTTTTAAATTTTGGCCTGCCCTCTCACCCATGACCATGGTGACTGCAAAGTCTCCAAAACGTCGGGCCGAAAATTAAAACAAATATACGCGTCTAAATCCGTAAAAAGTAGTTTTATTTAATAAAAATGTTCTCAACGAAATAGCCAATTAATCAAAATATGAAATAGGTGTTTCCATTTTTAGTAAAGTTTAGTTGTATGTACACGTGAATTGGTTTTCAAAGGCAGTTTTTCTAATAACCATTTGTTAATAATCATAAAATCGCTATCTCTTGTAACTTGTGGTAAGCGTAGTTAGTACCCGCGGGCGTCAGGCCCAGTCATCTCTATCCGTGTTTGTAGGACGTAGCCTCACCCCACAGCGATCCAGTCAGTAACCAGAACCAGTCTAGATTATAATGTACTAAATCAACACGAACATAGATATCGAGTTCAAAGTTTAAATATCTAAACAGATATTAAAATTGTTCGCGCTAATATCAGTAACTACTGGTTGGTATTGAAAACATCTCTCTGATTTAGTCCATTTATCAAAAAAGCATGTATTTGATATTTAATATCACGCTACAATCAATTGGAGCGAAGCACAAATAAAAATGCGCAGTATTTTTTCTACGTGGACGAAGTTATATTACTTTTATGGTAAATACTTAACTTTGTATAATTTAAACGAAAAAAAATGAGTTAATTATTGTATTTTTATGAACACCATTTGAACATTTTAGAAAAATTATGAGTAATTTTAGACAACTTAAAAAAGGAGGAGGATGTTCGGTTTTACATTATTATTTATTTTTAAATAAATTGACTACATATAAATAAAACAAAATCATTTTTCTAATCTCCAAAGTAACTTTACTTCTTAGTAAATATTCTCAAGTGAAAATAATGTAATAGATTTTGACCCACGTAGGTACAAAGGTTTGAATAATATTGTCGTTTTAGGACCCTTTAGGCCATTTAAAAGATTTTCTGAAAATTGCTTGTCCTCATTCTAACAATGGCGGTGCTTAAACCCATGAAAGCTAACAATCTTGCAACATTATCTTCAATGGTGATCTCTTACTAAATTAAAACCTTTATATAGCCCTTTGTACGTGCAGTGACGGATTAAAAATACAAATATCACCACCCCATTTCATACGGCCCAGGGTGCAGGGGTCAGCAAGGTGAAAATTTACCCAAATAACATTCTCTGTAAGACATGAAAAACTCAAAAATAAAACCTGTGTCAACACGCCTGGTTAGCATGGCGTAATAGACCATAATCCCTCTTAAAGTGGCTGAGGTCTGTGCCCAACAATGAAACGTTAATGGGCACACGGACAGTCGACTGTGTAGACTGTTAACATCCAATTTGTCCAATCCGAAATTAAGAATAGAATATTCTAGGATTGCGTCCTAATTATGTTATCATAAAGAGAGACAGAAGAAATATGGTTCAGGCTATTTAGATTTTAACTCAAGGAATGCCACTAGAAATAAATCGGCGATGCAGAAGCACAAACAACCTTGATTACGTATTCGGCTCTGGCCGATTAATCAATTCGTTTGTGCGCGGCGAGCACGCTCCAATGACGGCTACACACCACTGATTGACTCCTTTGATTATCTCGCCGATGAATGAATAATAAACATTTCTATATTTTCGGTTATATTCTCTGACCCGTGACAGTTATCTGTGACAAAATTAGAAAGATTGGAAAATTACTATTTTTAAACTTTTATCGTAACTTTAAATGGCAGCTCAATCTTAATTAAATTGGATGATTGTGATTGACAAGGGTAATGTAATTAGAGGTTTTTAAATAAAAAGTAATCAGCAGAAATAGTGTTTTTGACAGAAGAGGTCGTTGGGTTTAACTCGCGCTCAAGATAATATTGGTACCAATTTTACGTACACAACTAAACTTAACTAAAAACTGAAAACAACTATGGCGTATTTTGATTATTTGGCTATTTCGTTGTGCACGTTTTTAATAACTAAAATCGTTAGTATTAATACACAGATGTTCTAATAGAAACGTTCCGTTAACATTGCCGAATTGTGTTAATGAAGATATCAATTTTAATTTTTTTTTTATCAGTACCATTGTGTCTTGTGTCTAGGTGTTCTCTTTCTTTGTCTTTATATTTATATACTTCCAGTAAATAATTTTGTATTATTCAATTATTAAATTGTCTTGTAAAAACTAGTACAAAATTGCAACCATCCACGACTTGCTACGGAAGCACACGCAAGTACACAACAATAGCTTACATACTTATTGTATCAAAAATGCTTTTGTATTACAAATAATACGGTTTTACAATTCCATTCAACAATAACAGGACTCTTAAGTTAAATATTTTTTAATTTTAGAGGAAATACACCATGTAAGTTTTGTGTGATATTAAATTCTTTGTAGAGACATTATAGAACCAGTTCACTCTTTACTTTGAGCTTATTGAGATTCTGTAAAATTTTCTAAACATAATAATTTGGTTCAATTTACTATAAAATATTGAACTATTCTATAAAAAAGAAACTTATGAGTTGAAAAATAAAAATGTCAAAAGGTGTAGATAAAGTGATTACTTTAAATCACCGCAAGATTTACTTATTTAATAAAAATTTGTCTACACTTTTCAATTTATATTTTTTTATCTGTTTACTTAAACACACAAATTAGCCATATTGGCAATTACCAATGCCGTACTATGAGGTACCAAAATCACATTTAATTCCGTGATATTGAAAAAAAGACCTTTTTAATATATATTTAATTATTTATGTCAAGTTAATTGTCGAATTCATTAAAGTATACCATTAGATACAACATTCATTAAATAAATATCGTTTTGCAAAATGGTAAACATACTATAAAACATAGAAAAGCTTTTATCTTTTTGTAACCTTTGTTTACGATAAAGGAAATGGACAATACGTCACTTGTTATACATTAAACATTAACCAATTTAAGTTGAACTGCTTTCACATCTTAATCGTTGATATTAACATTACAATTTCGATATGAACACGATCGGATAGATCAAACTAAAATGGTCTGTAGAAAACTTGGAAAGAATCCAAAGTGCCTAAAATCGCGTTACTAACCGTTACATAATAATTTAACTACGAAAAAAGAAAACTAATTTTTAATGTTAAGTTTCTATTAGTTAACTTATTAAGAATAAAATTTTAATATTTTTGTGAAAGATAAAATAGCTTTGTTTATTTTTATGTTATAAAAAAGATTTTAAAATGGGTTTTCCAATTCTCAATTATAATATGTTGAACACCGTCAATTAATTAAAACTATATTTGAAACAAAGATAAATATAAGACCAGAAAACATAAAATGCGTTTTTTTTACTATGTAATTCTTTATCTATGTAATTGGCATCTACTTAAATCTAATTAATCAATACAAAAGGGCTAATTACCTAAATAAAACCAAATAGACACAGATAGATGTCAAGCAGAGATGTCGTGTGACATGCTATGACCTTATTAACATATCAAACACGATATGTTGGTTTATTTTAAAGCTTATCGCGTTTTATTTATTCACAACATAATGTATTATTGTATGATAGGACATATTCAACTCATGTTTTATTAATATACTCTAATATATACGCATTTGTTTAAATAAAACCACTTTTTACGGATTCAGACGCATATTAGTTTTAGTCATATTTTATTTTTAAATAAAAATAAAATAAATAAATATTCATGGACATAAATATTCATGGACATTTCACACAACGTCCTCTGGTCCTAAGCTAAGCTTATTATGCTTGTGTTATGGGTACCAGAATACGGATAGAATACATATACTACTTTTCTTTTGTAAATACATACTTATAATACATAATAAACACCCAGACGCAGTACAAACATTTGTATGACAATTAAAAACATCACACAAATAATTGTCCTAACCGGGAATCGAACCCAAGACCTCATGATCGGCAGTCCGTTATATAAACCACTCCACCACGCGGCCCGTCAAATGGCTATATAATTACGCTTGACGAGCCTCGTGGTTCGCGGGTTCGATTCCCGCTTGGGACAATCATTTGTATGATTTTTCCAATTCTCATACAAATGTTTGTACTGCGTCTGGGTGTTTCTATGTATTATAAGTATGTATTTACAAAAGTAGTATAAACATACATAACACAAGCATAATAAGCTTATCTTGGGACCGGAGGACCTTGTGTGAAATATCCATGAATATTTATTTATTTAATTTCCACAGTTTTGCCCGCTGTTATAGTTACTGCTATGCTCCTATACTGTAAGCGTGATGTTAATATTAGTATGATATAATTAGAAGATTTCAATATGTCCCATAACTGTATCAATCTAACACACCTCATAACTTCGTCCTACCTTTGGTCATTTTAACTGAAATATTTTCAGAACGTCGGTCTAGGAATAGACTATAAGATAAATGTCAGTCTCTAAAGAATGCTTTTATTCATTATACATTTAATTCTTTTAATGTATTTGTAGTATAAAAATAATTGAAGAAATTGAAATGGTTCGAATAAAACGCAGTAAAAAGGAAATTTTTCGATCATTAAGATGAATGTTACCTAAAATAGAATTAATTAAACTGTAACAGGAAACGTTCTTATTTCCGGTTCAAAATGTCACAACATCATTTATTTTTAAGTAAGCCAAGTAATAGGGTCGTGATTAGATCATTAAGGCTACTATAATGTTAATAGAGCCTACTATAAACAGTTTCTCACAGCCTCTAACGGTGCTAGTGAGATAATGTTTAATCATTAAGGCTTTTAAGATGTACCTAATTATACTTTACTATATTTAAGTATGTTTTGACGGGCCTCGTCATTCATGTAACAGATGGGTTCGATTCCTGCACGAAACAATCAATTGTGTGTTATAAAATATGTCTTATAAATATTTGTACTACGTCTGGGTGTTTTATATCAATTATGTAACCAATACACAAACATATAAGCTTAGCTTCGGAAAGGATGTTGTGTGAAATGTCCATGAATATTTATTTATTACGCAAAGGTTAAACTAAAAAGCAAAACTTCTCCTATGTGTACATAAATCAGTACACAAACACACTTTTATTATTTATTACCTTCAGATCATTTTCTGCGAACGCTAGTCATAATTGTCTAACGACGAAATAGCAAAACTGCGCAAGTAGACTAAGAAGGTATAAATAACAGCCATGGTGTAACATATTTATGTGAGACAATCATAACAAAAGGCCACCATGTTCGGAGGTAATTTACGGGCCTCTGAGGCCAAAAGCATTACATTAGCCCTTTTATTATAGAACCTCTTGAACATTCGAGGGACTTGTAAAAATAAATTTATTGAGTGTTTGGTATCTCTTGTTAACATTGGGCATTTTTTGTATGGATAACCAGAAATAAAACATTTATAAGGATACAAGAAAATTACTAACTGCTGTCTGTATGGTGGCGGAATAATGTGGCGTTCTATGTGCCTTTGTCCAGCAGTGGATGAAAAAAGGCTGACAGATGGTTGAAAAGACTTAGAAACGTTAACTAAAACACAACTCTTTTGTTAAATACGCAGACGGTAAAGTCAGATTGCTGACTTTATCGTTTGCAAAAAAATAATATCTAATGATATTTCTAAGATTGATTTGAAACTAAAAGTGTCTTAGTATATAAAGACATAAAACATAATGTGAATTGAGGTGAGGGAGAGACAATGGGACGTACATTATTACAATATCATGTACGGTGATCATAAAATTAGATCGTAAATTGTAAGTTGACGGTTTCTTGATGGTGTCAGGTTTATTTTGAACCGTAATAACTTCATTTTGTTGTAAGTACAAATTAAAAGCGAAAAATTGACTTGAATTGTAAAGTTTTTGTTTAATTGTCTTCCTTAGAAGGACTTATTCTAATTACACTATTGGTTTACGGACATTTTTAATTGACATTCTACGATTGCGGATAGATTGTATTCCTCGTTTATAAGTTAAATTTTCTATCTTCCGTCAAATTTTCAACAGAAAATGCTGTAATTAGCTTATTGATATTCAAGGAAAGACAAAGGTTTAGATTAGTCTGACGTTAATAGCAAGAATCAAGGATAGATAAAACATTGAAAACGGGCGTAAAACAAATGCATATCGTAAAAAACTGCTTATATTGGTACCAATTCTATGTGCACAACTAAACTAAGCTAAACTAAAAAACCTGTCAAGAGCGAGGTAAACTCGCACACTTAGGGTTTTGTACCTACTAGACATATAACCATAAGTAACTACATTCAAATAATCAGTTAATTAAACTCAAAACAACTCACCATCTTAATTTTGTAGTAGAAATATAGGGAATCGCCTACATTTCAGCTACTTCATAAGTTGGTATTAGTATAAACAATTTTTTACTTGTGATGTGATGACAAATTATAAGTTTTTGGATTTTTCCCTATATCAGCACTATATAGACTTGATCTATGCCAAATTTCAAGGCTCTAGGGCAACGGGAAGTAACCTGTGAATTTTGATTCCCTAGCATAAGTCGAAATATTCTTAAAAATGGTCGTAATTCGGTTATATCTTTTAAATGCGTAAAGGTGAAAGGTTGACTGTATTTTTAACAGCAAGGGGCCGCATCGATCTACATATCGTATGAGTTTCAAGTTGATATCTTCAGCCGTTGCTGAGTAAAAAAAGTTTGACAGACGGACAGACAGACACCAGAGTGATCCTATAAGAGTTTGTACGAAACCCTAAAAATGAAAACAACTATGACGTATTTTGATTAATTGGCTATTTCGTGGTGCACAATTTTATTAATTACTAGCTGTTGCCCGTACTCAGCCCGCGTGGAATTTAAAAAATTTTCCCCGTTTTTGCAACATTTTTAACTACTGTTTCGCTTCTACCGATCGTAGCGTAATGTTATATAGCTGAAAGCCTTCCTCGATAAATGCCCTATCTAACACTGAAAGAATTTTTGAAATCGGCCCAGTGGTTCCTGAGATAAGCGCGTTTAAACAAACTAACAAACTCTTCCGCTTTATAAATATTAGTATAGAAAATCGTTAGTCTATAATATAAAGATTTTCTAATAAAAAAGTTTAGTTAATATTGTGTTATTGACCCTATCAATTTTCACTTTTTAGTTAAGTTAAGTTTAATTGTGCACGTAGAATTGGCACCATTGTCTTTATACAACATACACATTGAACTTTAAAGATAATATTTTTATACCTTTATTCTCAATCTAGACATATCCGTCGTGGGTACACGTATCTTTTAATACAACAATGTCGTCTGAAATAATTCGATATAAAAGATGCATTCGAGACACATGTGGGCTTTGTAGATGGATGCAAATCCTATATTGTTGAACAGTCTACAGGTATGCCTACATAATCTAAAAATATTTACTTTCATAAAGATCTTTCTTGTGAATAACATGAATAGAATAACATTTCTTTAAACAAACATAGGACTTTTACTCTAAAAATAAGAAACGTAATTCTTTTGTCGTTGAACCTAGCAATTATTTAAATAAATCCTTAGAAATTATAGACAATATTAATTTTTTTTATTACTTACATAATAAATCAGATAAATACATAATAAATCATAATAATAACTTACATATTGAATTGCGGTGCATTTCTTAGTAAATTTATTAAATTTAAGCAAAAATAGTGCATACGGCGACTGGGACTGGAATCCAACACAGCCTTGCAATATAGTTTTATCATTTTGATAATTAAACTCCATCCCATCATTCTCGTGCCAATAATTTACAGATTTCTTGCATTATTTGATTTGTTAAGTATTTGTGAACTAAATAAAGGCAATATTTTCTTCTTTTTGCAGATTTTAATTATAATTTTAATTTATTTATTAATTATAAGTTAAAGGCTGTGAATCTGTATAAATATGAAGCTGTAAAAATGAGAAGATATTGAGTATCTCGTTGGATCACCAACAAAAGTTCTTTAAAGAGGAGATGATTTGGCCTTTAAATAAGACCAAGTAAATTGATTACTTTCGATTTCCTTTATGTATTTGATTTCATTATGTATTTGTAATTCTTTTTTATTTATTTATTTATTTGTTTCACTTCACACAAATTATTTCATATTAACAATTTAATGCACGGAAATGACTGTTATAGTTAAAAACTGTGTTGCAGTGCAGAAACGTTTACAAATTGTTGAATTTATTTATTACTAATAACTTTTAAGTAATCACTGTAAATTTTCTCTTTATTTAGTTATTATTTTACTAATTATCTGACCCAATACGTGTTCAACAGTGGGGCGTTAATGGGCTGGAGAAAAAGGATAATAAAACTATAATATCCACAAATATTTTACTCAATATCTTTCAATGTGACATAATATATAAGCACCACATCCCTACCAATATTATAAATGCGAAAGTAACTCTGTCTGTCTGTCTGTTACGCTTTCCCGCTTAAACCTCTCAACCGATTTTGATGAAATTTGGCACAGACAATCTTTAGACCCTGAGAAAAGGACATAGGCTACATTTTGATGCGAAAAAAAAATTTTTACAAATTCCACGCAGACGGAATCGCGGGCAACAGCTAGTAAATAATAGTTCTTAAATCGAACCCATCACCTCGTAAACAGCTGATCGTTATAATAACCTTTACACCACGGCGCCTCTAAAATAACACAATTCTTTCCTTTCACAACATTAAGCCTGTAACAAAATTGTGACACCTATCCTATGACAATTTACGATCCTTCATATTGGCAGCCCTCAGAATTTTATTACCAAAGTAATATTGTTATGGAAATACGCCAGATTCTTCGTATCAACATTTTCATGTATATATACCGTCTTGGGTTCTTCGAAAAATAAGTTTTAAGATACATTCTGAAATGATATACTCGTAGTAATCACGTTAATGTTGCAATTTTGTATTTTAGGACCATATATCATGTTTTGAACTGCCCGTGTGGTTATGAGATACAAGTGTCACCACTCCATTTCTTCCCCAAAAGTGCTGTAAGAGCCAGCTAAGAAATAATATAAGTAGATATTATCTTCAAAGTCATTTTAAAACTCAAAACTAAAACTTGTCAGTGCAATATAAAATACCAAATACCCTCTCAAAGTAGAAAAGGCCAAATTGCCCATTAGTCAATGAACTTGTTTAGGATGCTGCGTTATTCGATATTTATATTCCTTATATTGAAATAACTGCTCCAAATGCAATATTTTATTTAAATCATGTCATGAGACACTTTGTATTCAAACGATTTAAATGATTGTTATGAAGCTATTTCTTATTGCAACCGCCATTTGTATATGTCAATTGTAATGTATTATTTTATAAGTATTGAACAGATGCTAGAGTGTGGAAATCTAACGTATTTTTTAATTTTATTATTAGAACATAATGCTTGACAATACATTAAGTTAGGAGTTAAGAGTTAGTTAGTTAACAATAAGAAAGGTTCTAGAGTGGCGAACACGGACCGGACGACGCAGCGTAAGCGGAGCGGAGGGGGCGTTAGATGCAAGCGGCACAAGACCACGCGTGGTGGCGTTCTATGGAAGAGGCCTATGTCGGAGTCCAAAGGAGAGGACGGAAAATGGTGCCGAGCCTCGTGGTTGAGTGGTTCATATAACGGACTGCCGATCAAGAGATCGCGGGTTCGATTCCCGCTCGGGACAATCATTTGTGTGATTTTTCTAATTGTCATACAAATGTTTGTACTGCTTCTGGGTGTTTCTATGTATTTACAATAGAAAAGTAGTATATGTATTCTATCCGTATTCTGGTACCCATAACACAAGCAATAAAGCTTAGCTTGAGACCAGAGGACGTTGCGTGAAATGTCCATGAATATTTATTTATTTATTTATTTAATGGAAGGATGGAATACATTAAGTTAATAAAAAACACTTTATTGTCCCTATTTCGCACTGTATATTGGTATCGAATAATAAGAGTTTCTTAGAATCTTAAAGTAGCACTCCACGTAGCACCTACCCTAGCATAGTTCGCTACGGTGATTAAGAGGCTACCAAAATAGCTTCGTGCATTTTTCTATGTACGAAGTTTTCATTGTTTCTTTAGATTGAATGGCTAGAGCTCTAAATTTTAAGTACCTATATGTTTTTTCAATATATGATCTAGGATCGCATGAACTCAGAAACGCGTTTGAAAAAAGTTTTCTCGATAGAAAATCTTGGCGAAACAACCTCTCTAATTTTTTATTTTTTTCATTTGTCGGTCTATTATCGCGTATTAACTAATGAAATAACTTTAAAAACATAGGTAACTATTATGTATAGAAACACGTGGATCAGAATTAAAATATATTTAGTAGATTTTGAGTAAATAGGAAAAGTATCCCTAATTCTTCATTTTCTGTGCCTACTGGCTGTGTTAATATGTACGTGTCGGCGATGATATTGATGTAGGCCCTTAAATCCTGCCAACTACTGAGACATCATTTGCTCATATGTATTACGCTAGACATTTTAGAAAAATATGATAATAGTATCTTAATCACCTAAAAACCTGAGACTGGCAAGCAAAAAAATTCATTATCTAGGCGTTAGTGAGAAAACAGGTAACTCACACCAAATTTTATCCCGAAAAATTGAAAACCTTGTCTTGGGAAATGGGTAGGTCTTTGGTGTGGGACGCCACTTGTGTCGATACACTTGCGCGATCACATCTTCCATGTATCGTGTGTGCAGCCGGAAGACCATCATACAATAATCTCATAGGGGATTATATTATAGTGCCGTTTGGGGACAAAACGCTAGGGTCTTAGCGGGTGTATAAAGATTTAGCGGGCCGACTGATAGACGCCTCTCGTAATCAGAGGGCTGGCACATATTTTGTTCAAAAATAAGTATTGCCATCTAATATGGCAATACCGCCAGCCATGATGGATATTTTGATGCCTGGCTTATAAGTATATAATATATTTTTTTTTATACTTTACATAGTTTTTTTTATATGTTAGTTTTTATTGTTTATAGAAACAAAATAATTTTATATAATAAAGTAAATAAAAAATATATTTACATTAATTCATATTTTGAAATGCTCATAATTACATAACGTAGCGACTATATCTACAGCGTAGCGCTAATTGCTACGCAAGTCATAGAGCTACGGCGACGCTAAAGCGTAGGTTAATTGCTACGCTGGCTTTTCTAATTTAAAGCCGCTTTCCTATTCGAACCTAATACTATAGATCGTTATATTTTTCACCAAACTTTAACTAAATCGTAAATAATTAAAAATTCTGCAAAAATGCATTACATTTTAGAGAATAATTAAATTAATTATTGAAAGAGAAATTTAATAAATAATATTAATTTTAAACATAAAATATTTAATTAATATAATTTATGTTATTATTGCAATAATTTTATCCTTTTATTTACCACTGGCTTTGTTAAAAATATTTAATAAAATTTATACAAATTTAATTAGCAAAAAATAAATGTTTTACAATAACACATCTTAGTTCTATGTAGTTAAAGCTAAAAGAAATATATTAGCACTGAGAACATAATGTAATTAATAAAATAGAAATTACATCATATTAAAAAAAAATCTATCTAAACTTACCGATGATCACTATAAAACCACAGACACGTCATTACAACTCATAATAACGTTCACAAACTAGTTTAAATATGTTTTAACAATTTATAAAGGTGAGCACACACTTGCACTTAACGTTGCTCTAACTAAACATCACGTATCAATGTTAGTAGAGTCAGTCATATCGCGAGAGAAGAGAGTTCCCGGGTCATAATCGACTAGGCATGACGCGTCCGTAGCGCGCCGCAGTCGGCCGCTGACTACTACGATATCACTGGGTTGCCCTCCTCCCACAAAATCGTATGAAAAATTCTACCAAAATTATTTTTAGTAGTTTTTATTTAAATGCTTTAAATTATAAACACAGTTAGGTATGGACCTAATTAGATAAGTCTGGGAACAATATTATAATCTACGAGTTCGTAGGTTACCTTCACGCCAAACTCTAACGGACAATACTTTCTCCGTAGCGTAAGAATGAAAATAGCTAACGGCATTTTACAATTAATTTAAAAAATAATTATCTACACAATTGAATGATAATCCAAAAATGAGCAAATTATTTAAACCTATTTGAAATAAATGTTTCTTTTTTGCAAAAAAAGCTTGGTATTTTAAAAATTCATGTTTAATTAACATTTTAAGTATTAAGTCCTTTCAAACATTCAATATATTGGCGTAATGAAACAAATGTCCCACAAAAATATATCAAATCATAACATTATTACGTACTCAATGGCGCTCAACGTTAAAACAAATTTCACAAGTACTTTAAAATTAAATTCTCAACAAGTAATTGTTCCCAGAATTATGGGTGAAATCGTGTTTCGGTTGGGAACATGGGAGTTTTTCCCGTACTCTTGTGTATCGTTCGTGGTATAATGCGCATGTGCGAACTACAGCCCCGCCCTGCCCGGGCATACTTCGCGCTCACAAGTTTCCAGCGAGCGAGTTACTCGTAGAGTTTATAAAATAGCTTTTTTTATTTATAGACTACAAACATAATAGTCATCACCTCATTCCTTTGTGACAACATAATAAATTAAGAATAAATAATAAATAAATAAATATTCAGGACATTTGACACAACGTCCTCTGGTCCCAATGTAAGCTATATTTCTATGCTTGTATTATGGGAACCAGATACGGATAGACTACATATACTACTTTTCTTTTGTAAATACATACTTATAATACATAGAAAACACCCAGACATTAGTATGACAGTAGTACAAACATTTGTATGACATTTATGAATAACACACAAATGATTGAAGAATATCAAGTACTTAAGATATTTGGCTCGTGACTTGTTTACCTAAGCACTGATTTTCATTATTCGAATCTAAAAATAACGGAATGTCATTTTCACCATTTTACTGTAATATTTCCAATTTTTTTCTCTAGTTCTCGTTTAGATTACGAAGTATCTAAAATAAATACTTTCAAGTTCCTAATCCATTAAGTCTCAGTTATATTTTGATATGCCACTTAACTTTTACTAAGTACAAAATAGAAAATTAAAAGGCGCAGGGAGTCGTTAGATATGAACCGCGTAGGAACGCATTATTTGCGAGTTCAGTTCAAGTAATTTGTGCCTGGGAATTTTCTACATATAAACGTAATTATCTTCTTTTTTATCCAGCTTTTACTACAATATATCAAATGAAATGAAATGAAAAATCATTTAATCAAGTAGACATACTTTTATTTTTTAGAAAATTATGTGCTTATGACGTGTCCAAGCATTTTTTCCCTACTTCCATATCAGGTTAGCAATTCCATATATTTATTTAATAATATAATGAAGACAATTTTAATACTGTCCCTTAAAATTGCAATATAAATAGAAATATTAGTTTTATTTGCTGTGTTATACAGATTTTACTAATAATACAGTTACAAAAATAATATACACTTAGATACAAAATGGTAACATATCGTGTCACACCAGCAAATAGGCATCCATTTCAGCATAAGTTAGGTCACAAGGACCTAACGCTGATTTTCAAATGGGGCCTATGAGAGTGGTGACGCGGATACCCACACGGATATCGACAAGCTAATCATAACTATTAAAAGGGCACGATACCAAATTATGCTCCATACAAAAATATGGGTCTCGTAGTCCCCTTTTTTCTTCGCGAAAGTTAAATCGATTTTGACTGTTTTTACGTTATGTTATAGATAAAGAGTATATTTATGCTTTCTTAAATTAGGAGTACAGTACCATCTTAAATATAGCATTTTAAGTTTGACTTACTTACATTCATAACAACAAAATTACATGCGTATTCTAATTTTGATAGGTATAATATAGTAGGTATATATAGGTAGGTAGGGTATAATAAGTAAACATTTTAACTACAAACTATGATAAAAGAAGAAGAAACTTACTACTACAAAATCACATAACTACTTAAATCAAATAACTCTTCTTAGATTAAGTGAAATTTCTATGTAACTAGTATTTTATTACAATAATACTAGTTGTATGTGCGCGTGGAATTTAGAAATCAATCCTTGATAAATTATACAAAATAGCCATCCCTTGAACCATACTATCTATTAAAAGAAATTAATAAAAGATCCGTTGCGTACTTTTGAAGATATAAGCTCAGATAGGGACATCTATACTGATATTATAAAGCGGAAGAGTTTGTTTGTTTGTTTGAACGTGCTAATCTCAGGAACCACTACAGGGCCAATTTGAAAAATTCTTTCAGTGTTAGATAGGGCATTTATCGAGAAAGGCTTTAGGCTATATAACATTACGCTACGACCAGTAGAAGCGAAGCAGTAGTGAAAAATGTTGCAAATACGGGGAAAATTTTCTAAATTCCACGCGGACGGAGTCGCGGGCAACAGCTAGTACATACATAAACTACGACTTTGTTTTATAATAAGTAAACGAAAATAAAAATTTTAAACTCTATCATATAAATCGTTTAATTCTTTAACAGATCAATCAAAATGGATCAACGAAACAAATATTATTTGACTCCAATTTTCATAGAACGTATATACCTATCACTTGAACTAGAATCTGAAAACGTTACCAATAATATCTACGTAAACTCTATTTCAATCTATCACAGAAATTCATCAAAGGCAAAAGCAATATTTTCGGATAGGAGGGTACACAAATTGATTGTGAGTCTGTACGGCCGGAGGGCACGGACGGAGACGGAAATCGAATCCGCTACCCGTCGGACACCTGCGCTAGACGCAAATTCACGTTTGTCAATAAATGGGATCACCTATACATGGCGATTAAAGAGATTTATTTACTACATATGTATTAAGTATATGTATTTACGTATGTTATATAGTGCTTTTAAGGCTAAATTCTTGCTTTAAACTTTGTGTTTTCGAGGTTATGCCCTCTTTCTCTCTCTCTTCAGCCCATTTACGTCCCACTGTTGGGCACGGGCCTCCTCCACTTTGGGAGGGTTTATGGTCTACTGTGCCACGCTGACCAAGGGGTGTTAGCACAGGGTTTATTTTCTAGATTTCCCTCTCTCACAAAGGATGTTATCTGTTTACGATATCCCTTAGCTGACTCTTATACCGCCCTTGGGAGGAAGAATAGTGGTGACACTTGTGTTATTAGTCCGTCACCACACGGACAAGTTCGTCACCGTCAGTAAAATGTATTACAATTATTATGACATTTATACCAAATATATAATATGGTGCCTCATCCGGGGCAACAAAAGCGATGGATAAAAGCCGAATGCACGTTGCGGCGATGCGAATGATGAGATGGATGTGTGGCGTCACGCGATATTAGAGGAAGTCTGAAAGTGATGCCAGTGACTGAAAAATTGAAGAATGAGCGGATGTCCTGGTATGGGCATGTTATGAGAGGAGAGGAAAGTAATGTCATTAGGAGAGTTCTGAGTATAAATGTGGAAGGAAAAAAGTCTAGAGGAAGACCAAAGAAAAGATGGATGGACTGTGAAAGAGGACATGAAAGACAGAGGAGTTGACACAGACATGACTGCTAATAGAAGACTGTGGAAGAAAAAGACATGTTGCGCCGACCCCAAATAATGGGATAAGGGCAGGAGGATGATGATGACATTTATACCAAAAAAGAAGTTGTTGATTATCTTGCTCACAGCTGTCATTTTGAACATCTTCCTTATTTATTTTGAAGGGCCTCGTGGTCTAGTGATTTATGAAACGAACTGCCATTCTCGAGGTCGCAAGTTCGATTCCCGTTCGAGACAATAATTTGTGTGATGTTTTTTAATGTCATACAAATGTTTGTACTGCGTCTGGGTGTTCCTATGTATGTATTTACCAAAAAAAAAGTCATGTATGAATTCTATCCGTAATCTGGTACCCATAACACAAGCATATATGCTTAGCTAAGGACTAGAGAACGTTGTGTGAAGGTCAATGAATATAAAAAATATATATATAATACTAGCTGTCCCGGCAAACGTTGTTTTGCCATACAAAAAAAAAGGTTTGAAAAATAGATGTTAGCCGATTCTCAGACCTACTGAATACGCATGTAAAATTTCATAAAAATCGGTCAAGCCGTTTCGGAGGAGTACGGTAACTAACACTGTGACACGTGAATTTTATATATAAGAAGAGATTAAATTATTGCACTTCGAAATATTAAAAATGACAAGTCACTTTTAACGTTTTCACATAACGTTCACCTATGACAGTAGATGGCGCGTCATTAACTACACACATGAATGAACAACAAGTCGAATGGAAACAACAGACATGCTTAAATACATCCTAAGTGTATCTAATTATTATATTTTACGTACTTTGACGAGGTAGGAACACTTTTATATTAACGAAATTGATCTGAAACCAGAGACGTTTGATATATAAGCGTAAAGGGGACCGACCATTTTGAACGGACTTTTGGACCAGCCGGCGTATTATGAGCTTTTTAAAATCATTCAAGTTCCAGGCAGGCCGTAAACTGCATGGCTAAATTAGGTATTATGGCAGAAATAAAACTTTTAGTTGAAAATTTTTAGCTAGTACTTTAACTTTTAGTTGTACTTTCTCCTTAAACATATTAATGGATGACTTGTTTAGCGAACTGCGTACGGCGTTTCGTTACGGCGTAAACTGCCTGTAAATAAAAGCTCATAATACGGCCGCAGACATGGACAATTTAATAACGTAATAAAAATAATAGTTTTCAGTAGCCTACACCGTGTAGAATACATAATTAAATGAAGCTTAGTATCATAAGTAAGTTTTGTATCAAAAATATCTTATCTTCTATACTATATACTATTAATAATAAAAACCGAAGAGTTTATTTGTTTGTTTGAACGCGCTAATTTCAGGATCCGCTGGTCGGATTTGAAAAATTCTTTCAGTGTTGGATAGTACATTTATCGAGGGAGGCTATAGGCTATATAAAATTACGCTGCGACCAATAGGAGCGAAGCATTAGTTAAAAATGTTGCAAAAAAGGGGATTTTTTTTAAATTCCACGCGTACGGAGTCTCGGGCAACAGCTAATATTAAAAAATAAAACACATTGTTCACAACAATAGTTTATTTTGAAAACAACTTAATACTATCGGATAGTTTTCAATATTTATTAATAGTCTTATTCATAATGACTTATCAGAGGTTTAAAAGTTCGCTAAAATTGACAAATTTTTTTATTCATAATAGTCTTAAGTATTTATTTATTTATTTTATTCTTAATTGTACACCATACAGAAGCATATAATTTAATAATAAAATACAAGATTGTACAATGGGCGGCCTTATCGCTAAAAGGTAACTGAGGTTGACAATATGCTAACTAAGCTTATGCTGACTATTATAAGTTTAATGATATTTCTACGCCGGCTTACGGTAGAATATGTGTGACTGCAATATGCACCTATTTATAAGAATCTATTGTACCATATTCTTGGAAATAAATGACTATTATATTCTATTCTATTCTAAAGCGATTTCTTCCAGGCAACCTGGGTATGGATCTAAATGAGGAGCGAGTAGAGTTGTCGGTGCACGAATATTATTATTTTAATATATACATAAAAATATATTTTAAATCCTATTAATACATATAATAAAATATAACACACAAATATACAAAATAAAAATATAATATACACTATCAATAAACTCAATAAAATACACAAGAATACATACAATTACACATAATAAATACATATACTCTATATGCTTAAAGACAGTACAGTACAAATACTAAGTGCTTAAAATATAGTCCAACTAATTCTATGCTGACAGTTCCAGGTAATGCTCTTTTACCATCTTTTTAAACGACTTCAACGTTTTAGCCTGTCTAATAGTTACAGGCAAAGCGTTCCACAAACGTGTAGCTGTAATAGTGAACGATTTTTGATAGAACGTTGTGGAATGCTGTGTCGTTCTTAGTCTCAGATTATACGAGGACCTTACACTCCTATCAATCGCAACATCGTAATACTCGAACCGTGCTTTGAGATAAGGCGGAGATGAGGGATTAAATAGAGTGTTATATAGTAGATGTAATATGTGAGCATTCCGGCGATGGCGGATAGGTAACCACTTGAGTTGTTTTCGAAATTGGGAGACATGATCATATTTGCGTAACCCAAATATGAATCATATACAGAAATTTTGGAGGCGCTCAAGTTTATTTAATTGGCATTCGGTGATATCTAGATAGCTGACGTCGGCGTAATCGAGAATCGGCAAAAGAACGGAATTGGCAAGTGCTATTTTGGTAGCAGTGGGTAGAAGGTAACGCAATCTTCTTAGTGATGCTGCAGATGCAAATAATAAGTATATTATTAATAATTATTATAATTATTATAATTAATTAATTAATATAATTAAGTATATTATTAATTTTGCAATTGACATGCTATGCTTTACTTAATAAATTAAATTATGGTGGAAAAGGTGATCCCGCTTGCGGTAATCATTTTTTCCACCATAATTTAATTCATAATAGTCTTTTTACGATAAAATGTTTATTATCTCTCCGATAAAGTTATTGCTTAAAGCTCCGATAAGTCATTATAAATAAGACCATATATGTATAATTAGAGACGTTTATATACATATAATTTGCATTACTAACAAATCGGATGTCCACGCAAAAGCCAGGATTTTATTTTATTGAAACAAATGAGTCGCGCAAGTGTTAGAAAATATTATGAGCTTCGTTGAGTTCCTGGGATTGCATGTACAAAATATATTTTGTGACAAACATAAACCCCATCAACACAACACCATGTGGTCAACACGTCTGGTTAGCACGATGTACTAAATTAGACACCCTCCCAAAGTGGACAATGTCCATGTCCTATACATTAATAGAGGCAGAAGAGAATAAATAAATATTAGGGGACATTTCACACAAAGTCCTCTGGTCCCAAGTTAAACTTATATGCTTGTGTTATGGGTACCAGAATACGACTTTTCTTTTGTAAATACATACTTATCATACATAGAAAACACCCAGACGCAGTACGAACATTTGTATGACTATTATATTAAATATCAAACAGATCATTGTCCCGTGCGGGAATTGAACCCGCGTCCTCGTGAACGAAAGTCTTATGTAAATAAAATGATCTTTTCAAAATGACTGACTAATTAATTTACTCGAACCGGAAATCAAATGTGTCATAATTGTAAACCAATTCCATTTTACTCCACAATATTAATGAGACGGTCTTCATATATTTACATAAACGTTACCAAAACCCTCAGTAAAAATCGACGACTGATTTATTTTCTTTGATATGTAATTTCAAGTTATTAATATTTACAAACGCCTCGAAGACTTCTTTCTTTTGCAAACATTTTCTTTTTTAATATTCAGAGGCTCAAAACGTTCTACTAACCTATATATAGAATTGTAACCAACCTCAAAAACAAGAAACATTTCAATCATATACTGGTTTTGTTTGAAACGCTTAAACTGTAAATAATATAAAGCTGAAATCTTTGTTTGTTTCAACGCGCTAATTTCAGTAACTAACGGTCCGATTTGAGGCTACCGCTTGAAACACTCTTTCTTTTTTTTATGAACATTTCACACAACGTCCTCTGGTCCCAAAATAAGCTATATTTCTATCCTTGTATTATGGGTATACAATATCATATAATAAGATTATACAATTAACGTCTATTTTTATTTATTTATTTATTTCACCGAACTCTTACAGCGATTATTGCTTTAAAGTTACGCGATTTATACTCATAATTTATTAATATTACCGAAACTATAATCACGTTAATTATTTTTATCTTACAGCGATATTGAAATGTTATAGGAAGATGATCCTTACGGTCTTTACCCATTACCACACAGAAATGTAGTAGCATGTAAACAAACCTCATATTTCGTCTCAAACACTAGTATCTACGGTATTATAAAACATGTTTTGTAAGCCCGTTATTATACAAATATACACCGCAAATAAAGTAGGTACCAAGTTACCAAAAACATTTCATTATCAATGCATACATTTATTCTACAAATACATACATAGATACCATTTATTCTCGTAACTAAAACTCACGCCATTGGATCGTTAAGGAGCGTTAATCGTTCCCTTTTTATCGTTATTTACCTTTCGTCGGGTCGTCGCTCGCAATGCGATATCTTACGCAATCGTGTGTAGCCAGCCTAAAGTAATTAGTAATGTACATAGTGATTTAGTGAAACTATTATTGAGTTGATCTTGAATGATTCGTTTAAGAAAACTATTTGGCAGTAACTTTTCAATTCGATTACAGAACGGGCAATTGATCTGACTACGGGTATAATAGTTTTATAAGATAAACCAAACATATTCAGCCTAGGAAAAGAGTGAAGTGTAAATAAAGCTTAACATAGAGGGTTTATAGGTACATACTAAGTCTACAAAGCAATTATATAAAGTTATCCAACAAGTCAATGAAAAATGTGAAAATGTGGGTCAGCATCACACATTACTATTTTTAATGATACATGGCTGGAATTGACCTTCATACTATTTAGACGAGCTTCATGGTTGAGTGGTTCACGTAACGGACTGCCGATCACGAGGTCGCGGTTTCGATTCCCGCTCGGGACTGATGATATTTTGATAGATATTTTGACGGGATGATATTTATAATTATAAATATCACACAAATGATTGTCCCGAGCGGAAAGACGCAGTACAAACATTTGTATGGCGATTGTCATAATGTTTGTACTGCGTTTGGGTGTTTCTATGCATGTATTTACAAAAGAAAAGTAGTATATGTATTGTATCCGTATTCTTCTACCCATAACACAAGCATATGAGCCTAGCTTGGGACCAGATGACGTTGTGTGAAATGTCCATGAATATTTATTTATTACTGACCGCGAAGGAACGATGTACATAATTTGTGTTTCCAGAGGTGCAGATAATATTCCAAGAAAAATTTAATTAGCTAGTAGACATCAGGCGAAAAATTATTAAGCACGATCATAAAATTATTATTGAAAAAAAAATAGTGATATGTTACAAAGAAGAAAACATCAGTAAGTCATTTAAAATGTTAATATTTTTAAGAAAATTCTAGCAACACTGGTAGAAATAAACTCAATGTAGCCAGGAAATAAAAATATATGCCACACAATTTATGTGCTTGTGTTATTTGAATATAAAAATGACACGTCACGCAGCCCCTTGACATTTCCCATAACATTGAGCTCCTTAGGGAATACTTGTTCCCAGGTGGATTTTGATAAACGTTTATAACTTCGAGAACATCAATAATAAAACTCTTTTATAGGTTCCGTACCAAAGGGAAAATCGCGTTTAGTTCGTGCTTCTGACACCAGACTCCATGTCCAGCAATGGCTAGACTGCCTAAAGTTAAAATTTCCAGATATTGATGTCTGTTGCTCTATTAACAAATGCTATAAACCAAAATACTTACAACAAATATTTAAAGCGGCTCCTAAACTACAAACATATTTCGGGTATCATGTTAATCTCTTTCTCTCTCTCTCTCTCCAGCACATATACGTCCCATTATTGGGCAAGGACCTTCTCCACGTTGGGAGAGATTATGGTCTACTGTGCGCACTGACCATGCATGTTAGTACAGGCTATATTTTCTAGTTTACCGTCTCTCACAGAGGATGTTATCTGTGTACAATATCCCCTAGCTGGCTTCTACAGCACCCTGGGATCCTTACCAGGGTTCTGTAGAAGGTGTTTAAAAGGGTTGTAACACCCATATTCTTAATACATCACGCACAAAATGGACATGACATGATGATATGCTTACGTCATAAACCATGATAATATGATGATAAATAACATTGTGATGATAACAGTATGTAATATCATAATCACAAATCTCTCAATTTATTTGTTTCTACTTTAAAGTTTCAATACTATCTTTTCTCATCTTACTGTACCGTCCTAAGACACTCATATATATCCATAGATATGATAATAGACGTTCAATACGACCAGACACTGTGGGCGACGTGGGAACACGTCAAAATAGTTCGTAAGATATACAAAGAAAAAATTTATATTTAAAACTCAATATTATTTTACATTTACTGATATGTTAAGAATATTTATGTCACCACTATATTTCTCGTGCCGTAAAAGTATTACGGCACGAGTAATAAATAAAAAAATCTAATAAAAAAAATGTGTTAAATAGAAAACCCGATATCAAACTCTATATATCCCTACCAATATTATAAATGCGAAAGTAACTCTGTCTGTCTGTTACGCTTTCCCGCTTAAACCTCTCAACCGATTTTGATGAAATTTGGCACAGACAATCTGTAGGCCCTGAGAAAGGACATAGGCTACCTTTTATTGCGAAAAAAAAAATTAACTCGGATGGAGTCGCTGGCAACAGTTAGTAGGTACTCTATATACCCATAAGGCTCTCATTTTGACTCTAAAAGGAGATAGGAATTGAAGTAAATCTAAATAACTGTGCAGAGTGTTTTACATACGTCCTGAACCGGTGGTCCACGAAAACGTTTCGAACAAGATTTTACTTTCTAAATATTATGTTTATAATTTTCATTTCATGTTTTGACTACATTCCAAATTTACTAAATATAAACTCCGATGCTAACAATTGCTAATTCCTTTAGATTTTTTATCGCGAAGGTTTAAAAACTATAAATGTCTAAAGTTTTAAAATAAAAATGAGTAAATATCAAACATGTTACTTCATAATAATGAAACTGTGATTGTACGTCAGTTTGTCATAAGCTCGTACAGTCTGTTTAGTTCAACTGCATCATAACAAACAATAAGTCTGCAAAACGCGGGACTAAATTTCATTTTGCTTTATTTTGAACTTGGACGCCTGGGCTCACAGATAAAGGGAAAAGGAAAAACGGTTACTGAAATTGTGAAAATATGTTCCATTTTTAAAACTATTATAATTGTATTGCCAGTTTTTAACTATTTATTCCTGTTAAAAAATACGTTTTGTATTCACTTTTCTGCATCTAATATTATTTTTATTTATTTATCACAGTTTATTTATTTTAAATTATAAAAAAGCCACATTTTATTTTCGTATATTTATAAGAAATAAAACTACGGGATGGATTTTATTAATTACATTACCTCTAAGTAACATTAACTTTATTAACTAAAGATATTGCAGTAATTTTCAAATATCACGCGTTAGAAGTGGCAGGCAATAGGCACAATTAGTATTTTTTTAAGAATAAAGCTGACTAATTGACTGACGTATTAATACACAGCTAAAATTATCGTATAACTACAATAATATACAGTATAAAGATAATATAGACGATAATAACATACGTATACTATACAGTATAAAGAGAGAAATTTTTAAAACTCATCTCTTAACGGGGGTTAATGTTTGTATGTAAAATTCGTAACTCTCAAATATCATTAAGAATCAATGTTTAGCAGCTCAATTTTAAAATAATTTAATTAGTTCAAAAACTAAAAAGCACGCTTAAAAATCCTGAATATTTTATACAATTATTGCATTGTCATCGGTCCTTGATATATTATGTGCAAAATTTTAGATCAATCCGACAAAGCAAAATTTTAGATCAATCCGACGCAAGTGTGTGAAAATCACTTTCAAAGATTCTGTTACATAGAATTAACATTTTCACATTTCCGTTACATAGATTCACATTGATAGATACTTATCAAACTATTAATATATTATTATGACGAGCCTCGTGGTTGAGTGGTTTATATAACGGACTGCCAATCAAGAGGTCGCGGGTTCGATTCCCGCTCGGGACAATCATTTGTGTGATTTTTCTAATTGTCATACAAATGTTTGTACTGTGTCTGGGTGTTTTCTATTTATTTTATGAATGTATTTACAAAAGAAAAATAGTATATGTAGTATATCCGTATTCTGGTACCCATAACACAAGCATATAAGCTTAGCTTGGGACCAGAGGACGTTGTGTGAAATGTCCATAAATATAAATTATATAAGCGTGTTAAAAATACCAAATTTAAAAGAGTGTAAAAACGTATGAAAGTGAATAGAATAATCTGTCATTTTAAATGATAACTGTGATAAGAAAAGCAGTGTTGAAATTGATAAAATTGCATAAAATCTAGTATTTTAATAATACATAGAAACTTCATAGAGATATAGAACACGTTACACTTATATCGGTTTGCCGCAAGGTTGTTTTAAAGGAAATGATTTTATCGCGTCCTCCCTCCAAACATTAACACCCCTTAAGTTTACGGGACCGCTTTATTGCCAATGAAACTGCCTTTAATTTATAATTTTAACACCAGATATTTATAGTCCATGGATATCGCACAGTTTACAGAAATATATATTGAAAAAATGCAAGTTTTAAAACAATTTTGTTAAGTAATTTATTAATTCTTTTACAATTGACGTGCTATAACGATTACCATGAGCGGGATTCAAACCCATGACTCAGAATAACGTTCCATTGCGATCGATGTATAACTAAATTGAGAGATATTGTAGTGGAAGATTTTATAAACATGTGCAAGATCTATGATAGCTCAGTTGGTAGAGCATCGGAACCTTATTCCGAGGTTGTGGCTTCAAGTCTCGCTTATGATCATTATTTCCACTATAACTTGATATATTAATTTTGTTCAATTACGCTTAGAAAGTAGAAAGTGTAATAATGGTATTGAGTTCACGAAGAAGTTCTATACATATTGAATATTGAACACGTTTAAAAAATATATTTATTTAGTTAACGAAAATATGAACAACAAGTTAATTTATTTTATTTTTAGAAAAATTAATTATCTATCCCTAGCCCATATCAACGTTCAACTGTTGGGCAAGGGGCTCCTACACTTTGGGAGGGGTTATAGTCTACTGTGCTACGCTGACCAGACGTGTTGGCACAGAGTTTACCTTCGAGTTTTCCGTCTCTCACAGAAGATTTCATCTGTGTAAAATATCTCTTAGCTGGCTTTTACAGCACCCTGGGGAGGAGATGGGGTGGTGACGCTTGTATTCTTAGTCCGTCACCACACGGACCAAAAAAATTATTAATTTAACTTTAATTGACTACAAAATTAATATAAACACAAATAATAGATAGAAAATACCAGAACGAAGTATTTCGCCTCTGTGTTTATCGCTAGAACATATCGAAATCAAACCTACAACTTCTTACAGAGCAGAAAATGTTTCTACTACTAAGTAAGACAAATATAGTCGTCATCATATCATCTACATACGAACACGCCTTTTTGCCCTGGGGTAGGCAGAGACTATCGAGTGCTGACACGATCTAAACACACTTTCTTGTCTTTATCCTTGGTTTTATATCGAATTAAAACGAAAAAAAATATGTTAATATAAGGTATAATAAGTGTGGATTTATGTAAAGGCGGTATACAAAAGCTATCTATTTCGTCGACAAGAAAGGCGGCTGAAATCAAGTGGCTGGCGACAATGAACGGGAAATCAGCTACAATAGCCGCTCAAGTATGGCCTCTTTGCTCCTACCTATGATGTACAACCAATATAGGTGTAGCCTTTTACTGAAAGGTTACAATGAACTTTGTCATTTTGTACGCCTTTGACATATGAAAACCAATTACATACGGTATTTAATTAATATAGTACCTAGTTATGAAATTAGAGTAGGACTATATCCACGCAAGCGTTTTTTATCCATGTTGTAAGAGTGAGTAACAAAATAATAAAATCAATTAAGATACACAAATAAGTAACTTTTTTTTTAAATTTAAAATAAGAATAAGAGTTTCTTTTTGTCAAATGTAAAACCATATACGAAGCGTAAACGCTTCCAGTGCTATGCTAGAAGTGTATTAGTGTACTATATTACTTGATGACGTCACATCACATAATGTTTAAAATTGTGATTCATTTAAAAAAATCCCATTCTAATAACATTATAATGCCTGTGACAATCACGTTTTCGGCCTTATTTGGTTTGTTAAAAATAAGAACATAGCGAGCCGATTGTCAAAAATGTTTATAATATTAACATTGAAATTAGTGTCTATTGTTTATTAACACGCTTTTATAAGTTTGGTATGTATCTATCAATGTATTAATCTGTGTAACGGAATCTTTGAAAGCGATTTTCAGCCACTTGCAGTAGACGGATTCATCTGAAATTTTGCACACCTAACAAGGATCGACGACAATACAATAATTTAAAAGAATAATCCCAATTCCTTGATCAGAATTACTAGAATAGCATGTTGAAGTATCACTATGACCACACTTGTATTTTTAATTATACATGTAATAGTTTAATTGTATATGAGTAGACTCACCTATATTATTGTGTTTCTACGTATGCCTTTTATATACAATCAGATAATTTCAATTTTCAAAACGCTTTGTTTATAGAATCAGGTAAAAATATCATAGTTAATTGTTTACTTGTGTTTACTACGGTTGTACAACATGTGACAACAGAAACTTATGCACAGAATAGATAAAAGATATGAACTTATGTCTCTGACAACATAAACTGTCAACGTTTTGTAAGAAGGTAGCATAGAATTGAGTATTGATGACAATGCAATCACTTAAAAAATATTCAGGATATTTAAGCGTGTTTTTTTAGTTTTTAAACTAAGTAGATTATTATAATCTTAAAAGTAATAACATTTTCAACTGTTTAAAGTGTAAGTCGAAAAAACGATACTTACAAAAAAAAACAAAACTCAAGTGCCATTCTTAAAATATATTATAATTCAGAACGCCAGTTATTGATGAAATCACCATCACATGTAAAATATTCGAATGCAATAAACTGTATGACTATTGCTAAGTGTCACTTGTCAAACCGGACATTTATCGCTGTGACACCCCACCGGCAGACATACCTACACCGATATATCCAACGGCACAACCATTAAAATGTGTGAAACATCGAATAAATTCCAATATATTTCATCATTTCAACTCGAATTGAAAACGATTTTATATGTTAATGTTGAAATTGTTCTCTGTTATTATTATGAGTTATTTAACAATTTGTGACTGTATGTTCATAATGTTTTTATTATCGTTTTGTTATTAGTAAAGGATACTATCATTGACCTGTTTTGGCTTACTCAATATATTATGTCCATAAAAGTTCATATATTTAATAATTTGTACTAAATAGAATTTCAACCATAAGGTAAGAATAGCAAAGAATAAAACCTAGTATATATTCAGTAAATAAACATCAAAAATTCTTGTATAGTAACAGCCTGCGTATTTCTCAATCAGCAAACAGCTTGCAATCAGTTGCGCGCCATTTTAAACGCCCTCATCGACGCCATCTTGTAGTCCCAAGACGTGCGCGATCAACCATGAATGTACAAACTCATTAGGTGTTTGTCGTGCATATAAAAATATACTAAAGGCAATATTTAAAGAAAATTCAAAGACAGAATGTTTTAAATATTTATTTTTATTTTTCACAAAAAGTTTTTACTAAAAAGCTCGTCTTTTTGAATCGTTACTTTAAGTTGCGTTTTTTTAGGGATCCGTACCAAAAGATAATACGGGATCCTATTACGGAGACTTCACTGTCTCTCACCACGCTGTATCTCTGGAATGGTAATAGCTAGAGAGCTGAAAAAATACACAGTTTGTGTATAATAATCACATGATTGTAGGTCTCATGGGTCAATATTACGAGTATATTATGTTAATAACGGCATGGAAACCTTCGTGTATGAGTCCAATTTGCACTTGACCGATTATCTTATAGTATAATGTTTCTTAAATGGATTATCAACGTTCAAATCATAGACAATATGGCCTAGAGAGATAGTATCAATTTCTAACTTTAATAGGGTAATATTTTGGCAAATAGAGCCACAATCTTCTGTAATGGCTCATTTTATGAAAGGTTTTTGATGCATAAAATACATAAATGTAAACTTTCATTATCCTTGTTTCATTATGGTAGATAGAAACAAACGAGATTCATAGACTTGTTTTAGATTGTATTACAAAACATATTTTATTTATTTAAATATTCCCCGTTTTTGCAAAAATTTGCAGTAATGCTTCGCTCCTATCATACGCAGCGTGATATAGCTTTCCTCGATGAAAGAATTTTTCTAATCGGACCAATGGTTCCTGAGCTTAGCGCGTTCAAACAAGCAACAACTCTTCAGCTTTGTAATAATATTAAGTAGGTATCGAAATGAAAAAGTAAGTTGTTCTGTCTCTTTGTTGCACTTTTACGCTAAATCTACTGAGACGAATTGAATGAAATTCGTCATATAGGTATTCTAGGACCAAAGAAAAGATATAACCCACATATATAGGTTGTTTAAAATGCAAAATACATCTGTATTATAAGGGTAAAAGGTTAGATTAGTTTAGGTTAGATATCATTTTTCTACGAACATTAAATTAGTTAGGATCTTATGATACTGAAACATAATTGACAGAAAGAAAGTTTTTTTTAAAGAAATCAAAGAAAATTGCATCTATCTAATTATTTCTTTCTCTGTTCTCAGAACCACAGCCCATTAAGGTCTCACTATTGGGCACAGGCATACTCCAGTTCAGAAAAGTACTTATTTGTAGTAATTCTGGCACACTGACCAGGAGTTAAGATTTAGTTTACAGTTTCTTTCTGAAAAAAAAAGATTTCTGCTAATATTGTTCCATAGCTAAGCTCTTACAGCTGCCTGATAGGGTGATGACACTTACATTATTAATCCATCACCTTTCTTTTCTATCAGCTAACCTACTTATATAATTTCAAAATTAATAAATGTAACCTAAAAATTATAATAATAATATTTGCGACAAAACATCAAGAAATTCCAATAAAATACTTTGTTTCTGTCGCCTATAGTTATTATATTTGTCGAATATATTAAATTCTTGCTCGCAAAGTATTCCGTATATACATATTTTTCATACACACGTACATCTTATCATTATTTTGCAGAGTTTTACGACTTGATTTTTCCTTATACAAGCTATATAGCATTCCTCGGATAGATCCTTTGTATAGCTTCCTAAGAATGTATAAAGTAGGGCATAAACATGAAGACAGCCTTAGTAATAAAGTTCTCGCTTGTTTGTTTGCAAGAATCATAATTTTTTTTATCAGCTATCATTGAATCGTTAAACAATTTGAAAACATTCAGAAATATCTAGCTATCTGGAATTTTATTTCCAATAATAATAAAACTTGTTATTATCGGATTATGAGAAGGTTCCTCTCCCTGGTTCCTTAGCCACCGGGTGCTTGGCACCTGTGACCGCCGCCTCACATGTATTTAATATTTTAAAATGTATATATTTTGTTATTTAGTTTATACTTAATTATATATTTAAACTTATTAACACCAAGGTAAATCACAAATACCTACTATTATCATACTAAAGTAATTCTTTAAATGTGGTGTAAATATTTTTCAATGTATTTTTTAAATTAATAAAATATTTCGAAACAACCTTCTTGAGTTTACTATCTTTATCTTTACTTATTATAAAACAAAGTTGTTATTTTTGTATGTATGTCCCAATGTGAGCTTATACCTTTAAAACTACGGAATGAATTTTAATGCGATTTTTTGCAATAGATGGAATAGTTAAAGATGATATATTTTTAGTGTAATTTATTAAGGTTTAATTACTTAATGCCACGCGTACGAAGTCACGAGCCACAGTTAGTTAGAAATAAAAGCCAATATTTCACTTAATAACTTTAGTAAATATTATCTAGTACTCTAAATCTTAGTAACAAACTTAGCAATGAAATTATTCAATCTAATCCAAACAGTGAACGGGGGCCAAGTATTCTGGTAAATTCATGTTTTGTTAACAAACTTGTTCGGTTAATCGGTTTGTACAAGTATAAGTAGGCCCCTCTCCCAGCGGACAGATATCTTGGAGATGGTGAATAAATTATAGGACAGTTAATCGCTGTTGGCTAACTTCATAATTGTCTCAAGATGTACTCCCTCTCTCTTAGATATTTTAAAGATAATTTCTAATTTTCTCATAGTTACGATGAAAAATAAAGATCTTTTAAGGTTGTATCGTATTTCTTTTGAGTTTATGTCTTACTTTACATTTTGTTATAGTATTCACGAAAGTTTAACTTACTTGTGTGTGATAGCATTGCGTATGAAATCAGCGCATGACATGAATCTGAAACAAAACAATTATACTGTTTTAATTATAAAAATATTAAGTTTAATTGTTATTATTATTACTATATCCTTTCCCAGCCCATAAATATCCCACTGTTGGGAACGGCCTCCTTCATTTCAGGAAGGTTAGTGGTTACTATGCCGCTCTGTCTAGGCGTGTTGGCAAGGGGTTTAGTTTCGAGTTTTCTGTCTCTCACAGATGTTAACTGCTTATAATATCTCATATACGGCTCTTACAGAACTCTGGGGGTAGAAATGAGGGAGACACGTCTTGTATTCTTAATCCGTCACCACACAGAGTATTTAGCAACATATACCTAACTTAAATCCTAATCCTATAATTCATAACAAACGCATATGCACAGTTAAATAATGAATACCTTATGGTGAAGCCAGTCTTCAGATTCTCACAAAGATTCATACATAAAACAAATCACGTCTCAAGTGAGAAAAACATTCCATCAGCTGTTGGCCTCCTCAAACAGTACTCCATACACCGCAAAACGCTCACACAATAACAAAAACAATCACGCAAATACACCTTACACTCACACTACAATAAACATCCGTAAATATACATAGCCACACATTGAAATATTCGGCGCACACATTTAACTAAGTGGTGTATGAATGCATCATAATACACAGTTGGATTGTTTATCTGGGTGTAATAAGGCCAGTTACAAAACGTATTAATTTTGGGATAAAGAAGAGGAAATAAGATATTTTGTAAATAATTTGCTAGTACATGCTTTTTATGTTACACCATCGCACGGTACTAATCTCTGAATAGGTATGGCGTTAACGAAATCGCTAAAATGTCACTTAATACAACTCAAAAATACAGTAAAACATAGAATTATTGTAAACCAAGAAAAGGCATCAGGCATAGAGAATTTTAAGCTATTGCATAGCTTCTATTGCGGGCCTTGAGCGTGGAGACACACAATTCTAAATTTAAATGCCGTAACGAAAATAGCGTAAGAAAAAAACTTTACATTCAGCACTAACGCCGTTTCGTTGTTCGCGCTGGTGACTCATGTATGTTTTGGCGTTAGTTTTAAATATAAATAAAATAGTAAAAGAAAATGAGTGAGCACTCTATATACATACATTTCATTATTATTATCACAAATGCCGTATTACTTTTTTATATATATATTTTTGTATAACAATGGGGGCTATAATCAATTATTTTGTCGAATTAATCTTCCAAGTAGTTAACTTTATTAATATCTTGATGAAATAAAACAGAAGGATCGAAGAATTTGGCACATATCTTAATATATATATTTCTTGTGTGCGTGTGTATGTGACTGAACTCCTCCTAAACGACTGGACCGATTTTGATGAAATTTGTTGTGTGTATTCAGGGGGGTCTGAGGATGGTTTAGATTCACAATTGGCTGGACCGATTTTGATGAAATTTTTTTTACACAGAATTGTATGGCAAAACAACGTTTGCCGGCGCAGCTAGTCATATTCATAATTTATGTGCATTTGTGTGTTATTTCTGAATCCATTTAATAGTTCTAATGGTATTTCCTTAAAAAAAATGGAAATTACTTGAATTGAAATGAAAACCGCAAATTCAAAATACTAACGAAAATGAAATGTCGCAAGCGTGTAGCAAGCCTAATTGCGCCCCTTCCGAGTTTCTCTTGACCCACATCGAGCTGCAGAGAAAAACTTGCAGATTATCGAATGTGGTGAAAGTTCTGGCCAGACTGTAATATTGCGCTGACCGGATTGCATTTACCAACTGCTTTTAAACTAACCACGGTTTAATACACCTGGTGTTGAAATCTATATCAATAAAGTGTGTTCGGCGCGCTAAAAAAATGCGGCTGGCTTACGTAATTTTGCGGGTTCGTACCAAAAGTTAGATGAGACTCCAATACAGAGTCTTCGTTGTCCATCTGCCACTTAGCTGTATATCACAAATGGTGATAGCTACAACAATTCAAACGATTTATTTCTGTTGTCGCTATAACTATTTTTTTTTTATTTTTTTTTATTCAAACAGCATACAGTCATTTTACATTAATTAAAACAATAAAAGTCAAAAACAATAAGACCTATAGTGTCATGCATTGTAACTTAATCAACTTTGTAACTATATACTACTATATACTAAAATCCAGAATATATTCAACGCAGCTTCAGATTTTAACGATTTAAAATATGATTTTTACGAACTAAAATATCATTTTTTGTGTATTTTCTTGTGTTTTTACATTTTCATTAGTACTAATAAGGTCCTGAGATAGTCATATTAATTTATCAAGTTTCCGGGGTTATCTAGATATTTTATTGTTAATTGTTTTTGAAGTTACTATTGTACCTATTATACGTAGGTATAAACTATGATATGCCTACTTCATTACTTGGCCATATTTCTTACATGAACATAACATTATTATTATCTTCCTAGATTGTTGTTATATCTTACTTTTAGGATATATAGATATAAGTATAATAATATAGATAGATATAGAATAATGATATCATATACATACACAGATAGATAAAGAACTAGTTATTCTATGGTTAGGTTAGTTAGGTATAAATACTTTATAATTGTAATTGATGGGTAATGGATGTCCGTGTCATCACTCAAAGGCCCCATTTGAAAACCAGCGCCAGGTCCTTGTGACCTAACAAATGCTGAAATGGGAGCCTGTTTGCTGCCACTATCAAGATACGTTATGTTATCTTTAAAATGTACCAATCAGTGCACTATTGTAATTTGTATGATAATTAGTTGTAAAATCCTTCACTGAGTGTATACTGTATTTACTTACTCGATGTATATTGATTGCGCAGCAATAAACGTTTCTTTCTTTCTTTCTTTCTATTTATGTACCCAGGGGATACAAGATTCTCTCTCCAGCCCATTTACGTCCCACTATTGGGGACGGGCCTCCTCCACTTTGGGAGGGATTATGGTCTACTGTGCCGCGCTGACCAGGCGTATTGGCACAGGGTTTGTTTTCGAGTTTTTCGTCTCTCACAGAGGATATAATGTGTGCAATATCCCTTAGCTGACTTTTACAGCACTCTTGGGAGGAGATGGGGTAGTGACACTTGTATTCTTAATCCGTCACCACACGGAGTGATACAAGATTACTTTTATTTAAACGTTATTAACGATAGAACGATCGTCTCTTGATCCTTATTCATTTACCTCTAAGGGTTTTCCTTATCAAATATGTTTTAATTATTATTAAATGTATTAAAATACAAATTATTTATTAAAATAGACTTATTGAGAAAAGCATAAATGGATGTATTGCTTATTACTCATCATCATCATCATCATCGCTGACCACTGCTCGACATAAGTCTCTACCAATACGCGCCACAATAGTCAATACACAGTCCTACATTTCACGTGCGGTCCCACCCTTTAACCTTCTTCGCCTTGTCTACCTAGCAAGGGTATCCCATCTTACGCCTTTTTACGTTTTCCACTCAAGAATGTCTGCTCTATAAGCCAACGGTCCTTGCGCAATTATATGGTCCCCTATTGGCACTTCGGCGAGAGTTATAGTAACATATTACAAAATGTCCTCGCGCCTTAAGGCCTGTTCAGACCTCAGCGGTATTCGCTGCCGCTGTGGGTAGATGTACATACCGCGCGGGTTTTGCTCAGGTATTTAGTATCAAGTACCGCGGCTAGAGCGACCTGAGCGATATGCGCTGCCGCTGTGGGTAGAGGTAGGTACATACCGCATCATCACTATCCATCACTAAAATCAGATGTTCTGCAGAAATTACATCGTGACTGACGTGTATATTCTTTGGCGACTCATAAATGATGACTAACTGGCGAAAATTTCTTACCTCTCTGAGCGAAACTCGACTACCACGCGTTATTCTACCCACAAGGATTGCGAATACCGCTTAGGTCTGAACAGTAATATTACCGCATACCCACTGGGTTTTCTCTGCCGCAGACGGTAACGAATACCGCTTACGCTCCGGTCTGAACAGGTCTTTACAGTTTCACATGCATACTTACTGGAAAAATTATAATTTAATAAATCAAGTTATAATTAATTTTTAACCACAACACCGAGTTATATAGTTCTGTTTTTGTTGTGTACCTTTACTACCTTATATAGAAGAAACCTAAACAAAAATATTTCTGTGGAACCCGCAGTTTTGTAGTGATACAAAAACCGCCAGATCGGCTAGGTAACTACTAATAATTCCCAAAATATAATAATAAATAATCCCCTTATCCATAAATCTAATGAGGTACATAAATAGAACCACATTATTGCCACTTAATCTGCTTTATAAATACCACCGATGACGTCATAGAATACAAATACAAAATACTGAAGTCTATACTAACATTATAAAGCTAAAGAGTTTGTTTGTTTGTTTGTTTAAACGCGCTAACATCAGGAACCACTGGTTCGATTTGGATATTTTTTTCAGTGTCGGATAGTACATTTATCAAGGAAGGCTATAGCATATATAACATCACACTGCAACGAATAGGAGCGAAGTGTTAGGGAAAAATGTTGCAAAGGCGGGGAATTTTTTTTAAATCAATGCGTACGAAGTCGCGGGCAATAGCTAGTCAGATTATATTAAGGTAGGTACTTAGACAACCTATCACATTTTGTTTAGGTACCTGGATATTTAGATACTAAATAACTTATTTAACCAGTGTGCCGCGCTTACCACACGTTTTGGCACAGGGTTTATTTTCGAGATTTCCGTCTTTGGCAGAGGATGGTTACTGTGTGCAATCTCCTATAAATAAATATTCACGGACATTTCACACAATGTCCTCTGGTCCCAAGCTAAGCTTATATGCTTGTGTTATGGGTACCAGAATACGGATATACTACATATACTACTTTTCTTTTGTAAATACACACTTATAATACATAGAAACACCTAGACGCAGTACAAACATTCGTATGACATTATTATAAACATCACACAAATGATTGTCCCGAGCGGGAATCGAACCCGCGACCTCGTGAACGGCAGTCCGTTACTTGAACCACTAGACCACGAAGCCCATCATATAAATAAATATCTCTAGTGAGCTTTTACAGCACCTGGGGATGGAAAAGGGATTGTGACATTTATATTCTTAATCCGTCACCACACAAACATACCCATTTTAATTGAAATTTAGACAATAATAATTTAACCTAATAATTTCAAAATCAAAACATGTTTCAACATTTAATAATCGATACAACGTGTTACTAGTTTTACTAAGCATAGCTGCAGGTAGCTCGCAGTATGCATTTAAATCGAATATTACAAGAGATCCAGTTATAACCAGATACCCCTACTAACGAGTGCACGTGCACTTAATAACTAATAGAATAAATATTAGTATCGATGTGATACTTGTATGTTTGTATATTTCTAACCGATTTCGGAAAAGAAGGAGGTTCTCTATTCATCTGTATTTTTATTTTTATGTTTTTTACCTCATAACTTTTGACTGAGTAAACCGATTCGAATGATTCTTTTTTTATTTGAAAACTGGTGCTTCCCATGTGGTCCTATTGGCATTAGGTCGGGATCTGCAATTCTGCATCACGTGACAGCGCTACTCCAATAAAAATAGAGGAGCGCGATCAAGATTCACCGAAAATTCACTACACTTTTTCTTACTGAATACCACTGCTGATGGTTATCTCCTAATAAATCGAGGAAAGCCCTCAAATTTCAAAGGTACACAGAATGTTTTCACCTATTATGTATCTAAATAATCAAAGTAATAGTATTTTCTACCTTTTAGTAAAGTTTCTTTTTTTAAATATTAAACAAATCTACTGAATCCTTTGGCCAGATGAGTAAAAATGAAGCCAAAAGTGTTTGTAGATATTAAGAGAAAATACAATTTGTGTCTATCGTTTGAACAAAATGACTATTTCAAAGATTTAAATATAATTAAAGATAATATTTTAAAATACCTACTTTTATTTTCCTACGATATTATTTAATCCATATTTAGAGGCTGATCAAGACCCTTTGCAGTTCTTTGGCTTCCTCATATTAAAATCGTTCATCTAAAGGGATTGTTAGAATCATTAGGTATTAGTAACATCATTTCTTGGAATATCTGTATATGTCGTAGGAGTCTTGATTAAAATAGTTTTCATAAGGATTTTTAGTTTTAACTTAGCTTCCAAGATTATGAAGTAAGTTCTCAAATTGTGTCAATGGTGAGTAAGTTGTTATTTTACTGTAGTTAGTTTATGAGTTTGAAATGGTGACCCTTTGAATATTTATAAAAGGATCCTTCCAAATCAGTTACACGTGTCGTAAGCCACGGATCGATCTCATCGTAGTCAATAGAATGTTGTAGTTAACGTAGTTAGTTTGTTCAGTGTTACAAGGCCTTTAGATTGATAACTGCTCTGATTGTAAATACAGGTAATTTCTATGATGCTTTCCGATATATAAAATAGTATAACATTCTTAGTTGCGTATATACATATATATGTGGGGTTAATCCATGGGGAAATTAAGCATGTCATCGTGAGCTAGTGCTTACCTCATCCAATGGGGAATACTGAAAGAGGTAATGTGGTACCGGTACATAAAAATAGTAACCCAACATCATATTTTATTCATAGCGATAAGATACCAGCTCTGAGGTAAGAAATTCGCAAAATTTTGTTCCTAATTCTTATATTCCTGATGTTATGTATACACTAAGCTGCCTCCCGGTTTTTCGCGTTAATGCAATACAAATCTCATTAGGAAACTGGTGGTTAGAAATGTTTAATGTTATGATAGGAAATGAAACGAAAATGAAAAATCATTTAATCATATAGACATAATGTTTTTTGAGAAAATTATGTGCTTATGACAGGTCCAAACATTTTTTCCCTACCACCGTGTCTGGACGCAATCTGCTGAGAATAACTGGCGCAAGAAACTCAGCAGAGCTTTTAATTAAATGAAAATTTATATAATACTAAAAGACTAATTAAGTACAATACTAAAAGTTAGATCTGGAAGCCTATTCGATACAGATCAACTAACGAATCTTCACACTTATTTCATAGTTAGTTTTGATCTAGAAAATATTAAAAGAAATATTCTCTTTATAATCTTCCAATGGTACCGATTCTACGCGTACTATAAAATTAACAAAAAAATTAAAATTGATAGTTTAACAGTTTGGCAATGTTAACGAAAATTTCCCATCATAAAGAATGTGTTTAATAGACTAAATATTTTAATTAATATAAATGTGTACAATCAAATAACCCATTAATGAAAATATACCGTAGTTGTTTTCAATTTTCAGTTAACTTAAGTTTACTAGTACATGTAGAATTCTTATCAACGTCTATTTTAAAATAATCATCCTAATAATCTGTCTAAGTCAATTATTACGTAGAAACGAATTATAAGTGAAGGATATAAAACATAATGTGGTAAACTAATTAATTTTAATTATTTAATCATTACATTAAAATGGAAAAAGTGATCACCATTTGATGACCAAGTGATCATAATTTGTTAACATCATGTGGTAATAAATAACAAAACGAGAGCCCAAATAAATATACAATCCATGATATCACATACGAACAGAAACACTGAGAATAAAACGATCACAAAATTCAGACAAAAACTTTTGTAGTTATAAATCCCGGGCACGGGATTTAGATGATCGTCCAACACTAATACCGAGAAGTAACTTTAAGCCACCGCTGTAAACTTCACGACGAACTGTTTTTTGTTCAAATTTGCGTATTTATATTTGGTAAGTAGGCCGAGATATTGTTGCGAGCTAGTGATTGTACTACCCGTTTTTATGTTTGTAATACGAGTACTGTTTTGTGTTAAACTTCAGTAAAATATTTTTAAAGATAAATATTGCTAGGTATTGGACAGCGTTTTATTAAATTTCTATAAGTTATTTTAGTTCAGTAAATAACAAGTCGGTTGAAAAGACTAGCTTAGTATTGCATAAACACAAAAATCTTTAAAACTCTTGTATCCGAAATACTAAAAAAAGTTTGAGAGGCAGACGGACACCGAAATGACACAGTATGTAATCTTTTTTACAAAATCCCTAAAAATAAATATCTACATACATTTTACATATCGTCTTCTGGTGAAGATTTAGGCTTGTTTTATTTATACTAATATGTAATATATTTGTACTAATAGAAGAAGAGTTTAAAATGGAAGAAATAGCCTAATAAATTTAGCAGAAAAATTGTGTTTCATTAAAAATAATTAATTAACATTATTCAAATGACGCAACCAAAAAAGCTTCGTAAAAAACCTGTATTGATATTCTGTACACCTTAAAGACTTAAATGTTATCAAAGCTGTCCACAATATCATTTTGTATAGAACTATTTACAAGAACTAGCGGCAAGATATTTTCAATTCTACCACTACTGAAATTATACCAACAAACTGCATTTTGTTTGCATTATTAAGTTCTGCCAGTCCGCCGTCACCTGCTACTCGTAAACAAATTTTACATTTGGGTTCCTTATCAATAGGTAAAACCCTATTACGGATGTTTCGCATTCCATTCTTCTGTAACTAAGCTGTATTTCAATGTTAACTAGAGATTTTACATTTAAGGGACTCATTATCATCATAACATCACGTTTTTTGGCCATGGTGGTAGGCAGAAGCTATAGAGCGCCACCGGCTACGATTCAAACATACTACCTTGGCTTCATCCACACTCATACATCTTGTCATACATGCCTGACGGTTGTGAGTGCTACGCACTTGACCGTTTTAAAGTATACCGGAGATGACATCGGAGTATATTTTTCGGGGTATCATCTCCCAGCATTTCTAATTACCTCCGCTCTGTATATACGTGTATGCTTTTCGTTAATCGTCTATCATACATCTTCTTTACATGGCCGAACCACCTAAGCATACTTTTCTCCACCCTAGTGGCCTTTCAGTCCGCAACGTTCTCTTATGACTTCACTTCTTAATCTATCTTTCAAAGTCACACCATACATACTTCTCAAAGAGCGCATCTCTTCAGCATTTATTCTACTTTGGTACTTCTTCTGCTATAGGTACAACATAATTGAGTATTTTTTTAATAATGTTCAACCGGCTTCATTTGCCTTTTAAATTAGCGGATTTTCCTCGATTTCTCAGGAGATAACCATCAGATCCCAACCAGTGGGACAACACGGGAATCACCAGCCTTCTATTAAAAAAAGAATCATTAAAATCGCTTCGCCCAGTTAAAAATAATGAGGTAACAAACATAAAAAAAAATAAAAAACAGACAAATTAAGAACCTTCTCCTTAACAAATCAAATTATGGTGGAAAAAATGACTGCCGTAAGCGGGACTTGAACCCACGGCCTCGGAATACCGTTCCGAAGCTCTTTCCAACTGAGCTTATTGCGGTAGTGCTTGCAACATTCAAATTAACCACCACATTTGTCACTCGGTTGAGTTTATATATTTTTTTACGTAAAAATGATAAAGTTAACCGATATGTACCTATAACACGGTATGATATTATGAAGTTAAAATATTGCGATATTAATGGTATGAAACCCTTAAGGCGCAAGTCCAACTCACACTTGGCTGGTTTTATTTCGTGTATACAAGCTATTTTATTTTCACTTTGCTGCATACAGGCTGTTATTATTTAATGCTTGGCCGTGTGTTACACCGTCACGTAATGACACTCTCATAATCGTGAACTAGTGTATTTTACGACCAAGTTTTCTTAAGTTTTGAATAATAAAAATGTTGCGGTCTCGGAATAAAAAAAAGGAACTAAATGTTGGAAAAGTTGGACTAGTTTTATAAAGTTACAAACGATAGAATGATTCATAAGACAGAATGTTATTCAGTAACTAGATTTTCAACGTGCGATGTAAATGTTATGAACTAGTTTGTGTAACTCAAGAATTTTGTAACAATTGAATACTATAATTTTAATGAACTAACTATAATATTATACGAAATATATATTAATTTGAAATACAGTCCGCTTTTAGTTGTAATTGGGATTTTTTTTCACATTTATTGTTACAAGTAGTTGACATCAACTGTGGGAGACGGAAACCGTGAAAAAACCCTATGCTCAAACGTCTGGTCAGCGTGGCTCAGTAGATCAATAGCGGAGAATTTAAGAGCTGAAAAAACATATTCATACTAAATAACTAACACGTTTCTTATAAAATACATACATATAAAATGTATAGACATGCCCGAGAATACGGATAGAATACATATACTACTTTTCTTTTGTAAATACATACATATAATATATAGAACCACACAGACCAGCGGGCGTATTATGAGCTTTTTAAAAATCATGCAAGTTCCAAGCAGGCCGTACACTGCCTGACTAAATTATGTATTATGGTAAACATAAAACGTTTAGTTGAAAAATTTTTGTTGGTACTTAAACTTTTAGTTGTACCTTCCCTATAAACATATTAATCTATGACTGTTTTAGCGAACTGGATGGCTGGGAGTTATGTTCATATTACGAATTTGCCGGGCAGTTCCATTCACGGCGTAAACGGCGTGGGAATAAGAGCTCATAATACGGCCGCAGTACAAACATTTGTATAACAATAAATATAACACAAATGATTGTCTCGAGCGGAAAATTGCGTTCTTTCTGTGTTCTGCGTACGAGCGCCGTAAACCACTATACATCCACACCAACGTGTATTATTTATTTTAATTATACGAAGGTTAAATATTGTTCCACAGAATGAAAACCCAGCTAACTATAGTGTATCATGTCTCCGCAGGTATAAAGGAATACGTCCCTTCTGTGTCAAGCCCCTTCTTTCCCTTCTAAGAAACATCTGGACCCTATTCTATTGGGCTCAGCAGCTGGGCCCGGTTTTCATTCTTTGGAACAATATTTAACCTTAGATGTATAATGGTTTACGGCGCTCGTACGCAGAAACTATTGATTTTAGGGAAAAAAATTATGACATAATTGTAGGAAATTTTCTCTACTTTTATTTTGTATAAATATGTTTTCCTGTAAAATGCGTCGGAAAGGAGTTATTATCAAAAAACTGATTTTGGGCGCCATTTTTTTAATTTGGCGGCGCAAACGTGCAACATACGAGGTGGCAAAGTTGAAATTTGGAAAGAGCACATCAAAATCTATAAAATTACCAGTTTTCAAAACTTCTGAAAAACTTTCCGGTCAAAAATACTAAATGACTGGGCCATTAGTCTATAATAAATAGTTTTTTTATCAAGAAAGTTCGGGTAACATTGCCGGATTGTGTTATCGATACTATCAAAATTCATTTTCAGTTAAGTTTAGCTGTGTGCGTAAAATTGGTAACACTGTTAAATTATTGTTATGATAATACAAAGCTTAACAAAATATTTTACGACATATAATTTAGTTTGTATGGTACAATAAATTGAACAAAAAGAGTATAGCGAATGTGTTTCGTGCCAACAAAACCACGGTAAGTGTTCACAACTCTACTACTTAATGATGACGAATAGCTATATATACAGCATCACGCTCATACGTCACAAGCTACTGCTTAATAGAAAAACTTGTCTCGTTAACTAACAACTATATGTTTGTACTATATTAAGAATACAGTTTAATTGTAAACATAAAAGTAATACTCACTGTTAGTGATATTTGGACTTAGTTATTAGTTATTAATTCACTTTGAGAAAAAAAACAATTTTGTTTTTTTTCTCAAATAAAAAAAGAATCAGTTCTTATTTAAGAACTGATTCATTTTTTATGTCAGTGAAAATCGATAAAATAATTAGTAACTTTTAATAACTTAGCAAATGTTTTATCGATTTTTTCAGTCACATAATTTTTGAAGATCTTGTGGCTTAAGAAATTTGTTTGTTTCTCTAAAGAATTTATAAATTCACTTATTGAGAAGCATTTTACTATGATAATGATGATAATATTTACTATCACTTGCGCGACTTATTCGTTTACGACTTAACAACTCACTCGTAGCCATGGTGACTGCAAAGTCTCCGAAACGTCGGGCTTAAGTTTAAAACAAATACACTCTAAATCCGTAAAAAGTAGTTTGATATTAAAGTATATGATGATTTAAAAAACATTATAAAACCAGAAAAATGTAGAGATATTTGTAGGGAGAGAAGATTTAGGTGTACCTAACCTTTTCAAAATATTCCATAAATTGGTTTAAAAACAAAAAAGAACTTTCTAAAAATTTAATATGCCTAAAGATTTTTATCAAATAATCTCCTTCACTTAGGCGAAATGCTAGTTAGTAGCAAGTATTCCCTCTCTCCTCTCCAGCCCATTTACGTCCCACTGTTGGGCACGGGCCTCCTCCACTTTGGAGGGATTATGGTCTACTGTGCTGACCAGGCGTATTGGCACAGGGTTTATTTTCGAGTTTTCTGTCTCTCACAAAGTATGTTATCTGTGTACTAAATCCCTTAGCTGACTTTTACAGCACTCCTGGGAGGAGATGTGGTGGTGACACTTGTATTCTTAATCCGTCACCACAAGGAGGGAGCAAGTATCACAAACTTTAAATTTAACTTAAACAAATAACAAGGTCTTAACGTATTAAGTTTAACCTCGCACCCTGTTGTCCATACATCACCATCAATATACAAACTACAGACCCTTGTCTATATAAAACAATTTTGATTATAACAGCAACTTGTACCATGAGATATTAACTTGTGGGTAGTTAGAAACACCTGAGGCACATAATATTGTTAATGGAATAGTTTACACCCATCGTAGACAGTGATGCTTCCTGTTTTGGGTTTGATTTCCAGTCAGTATAATTTTTTTTTAAACATGATTATATTTGATATTTTTTTTAAAAAACAAGCCAACGCGCATATATTAATTTGCTTACAAAACAAAAAAAAATACTCCGTATTCCTCTAATTTTAATTTTTTTAACGGTACTATTTAAAAAGGAAAAACATAGATAATACAAGACCTTTATATTATTGAAATATCTATGGTATCACGTAACCACTCTAGCAGATATTCCATATGCATTTAGCAAATGTAGAGCTTAGAATGCAGCTAAGTCGTGTCCTTTCCGGTCCGGGTAGTGCATTGGGCTATCCCATAAATATTGTATAGCAGATCAGTTGGAGCATTTCTGACCAGCTGTATAAGTGATGTATAAGTGAAAATGGGGGGTAAAATATTTTAAATAAGAGCTACATAATAGAACCTATTGTTACGTTGTAACAAGGATCTAGATACGGGAAATTTTATTAATAATTGTTACTGACAGACAAACCCAAAAATATATATATTAGGATCAAAGCCATGGAGCGTAATTAGTAGCTTAGGTTAACAAGTAGCTCTTCTTAAGTAAATCACCATAAATATAAGGCAATCCATTTCTTGGTAACAATGTTCTGGAACGTAATACTGTCCCTTTCTTGCTTGAGATGGGAATATGGTTCCGTCCCTCTTACACCCGACGAATATTCTCGACACTCCCTCGAATCGACAGATACCTGCGCGCGAGTATTCATAGCAAGTATTACAGCGAACTTTCTGTTAGATGATGATGCCTAGACTGATTATCGTTGGGGAAGAAAGGTTCTAGAGTGGCTATGGACCGAACGACGCAGCGTAGAACGGCCCCCGACATGGTTGAGTGACGATATCGTTAAGGTCACAAGGAGCCATTGGATGCAAGCGGCACGAAACCGTGAGTTGTGTCGTTCTATGGGGGAGGCCTATGTCCAACAGTGGATGGAGAAAGGCTGATGGATGGATGGATGTATGTTCCATTACATAGCCTCTATTAGTAATTCCTTTGTATTGCGTTTTGCCAAAAATGTCATAGTGTACGGTTTTATGGATGTGATGATATTTACAGACATTAATGGTGACAGAATTTATTGATTTGTTATGCATCATCAACAATGTACATATATGGCATAGACAGTAATAATATTACAGCATAAATAACAAGAGTTAAGGTGGCCTTCCGATGTATAGTCTATAGAAATGTTACATGGCCTTCTTTTGGCATTCGGTTAAAATAAACACAAATATTTCTTAAGTAGCTTTAAGTAAATGTACTGAACAGATAATTGTCTTTGCACTCCTTTTTAATATTTTATTACGCTCACTATGCCAGCGGTGTTTTAATTAGGAGAATTTTCGTTAAGAGTTTACCTGCCCTAAAGGAGTAAGATAAATATTATAAAACCTCGCTTATAGTAAGTATTACTTCAATATTTTAAAACTTTTACAATAAGAGATGACTTTGTGAATAGTAAGTTAAAATTATTATTAATTATTATCTTGTGCTTTCTATATAAGAATTGATTTACATAATACGTTACGCAATATCGTCTAAATGAAGCCAAGTAAGTATGTTTACATCGCAGCAGATGGCGCTCTATACTCTCTCCTTACCTCCATGGGACTAATGCGTGATGATTGCGGTTTTTTTAATAAATGGTTCAAGAAAATGGCATTTTTGTAAAATTTGCTAAGATTTTTTTTCTATATTCCACGCGTATGTATTTGCGGGCAACGTTCAAATTTTTATTCTTTATAGTACGATTTAGCCAGGCTAAAGATACTTTTCCGTAATTTTAAAAGTCAACCGCAACCCACCATATGGTTTATCTGTGTAGTAGGTAAGTTTAGTTTTGTTTATCGAAAACTGTCTAGGCAAGCTAGTTCTTTAACCATTAATAAATATGTCCAATTTTGTAAATGAGTGTAGGTGGGTCTCAGCGGGTGGTGGTATACGTGTGTTTGACGTGTCGTTACACGCTGTATATAAGGTGTCGCGATGTTGACGTCGACCCAACGCGATCCTTTGTTCATAATATTTGCAACATTTTGTTACTTTGAAATTTAATCAACGATTTTAGCTGTTTTATGACCAGAACATTTGATGTTAAGAGGAAATATTATATCATTTTTGAACATTGTTTTATTGTAATAAAATAATCTTCATAAATTTTACAATATTAGCTTTATAATGATAATTTTAAGTTGTATAAGATTTTTAATTTTAATAGCGACAGGAACTGTGATATAGCTCTCAGGTTTGTTTTCTAAATTCCACAAGTACGAAGTCGCGGGCAGTAGCTAACTTGGGATAAAGAATAAACGTGGCCTAATTATTTGTAAATAAGCTGGTATAAATCTTTGTTTTTATTTCAAAAGTGAATCATATAGTGAGAACTGACATAAACCTCTTTATTTACCATCAAAATAAAAGCAAAGCCATTGTCCAAAACTAGTCCAAATATAAGTCCACAATATTATGATAAACTATCTGTTGCCCGCTACTTCGTACGTGTGGAATTGACAGTTTTTCCCGTTTTTGCAACATTTTTCACTGATGCTTCACTCCTATTTGGACAAATCACACAACATCTTCATAAATTGTAGCCTATATGTCATTCTGATGTATAAACTGGTTCCCTAATGATTGACCAAAAAATTATTGACAAATGATCAACGACGAGGAATTTAATCGGGTTAATAAGGAATTATTTTGCAAATATTGCAAAATATCATTTTTTTTTTCATTCTATCTATCTTTATATAATAAAATATTATATTAATTAATACTTATAGTATTTTCTTTCTAGGAAAATCCAGAGCAGTGGCTTTGCAAAAAAATATGCAGAAGATGTTCATTTTAACAAGAATACCAAATTTTTAGACCAATATTTTACCTGATAACTCATTTGGCAAAATGAAACATTTGTAAAATGATCAGTAGTAAATTGATCACTAAGCGAATTCATTGTTTTGCCAAACGTTGTTTGTCAAGTGTAGGTTTGCCAAATGACTTTTGGTCAAACAATTGGACACTAATAAACTACATTACTGAAAAGTTTAATTAAAATCCATTCAGTAGTTTTTGCGTGAAAGAGTAACAATCATTCAAACATCCATACTCACAAACTTTCATATTTATATTATTAGTAGGATTCTTGATTTTATAAATACCAAATACGTCTATTTTAACTTTTTCTAGTCGATGAGTTAATTAATTGAAGTTTTCAGACACGGGACTTTTTGCTTACACAGGCATTTCGCTTAATGGTAGTAATTGGGATTTAAGATACGAACGAACTAACGAGAGCTGTTTCAAAACTATTTAATTTACTCGTTGAAATCGCTTTGTTAGTTATTAAAAGCTTAGAACTAGCTAGCTATGATAACAATGGAAAAGTTGTTTAGGTTAGCAAACAATGGAAAATGTATAGGTAATTTAGATTTTACCCAAAATATTACCCAGATTATATAAAACAACTTTTTACGGATTTAGACGCGTATATTTGTTTTAAATTTTGACCCGACGTTTCGAAGACTTTGCAGTCACCATGGTCACGAGTGAGACTGGAATTAGACACTTAGAAAATATTATTAACCCAGATTTTGAGTACTTACTTATACCCTTTAGGTACTTGTTATACACGTCAAACAAAGTCGTCATTTTAGTAGGTGTGTATGTCCCTATGTGAGCTTAAATCTTTAAAACTGCGCAATCTCAGGAACCACTGGTGCGATTAGAAAAATTCTTTCAGTGTTGGATAATTCATTTATCGAGGAGAGCTACAGGCTATATAACATCACGCTGCGACTAATAAGAGCGACGTCTCAGTGAAAAATGTTGCAAAAGCAGGGACAATTTTCACAAAAATTCCACGCGTTCGGAGTCGCGGGCAACGGTTAGTGAAAAATAAATTGTTAAAATTTATTAAAAGTTTTTGAGATTTCTTTGCGTCCTCTAAAAATGTAATATTAGGTCCTAAAATATTGAAGTAATACTTACTATAAGCGAGGTTTTATAATATTTATCTTACTCCTTTAGGGCAGGTAAACTCTTAACGAAAATTCTCCTAATTAAAACACCGCTGGCATAGTGAGCGTAATAAAATATTAAAAAGGAGTGCAAAGACAATTATCTGTTCGGTACATTTACTTAAAGCTACTTAAGAAATATTTGTGTTTATTTTAACCGAATGCCAAAAGAAGGCCATGTAACATTTCTATAGACTATACATCGGAAGGCCACCTTAACTCTTGTTATTTATGCTGTAATATTATTACTGTCTATGCCATATATGTACATTGTTGATGATGCATAACAAATCAATAAATTCTGTCACCATTAATGTCTGTAAATATCATCACATCCATAAAACCGTACACTTTGACACTTTATTAATATTTTTGGCAAAACGCAATACAAAGGAATTACTAATAAAATTTTAAAAAGGAGTGCACCAGTGTACGAAATATTTGTGTTTATTTTAACCAAATGCCAAAAGAAGGGGGGGTTCTTAATTTGTCAGATTTTTTTATATATTGCTGCTTTTTGTGGTAATGCTTTCCTATTGTTTAGGATGAAAGGTAAAATAGGATCGTATTACTTTGAATTTGTTGTCTGTTAGTCCGCCTTTCCGTCTATCACCAGACTGAACCGTGATAGCCAGAAAATAAAAAAACATCACCGATTTTAGTGCAATATTCGTCAGTATATAACAATAAGTAAATAACAAACCAGGAAATAATAGAGAACCGTTTAACATAATTACAAATTAAAAATCTTCATCATTCTCCTGCTCTTATCCCGTTGTTAAGGGTCAGCGAAACGTGCCTGCTGGTTCATGTTCCAATAGGACTTGCCTGATATTTACTATCGGCCGCCTCTTTGTCCGTCACCATACAGACGATTCAAAAATAAAGGTCAAATTTAAAACAAAATTAAAAAGCAAATCCACGTTCTACAAAACTAACCTAAAATCCAGTATATAAGGTTTCAATTTAGTAAACGACATCTAACCTCAATCTACGTTTGCACAAAACGATCAGTTAAATTACCTTCGTAGATTGTAAAAAGTGATTTTACGACACAAGTTTATTTAGAAAATTTAGTACATTGACGGTTTACTTCCCCAATAATGTTTGTTAAACCTACAAAACGAGAAATTAATTCTAAACTTGAAGCAAATTCAATGAGTGTTACAGTGTTACAGTGGGAGGAATATTTTGACAGAGGCTTAGATTCTGACAGTTGACAAGGGATAAAGAAGATAACTTGAAACTGTAAACGATGGCTATAGGTACCGATTATGTAATACTAAGAACTAACCTAAATTTAACTAAAGTGACATCAACTTCAGTATTTCCTAAAATTTACGTTACTCATTTATTTAAATAAAACTGGTTCGGGTTCCGTACTAAAATGTAACGGGACCCTAATACAGAGACTTCGCTATACGACTGTCATTCCGTCCGTCTGTCACCAAATAGTATATCAGGAACATAATAGCTAAAAAGTTTACGGATTTAAATGATATAATAGATTTAAAATACTACAGCTAGAATTAAAACGAAATACATTCGCGTCTAAATCCGTAAAAAGTGGTTTTATTTAAAACAACTACGATTTAATTAAATGATTTATTTATATATATTTATATTAAATAAACGTAAATATAAACGTATTTATATTAATAAATCGTTTAATTAAATCGTAGTTGTTTTAAATAAAACCACTTTTTACAGATTTAGACGCGAATATATTTCGTTTATTTATGGGAATATATATATATTATATTTACAAGGAATTTATTAATATAAACGTATTTATATTAATAAATTCCTTATTCTATATCACACATTTTTATAATAACAAAGTTTATTAACATTATCGAATTGTGGAAGGATATGTTATAGTTAGGATTCGTTTAGATTTGCAAACAGAATTGGCACTTTAGTTCAGAATATTCGAATATAGAAAATAATGATACATTTGTATGTAAACTACCTGAATTCACGATTCATAAAAGGTTTTCAGACTATATTAGAACTAAAAAATCTCATTACAAATAATGGGCTCGTCTACTCTATTTTGTGCTACGAGTAAATAACGAGTGATCGTAAGTAATAACGATTTCTTTGAGGCAGTCATTGTATTTTGTTGTTGTCTATTTGCCGGTTTTAGAAGTGTAAAAACATTTAAGATATTTTGTGAGGTAAAGGGTCAAGAAAATCAGTGGCTCTCCCTCTCCAGGCCATTAACGTCCCACTGTTCGACAAGAGTGGATGCAGTCTGCGCAGGACTGCGCGTTGTGGCGTTCTATGGGGGAGGCCATGTCGGGCAGTGGACAGAAAAAGGTTGATGGATGGATTCTGCACAGGTCTTCTCCACTCTTTGTGAGTAATTAAGGCCTACTATACAGCGCTGACTGGCCGTGTAAGCATAGGGTTTTGTTCCGAGTTACGAGCTGCATACACTCCCAAAGTGGATGTGACCCGTGCACAATAGTCGTAAATACACTGAAAAGAATCAATTTATGGCATAAAATATAAATTTTGTGCAGGCCATAATAGTTAACCGACTGTCAAAAAAGAGTGTGTTATGAATTTTTCAAAAAACATTCTAAGTATATAAATATGCACTTACTCTGTGTAAGTTGCTTGCATATATTGTACATTACTCTGTAGGTACTCACTCTAATTATTCCAGCTGTGAGTAATGGAAGTCCCCTTGTGTTAAATATATAAATAGCATAAAGAGAAGTGATAAAAAGAAAACTGTTTTCGTATTGAAATTTTCGTGAGTTTGAGTCATATTAAAAATACTATATTACCGGCTAACACTCACAGTTTTGGGATCGAATTCGATCCCAAAACTTCGATCTTAAATTCTTAAAATCTTAAATTCGATCCCATAACTGTGAGTGTTAGCTGGTAATATAGTATTTCTAAAAGAACTGTGTTTATTGTTCTTTAAAAGACCTTGAGATCCTAACAGGCCATTTGGACGTCGTAGTCCAGTGGTTCATATTATCAGTATATGTAAACTGCTCCAGTTGGTTGGGTACTGTATGGTTTTTACCGCATTTATCTGTTAATCTTACAGGGAACGATCACAATTTCCCTCGTAATTGTTATCATGACCCCATTTAAACGATCAATCACTTACATAATATTGTAGAAGTATATAAAATATCTGATGTTTGCGCAAACATTATATTCACCGTTGTATGTTTGGATTATCTATATGTGTGTGTAATGATATATAGATAAAAATACGAGCACCATGACGTTGGTGTGTAAACAACTATCTCTACTATTAAAAAGAGGTAGTTTTAATATTTTTCGGAAGTAATCTCTGAAAGTAGTGGTCCGAACATAAAACTGTTTTCACTAATATGAAGCTGTACCTAGCCTCCGTAAGTGCTATCGCTTATATTTCATTTGAAAATTAAAGTTTGGTTTATATTGCAGGCAAAAAATTGTTAAAAATATTGACTTTACAGATTAAGTACTGTATTGAACTAAAGCTGACCATAGGTCTATAAAAACTTAATAGTTTTTTACGAGGATATTGCAGTAAGTGAGACACACGAAGAGGGAATCTTGGTTACAGAAAAAAAAATTTTTGTAGTCCTGTATGTCTGTTTTAATTCACGTGTATATGCAAAAACTATAACGGATGAATAGCTGGATTCTAAACAATGTGTTAAGATTGTTTCTACAGTGTTGTATAAACAAAACATTTATTTATTCTTATACCTTACTTTCCTACATTGCGTTAAGTATAAAATATAAATCTAGACTGATTTTTTACTCGCTCAAAAATGATGACAATGTAATTGTGCTATCTGGCTAAAATTTAATCTTATCATTACACCTGTAACAAATAATAACTACTGTAATTGTAATACTGATTTATTTCGAGTTTATAATATCTAATATATAAAATTCACGTGTCACAGTGTTAGTTACCGTACTCCTCCGAAACGGCTTGACCGATTCTTCTCAAATTTTACATACATATTCAGTAGGTCTGAGAATCGGCCAACATCTATTTTTCAAACCTTTTTGTTTTTTTTTAGTATGGCAAAACAGCGTTTGCCGGGTCAGCTAGTAATAAATAAAAAGTATTTACAATCACATAATTTACAATTGATATCAAGTAAACCATCAATCTGTTGTCAGTAACATCACTATCTTATCCCGATAACCTATCGATCCTCAGACCGTTGTCACTTCGACATAAGGATCTGAATTCCATTCAATCACGCTGTAATTACTCCACACAAAATTACCTTTGAGAGACAGGGGTGCTTCAAAAGCTAAATACAAAATTGCTTTCGCCCCTTTCTCGAACATCTTAGCTGATTTCCTATTCTCCTTACTACTCAAATTTCCAGGATTCACACAGTTTATCACTACACCTTTATCAGCCCATTCTCTATGCTGAAGAAATGTTAATGCGTTTAAAGAAACCTTACTGACTGCTTGGACGTTCAATCCCCATCCCTCAGTTTTCTCAGACCCTCGTTTAACAGCTATTTCATAATCCTGCATCACAGCAACTAACTCATCTTCTGTCAAGTTAGGATCACTGATTCTTTTTCTAATAGCTTCACTCTCTATCGTCGCTAAAAGACCAGCAGGTCCAGATACATTAATAACTTTTGCATTCTCAACCAATAAGGGATAAACTAATTTACCGAAATTTATATAACCGTAAAAATTTACACTAAGAGTCCGTCGAGCGATTTCCACATGTGATATTTTCTTCTCTGGCACGTAATCAGTCACATTGATGATCAATTCTATTCTCTCATCCAAATCTTGAATGAAATGCCTTAACTTTATTATACTTTTCGTATAAGTAATATCCATTTGAATGAAGTTCAAGTCTAAGCCATCCCTCTCTAGGGTTTTTAGAATATTGAATCCAGCCGTTTCGTCTTCCGCAGTAAAATATATTTTGCCATTGTAGATTTGTGTTAGTTTCTTGAGTACTTGATATCCAAGGTTGCTGGCAGCACCAACAACCAACGCAACGTCTCCCATGTTCCGTAACACTATATTATATGAGTTTATCATGTTATCGCGGGATCAATTCCACGTTATCAGCTATGACAATGTAATGTGCAAGATAAAAATTTTGTGCGAGATAACAATGATACAGTCTCAGATGATTCAGATGCTGTATTTTAATGAAATAAATATTTTTGCGCTGTTTGGAATTTACCCGTAGTGAAAGGTATATAAAACAACAAAATTTGTATATCATAATATTAAATAAACATTTAATGAAGGAATATAGAGTATTTAAAAATTAATTTCGTAGTAGTATTTACAATAGTATGTACAAAACACAAAATAGGGAAAAAAATAAAAATTGAAGAAAATAAAAATGTTCTGCATCATTCATTTATCCGTATCGTTGTCAATGGGCAATGTGTCCAGAAGGCTGGTGGCATTACCACATTGGATAGCAATAGCTACTATTTGTGCCAAGAAAAGACCAGCCTAATGGCCACGTCATTTATAATTAACTTATACTTGCCCGGCAGTTGCACATGTATGTCATTCTGGTAAGGGCTACTCTTAGTATGACCTAGGGGTATAAAACGTGGTTCACGTATTTTTTGTTGACCCATTGAATGAAGTGAAGTCAAGGTGAGCATGGCAACTGACGATAGTTAGAATCTCACATTGAAATGTATGTTATGATTTAGTACTCCGAATAAGTATAGTATTTGTGTACTATGAATATTTAGACTCAACTAGTTAGATTTTCAGGGTCTTTTAAACCCAATGCAACACAGAGTTTGCTTTTCATCACTTCATTTGTTGATATTTATTTTTAATTAATTATTTAGCACGGGGAGATTACGTTCCTTTAACTTAGGTGGACGCGGGAATGGCCAAGTGAAGACAGAGTAATGTACAGTATCTATGCAAGCAACTTACACAGAGTAAGTGCATATATACTTAGAATGTTTATTTTTTGTAATCCCAACACAATCCAAACACTTTGTATCCAAACAATTGTATTCCAAACACGGTCCGTATAATGTGAACAAAATGGGTCATCAAGCAAACAAACACTTTAAAATTTACCACAAACAACTCCCATTATTAAAATAGTTATTACAGTCAGCAACCCATAAAATACGAGTGAAACCAAACAAGCAATAATTTAATAAAATTGATAGGTAGGTACAAAAGAAAACATCGTTATTTCCGCATCTACATAAGAAACATGATAGTGGCTGTGACGTCACGACTCTTTGTGCATTTGCTCATCATTATCTTCGGTAGCGATGAGATATTGAATTGCAAATAAACATGTTACTTATTTCCTATATTTCAGTCGCCACAAAGCTTTGTATGGAGAAAGGACGATATGGGTGCGTCATGGTGAATCTTTCAAATATAATGCCCGCTTCAATATAATAATATAGTAGTTTCATTTGGATCTATACCCATATTACCCATATCAAAACAGGCATACGAGATTTATTAATTTCATACTATGAATGTAAACATGCAAATAGTTGATATCTATTTAAAACAAAGTCTATTATTTAAACTCACTACATATTGATACAGCAGACTAGTTAGTATCCGCGGTTTCACTCACGTTTATAGTTACTACCTCGTCCCTTGGCTTTTATCGTGATAAAACAGCATATGACTGTGTTAACGTGATCTATTAGCTATACGACTGAGAAGTTTCATTAAAATTCATTCATCAGTTGTTGCGTCAAAGAGCAACAAACAATCTAAGGTAAATCTCTCCATATGTTAGCCTAGGATATTTAATTTAATATTTAAGTTTCTTCTGGATACCGAACAATCAAATCCGTGAACGTCATGTTGTCTGGACCACTACTTTTTTCGCATTTTCTCGAAATCTATAGAGGTACTAAAAATTTGAACTTAGGTACTAAAAGGTACTAAACTTTAGTATATACCAAACACTGGATTTCTAAGTTGGTCCAAACAACCTGATGTTCACATCAAATCCTTGTGGTGGCCCAACACGTGGATAGCTATCTAAGTTATAGATAGGTTATACTTTGATTCATCTTTGATCGTATAGGTACATTCTCTTGACCATTACAAAGCTGAAAACCGTTTTTTCCAAACTGTTAGTTTGTAGCATTTTTTCTTAACCTAATTTATTTATATAAAATACATGGACGCAAAACATTACAGATTTTCTTTGACCGGTAATCGAACTCATAACTTCACACGTGGAAATTAGTGTTAATTCCAACTATATCAAAGGCGTATCTAATTTATGTTATGTACAGATCTTTAGATAATCATTACATTAATCAATGTTATAATAATCATATAACTACTGATAAAAATACTACTGTCTTTAAGTCTTTAACCGAATTCCATACCAATCAGTTACTACAATCGAATTGATTATGATAATAAATCGATACAGATTATTTAATAGATTTTTAAACTATATACCTTGCAGCAAAATATTACAATCTTAATCTTTACTTATTATAAAACAAAATCGTTATTTTTGTATGTATGTCCATATGTGAGTTATATCTTCAAAACTTTCAAGGTTCAAGAGGATGTTCATTTTTAGGGTTCTGTACCCAAAGGGTAAAAACGGGACCCTATTACTGAGACTTCGCTGTCCGTCCGTCCGTCCGTCCGTCCGTCCGTCCGTCCGTCTGTCACCAGGCTGTATCTCAAGAACGGTGATAGCTAGAGAGTTGAAATTTTCACAGATGATGTATTTCTATTGCCGCTATAACAACAAATACTAAAAATAAAATAAAATAAATATTTAAGGGGGGCTCCCATACAACAAACATGATTTTTAGGGTTCCGTACCCAGTATCTCAAGAACGGTGATAGCTAGACAGTTGAAATTTTCACAGATGATGTATTTCTATTGCCGCTATAACAACAAATACTAAAAATAAAATAAAATAAATATTTAAGGGGGGCTCCCATACAACAAACATGATTTTTAGGGTTCCGTACCCAGTATCTCAAGAACGGTGATAGCTAGACAGTTGAAATTTTCACAGATGATGTATTTCTATTGCCGCTATAACAACAAATACTAAAAATAAAATAAATATTTAAGGGGGGCTCCCATACAACAAACATGATTTTTTTACCGTTTCTTGCTCGATACTAATAACGTTGCCTTATGTTGCATAGATAATGGTACGGAACCCGTCGTGCGCGAGTCCGACTCGCACTTGACCAATTTTTGTATAATTTGTTAGGGTTTGGTTTTCCTAGTTAACAAATCGAAAACAAGTCCATGGACTTTCTTGGATTCATTTTTGGAACAGACACCCAGCTTGTGACTTTTCTAAAACCTTGTTAATCATAATTCATGCCTATTTGAAATAAAAATAATTAAGCTAGAGTTGCCGCTCTATCGAGCCAAAACGAAGTATGTAGTTTAAATTACAATAAGACCAAAAAGAAATCTACTAAAATAAATAGTTAAAAACTGAACATTTTAAAGCACTTTTTCAAAATCACTATAAATAATTAAAAGTGTAAAACTGTAAAGATGTGGAACTAACTAAATAAATTGAATTATTTAGCTAAAAGCTGTAACTGTGAAAGTTAAAAGGAGTCACTGAATCATGAAATATTACTTGCCAACTTATGGAGACAGTTTTTAAAACAATAAAAGTTTGGGAACTGTGTCCACTTGTACACGATTTTACCGTAAGTATTACACAAAACAAAGAGTTATTTTATCTGATCGTGTCAGTATCATGGTATCTTTCTATCAGTTATTTATATAAAACTCTTGACTTAGATAGTTAAGTTAAAAAGTTTTACCGAATATAGTAACCAACAAATAATGAGATCTTACTACATAAAAGCTATCTTCTTCTTCTTATCCATTCTCTACCGATTTTGTGTAGGCCTCCTTTAGTTTCCGCCATTCCTCTCTATTTTGTGCTACTTGCATCCAATGCGTTCCTATTTCGTTCCAATACATAAAAGCCATATCTATACTGGATATTATATTTATATAATATTATATAATATTTATATAATATTGACGGGCTTCGTGGTCTAGTGGTTCATGTAACGGACTGCCAATCACGAGGTCTCGGGTTCGATTCCCGCTCGTGACAATCATTTGTGTCATTTTTCTAATTGTCATACAAATGTTTGTACTGCGTCTGGGTGTTCTATGTATTATAAGTATATATTTACAAAAGAAAAGTAGTATATGTATTCTATCCGTATTCTGGTACCCATAACACAAGCATATAAGCTTAGCTTGGGACCAGAGGACGTTGTGTGAAATGTCCATGAATATATAAGAATAAGAATATAGAGCTGAAGAGTTTATTTGTTTGTTTGTTTGAACGCGCTAATCTCAGGAACTACTGTTCGAATTGAAAAAAATATTTTTGTGTTGGATAGTCCATTTGTCGAAGAAGGCTACAGGCTATACGACATAAAGCATCAGGCGGTGACTGATAGGAGTGATGCATTAGTAAAAAGTGTTTCATATATGGAAATATTTTTAAATTTACGCGTTCGAAGTCGTTGGCAACAATCATCCTTCACAAATGGAAATCCTTAAAAGATCTCTTGTGTATCTGTTTGTCTGTCTGTCACAGTTAATCCACTCTATTGTTGAACCTATTAACAACCAGTTTCAGTAAATCATTTGTATGAAAAAATCTCTCTATAAAGTTAAAGTGGAATTTATGAGATATTTTTAGGAAATAAGTAAATAGGAAGAGAATGATTTTCTATCTACAGTGGTAAAGTTCTTGTTATTCCTTTTTCAAAAGTCTGACGTATTCAGCTTTAATAAGTTTTTATTCATCAGTGATTTTTGTAACTACGATATTGACAATATTTATAAGGGCTTTAACGAAGTATAATGGACATAGGTTTTCACAATAAGTCACTATAACCACCATGCTTGTTGTTTTTTATGGCTCTATAAGATTTATATCTGAGTGTATCATATTTTGGAGGCATTTTTATTGTCTTCTAACAAGAGCAAATTCTGAACGCCATTTTGTTCTTGGCCTCGAAATTATCGTAAAACTTGCTTGTTTGCGCTCTATTATTTTTGAGATATTAGCAAAAAAAGCGAATAAATAAAGCGTTGGTTTCGTGGTCAAAATACTATTTTACGCATCAAAACGGTATGCCTAACAAGTGCAAGAGATGTGATGAGAGACGTGATGTGGTTTTAATCCCTCCCAAAGTGGAGGAGGCCCGGGCCCAACAGTAGTGGGGCGTTTATGGTCAGAGAAAAATACAACGGTAAAGTTTTACTAAAATCCATTCGTTTAGTAGTGATTGCGTGAAAGAGCAGCAGCCATCCATAAGGATGTCTGCTGATCTTATGCTATATAAATATATACATACATCCAGACAGTCTTACATTCTTATACAATTTCGCGTCTGATATAGAAAAAGTAGGATTGAACATAATATTTAAGACTTTAAAGCAAAAGTTTATAATAGGAAATATTTTCTAACTCTTGCGCGACTCATTTGTTTAAATAGGAACTACTTTTTAGGGTTCCGTACCCAAAGGGTAAAAACGGGACCCTATTACTGAGACTTCGCTGTCCGTCCGTCCGTCCGTCTGTCACCAGGCTGTATCTCAAGAACGGTGATAGCTAGACAGTTGAAATTTTCACAGATGATGTATTTCTATTGCCGCTATAACAACAAATACTAAAAATAAAATAAAATAAATATTTAAGAGGGGCTCCCATACAACAAACGTGATTTTTTTACCGTTTCTTGCTCGATACTAATAACGTTGCCTTATGTTGCATAGATAATGGTACGGAACCCTTCGTGCGCGAGTCCGACTCGCACTTGACCAATTTTTACGGATTTAGACGCGTGTATTTCTTTCGACGTTTCGGAGTCTTTACAAACGTCGGGCTAAAATTTGAAACAAATACACGCGTATGAATCCGTAATAAGTAGTTTTATTTATAATAGGTGTTTAGAGTTACTTCTGGTGAGATCAAAACAAAGAATTTTGAAAAATCTTAGTACTTTATGACGATATAAATAACGTGGCACTAGTAAAGCAATAACTTGATGATGGAGCTGTAAATGTGATGTTAAAGTCATCTCTGTCGAAGTGTTTACGAGTTCCCTTCGACTGTACGCTCATCTCTAGTAAACGCTTTATAGTACTATAAAGAGTGTGAACGTCGTTTGGCGCTATCTCCAACCCATTTGGCTCTATCTACAGTTATGGTTTACAAAAGGGAATGACCTTTAAAACTATATATTGCTTACTTCAAAGACAATGTTCACACTAGATGACTAGAATGAAATGGAATGAAGTAATTAGTTTATATACATTACGCTAAGATATTTTCCAAAATATTCTAAGCTTAATACTTCTCTCTCTCTCTCTCCAGTCCATTGCCGACCCACTGCTAGTCATGGGTCTCCTTCACTCGAGCGGGATTATGGTCTGCTATGCCACGCTGATCAGGCGTGTTGGCACAGGTTCGATGACGAGTTTTTCGCCTCTCACAGATAATATTAACTATATTAACTGTTAATATTAACTGCTTATAATATCCCTTAGCTAGCTTTTAATGCACCCTAGGGAAGATATGGGCTGGTGGCATTTTTATTCTCAATCCGTCACCTCATGGATGCACTAAGTTTAATAGAAGAAAGAAAGAAAGAAAGAAAAAAATTTTATTTCTCGAAAACACCGTGAACACAATAAATAACAAAACATGCATTTAAAAAAAAACTAAAGAAACAACTTAATACAAATAATAAGGTTATTTGCAAAAAGAAAAAATAACAGCAACCCGTGAGTCTGAAAAATAGGAACGCTGCTCGGCTATTGTTGTGAGATAGATATAAATATGACCATCTCACAACGCCGATTTTCAGCAGCGTCCTGCCCGTAAGAACCTGTCATCGGTCGGACGACGGATAACAATTGCCGCAAAAATTTTATTTAAACCAAAATTAACACATTTACACATTATTCACAATTAATACTTATTAACACATATTTACAAATAAGAAATGACTGCGTGTCTTCTAACTAAAACGCCATGACAGACTCCTATTTAAGTGCAGTTTGATTCACATTTATTCTAAAGCCTAAGAAGACTTTGTGTAAGTTAAAAGTCAAATAGATTTGACTTTAAAAACCATGTATATTCTGTGTTAAAAGTGTCTCCATTCAGCACAAAACATGACAACCACACATCTACAGTTTGATTTACGAGCTAATACACACATGAACAAGTGCTCGTTTTAAAACAGGCAACGAGCATTGAAATGTTAAAAAGTGATTTATACTGCGCGGAAATGGAACAAAGTTGACTGTTGACTGAAGAAATTTTACGCACAAAATAGAAATAGGTAAATCTATATTTTCATTATTTTACTAGCTGGCCCGGCAAACGTTGTTTTGCCATACCGAAAAAAAAGTAAAAAAAAAAAAAAAAAAAATGAACTATAAACCTCACGGAGCCCGAGACCTTTCCAACGAATGCAAAACCGTGGAAATCGGTTCGTGCGTTCTGGAGTTATAGCGTCAGGAAGGAAAATCCGACTTATTTTTATATAGTAGATAGACATGAAATACCGAAAAAAAAATTGTTGCTAAACAAAATATATCTAATAATTTTTAGGGTTTTCTACCGAAGGTTGAAATGAGGCTCTATTACTTCTCTATCAAACCGTCCGTCCGTCCGTCCGACACCAGATTATATCTCCTAAACTGTGATAGGTAGACCGCTAATTCATTACATTCCAAATGAAGTATATCTTTTATCGCTATAATATCAAATACAAAAAATGTGCAGAAAAGTTAACTCATTCAACAAATAAATAATAAATATTCATGGACATTTCACACAACGTCCTCTGGTCCCAAGCTAAGCTTATATGCTTGTGTTATGGGTACCAGAATACGGATAGAATACATATACTACTTTTTTTTTGTAAATACATACTTATAATACATAGAAACACCCATTTTTCACCTCCCTTGGTGATATGCATATAACGATGTGATTATTGCAACATGATATTACTAAGAAACCCTGAGTGCCCGTGCTTGGCCGGAAATTTTATTTCTTGGTAGCATTTCTTTCTAAATACTAACTTGTCATGTCATCAATTCTCAACCATGCTATGTACAATATCGGTTACGTCGCGTTCCCGTCTCGTCTTCGTGCAGTATAAACCTTGGTTATGATATTTATGTAAATATATCGGTTTCTGCGTTGCGATGAAATTAAATATGAAATCAACAGTTTAAAACAGCTCGTTTATGAAATGTTTTACATGTTTTCGAGATACACTTAGTGATATTATGGTGTATTTTAACAGCGGATTTGTGTATTTACATTTAGTATAGCAATTGTTGCGTTGTTAATTGTTATAAGTGCATAATAACGTTGTTAACATTATGATATAATTAAATAGTAACTAAAATGATTTTGAGAATAAAGTTGAATCGGAGATTTATGGCAGTCATAGCAATCGTAACACATTTTTAAATAATATTATCGTGAGTTTAAAAATCCGCTCAATTTTAAAAATAATATAAAAGTAAAAAGTACTATAATTATGGCATGTCCTCAACCGGTGGTAGGGAAATAAATTTGGACTGGTCACAAGTACATATTTTCGCAAAAAATTGTGTCTTCGTGATCAAATGTCTTTCATTTCATTTCATTCTATTCAAAATTTTCCACTTTATTTATTAGTTTAAATTTGTATATAACGAACAATTTGAAATCAGACTAAGGATTCACAAACTGTTTTAAAACTTAATTTAAAAGAGTAAGTAAATAGCAATTTATAAAAACTATGAAATAAACCACTTTTTACGTATTTAGACCCGTAAATATGTTTTAAATTTTAGCCCGTCGTACCCGTGACCATGGTGTCTGAAAATCTCTAAAACGACGCGTCCCGTTGGGCTAAAATTTAAAACTAAAACAAATATATACCAACTCGTCTAAATTCCTAAAAAGAGTTTTTATTTAGAATGCATAAGTCTCGCAAATGTTAGAGAAAACTATCAAAATTATATTTTGCCATAGTACTATTATTTCCACTGTAATACTAAAACATTGACCTATATAGCAGCACTCGTGTTCTCTCACCGCCCGCACGACTTGAATAGAGCCTCCAGTATTTGTGTTGCCGTACCGTGGGTTGTACGTTATTACATCATCCCCCCTCACTCTCCTCCCCTTAAACCTCTCCTTCCACAAGCCTTATCGAGGTAGGGATTATTTTTTAATTAGCTAATACCCTTTTTTGAATATCGAATTTATGCGATTGCCGTTTGTTTTAAAATCGAATTTGTTACACATGGAGGATGATTACAAATAAATAAAAAGTAAATTATGAAATCGTTGGTTGTCTATGGTTTTAATAGAAGATAAATAAATAAATAAATATTCATGGACATTTCACACAACGTCCTCTGGTCCCAAGCTAAGCTTATATTCTTGTGTTATGGGTACCAGAATACGGATAGAATACATATACTACTTTTCTTTTGTAAATACATACTTATAATACATAGAAACACCCAGACGCAGCACAAACATTAGTATGATAATTAGAAAAATCACACAAATGATTGTCCCGAGCGGGATGCCGCAAGCAATTTAAGACGGGCCTCGTGGTGTAGTGGTTCTGGTAACGGATTGCCGCTCAAGAGGTCGCGGGTTCGATTCCCGCTCGGGACAATCATTTGTGCGATTTTTCTAATTGTCATACAAATGTTTGTTCTGCGTCTGGGTGTTTCTATGTATTATAAGTATGTATTTACAAAAAAAAAGTAGTATATGTATTCTATCCGTATTCTGGTACCCATAACACAAGCATATAAGCTTAGCTTGGGACCAGAGGACGTTGTGTGAAATGTCCATGAATATTTATTATTTATTTATTTATTAATTTATTAAGTAAAAAGCATAGCATGTCAAATACAAAAATTAATAAATTACTCTAATCACGCCTTTTTCCAATGTGGGTAGGCAGAGACTATAAAGCGCCGTCTGCTACGATCCAAACATACTTCCTTGGCTTCATCCACACTCATACATTTTGTCATACATGCCCGACGGTTGTAAGTGCTACGTACAAGTGGAATATATTCTCTGAAAAGTTAATTCTTTCAGTTTGAACTTAATGTGATATTTCAGTTATTTTATAAATGCAATAAATTGTGACAATAAGCATGCTTGTTAGTGCGTACAAATCTACGAAACAAGGATTCAAAACTAACGACGTATCGGGCCTCGTGGTCGAGTGATTCATATACCGGACTACCGTCTACGAGGTCGCGGTTTCGATTCCCGCACGGGACGGTTATTTGTGTGTTATTCATAAATGTCATACAAATATTTGTACTGCATCTGGGTACTTTCTATTTATTATAAATATGTATTTACAAAGGAAAAGTAGTATATGTAGTCTATCCGTATTCTGGTACCCATAACACAAGCATATAAGCTTAGCTTGGGACCGGAGGACGTTGTATTAAAATTAAAAAAAAATACCAGCGCTTTTAAACAAGGGGTGGCTGCTGGTTTTACATTGAGGGTTAAAATGAGTGTTTACGTCACCACAATGTCTGTTCCATTACTATTGACCCCTTTCCCTTTGCTATTTACGTCAGTAAGAAGTTTGATTCCCCGACGATAACTTTACGACAGTCTGACAGATATCTGACACAATTTTCAAAGACTGTTTAGAAATTGGGGTGACGGAGTAATATCTTTTAATATATAAAATTCTCGGTCACAATGTTAGTTCACATACTCCTCCGAAACAGCTTGACCGATTCTAATGAAATTTTTTATGCATATTCAGTAGGTCTGAGAATAGTCTACTATTTATTTTTCATACCCCTAAGTGATAAGAATTGTCCACCCCTGACATTTATATGGCAAAACAACGTTTGCCGGGTCAGCTAGTTTACAATGTATATTTTTTCCAGACATAGCTAGCAGTGCAATCCGCTATATACTTGAGTAAAATAATTGTTGTATGTAATTTAATAAAACTAATTTTTCATGAATTTAGCGGCCTGTAATTTCCCATTTAAGAGAAAAATGTCAACACTATATAATTTATATACTGTAAATTCTAATGTCATTAGAATAACGCTCGTTTACAGTTAGTTAAAAATATTGAAATTTGTGAACATCATTCCTGATCTGATCTCTCTCTAGATTCTGTTCTCAGACCTATCCAATAAATGAAAGAATGAATGTATAAGAAACGGTGGAGTCGTTTTGAAGGGAACAGAAACTGTATATATAAATACCATATATATATTATTATATCAGTTTATACTAAGTACTTTTATTTATGACTTTGTTAAAATATTTTGACGGGCTTCGTGGCGTAGTGGTTCATGTACTGGACTGCCGTTCACAAGGTCGCGGGTTCGATTCCCGCTTGGGACAATCATTTGTGTGATATTCATAAATATCATACAAATGTTTTTACTACGTCTGGGTGTTTTCTATGTATTATAAGTATGTATTTACAAAAGAAAAAAAAAGTAGTTTATGTATTATATCCGTATTCTGGTACCCATAACACAAGCATATAAGCTTAGCTTGGGACCAGAGGACGCTGTGTGAAATGTCCATGAATATTTATTTATAAAAAAATAAAAAATAAAAATTTGACAGAAAAAATCTTTGTTGCGACAACCACAGGTATTGCGATAAGGGTAGGTCAAAGATGGTGGTTTTAAAAAACGAAATTTTTATGTTTTTAAAGGTTAAAAAATACATTTTCTTTAATATAATATATAAAAAATTCACTAGTTAAAATATCTCAGTGTATTTTCTAAAGAAAAATACAAAGACCGAATGTAAGATAGCAACGTATCAAATCGTAATGTACAAAAATTGACACGAGCTCCCGTGGGAATGTCTACCGTAGCTTTCAACTCGTCAAACGATACACAGAATATATGATAAACCGCAATGTACTTCACATTAAGGTGTATCAGCCAATATGAGTTGCACTTGAATATTGATGGGTCTCAGCTGGTTCAGAACATTCTAGATATTTGATTAAAAAAAATATTACATATAACGTATAATAAATATAATAAGGTATGCATAAAGACTTTCCCACGCCAATACTGGTAGAATATATAAGAATCATATTACTTAAGACCATTATTTGTACCATATTCTTGCGAATAAATGACTGATTTGATTTGAAAAAGAAATATTTCTCCTTCTGCTTAGGCCATTAACGTCCCCGTACTAAACCGTGCTGCTAGTGCGTTGGAATAAGGTTTGATTTCAAGTTGTCCTACTCTCACAAATAGTGTTATCAGCTTATAGGTACTATATCTTCACTAGCTTTTACAGCATCCTAGGGAAGTAATGGGGTGATGACTTTTGTATTCTTAATCACCACACGGACAAGATAATTTATTTAGTTTAAAATCTAAAATATCTACTATTTAACAGACTTTAGCACACATACGGGAATCAAAACGCCGACCTTTAGAACGATCTCTTGATTCGATTACACTACCACAACAAGATGGCCATCCTATATCACCAAAAATAGATATTTTTATAAACTCTTGCATGATAAAATCGGTGTATTAAATAAAACGCTGCTATTTAAACATTGAGTTTACGGAACTCTAAAAAATCGCATGTAATCAGCAATGTAAGTATTCTTACTTATTCATAAATCAAGATACCGCTGAGAGCTTGAGAGGCACTATTAAGAAGTCAAAGGTAAAACTCCTTTTAGAAAACGTTAAACAAAATAACAGGTGCATTTCACTTGAACTGAATTTATTTTAACTATTTACTTTGAAAAGTTGTTTCATGGATTGTTTTAAAAAATATATTGATTTATTTTGAACTAGAAATCAAACTTAGTAATTTTGTATTTAAGCAAAAATTATTATTGTAGCTTAAGTATTGAACTAGTGGTAACAGTTGAATTACTTTTTAAGTGATCAATTTTCATACATCCATCCATCTATCGGCCTTAAAGGCCTCCCCCATTAAATGCCACAACGCGCGGTCCTGCGCTAACTGCATTTGACGATATCTTCAGTCTACCTTATGGAGAGCCGCCTCATGCTGCGTCATCACTGGTAGCACACACCAGTCATAGAGCATTCTTTTCAGGTAAACAATTTTCATAGATATTAAAAATTCCTTCAAATGTTATCCCGTATAATCAATACTCTGGGATTACTGGTATACTATGCCATGCAGAATAGGCGCGTTAGCACAGGGTTTAGTTTCGAATCTTCCTAACAGAAAATGTTATCTGCTTATACCCTTAACTGGTCCTTCAGTAGTACCCTGTGGAAAGAATGAGGGTGGTGACACTCTTGTATTCTTATATTATTTACTACTATAACCTATTACTTTATCAATACTAATATTATTCAGTTGCTTCTAGAGCTTGTTTGTTTGTTTGTTTGTTTCAACGCGCTAATTTCAGTAACCACTTACCCTATTTGAAAAATTCTTTTAGTGTTGGATAGTACAATTATAGAGAAAGACTTTAGGCTATATAACATCACGCCGTGACTAATAGGAGCGAAAAAAAGCATTAGTGAAATATGTTGCAAATACGAGGAAAATTTTCAAAATTCTACGCGTATGGCGTACTGTTCCAACAGCTATTCTGTTATAAATAGCAGCATAGATGAATAATTTCACAGGTCACTGCTATGATCAGCTAGTGTTAGTTTAGAACGCTGACACACTATTAATTTGGCCTGGTAACGATGACAATGGACAGTGTCCACTAAGCCTCCACCGCGTATCATCAAGCCGAACAATAGGGACGGATTAGAGATGTGCGCTAGACTGATAACTGAATAATTAATTGGGAAAATGAACTTTATTTACTGAAATTATAGGAAAATTATAGATAATACGCTTTCATTACCTTCAGAAATAACTTCAGGGATATTTCATAGAACGTCTTTAGGAGGGCACGATACCAAATTATGCTCCATACAAAAATATGGGTATCGTACTTCCCTTTTTTCTACGCGAAAGTTAAACCGATTTTAATTGTTTCTACGCTATATTATAGATGAAGAGTATATCTATGCTTCTGTCACTTTCTTTTTTAGGGTTCCGTACCCAAAGGGTAAAAACGGGACCCTATTACTGAGACTTCGCTGTCCGTCCGTCCGTCCGTCCGTCCGTCCGTCCGTCCGTCCGTCCGTCCGTCCGTCCGTCCGTCCGTCCGTCCGTCCGTCCGTCTGTCACCAGGCTGTATCTCAAGAACGGTGATAGCTAGAGAGTTGAAATTTTCACAGATGATGTATTTCTATTGCCGCTATAACAACAAATACTAAAAATAAAATAAAATAAATATTTAAGGGGGGCTCCCATACAACAAACATGATTTTTAGGGTTCCATACCCAGTATCTCAAGAACGGTGATAGCTAGACAGTTGAAATTTTCACAGATGATGTATTTCTATTGCCGCTATAACAACAAATACTAAAAATAAAATAAAATAAATATTTAAGGGGGGCTCCCATACAACAAACATGATTTTTAGGGTTCCGTACCCAGTATCTCAAGAACGCTGATAGCTAGACAGTTGAAATTTTCACTGATGATGTATTTCTATTGCCGCTATAACAACAAATACTAAAAATAAAATAAAATAAATATTTAAGGGGGGCTCCCATACAACAAACATGATTTTTTTACCGTTTCTTGCTCGATACTAATAACGTTGCCTTATGTTGCATAGATAATGGTACGGAACCCATCGTGCGCGAGTCCGACTCGCACTTGACCAATTTTTATTTCAATACATAATAACAAAAAGAAATATGACCATCAGAAAATCCCGTTTTTTCGGTTTTCTTTAGGTAAAGTTGCAACGACTATCACACATATTTGGTAACGTTTTACCAAAAAAGAAAGTGATACAAGCATAGATATACTCTTCATCTATAATATAGCGTAGAAACAATCAAAATCGGTTTATCTTTCGCGAAGAAAGAAGGGAAGTACGAAACGTTTTTTTTTTTCAAGAATTTGTAAAATCTGCTTCGCCTTTATTTGTCCCTTTCAGCGCGGCGCTCGGGAATGGGGATAGCAATACCTAAGGCAAATACCTAAATTAGGAGTACAGTACCCTCTTAGGTTTCAAATTAGTCATTATATTTCGCTATAGTTAGATAGGTACTAGATTTTTTATATCGTTTCTCATTATAAAATAAAGTCGTTATTTTTGTATGTTTGTCCCTATGTGAGCTTATATCTTGAAAACTATGCAATGGATTTCAATGCGATTTTTATAATAGATTGACTGGTTCAAGATGATTGTTTTCTTGGTTAGGTTTGGTTTGTAGATTTCACGCGTAACAAATTGTGGGCAATAGCTAGGAATTTACTTATATTTTTAAATTATTAACTAATTATTAATTAACTTTTGTTTTTAAATTCATAAATATGATTATTTAACCTTAAAATAATTTAATTCTGTCTTTGAATGAATACTAAACGCATAATCTAGCACAGTTAAAGATAGTTACGGACTAGACTAGAAATTCCAGCAAATAAATAAAATAGGTTTACAATAAAAAAATAATATAAATATATAACATTATTAGATAAATAAAAATAAGTAACTGAAGAAACTTTAGAGTTTCGTGAACTAGTTCGTGTGGTAACGGATTTAGGATACAAGTGTCACCACACCAGGCTACTGTAAGAGCCAGCTAAGGGACAATATAAACAGTTAACGTCTGCTGTGAGAGACGGAATACACGCAACTAAACCCTGTGTCAGCACGCCTGGTCAGCGCGGCACAGTAGACCATAATCCCTTCCAAAGTGGAGGAGGCCCATGCCCAACAGTGGGACGTTAATGTTATTTATCCTATATCCTTCCTCGATAACTATCCAAATCTTAAAGAATTTTTTAATTCAGACCAGTGGTTCCTGAGATTAGCGCGTTCAAACAAACATACTCTTCAGCTTTATAATTATTAGTACAGATATAGATATTAGTTTAGATTATAGATGAAACAATGCAGCCTAAATTCTAAGTACCCACAGGGTTGGGTCAGACAGCCTTAGGACGAGCCCTATTCAAAGCTATAGTTGCAATCCAATTAGATTTGCCTCACAGAACATATCTTAGATTGGACAGATCTTGTGTTAATTCGGACTGTTGTGTTTATGTTCAACAGTACAAAATATATAGTCAATTCCCCGAGGCTAGAACTAAATTAAATAAAACCAAGCACAAAGTAACATTATAACAAACATAATCTTTATCTTTACTTATTATAAAAGAAAGTCGTTATTTATGTATGTATGTCTAAGTCCTAAGTGAACTTATATCTTCAAAACTACGCAACCGATTTCGAAGCGGTTTTCTTTACTAGATAGAGTGGTTCAAGAGGATGGATTTTTGGTATAATTTGTTAAGGATGGATGTATATTGAGGAAAAGGGGGTTCAATAACTAGAAATGTGGGTGAAACAGCAGGCATTGGCTGGTTTTATTGATAAAATTAACTTATGCACTGAAGTTCTACTTATGGTTGGTGGGAAAGCGGATAATATGTAGAGCTATAAGAATTTAAGGCAGGACACTATTGTCGACAAATCACAATTTAGGTATTTGCTCGAGGTATTGGTATCCTTATACCCAAGCGCCAAGCTGAAAGGCACAATTATAGATCCGCCAGGTTTTACCCATAACATCTTTAAAAGAAAGACGGTTCATACCCTGCGGTTTTAGTATGTTGGCCATACCATAAATTATGATATACCATATATGAATAATGAGCCTTTCAGGTGATTTTGAAGGTCGTAATGAAGGAGATAGTTAATGAATAATTGAACTTTTGTAACATAAGATAAGGATCGGACAATGATATCGTACGTCACGTGACTAGGACATCAAATTTGTCATAGCTACGTTGCAACGTTTATGTGTGCCGGTCGTAAACGTGTGCCAACCCAAATAACAAAATAAGTGGATCATATAAAACATTATACCCACCTGTATTTATTATTATTGGTCCATTATCCTTTTGTTATATTCCTCAAATAGTTTCTGGTACGCTTTTATTACGAACTTTACCTTTACGAGAGCCATGAAGTGGTCTAAGTAGCACCGATGTAGTGAATCGGAAATTGGCTATCACTGAATTTATTGAAGAATGACCATGTGCTTGGGAAACTTTTTGATTCCTTTTTATAGCTAATGAGCCAGTGGTTATTCGCGTTAACAGGAAAATTTACTAAATATTCTCGTTTTTCGCCGTCCATACTTGGCTTACAATTATGTATAGCTCTTCTGTATTGATAGGAAATGTTTTTGTGTTTCATACATAATCATTTACTTTGTTGAAAAACTAAAAAAACTCGCTTGAAAATTCTAAACATTGTTTTTAATTATTGCATTGCCTTCCACTCTTAATATGTGTAACAAAAATTTAGATTAAACCGACTACTGCAAATAAGTAGAAATCACTTTCAAAGAATCTGTTAAATAGATACGTACCGAGCTTATAAAAGCGTGTTAAAAACAACGGATTCTTTGTTGTCTCCCATCTGTTAATATTTCTGTCAAATATTTTTACTCGGAGACACATAAAAATATTCAATTAAAGATAGCTATTAATGTGTACATTTCTTTTAAATAAGTACTGCTATTTTTCCTATAAAAACCGTCCAAAACTGACCACAAGCAGGAGAAACATAACCATGGGCTACATACTCTCTCTCTCTCCAGCCCATTTACGTCCCACTGTTGGGCACGGGCCTCCTCCACCTTGGGAGAGATTATGGTCTACTGTGCCGCGCTGACCAGGCGTGTTGTCATAGGGTTTCTTTTCGAGTTTCCGTCTCTCGCAGCGATGTTATCCGTGTGCAATATCCATTAACTGACTTTTACAGCACCCTTGGGAGGAGATGGGGTGGTGATACCCGTATTCTTAATCCGTCACCACAAGGAGAGCGGCTACATACTGTTAACCGTAAATTATAATTTTTGCCGGGCTGTACTCAAAATATATAGACCCGACCCGGTTAAAGCGAGGATGAACACAAAATAACACCTAAAATCATCACAACACAACTTAATAAGTCTTCTTACATTATAAAAAGATTACAAAAATGCAGCCTTAATGCCTAACACGTATAGCTCTAGTGTATTTAAGGACAGTTCTTGGCAGTTACATAACAATCACCAACATCGGTCAACAGTGGTATTTAGCAGTTCATCTATGCGGTCCTCTTCAGTTAAGTTATAGCGCCTAAGTTCAGTTGAAAATTCAAACGTGTGGATGTGTTTACTGCTGTTATTTAGTACGGTACGTGGTTGGTTTCGGACACAAATGCTTGATCTTAGTCTGTTTTACATTTTTGTCTGCCACCTTAGTACATTCTTTATGGCCATTTCATTATATAGGTATGTATTAAATGAGAATACCGATATTTACTTCTATTTACTTTTATGGTTATGAAATATAGGCAACAGCTGGCTATTTCCCGCAACTTGATACGCGTAGAATTTAAAAACAAAACCTTATAAAATTATGCCAAAAGGTCATCTTCTTGAACTAATCTATCTATTTCAAAAAACCGCATCTAAATTCGTTGCGTACCTTTGAAGATATAAGCTCACATAGCATATACATATAAGCATACATACAAAAATAACGACTTTGTTTTATCTAATACTAGCTGACCCGGCAAACGTTGTTATGCCATACTAAAAAAAAAGTTTTAAAAATAGATGTTGGCCGATTCTCAGACCTACTGAATATGTATGCAAAATTTGAGAAGAATCGGTCAAGCCGTTTCGGCGGAGTACGGTAACTAACACTGTGACACGTGAATTTTATATATTAGACTAGCTGTCCCGACAAACGTAGTTTTGCCATACCAAAAAAAAAAGGTTTGAAAAGTAGATGTTGGCCGATTCTCAGACCTAGAGGATATGTACACAAAATTTCATGAAAATCGGTCGAGCCGTTTCGGAGGAGTACGGTAACTAACACTGTGACACGTGAATTTTATATATTGGATATATAAAATTCACGTGACACGTGACACGTGAATTTTCTCAAATTTTACATACATATTCAGTAGGTCTGAGAATCGGCCAACATCTATTTTTCTAACTTTTTTTTTAGTATGGCAAAACAACGTTTGCCGGGTCAGCTAGTAATAAGTAAATATTTATGTCATGTCTATAACTGCGTCATTTTTCTTTAGCATTCGCTTATCCGTTCTATAGTTACAACAGCTCCCAACGAGTTAGAATAGGGGATTATATTAGCGGAGACCTAAATCTTACATACGGAGTTCCTCAGGGTAGTGTCCTCGGGCCTACTCTCTTTCTTTTATATCTTAATGACCTTTGCAACCTTGTCCTGCCTAACACTAAGATAATATCATACGCTGACGATACTGTTTTGTTGGTGCATGGTAATGATTGGTCTGAAGCTCGTATACATGCTGAGTCTTCTTTAATGGTTGTTATGTCTTGGCTTAAAAATAATATTCTAACTCTGAATCTAGAAAAATCCCAGTTCATCACCTTTTCTCCCAAATTAGCCTCACAGCCAGATTCCTCATTTTCCCTAACTGCTCACACATGCACGTCTAACTCTAACTGTCAGGAATGCACCTTGATAGAGCGTACTCACTGTGTAAAGTACTTAGGTGTAGTAATTGATTGTACTTTGTCATGGGCCGAACAAATTGCCCAATTGGTTGGCAGAGTTAGAAAATTAATATTTATATTTAAAAGCTTAAGGCACTCGGCTGACTTCACTACACTAAAAACTATATATTTTGCTTTAGCCCATTCTATTTTAACTTACTGCATCTCGGTTTGGGGTAGTGCTGGCAAGTGTCAAATGCTGCGCCTTGAGAGAGCTCAAAGGGCAGTACTTAAGGTGATGACTCTTAAGCCCATTAGGTTTCCCACCAGTGAACTTTACGCGTTATGTGAAGTCCCCACTGTTAGAATGTCTTTCCTTTCCAACATCATTCTTCGTAAGCACAGAGAACTGCCCTTTACTCCTCAAGTACACGAACAAAAACGTCGTAGTGACAGAGTCTGCCAGGTAAAGCCTGCTAAACTGACATTTGTACGTCGCCAGTTTCAATTTTTGAGTCCATTTATTTACAATAGCATAAACAAACAGCTCCAAATATATCCATTAACACTCCGACAGTGTAGAAAGCGTTTATTAGATTGGATTCAGAAGCTAAATTATGACGAGGTTGAATTTCTGGTTAAAATTTGATTTATTAGATTCCATTATCATAAACTTAATTATTATTTCAAAATTCAGAACTAGTTACAAATATAGTCTAATCTTCTTCAAAACATACACACACACAATTACACACTTATACATTATTACACACACAAACGTTTTTTTAGTTTTATATTGTAATACCTATTAAGTAGTTTTTAGTTATATAGATTGAAAAATTTTATATAGAACATATTTTTTAATAACTTGTAAATTGTTCGGAGGTGGGCGTTAATAGCTGCAACACAGTTTTTAAACTAATGCAGTTGTTACCGTGCACAAAGATCTTTCTGTGTATACCTGTAAGTTTTTCAATAAAAAATTTCTATTTCTATTTCTAACTTACACTGTAAATCACAGTATTAACGGTTATCATAATCTTATCGTCCTATACTCACACTACAACTTAAAGACATGTTCAAGACATAACATAAGTTATGTACCTATGAATAAGTGACTATTTGCATAAACGTTACCAAGACGTCGCGTCCTAAGAAAATCTAACGATATTTCTCTACGTCGATTATCATCAAATACTAGTATAGTACTATTGGCATATGATACGACAAACTTATATACATAAACATTATATAATTTGATACACATATATTGTATTGAAAGCACTAGAAACTATAAATATGTAAAGAGCTGAATGTCCAGAAATGATGTCCACTTGGCACTGTGCCCTCTCACTAAAGGTTGATCGTTACTACAAATTACAGACATTCTCCGTCCGTCCTATGTGTAATTTTAGTCAAATTTGTTCTTGCACAGTTCTTGATTCTATATTTGAATTTAACGTGCTTTTAAATATACGTTAGACATTCCTATTTTGAAATAAAATGTAGATGCCATTTTGTTCCGAAATTTAACCGCTTTTTTTAAAGTGCTTAGGTATTTATTTAAATCTACAAGGTTGTCAGGAATAAGGGATATTTTATACCATCTTTAAAACATTTAGAATGTTCTCAATTTGACAGTGTTTTTTTAAGTTTGTTGCTATAGAGCTTTCGACTAGTAAAACCGATTTTGATGATTATTAAAACACTAGCTGTTGCCTGCGACTCCGTCCGCGTGGAATTCAGAAAATATTCTCCGTTTTAGCAACATTTTTCACTACTACTTCGCTCCTATTGATCGCAGCGTGATGTTATATAGCCTATAGCCTTCCTCGATAAATGGACTATACAACACAAAAGAATTTTTGAATACAAACAAACTCTTCAGCTTTATATTATTAGTACAGATTTTTTCTAACATTTAAAAGATCTAAAATCAATAAATTAGATTTCAAAAACAATTTTCAATTTGCTAATAACAAAATAAAGACTCCCATTCGCTTACAGCGTTTACAATTGAACATGACAAATAGTGTCAATATAGTGATGAATCGTTCACTCCGTGATGTGATATCGATACTCGCTCTATCGACTGTTCCCAGTATTTACTTGTGACTTAATCGATAGTTAAATTGTTTCAATTCAAGTAGTACCTTCTATTATTTGTATTGTTAATGTAGATAACATACTATTTTCTGCTCCCATAAATTTGTAGTTTATTGTGTGATAGGCAAACGTAGTTTGTATGTTTGTTTATTCATGTGCAATAAACTCCTAAGCTATTGAATGGATATTCATACTATAATACCACCAGATACTCGAAGATTAGTTGGTGAGAACATTTGGTGTATAATTTGACATAATTATGTATAAATTATTATAATATATGTTTATTGATAGGTTTAGACAGATAAACAGACCTAGAAATAAGACTATAAACAAGAAATAGTAAAAACTGGTCAAATAAGCTCCCAAACCCCGTGTAGTCTGCAAATAGAATACAGAAACGAATGGTATCTAATTGTTTTCGTTTTGTCAATGGACTTTTCAAATCGATTCTTCTGGTTGCCACCTAAAAACTTAACACATAAATTTCATAGAAATATCATCCAACAATAGAAATATAACAATAGACATCTTTAAGCGATTTTCATCTTCTAAAAAGAAACCCAAAAACTAATTATTTTCATGAACCTTTCAAATCTGGCAATAATCAAATTTTATTTATCATGAGTATACTTGAACTATGATCTATTGAGTTCCCCCTCTCTCCTTAAATCCCCTGCCTCCCTGCGTGGGGGTAAGGCATAAAACTTGGAAAATCGGACGGCATCCGATCGGTGTACTGTCAATAATTGATAATGGATGACGTCATTATGTCAGCTTGTGATTGATTGGCTGTTCCGGACGGTTCATGCTTTTATGCAGGGATAACAGTAAAACAAGTTAGCATATTATGTTTTGGAGTTTTGATGACAGAAATAGAGTAAACGTTGGCGGGTCGCAAAACTATCGATAGTTTTATGTTATCAGTGGAACAGGCCTAGTAACGTAGTTGTAATAGCGCCGTCTACTAAACATGAGGTCATGAGTTCGATCCCTGACACAACAATATTTTTTTTATTTATTTGTTACACCCTTTAACCTTTTAACACCTTTTACTTGAAACACTCTAATAGCTAGCTTCTCTTATGTTAAAGACATCAATAATAAAAATTTTATCCTGGAAATGTAACTTTAGCTCTACAAAGCAAATATCTTGACCTTTCAATACGAATATATTGAAAATAATCTACTTATACATATTTTTTTTTTTTTCATAGACATTTCACACAACGTCCTCTGGCCCCAAACTAAGCTTATATGCTTGTGTTATGGGTACCAGAATACTGATATAATACATAAACTAATTTTCTTTTGTAAATACATACTTATAATACATAGTAAACAACCAGACGCAGTACAAACATTTTTATGACAATTAAAAACATCACACAAATAATTGTCCTGACCGGGAATCAAACCCGAGACCCCATGATCTGCAGTCCGTTATATGAACCACTACACCACGAGGCCCGTCATTATGATAAATCTGTTTGCATTTTGAAATAACAGCGTTTTACTAAATATATACAATTACATTTACGTTTCTCTGTCCCAGGTACTATCCGGATCATCATCATCATCATAACATCACGCTTTTTTCCCATGGGGGTAGGCAGAGACTATAGAGCGCCATTTGCTACGATTTAAACATACTTCCTTGGCTTCATCCACACTCTTTATAACGATTTTAACTAAATTTAATTATGAGGTAGCTATTGGTATAAGGAACAACCATATACCAATAAATAAATAAATAATACATAAATAACGAAAGAACAAGAAAATAAGAGCCTCCACCCCTTTTCTTGCCCAGGGCGATTTAAAATCTAGCTAATAGATGTTGTAGACTGATAACATCCTCTGTGAGAGACGGAAAACTCAAAAATAAGCCCTGTCAGTGCGGCAAAGTAAACCCTAATCCCTTCTAAAGTGGATGAGGTCCGTGCCCAGCAGTGGAACAATAGTGGGCTGGAGAGATATAGGAAAAAACCTAGACTTATTTGATTTTACAACAGATTTGAGTATTCTGAGAAAAAATTAAGAACCCTTTTACGTCACGACAAATTTTTAATTTATATAAATCACAGAGTATCTACTGCTAGTTTTGTAATATATTGTCGACACACAAATATAAAGATTACCAGGTGGGCAAGTCCCGTATTTCAATGGTGTCACAATGGCATCACAATAACACATTATAACCTCAAAAAATTAACAATAGACTACCAAAATTTATAAAATTCGCCACTAAGCAATCAGTTATTGTATTTATTTGCAATAACACTAAATAACCAATTGTTTAGTGGCGACTTTTATCAAGTTTGGTAGTCTATTGTTAATTTTTTGAGCCACAAACAACAACAACGCCACAACGTGCGGTCTTGCGCTAACTGCATCCAGCGGCCCCCGGCGTATTTGCCGATATCGTCGGTCCACCTTGTTGGGGGCCGCCCCACGCTGCGTCGTCCGGTTCGTGGTCGCCACTCGAGGACCTTCCGTCCCCAACGGTCATCAGATCGTCGAGCGATGTGGCCTGCCCATTGCCACTTCAGCGTGCTAACTCTTCGGGCTATGTCGTACATACCAGTCCTTCTACGGATCTCCGCATTCCGGATCTTATCACGTAGGGAAACACCGAGCATAGCCCTCTCCATAGCACGCTGCGCGACTCTGAGTTTTGTTATGAGGCCGACATTCAGGGACCACGTCTTAGTTCCGTAAGTCATCACTGGTAACACACACTGGTCATAGACCTTTCTTTTCAGGCACTGAGGTATTTTGGACGTGAAGATGTGCCTAAGCTTCCCGAACGCTGCCCAGCCGAGTTGGATTCGTCGGTTGACCTCTTTCTCGAAGTTGGATTTGCCCAACTGGACTGTTTGTCCTAGGTAGACATAATGATCGACAACTTCGAGAATCGCATTCCCAACAGATACTGGTGCTGGAGTGACATGGACATTGAACATGACCTTGGTTTTATCCATGTTCATCCTCAAACCAACCCGTTGGGATTCATGGGTACATAATATCCTACTAATATTATAAATATGAAAGTTTGTGAGTATGGATGTTTGTTACTCTTAAACGCAAAAAACTACTGAATGGATTTTAATTAAACTTTACAATAATGTAGCTTATACATCAGAATGATACATAGGCTACTTTTTATCCTCGACGGGCCTCGTGGTGTAGGTTCATATAACGGACTGCCGATCATGAGGTCTCGGGTTCGATTCCCGGTCAGGACAATCATTTGTGTGATGTTTTTAATTGTCATACAAATGTTTGTACTGCGTCTGGGTGTTTACTGTGTATTATAAGTATGTATTTACAAAAGAAAAGTAGTTTATGTATTATATCCGTATTCTGGTACCCATAACACAAGCATATAAGATTAGCTTGGGACCAGAGGACGGTGTGTGAAATGTCCATGAATATTTATTTATTTATTTATTCATCCCGAAAGAATGCAAGGTTCCCGTGGGATAAGAAGTGGTGTCCTAAAAGCACCTTTTACTGCCCGATTTATTATCTTTTTTACCGCGAGTAACACCGCAGGGCACAGCTTGTACAAAATATATTAACAACTACTTATAATTACTAACTAATTATAATCAATCATAATTTAATATTATATGAATTATTGAATTGTCCGTGTAGTAACGAATTAAGAATACAAGTGTCACCATCCCATTTCCTCCCCAGGATGCTGTAACAGCCAGCTAAGGAATATTGTGCACAGTTAACATTTTCTGTGACAGAAAACAGGAAACTAAACCCTATGCCAACACGCCTGGTCAGCGTGGCATAGTAGACCATGTTCCCTTCCTGGAAGGTGCCCGTGCCCAACAGTGGGACTTGGGTGGGCTGGAGTGAGAAAGAGTGAGAATTATTGAATATTATGTACTGTAATATTTCCATTATAATTATTTACGTTATTTTGTCTGTAGAACAGTAATAGGAACCTTCTACAACATTTGTCGATAATGCTTCGCTCCTATTAGTCGCAGCGTGATATGAAGCCTATAGCCTTCCTCGATCCAAAGAATTTTTCAAATCGGAATTCTAATCGGAATTTGCTTTATTACAATATTATATTACAATATTAGTATACAAGTATAGATAAATTTACATAATTGAGACAGTGATTCACTTTACTACGTAGATAATGAACAACAGCACTTACAATAATTGTATTAAACTCCAACATAAGCTAGTACTATTACACAGTGGCGTGCACTCCATACAAGCTGACAGGCTCTGCTTTACTTGCCATTCACAGATATTTTAATAAAACGTTCGTATGATTTAGATGACTTTATTCATGTATTTACTATTAATTAAACAAAATATTATAACTTAAAAACGCCTACCTAATAATTCATAAATAGCACCAATATGTGCTTGCAAATTGTTTTTTGCCAGGCGTTTGGCGAAGGAATAATATTGGTCGGACGAACGCATCGGACAAGCTCCACGCCGCTCGCCTGCCATGAGTTCATATGTGTGTAGAAATTTTGGTGTCCGTGCACAGTTCCCAAACGCACACAGGCTTACATATCCAAGACGATTTATACTGAAAATCCTGCCGTCTGCTTTCGCGATCGGATGTTATCGCGAGTATTCGGCAATGTTCGTTCGTTACTTATTTACGTTTTAAATATAGTCGGAAGCAGTGTTGCCAGAAGGTTACATTTTTTACATTTTACGTAACTTTTGATCAGTTCATGTAACATGTATGTAAGAAACAATTTTAGTTAGATTTAAGTAACTTCTCAAGAATTACAAAAGAGGTAAAAATGAAAAAAAAATCTTGAAAAATTAAAATATTCTTATCTAAATTTATTTAATGAAAACAAAAACTACCGCAAAAAATTAAAAAGGTTATAATTATATTGATAAATATAATTTTTTTTAAATTATTGTGTACAAGAAAAAATAAAATAATAATAATTTTTGATCTGCGAGCTGAAAATTACATGAGCGTGAATGTAGCAGACATCAGAAAAATTTAAAACTACAAATAAATAGAGTAAATAATTTAAAAAATAATATTTATAAAAAATGCATTTATTAATTTGAAAATTTTTTAAATGCGCATTTAAAAAAAATCTTTTATTAATTATTTACTCTATTTGTAAATAATTATAAATTTGGCTGATGGCTGTTACATTCACACTCATAAAATTACCACTACGTAAGTTTTAGTTTAAAAATGTAACTTTTCATGGATGCCAACGTAACTTTCGACCAAATCACTCTGGCAACACTGATTTTGGTTCGACGGAGGCCATTCGGAGGTGATTCATTGAACTGTTTAATATTGAGTTTCTTTAATTTAATAATTGTATGGATTTTCGTTTGTTGATTTTAAAATGTTATTTGATTGTGAAATGTGTGTTGATAGTGTGTGTTTGTTAAAAATTAAAAATAACAAGTTCTCACAATTGTCGTTCGGTGAAAAAATTCAAATTGTGTCTATAGGTAGATGTATACCCGAGTTACAACTTAATCAACAAAAGGGTAACGTAACTAGAAAATTTCATGTTAAAAGTTATGAAACGTATAACTGGCTATGTGGTTGTGTACACGAATAAATTATTTTGTTTCCCTTGCATATTGTTTAGTAATTCTAGTACAGTGTGGACTGATTCGGGATATTCAGATTTGAATAATTTCCATTCCGCGACAAAGAATAAAATATAAAAAAATAGAAAGAAAGCTTAAAATTAAATACTTTTGGTAAATCTCGTATCGAAACGAGTATCAACAGTCAGTTACGATTAGATATACCGACATCTATGGACAAATTGCGTTATTTTTTGCGTCTATAAGTTGTGTAATAGATAGCTGATGAATTACTTCACAATCCATAATCACTAGATGGCAGTTTTTATCTTCAGTCCACTTTACGCTTTGTGTTTAGTAAACAAGTGGTTTTGAAGTTCCAGCGGATTGTCGTAAGTAGTTTAGTTTTATTTATGAGTTCATAGATTATTAATATTATTATACATCAAGATAAACTAGATGATTTGTGCTTTATAATTAAGTATACATATAGCATACAAATCACAGTTTTAAGAGTAAAATCGAGTTATATTTTGAATTGTTATGTTTTCTCCTCTGTCCTCTTCTGTTCTCATTTTTAATACTTTAAAATAAAATTTCAGATCTTAAAAAATAGATAGATTTCATCTGTAGTCTTCTAGTAATTATTCGTAGTATTTGTCTTCACTCTAGGTATTATAGATAAGAAGCTATAAAGGTTTTTTGTTACAACATGCGAGCGCGGTACCGATCGAATCAGCGCCACGCGTAGCTGGACGGACAACGGTATAATAGGTATTAACTAAAAAATGAAAACAGCTATTGCTGTATCTTAAATGTTTCGCTATTTTTTTGCACACATTTATATTAATTAAAATCGTTAGTCTATAATAAACAGTTTTTATATAAAAAAAGTTCTGTTAACATTGCCGAATTGTGTTATAGACGCTATCAATTTTCATTTTTTAGTTAAGTTAAGTTTAGGTCTGCACATAGAATAGGCACCAATGTAACTCGAAAATTTCATGTTAAAAGTTATGAAACGTATGTACATACGTACATGTACGTATGTATGTACGTACGTAGTTATTGTTTAGTAATTCTAGTACAGTGTGGACTGATTCGGGATATTCAGATTTAAATTTGTTCTGTTGGCATGGTTTCCGACTTAGAGATCCGTCGCGTGGCTATGCTAAAAATCTATAAGAGTACTACCTACAGTATAAGAGCCTACCCTGCTTCAAAATTATGTGCACGCCACTGCTATTACATAACAATAAGAGAACAGACTCACCGGGTTCCGTAATGCCTAAGCTAGATTCCATTAGACTGCCGCATTATTAAATAAAAATCCTGAAACAAAATAAACATATTTTAATTACTGCTATATAAAAAATACAAATGTGGTGTCGTGGGACACCAGGTAGGAACGAAGTTCCTTCGGCTAATGGAGAATCGACACAATATGCAAAAAAAAATGCTCAATTTTATGTAGGTTTTCTTGATTTTTCTCTTAAATTTTGCTGATTAGTTTTTATTTAAGTACAGGAAAGTATTTAGGAAATTCTGTATTTTAGGAAATAATAAATTACGTAAAATAAAATAAAAATCGTAATTCAAATTATCAATTAAAATAACAAAATATGTCTCTTTATTTTTGTTTGACAACATAAAATTACATAGAAATAGAAATAATTACAAAAAAGTTTATTATTATTATAAGTAATTCTTATTAATCAGTCTCGTCATTAAGAAGAACGAAAAGAAAAAAGGAGAAAGAGTAAGGTATTATACACTACTCGCTTGTGTATACGACTGTCGCGCCTGCGCACGTCTCATTTAACGGTTTTATTCCACGGACTTTTTCTTACGGTTTTACTATCACTTTTTTCAGTTCGGTCGCGCAGCAAAACCCCTATCTCCTCCAAGCCTGCCGTAAGGAACTTCGTTCCAAATTTTCATACAACGCCATCTGGTATCACATTAAGACACTAAGCTTAATACTTGTGTGGCCCAGCATACGAATGAAAGTTATGTTGGGCATCTCTAGTGGTTCATGTAGCGGACTGCCATTCACGAGGTCGCGGGTTCGATTCCAGCACGTGACGATCATTTGTGTGATATTACGTATATTTATATACGGTTTTATTAAATTTATACTCCTTTTGTCGCGTTAAGAAAAATAATGAGAGTAAATATTTATGCTGCGCATGTATACCATCGTAAAAGTGACACCATGATATTAATTACTATCTTAGTTATCTTATTTAAGAATATAAGTGTCACCACTCCATTTCTTCCCACAGAATGCTGTAAGAGTCAGCTAAGGGATATTATATATTGTGTGATATCCATAAATGTCATACAAAATATGTTTGTACTGCGTCTGGGTGTTTACTATGTATTATAAGTATGTATTTACAAAATAAAAGTAGTTTATGTATTATATCCGTATTCTGGTACCCATAACACAAGCATATAAGCTTAGCTTGGGACCAGAGGACGTTGTGTGAAATGTTCGTGAGTATTTGTTTATTTATTATTATATAAATTATAAACAGTTAACATCAACTATGAGAGACGGAAAACTCGAAACTAAACCATTGGGTTTAGTTTCGAGTTTTCCGTCTCTCTCTCCGTCTCTCTCCGTCACAGCTGGGCACGGGCCTCCTCCACGTGCTGGCATTGGCCAGCACGTGCAGGAGGCCCGTGCCCAGCTGTGGGACGATAATGGCCTGGAGAGAGAGAAAATTAATTACATACATTGGAAATGCCCGCGCACATCGTAACTTTGAAGTTAGTTACAATCATAGGGTAATCAAAGAACAAACAAAGAAGTATAATTTCTTACGTGCGTACATAAGTATGTACACACAATTTTTTTGTAAATAAACATAAAACATAGTACATATATTTAAATATAAAATAGCGTATTTGTTTGCGTTCAGCATACAATAAATTGTCTTCTAATGGAAGAGGAATCCACGACCTAAGATATCAGAATTGCTGCGGTATCTATCGAATTTCTCATTCCATTAATTAAACTCCGTGATGATAAAGCATTCACCACAGAGGTCTTGGGTTCTAATAACGTATGAAATAAAGTGTTATTGATTTAAACTAATACCGATATAACCGAATTACAGCCATTTTTAAGCATTTTTCACTTACGCTAGGGAATCACAAAAATGTTTAAACTAATAACAACTTTTGAAATAGCTGAAATGTAGGCGATTCCCGATATTGCAACTACAAAGTTAAGTTGGTGAGTTTCTTTAAGCTTAATTAACTGTTTATTTGTATTTAGTTATTTATGTTTTTCGGTCGAGTCGGTACGGAACCCTAAGTGTGCGAGTCTATCTCGCTCTTGACGGGTTTTATGTCGCCTTCATATTGTCTCTCACACAGCCCATCCATCTTTTCTTTGGTTTCTAACTATTGAAGTGTATGAAATATTTGATATCCGAGTAATTAAGCTAAGTTCTGTAGCAGAAAACTTTGAATAAAAGGTCAATAAAAGAAACAAAATTTCTACCAAAGGACACGTACAGAAATTGCTAAAAACGAAACATGTTCGAGCAAGAATATCTACATAAAACTGGTCTCATGGTTTTCCACATCAAAAGAGAATTTGATCTTCTATATAAAGACGACGAAGTTTTATACACTTTCCGCCTTATTCATAATGACTTATCGGAGGTTTAAAAGTTCGCTAAAATAGGTTCGCGAAAATTGTCAATACTTGTTATTCATTGGTCTTTTTACGCTAAAAGGTTTATTATATCTCCGATAAAATCTCCGTATAAACCTCCGATAGGTCCTTATGAATAAGACCGTTTATCTTTTATCGTTTTATCATAATACATCTGAGTCTTAGTCTGTTTAGAAAGAAAATTGGAAGATGCCATAACAGTCACCACAGGAGAAATTGACACCAAGAACTCTCTTTTTTATCTTATTTGAAATCTATCTAAAAAAAACTGGTTTTTAACAATTATATTGTTTTCAAGAATGAAAATACTTTTTTGTTATCAAATTTTTTGAGTTAACTCATCATTTATCTTTTTTTCCTTTTATTTAATGATTCGTTTACTTTTACTTATGAAACTAACAAAGTTATTTTTGTAAGTAAACATAGCTTGAGTACGTCGTAACTATACACTAAGTTGTAAACATGCAAAAGTTCACCATACATCGTAGGGCCAACAGTTAAAGTAAATTTTTACGTGTAGTAAAACGGCAATGGAACGAATTGGGACCATTCACAACCGGTGATAGGAAGTGCTCGTAAAATACACGAGTTTATTATCTATACGCATATAATAAAACTGAGGCTAACCTCTCAGTTTCTGAGAATAACTTAATAGTAGATACAGAAGTGAAATGAACACATGAATGAAAACATGAATTTATGAAGCCAAAGAATTGTTTTGATGATAGCAGATCGTGCTCTATAGTATCTGTCTACTCTCATGGGAAAAAGGCATGTTGATGATGATAATGTCACAGAAGAACTGTATGAAGTTATAGCTGTTGGCCGCGACTCCATACGCGTGGAATTAGGAGAATTTTCCCCGTTCTTGCTGTTGCAAGAATATTTCACTACTGCTTCGCCCCTATAGGTCCCAGCGTAATGTTATATAGCTTATAACCGTCCTTGATAAATGCCCTATCTAACACTGAAAGAATTTTTCAAATCGGCAGTGGCAGTGGTTCTTGAGATTAGCGTGTTTAAACAACAAACAAACAAACTCGTCAGCTTTATAATATTAGTATAGATATAGGTAAGTTCCTACATTTTATTTTTTTGTGATACTTTCAATACAAAACATATTTTTGATAAGTAAGTACAAGCTTATTTTTGAAGTGAAACTTCTTTAGGCTCATGCGCCTAAAATGGGTAAAATTTTTACAAGAAATAAATACACGAAAAAACAAAGTTTAGGTACACACATATTAAACTATAAAACTCAAAATTATCGTACATATAGTTTTACCTGCCGAATTAATAGTATAGCCATACAAATTTCTTATATTATTCATATTACAAATATTTGTACCTAGTGAGAATCGCACAGACTACAAAGAGTATAATAATAATTATAGATATACAGACTAATAGCAATCTTGTAGGAATTATACAAATAAATGATTTCCAGTACACGAAGTACACCTAGCAACATGGCCACCTATCTAAATATTGATACGACATCGATATCTTTTAGTAATATTGTGTAGAAGAACGGGTAGTTTATAACATGAATGTCAATAAGATGATAAATTAAAACTGGCGCATCCATTATCTGTCCGCATCGCTGTGAGCTTCGGAAACGATCAATCAGGGAGACATTCGCAACGAAAAACAATATAGAGGCACAGTGGCGACCTCTACAATACATGTTTTAACATACAATAAATAGAAGCTTTTTATAAGACAACTATACCGCGTGACAGATAAAGCTTCTATTATCATCATCACAATTAAATCATCATGATATTATGACGTAACCATTACACAGTCATAAGCATATCATCAAGATACACAAAAATCATCAAAATACACAAAACACCGTACGCCCGTCTGTCACCAGGCCGTATCTTAGGAACGGTGATAGCTACAAATGATGTACTTCTGTTGCCGCTGTAACAAATACTGAAACCCAGATTAAAATAAATATTAATAAAAGGGATACAACAATCATTTTGGCGATTCTTGATAATATGCATAAGGTGATATAATTATTACACCCTGATATATTGATATCTTTCCTGACGGGCTTCATGGCCTAGTGGTTCATGTAACAGACTGTCGATCACGAGGTCGCAGGTTCGATTCCCGCTCGGGACCATCATTTGTGTCATCTTTGTACTCTCTACGAATTCATTTACAAATACTTTTGTTTTAAATTAATCACGATATCTCGAAGATTTTTCAGTTAGAGCATGGTAAAACTGATTTCCCAATTCCGAACAGCTTCGTACGTAACAATCAAAAAAGAAATAATAGAGACTGCTGCTAGTCGAACCTAAAAAAATATATATGTGCAAATCAACGGCTAATAAACAAAGGAAGCGTTTGTATCTGGATTTTTCTGATTTTTAGATGAACCAAAATATTCCACCATTCGTAACGTGCGAGTTAATAGTACAAGCCGTAAAAAGTCAAAGCGAAGGGCCCTTTGCAAAGTTAGTAGGTGTACCATGAGCTTTTGTGTTATACCTATACTATAGTAGTTTTATTTTTAGCATAAAAAAGGTTTTAAATTGCTGTTTAGATATTTTTGGAAATATGCACAAACTAGGAAACTTTCACTGTGTGTTTCCTTCTTGTAGTTATTTTTAACAACTTCAAATAATCTACTTAGTTTAAAAACTAAAAAACACGCTTAAATATCCTGAATATTTTTTAAATGATTGCACTGTCTTTGTCATGAATACTAAATTCTATGCTACCTACTTACAAAACGTTGACGGTTTATATTGTCAGAGACATAAGTTTCTGTTGTCACATGTTGTCAAAATCGTAGTAAACACAAGTAAACAATTATTATAATTTTACCTGATTCTATAAACAAAGCGTTTTTATGTGAAATTATCTGATTGTATATGAAAGGCATACGAAGAAATACAATAATCTTGGTGAGTCTACTCATATACAATTAAACTAACAAGTGTGGTCATGGTGATACTTCAACATGCTATTCTAGTAATTCTGATCAAGGAATTGGGATTATTCTTTTAAATTATTGCATTTTCATCGGTCCTTGTTAGGTGTGCAAAATTTCAGATCAATCCGTCTACTGCAAGTGGCTGAAAATCGCTTTCAAAGATTCCGTTACACAGATTAATACATTGATAGATACATACCAAACTTATAAAAGCGTGTTAAAAAAGGAGGAGGTTCTCAATTCGTCTGTATGTTTTATTTAATGATTATTACCTCATAACTTTTTACTTGGCGAAGCGAATTTAATGATTCTTTTTTTATTTGAAAGCTGGTTCCCCTTTGGTTCCATTGGCACCAGGTCAGGATCAGATGGCTATCTTCTGAGAAATCGAGAGAAACCCTCAAATTTCAAGGGACATAAAGTCGGTAAAACTTTAAAAAAAAATATTATTATGATTAAATGAACCCCACTTTAATATCTACTCACATCATAAGTAAAAAGCTTTATTAACGTCAAGATGACGTTTGGAAATCGTCTCGTAGATACTCGGGCCCGTCTTCTTCACAAGATATACTTGGCACATGCCCAGGGCCTCGTAATAGTTAAGTTAGCCTCCTAATTCCTACTTCCTCATATTTCTGTACTTATTCTAATGCCCCACCATATATTCACATGTGCCCAGGGCCCTGAGTCGGGTATTTCAACGGTGTCACAACTGTACCATTATTGTACCATTATGGTGCAATAGTAAAGTTTTTGGTAGTCTACTATTATTGTGTCGTCATAACGACTTCATCATTGACTTACAATTGTCAAAGTGACATAAATTGCTAGTCTCGTACACAAATACTTCACAATTGCAATTCAATGACTGAAATGTTTCGGTAGTCTGCTATTTTGAATTTGACAGTAATATTTTTAAATTTTCCTGTGTCGACAGATTGCCATAAATAAAAAATAGATAGATAGAAATATTAGAAATTGTTCTTTGTAATTTATTGCAATTTACTAATCTCCTAAACTTCACATTGCTTTTTATACTAATAAATAGTATGTACAAATATATCTAAACGAAGTCTAGCATGATTAAATGTTTAAATTTATTAGTAGTTTTTCGAAAATCACTTCATTTAACGCATTTTTTAAAAACGGCAACACATACATACCATTCTAACACAATTCATAGATAAAAGAGACCGAAAATTCAATGCATAGATAAAAGAGATCGACAATTCTATTACCATTGAACGACCGTTATGACGGCATATAGCAGACTACGGATATTTGACTTCAATTGCAACGGTATCGTGCCGGTATTGTGCCGGTATGACAATTGTTCCAAAATAGTAGACTTGAGCACCAGGGCCAAAATCTCTAGTAGGTAAGAGGCCCTGCGGATACTCTTACTTATTTAAGTTAAAATACGACTAATCTTTCTTTACAGATTAAAAATATGCTCTCTTCTTCAAAAAATCTCTCTTAGTTTTTCTTATATCTATCACGTTATAAAAATAAATCGCTGTATCTATAAATAGTCCGAAATAATAACTCTTTAATAACTCTTTATTATTACAGATGATATTACAAGTTTTTGACAATTTAGCACTATTACAAGTTTTTGATATATAACATTTCATTTTTATCATCAGTTCACTCTAGATTGGAGTGCTGGAGCCTAAACTAGGCAGAGCCTGTATTTCAGGACGCCAGCACCCCGTGACAAGTACAATATAGTTGCGCACATTATTTAAACATTTCTTACATAGATTAAACAAACAACAATGCAGTCATAGTTAGTAGGTGTTGGTGTGAGTGGGTGTGTGTATGAGTGTGTATGTTGTGTGTAGTGTGTGTAATGCGCGTCTAGTGAGATTAAGTATAGGTTTTATTTAGATAATAAGAAAGTTTTAAGGGCCTACATCAATATTATCGCCGACACGTACATATCAACACAGCCAGCAGGTACAGAGAATGAAGAACCAGGGCCATCCCTTCTGCTCACTCAAAATCCACCAAACGCAGTTTAAACGCGATAATAGACCGACAGATGAAAAAAATAAAAAATGACAGAGGTTGTTTCGCTAAGGTTTTATATCGAGAAAACCCCTTCAATCGCGCTTCTGAGCCCATGCGATCCTAGATCATACATTGAAAAAACATACACTCAAAAACCAGAGCTCCAGCCATTCAATCCAAAGATACAATGAAAACCTCGTACGTAGAAAAATGCACGAAGAATTTCGGTATCCTCTTAACGTGGTACAGTTAGGAGATCTTCAGTTGTTTCGTAGGTCAAGGTCAACAAATATTCACGTGTTTTTATTTTACATTGTTTTTTTGTTAGGAAATATATAGATTGAGTTAGATTGATTTTATTATACAGAAAATAGCCAAGAAAGCAGAAGAAGCGGTTAGTTAGGAATGTATGAAAATTTATATTAGTAGGGGTTACTGGGTTAAAGCGTCTTTTAGATAAATTTACTTTTGAATTGAAGGTTAGCAATGAATGTTGTTTTAAGACGATATGGAGTATATAGAGCTGGCGTATTGTCAACACTTTGCATTTATCGTAAAGCTGGGTAGTAGGGAAACGATAGGGCAGGAAATATGAGACCTTTAGTATTGCACGCTGAGCCCTCTCCACTTTTATTAATGTTGATTTATGTGCTCCTCCCCAGGAAGCAATGCAGTACGTTATTAGTGACTGGCAAAGACTGAAGTAAACCATCCGCCTTAGGCTTTCATCCGCTACATGTCTTAGGTTTTTAAAAATATAGATAAGCTTGCGGAGTCTGGCCGTGAGTGAGTCAATATGCTGATGGAAGCCCAAGGCAGAATCTAGTATTATTCCTAGGTACTTGACTTCAGAAACTTGTTGTAACGGCGTACATGTGCATGCGGGGTTCTGTGGGCTATCACATGTGTGTACTTTTATAGACAGTGTGGAGGTGTGGATGGCACTGCGGGACGAAAAGGGTATGAATTTTGTTTTGTCTATGTTCAAAGTAAGAAAATGGTGTCGGAGCCAGTTGACAATAGTGTTAAGACCCTGTTGTGCACGCTCGTAGACACCATCCCAGGACTCTGAACAAAACAGTAGGGCAGTGTCATCTGCGAACGAGTATATACTACCATTGAATAATTTTATCGCACACAGGTCGTTAATGTAAACAAGGAATAGAGTAGGTGAGATCACACTCCCTTGTGGAATACCATGCTTGACAGGTAGCTCTTTACTAATGTGATTATTCACCTTAACGCACTGCGTACGACCGTGGAGGTAGTTAGTGAACAGTTTGAGTTGAGTTCCCCTTACGCCAATGCGCTCCAACTTCTCCACAAGGATGGAAGCAGAGATGGTATCAAAGGCCTTTGCTAGGTCTAGGAAGACGCCCAAAACCTTCCGACCCTGATCTAGGTTTCTTACTATCTTGTCGGTAAGGTCATGAACTGCGTCCGAAGTTGAACGGCCAGAGCGGAACCCATACTGAGAGGGTGATATCGTGTCTGTTTTTATAAGGTAATTCTTAAGACGAGAGTTCATAATTCGTTCCAATATGTTTGATAGGGAGGGCAAGATAGCAATGGGTCTGTAATTAGTGATAAGGTCTCTGCTCCCACCCTTGTGGACAGGTTGTATTACTGTTTTTTTAAACGCCTGAGGAAATATCCCAGTAGCAAAACAGGTGTTAAATATATGAGTGAGTGGCTGAACCAGGATACTTCTGTTCCGTTTAATCATATCAACAGATATGTTGTCCCAACCGACAGTTGCACCACTCTTCAGGGAATTTATTATTTGGTTCACCTCCCCCTCGTCAGTGGACAACAATACCATAGAGTCCGACGGAGTACAAGTCGGACGCATACTATGATACGGAGATGGTTGTATTTGGCTCGCCAGTTTAGCACCTATATTAGTAAAGTACGCGTTTGCTGCTTCTACTGCTCTAGTTGGAGTGGACTCTAAGGTGAGTAACGCGGAAGGATCGTCTTTTTTTGTGGTTCGGTTCGTAATTTTGTTAATTGTTTGCCATAATTTCTTATTGTTATGAGATGCATTGTTCAGCTCAGCTTTTTCATACTCGCGTTTGAGTTTTTTAAGAATTTTGTTGAAAAAATTCCTATATCGTTTATAAGAAAGCTGGAGTATTACATCATTCGGATTTCGTTTCAATTTCAAATAAAACAACATAGGATAAAAATTATTACTTTCTAAAAATAATTATGAAAGTAAACAGAGAATCAACATTGTGAAACGCCTCAGGCTATACTTTATTAATATGTAAAAGATAAAAGAAGATATTATCTTCTATCTTTAAAAGTTAAGATTTTAACATCTTTGCTATAGTAGATCTATACTACTTAACAAATTTATTACTAAAGTTGAATATTTCAAATAATTGGTCAAGTGCGAGTCGGACTCGCGCACGAAGGGTTCCGTACCATTATCTATGCAACATAAGGCAACGTTATTAGTATCGAGCAAGAAACGGTAAAAAAATCATGTTTGTTGTATGGGAGCCCCCCTTAAATATTTATTTTATTTTATTTTTAGTATTTGTTGTTATAGCGGCAATAGAAATACATCATCTGTGAAAATTTCAACTGTCTAGCTATCACCGTTCTTGAGATACAGCCTGGTGACAGACGGACGGACGGACGGACGGACGGACGGACGGACGGACGGACGGACGGACGGACGGACGGACAGCGAAGTCTCAGTAATAGGGTCCCGTTTTTACCCTTTGGGTACGGAACCCTAAAAAATGTGCTGAATAAAGCTAACATACTCAGCTTAGTTACTTACGCCAGTTCTTCTGAGCGGAATGCATGACCTGAACTGGTGGTTGGGAAAAAATGTTAACTTATCATATAAGCAAAATATGACTTCGTGATTAATTTTATTCTTTTTACATTATTTCTTTACACTGACGGCAATATGGACCTAAATACTGATTTAGGCAGCCGCAGGTATGAATCCTATTCTTTTTAATTATTAGAAAGAGTTCTATTCATATACATCTAAGTGTATACATCTAAGTGTTTTTTTTAAATACTGTACGAGATTACAAATATTATCTTTATGTACTTAGCAGTAAACAAATATGTCGAAAGAATTAAATCAAAGGGAATATGTAAAAAATATTATGAAAAAAAAAATTATTAACAACTGATGATGTCTAAAAGAAGAATATGGAAGTAAAATATTCCTGTACCGACGTAGAATGATGATTACCAAATAAAAAGTAAATAGTGAATATTAAAAAATAAAAGCCAAAAATAATACGAGTACAGAATAAAACTAAAATCGTTTTGAATATAACCAAATTGAATAAATTTTTCGTACAAAATTGTATCCCGTAAGAGTGAGTGAGGACGTCGAACGAATTTTATGTAACACCATCGAGTATCGAACGACAAATCGATGCGATCAATCGCAATTTTGAACTCTATTTACAATCTGAGTAGAATCGCTTCGAGATAACGCTAGGTTAAGTTATTACCTTCGTGTAAAATTGTAAAATCTATTTGTATGCACAAATTCATTTGCGCAATACTGCTTTAAAAAATTTTACATTTTTAACACGCTTTTATAAGTTTGGTACGTTACTATCAATGTATTAATCTGTCTAACGGAATCTTTGAAAGCGATTTTCAGCCACTTGCAGTAGACGGATTGATCTGAAATTTTACACACCTAACAAGGACCGATGACAATGCAATAATTTAAAGAATAATCCCAATTCCTTGATCAGAATTACTAGAATAGCATGTTGAAGTATCACCCTGACCACACTTGTATTTTTAATTATACACGTAATAGTTTAATTGTATATGAGTAGACTCACCTATATTATTGTGTTTCTACGTATGCCTTTCATATACAATCAGATAATTTCACATAAAAACGCTTTGTTTATAGAATCAGGTAAAATTATAATAATTGTTTACTTGTGTTTACTACGATTTTGACAACATGTGACAACAGAAACTTATGTCTCTGACAATATAAACTGTCAACGTTTTGTAAGTAGGTAGCATAGAATTGAGTATTGATGCCAAAGACAGTGCAATCATTTAAAAAATATTCAGGATATTTAAGCGTGTTTTTTAGTTTTTAAACTATAATGATTTTGCATTAAAACAAAATTGTTATTATGTATTGAAGTAAAAATCCACAGCGTTGTTTAGAAGAAATAGAAATAGTTTCATGACTTACCCTTTTCCGGTTATTTTGTTAGTTTTTACCTGTTTGTCACCAGAGGGCGCCTGCTCTGTTTCCGCTTTAGCCAATATGGCGCCGCCATTTTAAAGTTCTTCATAGAGTCTTCACCAGGAAGATATTCCATACACGCTGTGGATTTTTACTTCAATACATAATAACAATTTTGTTTTAATGCAAAATCATTATATTATGTATTTCCGGTAAAAATCCACAGCGTTGTTTAGAAGACTTGTTTGGTATCTGCTGGTGACTAACTAACACAAAACGCTATGTGATTAATACAGTTTAATAAAAAAATCAAGATCAATACAAGACATTAATAATTATTTGTAATTATCTAGACACATAAAATATTTAAACAAACTCAATTTCTACATTAATTTATGAATTTTTGCAATTGACTTGCTATGGTTTTACTAAATTCACTTTACTAAATTAAAATCATATTCACATTAGTTTACACAAAATTAAAAACAATATACCTTTCATGGCAAAAGAAAAAAGAACTGAGTTTACTCAGGTTGAAAGTTATTGTAAAGTAAATCAGAATCATTTATGGTATTTTTAACCTCTCTGCAATAGAATTTCTTAAAAGTGGTTTCACTCTTCCAATTGCCCCTTGACAGTATGTCATCCACGGAATGATTTTCCGCCCAACTAGCAGATGCTACTGCTGCTCTAAATGAGCCTGGGGAGTCTATAATGCCTGCATCTTTCAGTATAGATCGCACCCAACCACCAATGACAGTTCTGGATGCGGGACCAATCTTGCCTTTAACCGTTATGAATAAATGGTCCAAACCCCTCACATTACTTCTTCTTTCTTTGGAATGTTCCAGAAGTAGTTTTATCCATGAAATTGGGCAAATTTGTGGATTTGGATGCTTCAATAGTTTCCATCCGGACTGCCTATGTACTGCTGAATCAGTTTTTGATCCAAAGGTTGGCCATAGAATTGCTACATCATCAGAAAGACTTAAATTTGTCTCCGAGATCTTTAGCAATGTTAGATCGTGTATGCGACGTCCAGAAGCAAGTAGAAGTACTGCTGCAGTTCGTCGAGATATCTCAAATAAAGTGAGTCTATCAGCTGGTCTGGCTAGCCAGTCAAATATAATATGAATATCCCATATTGGAAGTTTCTGTTTCATAGGCTTTGCAATGGCAATTGCTTTAAGGATTTGTTTTAAAAGATGTTGACTTCCATAGTCTTCTTCCTTGATTTTGCAAAAAGTTAGTATGGCTGACTTGTGCACTAAGATTGTACTATAACTTAGTTTCTCCTCTAAGTGTAAATAAGCTAAAAACCGGACTAACTGATGTAGTTGCGGGTTACAGCTACTGACTTTGTTCTGTTCACACCATTTTAACCATCTTTTAATAGCCGGAAAATAAGTTTTCATGGTTGTTTCCCTCCAACTTGTTTTTAAAAGTTGTTTCTCCGCTTCTGACCAGCTGTTTATATGCTCTCCCCACCGCCAATTAACCAAGCCTGAAGGTTCAGTTGGTCGACTTGTGGTGGAGGATGACCTGTGGCCGTGTCCACTAGACTCTCCGAGAGTTTCTCTATTAAAACTGGTGGTTGTAGGGCCCGAGCCTTCAAGTCTGCCAGCCAGAATGTTTTCTCCCATAGAGGAGCTATGAGTATGTACTGTCCCTTCGCCTTGAGTAAATGTGCGAGAACTTGCGGAATTAAATTGGGCGGTGGAAAAATCCAGCCTAGGTCGAACTCCCACCGCTGACTGAAGGCATTTGAGAATAGAGCTGATTGATCTTTGCAGTCTAGTGAGACATACTTGTTGACCACGGTTGTTTTTGCGGACGCGAACAGGTCGACGTCCGGAATGCCCCAACGACGAAACAGACGGTTTGTTGCTGTGGGCAGCAAGTGCCACTCCGACAGTCGCCGTCCCCGTGAGAGGTGATCGGCGGTGCAGTTGTACCTCCCCGGGAGGTAATGGGCTGACAGGGTTATATTCTTTTTGGCTGTCAGTCTCAACAACTTGCTTGTTAGGTTCAATAGTTCTATAGAGTGAGTTCCGCCTTCGTTCCGAATATACGACACCAAAGTCTGGTTGTCCGACTGGACCAGAATATGAGCATTTGTCAAACGATGGGCGAGCTTCCGAATCGCTATAAAGACTGCGTACAGCTCCTTGTAGTTGGAATGCCACCTCCTTTGAAGTGATGTCCAGGTTCCTGACAGTATGGTCCCGTTGAATTGGGCACCCCAGCCCGCGTCCGCCGCGTCCGTTGTCAGAAAATGAGTGTATGGTTTCTGATGTAAGACCGCTTTCATTGTTATTGAGTGTCGCCACCATTCCAGATCCTTTAACACCTGTGGTGGGATTGGCCGACACACTCTCTCGTTTCGCTTGAAGCGTTTGAGGAAAATTTGAAGGTATCGACAGTGAAGGCGGCCCCTTGGTACCACAAAGTTGGCGAAGTTTAACTGACCTAGGATTTTTTGTATCTGTTTCAACTTGCATTGGGGTCTGCAAATTGTGTTGGAAATAGAGTTTTTTATTTTTTTTGATTTTTCTTCTGACAGGAACATTGTGTTTTTCATGGTGTTCCAAGTTATACCCAGGTATTCGAGTTGTTGCGTCGGGACAAGCTTGGACTTTCCGTAATTTACCTGCCATCCCAACGTCTCCAGAAGGTTCACGACTTCCGCAGTCTGTGTAACCAACTTGGAACGGTCCTGGTGGACCAGGAGAAAATCGTCCAGATAGACCAGAACTCGAATTTCTCTGGCCCGAAGGATCTCCGCGATCCAGTTCGTTAGCGCTGCAAAAGTATGTGGAGCAGACGCTAGGCCAAATGGGAGGCATGACATTTGGAGTAATTCGTCGTTGTAAATCATTCTTAAATAGCATCGATGGGACTCCGCTATGGGAACATGAAAATATGCGTTGGAAATGTCTACTTTGACCATCCAGTCCTGTGCCTGGAGGAAGTCTGGCACCGAGGCCTGTGAAATAAGTCGGAAATGTTTCGTATGTACATACCTGTTCAGACCCCTGAGGTCGAAGATTGGGCGGAGACCCCCGTCGTTTTTTGGAATGATGAACATCTTTGCCAGGAAACTTGGTCCCTGCCTGTCTGGTTTCTCTAAAACCTGTTGTTCCTTTAGACTTTTGATTATTTCTGTCATATTTGAAGAACTCTTGGTGCTGTAAAGTCTGATCATAGCTTGAGATGGGTAATTCAGGGGTGGTTTGCTTATAAAGGGAATTCGCACTCCTGAGATAATTTTCATAATAAACTTGTTGGCACCAAGAGCTTCCCATGCTGAGAGGCGATTTCTCAAGCAACCCCCTCGAAATATTTCCATGCAATAGTCATTTTTTGTCCTTGGAACGAAAGGACTTATTAGAATTATTGTTATTGGTCTGATCTTTCTTATATCTTTTGTTATTATAATTTTTGTTATTATGGCGGTAGCCTCCATTACGATTTGAATTGTTAGAATCCATATTATTATGCCGAGCAGAGGCAGTGAAAGAGTTAGGTTCAACTCGCTTCTTTTTTATGTTTGAGTTCTCCTTGTTTCTCATGTAATTAGGTGTATTCAGCCAATTATTGGTACCACCCAAAGATTGTATCACAGGTAACAAACAGTTGTTATCAAAAAGCAGCTCAGGGCTAGGAGGTAACCTCCGTAATGTATATTGTAAATTTTTATTTGAAATTTCACTTATGATACGTTCCCGTCTAACTTCTATACACTCTGCACGTTTTCCACAAACTACTTGTAACATGTTTTCCATATTTTTAGAATTCTGAGATGCGGGGCCAAAAAGAGCTACAATTTTATCAAAAAGGCTAGTTGGAGATAGCTCATTAGCAGGGCTATTAGCCCAGTTCACTAATTCCTGTAAACCATTACGAATGATATCTTTTTGTTCCAGTAAGCCATAGGTAAGGCCTGCCAACACACGCTCTGTAGAGACTAAATAGTCCTTGCCCTTATTAAGGTGACACAACTCATTATTAATTTTAAGTTCTACAAAGCCTGGTTTTGCTAATAAGGATTGTAGAGTTTTGTTATACTTAACATCCTTCCACTGCTCAGAATTAAAATGTTGTAACTGACACAAGTTCTCTACTTGGCTCTGAGAAGCATCTTTAATGAATTTTGAGCTATCAGTTACAGTTTGTATGTTACCTAAATCAAGAGATTCTGAATTGGGTCTAGTTAAGAATTGCTCTGAGGATTGACATTGTTGTGTGTCTTGATTGTTGCCAACTGATGTTGACGGCATTGTTGAAGTAACTGGTATGTAGTGTTGTAAGAAACTTGACAGGTAACTCACCTGTGACATGAGTGCGTCCACTCGAGGATCTGTGTTAAACGAAGTTGTTCTGTCCCTCTTGTTTGGTGGACGCGAAGACATACTATCAGATTCCGAATCTGAGTCTTCGCTACTACTCCACCCGCGTTTTTCTCCGCGAGTACGCGAACTACTTTGTGTATGTTCAGAAACACCTTCATCTAAATTCAAAGCCTTTGTAGCATTCTCCTCCTTTCCACTCATCTTGCACACTTTTCTTAAGGTTTAAAACCTTAAAAACTTATACAAAGGTTTAAACAACACTATATATTTCGAAATTCACTGCTTTAGCACTAATTTATATAGTTTTCTCAGAGCAAAAGAAAAATTAGTCTTACTTTTGGGTAATCACAAAACGCTATGAAGAACTTTAAAATGGCGGCGCCATATTGGCTAAAGCGGAAACAGAGCAGGCGCCCTCTGGTGACAAACAGGTAAAAACTAACAAAATAACCGGAAAAGGGTAAGTCATGAAACTATTTCTATTTCTTCTAAACAACGCTGTGGATTTTTACCGGAAATACATAATAAGTAGATTATTATTTATGAATTTTAAATTTCGAATGGATGTTTTTTTTTTATTTACCCTAATGGTTCTGGCATATGTATAACAGCAACGGGCATCTTGGCTTGGCCTGATAAATTAAAAAAAGTTATATTTTTACTGAACTTTATGTTTTCTATTTCCATTTTTAAAGTTTACTGTTGGCGCGTTGAAGAAAAACAATATATTTTTCAAATGAGTGTAAATGAAGCCAAGAATGGCAGCTTATGACCTTATATTGTCTCCGTTTTTTGTAGGAAAGACGTAACGGTATGATATTGATGAATAATTTTAACGTGGCGCTCACACTATACACGAAGTTGTACAAATGTAGGAAATACGCGTGAAGCATGCAACAAGAAGTATAATTTCTTACGCGTAGAAGATACACACACACTTCTTTTGTAATTAAAATAAAAAGGTATAAAAGAAACGTGATAACAAAAAGATAAAGCAACCACCATTCACATCAGCTGTTTAATATGCGAGGACAGGCGCGACTACTCAATATATAATTAATTGAAGTCTTGAGGGATACCACATAGGATGGTCTCTTGCTTTTGTGAATTGAACTAACTTGTGTCGATTTTTATGGTTCCGTACCCATGGGAAAATCGGATCTCCGTTACTCCACTGGCTGTAGGTATGTCATCTTTCCGTCTGTCACTAGGCTGTAGCTCAGAAAGGATAATAGCTTTAAGCTTGATTGTAATGAAAAATAGATAGGATATTTTCCTCCATGTGAACTAAAAACTGCTACTTTTACGTAATTTTCAGAGCAAGGGTTAATCGTCACATCTTTACCGTAACCTCATCGTAAAAGATAATCTCGGACACATTTCAAAATGCAATAAGAGCTACAAAGGATATTTTATTAATCTTTAATATCAATTTAGTGTTTCGAGAAGAGTATTATATTCGATTCTAGAATTTACTATTCTATCCATATCAACATAAGTAGTAATAAAAAAATCCTTTCCTGTTATAACGTATAATGAAAATGTCAATTTACAGAAGCGGTACATTGTATGGCCCCTACAAGACATCTTTGCAGACAACCTATAAAGACGCGGTGTGAGGCACGCCTAACTCGATCATCGCTGAACCACAGCTCAGAGATAAACAGTATGGAAATTAGAAACAATTGTTTGCTTAAGTACATTGCCGAAATCTCACGATTGTCACTGGTGTAGCAGTAGAGTAGCAAGCAACGGTTGCTTACATACAAGTTTTTAATATTTTAGTTCGCAACAAACGTATTTGTTAATGTCTTAATAAACTAAAAATCACAGCAGTTATATAATTTTATTAATTACTTTGAAAATTAACTTACAGCGTACTATTTTAACTAAGCAAAAATTTTTTGATGTTAATTATTTTAGGGTGACAAATCAAAGACTTTCATGTAGAAAAAAATGGTTTCCATACTGTTTATCTATTAACTGTGAGTGAACCTCGCCCGATCCATTATCTAAGACAGTACGTTACTGCTTGAAGCCGAGCATCGCTTGAGGGCCGCCTTATCAGACAACCTCTTCAACCAGAATCAATTGATCTCCCCCATCCCCTGGCATCATGATAAAATAAAACATCGGAGGGGTGAAGTGAGTGGTTATAGATGCCATTTTAAATTGGACGAAAGCCTAGTAGAGACAACTTTGTAGTATCCCGCCCAAGAGATTTAAGGGTAAAGTGTCGTGTAGAAACTGATCTAAAGGTAGGAGAGGTCCAGTTATGTTTGTTATGTAGCCTGAGAGTAGCCCTTATCAATGTGGAAGTTCGGAAAAATGCCTCTGTTTTCTTTTGTAATGCCAATTTGAATCTTTGATGACCTATGATTGCATCTTCTGTTTTGCATCAAGGATATAGTACGTACAAAAATAAGATTTCTTTACAAAACTCTTAGATGTTCTAAAGTATATTCAGCTCATTGCGCAATTATTACATTTTCAAATAGCTATAAGCAATTTATTCATGTAAACTTTGTCAACAACTAATTGTAGTTAATAATTTTTAACAAGCAAAGTTAGCGCAATATTCCAACGACAAAACTCTTTGAACTGCACTGATGCATTCAAAACAATCTTTATTGAGCTGTCTATGATAAACAGACTCGCCCAGATCCCATACTTTTGTGTCGTCACGATTCCGAAGGCATTGCACATAAAACCTCTTACGACAGATTCAATCACACGCTGCGACGCAATTCTGTTTATGTAGACGAATTCTTTTTAGAGTGCCTACTGCTTACTTTTATTGGGAATTAGAAGTGTTTGATATATATGTTTTCATGCTATCATGAACTTAACATTTATTTACATACGAAACGATTTCATTGTGTTTATTGTGAGTTTTAGTACCCAAAATTTTGAAGACACTGCCGCTATAGTCAGTGGTTGCAATTAATTTTAGAGTTATCTTAATTGGTACTCACTGACCGTGTAATAATAACATACATACTTTGCCTAAAAAATACTAATAAGTGCTTATTAAATTCATACAGACGTAGTTAACATATCTATAATATGTTTAATCCTTACTAATATTGTAGTAACTATGGATTATTGTCGTTTTTCGCTCCCAAACTACTGAACCAAACTAAATAAATTTCGATGTAAATAATATAGAGCCTGAGAAAGCCAAAAATATAATTTGAAATATCTTTCTACGCTAAGTTATGTAACATAAAACCATCAAGACGAGACTAAAACATGCGTCGTGAAGCTTGAACAAATTAAGATATGGCTTAATTAAGCGCAACCCGTTTAACTATGCCCCCCAACGCCACTTGAATTTATTGCTCTATCGTGGAATATTTTGTAGACAAATAATATTGTTTATTGCAGCAAATTATACCTTAGTTTAGTCTATTTGAATATGTAATTATTCATCCCTAAATTCACGAGAATATTTAGGAAACACTGAAAGATTCAACGGAATTGCGATATCAATATTTTAATTCATAATGTAAAGTTAAGCTTGCTTAATGGGATGTAGTGTGAGTTATAGCTGATATATAAATCAGTATTGGCTTAAATATTATTTATATTTTAGCAACATTAACAATACGTGTGGATGAAGCCTACGTTTGTGGAATTAGTTATTGTAATTTACTACGTTCCCAATATATCGGAGACTTTAAACTAAATATTGTTGTTCTGTGGTTGATTTTAAAGTGAATAATGAAATAAAACGATTTTAATGAAGTGTAGAAACTAGATGTAGAGAAAGACTAAAAAAATTATGGGTAAGGATATTAAAGAACAATAAATAAATACAGATTTCACGTCAGACAAAAGAGATTGGTACAGGTAAATGATGACCGCGTATTAACAAATTGGATTATACACATGTCACCATTCCATTTTCTTCTATTAATAGGTACTGTAAGTGTCAAATCAAACCGCAGACGAAAAATTAAAAGAGACTTAAGAGACGTCTTACCTAGGCTACTAAGTACAAGCTTTATCTGAAGGTTGAGTATTGCAGTTTTTTTATACTAATAGGGTAAAATATAGACTATAGACTTTTGCAACACCAGAAATATCACAAAATAAAGCCAAGGAAGTATGTTTGTAACAGATGGCGCTCTATAGTCTCTGCCTACGCCATGGGATAAAGGCGTTATGTTATTATGATGACCCGACCAACCCGACCAGTCGCCGACTCAGGATCTATAGTACGTTAGAACTATAATAGAATAGTCTGATTCCTTATCGGGTATCATATTTCTGAATTTTTATCAAAACCTCTTTTATAATAGTTTCTAGCATTTACGCAACTCATTCGCTTGAAATAAAAACACTTTTACGGATTTATCTGCTTAAAAAACCTCTTAAATTTTAATCTTTATTTTTAAACTAGCTATGCTTCGCAGTTCCACTTGCCTAACAGTTATATTTACCATTTTCTTTGCAATTTCTCGATATTTTCTCACCGTTTAAAACCAAATTTAGCGTGATTGGCTCAGCCGTTCTCGAGTTTTAGTGAGACTTATGAACAGCAATTGATTTTATATATAAGAAAAAGATAGTCCATACGTCAAAACTAACGTTATAATTGCATCCCTAACAGCATCCTAGTTATAATCTTGAGAACTAATTAAATACGTGTGATCCTAAGTATATTATTATATAATTCCTGTTATCGTCTCAAAGCAACTTCTATTCCAGGAAGATATTAATACACTGTATTACTACATCGATGTTAGAAATAGATTTCATTCAGTACAAACTCGCTGACCAAAATAGCTTATAGTACAATCTAAATACAACCTGAACCGATTGCAGTTGTAATTGTGTTATGAGGTGAATGTAGCCTTGAACTAAAATACTATTTAACATTAGTTGGTTGTAGATTTAGTTGTACAGTATTGTAAACAGATTCTGATAAATGAATAAAACAAAGGCATAATAAGCATGATAGTTGCAGGTTGCATTTTATATATAAATGCCGCTTGTTTTTTTTCTATTATTTTCTTGTTGTCTCCAGCATGATTATTCTTTTATTTAGTACATCACTTTTATAAGGTCCCCCGTCACACCCACCTGATACTGCATTTAATGCGATATCAGCAAATTATTTCTTTTAAAAACGCTTTTGGGATGTAATACATTAAGCATTAAGCAACATAAGCATTGTCCGGTTATTGATATTTAAAATTGATTTTTATTCTGTTTAAAAAAAAAATGTTTTGTGATTTGTTTTTAATTCTAAGTAAGTCCGATAAAACTTCAACAAAATTTTTTTTATTAATAAAATATATGTATATATAGGAATATATTTTTTTAATATATTTTTTTATTAATAAAATAATATGTTTGTGATTTCTTTCTATATCTGTTTACTTCAATCCCATAAATAAGAACTCTCTCATGCTGGAAAATTTATGACATGACATGAAAAATCAAGCCCCAAAACTGTCTACTGTAGTCCCGAAACCTGACAATAATTTTTGATCCCTTATCTGTAACTCTAATCAAGAAAAACTTTCCTTTAATAATAATTATAACTACGTTACAATCTTCGTAATCATATACGCATTTATTGCTGTAACTTCTAACTTTGATACTCATGAATTACTTATAATAATCGCACACATTTTTGTTCATAAATCGATTAATAAAAGTATTTGATCAATCTGTAATATTACCTTGCATTACGAATAACAATTACGCAATTGACAAGTGACGTATTGCATCCAAAGCATATCGTTACGTTGGTACACTGGAATAAGAGCAGGGCGGCCCGCGTGCGGTCTATTTCCGCCTCTGACGTCATATCTCACGCCCCCAGTGACGCAAGCAAGCTCAATTTTTTTTTTAAAAGCGTCTGGCATTGGCGTGCGGTCGCGAGCTTAGTGATACGTAACCTACATAGTTGACATCTGTCTTGTTAACAATTAGTTTCAATTATAGACATCATATTACAATAGCCAAGTATTGGTCAACACAAAGACCTAGGAAAACCATGCACGATTTACGTCCACACTACATTAAAATGTAAAAGTTTAAGGCTAGCAAGCATAATCGATAGGATTATGCTTGCTATATATTAATATTTATAAAGTTGAAGAGTTTAATTAATCGCGCTAATCTCAGGAACCACTTTTTCTTAATATTTTGTTAATATTTAACACAGAAATCGAAACTATGACAAACCAAACCAAAAGAAATAATCTTTCTATTTTTACCCAAAAATCATAGAAGATTTTATACGCAGAAAAAACTTCTAAAACGCTTTTATTCGTGGAACTAGCATCTAATGTATTAGTAGTTCTCATTTTACTAAAGTAATATGGACTATATAGTATTAAGGCGTAGAAAAATAACCATTTTGTTTAACCAAAGGGCGTAGCTATGGAAGTCTATGGGTAAAAGCACTCAGTACAAGTACTTTCATATTTCCATAAAAGTAGTACAATTCATGCGGCTACTTTACATTTGAAAGATCTTCCTTTTTACTTGGAAATTATGAGGTTTTTCTTCTATTTCAAATACTCTGTAATAAACATCAAAACCTAGAGTTAACTTAAAAAAACCCACGTATTGAGATATTTAACCAAATAGATTGGGACATAATTGAGAAATTTTAATCAATGTTTAGCGATACTTGATCCTTTTAGATTTAACTAATTTGTTGATATTAGTAATGTCCGATATGGGAGCCATTTCACTCCGATACGCGGCCAATGCACAATTAAACTTAATTCCGATAATTGTTATTAACATTTGTTTTGTGAACCATAGGTTAGGGAATATTTAAATGGTTTTCAGGGGTCCGTACAAAAGATAAAGTACCCGGTAGTAGGGACCCTATTACTAGACATTCTGTTGTTCTGTCACATGTCTTTAACCGAAAAACAGATTGATTATTGAGATTAAGCTATGATTTTCAAATTTTTCTTTTTCGTTTCTACTTACTCCGTAGCATTTGTGAATTCTTTCTCTAAATAAATGAGTCACGTAAATAATAAACACCATTTTATAGATCAGTTTAAATAAAACGCATAGAAATGTATAAATGATCTCGATGCAAATCACAGATTATAATTAATATATTGGCCACTAGATTTGCGTTAATATCAATTGGAGTAAAACTATCAATGACTATCCATTTCCCCAATCTCCCTCGAACTAATCCTAACAGCTATTAAATTTAAACGTCGGAAGTGTTCGGGACACGTCGGGTGAAAACGTCACTTAAAATCTTTACAAATAAATAATATTGAAGTGACTGTTTGTTATGTACCAAAAGAACGGGATCCTATGATTGAGATTTCCCTGTCCGTCTCTTCGTCCGTCTGTCACCAGGCTATATTTCTGAAACGAAGATAGCCAGAGAGCTAATAATTTACAGTTTATATGCATCAGTTTATGCTATAACGACAAATATTTAACGTCTCTTTATTCTTAACGTCTGCCCAAATCCCGTTGTTTGAGGTCGGGAATTTGTGCTACACGTTCTTGGCCATTTTTTATCTTAATTTTACAAAATGTTGTATCAACATTCAAACACCTATCTAATTAATCTTGCCACACGATAGGGTAGCACATGAACTTTTACCAAAGGGCAACAAGGCCCACATAATATGTTATCTAAATACTCGAATTTTTTTTCTCGTCATTACTTGTACGTGTGGTCGCAGAGTAATAATAGAAATGACTGTACATAAACTGTTACAGGTTGGGCAGAATTTATTTTACTAAGAAATGAAAATTGTATTGCTGCTATTATGAATGCGAAAGTACCTCTGTCTGTCACTGCAAAACTACTGAGCCAAGTCAAATATCTTTACTAAACCGAGTCTCATTATTTACCCATTATTTGGGGTCGGCGCAACATGTCTTTTTCTAACCATAGTCTTCTGCTGGGCGTCATATCTGTGTTAACTTCTCTTACTTTCATGTCCTCTTTCACACAGTCCATCTATGTTTTCTTAGGTATTCCTCTAAACTTTTGTTCCTTCCACATTCATTCGTGGAAATTTCCTAACGAAATTACTTTCTCGTCACATTACATGCCCATACCAGGACAGTCGATCATTCTTTAATTTTTGCTGGCATCACTTTCAGACTTCCTCTAATATATTCAATTCTTATTTTAAGAGTATACTGGCATGAAAGATGTGAAGCAAGTGTGACAGACGTGTACTGTAGCGCGAATTGGGAGAGGCCAGTGTCCAGCAGGGGACTGCAAAGGGCTAATGATGATGACGATGATGATGAAGTGTGACATTTATTAATAATACTCTTAAGCAACAACCACTTTTATTAAAGTTGTTGCTGATCAGGCTATGTATAAGCATAGCTAGCATCACTGCGACCGCATTTACCTATTGTGATCGCAACTTTCTACATTTCTCGGTCCAGACCCGTTAACATAAATCCATCTTGCCCATGTCATCGTTGCCATCCATCCAAATACTATCTTTTTGATAAAGAACACTAAAAAAAATACGTATCCAATTATACCAAACATCGTTTGGTCGATACACATATACAAAATGAATCACATCATAAAATCAGCGTCTGACCGCAATGTGACAATTTTTACAACACACTCGTCACATGTTTTTTATTTTATCGCCACGTCAGGGATATATTTTACGGCCCAGTTTTGGATTGCGCGCAATTTGCATGCCTTAAGACAGCTACGTAAGAATATATTGCAAATATACACAAATAAGCTAACTGGTCATACTATCGGCCATTTTCAATAACCAATCTACGGTTACGGATAGATTGTTATCCTCGTTTATCAGTTAGATATTTCTGTCAAATGTTCATTAGAGAATGTTATCATTAGTACCTTATTGCTTTGCAAGTGTTGTATGCAGGTAAGGACTAAGTTTAGATTATATACCTATACTCTAAACTTAGTCCTAGGACGGGCCTCGTGGTGTAGTGGTTCATATAACGGACTGCCGATCATGAGGTCTCGGGTTCGATTCCCGGTCAGGACAATCATTTGTGTGATGTTTTTAATTGTCATATAAATGTTTGTACTGCGTCTGGGTGTTTACTATGTATTATAAGTATGTATTTACAAAAGAAAAGTAGTTTATGTATTATACTTATCCGTATTCTGGTACCCATAAGACAAGCATATAAGCTTAGCTTGGGACCAGAGGACGTTGTGTGAAATGTCCATGAATATTTATTTATTTATTTATTTATTTATACTGGCAGAATATGTAAGGAACCTAAAATGTTATTTAAGATTACTATTTGTACCATATTCCTGCGAATAAATGATTGATTTGATTTGATTAGTCTGACCTTGATAGCAGGAATTGAGTATCAATAAGATATTGAAAACGGCCGTAGGGCTATATGCATTAACCATGCAAGTCTTTGATAATATGTATTATAAAGTGTTAGTTACTCTTTCAAGATAAAACTATTAAAACCGATATAAATTAAATTTGGTACACAGTCTAAGAGCTAGAAAAAAGACAGGGTTATTTTTTGTGTAACGAAAGGGATTCTTCATTTAACGTGTGTGAATTTACAAGCAACAGCTAATAACTGATCTGTAGAAAATAATAATATGAATAGAATGAACAGCGAACACTAGTTAACTTGATAACATCTGCGAGAAATCGAAAACTCTAAAGCTAAATCCTGTACTAAAACGCCTTCGGGCAGGCTAAGTTATGATACCACAGACAAACAAACACACGTTGACTGCCTTCGTAGAGTTGACTTAGTGGCAGTTATGGTGTCTGCTGTGTATAAGGTCGTAGATACTTATTATAATTTTTGTCTAACAATATTTCTAAACAAATTGTACACATCTTTACTTATTATAAACTAGCTGTTGCCCGCGAATCCGTCCACGTAAAATTCAGAAAATTTTCTCCTTTTTTGCAACATTTTTCACTACTGCTTCGCTTCTACTAGTCGTAGCGTGATGTTATATTATTATACCCAGCTCTAAAAAAAGAAACTAACACTAATATAATTATTGAAATTCAAGATCAACTAACAATTCCATTAATTAAACTTATTTCTCCTATTAAATTTAATCTTGGAGGAGAAGCTATATTTGAAGAAACTAATAAAAATCACCAGCCTAAAGCCTTCCTCGATAAATGCCCTATCTAACACTGAAAGAATTTTTCAAATCGGCCCGGTGGTTCCTGAGATTAGCGCGTTTAAACAAACAAACAAATTCTTCCGCTTTATAATATGAAGTAATAGATCAAAGTCGTTATTTTTGTATGAATGTCCCTATGTAAGCTTAAATCTTCACAATTTATTATGCAATAGATTTTGTTGCAGTTTTTTTAATAGATATAATGGTTCAAGAGGTTGGCATTTTGTATTATATGATAGGGTTTGATTCTCTTTTCTTTCTTATCTTATCTTAAACTTCACACGTACGATGCAGGTTGCAGGTAACAGCTGATCTATATTTAATAATATAAAGCTGAAGAGTTTGTTTGTTTGAACGCGCTAATCTCAGGAACTACAGCTTCGAATTAAAATCTCTTTTTTGTGTTGAATAGTTCATTTATCGAGGAAGGCTATAGGCTATAATTTATAACATAACGCTGCAACCAATAGAAGCGAAGTGTTAGTGAAAAATGTTTCAAAATTGGGAAATATTTTCTAAAATTCACAAGTACGGAGTCGCGGTTTAGTATTTCATCTTTCTTAAAGATTACATTTTCTATTATAAAAAGTACCGTTGTTGGCCCGTCCTCCTCTATGGAAGGGATTATGCTCTACTATACTGCGCTGACCAGGCATATTGGCACACGGTTTATTTTCGAGGGTATCGTCTCTCACAGTGGGAGTAAATTGTTCCAGAGCAACACATATTATTATAATTGTAATTTATATAAATTGTAAGAACTATTGTAATAATTATTTTAATAAAAAAGCTTAAATTAATATGACAAAACATAACGATATCTGCTGAGTTTCTTAAGCCGATTCTTCTCAGCGGATTGAAAGTCCTGAACCGGTGGTAGGATAAAAAATTTTTTGGACATATCATAAGAGCTTATTATTATTTTTTGGCAAAAAGAGAATATGCCTACATGAATAAATGATTTTTTATTTTAATTTTGATTTAGTGAATGTTACCTGTGTACAATATCCCTTAGCAGGCTTTTACAGCCCCCTGGTGAGGATACGGGGTGGTGACATGTGTATTCTTAAACCATCACCACATTAACTGACACGTGTAATTGCTGATAAATACTTTTACAATGATATTGAAAGTGTAATGTCTTAGAGATGACTGAAAGAGGGTGACTTGTAAGACAGACATTAGTTTATTAAAAAATAGACTTCAAAATTAATTTCTTATTATCTTAATGTTGAGACGAGGTTACAATCAATATAACTCATAGTTGATATAAGTAATAACATTTCATTGATAAAATCTTTCACATACCTTACAAGCCACATTATAATCTGAGTATTGTAGGTACTATTAGTTTCTTTATAATCCTTAAATGATGGTGTAACATGGGTTTTAGATAAAAATATTTTTTTTAATTTTGACCTTACGCAAGTATTAATTAACACGATTTTGTATAAAATTCATTCTGAGATATAATTAAAAACTATAATAATCCACCAGAATGTGATAATATCGTTCAAGACGAGCTACGGCGCTACGCTTGCTACGAGGTGCTACAACTTGCTACGAACCTACGGTATCCCATAAACAGACAAGCAAAATTTATTAAGTGTAGCCTGTCATTCGCTATTGTACTATAATGTAACTATAGTGGCACCGTATATAATATAACAGCTGATATTTTATTAACATACAAATTGTTTTCCTAAAAAGTACTTACGTACATACAAAGTTTCGCGTGTAATCAGTAGCCTTGCTTCCTAACCTTACATTCATATCTCCTATACTTACTGGCTAGCTATATAGATTAGAATACAGGACGTGTATACACGTTTGTAGCTAAACGTCACGCTTTTTCCACAAATATTCACGTATTATAATCCTGCTGATTTGATGTGACATCCGTCATTAGCGCATGTCAATTCATGATATACTAGGTCATAGTAAGTTTGATTTTTTCGTAGATGTTGGTTGTTAGTGGTTATGATACTGACCGAAAGCTCGAGGCGTTATCACCGCGTGTGGTGAGAGGGGTGAGAGGGGATACCGGTGTCCAACACAGCACTACACTGACACAGAAGCACGCTGGAGCCGCTCGCGCGTGCACGATTCGCGCAACATGGCCGTGCTCGTGCTAGCGAGCAGCTATCGACCGCGAGCCGGCCGCGCGCCGCCCAGCGACTGACGCGAGATTGGTGCGCGCGCACCGGCCTCTACAACCTCCCGCATCCCTCCCGTCCCCTCCCCGGGGCCGCCAATCTACCAGCCGTCTTGTCCCGCACACCTCCGAGCCCGGCAACTTCTCTACATTTCTCGGAAAAGCCCGCGCACCAACTAAAACTAACTAAAATCGTCTACCAACTAACAGGATTACGTTTAACAGCTTAAATCTAACAGGTACAAAATAAATGTAAGTTGCATTCAATAGGCAACTTTATAGTATACTCTTTAAATTTTCTTATTCATAATGACTTGTCGGAGGTTTAAAAATTCGCTAAAATCGGTTCGCTAAAATTGTCAAAAATTTTTATTCATAATAGTCTTTTTATAATTATTATCTCTCCGATAAAGCTATTGTTTAAATCTCCAATAAGTCATTATAAATAAGACCATAAATGTATATCAGTATAAATTGAATAAGACTTTATCGTAACCTGAACCTATAATTGCTTACGACATCTAATATACCCCTACAGAGCGCCCCAGTGGCCTATGTCCCCTCGACAACAAGTCCGCGAGGCGTCACTCCTATGTTTATTTTCTGTTGCGGCCGCTGTGCCGAAAGCGCCGCGTGTCCTCGTTACTATGGCAACGCACCCCAGACGCTCACGAAACCTACCGAAAGACACCGAGAACCTACGAATAACTCATAAAACTGATATATGCGACCACGTACGATTATACCTAGGTTTTTGAATGCGTAATCCGTCATAGAATGCTATACGAGGTATGTAACTAGAATAATAAATCAAGTATACGAGTTGTAACTGCTAGAGAAAGCTCTAAGGGGTCATTAGAAATGATATTAACGATTGTTATATAGGTACTAGGTTAATACTTTTAATAGTAATAACAGTGCATTATAACTTTAAAAAAACTCAGTAAATATGCTAATTCAAACGACGACGATGATGACGAATATAGCATTTTATTTATTTATTTATAAACTTCTTGCACAAAATACATGGTACAATGGCGGACATAATGCTAAAAGCATACTCTTCCAGTCAACCATGGGGCAGTGTGGAAAACAGAACAGGTAGGTGCTTTACTAAATTAAAATATTTTCACATTACACTATTACATTACATTAATAATTTAAAATATTTTTACCTAAAGAATTAATAAACACATTATTACATTAATATCCTTGGATGAAGCAGTAACATAAAACAATAGACCTGGCTAACGTAGTATAATAGTAGACCAAGTATCAGGGATAAAGCCAGGATTTACTGTGGCCCCATCAATGTAAATACAAAACTAATTGAGTTCGTTTATCAGAAAAGCAAAGGCGTCAAAAAATGTTAACTAAAATTATAGTTAGTCATGAATACTTTTCGATAGACAAATTAACCCGAGCGAGTAGATAATTTGTTAAGGTTTTATAAAATATAGGTGTCATCTCATTATCAGGTGTAGGTCTTTAGCCGGCTCTCTCGCTACAAAGGCGCTACGACGAGTTTAAGTAAGTTATTAATAAATTCACCATGACTACGATTTGCCTACGATAGCTACGAAACACCGTACCTCGAAAACGACACGAGCTCAAACGCGCCTAAGTGTATTTTGTATTTTGTATTATTTAGTATTTAAGCGCCATCTGTGGTCAACTGTGATAATTACTTTGAGGAACTTCGGATATTTTTAAAGTTAAATGTACTTCTTCGGTTAGCTCACCCTCACGAGAACTGCGTGGTATAAAAAAGCGTTCGTTACTAATTTGAAACCATCGGTATGTGCACTCTTAGTCACGTTAATACAGGCACAATATTTCGCTCCTAACGTTTCGATCAAGTTGCAGTGTTGAACCGATGATGACTGGAATCTTGCCAGTGTAATGCCCATCGGGAGGCGACGCCTGTGCGAGTCGACGGACTATTCTCGCCCAATATGATCGAATCGTTGGGAGCGAAGGTTTTGTTTAATGTATATGTTGACTTGAAAGAACCCCAAACCAAAAGGCTTTCGGCATTTCTAATTTGATTCGGCGGTACCCAGTCAGTATCTCTTTACAATCGGCAATGTATCGTTTTGAAATAAGTGAGTAATTTTAAAAAACAAGTTTTTAAATATGTCTGTAAATACGTTGTGATTTAGTTTGTAAGTATAAGTAGTAGCGACACTAGGATGTACCTACCCTGTAATGATTATGGATGTTGCATATAAAGTCCATTTCACGAAAGAAAAGAAGTCCCGCAGACGCAGCGCTGTATTCGCGCGACATAATGTTGCCAGGGTTCAATACGGAGAAATCAGGGGAAATAATCAATCATTTAATTTAATAACTACTACGACTAATATTTAGATAAGAAAAAGTTATTTTTAAATATAATGTATTTTAAATATGGGTACCTATTTGATGTCCATACTGCTAAGGTCAGATTAGTGAAAAATAAATCTTTCTTAAATTTTTAAAATATAAAATGCAAATGTTCGACCAACTTGAAATTAGAAAAATAAAATAACCATTTAAGTTTTATTCAAAGTTTTATTGAATAATTATGATCGGTCATACTATGGTCGCTGTCTGAAGAGTGAATAGAAACAGAATCAGATTCTGTTTCACTATCACTAGCTGTGGATATAATAAATCGATCCATTTCTTCATCCATAAGACCATCATTTTTTAAATATTCTTCCTCCAAATGCTGTACATGTTTACATTGAGCTGCCCAATCTTCCGCTTAACAGTCTCAAAAGCCTCTTCTGTTAGACGTACTATTGCTTTTGGATCTTGGCCCATGTTTTTATCCGCTACCCATCTCTTTACAAGGCTCCACATTTTTTCTATTGGATTGAGATCGCAGTGGTAAGGCGGCAATTTTAACAATTCATGATTGTGAGATTTTAATAATGCATCTACGGCATATGTAGGTGGACCTTTGTTTTGTTTAATTAGTTCAAACAATACAGCTTTTGTCCAAGTATCTTCAAAATAAACTCCCTTTTCTCGCAGCCATTCCTGCATATCACGTTTAATACTTGACATTGTAGGCGCTTTATTTATTTGAGTGCAGTGATACGGAGCGTTGTCCATTACCACAAGTGACCTTTCAGGGCCCTGAGTCGGGTATTTCAACGGTGTCACAACTGTACCATTATTGTACCATTATGGTGCAATAGTAAAGTTTTTGGTAGTCTACTATTAATGTGTCGTCATAACGACTTCATCATTGTCTTACAATTGTCAAAGTGACATAAATTGCTAGTCTCGTACACAACTGCTTCACAATTGCAATTCAATGACTGAAATGTTTCGGTAGTCTGCTATTTTGAATTTGACAGTAATATTTTTAAATTGTCCTGTGTCGACAGATTGCCATAAATAAAAAATAGATAGATAGAAATATTAGAAATTGTTCTTTGTAATTTATTGCAATTTACTAATCTCCTAAACTTCACATTGCTTTTTATACTAATAAATAGTATGTACAAATATATCTAAACGAAGTCTAGCATGATTAAATATTTAAATTTATTAGTAGTTTTTCGAAAATCACTTCAACTAACGCATTTTTTAAAAACGGCAACACATACATACCATTCTAACACAATCCATAGATAAAAGAGACCGAAAATTCAATGCATAGATAAAAGAGATCGACAATTCTATTACCATTGAAAGACCGTTATGACGGCATATAGCAGACTACGGATATTTGACTTCAATTGCAACGGTATCGTGCCGGTATTGTGCCGGTATGACAATTGTTCCAAAATAGTGGACTTGAGCACCAGGTAGGTTAGGAATGACTTTTTCACTCATCCATTTTAAGAAATTAGTTGAGTTCATGTCATTGTGGTAATTTGAGGAATTGGATTGGGATTTGAACATTAACAATGCACCATTAACAAAACCATTTTCAGTTCCCGCATGAGCAATTATCCAACGACTCCCTGATGACTCTGACACGAACATTCCAGGCTCCTCCTCACTTTGCCAGCAACTTTTTGCATGATAAGTGTTGTGTATATAGGTCTCGTCTAAATATACTACAGGATTTTTCTCCACATTGCGGTTTCTTCGGTTTCTCTCCAAATATCTTGAACGCCATGCGGTAATATCATAACGTTCCATAAGTAATTTACGTTTCGATTGACATCGCTTATACTTGAAACCAATACTTTGTAATATACGGTGCAATGTTGTGATGCTTCCTTGAAAATTTATGTCTTCTCTCAAAGCTACACGTAATTTAGCCAATGTTGGTAATTCCTTCCTCACAACATAAAAACTGTGAATTTTTTGCCGTATAGCGCACAAATCAAATCCATCCAAATCGAACTTTTTGGTATGCGGGCGACTCTTCCCTGGGGTGACGATAACTTTAGAAGTACTCGCCGCTGTTGCGCCTTCTTTTGAAACTCTGGTTACAGTTTTCTCTGACACACCTGCAATAAAATGAACAAATTTGAATGATTATATTATTTTTGTATGTAATTAGAATTACATTATTGTTGAATATAATTTTTTGTAGTGTTGTGTTAATTCCTTTTAAAATTTTAGTTAATAAAAATCATGCATTAAAAACCTTAATTCCAATCTGTAAGAAATCAATCGGGAAAAAAATCTGTATATGGCAGCCCCAAAATTTACCTGTCATGGCGGCGACTCTCTTGCGAACATTGTTTAATGGTATTAAAATACCGTGATTCTTGTCTTCCGCTTCACAGAACTCCTTCACCTTTAGTATCATTTCTCGACCTGCACTTTTTACAACTTTTGGCATCGTAAATAAACCTTATAACGCACTAATCCAATATTAAACTTGCAAAATATCTACCACAACAAACACACCTTGATAACATCAAGTGACATCGACAAACGAAAACATGGCCGATCTCCCCAGCTGTCAAATTTAGTTCCACAATTATTATTGTCCGCGGGACTTCTTTCTTGAAATGGACTTTAGGTACCTACCCTGTAATGATAGCTGTTAAGTTTTAAAGAATAAATAAATAAGTTTAACCTACTCCATGTGCCTTAGAAATTTAAGGTGTTTTCCCTGATTTCTTAGAAGATAACCGTGAGACCCTGATCTGGTGCCAATGGGACCACACGGGAATCACCAGCTTTCAAATAAAAAAAGAATTATTAAAATCGCTTCACCTAGTTGAAAGTTATGAGGTGACAAACATAAAATAGACATACAGACGAATTGAGAACCTTCTCCTTTTTTAAAGATGGTTAATAAAGTAAAAGATTGAAAAGGTTAAAAGGTATTTTAATGCTCAAGATTGTTGCGTTGTGATTATTGCAGTCTCCACTAACGTAGATTGTGTTCCTCAAAACAATGAACAATATTATGTTTGTACTTTGTTCAAGTTGGATGAAGAAGCAAAAGAATTATAATAATATGCCTAATTATGGACATAACTATAATTATTAGAACAACGGGTCTGTTATACCCGTCGTTGTTCTTATATTAATGTACACTACTCTGTGCAATCACTTAAATGTCATGAATGTCAAGTTGTCATTTTCTTAGTCTGTGACGTCATCAGCTGATCGGCGATGGCGATTTACGTACCTTTGTGTAAAAGTTTTAGTTTTGTTAAAATAAAATTGCCTGTAGTTAACCGTGGTTGGATTGTATTTGTTTGCGTATATTTAGACATGTTGATGTTGGAAAAATACTTCGCAAGTTTACGGCTGCAACACATTGCACCATAATCAACAACGGTTTTGATAAGAATTTGCAATATTTTGACATAAATGTGTATCTGAAATCGTTAATAATTCATGTGATAATGGTGGAAAATAATGCTATAAAGTCTCTACCTTTATCATCTCTGCCAGCTAGTACTCGGAACATATTATCAACACTAAATTCGCCGAAAATTATACCAAGCGATGGGGTTATTAAGTTACCAAGGTAAGACTGTATTTCTATTAATAAAAACGTTATTAAAATGTAGTTGCATACTTTAAGAATTTCTCAATTCTCATTGTTTAGCTAATGTACTGCAGTTTCATAGGTACAATTTCTTGCTAACAGATTCATAAAGATTTTAAATTATTTTGTTTAAACATACATTTTTATTTTCAAAGTGATACTTCATTTTGAACACTTGTAAGTTCTTAAATAATTAATTATAATTATTACAATTTTATAACTCACCATTCTAACTTATTCTTGTACTAAGAATCTTTTATTGGTTACTTTTACTAACTTTAGCCTGATAGCATTATTGACATAACAGGAATCTACAGTGGACCAGCATCCTGGATAGCAAAACAAGTAGAGTGGAAGATGCTTTCATCGAAAATGGATAACCTTCTGAAATACTAACATAATTTAAAAAAAATATATATAGGATGTAAGTTACTAACCACCTCTACTACTAATCTATATTTTTCTTAAAAAACTTTTGATTTTGGAACTTTTCTTTTTAACAATTAATAGTTTTTAACAATTGTTAGCAAGTTGTTAACTTCTTGTTAACAAGTGATGGCAAAATATACTTATTATTACATTGAAAAACACAGGTATTAAACGCGTTAAAATTTTTAGTATAGGTGTTAAGTACCTACCTTTTTGCCGACGTTTCGACCGAGTTGCATTGGCCATGGTCACGGGCTTACTGGATATGCAGTGTCACACCCCCCCTCTGAGGTGAACTCTTCATCCACCGTCGAACAATTTTTCCACACAAACTACCCACACACACAACACTAACGGTGTCCCTATTCCGTACCACAGCCGTATTCTGGTAGTTAGCCGACCTCGAACAAAGAGGTAGCGTTTTTGCAATCACTGGATTCCACACTGTAGATAATTAACACCTATACTAAAAATTTAAATGCAACGTGAAAGTGTAAAATATAGTTATTGTTCAACACATTTCTCCATCCTGATATTTTACCCTCTAGCCATCATCTTCGATTCATGGAAATATCAGGATAGATTTCTAAAATATATACTATGTTGCCCTTGACTTCACTGTAAGAACTTTTCAAAACAGTCCAGCGGTTCCTCAGATTATCGTATTCAAACACTCAAACACACTCTTCAGCTTTATAATATTAGTAAAGATAATATAATTTAACAGAGACTGGACTGGGCTTGCATTTCTAGTAAATATATTCTCTGAATTAGAGTCAGAGTTTCTAGAATATCCTGATCCAACCGGAAAGGTATTGGAACTATGGCAGAACAATGACAAGACTGCAACAGTCGGAGAACTGCTACGACATTTGGAGGTGTTAGACAGATATGATGTATATGATGATGTTATTGAGGATCTCATTCCAGTATTTGGAACTGGAAAAGACGCAGGTAAGCATGAGATACCACACAAATAATTAAGTATGTATTTAAAAAAAAAGTCCAAACAACTTCATGTGACTTCATTTGAGGGTTTTCCCTCGATTTCTCAGGAGATAACCATTAGAAACTGATCTAGTAGACTGAACCACCAGCTTTCAAATAAAAAAGTATCATTAAAATCGTTTCGTCCAGTTAAAAGTTATGAAGTAACAAATATAAAAAAACATACAGACGTATTAAGAACCTCCTCCTTTTGTGACGTCAATTAAAAACGAATAATAACCGCAGATTCGGCAATGCCCGAATGACACCTCTGGTATTGCAGACATCTTTAGGCTACAGTGACAACTTGCCATCAAGTGGGCATCATACTAGAGTTAGACCATGAGGAATAATAAAATAAATAAATAAAATATTCATGGACATTTCACACAACGTCCTCTGGTCCCAAGCTAAGCTTTATATGCTTGTGTTATGGGTACCAGAATACGGATAGAATACATACTACTTTTCTTTTGTAAATACATACTTATAATACATAATAAACACCCAGACGCAGTACAAACATTTGTATGATAATTAAAAACTTCACACAAATATTTGTCCTGACCGGGAATCGAACTCGAGACCTCGTGAACGGCAGTCCGTTATATGAATGAACCACTAGACCACGAGGCCTGTCAATAACTATTACTACTAGATTCAGTTTAAAGTACATAGTTAGTACTAAGTTTTAATGTGTATATCTGGTTGTGTACATTTTCAAAAATCGTAATGCTATACTTAATTGAAATTCTTAGAACATGTTTTGCTCATAATGGATATTTGATTTGTCTACTACACAATTTTAGCTCATTAAGGTCCCTATTGGGCACAGACCTCCTCTTTGGGAGGGTATTTGGTCTACTTACCCAACACTGACCAGAAATGTTGGCATAGATAGGACTTAGTTTTATTTATTGAGTTAGTTTAACAGTTTTTTGTTTCTCATAAAAATAATTCATTGACTGTTCCACAACCTTTTCTCCGTCAACTGCTGGACTGCATCTAGCGGTTCCCTAAACACTTGACATTGTCAAATATGATGTTGTCAGTCCACCTTGTTGGTGGAATAGAAAGAATCTGCTTATAATATCCCTGGTATTGGTAGTGTCAGGAGTTATGAGCACTAGCCTTACCTGCGCAGAATACATAAGTCTGTTTGGTAATAAGGTTGAAGCAGAAGGCAGGAGAGCACGTGCCAAGCTTGATCTTGCTCGTGATTGGACAGTCATTAGCTGCTTTGCCCTAGCGCAAGCACACATTGGTCGCGTCTGCTACTCATGTGCAGATCCAGACCACTAAAGTAGAGCGCTCATAATTCGTTACGTATACCTTAGCTGTCTTTTACAGTAACCTGCCGGCGTATTATGAGCTTTTTAAAATCATACAAGTTCCAGGCAGGCTGTAAACTGCATGGCTAAATTAGGTATTATGGCAAAAATATCTATGCAATATCTATGCTTGACTCATGACAGAAATCTTCGATCATGTCTTTCTTTTACTTAGTTGTCCCTCTCATAGCTCGAAACTTGTCCACTCTTCATTCTTTGTCCAGCCCATTATATTATGGAACGCTCTTCCGTTGGAAATCAGGATGTGCAAAAGCCGTAACACCTTCAAGCGTAAGTTGCGAGAGCATTATAGACGTTTATCATCCCATTCTTTTGACGGGCCTCGTGGTGTAGTGGTTCTGGTAACGGACTGCCGATCAAGAGGTCGCGGGTTCGATTCCCGCTCGGGACAATCATTTGTGTGATTTTTCTAATTATCATACAAATGTTTGTACTGCGTCTGGGTGTTCCTATGTATTATAAGTATGTATTTACAAAAAAAAATTAGTATATGTATTCTATCCGTATTCTGGTACCCATAACATAAGCATATAAGCTTAGCTTGGGACCAGAGGACGTTGTGTGATATGTCCATGAATATTTATTTATTTATTTATTTATTCTCACGCATAACTTCGTCTATAACTGATCCTTTGAGGCTACTGACTTGTTAATTTTTTCATTTGTTAATGTCATATTTGGTTTAATAATGTGTTATGTATGTTTATGTACGTGTGGTATTTATTATGTAACATTGTAATGTGTATATATGTATGTATGTATCATGTAAATCATTACTTCAATATATCTATGTCTACCCCTATCCATTTTATAATAAATAAAAACTGTAACTTTCATTTTTTCCTATTAATTATTGTAATTTTTTTTTCTTCTCAGCTCTGTATTGACACCTGCCTCCTTTAATTCTGCACCACCCTATGGTTGGCTGGTAGAAAATACCTTAGGCATTAAGCCCGCCTATGCATATGCATTAAAGTGATAAATAAATAAATAAAAAATAAAACTTTTAGTTGAAAATTTTTAGTTAATACTTTAACTTTTAGTTATACATTCTCCATAAACATATTAATGTATGACTGGTTTAGCGAACTGACTGACTAATAATTTGTTCATAATACGAATTTGCCAGACAGTTCAATTCACGGCGTAAACTGCCTGTAAATAAGAGCTCATAATACGGCCGCTGTTGAGCAAATGATGCGGAGACACTGGCTGTCAAAAACCAATACCTTGCAAGTACATTGGAGTAATTTTTTCACGAGAAGCTTTTCATTTTGTAATCAACAAGTATGAAGTGTACTTGCTAGGTTTATACATGCTCATATCTCTGATTCTATTTAAGATAGAAATACATTTTGCATTAGATGCAGTAAAAAAATAGAAAATACTGTTTTAAGAAAACTAATTTAAAAAAAATGTTCCTTGCTAGGTTTTGGTTTTGGACAGCGGACTTTTATTCTTACCCCAATACCACACAGGAAACAATCACATTGTATTTTACGCAAACTTCTTTACAGGCAATAAACAAATTCAAATAACAGCATCTAATAAGAGTTACAACGGCGCTAGTTCAGAGAAAGAGTTGGATGCATTAATAAATAATAACAAACAGTACACGCATATGTATCATGCTGTTGTGTTATACGCTGATGAAGACAAAGCGTTTGTTGCCAAGATGATCAAAAAAATGGGTGATGAAAAGATTCAGGTAAGATGATAATTTTAAGCTAATGATGAGTTTTGCTGAGCCTCATGGTTAGCGATTCTATCTCTGCACAGCACAAATATTTGTGTGATATTTGTATTTTTAGGGTTCTGTTTAACAGGATTACCATTACCACCAGCACCCATTACTGAGACTTCGCCGGCTGTCATACGTTTGCTCGTCCATCTGTCTGTCACCAGGCTATATTTAAACAATAGTTATAGCTAGAGAGTTGAAATTTTCCCAGCGGATGCTATAACAACAAATACTAATAACTAGAAAACAGTAAATATTTAAGGGGGCTCCCATACAACAAATGTTTTCTTTCAGTGTAACTGAATGATAAGCTTAGATGACACGATTTTGGCCTTATGAATATTATGGTGATGAGTATATGGTACGGAGTCTGCGTGCGAAAAGAAAAGTAGTATATGTCGTATATCCGTATTCTGGTACCCATAACACAAGCAAATAATCTTAGTTTGGGACCAGAGTACGTTGTATGTAATGTCCATGAAGAATATTTATTTTATTTATTATAGATTTGTACAGTGGAGGATCTGTTAGTGGACCCCTCAGCGAAGAACTCTCCGATCACTCAACTGATCTCAGAGCGTTGTCGTCGTATCATACTGCTCTTTTCACCGGAATTCCTCAGCAGCGTCGGTATGAGTTTCTACATGGACTATACGCAAGCTAAAAGTATCGGTAAGTATATACTTCATCGCTTTTTCTTCTTCCTGCCGTTACCCCACGTTATGTGGTGTCAGCACAGCTCGTTTAGTGATAATACTATAATATTCTTTATAATATTGTTTAAGTTTTTATACAAAAAATTCTTAAAGACAAATAAAAAAAAAATTAAAAAATTTTAATAAATAATTTTTGTTCTAATGTTATAACAGGACTGGAGTATTTTGTTCAAATAAATCTTCCACTGCAAAAATTGATTAGATGTCTATAACTCTAATTGAAGAGAATAGTAGTGGAAGATTTGATTGTCATTGGTAGATACTATGATAGCACAATAGGCAAAACAACGGTACTGTTTTCCGAAGTCGTAGGTTCAAGCCCCACTCATGGCGATCATCCTACTACTGTCTTCTAAAGTATGGCTATTCTTTCACTTCAGAGGCTACAACTGCCGATGCGAAAGTAGTACCAGTGATGTATCGCATGCACAAGTTACCAGAAGACCATGAATTAAGGAGTTACCACAAACTTTACTACCCGACACATGACAAACCCGTCTATGACTTCTGGGCTCAATTAATAACAACGTTAAAATTACCCACTACATTGGGTAATTCTAAGCGGTAAGTAAATAATAACAATAAATATTCATGGACATTTCACACAACGTCCTCTGGTCCCAAGCTAAGCTTAAATGCTTGTGTTATGGGTACCAGAATACGGATAGAATACATATGTAGTATATGTATTCTATCCGTATTGCGGTTTTCTTTTGTAAATACATACTTATAATACATAGCAAACACACAGACGCAGTACAAACTCTTGTATGACATACACATTATAAATATCACACAAATAATTGTCCTGACCGGGAATCGAACTCAAGACCTCGTGAGCGGCAGTACGTTGTATGAACCAGGAGGCCCGTCAAAAGTTATGAGTTACAGCCCACTGTGTACGTCTGGCAGGTAAAAATCGGAAATTTGTTGTTCTGCTCTATTATGTACAGGCATTAAGATGTAAAAAGCGAGAGTAGAACACTTAGTTGCCACTTCACTCTAGTTTTGGTGCTATGAGGTACCACAGTTCACTGTTCTTTGAAATTATCTGTTCATCAATTAAATCTTGTATTGTATCATATCACTTATTTAATAAGCTATATTTGAGGCTTTTTTGCCAAGCTCTTACGACAATAGTTATCTTCGCTGTTTTTCTTCATGGATATTGCCTCTAGAGCAATGAAGTTTTCTCACAGTGTCTAGATGTTATACGTCTATGCTTCTCTTATTTTAAAATAATAGATACGATCATCCAAAATTTCCGTTTCTTACGATTGTATTAAGATGAATTTACAGCATCATTTTTTTCAAAGAATTAATTGGTAAATGATGGCGGATTGTAATAATAGTTGTCTCTTACAGCGCGTCACTCACGCGTAATAGGGATAGCAATACCTAACATTTGAATTAGCCGGCTCTAGAGTCCGCGCTTAAACTGCTGGCAGACCAAAGAAAAGATGGATGGACTGTGTGAAAGAGGATATGAAGAAGATGGATATAAATTCACAGATGACGTGTGACAGAGGAGTATGGAGAAAGAGGACATATTGCGCCGACCCCAAATGATTGGTAGAAGGGCAGGGAATGATGAGAGCCCGCTCTTAAACTAACCATTGATTTGACTAATTACATTTTCAGAACCAATGGATCAATGTCTACACCACAGAATAGCATAGATAGTTTAGGGGTGCCGAATTCAATAAATAATTCAGGGGATTCAGAAGACAGTCCGTTACTATCTATAGGATCACTCAGTGCATCTATGTCAGCCTTGAATATTTTTAGCAAAAAAAAGTTAAAAAGTGCTGACAGCCAATCGTTGAGTAATATCAGCCAATCCAGCAGTTCCAGTGACATTAAAAAGAAAAAAAAAAGTATGTTTGCTAAGCTAGCTCTCCCATTTACTTGGAAAAGTAAAAACAAGGATAACACGGATTCTGATTCAGAATAGATGTATGTGATTATTTATGTCTAAAACTTGATATGTTAAAATTACTTTGAATGTATAAGTTATTTATATTTAAACCATTTGTATATAAAAATATTTATATGTTACCGGCTAACACTCACTTTTATAGGATCGATGATGTCGACCCAGGTTTCGAGTATATCCGATGCTCATGATGATCCTATAAAAGTGAGTGTTAGCCGGTAACATATAAATATTTTTAAGATGACTCAAACTCAGGAAAATTTCAATACATTTGTATATATTTGGTAAATCTGACAATAAATTAAGTTTTTTGTATGAGTGTGGATGAAGCCAAGGAAGTATGTTTGGATCGTAGCAGAGGGCGCTCTATCGTCTCTGCCTACCCCCACGGGAAAAAGGCGTGATGTTATGATGATGATGACAATAAGTTCTAAGTTATTTTTAGTAGGTAGGTAGGTACTAGTAGGTCATAAGTGGATCTTGCCAAACTGGCGTTTTTTATTCTACCACCAACCGTGAATGAAACAGCGCCAGTATATTTTGAAATTTCTACATAATACGTTTATTCTGTTACACTTCCGCGACTGGTTTATTCGAATAAACTATTTTTTAAGGTTTTAGGCACAGATATATCAATTATTGAGTTGACGTTTAAAATTGAGGACAAGTAACTTTAGCCTGGCTAAATCCTACTTCATAGAATGACGGCGTTTCATATGACGTATAGTGGCGTCGCTAGTATCGTTAATTAATCTCAGGTCTTTCTATAAGAAAGCTTCGTACACATTCCAGTATTTTATTAAATAACTGAATACAATCAATTCTCACCACCCCATCTCCTCCCACGGGAGCTGTAAAAGTCGGCTAAGGGATATTGCACTCAGATAACACCTGTGAGAGACGGACAACTCGAAAATAAATCCTGTGCCAACACGCCTGGTCAGCGCGGCACAGTAGACCATAATTCCTCCCAAAGTGGTGGAAGCCCGTGCCCAACAGTGGGACGTAAATGGGCTGGAGAAGAGAATCAATTCTAAAAAGTCTTATGTGATAATTAAGTTGTGAATTAAAAGCTACAATATAAATTATTGATTAAATCTATTTATATGATACCCTATTATAATTATGAAATCGTCAAAATAGCTTTATTTGTAAATGTTCTACTGTTAACACAGGGTCCTTATTGTGGTTTCTTGATGGCAAAGAAATTAAATAAAATGTTTTTTATATTTGTTAGAATGTCAAATTATACCAAATAAATTGATATTAAGAGGATACCAAAATAGCTTCGTGCATTTTTCTATGTACGAAGTTTTCATTGTTTCTTTAGATTGAATGGTTAGAGCTCTAATTTTTAAGTACCTATATGTTTTTTCAATATATGATCTAGGATCGCATAAACTCAGAAACGCGATTGAAAAAAGTTTTCTCGATAGAAAATCTTAGCGAAACAACCTCTCTTATTTTTTATTTTTTTCATTTGTCGGTCTATTATCGCGTATTAACTAATGAAATAACTTTAAAAACATTAGTAACTATTATAAATAGAAACACGTAAATCAGAATTAAAATATATTTAGTAGATTTTGAGTAAACAAAAAAAATATCCCTAATTCTTCATTTTCTATACCTACTAGCTGTGTTAATAGGTACATGTCGACGATAATATTGATGTAGGCCCTTAATAATTTTACTAATGGGAAGTAAGCTACTGCGTAAAAGTTACATGCACTAAAATAGTAATCTATATTTCTTCCATTCCATGATTTTTTCTCAATGTCAAAGAGAATCTAATTTTAATATACGATACCTTAATTAGCAAACCAGTTAACTCCATTTGAGTAAATTTTTCAGGAGAGACTTAAAACTTCATAATATTTTTTGTAGACTACTTATGAAAAAATCTAAAATCCCGTTGGTGTATAATATTGTTATCTATTTATATTTGATTATATATAAGGCATTATTGATTTTCATTACAATTATACAGCAATTTTTGGAGTTATCTGATTCATATTTCTTGTTAAAATATATGATCTGGGAGTTGGCGGGTTTTCTCAGAGGAATAATTTTAAATGAAATGAATGGTTTATTTTTTAAAATATTTTATTTAGGAAGAGAAACATAAAAAAAAAGATACACAAAACCAAAACTATATTCAGTCTTCATGAGGAAGGTTGTCATAGTAATGTTGGTAGTCTCTGGGCATTGAGTTCTTTAGTTGCTGTAAATGAGAGTATTTCTTTTTAGTTATTTTCCTGCGTTCGGTGTAAAGTTCGGGTATATTTTCAAATGGAGTTTTATTTATTCTAGCGTTCTTACGCTGGTTAAGCAATGTATATTCTGTGGTAAATCGAAGTTTATAAAATATTTCCCCCGAGGGTGCATACTTGAGGGCTCGTATATCGGTAACCTGTAAGAAGCACAAAATTTAATGTAGGTAATAATTATCAATTCAATGAAATGCAACTGTGGTCAAACGCTAGCTAAGTCAATAATAAAAAAAAACTACAATTTTATTATAATTAACTGTTTACACTTTTATACCTTGGGGTCTCCCTTCAACTTTCCTGGTCTAATAGAATTATAAAAATTTATATTTTTGAAATTCTTGAAATATGAGTAGGTTAAGTATTCAACTGCGTAAGGTTTAGTTTTCTTGGCATTTTTACAGATAGTAATGTACTCTGCTGGGACATGAATCACTTGATTTTTTAGTTTTTTTTCAATCATTGCATGCATGCTGTCTACCTCCATCTGGGTGTGGCCTACTTCCAAATATTTTTGCTCAATTGTTACATTATACAGCATGGCTGTGTTGAGGAGAGCATTACTTAAGATGACATTTCGGTTTTGGTATGTACACCCATCTGTGTACAAGATTATGTTTCTATTATTGTCACTCATTTTTGGAATAACTATATCAACAAAAAATTTCGTTAATATAGTTGCAAATTCATCAGAATTTAACCCACCTTCAGCCTCATTCCATAAAAAACAATGTCCATGACTAGTTTTCATATCATAAATACACCAATTATGTACACAAAGCTTAGTCTTATAGTAATTTGAAGATACATTAGAACGTGGCGCTAAAAGAACTGCTTGAAGATCTGCAGTAAAGACAAATTCTTCTTTTTCTTTATCACTATCCTTTTCCAATCGTGCTTCATTCTTTTTATTGATGTGCTCTTCATATGTCTCTTTAGTAATATGACCCATCTTATATCCATTACAGATTTCACACAAATCTTTCTTCGGTTTAAATAGAGAAATTTTTTGGATGGTGAGAGTGTTTGTAAAAGTAGCAATTGATAAAGGTTTTTGGATCTTCGATTTACAATAATCTATATACATTTCATAAAGTTGTCGCTTGGATGAAATATCTGATTGTAAGTATGTCTGTGTTGTTCTTTTCCTACAGTAATGTGAAGGCATTTTTGGTAACTCATGTAAAAATTCGTGTAAAGTTTTATTTTCTTGTTCAAATGTATTTTTGGTAGTAGATTCTTCTAACCGTTCATCGGTATTTTTGCCTATAATTTCCGACTTCCAACCCCAAACACATGATTTTCCAATACAAAAAGTATTTAAAAATAACGTTTTACAAACTCTAATCACATCTTCTTCCTTTTTTAGATAGTAAATAAAACTGTTAGCTCTTTTTGATTTCTTAGGGTCTGTCCTACCTCTTGGTCTATTTGTATGTATAACTTTTACTAAGCTATCAATATAAACTCGTTTTTCTTTCCAAGTCATATCCCAAAACTTGTCAAACAATAATTTTCTGTCATCTTCAGAGATACTATGGCACTTAATGACACTCTTCTTCTTTTCCTTACAAGTACACCGGGGCTTCATAACTCTTTTCGGTTTCCTTATATTCCTTTTCCATTCTCCATCAACTTTCTTTTTACTGCAATATTCTTTACCCTTCTCTCTATTCTTTTTGTTAATCTCACTAACCCATTCATCTTTCTTTACTTGACAACGTTTCTTTCTTTTCACTAATGGTTCCTCAGTTTCCAAATCAGAATCACTGTAATCGACCAACTTTTTCATCAATTCAGTTGAAGCAGGTGAGACTGAAGGTATAGTTTCATGGAGTATTGATAGTTCACGTGGAACAGAAATCACCAAAACATCATTAAATAATTGATCATTACTGCTAAATAGGCCCTCATTGGTTGGTTCAAAAGTATTACCGTCAGTTTCATTATTCAGAGGTGTAGTAGGGCGAGACAACAATAAACTTGGACTGTGGTTTTCTGTTTCGAGCTCAATTAAGTTTTCAATGATAACATTATCAACTATTTCCATATTGTTGTAACACATTTGGTCGTCTGATATTATTTTATTGTTAAGTATTTCAGAGCTAATGTTATCCACACCAGGCTGATTATTTTCAAGACAGTCTATGTAGTTATTATTATCAAAATATGCAACAGAATTAGAAGCTATGCTATCATGTCCAACTAAATTATCGTAAGGTTTTGGATATTGGTTATTAATAAACAAAGCAGAGTCTGGGTTATTGGGTTCATCAAGCTGATGCTGTTGGTTTTGAACACTTATTTGCAATATTTTTTTAGCACGTGACCTCGACATCTGTACGAGAAAACAAATAAAGCCCATTACCACAAGCACTTCAAAGCAATAGTTCATAAAAAAGTCTATAGTAAGTTATACGGTGTAACCACTAAAGATTGTGCATAAATAAGCGATTAAAATTATAAAAACATAAAAGCTCACAACTTATATTGAATTTCCATTCATGTTATAATAGTAGATTGTACACCAAGGGGATAAAGCACTGTATTATGTCACGGGCGCGATATTGAATCCAGAGCGTAACGAAGGACTCCAGATTTAACTCCCGAGCGTAGCGAGGGGGCTTTGAGTTGATTCCCGAGCGAAGCGAGGGAATCAACTCAAAGATAATAAGATATATAATAAGGCATTGTCGAGCAGGTGGTGTGAAAATATCATTACAATTTTTGTGACATATTTATGATGCTAACTGTACATTAAAAAAGTTAATAAATTAATTAAAGTATTGTCAAACAAAACATTAATTAACACGGCTAAATCCCAACACTGCAATGAAAAAGTAAAAAGCAAATCGGCTAAATCCATGTAGATGTTAAAAGTTAAAATTATTGTATTATTAATTGATTTTTGGATATAAGCTAAAATAATAAACATACCTTGTATTCAACTGGTTTGTTTTTTCAACACCGTATTATTTTATATCCATTAATATTAAATATCCTTAATAAAATTACGGAGTGCATGCGTACACGGCTGAGGCGCCATACAAAATGGCCGCCTTTGTGGAGTTAGCTGTCAAAATCGTAACGTTCCCGTACGCGTGGAGTTGGCTGTTTTTCTTACAGCGATTTATGCAGAATACTCAAATAATATTGGACTTGTCTCTTTTGCAAATCACGCTTAGTGACCGTTGCGATACAAATCACACATCAAAATAATTTTGGTATAAAGTGGAGTTGGCTGGTTTGCCAATTAAGGTATCGTATTATGTGTTTTAATAGTATGTAATGAAATAACTTTAAAAACATTAGTAACTTAACTAACAACAAAATCTATTTTTTACAAACAAATGAACTTGCAATCGCAGGAACACGTATGTGGGTAGGCTTAAAATGTATCAATAAGTTATTCATAAAAATATACGTAAAAACTCGAATTTGATTTAAAAAAATAAGCTCTCTTATTGAAATGAAAAAATTTATGTACTAGATGATAGATTTTGAATCTGGCAAATACAAATGTGTGTTTTATGGTTCTCTAATAATTTTATATATTATACATTTTGGAACTAGCATTGAGTATTAGGTAATTACATTAGCATTGATGTAAATACAATTTTTATTAATCATTGGCTGCTTTTCATGTCCCTTCTATTATTAATTTGATAAAAAAAAGATTTTTATTTTTACTAAGGTAAATTTTTTTTTTGTGTAATGATTAGACACAATTAGACATAGGTGTCGATTCTACGTCCACAACTAAACTTAACTTAACTAAAAAATGAAAACAACTATTGCTGTATATTGATTATTTGGTTGTTTTGTTGTGTAATTTTATATTAAATGCAATCGTTAATCTATAATAAACAGATTTGCTAAGAAGAAAGAATCGTTAACATTACGGAATTGTGTTATTGACACAATCAAATTTCATTTTTTAGTTAAGTTTAGTTGTGAATTGGTAGAATTGGTACCATAGAAAAGTTATAAAATTAATGTATACTTGCGCCAATCTCAAGAAATGCTGGTTGGAATTGTAAGATAAATAAAATCAATTCAGGACATTTCACACAACGTCCTCTGGTCCCAAAGTAAGCTATATTTCTATGCTTGTATTATGGGAACCAGATACGGATAGACTACATATACTACTTTTCTTTTGTAAATACATAATTATAATACATAGAAAACACCCAGACGTAGTGCAAACATTTGTATGACATTTATGAATAACACACAAATGATTGTCCCAAGCGGGAATCGAACCCGCGACCTCGTGATCGGCAGTCCATTACATAAACCACTCCACCACGAAGCCCGTCGCAGATATAAAAAATCGCAAGATATAAAAAAATCTATCCAAAGACATTAATCCGCGTGTCGCAGGCTCAGCTAGTGGTAAAATGATATTGTAGTAAACTGTAAATACTGTACAATTGATATCGAATTTTATAACTATTTAGCTCTAAAACAATCTGGAATTTATTTTTGGAACGAAGTTCCTTACGGCAGGCTTGGAGGAGACAGAGATTTTGCTGCGCGACCGAACTGAAAAAAATGTGAACCGTAAGAAAAAGTCCGTGGAATAAAACCGTTAAATGAGACGTGCGCAGGCGCGACAGTCGTATACACAAGCGAGTAGGTAGTGTATAATACCTTTCTTTCTTTCTTTTTTTGCATATTGTGTCGATTCTACATTAGCCGAAGAAACTTCGTTCCTACCTGGTGTCCCAGGACACCACATTTTTTTTTATTATAATAAAAAATTGTTATATTTTTTTAGTTGATATTTTATTTATTGTTTCTAGGTACCATAAGTAACACAATGCTTTATTGTGCTTCTAACTCCCAACTTTATCACGTGTAGATTTAAATATATTTATAATCGAATTATAGTAAAGAAATAATAGTTAATCCAAATTTGTTTTGAGATTATTATAAAATGCGGTCTCTTTTATAAATTTAAATATCTGGTTGACCGATCTTAGCTTGGGATGGACTTTTTGGAAATTACCTTTAGGTACAGTCGTACAGAACCCTAAAACCAAAAATATAAATAACCCCCTCTTAGAGCTCGTTCCCACTATGTAGTCTGTCGGGACGATTTTTTATCGTGTGTCGTAGCGGCAGAATATTTTATATGAAGCTATTCACACTCGTCTGACAACGATTTTGTGTCGTATCCGACAAAAAATATCGTGTGTTTTGTCAGCCCTCCCGCCCGGAAAAAAAATCGTGTCGGATCAACGCTCGCATATGATCGCATTTGCCGGATGTCGGGCCGACAGCGCCCGCGCCGCACCCCTGTGCCGCCCGCGCCGTACCCCCTGTGCCGGGCGCGCCGCGCGTCGCTGCCGCTGATCGCATACACATTTTGGCGCGCAAGCAGAGTTAATAATAGATTAGAGTTAATAATAATAATAGTTATAATAGATCGTTGAATGTAGTTATTGACATTCTAAAATAATTGAAAAACTTAACATCGTCACTTCTTAGTTCAGTTATTAAGTTCTGAAATATTCCCAAAGTAAATCTTTCCCTCAGAATTGGGTGCACCCAATATCTTTTATTTTTAGCTGTCTTTCGTTTCCTTCGCAAATAATACATCGCAACAAAAGCTTCGTCGACTCCCATCGCGTACAAGAATCCAACCAAACTAGCACCTAACTACTAACTAGCACCAGCTGCGGTCGTGGCCGACAGCCGACTAGTGTGAACAGAGGCGCCGATACCCGATTAAAATCGGAATCCGACACACGACATAGTGGGAACGAGCTCTTAACCTCTTTGGCACGGTAATCTGACAGCGGGCGGCGAAATTATGCATCCTATTCTAATGAAAATATAGCAACTTTTCAATTACTTCGTGTTTTCAATGCTCAAAAACACCGACAGACATTTTTAGGGTTCCGTACCCAAAGGGTAAAAACGGGGGTCCCGTATTACTGAGACTTCGCTGTCCGTCCGTCCGTCCATCTGTCACCAGGCTGTATCTCAAGAACGGTGATAGCTAGACAGTTGAAATTTTCACAGATGATGTATTTCCATTGCCGCTATAACAACAAATATTAAAAATAAAATAAATTTTAAGGGGGGCTCCCATACAACAAACATGAATTTTTTACCGTTTCTTGCTCGATACTAATAACGTTGCCTTATGTTGCATAGATAATGGTACGGAACCCTTCGTGCGCGAGTCCGACTCGCACTTGACCAATTTTTTTTTAATGATACCTAGATCGTTTTAAAACCCCCCAAAACCCTCTTCATAACAAATTTCAAGAAAATCTTGTTGAGTGTTCACACTACAGCAACGCATCGCACAATCGAGAACTCTCAAAATTGATGCGTGCAATCCATACCAGGGCCCTGAGTCGGGTATTTCAACGGTGTCACAACTGTACCATTATTGTACCATTATGGTGCAATTGTAAAGTTTTTGGTAGTCTACTATTATTGTCTCGTCATAACGACTTCATCATTGACTTACAATTGTCAAAGTGACATAAATTGCTAGTCTCGTACACAACTGCTTCACAATTGCAATTCAATGACTGAAATGTTTCGGTAGTCTGCTATTTTGAATTTGACAGTAATATTTTTAAATTGTCCTGTGTCAACTAAAAAATAGATAGATAGAAATATTAGAAATTGTTCTTTGTAATTTATTGCAATTTACTAATCTCCTAAACTTCACATTGCTTTTTATACTAATAAATAGTATGTACAAATATATCTAAACGAAGTCTAGCATGATTAAATGTTTAAATTGATTAGTAGTTTTTCGAAAATCACTTCAACTAACGCATTTTTTAAAAACGGCAACACATACATACCATTCTAACACAATTCATAGATAAAAGAGACCGAAAATTCAATGCTTAAATAAAAGAGATCGACAATTCTATTACCATTGAACGACCGTTATGAACGCATATAGCAGACTACGGATATTTGACTTCAATTGCAACGGTATCGTGCCGGTATGACAATTGTTCCAAAATAGTAGACTTGAGCACCAGTATTGAAGTTGGTATGGATTGCACGCATCACTTTTGAGAGTGCTCGATTGTGCGATGCGATGCTGTAATTGGAACTCTCAACGTTGAGCATTGTGCCGCATAATGCGCTATTGTGCGCTGATTGGAAAACGGGGAATATAATAATTTAAAAAACTGCGCTGTAACAAAGCGGAAGTTTTTCCTTCCTTTTTAATAATTTGTGGCGCTCTTTTTAAAATTCTTACACTTGCTACTATGGCGTCACCTCAATTTGCTGCCTTTCAGCGGACACTTTTTAATATACTGAGATATTCCTCCTTTCTTCTAGTCTCCATGGACGCCGCGCGCCGGACGTGGGCCTCAAGTTGGGGAAACCAATGGGGGAAACCACGAAGTATAGATAGAAGGAGTCCGAACGGTATAGGCTTTTCCATAATATTTCGTGTACACATTATTAAACCCAGATCATAGTTCTATTTTCTGCCACTGGCTGCGCAAGTGTTCAGGGCGTACCGATGCTATTATTATTATTACATGTAAACACGCGCTGGCTCGTGAATGTTGAATTTAATTTAATTAAATACATAATATTATTTTATTTATTTATTTATTTAAAATTACAGGTGTCAATAGCAATAAAATTTCCCGCGTAAGAATTCAAACGAGTACTCCTTGAAAAATGGCGCGCTCTACCGGCAAAAAATCTGTCCCTTAAATTGAGACCATTCGTTCAACATTACGTTCGGACTCCTTCTATCTATACTTCGTGGGGGAAACACTGCCTTAGACTCGTTACTCTGTGAATGCCAACGTAAGTTCTCTAAGTAATCTGTGGTGAATGCTGTCAAATAAATTTTGTCTTCGTAGTTAGCAGGGTCTATTATGTTGTATGACGAGATTTTGCTCTTGCACACATGCTCAAATATGTATGTGTGCGTTGCTATTGTAGCAGTATTGCATAGGAAAAAATTTAAAAATTTTTGGTCTGGTCACACTGTCGCTTCAATGAGGCCGCCAATCGCCATTAGCATAATATTTATTATGATAAGATTGTGGTTTTTAATATTTTATCCAAAGAATCAAAATATTATTAAAATATACTCTCTAGTAGTTATTATAGTAATTTTGACTGAATATTCTACGTTCTTGGAGTGAATTCTATGTGTTGTGCGTAGAGAACATTATTTACGAAAGGACGTTTATTGTTAGGTTACTTTTTCTTATTTTTGTTTAAGTTTGGTTATTTAATTATGTCCGTGAATAACCATAGAAAGTGTGCTAAGTGCGGCAGAACACGTGCCGAAGACATGACGGTGACCTATCACAGGTTTCCAAATCCAGGAATAACCAATGTTACTAGGTAAGTACAAAATACAACCCGGTATATTTAAGACCTCATGCGTTTATTAAACAAAATACTATTTTAATCTATATTTACATCATCATATACTATCACCTACTGTACTCATCATCCTTCTACCTTTTCTTCCAAAACTATGTTGGAGTGGGCTTCCAGTATTACCTGATTCAACTGAATACCAGTATTTTATATGGACATTTTACAGGGCTCGTGTTTGGGCTAAATACTGTTGGCCAAATGAAGATTGGACTTCCATTGAATCATTACATTCACTCTATAGTCGGAATAAGGTGTTGTGTGGATGACATTTCAACTCAATTCAATTTATGGATGATAAAAGGCAAAAATTGAGTAAGTTTGCCGTTCCTGAGTCAACTATAGTGGAAGAAATACTAAATGAAAGAGAAAATATTTTCAACCAGGTATTGTATTCATATAGATTGTTCTAGTAATAGTCTCCCGAACAAATTCCTACAAAAGCAACCAATCTCAGTTGGGTTCAACCAACTATGCATGACATATTACAGTGTATGAGGGTGTGCGCAAACATAGGTGTGAGATTACACCTATGTTTGCGCACACCCTCGTACACTATTCGCTCACTCTCATAATCCGATGGGATGACAATCGAACACTGCTGGAAAGAGATCAGATGACGGATTGTTCTAAATAGCAGTGGTGAAGCATATAGGGAAGTCGGTAGAACCAGCCTAGAAGTGACCAACATGTTTTACTTTATAAATCTAGTCAATATTGTTACTATTATTGTTATAGATACAATAATAGTTATGCGTCCAAAGTTAGCACAATGGATCAAGATTCTAAAACTTTACACTACTATGATAGCACTTGCAAAAGTTTAAAATTAATAATTAATTTCAGAATGTCAATCAGTCCGATGTAATTGCTGCACAGCCAAAGTTAACAACACCTATGTCGCAAATAGAAAATGTTGTGATGGAACCTAGTACCAGTACAGGGTCATCAAAACAACACACTTTTGCAGATTTCATAAGAACAACTGAATCCATTAGCCCTACGCAGGTAATTAATTTTAGATTTTTATTTTAATCTTTATTATAAGTTTGATAATAGCGGACTTGCAGAGAAAGTACAGATGTTCAATGCAACGAAAACCCTATAAAAGGTACACAAATAACTTTAGTGTTGTGTTGTTAGATATACAGTTCTACATAATAGTAGGCATTGTAGTAGGCTTGCACAACTAGTATTTATAATAATAATTTATTTCACACATTTCACACAAATGTACAAGTAAAAACATAAATAAACTTGAGTCATTAAAGCATTAAAGGTAGATAGGCATCCTTACTAGGTTAAAAACCTGTGCTATGGGATACCTATTTCTCCTTGTTGCAGATAATATGCTAGAGACATCATAAGATAAGCGGAATGTGTATGTGTGTGTGTCCGCTACATACTAATGGTAGGAGGATGTGTCTGCGCGCGTGTATGAGGACGTACTTTCAAATTCCGAATTAAAGTTGTTTATGTCACATCACATCTGAATAAATAAACCTTACTTGTTATAATTATTAGCCTATACAGTATCTCTAAATGAAATTTACTTTTTAGGCACTGTTAAATGGAGTCATATAGAAGCATTTTATAACTTGGACAAGAACAATCCGTATTTTGTATATGCTCCTATGCTAACAGATCATCATTTGCATCCAAATTGCCAGCAACGAATGTGGGTGAAGCTAGCAGCACAAGTTTTTAGCAACTCAGTTACAAGTGGCATGTTGATGAAAATTGCTCAAAGTGAGTATATTAAAATAATGTCAGCTTTTGTTGCCTGGTATCAATATTAATAAATAAATAAAAGCTTTATTGCTTCCCATAATTACAAAGATACACAAGAATAATTATAAAATACAGATTTGATCTACTGATGTAAAATATAAGAGGATGATAAAAATCATCATTTCTTATCTTATTTACTTCTTTTACACACAAAATCTATATTAATTAAGCCCATTCCCTAATATGAGCCCAAATGATTGCTGCAAGACGTTTTTTTATTCCGCATAGATTGTAAACAAGCATAAGGGTAAATATTTCAAAGTTAGTAAGTATTAGTTACATCCTGGACTGACTCTTAACATCTGGGCGAAAAAAAAATTAACATTGTTTTTGTGATTTCAGATGAACTTCCAGCTGAAGCCCATGCAACAGCCACTTTCGTGCAAAAATTTGACGAGCTTTTTGATGCTGTCAACGCAGACAGCCCGGACTTGAGGAGAGGAAAAAAATACTCTACAAATTTAAGAAAGTGGACTCCCCATTTAGGTTTATTTAAAGAAATGAAATTTTTTATAGCTAATATGAAATACATAGGGAGTAAATCGAATCCTCCGTCCCAAGAAGGGTGGATTCATTCATTAAATGCAATAGAAAGATTGTGGAATAATTTGCGGGCTATAGGCATTAAGAGTCTTTCCACACGTCGCTTAAATCAAGATCCCTTGGAAAACTGTTTTGGCTGCATCAGATATAGCTGTGGATCCAATAATAATCCAACAATTAATCAATTTATAGCGGGAATCAAAACTGCTATAATATCCAATTTAAAACATGCTGGACAAAAAAGGAACTGTGAAAATGACTCAGCATTAATTGCAAATAATTTATTAACTTTTTTAACGGGAACCATCCCTTCGTCGTGTGAACCAAACTCGTCTTCCTTCAAATTTGACGAAAATAAAGAGATGGCAAATTTACTATCTGATGCAGTTGAAGCAGTTGAACAAGGGACATCCGAAAGTCAGGCTTGTGGATATGTGTGTGGTTTCATATTTAAAAGAATAAAATACAATGACTGCCTAGATTGCCGAAAGGCATTTTTGTCCCAAAATATAGAAACCATACACATGTTTACAAGTTTCAAGGAATATGACTCAAGTCATGAGTCATTAAATTATGTTAAGACGATACCAAAATAGCTTCGTGCATTTTTCTATGTAGGAAGTTTTCATTGTTTCTTTAGATTGAATGGCTAGAGCTCTAATTTTTAAGTATATGTTTTTTTCAATATATGATCTAGGATCGCATCAACTCAGAAACACGATTGAAAAAAGTTTTCTCGATAGAAAATCTTGGCGAAACAACCTCTCAAAATTTTTATTTTTTTCATTTGTCGGTCTATTATCGCGTATTAACTAATGAAATAACTTTAAAAACATAAGTAACTATTATATATAGAAACACGTAAATCAGAATTAAAATATATTTAGTAGATTTTGAGTAAATAGGAAAAGTATCCCTAATTCTTCATTTTCTGTGCCTACTGGCTGTGTTAATATGTACGTGTCGGCGATGATATACGATAATATTGATGTAGGCCCTTAACAAAGATATGGTGACGTGTGTAGAAACGATGTCAACTATAATTAATGATTTCATGAAAACAAATGCCTTTAGGCAACAACTTAAAATTAATGTTGTTAAAAATCTAGAATGTGTGAATTTTGTTTTTTTAAATAAATGTATAAATCATTTAGAATTAAATGAAAATCATTTAAAAATAAGCTCATTTTTTATTGTAATTAAAAGATATTGTGTTTTAATTAATAGAGCTATGGAAGACGAAGAGAAAAAGAAAAGTTTTGAACGCAAAATGAAAATATTAAAGAACAAATAAAATAATAATATGATTGTTTTAATTACTTCCTGTAGGCAAGAATATGAAGCACGATCCTTAATAATATATTAAGGAACAATATATATTTAAAATGGTTCACGATCATAATATATAGTACAGCCAAGAGCAAATATTACAACGTTTGAAAGTTCCCGCGCGTGTTGATTTATTGCTATTCCGCAATGGCGCTAGCGTCTCGTACGTGTATTGGCTGTGGTTGCATTTTTTTACTATAGAGATGTACTTCTTCTCTCGTTAGAGAGTAGTATATTCTTTGGTAGTTAGTCTGTGGCTTATTTTGAGGTTATGAAGAATCGAATCGAAATGTTTTAAAATATATTTCGTAAACAAATAGTCAAGAATCTAATAGATATGGCTTTATTTCGGGCTGGTTTACAAAGTCTAGCCAGAGTATTTAATGCATCACAAGGTAACTAGAAGAGCTATATTCATTCACCTACCTTTATTTGGTAACTAAAAATCATTATTTTTATCTTTTTAGCTGGAATTTTATCGAGATTTGCTACAAATTTGGCACCAGTAGAAAACAAACACGTTTCTAAAGAAACACAAGACGTTATTGCGGAATGCAACCAGCTAATTGAGAAGAATGTTTCACGTAACTTTGCTATCGTACATTTACTTGGCAAACAGTGGAGAGTTACTGACGGCGATCTATTAGTCGTTGAAGGATTTTGGCCTCCTAATATTGGTGATGAGATTAGACTAGACAAAGTTCTATTAGCCGGTACTAAAGACTTCTCTCTCATTGGACGACCTTTAGTTCAACCAGGCTTGGTTGATGTGACTGCTACAATAATTTCCAAAGGTCTATCACATACAAGAACACACTTTAAGAAGAAGAGAAGGAAGCAGTATATGAGAATCAACTTTTATAAGTCCCAGCAGACAATATTACGAATAAACTCTGTTGATATTGCCAGTAAAATAAATGCCTCATCAGTTAATTAGAACCTATCAAGTGCTATATGTTTTACATAATTATAATTAGTTAATAAATTATAGAAAGCAACTATTTTTATTCATTATTGCAAGTAAGATAAATCTGCATGGTGGAATGTAAACATGGCTTTGACGACAAAGAAATGTAGTCGAGTGGCTTAATACGTTCAGTGCGGCTAACGCTTATGCGCGTTTTTCTGATCTTCACCAAGTGCGGGCCGACGCGTATACGCGTCCATACAAAAAAAAATCTGTAGGCAAGCGGGGTGCGCCGCACCTGTGCGTTTATAGCGTGTATTCTGGGTGTCTATTGTTTCGAAGCGGTCGTAAAATGTGGAATTGTAAAGGAGACTACACACTAGTCAGGTTTCTGCTACGAATCTTGCAGGGGGGGGGGCGGCGGCGACGACAACAATAAATATATATTCATGGACATTTCACACATCGTCCTCTGGTCCCAAGCTAAGCTTATTATGCTTGTGTTATGGGTACCAGAATACGGATATAATACATATACTACTTTTCTTTTGTAAATACATACTTAAAATACATAGAAAACACCCAGACGTAGTACAAACATTTGTATGACATTTATGAATATCACACAAATAATTGTCCCAAGCGGGAATCGAACCCGCGACCTTGTGAACGGCAGTCCAGTACATGAACCACTACGCCACGAAGCCCGTCTACAATAACCTAATTTAGTACAATAGATTATTGAAATAATTTTATTATGACTCGCTCTTTTAACTAAAGTAATAGGTAGTTTTAGTCTATTTATAAATGGTGTCTATTACGAGGCGGGCGAAGTGTCGTAAAAAAAAAAAAATAAGAATAAAAGGGCTTTCGGGAGAAGGTACCTTTACTATTACTGTTTTATTAAGGTATAACTTACTATTTTAACAAAACCGAACGAAGGTATATTATGGCGTAAACTTCACAAAATCTCTTACAAATAAACACTAGTGTGGAAGCACCTTTATCCATCCAACACCTTTTTATGACCCGTAATTGTTATATGACAGTCATAAAACTCGAAAGTTACCGAACGCACATAAGCGTCGGCCGCACTGCGGGAAGGTAAAAGACAACGCGCTATAGCGTCCAGCCGCACTACGCGAGTTTTCTATGAACGCTTATAAGCGTTCTTAGCACTACGCGAAAAATTTTTTGAACGCACATACGCGTTTTCAGCACTGGGCGAATGACTCTTTTATTAGCATTGGCTATAAATTCGCAAATTATTCAGCATTGAACGCGTTAACAGTCATTAACTCAGACTTGTTATGTAAACCTACCAAAGGTCTACTCTTGGTCAAATTTTCTATAACAATAGGCAATGTTTGAACAGGAAATGCATAGATAAGTGGTCAATAAAATATAACATGCAAATGTTATCAACATTCTTAATTGAATAAATTGCTTTATTAGGTATATATTAACTATTTCAATAACTTAATAAAATTTATTTTATAATTGTACTATCAGCTAACAAATTTAACATTATCACAGTACTCCTGAAAGTTGTTCTTGTGTTCCTCTTTAAGAAATCTCTTCATGCCTTTAAATAAATAAAACATTCTTCTATTTTCAAATAAATTTGATAAAACCTTTAAAAAACATGCATAATCACCATCTTTTTTATAGTTTGAAATTGAAAGCTGAAACTGTTTGTATTGATCCACTAATAAGAGAACTTTTATTTCTTTGACAAAGTCAATTAATGAAACTGGAGGGATTTTCTCTACAACTTTGTCAAACGTGTTGCTATTTTCATTTTCTGCTTTCAAATTCTCTTCAAACCCAAATGGTTTAATTTTCAACTTCTTTTTCTTCACTGTATTATCAGTTACATCAATATTCTCAGCAGTCCTCTTGTGAATAGTTACTAAAGATTGTGATGTGGAACTTTGTGTTTCAACCCTATCTATAGAACTAAAAAGATCTTTTGTACTTTTTGGTTTAAATTCATTCACATATGCAGAAGACTTGGCATTTTTATAAAAATCCATTGAGAAATCAGCATAAACCTCATTTGAGTTGGGATACTGACTAACAGGCTTTTTAGACACTTTTGTAACTTGTCTGGTATTTGTAATAGGAAATGCAACCCCAGTAGCATATTTTGGAGCAGAATCATTGGCTTGTCTATTAGATTCATGTGGTAGTAGGGGTTTGAGTCTGGGAGATGGTAAAGTTGATTCAGCATTTTTGAAAAATCTGCAAATCTGACTGACAGCCTCTCCAAACTTGTTAGGTACACTGATATGATCTCTAAGCCATGCAGAAAGCTGACTTTTGAGTTTTGGACTATTAAATCTAGTATCACAAAGCAAAATTGCACCATAATCATTCTGATGTCTAATTACTCTGCCAATAGCCTGATTCACAGCTCTAGTAGCTTCTAAAGAGTACCATTCATCCCCTGATAAGAACTGTCTATCTTTAGATCTTAGTTCTTCTAAATATTTTTTCTTTAATATTATTCTAGGATCTTTAAGAGGTGGAAATGGCAAGCCAGTAATAATGACTGCTCTGCCATTCATATCTGCAAAGTCTAAACCTTCAGATACTTTCCCCCTGCATACAGCCATAAAACATGCACCTTTTGTGCTGGGATCACTTATTTTACTGTAAAAATCATTAATTACTGCATTGAAAGTATCTTTTCTCTGTGGTTCCACAAATATTGGTTTTATGTTGTTAATACTTGTCCAAATGCCCTCATTTTGCCACCTTTCCTGGCACTTTGTCATAATTGGATATGATGGGAAAAATACTAATAAACCATGAGGAACTACTCTGCTAAAACTCAAAATTGTTCTACCTAATGATGAAATATATATTGGATTATCCCGATTCTGATAATTAGAATTCAACTGAGTGCCATCTGGACCTTGACATATGATTTTTACACATATTTGGTTAGATTTGACTATGTGTGGATTTTCCAACTGAACTTGTATTGGAACACCAAGTTCTGAAATCAAAGGTTTTAATGGAGCCAGTGTGCCACTAGTCAGAATAATACTACGTACATTCTGTTCTATAAGCTGTTTCATTCCAAAGCCTGGACTAAAGCACCAGTAACTCAGGACTCTTTCAGCACTCTTGGAAGAAGTAGTCTTTGAGGCTCCCCAACTGTCTGTTTTTTTGTTCTTTTTATCCTCTATCTGAACATGAACTTTGTAACACATTTTGACTCTTTCTTTGTAAGCATAAGTAGTGCCACTAAAGACGACATTCAGCAAATCAACAAATTTCTGTAAGCCAACGCCTTTCCTTTGAAATGGTGAGTCACTGGCTGTGGACAAATACTGTATGAGATTTTCTATAAGTGTAATAACTGCCATCTGATTATGATCTCGAATTTCTGCCTTTGAAAGTAGCTCAAATATAAAACCACCAGGGTATGTGCTACCTTCATTACCAACAGCAATCTCATCAATAGCTTTCTCTAAAGCCAGCATTATTTCTTTCAACACACACAAGTCATCACAACTGAAATCTTTAGGCTGGCTGTCAATTGTCATATCTATTTGCTCTTCACTTTGTTCACCAAATGATCTCATTACATGAGTGATCTCATCTATACACAAAGCAATATCTGTACTCCTAATTTGTAGAGATGCTGACTCCTCGCACACCTTCTCTACATTGTGAGCTTCATCTAAAATGACTATGTTATTCATCAATTCAACACCATTAGCTTTCCTCGATTTTGGATCCAGAATGTAATTATAGGGCATAAATATAATATCAGCATCTTGTTTCAGTTGTTTAGATAAATAATAAGGACAGCACTTAAGCTTCTTTCCCACTGACACTAAATCTTCAATGTCTAATATTTCATCACCTTTTACAGCTCGGTCTTCTTTTTTAGACTCTACATTATTGTAAAAATGACATGTCCTGGATTTTACTTTTAATTGGCACATGTGCACCTTATTCATATTATTAGTTTCTTTTGAAACTTCTGGATGAATACACATTTGATCTCTAGATCCCAATATAGCAGCCTTTACATGTCTATAGCTGGACCTTTTAAGTTCTTGCATAGCCTGTGTCAACTGAGAGTGTGTTCTTGAGGAATAAATTATTTTCGGCATTCCCCATGATGTGTTATCTTTTGATTTACCAGCCGCAGATGTTAAGCTGTCTCGTAAATCATTACTATGTTCAGAAAAATTACCTGCTTGTGCGTTCATTTGCAATTGTGCCTTCTTAACAAGTAGCCATGCTAAAGATGAACAAAGTAAACTTAAAGTTTTGCCAGTACCGGTAGGAGATTCCAAAACAGCGTTTGTGTTGTTCTGAAGGCTTTCTATCACTCGCTCCATATAAGTCTTTTGTACTTCATAAGGCTCGAACGGAAAGTTGACTGGTATACCTAATATCATTACTTCAGGCATTTTGAATGTCTAATATTTACAAATTAAATAAATAATAAACACAAACTAAGGGCAGACATCACTTTTTGGCCGATCGTTTCTCCTCAACTCCTCTGACTCCTCATCATTTCTGCACTTTTTTTTTGATGACTTTTCGCCTTTTTTGCCGCCAAAATCAAAAACAAGTGAAGTCATGAAGTGAGTGAAGTGAAATACTAACCAGTGTTGCCAGAGTGATTTGGTCGAAAGTTACGTTGGCATCCATGAAAAGTTACATTTTTAAACTAAAACTTACGTAGTGGTAATTTTATGAGTGTGAATGTAGCAGCCATCAGCCAAATTTATAATTATTTACAAATAGAGTAAATAATTAATAAAATATTTTTTTTTTAAATGCACATTAAAAAAATTTTCAAAAATAAATGCATTTTTTATAAATATTATTTTTTAAATTATTTACTCTATTTATTTGTAGTTTTAAATTTTTCTGATGTCTGCTACATTCACGCTCATGTAATTTTCAGCTCGCAGATCAAAAATTATTATTATTTTATATTTTCTTGTACACAATAGTTTAAAAAAAAATATATTTATCAATATAATTATAACTTTTTTAATTTTTTGCGGTAGTTTTTGTTTTCATTAAATAAATTTAGATAAGAATATGAAAGAATGTAAATAAATTAGCTTTTAGTTTACTTTTTCTTTTTATTAAATTTAATTTTTATTTAAATTTTAATAATTAAAACAATATAAGAAATTATTATTCCTGTGGTTCCATTTTATTTGGACAGCTTATGATGAACCCTATTAATATTTCGAAAACCTGAAATCATAAATAAAATTGGTCAAGTGCGAGTGGGACTCGCGCACGAAGGGTTCCGTACCATTATCTATGCAACATAAGGCAACGTTATTAGTATCGAGCAAGAAACAGTAAAAAAAATCAGTTTTTTGTATGGGAGCCCCCCTTAAATATTTATTTTATTTTATTTTTAGTATTTGTTGTTATAGCGGCAATAGAAATACATCATCTGTGAAAATTTCAACTCTCTAGCTATCACCGTTCTTGAGATACAGCCTGGTGACAGACGGACGGACGGACGAACGGACGGACGGACAGCGAAGTCTCAGTAATAGGGTTTCCGTTTTTACCCTTTGGGTACGGAACCCTAAAAACGTAATCTAACATTAATTACCTACTGATCCCTGTTTAGAAAATCTTATAAAATCCAATAGATTCTCATAAAGCCCCATCGAGATTTTATAAGAATGAATGAGTTCTATGAGAAGTGCTATTATATAGTTAAGTATAGGGTCTTATACAACAGCTATAAGAATTTACCGTAAATATTGCAATGTTTGTTCGTTTTTTTCATGATTTTTTTTTTCATTTTTAATCTCTTTTGTAATTCTTGAGAAGTTACTTAAATTTAACTAAAATTGTTTCTTACATACATGTTACATGAACTGATCAAAAGTTACGTAAAATGTAAAAAATGTAACCTTCTGGCAACACTGATACTAACTAACGTAGACTAGGAAGATTCACCATAGATACCGTAAAATGGGGTGAATGGGGACAGTTTTCAACTTTGTGTGACTTTTTCTTATGAATTTTGCATGCAGCTTTTAATTTATAGTACTAAAAAAGTTTAGTCACGACTTGTATATTATAAAATTGTATGCGAAAATCATTGTTGGTCAGCACATTTTATGTAAATGCACAAAATATATGCTATCCCTATTTATACACGTATAGGGGTTAATAGGGACGGCATTGAGAACAATAGAGAAATTTGGTCAGGGTTGTCACAACTCTTATTAATATTGTTCAACGAAATTTACAAGTAACTACAACATAAGTATATACACAATACATACGAGTAAGTATACATACAAAAAATAATTTCAATCATTCAGGTAAAATTAAATCATTTCACTTTTAAATGGTTTACTTATTAGAAAACAATGTTACAACAAATATATATGTCTAAAAACAACTAAACAATATAATCTTTTTAGGTAACTACTTAAAATCAATTTAACACTATATGAAATTCTTCACGTACTATGGTGTTCGAGGGTGTTATTTATTAATTTCTGATCATATTTTTTATTTTTTTTCTCACAGCTGGATTTATATGTTCGTGGCCTTGTACCTGCAAAAAGCAAAAGTCCCTAAGTAAATGATTAATAACCTTAACCAAACCTTAAACCGATTTAATAAAGAAATAATATTAATATTATGTAGCGAAACAAATGTTTACTAGCGAAATTGGTGAGTGACAACCCTGTGACAACCCTGACTGCTTTAGTGTCCCTTTTCATACAGCTACGTGCCTAGTTATTTTAGCCTTGTCCCGATTCACCCCACAGCCATCCCGATGGTATCCTGTAGGCGTCTCTATTACCCTCTTTTTTTGAGAAATTTACCGGCACTTATTAATTTTCAATTTAAACAAAAAATAAGCTATAAAATTTTAGTAACTTACTTGATTTGGATGGAAAACAAACTAACTTCTGCCACTCAACACGATTTGTTCAATAAAATTCTTTTTTAACCGCTTTATTTACAAAGTTTCTGAGGCACAAAATCTCGAGCTTTCCGACGGCGTACTTCAGATGTATTTTTTTTTGGATTTCTGACAATCTTCACGTCAAACAAGTGTTACCATTATAATAATTCACTTTTCTACTACAAAAATGAAAAAAATCTGATGGTTAATGGTATATCTCGTAGTAGTTTTTCTGCTTTACTTTTGATTATCGTTTTTATCCCTATTCACCCATGAATCCCTATTGACCCCGTTTTACGGTACACATATAGGAGATTACATGGGTGGTTTTCCAATTACGCGGCACAATGCTCAACGTTGAGTGTTCCAACTACAGCAACGCTTCGCACAATCGAGCACTCTCAAAAGTGATGCGTGCAATCGATGCCAACTTCAGCGACAGAAAATTAACAAGAATTTTTTCTTTAAAGAGTAGGAGACTTGATTAAAATAGTTTACTTAAGGATTTTTAGTTTTAACTTAGGTTCCAAGATTGTGATGTGGGTCCTTAAATGGTGTAAATGGTGAGTAATTCGTTTATTTACTGTAGTTGGTGAGACTGAATGGTGACCCGTTGAAATTTCATAAAAGGATCCTTCCAAAACAGTTACACGTGTCGTAAGCCACGGATCAATCTCATCGTAGTTAATAGAATGTTGTAGTTAACGTAGTTAGCTTATTCAGTATTACAGGGTGTTTGGATTGGAGACTACCCTGGCAATAATTACAGGTGATGTCTACGGTGATTTTCTCCGATATATATTATCATTAATAATATTATTTATTGTTAAAAAGATTTTTAAGGCTTTCGTTTCGTCGGAGTTTCCTGGAAATAATCAAAGCCATCAAAACTGATTTAAAAAAATAAATTTATGTATGGATGAAGGTATAAACAATGACTTTTTTATATTCCACACTTAAAATGTGAATACAATGTTTATTTTAGAATTTTTTTTTCAACACTGTACTTAGCGCACTCTGCTGGCGCATTTTAAAAATAATTCACGTTCCAATTAAGCGTCAGCATTGTGCGGCATTGTGCGGCACTGAGTCGCATTATGCTCTGCTATATATCTGCCATTGGAAAACGGGGAAAGTCCCGAAGCGATGAAAACCATTCTAGTCTGTGCACTTGACCATGAAAATAAAACACTGTCAAATCACTAATACGTCATTATATATAACCTCACTTTTAGTTTATTTACCAATACCAATCTTTTAAATTATTCTGCAATAAAATTGCTTAATTAAAAGGTTATAAATATGATAGTTAAAGTGGAACAAGTGTATACTTCTGCCGCATGCAATCGCACGCCAGAGATTGTTGATTGGAACGCAGAAGGAGTTGTATGTTATGGTGCAAATAATTCTGTTGTTATTTACAATGTGGTAAAATATACTTTATTTACTAGTTTAAGCTATTTATAATATGAGAAAGCACGTAAACAAATTTTCCCAGTATCGCATCTCGCACTCAAAAACTTGTTTCCAACATGATGTTATTTTTGATATTTGAAATGGATGTGATCAAAATATTCCAATGCACATTATAATCAGAGAAATCAGATGGTCGATGGACGTCTAAAATTGAGGACAAATAACTTTATCCTGGCTAAATCTTACTCCATGTAAATAAGATATATACATATTTACATTCTACTTATATATTTTTAAACTAATAAATATTTTAGTCTTACTCTCACATTTCCATAGTCTATACAAATAAAATGCTTTGGTTATTATTATATCAAAATTGTACAATATATTTTATAAGAAATTACATGTAGTTAATAAAAAATTGCAAATTTTATTTAGGTGTATTAGTACGAGTAATATTTGAACTGCAGTTTTTACTAAGGAACTTATTAAATTTATTTCCTTTACAAAAGATAAAAGAATTGGTCTGTGATTTTCAGAAAATAAAAGGTAAAGATCCTCTCACAGTACTAAGTCATCACAAATCACTTGTTAATTCTGTCAAATGGATCCGGAAAGCTGATGGTTCATGTACGGAATTCATCTCTGGGTCAGCAGACCAGACAGCCGCTGTATGGACTTTACAAAATGCACAGTGGAATGTAACTAGTCCTCTAATTGGACACAAAGATGGAGTCACATGTGTGTACGGTGCTTACAATGGAGATGATCTGTTAGTTTATACAGGATCTATTGATTCTACAATTAAAGTATGGGAAAGAATTAATGGTTAGTGATTGTTTTCATTTTAGATTTATAAAAATATATTTTCTTCTCCAGCCCATTTACGCCCCACTGTTGGGCACGGGCCTCTTTGAAAGGGATTATGGTCTACTGTGCCGTGCTGACCAGGCGTGTTGTCACAGGGTTTATTTGCGAGTTTTCCGTCTCTCACAGAAGATGTTATTTGTGTGTAATATCCCTTAGCTGACTTTTACAGCACCCTGGGGAGGAGATGGGGTGGTGACACTTGTATTCTTAATCCGTCACCACACGGATAAAAATATATGTATACAAGGTATTGCGCCTCATATCACTGTAACCAAATTGATCTTTAGTTATCGCCACTTTCTACAGTTCTCGGTCCAAACCTGTTGGCATAAAGAACTTGAGGATCTATTTGGCTCCGAAAGGTTTGATCTCTTCTGGGTGCATGGTATAATTGCCCAGACAGGAGCATTGCATATGCATCATTGAGGGACAATGAATGAGAATGTGAATAGGTGTTTCCTCACCCACCAGGAACCACTGGTTAATTTGAAAAAAATATTTTTCACTGTTGAATAGTACATTTATTGAGCAAGAGTATAGGCTATATAATATCACACTGCGACTTATAGGAGCGAAGCATCAGTGAAAAATGTTGCAAAAATAGGGAAACATTTCTAAATACCACATGTACGAATTTGCAGGCCACGGCTAGTTTTTAATTGAACAAACTATATTATTAAGAAGCTTAATCATATTTTCAGGTACAACGGCCCTAAAACAGACAATCTCGTTGAATTCCGGTCTTTGTCTCACTCTACAGGCCCATATGCTACCTTTGACACAAAAACCGATACTATTCTGTGCATTGGATGATCATAAAATACATATATTTGTGGGTGAAGATTACCAAAGAGTGCATACGTTAACAGGTCACGAGGATTGGGTGAGGGGCCTTGATGTTTTAGATATAGGTAAGTTATATGTATAAGAAACTGCTAGGTAGAAAGTAGATATTGCAGTGTTTTGTGTCTGTGTGTGTTTTGACTATGACAAAATCACTGATCTTATTCTCTTGCAAACTAGTAAGAAAGGGAAAATGGGAAGAGCTCTCTCTCAGATTCAAACGTATCTTACATAATTTTGTCTTAGGCGCTGCCTCCTGCCGCCCTTATATCGTCGGACAATCTCGAACGAGCGATAATTCCGCCGCGTATCGTCGCGAGTCGGTATCGCTGCGTTTCCTTGACGACACGTTGCGAACGAACGAGAGGCAACGCTGAAATAACCCTGTGTTTGAAAGCGCGCCCGCTGCCGCGGCGGACCCGCTGCTAGTCGCGGCGGGCTAGCGACGATGCGATGACGTTTCGCGCGCTCGTTGCCACTCGTCGCATCGCGGTGATAATATCGCCGTGTGGAGACGGTTCTCTAGAGAGTGTATAGAAATACGTGGCACGACGATAATATCGCCGCGATTCTCTCGCTCGTGGAGGCAGCGCCTTAGATTCCAGCAATGGTGGTTGGTCAAGAATTTTCTTTTTAGGTGATCCCTAGATTATTTCTCTTAAGTTCTCTATTAACTCTATTTCTACTGTATATTTATATGTATTAATATATTTATACGTATATACGTAATATGTGTAAGATATATGCTTAATTACATGTTTTATTATTTCTTCTGTATTTATTTAAACTTGTACCTTTTTTTATTCTTATTAATTATCTGTCGTAGCCGCCTGTTCTCACTATTTTCTGGTTCTTACTGAAAACCAGCGCTGTAGTAGCTTGCTACTATAGCAATTGCTGAGGAAGGACCATTTTCAGCCTCTAATATTAATGTTTTTTATTATGTATATTTTAAACTTTGTTCTATAGTCGAGGTTACTGAAATAAATTTATTTTCTTTCTTTCTTTCTCTCTCTCTCTTCCCATTTTCCCTCTCTTATTAGTTAGCAAGACCTATGGTTTTGTTACATACTGTCTGATATCCTTCTTTGTGCTCTTTATCCTCTTGCTTTCATGCTGACCTTTCATTCTTCTCTTTCTTGCTTCTCTTTCGTGTTTGTATTCTGTCTTTTCCATCTGTGTAAATGTTTGTATAATATGTATGTGTTTGCGTAACCATCGCGCCAAGTATAAATACGTATACATATATTATAGTGAATTGTGTGTGCCTGCACCGATGCAGTAATAAACTAGCTTCTACGTGCGTCGGTCGTTTTATTGTTTTCGTTACTGTACACATCAGTCGGTAAGTATTATAGTAGTATTTATGCAGAAAATGTGTACAGTAGACCTGATCTTCTCCAGCCCATTTACGTCCTACTGTTGGGCACGGGCCTCCTCCACTTAGGGGGGGGGATTATGGTCTACTGTGCCGCGCTGACCAGGCGTGTTGGCACAGGGTTTATTTTCGAGTTTTCCGTCTCTCACAGAGAATGTTGTCTGTGTGTAATATCCCTTAGCTGACTTGAGAGAAGATGGGTTGTTGATTGTTGATTGGTATTCTCTATACATTATAGAGAATACCAATGCCAGAAGAGGAAATAAATAAATCGACGATTAAATAATATTGGTTTGCTAATATAGCTCAGTCATTTTCAGTATTTTTACCTGAAAAGTTTTCCGGGAGTTTTGAAAATTGGTAATTTTATAGATTTTGATGTGCTCTTTCCAAATTTCAACTTTGCCACCTCGTATGTTACCCGTTTGCGCCGCCATATTGAAAAAATGGCGCCCAAAATCAGTTTTTTGATAATAACTCCTTTCCGACGCATTTTACAGGAAAACATATCTGTACAAAATAAAAGTAGAGGAAATTTTCTACAATTATGTTATAATCTTTTTTTTTCCTTAAATCAATAGTTTCTGCGTACGAGCGCCGTAAACTATTATACATCCACACCAACGTGTATTATTTACTTTAATTATACGAAGGTTAAATATTGTTGCATAGAATGAAAACCCAGCTAACTATAGTCAGTCATGTCTCCGCAGGTATAAAGGAATGCGTCGCTTCTGTGTCAAGCCCCTTCTTCCCCTTCTAAGAAACATCTGGACCCAGCTGCTGAGTTCAATAGAAATATTTAGTCTGGGTCATCAGTATACGTTTATCATTTCAGTGTCGTTTGCATTTGTAGAGCCATGGCTTCTTATGAAGTAAACTGCTTTATTTGTGGTGAAATACTGCAAGAAAGTGAAGTTATTGAAGTGAAGGAAAAAGGATTGGAAACTTTTCTTAGAAGGGGAAGAAGAGGCTTGACACAGAAGCGACGCATTCCTTTATACCTGCGGACACATGACTGACTATAGTTGGCTGGGTTTTCATTCTATGCAACAATATTTAACCTTCGTTTAATTAAAGTAAATAATACACGTTGGTGTGGATGTATAATGGTTTATGGCGCTCGAACGCAGAAACTATTGATTTTAGGGAAAAAAAGATTATGACATAATTGTAGGAAATTTCTTCTACTTATATTTTGTACAGATATGTTTTCCTGTAAAGCCTGCAATACACGTTGGCCGAGTGCAGGCAAACGCGAGTTTAGGCAAATTAATACAAGGCAAGTGCTACTGCTTTGTACCAGCGGCGTGCACTGGTATTTAACTTAGGGTAGGCAGTCACAAAAACTTTTTCTTTTATAGATTTTTAGCATAGCCACGCGACGGATCTCTAAGTCGGAAACCATGCCAACAGAACAAATTTAAATCTGAATATCCCGAATCAGCCCGCACTGTACTAGAATTACTAAACAATAACTACGTACGTACATACATACGTACATGTACGTATGTACATACGTTTCATAACTTTTAACATGAAATTTTCGAGTTACATTGGTGCCTATTCTACAGGGTGTCCCAGAACGTAACGTAGCTGGGAAGGGGGGTGATAGGGGGGGTCACAAGAGTCACCAGAAAAATAAAATAAAAATTCCCCTCTGGCTATTTAAAAAATAAATGGCATTTTTTTAAAAACTAAAAATTTTACACCTTGTGAGGCTATTTTGCTAACTGTACCTACAAATATAGCTGTTTAAAAAAAAAAAAGATGTTATGTAATCCTCAATAACCCTTCATCAAATTGAATTAAAAAAATAATACATATCCAACCAAGATTTTAAAGAAAATTAAGTTCTTTTCCAGTCAAGGACTTAGTAATTACAATTTCACTCAACTTCCTCCAAGTGTACTGAAAAAAAAATGTACTATGCAGCTCCGGCGTGTAACTTAAAAAGATAGGTAATTTTATTGCAATTCCAAAATGGTATAACACTTATTTGAAAAAATCATACTTAGACATTTAAAAATAATTTTCGGGAACAATACCCCTGCAAAACAAAACATATCAATAAAACAATAGTCTCAAATTCCTAAGAAAATACATTTTTAAATGTCTCTTCTGTTCCTCTAATGTTACTGCCCGTTAATACTCAAGATTGGAGTACTGTACATACCTCAAACACTCAAGTACAGTCTAGGCCAGATAAAGCTTTACCATATTTTATGACAAGGAATTTAAATGAAACTCGGAAATAAAACATAATTCTAATTATTTATTCAAATAAAGTGCTCCAAATGTGCACCACCAACATAAATAGTCTCAAATTCCTAAGCAAATATTCCTGTTCCTTGTACAGGCAGGTAGGCAGGTACCCCTCTCGTACCGTTAGCCATGCGCGAGAACAATGAAACAAAACAAGTTCAGGGAGTGAAAGAGACAGGTAGATACGTTAAAGGAAGAGAAAAAGTAGGGGTGCTGTCTCTGGTTAGCCAAATAGTCGGGCAGTACATTAAGCTCTCTCGTTTACTGCACATCTTTGTATTCGTTTGTGTTCATTTAGTACTAACAACTTTGCTTCGCATTCTGGACTTGATTATTTCTTTGTGATTTTGGACATTGTTTGTGATTTCTTCCAACGACTTGGCTTTCTCAAGGACTAAAGTGTGTGATACAGTGCCACCATGCCACCCACGTACACTCCACATGAATATGCGAACATGCATCTCATTTACGGCGAATGTAGATGTAATGCCGGTGCTGCAGCAAGACTGTACCGAGAAAGATATCCGAACGCCCCACGTCACCCGGATAGCCGTGTTTTTGTCAATGTCCACCGACTATTGTCTGAGGGTCGACTTCCACATCAAATGGTTAATGAACGCAGATCTCGGTTCGATGTCCAAGATGTAGTGCTTCAAACTGTCGCAGACAACCCGAGTACTTCAGTTCGGACAATTGAAGCAAATACAGGTGTATCAAAAAGTACTGCTCATCGCATATTACAATCAGAAAAGTTCCACCCGTACCACGTGCAACGCGTACAGAGTCTGATACCACGCGATTTTCCTGCGAGACTTGCATTTTGTAGTAGGATGCTGCGCATGCATAGGGAGGACCCTCAATTTTTTAATAAAATATTGTGGTCCGACGAGTCTACTTTTAAAAAGGACGGCTACATGAACCTACATAATTTACACGAGTGGCACGTAGAAAATCCCCACCTTATTAGAGAAGATCGATCCCAATATCGTTTTAAAGTGAACATGTGGACCGGAATACTGAACGGTAAAATAATCGGACCCTTTGAGTTACCTGAGGCACTGACTGGCGAGGCGTACTTGCACTTTTTACAAAACGAATTACCCAATTTTGGAAGATGTGCCGCTGGAAACATTAAGGAATATGTGGTTCCAGCATGATGGGTGCCCAGCACATTATGCACGCCCAGTAAGAGATTTCCTAAACAACGAATATCCTGGTAGGTGGATGGGAAGGGCCGGTGTTATAGCGTGGCCAGCTCGTTCACCGGATTTAAACCCGTTGGACTTCTTTTACTGGGGTGCTATAAAAGAAAAAGTTTATGGGAAACCCATCAGGGACTTGGGTGACTTGAAGGCGAGGATCACAGAGGCCGCGGAATCAATCAATAATAGAAGATTTGCTCGGCACATTTCCCGCTCATTTTTAAAACGATGTAGGGCGTGCATTTATGTTGGTGGTGCACATTTCGAGCACTTAATTTGAATAAATAATTACAATTTTGTTTTATTTTCGAGTTTCATTTAAATTCCCTGTCATAAAATATGGTAAAGCTTTATCTGGCCTAGACTGTACTTGAGTGTTTGAGGTATGTACAGTACTCCAATCTTGAGAATTAACGGGCAGTAACATTAGAGGAACAGAAGAGACATTTAAAAATGTATTTTCTTAGGAATTTGAGACTATTGTTTTATTGATATGTTTTGTTTTGCAGGGGTATTGTTCCCGAAAATTATTTTTAAATGTCTAAGTATGATTTTTTCAAATAAGTGTTATACCATTTTGGAATTGCAATAAAATTACCTATCTTTTTAAGTTACACGCCGGAGCTGCATAGTACATTTTTTTTTCAGTACACTTGGAGAAAGTTGAGTGAAATTGTAATTACTAAGTCCTTGACTGGAAAAGAACTTAATTTTCTTTAAAATCTTGGTTGGATATGTATTATTTTTTTAATTCAATTTGATGAAGGGTTATTGAGGATTACATAACATCTTTTTTTTTTTTAAACAGCTATATTTGTAGGTACAGTTAGCAAAATAGCCCCACAAGGTGTAAAATTTTTAGTTTTTAAAAAAATGCCATTTATTTTTTAAATAGCCAGAGGGGAATTTTTATTTTATTTTTCTGGTGACCCTTGTGACCCCCCCTATCACCCCCCTTCCCAGCTACGTTACGTTCTGGGACACCCTGTATGTGCAGACCTAAACTTAACTTAACTAAAAAATGAAAATTGATAGCGTCAATAACACAATTCGGCAATGTTAACAGAACTTTTTTTATATAAAAACTGTTTATTATAGACTAACGATTTTAATTAATATAAATGTGTGCAAAAAAATAGCGAAACATTTAAGATACAGCAATAGCTGTTTTCATTTTTTAGTTAAGTTAAGTTTAGTTCTGCACATAGAATAGGCACCATTACCTACCTTTTTGCTGGCTTAGTTGTTGAACTTGTTATTTTTAATTTTTAACAAACACACACTATCAACACACATTTCACAATCAAATAACATTTTAAAATATACAAACGAAAATCCATACAAGTATTAAATTAAAGAAACTCAATATTAAACAGTTCAATGAATCACACGAAAAAATAAAATGGCCTCCGTCGAACCAAAATATTTCTGCTATTTAAATAAATAAAACCTTACTAAACAAAAATGCATACGTGATTTATTAGACTTCCGACTATTATATTTATTCGGATTATAATAGGTAACGAACGAACGCCGAATACTCGCGGAAACTTCCGATCGCCAAAGCATGCGGCATGACATGCAGTACAAGGCGTCTTCAATATGCAAGCCTGTGTGCGTTTGCGAACTGTGCACGGACACCAAAATTTCTACACACATATGAACTCATGGCAGGCGGGCGGCGTGGAGCTTGCTAGCTACGCTAATATTATTCTTTCGCCAAACGCCTGGCAAAAAGCAATTTGCAAGCACATATTGGTGCTATTTATGAATTATTAGGCGTTTTTAAGTTATAATATTTTGTTTAATTAATGGTAAATAAATGAATAAAGTCATCTAAAACATACGAACGTTTTATTAAAATATCTGTGAATGGCAAGTAAAGCAGTGCTTTTCTGCTTGTATAGAGCGCACGCCCATGCTTTGTACTGCCTACATGTTCGGCAAGTGTATCGGAAAACCAATGCAAATGGCCAATATAGACGAATTTTGAAGATATGCCCACACGTTGGGCTTCGTCAGTTTGTATTGTAAATTGAAACAAGATGCATGAAGACGTAGACGTTATCGCTGCTGCTGGAATTTATTTAATGAGCGCTTATAATTATTATGTAAGTGTATAAACAAATAAACATCGTTGTTTATTGAGAGTGACATTTGTATGCGTTTACACGACCGGCACCAACCGCGTAATGGTGCATTGACAAACATGTGGACACTATTGGCCGAGTGCGCGCGAGTGCCTTTGATTTGTGAAGAAAAACCGACAGCGTTCCGAAGTGTGGCAAATGGTCGCGAGCGACCGCAAGTCGTGACGAGCTATGCCAAATGAGTTCTATACACGTTGGCGCTTGACTTTACTCAGCTAACTAGGCGAGCGACACTAAAGGCCGGGCTCGACCGCAAAATGAGCGAGGTCATTAATGAGCTCGCTTAACTCGCAACGATAATTTTCACTAACAGACCGCTCCGCTAGCCTCTTTGGCGGTCGAGCCTCAACTATGAAAATTATCGTTGCGAGTTAAGCGAGCTCATTAATGACCTCGCTCATTTTGCGGTCGAGCCCGGCCTTAAGCGATGGCAAGACAACGTAAATATACTGTCTATACGTTGGTATTGGCGTTCACTCGGCGACGCTCGCCCAACATGTATTGCAGGCTTAAAAGGAGTTATTATCAAAAAACTGATTTTGGGCGCCATTTTTTCAATATGGCGTCGCAAATGGGCAACATACGAGGTGGCAAAGTTGAAATTTGGAAAGAGCACTACAAAATCTATAAAATTACCAATTTTCAAAACTCCCGGAAAACTTTCCAGGCAACCCTTTAATTTTTCGACCAAATGACTGAACTAATACGTAATTTGACCCAAGTACACTAAATACTGTGCGCTCATTTTCGTTTCAGATGAATCCACGATACTATTGGCATCAGCATCACAAGACACGTACATTCGTTTATGGAGAATACAGAAATATGTCGAAGAGGCTCCTTCCAAAGCCATCAGGGTAGAACAGAAAATATTCCACGCATATGATGAACCATGGACTGTGAAGTTAGATGCGGTGCTGGCTGGACATGAGGGATGGGTATATGGTGTGCAATGGCAACCAGGTGCTTTGGGAGGTGAGTAAGAAATTTCCTTGTCATTATGTCAGATCTCTTACAATAGACTGAGTTCCAGAAAACTTTATTAATTTTATAAGTTTGAAAGTGAAAGATGTTTCACTTTTTTTTTAAACCTGACCTAGTCATAGTACATTAGTTAATCCAGTGTTGTATTGCTAAGAATTGAGTTTCCATTTTTAATACAAATAGTAGGAGTAAAAAAACTCATATTCGCATTTATGAAGGCACAATAAACAGTTTCAGAATTTCCAACTATTATTTTTCAGGATCAAACAAGACACCCATCTACAGACTTTTATCTTCATCTCTTGATAAAACACTTATTATCTGGGAGCCTGAGTCCTCCCCCCAGAGGGGCGAAGGAGAAGGTGTTTGGGTGGAGCGGATAAGGGTTGGGGAAGTGGGAGGTAATGGTCTTGGCTTCTATGGTAGCAGGTTTGGACCAGAAGGCAATTCATTTATGGGGCATGGCTACAATGGATCATTTCATATTTGGGAACATGATAAGGTTAGTATTTTTAACCATAATAATATGCTCCAAAATAATAGTACTGTTTGTATTGCAAATGTTTTTTTTTTCGACTATTTAAGGAAAATTATGAATACATTTCCATAGTTCGTTTATTTAAATGTATAATATGAAAAGGGGGTGGAACTGCTTTTCGACATGGACTATAATTTTTGGTTTAGTCACGAGATTTCCGCTTTTGCTCAGAGCATTGCCTATATCGATCATTGTAGAAAATGGTGATATAATTTTTTTTAATCTTTAACCAATTGGCCTAAAGGGTTATTTTTATCATATGTCTGTGTACGGACAGACAAGTCTCATTAAATTATTGTTGATTTAGGAAACAAATCAATGGCATCCTTCAGTGGTGTGTGGTGGTCACTTTGGTGCTGTAGAAGACATAAGATGGGAGCCTAATCACGGTCGGTACTTGATGAGTGTCTCCGCAGACCAGACAACGAGGGTACATGCACCTTGGAATACTTCAAACGGTATGCCTTTTTGTTATTTTCGTGGAATTCTTTCTTGAGGATATATTTTTGAATTAGCTATTTGACGTCTCACTTTTTTAGCGTTTCGTAGTTTGTACTGCGTCTCGGTGTTTTATATGTATTTGTATGTATTTACAAAATAGAAGTAATAAAGGGTCTTTCAACAAGGACGGGTCGATGTTAAAATTGAATGAAACAAGATGTGTGTGAGATATTGACGAAATTTTATTTTTATTTGAATGGCTCGTTTATGCCATTATGGATGGAATATGACATCGTTCATATGTCCGCCGCGGCTTCGTATGGTGGCACGAATCCTAGAGGTCCAATTTTTAATGACTCTGCTGCATAGATCCGTCTGAATCTGCGCGATGGCTTGCGTTATGTTGGCTTTCAGGGCAACGGTCGAATGCGGTTTATTGGCATAGACCTGCGACTTCAGAAAACCCCACAAGAAAAAGTCTAGCGGAGTCAAATCACAGGATCTTGGTGGCCAATTCACGTCACCTCTGCGAGAGATAACCCTACCCTTAAAGCGTTCATGCAGAATGTCGATTGTGTCGTTCGCTGTGTGGCAAGTAGCGCTATCTTGCTGGAACCACATATCGTTCACGTCCATTTTGTTCAATTTAAGCCAAAAGAAATTGTTTATCATTGATCTGTAGCGTTCGCCGTTGACGGTGATGGCCTCGCCAACGTCGTTTTCGAAGAAGTACGGACCAATGACGCCGCCAGACCAAAATCCGCACCAAACAGTAAGTTTTTGTGGTCATCCCATATACGGCAATTTTGCTTATTAACAAAACCATTCATCCAAAAATGTGCCTCGTCGCTAAAGATTATTTTTCGGCCAAAATCGGGGTCCTCTTCCAAGCGTTCCGAAGCCCATTCAGCGAACACACGGCGTTGTCTATGGTCATTAACTTTGAGCTCTTGGGTCAGTTGAATCTTGTACGGATGCAGACCCAAGTACCGACGCAAAATTTTCCAAGTTGAAGTCTGCGAAAGGCCGAGTTCTTGTGCATGGCGAGAAATCGACTGCCTCGGAGTCTCCTGAACACTCTCACGTACAGCAGCGATGTTCTCGGCCGATCTGGCGTTCCTTTGACGTAAAGGTGTTGGTTGGTTGTTTACCGAACCGGTCGTCTCAAATTTAGTCACCAATCGTTGGAGAGTAGACTTTGAAGGGCCACCGCGTCTGCCATAAAATGGGCGCAATGCGCGCAACGTTTGCTCTAACGAACACTCATTTTGATAATACAGTTTTATCATTTGCACATGCTGCTCAACCGTGTAACTCGCCATGGTGATTTGGCATCAGTGACTGAATAAGAAAAAATTTATTTGAAAGATCCCGTCAAAACAAAATGGCCGCCACAGATTATTAACATCGACCCGCTCTATTTGAAAGACCCATTTTAAGTAATATATCCGTATTCTGGTGCCCATAACACAAGCATGTTAGCTTAGCTTGGGATCAGAGGACTTTGTGTGTAATATCTATTCGCTTTTATTTATTTTTGGCTTCTTTTGGCAACGTGAAAAATTACACTAATTTGATGAGTTGCGCGTCTCAGTCGCGTGTTGCGATCGCGGGACTTCCGAATGCCACCTTTAGATATACTAAAACAGTTAAGTTGCACTGCATTGTAATAAGGCTTTTAAATATATGTTTTACAATCAGGTTCTGAATGGCATGAGATAGCTCGTCCTCAAGTCCATGGCTACGATATGTCATCATTGGCCCTCATCAACAGCACCACTTTCACATCAGCTGCTGAAGAGAAGGTCATCAGAGTTTTTAAAGCTCCACATAATTTTGTACACAATTTTAAAAATATCGTTGGACAAGTTATTGATGAAAATGGGAAAGGTAAGTACTACTGTTACTTAGCGAAACAATTCGAGTTGATAATAAATTAACTGGAGTTATTGAGCTAACTCGATCTATAGAGAGATGAAGGACTCGGTCATTAATACTAGGGGCATTATTAGACAAAGAGAGCTAATTACCTAGTATTTGATTATCTTTACTTATTATAAAACAAAGTTGTTATTTACATAAATAAGGACTTTGTTTGAAGATATTCACATAGAAGCATACCTACATAAGTATGCTTCTATGTGATCTTATATCTTCACGATAATGATGCGCTGTTTTTTTAAATTCATGGTTTTAGAGGATAGCGTATATGTATAATTTGCCAAATTTTGTTTTCTATATTCCACGCGTACCGAATTGCGGGTAACAGCTAGTTAAGAGGATACCAAAATAGCTTCGTGCATTTTTCTATGTACGAAGTTTTCATTTTTTCTTTAGATTGAATGGCTAGAGCTCTAATTTTTAAGTATATGTTTTTTCAATATATAATCTAGGATCGCGTAAACTCAGAAACGTAATATATTTAGTAGATTTTGAGTAAACAAAAAGATATCCCTAATTCTTCATTTTCTATACCTACTAGCTGTGTTAATAGGTACATGTCGACGATAATATTGATGTAGGCCCTTAATGAATAATAGATATGATATAATAATTGTCAATTATACTACTTTAATATACATATATTAAAGTAGTATAATTGACTATTATTTAAAAGGGGGTCGGAAAGGGAAATTAAGCCTTATTCAATATTTGACGACCTCCGTGGTTGAGTGGTTCATGTAACGGACTGCCGATCAAGTTCACGAGGTCGCGGGTTCGATTCCCGCTTGGGACAATCATAAAAAAAAAATATAAGTTCGCGTCACCGAAATGCAAGACGCTGCATATGCGCAGCGGTCTGTGTAGACGAATGCAATAGTTCTTTTATTTGTCATGTAAAATGACGGTAGTTTAAAAGGGTTTTTTGTTTAATGTTTCAGGTCCTGAAGGTGCGTCGGTCCCATCGCTTGGGCTCTCTAACAAGGCGGTTTATGTTGATGATGATGAACAAAATGGTGGTGATGATGATAATGATGGATACTTTGTATCAATCGATATGACTGGTAATAAATAAATTAATGTAGTCTGAATAAATTTTAATATCTGGTTGACCGAGCGTATCTCGGAATGGGTTTTTGGGAGATTATTCATACCTATTTAGCGAAGTAGTGAGTATTAGGATCCCATTTTTAATTTTGCGGTAATCTGAAAGCGGGCGGCGAATTATGCATCCCAGCAATTTTTCAATGCTCAAAAACACCGTTACTCGTTGAAAGTAATAAGATACTAATATATTCACTAGTTAATTCCCACGGTTTCACTCGCAGTTTATAGTTACTGTTCTTTGGCGTTCAGTGTAATGATAAACTACCTATGTGGTATTCTGATAAATAAGCTATATACCTGCAAATTTCATTAAAGCATTTTAGTAGGGTTCTCGTAAAAGACCAAGAAACATAATTATTATTATAATATACTAGCTGACCCGGCAAACGTTGTTTTGCCATACAAATGTCAGGGGTAGACAAATAATTTGCAATAAAATAATATTGCGACTATAAATTGAAATTTAAGCTATCCTATATTTCAAGTTGGGTCAAATTGCACATAGTGTGCCAATTTAATTTAAAATCGGTACAGTAGTTTAGGAATCCATCGCGAACAAACATCGTGACAGGAGATTTATATATATAAAGATTTCATTATATATATTGTAGCGCCCCCTACCGAGGAGACGTTAATGCAGAACACATTATGGCCGGAAGTACACAAGTTATATGGGCACGGCTATGAGGTGTACACGCTGGACGCTTCACCCGACGGTTCGCTAATCGCTTCCGCTTGTAAAGCGACCACCGCCGAACATGCCGCTGTTTTGATATGGTATGACATTTTTATTGGATTAGACCGTCTCCTTTCACTTGTCATCATCATCCCATTTCCTCCCAGAGGTGCTGTGAAATCCAGCTAATGGATATTAAAAACATATAAGAACTTTTGTGAGAGACTGAAAACTCCAAACTAAACCTCATGTCAGCATGTCTGGTTAGCGTAAATAAACCAAAAGGCCTTTCGAAATGGCAGCGGCTTGTTCCCATCAGTGAGATACTAATTGACTGAGAGGGACAATGGGATCTTTTCATATTAAAAAAATAAGTATGATTATGTTATCGTTCGGAAACGAGTGATTGGAGTGTGACATTGGATGAAATTTGGCATAGAGATTTTAGATAGAACATTACACTACATTGTCCGTGTGGTGACGGATTAAGAACACAAGTGTCACCACCCATTTTCCTGCCCGGGGTGATGTAAAAACCACCTAAGCGATATTATGCACAGTAAAGTAAATGTAAATCTGTGTGAAATACGGGGTATTACCAACAACGCTGCCATATTTGTCTATTTCACGGTTACCATAGCAACGAACTGAATCTATCAACAGATTGTTGAGCAGACGTTGTGTAAATAGTACAAATAAATATTAATATTACAGGGAGACTTCAACATGGCAACAAATACAAAAGTTAATATCACATCAATTGACAGTTACACAACTGTCATTCTCACCTGACAGCCGACAGTTGTTGTCGGTGTCACGCGACAGAAGGTGGACCTTATATCAACGTGCACAAGGAACAAATACGTTTGATATAGTCGCTGCCACAGATAAAACAAATAGTGTTCATAGTAGAATTATTTGGTGCTGTGCCTGGTCCTATGATGGTAGAATATTTGGTACTGGCTCCAGAGATGGCAAGGTAATTTCTAATATTATTATATACTAGCTCTCTCTCTCTCTCTCTTTCTCTCCAGCCCAGATTTGGGCACGGGCCTCCTCCACCCCACTGTTGGGCACGGGCCTCCTCCACTTTGGGAGGGTTCGAGGTCTACTGTGCCACGCTGGCCAGGCGTGTTGGCAAAGGGTTTAGTGTTTTCTCTCTTTTTTATAGATTTATAAGAAACGTCGGAATAAACAAAAATACGGGTATAAATCCATAAAATCTAAATAAAGCCACTTTTTACGGATGTCGTCGTTTGTATTTGTTTTAATTGTTTTTGTAAGCCGACGTTTCGGAGACTTCACTCACCATGGTGAGACTGAGTTGTAAAGTGTCCTCTACGATCAGCTATTACAGGGTTTACCCAAATTTGATGCTAATTTTACATTAACCATAAAGATAATTTAAAAAAAATACATGCGTCTAAATCCGTAAAAAGTAGTTTTATTTAAACAAATGTCTCGCAAGTGTTAGAAAATATTCCGTAAAATCTAGTTACGTTTACTATTAATTTTTCACTCAAATTATACTTTGGTTTTACAGGTGTGTTTATGGTCAAAAACAAATCCACCAGAAACATCACTAAAAGAGTATGAATTGTTTTGTGCACCGCTAGATGTCGGTACGTCTATCACAGCACTCGCCTTCGCTTCAAGAGAACAGAATAGCTGCCTTCTTGCAACGGGACTCGAATCTGGGATCATCAGATTATATCAGTTCGGTGATGAGTGGACTATGTTGAAGGAACTTAATAATAAGTAAGTAAAAGAATATTATTTATTAGTTGGTATGTTATACTGTCCGGAATTAAGCGGTCGCCTTATCTAAATCTCTCAGTATAACAAAAAACAGTCCAGTATAGGTTGTAATTGCACACGAAGGGTTTCTATTATTATCATCGAATAACAATAACATCAGATAATGGGGTGAGGGCACATAAATTGTGAAATTTCGCAATTTCACACTAATAAAGATTATGATTATGAAATTTTCAGCTTTCTAGTTATTACCGTTCCAGAGATAATTCCCGGGCCCTAAGTCCGGTAATTGAATTGTGTAACAATGGCAGCTCAATGGCACATTATAACCTCAAAAAATTAACAATATACTACCAAACTTATTAAAATTCACCACTAAGCAATCAATTATTGCATTTTTTTGCAATAACACTAAATAACTGATTGTTTAGTGGCGAATTTTATCAAGTTTGGTAGTCTATTGTTAATTTTTTGAGGTTATAATGTCCCATTCAGCTACCATTGTGATTATTATTTATTTTTTTATTTTTTATCTTCTACTCCGTTTCCTTATTATAATTTTTTTGTGAGAAATTTATTTTTATTTTTAATGTGTTGTTTTTGTCTTTATTTTTCATTATTTTTTTTCCTTTTTATTATTTTTTCTTTTTTTATTATATTTTCCTTTGTTAATTATTTAATTATATTTTATAAAAACAAAATTGTTTTTTTTTCATTGTTGTAAAACTGCGAATCGTTTACATTTTTTGGGTAACATAGATGGCGCTTATCAAAATACATCTTAGTTACACAGTAGTGCACAATAGATGTCGCTGTCTATATGACGTCATGATTTAGAAACCGCCATTAAGTCGATCCACGAGCGAGTGACTTCCTCTCCTTTGACACAGTTCGGTATCGCTTCTCGGCCTTTTGGCTAAGATCAAAGTGTAGTATCTGTTCTTTTCAGCTTAATATCTGAAAGTTCCCTCATCGAGGGACCAGTATATTAAACTGATTTTTGTAAATCGACGGGATGTTCGGGGCTCGCTCCACTCCCGTCACGGGTCGGCCCGGCATTGCAGTGCCGTCGGGATCGGCCCACTATGAATCTTGATTTCTATTAGTAAACTGCAGTCTTGAGTCAAGACTACATACATCATACTACATCATATCATACGTTTAGTCTACAAATGACCGATTCGCGAAATGACAACGTAGTCTATAAATGACCAATTCTCATAATGAACAATTCTATAAATGACTGATTCTACAAATGACCGATTCTCAAAATGACCAATTCTTAAAATGACCGATTTTCAAAATGACTGATTTCATAAAAGTCTGAATCTACCAAAGACTAATTTTGTTTAAATTTATCAGTAGTAGGTAGGTACTATGGTTTTGAATACGAATGGTAATGAAAAAAATTAATCTTGCGGTAATCACTTTTTCCACCATAATTTTATTTATTAAGTAAAAGCGTAGCATGTCAATTGTAAAATTAATAAATTAATTTAGATAAATAAATATTAATAATAATTTTTTTTTGTTTGGTTATGACAATGTATGCTTTTTGTTTTAAAAAGATAACGCCAATTTGCTTTTTAATTTATGATAGAAAATAATAATATTAATGTATATAACGCTGAAAAAGTTAATGTTATCTGTTTCAATAGTGAAAAACATCTGTAGTGTCTTTAATTATTGTTATTGTTTAATGTTAGTGGAAGATTTAAGTTTAAAATAAATACCTACTTCATTAAAATGTGTCTTTTTTATTTTGCACTAGCCATTAGCCCGCTACTTCACATTAACACTGTTTTTCTAATGACGCAGATTCAAACACCATTTCACACCATTTGCCATACATATTATTCTGTTATAACCCAAGCGGGTAATATTTACCTATAATATGTATAAACAAAAAAAAAATTGCCATTGGCTTAGTCGTTTCAGAGTAGGTAGTATATAAAGAAAAATTGTGACACGAGAGATATGGCAAGTATTCAAAACCTTACGTATGTACGTACCATATCTCTCGTGTCACAATTTTTCTTTCCACTAACATTAAACAATAACAATAATTAAAGACACTACAGATGTTTTTCACTATTGAAACAGATAACATTAACTTTTTCAGCGTTTTATACATTAATATTATTATTTTCTGTCATAAATTAAAAAGCAAATTGGCGTTATCTTTTTAAAACAAAAAGCATACATTGTCATAATCAAACAAAAAAAAATTATTATTAATATTTATTTATCTAAATTAATTTATTAATTTTACAATTGACATGCTACGCTTTTACTTAATAAATAAAATTATGGTGGAAAAAGTGATTACCGCAAGATTAATTTTTTTCATTACCATTCGTATTCAAAACCATAGTACCTACCTACTACTGATAAATTTAAACAAAATTAGTCTTTGGTAGATTCAGACTTTTATGAAATCAGTAATTTTGAAAATCGGTCATTTTAAGAATTGGTCATTTTGAGAATCGGTCATTTGTAGAATCAGTCATTTATAGAATTGTTCATTATGAGAATTGGTCATTTATAGACTACGTTGTCATTTCGCGAATCGGTCATTTGTAGACTAAACGTATCATACAGTCATACTAGATGGTCAATGACCATCTAGTATGACTGTATGATGGACCAATCGCAACGAACAAAGTAGACTTGGTTGGTATACATTGCTGTTTCGTAATATTTCGTCCATTCTCCGCTACAAAACACTGTCTGACTTGAGTAATACGAGTAGTTTTCTAAAACTTGCGCGATTCATTTGCTTAAATAAAACCACTTTTTGTGGGTAAACCCTGTAATAACTGATTGTAGAAGACACATTACGCTGGTTTTCCAATTACAGAGCATAATGCGACTCAGTGCCGCACAATGCTGAACTATGCTGACGCTTAATTGGAACGTGAATTAGTTTTCAAATGCGCCAGCAGAGTGCGCTAAGTTCAGTGTTGCAAAAAAAATACTAAAATAAAACTATACGGCTTCGTGGTCTGGTGGTTCATGTAACGGACTGCTGTTCACGAGGTCGCGGGTTCGATTCCCGCTCGGGACAATCATTTGTGTGATGTTTATAAATGTCATACAAATGTTTGTTCTGCGTCTGGGTGTTTCTTTGTATTATAAGTATGTATTTACAAAAGAAAAGTAGTTTATGTATTCTATCCGTATTCTGGTACCCATAACACAAACATATAAGCTTAGATTGGGACCAGAGGACGTTGTGTGAAATGTCCATGATATTTATTTATTATATTCACATTATAAGTGTGGATTATAAAAAAAGTCATTGTTTGTACCTTCATCCATACTTATTTTTTTTTTTTTTTAACACAGCTTGAATTAAGAGGATACCAAAATAGCTTCGTGCATTTTTCTACGTACGAAGTTTTCATTGTTTCTTTAGATTAAATGGCTAGAGCTCTAATTTTTAAGTATATGTTTTTTCAATAATCACATCAAGATCGCATAAACTCAGAAACGCGATTGAAAAAAGTTTTCTCGATAGAAAATCTTAGCGAAACAACCTGTCTAATTTTTTATTTTTTTCATTTGTCGGTCTATTATCGCGTATTAACTAATGAAATAACTTTAAAAACATAGGTAACTATTATATATAGAAACACGTAAGCCGGAATTATATTTAGTAGATTTTGAGTAAACAAAAAAAATATCCCTAATTCTTCATTTTCTATACCTACTAGCTGTGTTAATATGTACATGTCGACGATAATATTGATGTAGGCCCTTAACTTTGATTATTTCCAGAAAACTCCGACGAAACGAAAGCCTTAAATTTTTTTTAACAATAAATAATATTACTAACGATATTATATAAATAAAATTTCAATCAAAGCCAATTTAAATAAAAAATACTTGTTAATTTTCTGTCGCTGAAGTTGGTATCGATTGCACGCATCACTTTTGAGAGTGCTCGATTGTGCGAAGCGTTGCTGTAGTTGGAACACTCAACGTTGAGCATTGTGCCGCATAATGCGCTCTTGTGCTGTAATTGGAAAACCATCTACCATGGTGACTGCAAAGTCTCCGAAACGTCGGGCTAAAATTTAAAATAAATATACGCGTCTAAATCCGTAAAAAGTGGTGTTATTTAAAAAAATACTTAAGTAATTTCTTATTATTGTATAATGTTAGTTTTATTTTATTTATTTCAGTATTGCACATCACCTCACAGTACGGAGATTATCGTTCAAACCGAGCGAAGATGAGAAAATGCTGCTGGCGAGCTGCGGCTCTGATCACTTTGTTAGAATATACAGCATTGTTGTTTGTACATAAAATAAATATGTATTGTTATATATGCTCTAGTTTTATTAATATCAAAATATCAGTGTATATTCTACACATCACATAGACTTTACAGTGTTACAGGAACATCCGAGGTTTGAAGACCAGATTTGGAGGAGCCGTACTAAAACTGGCCTTGTCTTTCCCTAACAACGTTTTCATTATAAGGTTCCGAGACGAGAAAGGATTTCTTTTATGAAATAGTTTTTTTAGCATCGCCTTCTTTATTTTAAGATCACCTTCAGCTAATTCCTTTTGAGTTTTTTTAGAAAATTCAACAGCATCACTCGTCATTCCTTGCATCGCTTTCGACTGTAATTTCTTCCAATTGAATAAAGGTTTCGTCGGTTTTGTGGTTGTTTGCTGAGTCTGCGTTGAGAAACTTCGTTGGTATTGATAATCGGTCTCTACAGGCGCTGTTGTCACGGGTTGTCCCATTTTTTTCTTGAACTTTTTGAATAAGGACACTTTTCTTTCACTCTGCGTGCCGGTACTCTTAACCTCTATTTCTTTTAGACACAGAGGTGGCTGAACTCCACTAAAAGTGCTATCATAAGAACTGTTAAGTGGAGGTGCTGTAGGCTGTCTTGGAGCCTGTGGAATTGGGCTTGTTTGACGTATCGTTTGACGTATCGTTTGAGGTCTTTGCGTGTAAGGATCCGGCTGTGGACACCTTCTCGGATTGTAGGGTGGGTGATACTCGGAATAATACTCATGTGGTCGTTGGTATTCTTGAGATTGAGCTTGATGCTCACGTGGTGGAGACTGACACCGATATGGTGGTTGATAAGCTCTTCGTTGTGACGGATATTCGCGAGGTCTTGATTGATATTCGTGTGGTCCGCGTTGATAATCGTGTTGATAAGACTGACAGTCGTATGATCCTGTTTCATAACTATTTGTACCTGCCTGAAATTCATGTGGTTTTGGATAAAGAGATTCAACATGCTCAGGACAGTGATATTCTTGACCATACATCATGTAGTTAGTGATCTCTTGTCGGAACGGTGGAGGACGCGTTGCATTCATATGAACATCGACTACACTCTCACTTTCACTGAGCTCTTCAATGATATCCTTTTTCTTTTTCTTGAAAATTCCAAACGAACGAAGAACTTTCGAAAGTTTATTACGCTTGGCCTTAAAAAAGAAATAAATTTAGTAACTGCTCATATTAAAATAAAAAAATAAAATTTATTGAAACTAGTAATACCTTGTAAGGGTAACTTAAATTGGTTATATCCATATCAGGATTGGTAGTTGACTGTGTAACTTCTAAACTAAGCTTTTCTAATAAAGTATCGGAAAGACTAGGATTGGTTTGATTATAGTAGGAATCGACCATCATTCTAGATCCAATGGCCTCACAACTTTTTGAATAACACCTGAGAGGTTGAGTACCAACTTTGGCATCATGATGAAAGTTCCCGTAACTTCCTCCCACACTTCTGGAGGTCAATATCTTAGTATTCTCTGTTTCCTCTGATTTTCTATCGCTGCTGTCATTATCTTGTTTTGTAGCAGAATTTCGAGCTACGTATTTATAAATTTCCTTAATAAGTTCTTCAGTTTCCGTCCGGCAAGTAGGATCGGAGTTTTTATTACAGCAGTGTGTGCTATGCGATTCTTTTGCCATGTTACCGCAATTTGTGCATGTGAAGCTTTGGCTAGGCATGACATAGCCTCCTGGCATAGTCACGGGGCAATTAAGAGGACACAAAGGCACTATCGGATAACAGCAAGGATTGTTAAATGAGGCTACGTATGGTGCCATACCGCACTGCCCAACATTGAAATTATTTATACGGGCGCTGTTCGGCATCGTATTGCCATTTAATTTCGATGTATCTTGCATACCATTGCTATCATCTTGGGTCTTAGCTGTAAAATCAGACTTATCACATTGTGATGCTATAGTTTCCTTTTTAATTTCGTGCAAGAAACTTTGTAGTATATCTTTTATTTCACAAAGAGCTTTATCGGTTTTGTCATTATTTATTTCAGGTTCTTGTGTGTTGTTTGATGAGTCAATGGTCATACTTGTATGCTCATTTACATAATGTGTGTACTGCATACTGCTTACATCTGCTATATCTTGACTTTGGTCGTGGATTTTTTCTTCTTCTACAACGACCTTCATAGGGTTATGTTGCTTTCGTGATTTTACCACATTATTTTCAAGGACGACGTCAGAATTCAAATCACTGTCAATGCAATCCTGATAAAATTTTTGTCTAGTAGGAGAGCGTCGTCTAAACTGATTCTTAGGCACGTAATCGTCAGGTGTGTAATATTGTGCTTTAAGATTTAGTCTAGGTCGCTGCGTTCTTGGTGACGGTGGCACTTCCCTATATTGTTCGTAAGTGGTTGCAGAATCTTCAACAAATTTCCTTCGTGTTTTCGGGCTTGTCCTTTCTTTGACTGGAATGAGATCATACATTTCAGAATCACAATACGCTTCAGGATGTACTCTACGGCGTTTTTGTCTTAAATGGTTTTTGGAGCTATAGAGGCGTGTGTCGCAAACACTTCGCATTTTATTAAGATCTTGGTGACGATGCTGCGATTGTTTATGCGAGATACCGTAGGCACAAGAACAATGTTCAATGTCTTCTAGTATATTCTGTCGTGTTGAAAAGTCTTGGTCCCGGCAGACCGGTGCAGATATCTGACTAAAATCAGACTCTTTTGCGCCAAATAGTTTTACTGGTTTGTATTGTTTGCGAATAATATCTGCAATAAAATCTTGGTCAAGTTCTTTTGTTAATCGCCTGCTTTTACGGATTCTAACCGGCCTCTCTTCGTAAACATTTCTTAAATTATCACACAGACGTTTCTTGACATTTTCCTTGTATTTTTTGTCTTTTTGATACTGAGGTATCATTTCTTGCATGTACTGTTGTTTTGACGAGTATCTGTTGTGGTAGTGGCTAGGATAATCAGTGCTAACTGGATGTAATGAGCGTGTATGTGCTAGAGAATGAAAACTGCATGTAGAATAAGGTGTAGTGACGTTATCATTTACAGATCTTGTTTTATGTTTAGTGATACTCGAATTATTGTTAGAAATTTTATGTAGTTTGATTTTCTTGCTTTGTTGTTTAACGTCTTGCCTTGTATATTCGCTACCCATTATTTGTCTGTCACTTACTGAATTAGCATTATTAGGTTTTATAGTATACTCGCTATGTTCAGATTCTTTATAAGTATTATCAGGTGACTTATATATCAGTTGAGTCTCTATGCCACTACATTTCTTATCAGAAGACGCTTCTGTTAACCCATTTATGGTAGCAATAGTATGCTTTAGTTCTGGTTGAAGCAAGCTCTCGGATGTTCTTCGGGAACGATTGTCTAGACATACTATATCGCGACAGTGTTTGCTTACTAGATCTAACTGCTCTTCTAGACCAACTATCTTACGTTGTAAATCTGTGACGTTAACATTAATACTAGAATTTATTGTGATTTCCTGTTGTGACGTGCTGCCTGAAATACAAATCTTAGTTTTAAATTAAGCTGTAGCTGTACAGCCTGTAAGATATTAGGAGAGGAGAAAAAAATCTCACCTACAGCACGTCGAAAGAACTCTCTTATAGCACGATACCTAAGCTTGGTACGTGGCGATATACGTCGCCGAGGTGTGCGTAAGGTCATCACCGACCCTCACATCATTAACGTCTAGAATATTAACAATAAATGAACTTAACGTATATGTCCCATGGATGGATAAACACAGTAACTACATCATATGTCAAAAAAAACCTTGTTTATATTACTCCTGCTCTTTGACATTCAGCGTAATGCTTAAATTTTGTAGTCTATCTTACTCTAAAGTATAAGCTAAGTAGGCATAGCTAACTATATCAAAATCTATTCAGTACCTAGTTAGTGTCAAGAAGTAAGAAAATACTTAATCCCCATAATCTCCCTCATGTTATGGCAAAAGGCTACTGTACTGTATTCCAGTATCATCAGTGGAATGTAAACCACATGATCGGGATCTTTAGTGTCATACTGGTTTATCAACAAAATAGCTTACCACACAATAATTAACGAAATTCGGAGACCGTAGTTATCATTCAAAATTAACCTGTTTATATGAAAATATATCCAAAAACCATAAAATTATTACGCTTATGTTGTTCTTGTTTGATGGCTTCTTTAGAAGCGACTTATTACGCTTATTATTAATTTTATTTTAATTATATTGCGTTTGACTTTTGAATTTCATCTGACTTGTCAGTTTACCTGGTTTACCATCCATTTATTGTTTTTTTTTTCTATATTGTATCTTTAATATTCTTAATGGCCATGTACATATTGGTACCATGGCATACCTACATCACCTACTTTACTTTTAATTTGATCGGTTTTTGATAAAAGAATGTTTTTGACGTTTGACATTATTTATGTGTAACTTTTTTAACACACAAATTTAAAATTTTACAATAATAATGCTTTCAAAATTATTACACAACACGTGTAAATGTAACAATAATTTGATATTAAGGAAAGTGCCAAAGAAGATTGTAAATGTTCGCCATGTGGACCTAATACCTCCGACGCAATATGATACACCATTTCCTAGGAGACTAACGATGGGTTCGTTGGTGCGCAACAATTGGGAAGTGTTACCACTATTCTTTTGTACAGGTGTTGCTTTCACAATCATGTGTGTTCATATTTTCTGGGCGTTTACACAAAAGGTAAAAATCAAACCTCTTTCTCATTCCATAAATATCTTAGCGAGACTTATAACTTTTAAACTTGTTGGCGCTAATCTCAGACACGAACTGGCTCCCTTAATTAATTGACTGTGGTAAGCTTTGATTCCCATTTATTGTTAAATTTAAATCCCTTCAAAATCAAAAGTTGCGGCCAAAATCTAATCTGCCTTAAAACATATTGATAAAATATATTTAGTAACTTAAGTAGGTATATACTATACGTTTCAAATGAGAATAGGATTGGCAATGACCTTTAGTTGTCAAAAGTGATTGGACTTTATTTGCGTATCATTAATACATTTTTTTCTTTTACGTAATCTCCGTAAATTGAAGTGAAATACGTCTTAAATTATTTAGTAATAATAGTTATAATATTCTTCGGCTTGACGGGCTTCGTGGTCTAGTGGTTCATGTAACGGACTGCCAATCACGAGGTCTCGGGTTCGATTCCCGCTCGGGACAATCATTTGTGTGATTTTTCTAATTGTCATACAAATGTTTGTACTGCGTCTGGGTGTTCTATGTATTATAAGTATGTATTTACAAAAGAAAAGTAGTATATGTATTCTATCCGTATTCTGGTACCCATAACACAAGCATATAAGCTTAGCTTGGGACCAGAGGACGTTGTGTGAAATGTCCATGAATATTTATTTATTTATTTATTTATTATTTAAAAATAAATAATACTTTCTTTCAATAATTTCGTTGTTGGAAACAATGATATTAAGTTGAAATGCCAACCGCTATTTTGTTGTTTTTGGTGTGCCTTGTCGAGAATATGAATTATAAGGAGTTTTATTTTAAAATGCGCTAGTTATGTGGTTGTATCCCGTTAAAAAAATAAATTTGTTGTTATTTCTCATTGTTTTTGTATGTTAGTATTGTTATGTTGAACTTTTCGTTATTTGATATTGTTTTTAATTGTATTTGTCTCGCTAAGTGCTCGAAAATTAGGAAACGATAACGATAAAGTGATAGATAAATCTTATATATAAAATTCACGTGTCACAGTCTTAGTTACCGTACTCATCCGAAACGGCTTGACGGATTTTTATGAAATTTTACATGCACATTCAGTAGGTCTGAGAATCGGCCAACATCTATTTTTCAAACTTTTTTTTAGTATGGCAAAACAACGTTTGCCGGGTCAGCTAGTTATTATATAAAAATATCTTGTTTTGTTGATCCTACCAAAATTGTTCAAAATGACAACTATGACGTCTCAAAATGACGCGGGGTCAATCCTATTCTCATTTGAAAGGCATAGTACCACCATATTAATAAAAATAAAATGTTTACAGACGGATGTAGTGTTCAAAACTCATAGCCGCGATTATATCTCTCGTACAATGGATTTGAGGAACCCAACATCTCATAAAATGATTATGATCAATCAGTATTATGAACCTTGGCCCGAGATGCAAGATGTTCTTGACAAAATGATTCTGGCAGAAAAACGAGCATTAGTACGTGCACAAGCTTGCAGTCAAGCATAACATAATATTTAAAGTCGGCGAATTATACTAAATATTAGATATGTATGAATCTCAATTGAGAAAGTAAACTGGACTCGATCAAATAACAATATTTGTTTACACTTTCAAATAAAACTGCTATGGAGTCTATCTTGATAATTTGTGACATTAGACGAGATGTAAATTTAATAAACGCTGTAAATTCTGTAAAAACGAGATTTTATTTTTTTTGTTTGAGATTGTATCGTATCGTATTGTATGTATGTATAGTATTGTATGTATGTATATTGATTATATCATGTTACAAGGTCAGAGAAGCCTTAATTTTACAGTGATTGAGTTTCTCTACGCTCTTTACAGTACAATTTCTTATAACATTATGAATAAATAAATATTCATGGACATTTCACACAACGTCCTCTGGTCCCAAGCTAAACTTATATGCTTGTGTTATGGGTACCAGAATACGAATAGAATACAAAAACTACTTTTATTTTGTAAATACATACATAAAATACCTACATAGAAACACCTAGACGCAGTACAAACATTTGTATGAAATTTATAAATATCACACAAATTATGGTCCCATGTGGGAAATGAACCCGCGACCTCGTGAATGGCACTCCGTTACATAAACCACTAGATCACGAAGCCCGTCAAAATAAATAAATTGTAAAATATTGTAGATATTGATGAAATTTATTTAGGAGATGGATAGTAAAAATTGATTAAACAAATTTCTTAGTTCTCGGTAAAACCCCCGTAAATACCCAAATGCATGGACATACACGTGTATAGCGATCGAACCCAAGACCGCGCCTCCAAATCCTTATATATTAGATAATCTACTTAGTTTAAAAACTAACAAACACGCTTATTATATATCCTGAATATTTTTTTAAATGATTGCATTGACCTACTTATACAAACCGTTGACAGTTTATGTTGTCAGAGACATAAGTTTCTGTTGTCACAATCGTAGTAAACACAAGTAAACAATTAATATTATAATTTTACCTGATTCTATAAACAAAGCGTTTTTATGTGAAATTATCTGATTGTATATGAAAGGCATACGTAGAAACACAATAATCTTGGTGAGTCTACTCATATACAAACTATTACGTGTATACAAAAATACAAGTGTGGTCATTGTGATACTTCAACATGCTATTCTAGTAATTCTGATCAAGGAATTGGGATTATTCTTTTAAGTTATTGCATTGTCATCGGTCCTTGTTAGGTGCGCAAAATATCAGATGAATCCGTCTACTGCAAGTGGCTGAAAATCGCTTTCAAAGATTCCGTTACACAGATTAATACATTGATAGATATAAACTTATAAAAGCGTGTTTAAAACTATCTTTAATTATTATAAAACAAAGTCGTTATTTTTGTATGTATGTCCCTATGTGAGCTTATATCTTCTAAACTACGCAACGGATTTTGATGCGGTTTTTTTAATAGATAGAGTGGTTGAAAAGGTAGGCTTTTTTGTACAACTTGTTAAGATTTTTTATTAACTAAATTCCAGTCGTACGAAGTCGCTGGCAACAGCCCGTAGTTAAATAAAACCACGTAATCATTTCCAATATTTTTATTTTTAAATTAGTGGCAGTGAAGTTTTGTTGGGTAAGTATCGTGTACAAACATAAGCCGGTAACTGCCTCATGTTTACAATAAATATAAAAATAACTGTTCTTGGTTAATGTACTTAGGTACAAGATGGCTGTTTCTAAATGGAATTTTGACTCTCCAAGCCTGTATTTTAAAGTTTAATAAAGGTACTGTATTTCATTATGCTTCTGAAATGATTTCTTGTTGTGTATAGCTCATGATTCCCTTTAGGTAGCTACTTAGATAAAAACAAGTTTATTAAAACCACTTACGAGCCAAGTTATATAGAAAAAAAAATTAAGATATTAGTACCAATTCTACATGCACAACTACACTAAACTTTACTAAAAAATGAATATTGATAGTCTCAATAACGTTGTAACATGTTAATAATGTTAACGGAACCGTCTTATTATAGAAACTGTGTATTTTAATTAATGGGATAAAATAGTTAAATAATGAAAATACAAGATAGTTGTTTTCACTTTAGTTAAGTTGGGTTTTTGACGCATAAGAATTGGCCTTATAATTATAAAAATAATTTTAAAAAAATCTGCATTTAAACTTCAAAATACAGGTAATATCTATTAGTCATGGGATAAGTTACGTGCCTTATCTAACAATAATTTAGGTAACACATAAATGGCACATTTTAATATTTTTTTTGCTAGCAAAGGCGAAGTTCGTATCAGCCTCTTCGTTGAGTTACTGGCAAGTAACATTTAAAAACTTTTGATTTTTAAATTTATAATGTTACAGCCATTGTTTTCTTTAATTACTAATTCTAAACTGTATTGGGAAAACTCACGCTGTACCTATTTAACAAATAACTTTATATTCGGATACAAAGAAAAGTTTGACCACGAATAAAATACATAATAGACTACGTCTATTGAACGATTTGGCACGTAATTAATTACAAAACAGAATTTACTTAATCGCTATAGTTTACTTGTATGATTAAAAATAAATAACATTGAATGATTTACATATTTGAATTTTTTCGATTGCTTGCTATTAAGTATTGATTTATTCTAAATAAATTTGTCGATGAACTGAACAGAATATTAATTTTACAAATAATGTAAATAATAATAAAATTTACATATTTTCATTTTGTATAATGTGAATCAAATACCAATTGTTGTTTATTTTTCTGTGAACTAAAAAAAAACTACAGCAAAATTGATTCTTTTTTAATATTGATAATTTCTTTACACTTGTGACTTTTTTCTGTACATATTTGTCGCACGACTGTTATTGAGACAGATATTATACCTTAATATAATTTTCAGTCATGAAACTTTTACGTGCACAACGAGGCAACGAGTATTTAACATAAAGAATATTTGATAATTTAATTAATATCATAGATTTTTGTTCGATCTAGAGTTTTGAGACTAAATTTTATTGACTTTAATCCCGAATATAACTTTAACCACAATATTGTAGGTGATTTTGTGGCTGTATATAACAAAGTAGCTCATAAACGGGTAGGTATTTTGATTGTAGTTTTCTTAATTTAAATGTTCTAGACATGTTTTATCAACTGTTGACAAGATATGAAAGTTACAATAACGATAAGCATCATAGGATGTAATAATATTGACGTACCACATTGGGACATATTTGCTTAATGTAAGTAAATACTCCCCAATTTACAGATGTAACTTTTATATTAATTAAATTATAAATATTCTGTGCCAATGCCGACTGGACATACGACAATATCAAATACACACTGACTGGAGCATAAACAACACAAATGCAACTTACAATCTTTCCTATAAAAACCACTATCATGTACCACACTTTGCCTCCAAAACTCCTATAAACAGCTGTGTTGATTAATCTCCCGCCGCCACAAAATGACGAACCGCGAAACGAACGCATTACAAACCATTTATACAATTTATTTCTATACACATAAAAAATATTTAAACTGAATGTTTTTAACTTGATATAACATACTGTGCGTAATGGACCATAACACCATGGACTCGTCATCAGCTGTACAGTACAGATCCAGGAAAAAGTAATAGACATTGAGCATTTTACAATATTATTTAAAGCGTTGAGTAGGTTATTCACTGAGGAAAACTTAATCAACACATATATTTTTTATAGTGTACGAATGCTATCGGCATAGAACCGTGTACTCTAGCGCTCTTTGGGCTAAGTCTAAATCTAGTGTTGAATAGATTTAATATCTTCCGGTCCTTATCCCACATTTGAGGAGCTACACGCTTTTTTAGGGTTCCGTACCCAAAGGGTAAAAACGGAAACCCTATTACTGAGACTTCGCTGTCCGTCCGTCCGTCCGTCCGTCCGTCCGTCCGTCCGTCTGTCACCAGGCTGTATTTCCAGAACGGTGATAGCTAGTTTTAAGTTATTCTGTCTGGTATCGCGAATTAATTTATTAAATTTCTACAGGGGATATACTTAGTGGTCTAACACATGAATGACTGATCAGCGTGGTACAATAGACCCATATCCCATGTTGTGTGAAACTTATGCCCACAGTGCGCAGTGGGACGTTTAAGGGCCGCAATGAAAATATCCTTGTTTGATTAGCAATCGTAATAAAAGATAAGAATTATATTTACAACAGCGCATAACCTACTCATTTATTTTTCTATTACCATAGAGTCTTAAGCTGTGGTGTTACTTTGAATAGAACTTCAAGAGAATAGAACTAGTGATTCCAGTCACGTTGTAAGTTATCCAAACACAGAGGTTTCTTACAAAACGACTTGATAAAAGCATATTTTTCTCTATCACTCACAAACATTATTATAGAGAGTGAAAGAGACGTAGTATTGCTTTAAAATTAATTTACCATTTCTTAACCGGCCACATTATTATGAAACATTTCCTCCCCTAATCTTGATTAGCAATAGAAATTGAAAATTAAGTAACTTTGAGACAAGTCACAATATCAAACCTTAAAGCAAATACTATCCAAAAATGTATCAAAACATCAAAATTTTTATTATTTTTGGTTCACGAAAACATATTGTTTATACCTACATATATAAATATTATTAATAAATAAGTACAATTACATTAATAAACTTTATGAAAAATAACAAAATAATAGCATTGATTTAAACACTATTTATTTTACTAAATTACGCGGGAACTGTCTTTGGCACGGACTCTATGTGTTATATATTTTATAACAAAATAACAATTTTAATCTAACCAAAGAACATTTAAATCCTCAAAAATCCTATCCTCTATTGTTATAATTTCTAGTAACACTGAGTTTTGTTCATAAAACAACTTTTTAACTAATTTCATCGCATATGTGTCGGATTTAATGTTAATTAATGATAATTAAAATAATTAAATCTTTGCACAGCTAAGTAATGTACTTATGCTATTCTTAGTAGTACCTACTGTATAACAATATGAATATTATGTCATTTGTTGAATTTTCTTGGCACATTTACGGAGAATTTAAAATTATATATAGAGGTAAGTACATAACATGTTCCCGCATAATTAATTCCGTCCATACAGAACGTTATCTTCATACACAAACCGAACAAGTGCATTTATTCACGTAGTTGTTCAATAATATAATATAATAATAATCGTAAATATTACATCTTAAATAACTTTACAATTTACGAGAGCCCGCAAGGCTGTAAAACTTATGAAACATCTTTGTTGTATGTTTACATCGTTATATTAACGCGTGAACCTCACGTACTCAGTACTATACAAAAATTAAAAACATTACACATTAATTAGTACTACACGATACCATATATTATTATCTATTAAATACAAGAATCAACTTATAACCTACCAATACCCAAGTAGCAAGGTGGCGTGATGCATGACGGTATATTCGTATTTTAGTTACAACCTTTTTTATAACATTCAATTTTATTAATTATTAATAATTTTATTATATCTATTAATATATAATGTTACGTGCTCTCTCTGAAACATCATCATAGCTATGTTTTAGTACTATACCTCATACAAGCGTCGACTCGGCCAACAACGTTTCATAGCTGTCACAAGGACACCACAAGAACTACATTTGATGGCCGGGCCAACGCTTGCTGAATGTGTTTCTAATAATGTTCACAGCTTTTACGTGAGCAGCGATTCCTACCGTCTTCTCGACATACATATATTATTGAACTTGTATCAATACATGAGCAAACCGTCGCCTCTTAACATCTGGACTATTCCTCCATGTTTTATTGTTTCTGTTTAGTCTTATAACATGGTGTTACAATTTTAACGTTCACCATGATAATAATGGTGAGTTTACAAACTTATTTCCCAATTAGGCCAACTCAATATGAATATGTGTGACGGTGGAACCGAATGCGGTGCGGAAGAACGCACTCCCATAATTTATTATTTACCTACGAACATTGACAATAATCTCGATGATAAATATTTGTGCTGCTGTCGTGTGTCCGGTGACGCATACAATATATATGATACACATCAAGGCAGCGCGGACGACCACGCGCCCTATTGACACTTAAGTAATCACCTTAGAAATCGATAGGAAGTCAGTTTTATTTTACTTACAATAATTCCGCTATTTATTAACTAGGGTAGGACGCCCCGCGCGCAGACGCATCGGGTCCACGGAGCGGGGTCGCCACGAATTTCATATATAAGTCTCTAATTCACTGCGGACGATCCGGCCACTACCGGCCCGGCCTCGCCGCGGTGTCGTCTCGTCCGGTCGTGCGACGAGACCTTACTAACAAATATTGCTTAGCTTTCGCTGGGTGTTGTGTAGGGGTCGTGCGGCGCGGGTGCCCGGGGTCGCAGCTCAGCGCGCGGCAATGCGGCAGATGGCATGTCGCACGGCGGCCGCGGCGGCAGGCACAGCAGCGCCGCACAGGCCCGATCAGAGCCGGTCTTCTTCCTCTTCCTCCTCGCCCTCGTCTCCGGCCTCCTCGTTTTCCTCCCGGTAACCGGGATGTTCACTGATCGCGTAATAATTCCCATTGTAAATAACGCCTAACTCCCTTAACGCGTCGCCTCTAATAGTTGCCTTGATGGTCCAATTGTAGCAATCGTCCGATTCAGATTCCCGATCTAGTCTTTCCACATCCAGAATTTTTGAGCTGAGTCTCTCGAGGATGATGCCGATGTCTTTGATGGTCAAGTGACGTTTTTGGTCTACGCTTAGCTGATCTATAAGTAACAGAAACTTTTCGGATGTGACAGCTTCATCCTCGATTAAGGTGTTTTCCGTCTCGCTCTCGGAGGAATCTCGATCACCCCGGCGAGCAGATTCTGCATCGAGAAATCTAACGTGCCCTTTAGGTCTGCCTTGCGGTGAAGCCCGGGGTTGGGCGTCTTGAATGGGGGAGGTGGCGACGCTTTTGTGAACGGCGATCCGCCGCCCTTCCTCGTGCAGAGCGCAGCAGTGGAAATCGCACTCATCAGGGGGCGGGCGCGCCAGGGGGGCGAGCGGGGCGGGTGAGGTGGAGGAGGCGCGGCAATCAGCCGTGTGCACGTGCACTCCACCGGGCTGCTCGAGCGAGCCGGGCGCTCGGGAGAGGCGGCGTGGCGCGGGCCCCGGCTCGTCGTGGTTGACGACGGTGATGTGTGGTGGCGGCGGCTGCGGCCGGTCCAGCGACGTCTGTATCACGAGTGAGGGCCGCCGGTCGGGCTTGGCCTGGCGCGAGGGCGAGCGCGCGGCCGGCGAGGCCTGTGGCCGCTGGTCCCAGTGCAGCACCACCGTGACGCGCCCCTTGTTGTCCATGATCTTCCATGAAGGCGTCTCATCGTGCAACTCGAGCGCGTGGATCGTTTCGCATACTATTTTTGGTATCGCCGATATAGCTGTAAAGTACAAAGATACTTCTTAACGTTATAGACGAAACGCATTGAAGTTCCCTGAAACTCTTCATTTTGGTAAAAATATATCAGAAAATGGGCTTATTGGTTGTCTGTTTTAGTATACAAATACAAATGGTCAAAAGATACAGTTGTAGACTGATCAGACATATTAAAATTTATAAGCCTCATTTAAAAAAATACATTTTTGTGTAAAGTTATGAGAGTTAGTCCTTGTGTCCTATCTTTCTGTAGCATAAGTTTTATAATAATATTAAAAACTTAATGCAGGCACCATCACCAGTCTCTCACAGAGTGAGGCCAGTAAATGTCACTTTCATCACAAATATTGTGATGGTAAAATAGGGATAGAGATGTAGCGATCGTTAATTTAAAGTACTTACGTAAGTGCTACGTAAGTAGTGGGTCCTGATCATATCTGTATCTTGATTCAAGTTATATAATTAAGTACTAAATTAACTATTTAATACGAATAGTTAAGTGATGGAAACATTTACGTTAATGTCTCCATCAGCAAACATACATAACAATACGAGTAAATACACGACAGTTGTGTAGTACTCACCAGCCTTGATGACATCGACTCCAGTAGGATACCATCGCTCTCCCTGTCTTAACAACAATAGTACAGTGTTCGGTGGTAGAGTGCGCCAGTACTCGCCGTCCTCAACCTGAGTGCCGTCACTCTCTAACACCAAGCGGACCGGCTCACTCGCGCCTACTTGCAACTTCTCCTTTCCTGGACAATATATAGAAAAACTATATAAATAAATATCTATATCTACTAATACTATAACTAGGAAAGATTGATTGTTTATTCCAAACTCCGGCTCCGAAAGTAAAGGACCCATATAATAAATCTTTCATCAGCATCCTCGGTAAGCTGAGCATACACATAGTCTATATTTCTTTTTAATCGCCAACAAATTGTTCGTGGGAAGATGGTGCGGATTACTATTTACAAGTAAATTAATACATCTCAGAAAACGTCCTCTGATTCCTCCAATTCAGGCCGTAAAGTCGTTCAATCGAAGCTAAAATTCTATGCAGATGTTATGGGTAATTAGTTAATTACTGAAATTATAACTACTCTTGTTACGCCGCGTTAATATATAACTACTTTTAGTAAAAATATATCTCAGTATAAATAGAAAACATCCAGACGTAGTATTATCTGTGTTACAACTATCACACGATTAAGTAAATACAGGGCATGATACGGCTACCTCGTGAAGGTATTCTGTTACATTGCCACTGTAAAGAATACATAATACTATAGTTTCGTTAAAAATACTAACTATAATATTATATTCTGTATAGTCAGCCATCTGGTTCTTGGCTAGATTAAGTTAGGTCTAGTTAGCCTGGTGGCTGAACTAGGTCAGATGAATGCGGCCGCGTGGCTAACTTGATTGACCTAGATCACGGGCTAGTGAATTCAACGAGTTATGTTCAAGCTCATCACTAATCTTAAAAGCTAATAAAACAGCATTCGATTATTATATAGCTATGGTTTTTGTCTGATTTTAAAGGTAACACAATACACAATAAAATATCTACGTAGTGTACAAACTAAAACTAAAAAATATTCATGAACTAACTGAGGCCCGCTGCTCCGTACCCGTGGAGTTTTAGATCCCCATATATTTTGTCACCGTTTACACTTTCCCTGGACTTTCACGAATATTTTAAGACCAAAATCGGCCCAGCCTTTCTCGAGTTTTGGCGAGACTCACGAACAGCAATTGATTTTTATATATAAGATCACATTAAAAAATTACTAAAGCCGAAATATGTATTTGGTGAAATAAGCGGATTAATGATATTAGATTAATCCAATGTATTCAAAGAGAGAAGAAACACATTTAACGAAAATGAAGCTAAAATATCTTTACTTCTTATAAAACAAAGTCGATATTTCGTATGTATGTTAGGGACATACAAACGAAAATACGACCTAGCCAAAAAAATTGGACCAAAAAAGCCATCCTTTTGATGGCTTTTTTGGTCCAATTTGTTAGAGTTACATTTCTAAATTACACGCGTACGCAGTGACGAGTTTAAAATCAAGTCTAAAAACATAAATGCCTTTATTTTAGGTTATTGTATAAGAGAAGACAATTAGAAAACATAGGCGTTTTATCATAGGTATATGTGTGAGAATCAATAATCTGCATAACATATAACATTCTTTATTCTGTGCATATAACATACTGTCACTATGCACTTCATCCTTTACAGAAGGCCGTGCGCGTTGCTAGATTAATGAGAAACATCTCATTAAGTGTGTTACATCGATAGAATAGACATTTATTGCCAAGAATATGGTACAATAGGTTATTATAATAAATAAGTGTATATTAGAGCTACGGTAAGCCGGCGCCGCGACGTACAATACAAATATTATTTTATTTTATTTCAATTATGAAGTTTTTGTGTGATATAATAAATATGGAACCGGTCACGGTAAATGTTAATAATTTATTTGTTTTTAATTACGGGTATGAAAAATAGTTTACGTCTTACCTCAAACGTAACGAACATAACACAGTCAGTTTTTTCCTTACATTACAGATAATATAATAAATGTGTGTGTGTATAGATAACTATGCCAGATATTATTAATCATTCGATCGGTATGATGATTAAATGGACAGATTAAGGATACAAGAATCAATACCTGATTTCGCGATACTATAAGAGATGCTAATAATATCCATAAATATATCCATCTAGGGATATTATTAGGAAAAAACCCTAAACCTAACTGCAAACTAACCCTTCCGAAGTAAAGGAGGCCCGGGCCTAATAGTAGCACATTTCTAGTCTGACAACGAGAATGAAGCAGCGTTTTTATAGGAAATCCTATATAACGTCGTGTATCCATAACGTTTATAATATACCTAACAATTTTTACAACTTGTCACATCACTACTACCACTACTACATCAGCGCGTACAACACTAGCCGGCTACCTGGAGGATATATAAATACGATCCGCAAGAAGTGGCCACTCTCGTACCGCACTATCGTCAAATATAAATACATAGTCTTGTCAAATTATTTATCCAAACCTCCTTCATAGCTCCCTGTAACTGGCTGTAACTATAAGAGAACAATTACCTAAAACTTTATTCATTTGAATTTATCGTAAAGACAGACAAGAGGTTATTTTGTATTTTGTTTTATATAGTGCACAAACAGAAGCACATAATTATTTGATCTAATGCTGGCAGTTCCTTGCAGTTTCTCTTGCGTATTTACTGAAAACTTGTAGAAACCTTATAGCCCAGGGGTACAAAATTTAAATGCTGATCTACCCATTATGAACACAAGTTCCGTAAAAATCGTCGAGCCGTTTCGCCGTTCTATGTATTTATTACTATTGTGCGAAACTATAAAACTGTAGCTGGCAACATTAATTGATGAATAATAAAATACTATGCCTTTATTTCGCGAAAAACGTTAGTTATTATGAAAAACAGTGGATGAACGTGTGTTAGCATAAGTCGTTTAATTCTACCGGTTTCTAATTACCAAAGACCAAAGTAATATTACTGGAAAATCCTGAATATCTTTTTAAATAATTGCACTGTCATCGGTCCTTGATAAGTATGCAAAATTTTAAATCGATCCGAATACAGCAAGTGTGTGAAAAGTGCGTTCAAAGATTCCGTTACATAGATATTAATCTATGTAACGGAATCGTTGGACGCGCTTTTCACACACTTGCTGTAGTAATGCTGTAGTAATGTTGTTAATCAGTATTCACTGACCTCTGTGTATCAACTCCTCGAAACTAGTGACCACCAAACCTTTCCTCACGTTCCGAGAACTGTCCCATATCTTAAAAGGCCTCTTTCCTCTGACCTCCTGAAATTAATAAAGTTAAGTTAACCAATTAATAACACCTTAAATAGTTATTTAATACCATGTAGAATAAGGTTTCTTAAACATTTCCAATAAATATATTAATAAAATGATTAAAGTGAAAAAAAATTAAAGAAATACGTCAAGAGTATTGTCCTTGCAGAGGTTTAAATTAGTTGTGACAAATAATTAGGATTCTTTAGCTTAAATTTTAAATTTTTCTTTAATATTTAACAATTGTACATACCATAAGCCATTATTTTAGCGGAATTGATACATTGAAATGATAAGTCTATAATCAAATTGACTTTTATAAATCTTCATCTTGAATACTTTAATTTTAAAAGCGCTCTACTTAACTACAGGTTTAAATTAAATACTAAGTATTAAAAAACTCAAAAATGTAAAGCTACACTCCACAGGAGCTACGTGTACGATCTGCTACGGCTTTCGTAGCGCGTAGCGGTCGTCCGTAGCGCCTGCACTGGGTGCAGCGGTGCAACGCCCGCGCGACCTCCACGACGCCCCCCGCGCGAGCTCCTTCGCCCCCAGTCCCCGAACGCTGACACGCCCCGCTCCCCCGCACCCCGCACGCACTGTGCGTTGACCCACTGACATCTCCGCCCTGCACGATCTTTAAATCTAGACTCTACTTCTCAACTGACAGACGTTAAAACTTTTATCCTAATCATTGCTTCAATAAATAAGATACCTGATACGATATTACAGTATAAAATATGTACGAGCACGCTCCGATATCTATTCAATTATCTATTACTTCACGTCCGATGCAACGTTCTCGCTACACTTAGTGGTCGTAAAAAATCCATTACTAGATGCGGTACGACATGATATCTTTTCCATTTTACTCGATATTATAGATATAAAGCCCAATTAATATTTAAGTGATTCCAAATGCCACGTACCTCTTGTATTTCGACTATCATTTTTCTAATCACTCACACACAACTCGTAAAAGATAAAATTTCAATCTTCAAAAATTTTTTAATCACACGCGTGTCACAGCTCAAGGAAAATGTATATATGAAAATAAAAATATTTATATATTTTGTTTGTAATATGTGGATAATTAAATTTAATAGAAGGTATTTCACGGTGCAAATAGAGGTTATATCAGATATAATGAGAGAGGCGGTGGGCGGCGAGCGCGCCGGCGAAGCGCCGCGGCCGCACTGGGCGCGTGTCGTGACCAGGTCGCACGCCCCCCTCTCACTCTCCTCCCCCCTGCCCGCGCAGCCTACTTCACCCTCGCACCTCTGCCTCACCTCTCCCGGGCCCCGCACTGCAGCGTGAGACCCGTATTCTCTTGACAGCGTAAGATCTTGAAATTAGAGAGATGCATGCACTTTGATTCTTTTTACTAGCTATAAAATACACCAAAGATGTCATTTGCAGGCAAACATTAGACTGGCATGGTATTAAATCTTTATCTGTTTGGTACCTTATATTTTAAACGTTCATGAAAAAAGCATATTCCATGCTACGCGAGTATGCTACGCGATTTCATAACTGTGCTACGTACTACTTTCATCTATGTATCTTTAGTTATTATAAAACAAAGTTGTTATTTTTGTATGTATGTCCTTACGTGAGCTTAAATGTTTAAAACTACGCAACGGATTTTAATGCGGGTTTCTTTAATACATTGAGCGGTTTTCTGTATAATTTGTTAGGGATTTGTTTTATTTTTAAAATTCCACGAATACACAGTTGCGGGCATCGGCTAGTGCTATATACATTCTGTATCATGTTTTGTATGAAATGCGTGATAGTATGTAATGTTTAAACATATATCCATATACTATTTCATTACCGTCACTATAGAGTGAAATATAAGTTTCAAAACTTCATAATATTAAGGTAACGAACCCGATACATTTAGTAAAAGAGACAGTGGACACTAACTTTTTAAAAACATAAGCATATTATGTAAAACTAAGTTTAATAACTGCTATGTAACTTAAAATATCACAGAAAAACTCAAATTCACAAACTGTATAGGAATTCAAGATCTAAAAGCTATACAAGTTCCTCAGTAATATCAACCATCTACACGAATGTTTATATAAAATATAATAATTCTGTAAAAGATTAATTAAAAGACTGTGTTCACCTTTATTTGAAGTATTGCTCGTGTAAACCCTTTACAAAAAATATTCTTATATATTTTGATAATTAGCTAATTTCACACGCAAAATTCTACTACAGAATATTTCAGGATGACTATTATTCTTCTAAGTGTATAAATATACATAGATATTTCACACAACCTCTTCTGGTCTTAAACTAAGCTTGTGCTATGGGTTACCTTGCGGATATAATTACGGTCTTGGACTAAGCTTATGCTATGGGTTACCTTGCGGATATAATTACGGTTTTGGACTAAGCTTGTGTTATGGGTTACCTTGCGGATATAATTACGGACTTGGACTAAGCTTGTGCTATGGGTTACCTTGCGGATATAATTACGGACTTGGACTAAGCTTGTGCTGCGGGTTACCTTGCGGATATAATTACGGACTTGGACTAAACTTGTGCTATAGGTTTCCTTGCGGATATAATTATGGACTTGGACTAAGCTTATGTTATGGGTTACCTTGCGGATGTAATTAACTAGCTGTTGCCCGCGACTTGGACGCGTAGAATTCAGAAAATGTTCTCCGTTTTCGCAACATTTTTCACACACACTAACCTATTAACGTGCCACTGTTGGGCATGGGCTTTTTCTACTTTGGGGTGGATTACGGTCCGGCGCGTATTAGCATAGGGTTTATTTTCCAGTTTTATTTAACTCACAGATGATTTTATCTGTATACACTACAGCTTTACAGCACCCTGGGAAAGAACAGGGGTAGATACACTTGTATTTTTTTTATTACACGGATAATTAAATTATCAACTTGTAACAATATATCTAATAAAGATAACTTTAATATGAGTTATATTATTATACAGTGGGCGGGTCCAAGCTTAAGTTACTTAAAGTTAACCATTAACTTTATTAGATGTTATGTTGTGGGCGTCATGATGTCCTTGACATTATAAAACAATCATTATGAACTAGCCATGTTAACTATCTGTTTTAAGGTACTGTTCATAATTAAAACAACAAAATCCCGGTTTTTAAACTTTTGTGAGTATAATTTATTAAGTTTTAGTACAGCAAGTCAATTGCAAAATTAATAAAATCGTTTTCTTTTGAACTATTAAACATCATAATTTGCGTACTTAGTTTAAAAACTAAAAAATATGCTTGAACGTCCTAAATGTTTTTTTAATTATTATTTTGTCTTTGCTTTGCACATGTGTGCAAAATTTCAGATTATTCTCACTACTACAAGTGGGTGAAAATCACTTTTAAAGATCCCTTTACGTAGTTTAATACATTGATAGACAAAAAAATTAAAAATTAATAAATTACCGAGCATTTTATAAAATGGCTCTTATTGTATCTTCACATCTGCTTTAGATTTTTAACTTATTTATTACTAATTATTTTATATATTACATTTAATTTAATATTAATACATCTTTACTTATTACAAAACAAAGTTGTTATTTTTGTATGTATGTCCCTATGTGAGCTTATATCTTCAAAACTACGCGATGAATTTTGTTGCGATTTTTTTTAATAGATAGAGTGCTTCAAGAGGAATGTTTTTTTGTATAATTTGTTATGGTTTAGTTTTAAATTCCACGCCTACGAAGTAGCTAATATGTTGTAATATCAAGTGATTAGGCAGTAACAATGTAACAGAGAGTCAAATGAATACTATCACTTTATACCTTCAACAGTGACACCTCTGAGAGGCAAGTAACAACGATAAATGAGAAAGATGTGAGAACGCGACGTGGTGTGTAATAAACGTTTCTTTTTACAAGAACTGCCTTCATTGTATGTACTTTAAGCAGGGAAGTATAATAATAATAATAATAATATATAAGTATTACACAATTTAAATTAAATACAAGAAATTTTTACGGTCTGAAATGACAGCAATGTAAAATGTTTTCACGAAATGAAGAACTATTTTAATAAACACAATTATAAATACATCCGAGATGCTATAAAGAATAAGAACAAGATGAAAAAACAAGATGTGGCCATAGTATGTTGACCAGGGCTAGATCCAAAGCATTTGAAGCACACCTAACACCTCCGGGCTCGTCACAGAACTTCGCTTCTCCTTCTATCGCGGTAGCTACTACAATACCTATCGAGGTTAACACATCATGGACAGCACAAATCACCGCAGAAGGGTCGAGCTCCAGCGACGAGTTCTTCTCGCCGCCGGCGTCACCACCACCAGCACGTCGGCGTGGGAGAGGCCGGCCACCGACCGGCTTGGGACCCCGAGGCTCACCGGCCTCAACCAGGGACCCCGCTATCGGTGGACATGTGCAACGCATGAGATGGAATCAAAAAATGAATGAAAGTGTCATGCGTGCATATTATGGGGCAACAGAGGGAGGAACTAGACTCACGGCGTACCGTCATCGAATGCTTGTTCTATTTCAGGGCCTTGAACCAACCATCAACGTTACTACACAAAGACTATCGGATCAGGTCCGGGCCATCCAAAGGTGTCAAATGTTGGATGCGGCCGTACTTGATAGGCTCCGTAATGAGAGCTTACAAAGTAGATCCAATTGTCCCAGCCAAGATCAAAATGCAACAACATCTGGCGTTGTAATACCAACAGATTGTAATACAGGGACACATAACTCAATCAAAATAAAATTTAATTATGAGTGAATTTCAGAATGGATGTAAAAGTGGGAGCCGTGGAACTAAAGAGGTTCTCCTCATCGACATGGCCATTTGTCAACAGGCTCGTCGTAATCGGAAAGATCTGGCGACATGTTGGATAGATTATAAGAAGGCTTTTGACTCTGTACCACATACGTGGCTGTTAAGAGTGTTAGAGCTGTATATGGTCGATAGTGCCATATGCACTTTCCTAAAACCTTGTATGGAGCAGTGGAATACAGCCCTTATCTATCCAACATGCCTTCAGAATCAAAATTATGGCGCGCCTCTAAGGATCAGACAGGGCATATTCCAGGGAGACAGTTTGAGTCCTCTTTGGTTCTGCCTAGCACTGAACCCTTTAAGTAAACTTTTGGAGGGTTCAGGGCTAGGCTGCAAGTTGCGTAGAGGTGGTCAGGTAATATCCCACCTACTTTATATGGATGACCTGAAACTATTTGCTCCATCTAAGCCCCGGTTAATGGATTTACTAAAGGTAACTGAAGCGTTTAGTAATTCTATTGGCATGTGGTTTGGTATTTGTGTTTTGGTAGGCCTCATTAATAAATTAAGAAATTTTCTTCCCAAACAATATGCCGATATCCTAGAGTCCTACTTAACGCAACGAATGTTTTTAGTAAGACACGATGATGCATATTCTGACCTTAAGGAAATCAAAGCTGGTGTACCACAAGGGAGTGTTCTAGGTCCTGTCCTATACCTGCTTTACACGTGTGATATGCCAGAATTACAACATAATACAGTTGCTACGTTTGCTGACGACACAGCCATTATGGCTATAGGAGACTCTCAAACGGAAGCTGTAGAAAAGGTGCAAACGGCTATAAATACGCTATTTATGTGGACAAAAAAGTGGCGAATCAAGTTAAACGAGGCAAAGTCTATTCATATAGACTGTTATGTACCAAACTTAACCTATCGTATCAAGTTGCGCGCGCGCATCCCTAGGAGATGGTAACTTCACTATCGATGGATCGCCGGCCAGCCGGGAGCGCCGCGCGGTGACCGAGCGCGTTTTTTAGTCTATAATCGATCTTGTGAGCGAGAACGTGCGCCGTTTTGTTTAAATTGTACGCCTAAGATACGTGTTCTTGCAGCGGTTTAAGTGTTAAAATTTTATTACTAATAAATTGTTTGTTGATAAAACTAATTATCCTTGTCGTGCGAATCGATAATTAGCATTGAGATCGAACAGTGAATTGTCGTTGCGAAGTTGAGTATTCGCCATCTTGTATGACATAAATGTGTTATAAAAACTAGTGAATTTTGTGTCTCTATATTTAATACTATTTAATGTAAATTGAACTGTTTGATAACTATAATTGTGATAGCGTAATTGTATTGGGACGATTAATGAAAGTTCACCGCTTGAGTCGAGCGAGCTCGTGACTTCTCCCTGAAAAAGCTGGTACAGTATATAGACTTTACCAACAAAAGAGAAAATTATGTACCGTTGTACCTAAATAAGCAGATTATACCACACGAGAACACAGCCAAATATCTGGGCATGACATTAGACATAAAGCTGCGATGGAAAGCCCACGTCAAAAAGAAACGCGAAGAGTTGGAGCTTCGCTATAAAAGTATGTACTGGCTTCTCGGAAAGGAATCTTCGTTGTCCGTACAGAATAAATTATTACTATACAAACAAGTCCTTATGCCAGTGTGGACTTATGGTATCCAGCTTTGGGGCTGTACCAAACCAAGCAATGTACAGATTATTCAAAGATTCCAAAACAAAGTCCTAAGAGGCATAATAAACGCACCCTGGTATGTGCGAAATGACGACATCCATAGGGATTTACAGGTTGACAAGGTCGCAAATATAATTAAAAAGTTTGCTGAAGCTCATCACAATCGACTTCATCATCACGTAAATGTTGAGGCTATCCAACTCCTTGACAATACGGATCTAGTGAGAAGACTTAAAAGAACAAAGCCGTTTGAACTAGTTTTTTAATATAGTGATAGTGCTAATAGTGCAGTGAGTGCTAGTTTTAAAGAACACATGAACAATGTGTCTTAGCCTTAATAGAGACAGTAAGAAATGTGTTAATGGACACGTTCTTAGTCATATTCTATTTAGCAATTTAAGTTAGTTTAAAATTACTTATTAGCCTTTGTAGGCTAGATTGTAATTTATATGATGAAAAAAAAAAAATGTGGTTTGGTATGGACAAATGTGTGGTCATGCATGTAAAGCGTGGCCGGGTGGTAGAATCAGAGGGCATTCAACTTTCTGATTCCACCTACCTTAGACCCCTTCTCGTGACTGAGACCTATAAATACTTAGGCATGTCTCAGGCTTTGAGCATAAACGAAGAGGAGGTGAAACAGACGTTCCGGGAGCGTTTCTTTGGCCGCCTGAAAAAGGTTCTTAATAGCAACTTGTCAGGTGGCAATAAGGTGCACGCCTACAACGCCTGGGTCATGCCACTGTTGATGTACTCCTTTGGCATACTTAAGTGGACTCAAACCGAACTCGATGCTTTGGACAGGAAAGTCCGTACACTGCTGACTACCTCTCGTATGCATCATCCTCGCTCATCTGTAATGAGATTGTACATACCGCGAAAATGTGGTGGTCGTGGATTTCTCAATGCCAGAACCCTTCATAATCGCGAGGTGTGCAATCTCCGTGATTATTTTTTGCAGATCGGTGGAGATATGTATCGAGATGTGGTCCGAGCGGATATTGGGCTTACCCCTCTGGCCTTAGGAAAAGAGAACTGGCGAAAACCTGTGGTGCTCAGTACAACCGATCGTGAGACTGTATGGAAGAGTAAGGAGCTGCACGGTAGGTACTACAAGGCCCTACATGGGGCGGATGTAGACCTGATACGCTTTGGAGACCTCTTCGGAGAAACTGAAGGTTTTGTCTGTGCAATTGCTGACGAAGTTATCAAGACGAATAACTACCGGAAATATATCCTGAGGGATGGCACTGTTGATATATGCAGAGCATGCCACTGCCCAGGAGAATCCCTCAGGCATTTTGTTTCTGGCTGTTCACGTCTTGCTAACGGCGAGTACTTGCATAGACATAACCAAGTAGCCAGGATAATCCACCAGAAGCTTGTTCTTCGATACAGTCTCATTGACTCGGAAGTGCCATGGTACAGGTATGAACCAGAGCCGGTTCTCGAAAATGGTCATGCTACATTGTACTGGGACCGATCTATTATCACAGATAGAACTATTGTAGCCAACAGGCCCGATATCGTGATAATAGATCGGTCAGAACGCCGCGCAGTGATAGTTGATGTCACGATCCCTCATGACGAGAACCTCGTGAAAGCTGAAAAAGATAAACAGATCAAATATCTTGAGTTAGCTCGCGAGGTTGTCGACATGTGGGGCGTTGACTCTTCAATCATTGTGCCGATAGTAATAACGGTGAATAGTCTGATTGCCAAGAGCCTCGACCAACATCTTGAGAGGCTCGCGTTAGGTGGTTGGATCAAGGGTGTGATGCAGAAGGCAGTTCTTCTCGGTACGGCGCGAATCGTGAGGAAGTTCCTCTCTTTGGAACTCTGACCACCGGTAAAAAAAAATAGTACTCCACCGGCATCGGGTTCAGGGACCGCTTGGTCCCTGAACCCGATGCCGGTGGAGTACTATTTTTTATATTTTTAAATTGATTATTGTGTGTTTGACATTAGATTATAAACAGTAGGTACATAGAATTTAGATTAATTATTTTATTCTGTGCATTTACAGTTTACATTCATAAAATGTATTTAATCTCTACAATATCAAGTAAAACCATTAACAAACGAAAATACACCTATAAATTTGCTATAAGTTACAAATTACATCGTAACGAAATGAAAATTCTTTCAAAACTTCCATTCCATAACGAGAAAATTTATCACTGTGAAACTGATTATTATCATCGATTTTCCATCGGCGTAATTTAAAACGCAGTTGGTCCCTGGCCTTCTTAAAATCCCCTAAGGGAGGGAAGGTTTATGAGCCTCTTTATGAAAAGATTAATGCTTAAACGAAGGAATTAAAAGGATCTTCATTGAGTCCCTTCGCGTTGGAATCGATATTTTAGAGGATTTCTGATTTACCCTCGATACTGATATTTTAATGCGATATTTTGAATAATATATTAATGTGGATTCATTAAACGGTTTTCATATTTCGTTTTGAATACAAAAAATAATTGAAACTTGTTTATATTAATATTAAACATTTCACACAACGTCCACTGGTCCCAAGGTAAGCTTATTATGCTTGTGTTATGGGTACCAGAATACGGATATAATACATAAACTACTTTTCTTTTGTAAATACATACATAAAATACATAGTAAACACCCACACGCAGTACAAACATTCGTATGACAATAATTATAAATACCACACAAATGATTATCCCGAGCAGGAATTAAACCTGCGACCTTGGTGAATGGCAGTCCGTTATATGAACCACTAGGCCACGAGGCCTGCCAAACTGAAACTTTTAGAATTACCTTTAGCGCTCTATATAAACAAATAGTACGCATCGCCGTAGATATCTGCTATGAAATAATCAAATAATATGCCCAATGACCTATTGCACCAGTTCAAATTAAAATTGGACGAGATATTCAATTATTAAAGTAGCCCTCGACATTATAACAATATAGCTTGAAAGTTTTATAACATTAATTCAAATTATACTAAGCTTATTATTGTTTTATATGAATTTCAAATAGGCCAGTGAGAAGATAGAAGAATTTGTCTGCTTTTGATACGTTGGTTATGCTTTGAAACTGGTGTGATGCCGTGATAAAACGTGGATATACCACAATGGGCACCACCATCATGGCCCACAACCATCAATCTGACACAAAATACGTACGTACTTGGGTGATATTTTTCTTCTTTTCAGTCCGTAAACGTTTCACTATTAAGCGCAATTCACGTAACGTTATTATAAGGTTTGTATCTCTAACTCTGACTCTCCCAGAAGATGTCTCCTGTGTTGTATGTGATATTCACTTACCTCACTTTAACAATCCTATTCCATTCTATTACTTTCTTCTAACAATATTTTATCTTGCTTATTGCACACCGACACTAGGTATACTCGCAGTTTCACTTGCCTATTAACTGGATCTTAGTTTATAAAAAAATATATGGATTGTCAGCCCAATATGCAGATAAAATATCAAAAAACAAATCGTCGGAGTCTTTTCGGAGGAGTTTCCTAACAAACGTCGCTAGACGAGAATTTTATACAACGAAAACATACATGTATTTCAAACCTACACATGCTTATGATATTAAATTAACATTTAGTTATAGATAATGTAGGTGGAATATAACATAAACTTATTATTAATAGAAATAAACGAATCCTACACTTAACTACATAATATTAAATTAATGATGTGGCAAAGTGTGGGACGAGGTTTGAGTAGATTGAACGGAAGATCTAGACACAGGCGTCCCCATGGGAGTAGGTGTAAGTGCCTCACTGTTAGGCACGGGCCACCTCCATTTCAGGAAGGGCATTTGGTTTTCTATCCCGTGCTGCTAGACGTCTTGGCATAGTGTTCCTTTTAGATTTTTCCGTCTCGCTGAGGCTGTTATTATCTGCATATATTATCCCTTATCTTGCCCTTACAGCTCTCTGTGGGAGTTAAAGAAGTGGTGACACTTGTGTTTGTAATCCATCACTAAACGGTGAAGCCAATTATCTATTATTGATTTTGACTCATCATTAAGTCTCTAAAACGACTATTTTTAAAGTGGTGTCGGACTTCTCTCACACGGGTCTCCTCTGATTCCAGAGGGCATAGGGTATAATTACACCATGCTAGGTTGGCATAGGGTTTACTTTCAAGTTTTCCGTCTCTTAGAGGATCTGCCTATGTTGTGCCTTGGCTCTTACAATATGTTATGGAAATAGCCTAATAGCTACTAATAGCCAGTAGTGTAATCTTCGACAGACTTTCGACGAAAGGCCAGAAAACTAATCAGGTAATACATCAAGAAAAAATCTGAATGAAATAAATAGCGTAGAGATAGTTACATAGATAGGGACATTTTCCATGTCATGACGAATTAATGGGACAATTGTCACCACCCTATTTCCTCCCGAGGTTATAAGAGCCAGCATAGTGACATCATAAGTAGAAAACAACCCCTGTAAGAAAAGGAAAACCCTATGTCAACACGCCTAGTCAGCGTGGCATAGTACATCAATAACTCTTTCGACGCGTAGGCGTCTCATGCCCAACAGTGGGTCGATGATGAGCTAGAAAGAAGAAGTTACATACCGTTTCATGGATATATCAATTCCCAAATTCTAGGCGAAAGTATTTTAAGCAAGTTCATTCCTGTTTGTAATTAATGGATGTTTTAACATAAAGAAAGAAAGAAAAAGAAAATAAACTTTGTCAGTTATTCAGTTTAAGCACCTAATTTAAGACTAGACGTGTACCATAACATTTCCTTTTTAAGAAGATAACATCTACAACGAGAGCCAGAGAACACTAAACTAAATATCACACCTGGTCGGCGCGTGGTGTGGTGTAATACTTATAAACAGCCACTGTAGGCCTGACCAAATAGTGGAACGTCTACTGATTGCGAATATTACCTAATCCAATTTAGTTCCTAGACATAGATCAATTAACTATAGATCAATCAACTTTTTAATTAAAGCCTCTAAATTCTCAACACTAGAATGAATACTACCCAATAAAAAAGCTATTTGATATTATTATCCAGGAGAATTTTCCTACAGTCTACGCAATGCTACATTAACGCTACGAATGTCTACGGGTGTGCTACGCATGTGCTCAACGAATAGCCAAGAGTTTATTGGCAAAATAGTATGTTTACTTATATAGCTGTCAGTATAGACCAAACCATAGAATGTTATTGGCTGAATACGTAATCAGAGGTCTAAAATTATACAATCAGAGGACGAAGGTGGGTTATATGTATGTATACATACATGATTAACTTCTAACTCCTACTTGGCGAAAAATATGTACCCCCGTATCATTCAAAACTGCAAAATTTGTTCCGAATTGATTCCTTTTGTATCATAGCCTGATGTTCTTCCATATATAATAATATCATTGGTTTAAAGTTGGTATAAATTGTGAATAGTGCAGGTTGCATTATACATTTAACTGCAGAGCGAGCGAGACGGAGATAAGGTCGGTGGTACGTGCGCGAGGGTGACAACAGCTGCGGCACTGCCGCAAGCTTATGTCCCCTTATGATGACATATACATAACTAACTAGAACACAGTTTTGATCACTAATATCCACTTCAATGCACATCGATCCTTAAACAAAAGTTTAATATAAAGTAAATGCCGTATGATTGGATTATAAGGGCGCGGTTATGCGGGGTATTATTGAGTTATAAAGGCGCGGACTGGTAGAGCTAAGGTGCTGGTACCAAGTCTGCGGGCGTGTCAGCGTTTCACAAGTTACATAAGAGGGCGAAGGCGTCGGTAGGGCGCCGGTCGCGTCGCGGTTACCTCTCTGGCCATCGCGGCATGTCCGCCGGAGGCCGCGGGCGGCGCGCGTTCACGCCGCCATCGTTGGGGCCAAGCCCGGGACTCGCGTCGCGACTCGCGGAGTACTTGAGCGGCGCTGCGCCGCGTGGGCGAGAATCGATGGCAGCTTGACGCGTGCGCGCCCGAACACTGCCGAGCTATGGCGAGATGAGCCGATCGTATCCGCGGTGGTGCATCCGCCCTGACCCACTTCCCTAGCGCACACTGACCTCCTTAAAGCGAGCACCGCCGCGGACATTTCCAACGGAGAGGGTTTGCGATCGCTTCGATGCGACATGCCTCTGATACCTTAAATGCTTACATTGCACTGATTGCACTAAACATATAGATCAGATAACAGATTGCACAGTGTATGTACCTATCTACTATGCTGATCTTTATGTAAGATCTATAAAGTCCATTTAGTAGGTTTTGCGTAAAAGAATAACAAAATAATCCATCCATACTCCATCCATTTTGACGGGCCTCGTGGTGTAGTGGTCCTGGTAACGGACTGCCGATCAAGAGGTCGCGGGTTCGATTCCCGCTCGGGACAATCATTTGTGTGATTTTTCTAATTGTCATACAAATGTTTGTACTGCGTCTGGGTGTTTCTATGTATTATAAGTATGTATTTACAAAAGAAAAGTAGTATATGTATTCTATCCGTATTCTGGTACCCATAACACAAGCATATAAGCTTACCTTGGGACCAGAGGACGTTGTGTGAAATGTCCATGAATATTATATTATATTATATTATATTATACATTCTTACAAATTTTCGCTTTTAATATTTAGTAGGACATTTACAACGTAATGAAAAACATTGATATGTTCGGGTAGTGAGAATACAAGTGTCACTACCACTACCTCTTTTCCTTCCCAAGGTGCTGTAAAACCCAGCTAAGGAATACTTTACACAGATAAAACCCTCTGTGAGAAACGAAATTTCCGACTTAAACTTTGAAAAAGTGGCAAAATATGTAACTATTTATCACAATTTATATGGGAATTTGAAAAACTCAATATTAAATAAGTTACAAAATATTTAATTTTAATATCAGATTTGATATGATCCCCGGACAGGTTTCTACGACAAAGTTGGAAGCACTAATATGGATTCAGCCACAAATAGGTTTATCACTAATTGCGATTCCACATCTCCGAGTTAAGTTTGATCAGAGTACCGCGCTAGACGCTCAACCGACACCTAAACCTATCTTGATTGCTTACTTTCTAACCGACTGTATACCCGTAATCTTAACTTCTATATCTATCTTCTTCTATCTTCTTATATGTATATATAAAAGAAAGTTGTGTTAGTGGGAACACTTATAACTCAAGATCAGCCGAACTGATTTGGCTGAAAATTGATGGGGAAGTAGCTTAGGACCTAAGAAAGGCCATAGGATACTTAAAACATTGAAAAATTTACAAATAACATGAAATAAAAGAAATATATTTTTCCCATACAAAATGTTCAGGTTTCATAACTGTCAAACTTATTTCATCCTGTTGATACCTAGGGTAAACACCTTTCTCAAATTAAACAGCGTATTAAAATAAGCATTTTGAATCGATAACATATATCCTAAATGCTTAGATAACAACGTATTTTAGATTTTATTAATGTAGAAAATTGTCAGAACTATAATTGTAGACCAAGATCCTAGGGGTGAATCATTTGACTAATTTTCTCTGCGATGAAATGTATTGGATAAGATAGTCTATGTACGCAGCATCATGGGAAATATAGTCGATATATTTTGGGCGATATGGTCGCAAAGCGACTAAGCCTTACAAATAAAAAAGTAAATCAAGACAAAAATACCCGCAGCTCTGTGCCATCGGACGTTTTTCAGCAATTTCTTGCTAAAGGTTGGTAAAAATATAAATAACTTTTTATTTAATAAATTAAATTATGATGGAAAAAGCGATCACCGCAAGCGGGACCTAAACCCACAACCTCGGAATACCGTTCCGTAGCTCTGCCAGCTGAGCTTATTTCGGTCGTGCTTTCAGTAATCAAATTAGGCCACCAAAATTGTCACTCGATTGAGTTTATATCGTATTTTTACGTACTCAGTTGGCAGAGCTATGGAACGGTATTCCGAGGTCGTGGGTTCAAGTCCCGCTTACGGTAATTACTTTTTACACTACAATTTAATTTATTTAGTAAAAGCATAGTAAGTCAGTTGCAAAAATTAATGAATTACTTGACGTAATAATATTTTGTATTAATTACAACCGGCAGGACAGAGTTGCGGTTATTTCTACAATTATTTTATGTACAAAGACTACCATATCCAATATATTCCATTACTGAAAAAATAAGTCAGAGGCTTTACTCTCGGATCTTGGTCTATTAAAACAGGGCCTCGAGTCGGGTATTTCTATGGTGTCACAATTGTACCACAATGGTACCATTATGGTGCAATATTAATGTGTTGTCATCATTGACTTACAATTGTGAAAGTGACATAAATTGCTAGTCTCGTACACAATTGATTGCTTCACAATTACAATTCAATGACTGAAATGTTTCTGTAGTCTGCTATTTTGAATTTGACAGTAATATTTTGAAATTGTCCTGTGTCGATGAATGCCATAAATAAAAAATAGATAGATAGAAATATTAGAAATTGTTCTTTGTAATTTATTGCAATTTACTAATCTCCTAAACTTCACATTGCTTTTTATACTAATAAATAGTATGTACAAATATATCTAAACGAAGTCTAGCATGATTAAATGTTTAAATTTATTAGTAGTTTTTCGAAAATCACTTCGACTAACGCATTTTTTAAAAACGGCAACACATACATACCATTCTAACACAATTCATAGATAAAAGAGACCGAAAATTCAATGCATAGATAAAAGAGACCGACAATTCTATTACCATTGAACGACCGTTATGAACTCATATTGCTATCTGAGTTCATAATAATGACTACGGACATTTGACTTCAATTGCAACGGTATCGTGCCGGTATGACAATTGTTCCAAAATAGTAGACTTGAGCACCTGATTCACACATCCCATATCCTTCCTGAATCCTGTATATAATAGACCAGTAGACCTGCGCTTAAAGCGCAGTAGACCTGCACTTTCATAGACTTGGAGAAAGCGTATGATAGCGATAAATGGAGCACACACGGACTGGTTCAGCATCTCTAGGGGTGCGAGACAAGGAAGTATAGCGTCACCATTGCTGTTTAATCTATACATAGATAGTTGTCTGGTAGATTTGAGAGAGAATGATAATGGATTGGTAATGGGTGAGTTGCCTATAAAGTTTCTTCTTTACGCGGATGATCAAGTTCTACTTGCACCATCTCCGGAGGAACTGCAAGATATCGTAACTAGAACGAATGAAGCATTTGGATTAAAAGGAATGAAAGTAAATGTAGGCAAGACGAAAGTTACGTTAAAATTTGTGCTCTGTGTGTAATATTAAAATAGATGATGAAAGTGTGAAATAGGTATGAAAATTTGTTTATTTGGGAAGTGCTTTTATAACAGACGGTAAGATTGATGCTGATTTGGAAAGAAAGGTGTAAATAAACTGAATGGTGCCTTGCTTGCTATTGTGGCTAGCCAAGCGATTACTGAAAAGGCTCGAATGGCGAACCACAAGTGCGCATTGTTACCCACGCTTATTTATGGAAGCGAATGTTGGGTTTTGTGTTTGAATTGTGATTTGAAAAATTCTTACAGTGCTGGATAGTACATTTATCAAGGAAGGCAATAGGCTACAAAACATCACACTGCGGCCAATAGGAGCGAAGCATCAGTGAAAATTTTCGGAAAATGTTGCAAAAACGGGGAATTTTTTTTTGCAAATTCCATGCTTACGATGTCGCGCGCAATGGTTAGTAAGTTAGAAAAGAGTTGTTTTAATTTGATTTATCAATGTTAGGTACTAAGTATTTGTACTGCGTCTGAGTATTTTCTATGAATTATAAATACGGATCTACGAAAAAAAATGTATTTATACGGTACATCCGTATTCTAATACCACTGTACCAGTACTGTACTCCTCATTTAGGTATTTGCCTTAGGTACCTATTGCTATGCCTATTTCCGAGCGCCGCGCTGAAAGGGACAAATATAGATGAAGCCGATTTTACCTACAAATTCTTTGAAAAAAGACGTTTCGTACTTCCGTTTTTTTTTCGCGAAAGTTTTACGCATTTTAGTAGTTTTTGCGTTATAATATAGATAAAGAGTATATCTATGCTTCTATCACTTTCTTTTGTGGTAAAACTTTACCAAATTTGTGTGATAGACGCTGCAACTTTATCTAAAGAAAACCGAAAAAAGTGGGTTTTTCGGATCGTCATATTTCTTTTAGTTATTATGTGTTGAAAAAAAGAAAGTGATAAAAGCATAGATATACTCTTTATCTATATTATAACGCAAAAACTATTAAAATCGGTTTAACTTTCGCGAAGAAAAAACGGAAGTACGATACCCATACTTTTGTATGGAGCGTAATTTCGTATCGTGCCGTCTTAACACAAGCACAGAAATATAGCTTTCTTTGGGACTAGAGTAAATGTCCACAAATATACTTACTAGTTTTTATATTATGTTTGGTTCCGCTATCGCAATATACGACCGGTTTCGTGGCGCAGTGGTTAGTGTAGCAAAGTGTTGTTCTTGAGATCATGGGTTTGATTCCGGCACAGGAAAATTCTTTGTGTGGTGTTTAGGTATATTTGACACACAAATATTTCACTGCGTCTAAGGATTTTCTATTTGTTATATTTCAGCGTAGAGGGTTAAATCCGAACTCTAGAGGTTCCCTGGCTGCATAGATAATTTATATCCTGTCCCCGAACTTAGGGATTCATGTGCAACAAGTACTTACGTTCTTACAATACATGTAACAATGGTTAAGTTTCGTAACGGGTTTTCGTTTCCGGGGCAAAATATAAAATACATTTTTTTTATAAGTATGTATAATCGAATTTAGAAAATTTTTCACTGATGCTTCGCTCCTATTAGTCCTATCGTCACGTTATTTATAATTCCTTGATAAATGTGCTATCCAAGACGGAAAGCATTTTTCAAATCGGACCTGAGTCGCGTTCATACAAACAAATCCTTCAGCTTTATCTTCTTATATATAAAATTCACGTGTCACAGTGTTAGTTACCGTACTCCTCCGAAACGGCTTGACCAATTTTTATGAAATTTTACATGCGTATTCAGTAGGTCTGAGAATCGGCCAACATCTATTTTTCAAACCTTTTTTTTTATTTTTAGTATGACAAAACAACGTTTGCCGGGACAGCTAGTCTTCTAATATATAAAATTCACGTGTCACAGTGTTAGTTACCGTACTCCTCCGAAACGGCTAGACCGGTTTTTATAAAATTTCACATGCACATTTAGGTAGTTGGTCTGAGAATCGGCCAACATCTATTTTTCAAACCTTTTTTTTATTATTATGGCGAAACAACGTTTGTCGGGTCAGCTAGTCTAATATATAAAATTCACGTGTCACAGTGTTAGTTACCGTACTCCTCCGAAACGGCTTGACCGATTCTTCTCAAATTTTGCATACGTATTCAGTAGGTCTGAGAATCGGCCAACATCTATTTTTCAAACTTTTTTTTTTAGTATGGCAAAACAACGTTTGCCGGGTCAGCTAGTAATATTATAAAGTATAGATGAGAACAAAAGATTAGTGTTCATTACAGAAACATTTATTCGTTTTGGAATCAAAACCTCTAGGTACCTCATTCACAAAAGTAGGCATCGTAACGAGTGTCAATCACAAATTTTAATCTTCGATGGCCCGCGATAGTATTTAGTTTTAAAACATCCTTGTGATGAATCTTTCGTAAGTACAGCTAAAACAGCATTTAAAGATTGCCGTTGTTAATTTTAGAGAATGAAAATAGTGCTCCAAAATCAATATTTTATATTATTTATTTCTATTCGTCAATTTTTTTGCAGATGAAGTCGTATGATTGTCATTTATTTTAATTTTATTTTAAAACACCAACTTATTAAAAGTAAATATCGTAACCTTGGGAAACTCATGATGGTTAGTAATTGTCTATGGAGAAAACAATTTTGCCAACTGTCACAGAAATGACGTATGAAATTAAGTGAAATTGTCAACAACGCTAGTTGTCAAAGTGTTGTCAAACAAGTCAGCTGCAGTGAGAGGCCGATTTCTGATTCTGCTTTCTTTAATATTTTCTGTGAAAATACTTGAAAAAATAACATTTATTGTGTTGTGAATTCCACAAAATTAGTCTCTAAGATGTTCATAAGTACAATCTTTGATTGGTACTCCATAAAGTTATAAATAATTAATGGAGTATTATTGGAATGACACAAAGTAAGTACTCTTATTAATGCTTTTTACATATGTACCTACTTAGAGTACGAGATAAGAAGTAACTTGAAACTTTAACATGTTAAGATCTAAGCTAATAATTTCTAACGCTTCCATTTTTAAAATTACTGCCCACGCAAAATTTCAAAGCGTAGGGCCGGCCACTAAGTTCGCATGTTATATTTAGAGTGACAAGATTTCCCTCGTTATTTTATGACTCTTGTAAATATAGTTTTAGCATAGCCGCCGTAAATAAACTTGTGATGTGAGTCGAATGTTACAGAAATGTATGAATGTTACAGAATGTTAGTAAAATGTAGTTTATACAAATGTAACTATTATTAACAAATCCAAGTAGCTTAGTACAATAATATTATTTAAAAAATATCTAAAGTCTTAGTTAATAATTCTAGTAAACTGAGACAATACATTTCTACAGCCATCTTTATCTTTTCAATTATAAAAAAAGTCATGAATGCTTGAAAGTTATTTATGAAATCGATAGCAATAAAACAGCAAAAGTACATAAAGAATCTACCTAACTAACATTTTAGTACATCAACTGTGAGCTTATAAACCACAGTTATTTTTTTAACCTTTTATTTACTATTTTGTCACATACCCTGATATTTATTTGATACTTAAAATGGTCAGTGACTTGAAACCCCAGCTTGGCTAACAAACTAGGGGATTGTTATATGGTTTATTATTCTATATCTATAGATAAAAGGCTTATGTGACTTAAATATAGTTCTTAAGGAGTTAGTAGATAATTAAGTAGTGATATAATGGTCAGGTTAGCTGCAGTCCCTCCAGCAGTGCCAAATTGACTACAGTACATTGAAGTGTTTGTATTGAAATGCCACCATGTCAGCCCGAATGCAGGATAGGAGCACAAAACCAATCCACTCCAGAAGTCACCAACGTGACGGAAAGTCCTCGAGTGGCCACCACGAACTGGACGACGCAGCGTGGGGCGGCCCTCAACAAGGTGGACTGACGATATTGTCAAATACGCCGTGGGGCGCTGGATGCAGTTAGCGCAGGACCGTGCGTTGTGGTGTTCTATGGGGGAGGCCTATGTCCAGCAGTGGATTGAGAAAGGTTGATGGATGGATGGATAATAGTTAGATCACTATGGAGCTGGCATGGTCTTCTTAGTTCTAAAAGCTCCTAAATAAATAAATAAAGAAAGAACAAAAAAAGAATATGTGACCCGTGTGTTTCGCTATATAGTATTGCGAAAAAAAAAATATACTGTAATTTTTATTTATCATTTGTCAAATATTTATTCATGAATAAAATTTATACAATTGTATAAATTTAATTCAATTAATTATTACCATAGATAGAAAACGTAAAACATGGAAAAAAAATTTAATAATTAAGAATTATTTAGGTGGTGGACATGATGTTGCTTCGTATGAACCTACGGGGAGGACTCCTGGCACTCGTTGTTACTGCAATCTTTTTCATGATATTATGGAGCCGTTGCATGGAATCTGGACACCTCTCCAGGCCTAGTTAGTATATTTTATCGTCTTAAATGCACCTAGAATGTTAAGATCCAGGTGATTGGTGAAATAAAAAGTGTAATGTGTAATGAAGTAGGCATTTTTGCTGTAATAATGGTTACAAAATAAATTGGTCAAACTAAATATTAAGGACGATCGTGATGTGGTATATATGGTATATATGGATGATAGGGTAAGTCCGTTATTGTCTGCTGATCGCAATGCGTTTGCATTTTGTCCTATATTTTTGAAACAGCAGCCATCATGAACAAAAGCAAAGAAAGAACCAATGGTTAAAAATAGTCAAAAACATAAAGTAGAAAGCAGTTTAAATCTCTTCCACAGTACAGTATGTTACCAAGTTATTTGTATAAATACTCAACACATACATGCAGCTCATGCGTCCAGTCCGGTATTGTCTCTATTTAATGTGCAAGCAATAATATATCTCATTGATTGCAGTATCGAAATCGTTGTCAAACCGCGGGATCGGTACCGACGAAATCGATTGTTTCATCAACGGCGAGTACTCAGTAAAGTGTCATCGGGATGTCGACCACGACGAGGTTTATGTCCCGTTCTCACTCATCCACAAGTATTTCGAGGTATGGCATATTTTTTTCAAAGCAAATAGTAAATGTTTGCTTTTAATCTTCTTAACTATTCGAGACCTCACTACCTGATGATAAAGCAACGTCGTATCGTGTTAAAGTATGCACTTATGGTTTGCTATGCACACACTTAGTGATTGCCTAAATACAGATTTTCTGTTTCGTATCATAAGTAGAATCAAAGTCCTGTATCATGTACCGTTAGTGTTGTTAAGGTAGAAAAAAAATTCAAAGAATGCCACATTATTCCACAGATTTACGGTAAAATAACAACAGCGGATGGTGTGGAGAAATTTGAATGGTCACACAGTTACGGTAAGATTTACCATCCAAAGAAAAAGTACGACCCACGAGGTACATTTACGACTTTCGAAAACTACAATGTAGAAGTGAGAGACAGGGTCAAATGCGTTAGTGGAATCGAAGGGGTCCCAGTTAGTACCCAGTGGGAGCCCAGAGGATTTTTCTACCCAACACAGATAGCTCAATTTGGATTAGCTCATTACAGCAAGAATGTTATAGAACCAGAACCAAAACGGAAAATAATTGATGATGGAGAAAAACACCTAGAAAATTGGATTGTTAGTCAGGATGCGTATATGGCAAGAGAATTCGACACTTCAATGCAATCAAATGTTATTCGGTTTTCTACTTCGGACCATGTATCGAGCCAGGTGTGGCTGAAAGTAAATCTGACTCAAGACTTTGTTTTGAGTGTAGATATTCAACTGAAACCTAATTCATCGATGACAATAGTGCTACAGAACAAAGAAAAGAAAGAGACAGTTTATTTGCATTATGTGACCAGCATACAACTTATTTCTGCTCAGGTAAGTTGCTGTTTTATCTATCTTAATATTTTCAAGAGGTGAAGTTTTTAATATGTTTGTAATCTCCAATAGTAATGATTAGATCCTAATTCTTTTTACAAAAATAGGAAGCTACTGCCTTTCTGAGTCTTACAAGAATTAGGTACATTTTATGCCACGTACCGCGAAGTAATTATAATTCTAGTTTAGTTATTGAGCTAGTATATCTGTTTGCCTTTACAAAAACAATTTTTCTTCTGATATTTGTATAGGAGGATCACATATACTACGGTATGGGCACAGATCTGCAATGGAAGCGTCTCACTAGAGACCTTATCATCGACATGCAGAAAGGCTGGGCGTTACAAGATAAACCGAAGAGAAGATCACCAAGGAATAAGTTCAAGGTATTGCTTAGACATGTGCATAACCCTCTACTTCGATAATATTGTAAAGGTTGTGATCATTGAATATAACCTATACAATGATACAGGCCACTTAAGATTTGTTTTTAAAAAAGGAATAAAAAATTTAAAATTTGAAAATAAAAAGAAAAGAATTGGAGAGATAGGAATAGGACATGAAGAGAGGATGTTGAAAAATGATTGTAAAATAGTTTTTCTATATTATAAAAAATATAACAAAAATTGTAAAACTTCTTCTTTACATTCATATACTATTATATCCTAATAAAATCACTTTTATCATAATTAATTTGTTATATTTTTTATAATATAGAAAAACTATTTTACAATCATTTTTCAACATCCTCTCTTCATGTCCTATTCCTATCTCTCCAATTCTTTTCTTTTTATTTTCAAATTTTAAATTTTTTATTCCTTTTTTAAAAACAAATCTTAAGTGGCCTGTATCATTGTATAGGTTATATTCAATGATCACAACCTTTACATTCTCCCCCCCTTAGAGGATAAAAAAAAATTTTTTTTCCAAAAAAAAAAAAAATTTTTTTTTTCTAAGTTACAAAATACTGGAAACCCTACCTAAGGTTGGAAAGCATGATAACAAACTAGAATGAACCAGATTAGATCCAGCTAGGACCTAGCTTTTCGAAGCAATACATTTCGAAAAACTTGAAAAGCAAAAAACCAACCAAAAATTGCCTTTCTAATCTTAGTTATCCGAACCATACTAACTACGATGCCCTTATATCATATCACTCTTTTCATAAAATATTAAACTACTTCATCTTTAAAATTGATTTATCAAATAATAAACAAGAGTGATAAGGCATCCTTAAAACTATCACACCAAGACACAAAGCATATATCATCAACAATCAATCAGAAAAATGTCCATCACCAAACACTTAATGCTCTTATAAAAACTATCGAGCTTCAATTATGAGGTCAGCATCATAGATCCGAAAGATATGCTAATTTAACAGCTTTCCAGCTTAATGAGAAAATTTACACAAGAAACCATTATAATTGATAGAATCCAGAGATTATCAAATTAAAATTTAAAGTATGCTCAGATAATACTCAACCGTCTTTTCAATTATTTAGGTATAATTTCTACTAAGTAATCCTGAATGCTCGGGAATGACCAATTTATTCCACATTTAGAATTCCTTCTCGTGAGATAAATTTACCAACCATTCTTCTACCACAAGTAACGTTTTAAATAATCAATCATTCTATTATCTAAGTAATTATAAACTATTCGCTAATCATTATTATCTAACTATTACCCAATAAATAAAATAAAAATATTATCAGCAACCTATCACTATAATACAACTTCTTTCAATTTTCAACCTTTCACATTTCTCTCCTAATGAACAAATACTTTACTCTAGCACCTACTTTCCTAAATCCTATCTTATGAGTTCTATCTCTAAAATGCGTGATATCCCAAAACAGGATTCCATGACAAATAGCCTATGGCCTTACCATGTTGCATTCAAAGATATTACCCGTTGATACGACTCATCCAACTAACTCTACCAAGCCACTACCTTCGACATTATAACTCAATACAACCCATTATTATACCTATTAATCGCTCTACCTTAATACCATAATCATAATCTAGTACGAAATACTCACTATCCAATTATTATGTTAATATATTTATCTCACATTTTTAACTAAACATTCAAAATATAAATATGAAAAAATAATTAAATTTTTGATGTGGTTCCTTTTCATTGCATCTTTCTTATGTACAAATTTGCTGACGTCATTATGAAGTCTCGTCGATCCCGAACAATATGAAACACACCAAAATAAAACAATATTAGTAAATTATAATTATCACTATATATATAACCTTAATCTAATTGAATCACTAAACCAATTTACATCATTATGCAAATAATTATTGCGAACATTCTTGGTAATTTACTTCTTGGAACTCTTCCCTTAGTCTATCAAATACCTCCTGCACGCTTTTGCACGTGTCTTTAATGCCCCGGAAGAAAAGTAAGGCGTTACCCCTTAAAAATGAGGGCAATAGTGATAATTTTTCTTCTTCAGACGAGCATCTCTTGAAAGTTATTAAAGCGTAAAACATTTCTTCGAATTCATCTAGGCACTCCTGTGCGCAACCACCGAAAGTTATCGTGGCTAGTTCCATCTTAGTTATAAATAATTTATTAAAATTATTAAAAAAAGATACGGCTACTTCTCTGATAATAAATATTTATCCTGTGTCGACCCTTTGCTCGTCAACACATCCCTGGGCGTAGGAGCTGGTTTACCAATCGGGCCGCTATACCCGGCGCGCCTCCACCAATTGTAAAACTTCTTCTTTACATTCATATACTATTATATCCTAATAAAATCACTTTTATCATAATTAATTTGTTATATTTTTTATAATATAGAAAAACTATTTTACAATCATTTTTCAACATCCTCTCTTCATGTCCTATTCCTATCTCTCCAATTCTTTTCTTTTTATTTTCAAATTTTAAATTTTTTATTCCTTTTTTAAAAACAAATCTTAAGTGGCTTGTATCATTGTATAGGTTATATTCAATGATCACAACCTTTACAATATTGTACCTTTATTCAAAATTTCAAATGTAGTTACTTTATTCAAGCAGATGTGTAAATCACCTCCTTAAAATGTTAATTTAATTCAAATTTCTCATCTAAATATTTGAAAATATTTTGCGATTAACTTGCAGAAATTTTTGTTGTTAAAAATACTAACAATCATTTTATTTCATTATACGCCAAGACGAACCGGAATTTAGAAAATTCCGAGTAAAGGATATCTTAGGACCGCGCAGTTTGGCGTTCTTTGGGAGAGGCCTATAACTATAGGTACTAGGTATAACAGCGAACGGAAAAAGGCTGATGGATGAATGGGACTCGAATAATGATTGCTCCCTGTTATTTTATCTCAGGATTTGATTCCGGCACAGGACAGAATTATTTGTGTGATGTTTATATTTGTCGTGTGTGACAAATATAAACATCACACAAATAATAATTGTCCTGTGATATTTGTTCTTTATCTGTTTTATTGTTACTATTATAATATATACATACTGTGTATATTATATGCATTGTATCCGTATTCCGGTATCTATAACACAACCAAATAAGCTTAGCTTAGGACCAGAGGATGTGGTGTGAAATGTTCATGTATATTAAACAGATATCGAGTATAATTCTAAGTGGTGTGGGCTCGTTGGACAACGTGACAATATCGTCAAGTGAACACATGGGTATGTTCTATGCGGCGGCTCGATGGTTAGTACGAGCTCAGAGACCAAGGTCTGGTGGGTGGCCTATTGCTGTACGGAGACATATGCCGCATCCGTTGGATGAACTCAAACCTGGATGGTAAATAAATAGAGTAATTTGCTTTTACTTAACATATTAAATAAAACTGGTAGTAATGATTATCAAGAGTTAGACTTAAACCCAAAACTTCGGAATACCGTTCAGCTCGTCCTCTACCAACTGAGATGTCATGGTCCCTGCAAATTTTGACCCAAATCCTGCTCATAGTAATAATATTTCCGCTATAATTGGATATACTAAATACAATTTAATTTTTTATATTAATTAGGTACATCTTGCTGTCCTTATTTAAATGCGGCAGTAAGCGTGTCTGTTAATTTGATCGTTTGTTTGATATGTTTTTACTCAAATTCTGTTCAATGGAATTGGACGAATTTAATACAAAGATACTTTGAGTATGTATTGAGTTTAAAATCGATTTTAGTACTGATACTAATATCGATTGTAATATTAATTTTGGTATTGAATTCAGTATCGATTCTTGTTTCTTTATAGTTGCGATTTCGTACTTAATTCGACCACTAACCCATGTAGAGCTGCAAGTAGAGGCTACTATATTATATAGGCAAAGTTTATATATGTTTTTTGTTACTCGTTAAGGACTATAAATACTTACATAATATATTTCCAGGCACTCAGCAATGAGTCAAGGGCACGCCATCTCCCTTCTCTCTCGCGCCTACTACAAGAGTGGAGACACAACATATCTTCAGGCAGCTAAGAGAGCTTTATATCTGTTAGATGTGCCGAGCCATGCCGGGGGAGTAAAGGCTATGTGGATGGACAAATATGTGTGGTGAGTCTATCATATCATATACCTACTGCAAAGCTTTGAAAAGCTCCTTTGAATTTAATGAGTAACTAATTTTGTCTTGTTTATCTTTTTCAGGTACGAAGAGTACCCCACAAAACCACCGTTATTCGTCCTAAACGGTTTCATATATACCCTCTTAGGACTCTATGACTTACATATTATCGAAGGTGAAAACTCCATATCATTAGCAAAGAAAATGTTCGACGATGGTATGACATCATTAAAAACATTACTACCACTGTTTGACACAGGCAGTGGTAGTTTCTACGACTTAAGACATTTTACACTCGGAGTAAGCCCTAACATTGCCAGGTGGGACTACCACGCCACACATGTAAATCAATTATACCTACTTGCTGGACTAGATAACGATCCAATATTAATAAATACTGCTAAAAGATGGGAGGGATACATGCAAGGGAAAAGGGCTGCCCACAATTGAACATAAGCATATGCAGGCGAAACCTGCGCTATATATCACTTTCAACTTGCTAGATATCGATATGTTATGTATTATGCATCGATATTAGATTCGTGATGTTTAATTCGGATTAATTGGTTGTCAGCCTCTAGCTGAAGGTTTGTTATTCGAATTAAAAAAAAGTTGGTGGATTGATTCCATTTTCAAAAAATTTGATGCGGCTTTAAATTTCGAATTTAAATTATTCGTTGAGTGCGGTTAGGAATTTAGGCGAAATTACTTTAAGGTGAAACTTTTTTTGGTCGTACTCGATTTATTTTTAATTCGTTTTAGACAAGACGATTCTAATTTATTGTGAATAAATGTAGTCTGTACTACATTGAATAGCAATGCAACACGTTTTACAAAGCTGTGAAAAGCTCTTTTAATCTGTAGTAATGGTAAAATTAGAATTTAAAATTGAAATATTTTTATATGAAAAAAGACAAAATACTGTACCTAAAAGACTAAATACTGTGTACACATGAAATAATATTATATCTACGATTCTATAAACGTGTAGGAATAGAAAAAAAATATTAAAAACTTAGAAATAGTTTTTAATTTGACATTTAATTATTAACATACATATCTTAGAATTTATTAACCTCAAAAGAGAAATACATTATGTATTTGATATTCAAATAAGACAAATAATAGTTGTGAGTGTTAATACAATATGGCGGTGCGTCTAGATGTTTCTACATAAACTTTTAATGAACGTAAAATTCTTAGACAACTTGCTGAATCTACAAAGACAGTTTTATTAAAAAAAAATAACAACCAAAGACAATTTTAGTATTTTAAAAATAAACATGTTATAGCTATGATCAATTTTTAAGAATATCATTTGAAGACTGACTGACAGTTAATAGTAGTTTATGATATAGATTTTAGTGTTCTTTTTTTTAAATTATTGGCTAATAATTAAACCTAATTCTCTAAATTAAGAGGATACCAAAATTCTTCGTGCATTTTTCTACGTACGAAGTTTTCATTGTTTCTTTAGATTGAATGGCTAGAGATCTAATTTTTAAATATATTAAATAAATATATAAATAAATATATTCATGGACATTTCACACAACGTCCTCTGGTCCCAAGCTAAGCTTATATGCTTGTGTTATGTTTTAAGTATATGTTTTTTCAATATATAATCTAGGATCGCATAAACTCAGAAACGCGATTGAATAATTATAAGTTTTCTCGATAGAAAATGTTAGCGAAACAACCTCTCTCATTTTTTATTTTTTTCATTTGTCGGTCTATTATCGCGTATTAACTAATGAAATAACTTTAAAAACATAAGTAACTATTATATATAGAAACACTTAAATCAGAATTAAAATATATTTAGTAGATTTTGAGTAAACAAAAGAAATAGCCCTAATTCTTCATTTTCTATACCTACTAGCTGTGTTAATATGTACATGTCGACGATAATATTGATGTAGGCCCTTAATGGATTATCTCTCATATATTAGTATCTAGCGCCTCTAGTAAAGATTAAGAAATTCATTTGATATTATAAAACTACGTGTCTATTTTGGGACGCACGACAGACGTACAATTTAAACTAATCTAAATTGATAGAATTCACAATTGGTAGACAGGCTAGCGCCGTAACGCGTTACGTAACGAAACGGTTTCAAAACAGCTTAAAACAAATTGTACAAGTGGTACTAGGAACATAGGACCAAAAGTAGTGAAATAGGAGACCATTGTATAATAAAATACCTGTACTTAGTCTAAAAATAAAGATTATACCTTTATTTCATTAAATATTGTGTATGTTCTTGGAGTAAATACCTAAATAAAAACTATGAATTTGTCTATGATTGTTCTGCAAATAACTGATTATCTATGGGCAGTAATGTTAATCTACCAATATCTTAATAACGATTTATTATTTCTATAGTTTTGTTATAGCCCTGTGAGTGAAGAAATGTTTAAAAATTATAAAAAAAAAACCTAGTTCTAGCTTACAACACGAAATGTAACAAATTATTATCTCTAAATCTCATAATATTTTCTAACACTTCCGCGACTCATTCACTTAAATAAAACCACTTTTTACGGATTTAGACGGGTGTATTTGTTTTAAATTGTAGCCTGTCTCATTGTATGTTAATTTTAGGGTAATTTAAAAGTATTCGAAAGACCGCATTTTAGTGGCATTTTAATAACTATGAATCGCTACAAAATAACTTGTAACGTGTAAAGTGCTGGTCATCATTGCTTGCCACTTTAAGTTTGATAATCGTTAAGCAAACTTTCCCAAAATACACTTAGTACACTCGATTCTTGTAATAAACTGTATATATGTAGAAGACTGTCAGATTTTGGAGATTTAAGCACCACAAAATCCTCCTACCTCGCCTACCTAGCTACTCTATTAGCAATCGATATTGTTTTGAAACTGGTAAGACAACGGTGACCATCACTGTCATTAAGTAGCACTAAACTAATATATTAAAATGTGCATAAAATGTTTAGTTAAATTATGAATGACAGATTGTGCCCAACTGTGATTAACTGTGACTTTTTTTCTTTCTTTTCAGTTATCTAATTATTACTTGCCATTCGATTCTATTCATTATTTTAAATTATTTTATTTAAAACATATTATTTAGTTTTAATTCTTGGTTCTACTCTATCATCCACAATTTATTACGCCTGAATTGTAGGGTGTTAAAACTTCACTTTCCACTGATTTTACACCAAAATACAAGACTAACTACATGTACGAACATATTTAGGTACTTATTTTTTATTGAAATTATGATGTTTATCCTTAATAGAGGACGTCTAAAATTCTTTGGATTCTACACGATCCGACCGCAGCCAATCCGACATCCAATCACTTCATGTGGGCGGACACCACAGTTCACAGAGTAATTCTATTGGAAGTGAGATGCATAAGAATGAGGTATGAACGAGTGAAGGATATTGATCTAAATAACTTTGTGTAAAGTAGTTTCGTTCATATCAGTGGAAAGTGACGTTTCAATTCAACAAATCTTATTGTAAACGACAAATAATTAATTGTATTCGCATGTATATAAAATATTGTATATAATAATATTATTAATCAAGTACTTATGTAGTATTGAAATTAACTTTTTAAAAAATATTGTACTTTATTGTATACGGGATATCTTGCCGGTGGTTTTATGTTTTATGTAAAACAGATTTATTAATTTTAATTATTGTCATTTGAATTATTTGCGTATTTTGGCGCCAAAATATTTAACCAGATTACATGTCAGCCATGTAGAGTTGTCTCGGTGTAGCTTGTAATGAAAAGTCAATTTTCTTTTTAAAAGTATAAGATTCAACAAGTTATATACAAGCCTCTCGTAAGTTTCTAGCGACGTGCGACTGCCCGCGCTGCGTTTTATGAAAAGTGGGCGTGTGAGCGACGTAAATATTATTTCTCTTTATTCGGTCTTCTTTTGGCAATGTGAAAATGGACTTCTGGTTGCTGTCGTGTCGCAAGGAACTGAGTGCCACCTTTGATTTTTTTTTTCAATACTGTAATTTGCAAACTAACTGATCTCAAATCGTGTTTGACCAATAAAAAAAAACTCTAACCGATATGACAAACAAATGTTTTTTTAATATACCCTGTGTTTAGCTGACGAAATGAGCGTGGTGCTAAAATTTGAATGCATTCTAATTTTAAAATTGAACATTCCGTTTAATATAGAAAGAGCTTATTCTAACGTAGTGATGTAAATATTGTTAACTAATTGTTTTTGTTGATTTGTTTTATAATTAACTAGACTAATTATATATAAGTAGGTACCAATGTATCATACTATTTATATATTAAATGACTGTATATGTGTGAGTGGGTGCAACTTGGATCTGATTTTGGGAGTTTCGAGAAAAAATAGCCGATTTTTTTTGTAAATACTGTTTTAATATGAAATATGAATACTTTCTCAATTTATTATTGGTACTATCAAGCTGTGGCACGAAGGCGTAGCCAGGGGTACCTACGCTTTGTTTTAAAATAATGGAATACCAATATCTTAGATCAATTTTCACGTTTAAAAAAAACTTAAAGTATGTGCTGCAGGTATCTGTTATTTTATTGTGCCAGTGTGGAGGAGCCACGCGTGCGCCTGCGTTATCGGTATCGATAACTTTGTTTAATTTTCGTTACATATTATGCGTCCACAATACCTATTGCGCGTTAAAATGCTACTTTCTATTAAATAGTTATTAAAGTGTAATCATGTAAGCAACTGTGGTAAGCAGTGACTGTTTGCATGCATACTCCCTATTTTTATGACTTTCTCCTGAGTTTTTATTTCGATTTATTTGTATCGTCTTTAGATGGTAGTGTGATTGTGATGCACTTGTGAATGACAATAAAATGTCTCAAACAATAATTATTGTGTTTATACACCTAAATGCGTATTTTTGAAAATTAACGCCCTTGCCTATGATTTTTCCTAAGGAATACACTGTAGGCATGAGACAGATATATCAAAACAAAACTAAAATCGGATTGCAGTCAGAAATCGTATCGCATCGATATTCCAATATGAGAAAACTGTTTTTAGAAAACGCATTAACAATACCACGATAACGCAAACAAACGAAACCGAACCGTGAGTTTAGTTTTGCTAACCAAACTGCAAACGAAATCTATCTAAAGTTTAAGTTTTCGATAGTTTTAATATTCATTCGTTCTCTATCACTCTACCGCACGACTACTTAGTTAGAATATGAGAGTGCGAATTTGATTTCCTTTTCTTTCTAACTTAGTGATCCGTCGAAAGGGCAAAAGAGATGAAGCGAACTGTCGCGAATATCGTTATGGATTTTGAATTGTTGACGGTTTTATGAATTGCACATTGAAAACTAAAAACGAGGCGATAGGGTCTAATTCAGATTGCAACTTGTATTTCATGTTTATTTTGAAAAATTGAGTTTTAACTACGCTCCGATATTCGCTACTGAAATCGATTTCTAAAAATAGTTTTTGAAATCGATTTCAAAATCTGAAATCGGATTGGTATCGGTTTGTGAAAAAATCCGAAAACGCCCAAGCCTACTACCATGGAGACCAGAAGAAAGGAGGAATATCTTGTATGGGAGATCAGTCCAAAAAGTGTCCACTTGTAAACAGCAAATAACACACACCGCAATAGCGCTAGTGTAGCAAGATGAATGATATGAATGTAGCAGTTATAAGCAGAGTGAAGTGTGCTACTGTTGTGGTAATTCTTTAATACTATTTTCTATTTGCTATTTACAAATATTTGGGGTACTTAAAAACACCGTATAGTCATAATAATAATTAACATAAATTAATTTCATAGTCATGTTTGTCTATATAATATAATAATTTAAAAAATTGCGCTGTAACAAAGCGGAAGTTTTTCTTTCCTTTCTAATAATTTGTGGCGCTCTTTTTAAAATTCTTCCACTTGCTACTATGGCGCCACCTTAATGTGCTGCCTTTCAGCGGACACTTTTTAATATACTGAGATATTCCTCCTTTCTTCTAGTCTCCATGCCTACTACCACCAAGTATAGATACAAGGAGTCCGAACGTAATGTTGAACGAATGGTCTCAATTTAAGGGACATATTTTTTGCCGGTAGAGCGCGCCATTTTTCAAGAAGTACTCGTTTGAACTATTGACACCTGTGGAAAAAAATATTCTGAGAAACGTGGAGTTAAATATAAGTTTTAGGAAATTTTTAGAAATTTTTCGAGTGCTTTAAAACCAACAATACAGAGAAGGTCAAGAGATATTCTGATATTCTATAATAGCATCGGTACGTCCTGAATACTTGCGCAGCCAGTGGCAGAAAATAGAACTATGATCTGGGTTTATTATTGTGTACCTACACGAAATATTATGGAAAAGCCTATACCGTTCGGACTCCTTGTATCTATACTTCGTGCCTACTACACTGAACTATTTTTACTTAGTTAATCTGTGCTAATCACTCATGTTTGATTCTTGCATGGAGACTAGAAGTAAGGAGGAATATCTTGTATGGGGGATCAGTCCAAAAAGTGTCCACTTGTAATCAGCAAATAACACTCGCCGGACTAGCGCTAGTGTAGCAAGTGAAAATGATATGAATGTAGCAGTTATAAGCAGAGTGAACTGTGCTACTGTTGCGGTAATTCTTTAATACTATTTTCTATTTGCTATTTAGAAATATTTGGGGTATAAGCCACGCAAATTGGTAATGCGCTGGAACCTTGTCAAATTAACGCCCTTGTGACGTCATCAGCAAAGAAAAAATAGAGCTAACAAAATGTAATATTCTCATCTATACGTCACTATGACGTCACCAACATGGCCGCCAGGCGCGTTACCAATTTGTGTGGCTTATACTTAAAAACACCGTATAATTATAATAATAAGTAATATAAATTTATTTCATAGTCATGTTTGTCTATATAATATAATAATTTAAAAAACTGCGCTGTAACAATGCAGAAGTTTTTCTTTCCTTTCTAATAATTTGTGGCGCTCTTTTTAAAATTCTTCCACTTGCTATTATGGCGCCACCTTAATTTACTGCCTTTCAGCGGACACTTTTTAATATACTGAGATATTCCTCCTTACTTCTAGTCTCCATGGATTCTTGTCTTTTATGTAGTAGTATGAAACAGCGGCCTCTAGATTTTAGCGCCAAAAATAATATAAAATTGTTTTAAAGAAGAAGCCGATACTTGATCATTTGAATATTGTGACAGAATAGGTAATCTACAAAAATTACGCAATACTTGATTCGCTATTTCAATACATGATTGCCAGCTTTAAAACGATGAGAAAACCAGGTGTAATAATTCCAGGGCCAAAATTTTGAGGTCGACACTTCAAACGTGCAAATGTCAAACTCCATGAGCTTTCCCTCCACTGCTGTGTTAGGGATATCGGAAACGAAAAAATATATCGGTATTTATAAAATTATCGATATTTTATTTGAAAAATATAGATATATTGGCAAAATTAAAAAAAACTGGCTAAGTGCGAATCGGACTCAAAAGGTTTCGTATACAGTTCCGTATTCCACCGTCATCATAATAATCACGCTACATTCCTATGGGGGTAGGCAGAGACTATAGTGTATACTCCATCTGTGACGATCACATTGTCAATAACATGACATCGAAATCACTATAAATTACGGGTTTAGATTACCTAAGCTCTTAAAGTCAGGCGTTGAAGTTACATTATAGAAGTCACCCAACGGGCGGACAGTTTAAATTGACAGATAGAATTATCAACTTAAAAACCAACATAAGTATCAAATTAAGAAGCATCAAATCGAGAGTCAACCAAAAAACAAAACAAGACTAAAGGTAATTTGTCAAAAAAAAAATGTTAGTTCTATACCATTTCGATTCTTGAAATTTTATATCGATATATCGAAAAATTAAATATCGCCGATATATATCGATGTATCAATGTTTTTTCAACAAACCTCTATTCTGTCTGTGATTGTTGGGTTTGATTGGAATAAAAGAATATTTTTTGTGGCTTACAAGAAAACGGGAACTCACATTATAAAACGATTTTGGCTTCTCTTTACGAGAGATGAATGTATAGTCGTTAATAAATATTACTTGTAAGGATGGTGGACGATAGTGTTATACATTCGTTACCTTTGTCATCGCTTCCATACAGAACTCTGCGACTGATAGAATGTTTATTGAATCCTAAAAAAGTTATTCCGAGCGATGGACCTAATAAGCTACCAAGGTACGTTATTTAAATACCCTTAAACAAATATCTAAATGTAATCTGACGTAATAGAAAGTTACTTTAAATTGAAAAAGTTAATTTCGTAATTACATGTTGCGAAACATATTTTGCTAAGAATTATTATCCCAGTTCATTAACACGGATAATATGATAATTATCACGGATTAGATAATTAACATAATTTGTCTAAAATAACACAATAATATGTTTTACAACTGATTGTTTACTGTTTGTCACAGATTAGTGATTGTCAGAACATATGTTGTTATTTTTTAATTTTGTTATCGTTTTCTAGACAGAATCTTTCTTACAAGTTGTTTGTTTATATTAAGCTTAGCTTTGAACCAGAGGACATTGTGTAAAATGTCTATGAATTTTTATTTTTGTATTAAACCTATTATCAGATATACCAGATGTAGTGTCTATGGCTACATCCCTCAGTCGGCTTGAAGCCACTTGCATATGTATGTGTGTGTGAAATATGTATCTATGTGTGTCTATGATACAGGCTTTAAATTATATAAAACGTCATTATTCTATGAAATATGATTTAGCCAGGCTAAAGTTACTTGTTCTCAATTTTAAACCCTATGGAAACCCCATCCTGGGTCATGGTCAAACTCAAGACATGTACTATGATTAGGATTAGGCAGAACACTAAAATAAAATTTCTATAGGAAAATGATTTCACAATATACAAAATTTCTTTTAGAAAACAAAATTCAGAAAAAACATATGTCGCACCTCCGCTAAATTAGTGTCACAACTCAAAAAATTTAAAATCTCTTTTATAGCACTATTGGTATTGGAGAACCGAAAAATCTATTCTCAAATAATTACATGCAAATATATTAACTATATATCCCTAGATCCCTCTAGTGTCATTATATTGTAAACTAACAGAACTGCCTTACCAAACATAGACAGTGACAAGAGTCTGCTTGAGTAATAATAAATAAATAAATATCCATGTACATTTCACACAACGTCCTCTAGTCCCAAGCTAAGCTTATATGCTTGTGTTATGGGTACCAGAATACGGATATAATACATAAACTACTTTTCTTTTGTAAATACATACTTATAATAGATAGTAAACACCCAGACGCAGTACAAACATTTGTATGGCAATTAAAATATCACACAAATTATTGTCCTGACCGGGAATCGAACCCGAGACCTCGTTGTCAGCAGTCCGTTGTATGAACCACTAGACCACGAGGCCCGTCATATATATGTCATAATATATATAAAGATGGTATATAGTGTTGTTTGTTGATTTATGTCGGTACATGTGTTAGGCAATTGGAAATTGTTTATTGGTTTATTACAATTTTATCACCTCAGCCAAAACCATTATTATTATTTTTGTTGATTACGGTCTAAAAGCAAGAAAAGCAAGTTTAGTATCCCGAAAAAATATCAATAGTAATCATACAAGAAATATATTAGTTTTGACTATCAACATTATATTGTTTATTAAATAAAAGTGATACTTGTCTTGTCCCTTATTTACCTGTTGATAACATGAAGGCTAAAAACTACTAAATTTGTACTATTAATAACATAATATGATACATGTGGTTGATGTTATATAAATATAATTCATGTTACCACATACTATAAGAATAGACTAAGGAAAATCTTAATAGGCCTATTAATAGATGGAAAATTCGAAATAAAAGTCATTGGTGTACCCATTATAATTCCTAAATTTTAGAAGACCAAAGAAAGTGTGGGTGGACTGTGTAAGAGAATTAGAAAAAGAGAAGTGAACGCAAATATGGCGTCGGATAAAAGAGTGTGGAACAAAAAGCCATGGGCATAATGATTATGTATGATACTGAATCTTATTGGGCACTGCCAAAAGATGTGATTTTTGATGACGATTTTCATCTAATTTTCATGTTTGAAATATTATATAGATGTATTACAATGTAGTTACGTATGAGCTGTCATTGTACCTGCAGTCATGGTAGAAGTCACATCTAATATATAAAATTCACGTGTCACAGTGTTAGTTACCATACTCCTCCGAAACTGCTTGATAAATTTTTATGAAATTTTACATCCATATTCAGTAGGTCTGAGAATCGGCCAACATCTATTTTTCAAACTTTTTTTTGTATGGCAAAACAACGTTTGCCGGGTCAGCTAGTAAGACATAAAATTTATCAGAATTTCCTTTAACTCGGGAATTGTGGTGGAGGCGTCAGTCTTATGTACACATTTGTAATAATATTATATTAATGGAATTTACACGATATTGTAATTGCCTACGATGATAACATTACAATTTACTTTATTTTTATAAACTTAGATGCACTTTCTCCAAAATACAGAAGACCTATATAAAAAATAGTAATCAAAATTGTATCGCAAAAAAACCCAGTCATCAAAAGTCACAATTAGGTGTTTGACCCAGGTATTACTATCCCTCTTTCTAAACGCCGCGCTGAAAGAGACAAATATAGTTGAAAGCAGATTTTACCAACAAATTCTTTGCGAAAAGACGTTTCGTAGTTTGCTGTTTTCTTCGCGAAAATTAAAACTATTTTGAAATTTTTTTGTACCATATTATAGATGAAGAGTTTATCTATGCTTCTAACACTTTACTCTTAGTAAAACCTTGCCAAATGTGTTTGATAGACGCGGCAACTTCATCTACAGAAAAAAGAGGTTTTTGGATGGTCATATTTCTTTTAGCTATTATGTTTTGAAAAAAAGAAAGTGATAGAAGCATAGATATATAAGACCTAGATACTGTGAGAAAAAGTCGTTGCTCTGGAGACAATATCCACGAAGAAAACAGGGCACTATGATGCCCATATTTTTCTATGGAGCATAGTTTGGTGTTGTGCCCTCTTCGAACCTCAAACTATTTTTTGAATAATTTCTGTTGTCTTATTCAATTATAAATGTAATTACAGAGACTGGCGTGGGTTAGCGTTTCTGATTAACATACCATCTGAAATTGAATCATACATTGAACAGTTTCCAAATAAAACTGCCAACGTGCTAGAAATGTGGCAGAAAAATGGAATCAAACCAACAGTTGGAGATCTGCTCAAACATTTCGAGGTTTTGGACAGATACGATGTATATGATGATGTTATAAATGATCTCAGAGAAGCACTTATGACTGAAGAAATATCAGGTAAGAACACTTGAGTATGTCAAAGACACATGACAAAACAACTCATTATCTACTTATTATGAGCTTAAAACATCAATAATTGTGAGTTTGACAATCATCATATTCTGATGCAAGAACATAATGTTACAGTGGTCTGATTTCTTCCAGCCCAACTTAGTATCACTTAGTAAAATCCCACATTTTATCATCATCTAATATATAAAATTCCCGTGTCACAGTGTTAGTTAGCGTACTCCTCCGAAACGGCTTGACCGATTTTTATGAAATTTTACATGCGTATTCAGTAGAAATTATTATTCGTATTCAGTAGGTCTGAGAATCGGCCAACATCTATTTTGCAAGCTTTTTTTTTTGTATGGCGTAACAACGTTTGCCGGGATAGCTAGTAAGTTTATAAAAATCAGTTCTCAATGAGAGCTTTCAGCTTAGTGTTGTCGTAAATCTATTTGCGGTAGAATTTGAAACTGGAAGCTTATAATATTATAGTCAAGGAATGCTCCCATAAGTAGCCGACTTTACCATCATTATGTTTTAAACAGGCGAATCAATTTAGAAGTTTTTGAGCATAGTGTGGGAAAAATGATCGAATATTTGGCCATTGGAGTATCAAATGAAATGAATTATTAATATAATTGGTTATTTTATTGCAGTGCATCCACACAATCAAATAGTTATACGTAACAATGACTATAACAATGTGAGGGTAGAATCAAATATACAACAGCTCACATACGACGATAAACCGGGTTACGCACACATATATGACGCCATTGTGTTATTTGCTGAAGATGACAAGGGTTTTGTGGCAGAGATGTTGAGACGTATGGCGGATGATGGTTTCCAGGTAAATCAAACGACAAATCAAACTCTTATGAACATTGTTAAAGAGGATTAGCATTAAATATGTAGTCAGATTTAGAAGATACAATATATATTTTGTGTACAGCCCGAAGTCTTTTTCTTACTATAATAATTTAATTCTCAAGCTCACTTAATCTACACACCTGGTTAGTGTGGTGGTAGTAATTATATCTGTGGTATACTAGATGTAATGTCTATAGCTACATCCCTCATTTGGCTTGAAGCCATATACACATATAGACATATCCATGTGTGCCTGAAAATGTACCTATGTGTGTCTATGAAACAGGCTATACGCTATATTTTGACGGGCTTCGTGGTGGAGTGGTTCTTGTAACGGACTACCGTTCACGAGGTCGCGGGTTCGATTCCCGTTTGCGACAATCATTTGTGTGATAATCATAAATGGCGTACAAATGTTTGTACTGTGTCTGGGTGTTCACTATGTATCATAAGTATGTATTTACAAAAGAAAAGTAGTTGTATGTAGTATATCCGTTTTCTGGTACCCATAACATAAGCTTAGCTTGGGACCAGAGGACGTGTGAAATGTCCATGAATATTTATTTATACGTCATATGAAACGCCATTATTCTATACAGTACGATTTAGCCACCATTTGTTATGTCTGTGACTCGTGCCATGTAGTAAGCCTCTTCTCGGCAATGGGCCCTTTGATATGACCTGATATCTAGGCATCACTGCATGGAGATGTGTTGCGGGTATTTATATTTTCTGTTATGTTTAGATATGTACAATAGACGATCTCCAAGTTGGTCACACGACTCAGTACGCACCGGTCGCGCAGCTGATCTCCGAGCGATGTCGCCGCGTCATACTAGTGTTCTCACCAGAGTTCCTCAACAGTGCCGGCATGAGCTTCTTCACGGACTACGCTCAAGCAGACAGTATCGGTCAGTATTAGCACTAAAACAATAATTGATTATTATAGATGAAACCAAAACCAAATTTAAACAAACAGGCCCATTAAGATAATAGGTATAGAAAAAAATTAGAATCATTCAATAATGTAAACAAATAAAATTTTTCAAGCTTAAATTCACAAAAACTTATTTCATGTTTTGACATTTTAAGGCTTCTAAATTTCCTATGTATGATACATGATACAGATGTACAAAAGAAGTTTAACTTCTTACGTAAACTGTATACTTCTTAGCATAGACATACCAGATGCTGGGTTTATGTTTAAAATTGAGGAACAAGTAACTTTAGCGTGGCTAAATCGTACTCCATAGAATAATTACGTTTCATATGACGTATAGCCTGTATCAAAAATACACATGCATATGTAAGTGGCTTCAAGCCGACTCAGTGATGTAACTATAGATACTACATTTGTTATATCTGAGCTTCTTAGTAACTTTGTTGTTGTTTTGACACGTTTGTATTAGTTTCGTTCGTATCTATGTACGTATTATTCTATGTAATTACATTATTATATTACAGAATCGGCAGAAAGAAAGATGATACCAATAGTATATCGTGAATGTAACCTGCCCCGTCACCTGGCTCACTATCACAAGTTGTTCTATCACTCTCACGGTAGACCCATGTATAACTTCTGGCACAAACTGAAACAGTCGCTGGAAGCTGGACGTATGATTAACGGCATACAACAACACAGGCAGTTAGTTATATTTCTTTATCTATACTTAGCAATATTAAGCTGAAGAGATTTTTTTGTTTGAACGCGATAATCTTAGAAACTACTGGTCCGATTTAAAAAATTCTTTCAGCGTTGGATTGTAAATTTATCGGGGAAGGCTATATAACATTACGCTGTTAACAATAACAGTGATAACTAGTGAAAAATATTGCTAAAATGGGGAACATTTTCTAAATTCCACGCGAAGGTAGACGCGGGCAACAGCTAGTGGTAAAATAATGCAAATAAAGTTTACGCAACATACAATATTGGAGTTAAGGTGACCTTCCGAATTAACGCGACCGAGTCGCGCGACTCGCTCTGATTTTGTATTGAAAACGCCATCTGATTCTTATATTCTAAACACAAAAGTGGCCGCAAATCTGGACCAGACCACGGCGATACAGAGTCGTTTAATTTATTTGCATACTTACAGTTTATATGAGAAAACCAAATTGTTGTATGTATACTGTATTTCACGAAATTTTTCTATTTTTTTCCGGCATTTAAATCTTTTATGGACTATGGGAACATTTTAAACCAAATTATTTGTTCTTGACTTATATTAATTTATTACTTTTCAGACTAACTAACGGGTCATCAGCAACAGTGGGACAAGTTAATATACATGAAATATCAGCAGAAAAACCTAGAAGTTTATCGGGAGATTCTGAAGATCATTTGTTCTTGAAAACTCCAGACATGGGGTCGAGGTCACCGCTCGACTCACAAATAGTTACCTTAGAGAGTAGCGAAGAATGTAAATCTCTGAGTGACGTCAGCCAAATAAGTGCTACCAGTGATACTAAAAAGAAAAAGAAAAGTGTCTTCCATAAAATAACTCTTCCATTTTCTAAGAAAAAAAGTAAGAAAGCCATCATGGTCGCTAATTAGTTATGTAAGTAATGTTAATTTTGCCTTTGAATAACTCATCATGATGTTTTAAATAGTATTTTGGTCAGATTATAATAGATATGGCTGACTTTGTTACATAATGATGGGTTTACACAATATATTTGTGTATTTACCTATTGTTGTTGAGCCTTGTGTTTAGCAATAAATGCGAATGAAAAATAAATTTTAAAACATTTTAACCAACAATATTTGTTATGTATTTAACTTTTAACTAATAAAGATTTAAAAAGTGCAATCTTTAAACACGAATGTTCTAGTTTTGGAGGTCAGTGCCAGTCGTAGTTAAATTAATCAGATACATTAAAAAAAAAGGCTAAAATATACCTTAAAAATGGCTTTAACCATTTTGAAGAATATTTTTTTAACTACGGTTTTTATAAGAATGCTTGATTTGCCAAGCTCTACTTTACAAATGTTTGTTATAACAAATTAAATATAGTCAGGAAGCTCTCCACGTGTTGTCGTATAAAACTGTACAAAGATCAACTATTCTATGTTATTGCATTGTTAAATACGAAATGATAATTAAACTACATAACTGGACTGGATCCCCATATCTCTTTTTTACTAAAAACACTATTAAATAGTAAATTAATAGGTAAAGAGTTTGGTTACTGTCAGTGTTCGTAATTTTAAAACAGCTAGTCTACATACACAAAACCAGATGATAAAAAAATATTTTAATGAGTTCTCGGGATACCTTCATATCTAATTTCTTAGCCACCGGTTCAGGATTGGCAATAAGTTAAAAAACCTTTTTTTTGTATATTGCTTATTATTGCGTATTATGCCGTGACTTTTAACTTTTTTACGAAGTTAATCGCGTACACTTTTTTGTTTATACCATTATAATGATTTGAACAATCATCACACGATGAAGTAATAACATTATTAACTAAACTCGTGGCTCTTGCCTACTCCTTCTAATAATGTTAATATAAACCGTGTGTGAGTGAGAGATTAAAAAATTATGCCATACATGGACTTGATTTTTACGTGTAGGTATGCAAGACGAAAGTAGTATTAAGAAAATGTTCCGGTCCAGTCAATTACGTACACGAATTCAGCCACTGGCTCTTAGACTATTAGATTGTTCAAAGGCTGTATTGGCAAATTCAAATTTATCAGTTCTAGCTTATAAATATAACTCATAATACAGGTATAACAATAATTGACAAACGTAACAATTTCTTCCATTATATTGTAATAACTAGATTTAGGTTAGAATAAGTATATATTTAATATATAAAATTCACCTGTTACAGTGTTAGTTACCGTAGTCCTCCGAAACGGCTTGACCGATTTTTATGAAATTTTACATGCATATTCAGTAGGTCTGAGAATCGGACAACATCTATTTTTCAAACCCCTCCCCCCGCTGACATTTGTATGGCAAAACAACGTTTGCCGGGTCAGCTAGTTTTTATGTAAATATACACATTGAAATTAAATGATTTTTGGAATTGTCTATTATGAAAATCAAAATGTACATTCCGGTACAGACATGCAATTACGAAAGATGCAAATTGATATAATACCTAATGATAAGTTCAGATAGATACCTCTTCACAGTAGCTCTCATCAAAAACCGAAAACAATAAAAATAGTTTAAAAAAATTCATAGTTCTTTTTACAAACATTGAAGAACAATGTTTGAAAAAAGAACTATGAATATTTTTAATAAAATTTTACTTCGAGATTAGAAAATATAATTTTTTCTCCAAAGCAGTCGGTAGTATATATCAATTATATTCGATTTTTAAAAAAATTAGAAAACATTCTAAGAAGTTACCAAATGAATAAAATGTTGAAAATTTAAATTTATATTAACATTGAAATTTTTATTTTGTTTAAAACAAAAAAATGTGATTCTTATTATATGCAAGTATATTAAATTATTGTAAGTTACCTGATGTTTTATTTTTATAGGTAAGTACTTTTTATTTGTACGAATTAGTTTCGGAATCGAATTTGAAATGGAATCTAGAATCAAAACTAAAAAGAACAATTAGAAATTAATACTAAAAGCCGATACTGTAATCAAATCGACACTAAATACTGTATGACTATAGCGCTTCTATAAATAAAAATAAATAATTGATGGAACTAAGAACAAGAACCACCACACAAGGAGTTACTATTCCCAGCTACCGTGTAAATCGCATGTATCGAAGCCTGGGATTAAAACCTTGGCCAAATTAGAACGAAATATATTTATGTACCGTTTACATTGTTTTATAATGGTAAAAAAATAATGAACTAAGCAAGGAACGATTCAGTCTCAAGTCTGTGCAATCTGTCTGTTTTAAAATCCTCTGAATAAAATATGGATAACCCACTAGTATAAAAAATATTAAGCGGTATATCAATACAGTGCCAGCCAAGGATCCGATATAAAGTATTAAAAAATTGGTCAAGTGCGAGTTGGACTCGCGCACGAAGGGTTCCGTACCATTATCTATGCAACATAAGGCAACGTTATTAGTATCGAGCAAGAAACGGCAAAAAAATCATGTTTGTTGTATGGGAGCCCCCCTTAAATATTTATTTTATTTTATTTTTAGTATTTGTTATAGCGGCAATAGAAATACATCATCTGTGAAAATTTCTACTGTCTAGCTATCACCGTTCTTGAGATACAGCCTGGTGACAGACGGACGGACAGCGAAGTCTCAGTAATAGGGTCCCGTTTTTACCCTTTGGGTACGGAGCCTAAAAATGCCAGCATTTCACTTGAATATTGATGGGCCGATCCCGGCGGCACTGCAATGCCGGGCCGACCCGTGACGGGAGTGGAGCGAGCCCCGAACATCCCGTCGATTGACAAAAATCAGTTTAATATACTGGTCCCTCGATGAGGGAACTTTCAGATATTAAGCTGAAAAGAACAGATACTACACTTTGATCTTAGCCAAAAGGCCGAGAAGCGATACCAAACTGTGTCAAAGGAGAGGAAGTCACTCGCTCGTGGATCGACTTAATAGTGCCATTCAAATGATGACGTCAAATGAGCAGCGACATCTGTCTTACAGCATTTTGAGCTAGTTGATACGCCCTCTATCCATACACTACAAAATTATATGTGTCATCCTAATGCAATAATAAAGATGGCAGCACTACAGAAAACCGTTTATAAGCGTCAACACTTCGCGAGCACCTACTTGCCTTGGTTTTTACGAATCTAAAATTAAATTCTATCTTCGTCGAGGGCGACACTAGCTCTAAGAGAACGCCTTTTTTAGAACCTACACATTGAATCCGCCACAGCGAGCTTAACGCAAAGGCTACAGTACTATCGCTTGGCATTTTTTGGGTAATTCGTAAAAAAAATACCTAGTTTTCATGAACAATAAAATCTAAATTATTGCTCGTTTCCAAAATAGATATTACACCACAGGATGGAAGATGAAAAGAATATAAATAAACATAAATTATCTGCCCCAAACCAGTTTAAATTCACAATTAAAACTGGCTACGTGAATTGTGAATTACTTTCTTTAAACTGTTTATGTTCTTATTATTTCATTATATTTAATTGTAAACTACATTACCCAACCAACTCAAAGTATAAATTGAAATATTAGAAACTTCCATATTTTTAATCAACTGACAACAATAAAGAGATCTAAACTCTTCTTTTAGCTAACTGGTCATTTAACTTGACCGTTTTAAATTAGTATATGTAAACCTGACATTTGTGACTTTTCCTATGAACACCATCTGACAGTCTGACACAAAGAGTATAATAATATAGATATAACGTCTGACACCAGCACAGAAAAAAACCTATGTAATGGACGCAAAGAAGTGAGCATCCAGATGTAACTCTTGTTGTTCTAAGAGTTATTTTATAGGTTTACTTTTAAGCAGTTCTGGACTGACCAATATGAAAATTATATGTTAGAAGCATTTACAAAGGGGAGTGCTCGTCCAGATCTTAAAATTTATCAGAAATAATAGTTGTCTCAAACAGGTAATCTGCTAGTGTTTTTAGACAGTCTTTTATCTAATTATTTAGACATGCGGTAACTTTGAAAATTGGCTCTGGCTTCAGTCAGAGCCTCTACCACTCAATTAACCGACAATTTAATAGGTCTAGTGTTAAATAAAAGACAAAACCAAAGAATATTTGGTTTTATTCAACGAATATCTTGACGATTATAAATTCAAAATATAAAAAGGATGACATGGTAGATGAAGAATATGAGACAAATTTATGGATAATTACAATGAGGTTTTAATATAACTTATAAAAAGGAGGTAAATATACTACATCTAGTAATATTTCTGAAGTTTTGCAGTTAGGGACCAGAGGACGTTGTGTAAAATGTCCATAAGTATTATAAAAGAAATTACTATTTTTAGTGGCCTCTAAAATCATTTCTCTTTGATAATGTAATCTATTTTTATCAGACAGAGGTTGGTGTGACCATGAGCAAAACGAGATGTGCAGGTTCTCCGGCCAGCAAGGCTCGTTTTAAAGGAGTTGAAAACTTCCTCAAAAGGGTCGCGTATAACTTGGGTAACATTAGCTATTTAATGTAGATTTTCTTTTGATACAATTTTATGCTTAACATAATTATGTTGGGCACCAGATTTTGATCAAAACGCCCGAAATAAATATAATAAGCGAGTTGTTTGCAGACGAGACGATAGATTAATATTTTTTTGGGAAGAAGTCAAGCCTGACCCTTAGTGTTAAATTTAGATTAGATCTGTGGACTATTGCTTGCTTCTTGCATAAATATTCTTACCTCAATGAGACCTTGAAAGTAGCTACGCTTGTAGATTCCCAAGAAAATAAAAACCATTTTCTTTTTCCAGGCAATTCGCCATCGCAAACCGATGTAAAAATAATATCATGCATACCTATAGATGTGTCAGACCTACAACAAAAGATAATATGTCTAGAGAAGCAACTCGAAGAAACAAAATGTTTCCAAATGTCGAGCATACAGCAAAATCCAATAATTAACACTGCGTTATGTGATTGTCCTAATATGTTGAATTGCGGAGTGTCATGCAATATGATGGACATTAATCGTAGTACAAGTCCTTGTCCTCCATGCAGTAGATCTCGTCATCATAATAGACGTTGTTCCAAAAAGAAATCATATAATTCGTTTGCTGAATTACCTGAACCCATATGTACGTGTCGTCTAGAAGATTCTCCGGAATGCTCTTGCTCACATGCAGCTAAAATTATGTCAGAAGAAAACTGTAATCCTAACTTATCGTACGACAATAATTGCCCTTTCATGTATGCCGACTCAAAGCCACGCAGTTGTAGAAAGAATTTATTTTCAAAGAAATATAAATGTTGGAAATATAAAAAGCCGAAGACTCAGTGTGTTTATTACGCTCAAACTCGGAGCACTCCATTCAAGACTACAACAAAACCAACAGAAAATGTTATAAAAAAACCAAAAGCTATGACACGTACTTATTTAGCTGAGATGGTTAATAAACAATACAAGCCCAGACCACTGGGAGGAAATCTATCCGAGATCAGTAACTTTTCAGCACCAGTGTGCAGAGACTCCATTGACTTCAGTAGACCTAACCGTTACGAATCCGATCTTTGTTCGTGCTTTCATGATGGATACCACAACGTAGACAAATATCTCAATGCAAATTCTTACTTAATTAACTCAAACGATTTAATCGCAGGAAATAGATATTATGACTCGACATATTATGATGTATTTCCGGTTAAGGACAAACCTGTTTCTAATAAAAACTGCTTAGATATGTCAAAAAGAAGAGAGTTCAGACAGTGGGCTGATGTAAGAAAACCAACTGAAGTTGTTATTCCAAAAGTTGAGACATATCCTATGAAGAATACACTATATGTTAACTCTCAAACTTTCCTACATACTACAGAGAAAAATATACATCGGACACCAAAGAAAAACGAAAGACAAGCTATTCCTCCATTTTTAATTATCCCAAAACGAAGGAATAAAATGTGTAATAAAGATCGTAAAATAAGAATGCAAGAGTCAAAGAGCTGTTGTATAGATTTTCTAAACCTCCAATTACACCCAAAAATAATAAACCGGTGGCCAAAGGCAGATAAAAGTTTAGATGTTATTCAAAAGCCATGTAAGAGTGATGCCGAGTGTTTAACTACAGTTGTAACAAGCCAAGATTGTCAAACGGGGACGAGTATCGGTGCTGATGATAGGATAAGCACAGACATTAAAACAGAAAATACGTTAAATCAGATAAAGAATATATTACAATCTGTTCTTCAAGAAGTTAAAGATACGGCTATATCAAAAATCAGTGAGAACGAGAAAACAAAAAAAGATGCAGACATTCAGAAAGATATATCACTAATGCATGTAGTAGATAACGTACATAATAATAGCTTAAAAGATAGTAAAAGAGAAAACGTACAGGGTAATATTCCCAATTATATTCAAGGCGAAAAATTAGGAAGTGTGCTTGGGAATACGGCAGAAAGTCAGCAAAACAACATGGCGTACAGCTACTCAAGTGCCGCACCAACTAATACGCAAATACCAAGTCACATGCAAGGATCTAGGTTTCTAAGTAGTTATACTTATAGCCCTTACAACAACAGCCCCTGTTTGCCATCCTGTTCAAAACAGTTAAACAGTAATTCCTATTGTTATAGTTCACCACCGACCTTCAAATATTTCATGAACTATCCGGTTTATATGCAAAATCCAGGCCGCCATATGTGTGCTAATTGCTACCGGCACAACGCACATTTGAAACCACAATTTAATAAACAGGTTATAACAATTGCTACTAATACTGAACATCTTAACAAAGAACGTAAAAATGAAACTCATAAATTAATAAAAGAAGTATATAAATCAATGGCAGTGAATATAGACGCAAACAATAAAAATATTTCTAGTAAAAGTGAGCTGGCAGAAAAATTTTTTAATGACGCTAAGCAGTTTGAAAAATGTAAGAAGGTAGAACAGTCACCACCTGTGAAAGAATTTAGAAAAGCGACGAATGTAGTACAAGCTGTGTCTGAATTATTTAGGAAGAAAGAAATGTTGGTTTCTTCAGACTCACCAAATACTACAGCAATGGAGAGTGTGCAAGAATCCATTGATGATATCCTTCGTGCTTCCAGCGATGTTAAAACAAAATTCGGTATAAACGAGCGCAACAAAGTATCAAATTGTTATATACCAGAAGAAAAGGTGGTAGAGATTGGCACAAGCATCCAGAACTCTACAACATCCGTATCTGAAACTACTACTGAAAGCGAATGCACTTTAGTATCACCGGAGTCAAGAACATTTCAAGTATGGCAGTTTTCACATATATTTTCTTTTGAGCTCATAAACGTCCAACTACTGAGTTTAGGCATCCTGTACAACGAGTACATACACATACAATATAAGACCAAAGGTTTAGAAAGTTTCGTCTAAAAATGTAAATAGGCCTAGGATTTTTCCTTAGCTGACATTGGTTTGGTGTCAATAATAAGCTGTTAACACTGTATTTTTGTTAAATTTATTATTCGAGTGTCAAAGTCAAAGTCAAAATATTTTATCTCAAGTTGGCATGTTTTACAAGCTCTTTTGAAACGTCAGAAACTAGGTGTGTGTTTCAAACGCGGATCCTATGGAGAAGAACAGACCAGAAACTCCATGGATTTTTATTTTTCATTTTTTTTTCAACAATATTATACATAATTGTATCAGGGGTGTGAGAATGATGCCGATCAGTACTATTACGACTAACTAAAACTAACTTAATAATAAAATAGCCTTGTTGGAGCAAATCGACCAGTCCCAGCAGAAGGCACCCGTTCACGAGTATAACGCACACATCAGCCCCGCACAGCTCGACCATTTTGTAAGGAACCGTGCGACTCGACGTGCAACGCTACCAACTTCGAGACATTTGAGTGAGCATGACGAAGTCGCTCCGTTGGACAGTACACAAAGCAAATAAAAAACAATTAGAAATATACAAAGGAAACATACTAGGTTCGGCATAATGCTCACACCTTTACAGTCTCATGAATAAATAATTACAATGTAGACATAGATATGATGGTGAAGTATGTATTCTTAATTCGTCGCCACAAAGAGATGATTAAAAGATTGAAATTTTAATTTCCAGAAACCACCACGTGAGAAGAAAGAAAAGTTAGGGTTGTTTAGCAAAATGATCAAATCTGTATTCAAGCAAAAAGACAAAAGAAATCACGAGAGAACGGGGAGTTCTGTTGAGACGCTAGATACTGAAGAAGAGTCAAGCGATTCTGATGATTACCAGACTATTTTCAGCCAGAAAGTGGACAGACCTGTAAAATACACACCAAAATCTAACTACCCCAAGCGAAGGACTCATTCTAAAATATCGTACAACAAGCAAGCATATCAAACAGATAGGAATCCAATAAATATAATTAGAAGATCGCCCTACATGGAACAAGAGTATCGGCGTTATTGGAATGAGAAGCTAATGTTCCACGACGATAGGTACAGACAATCGTCTGATTTACCTCCTAACTCTTATGATTATTCTAGTGAGTCTAGGCCACCGTTTTTTCAAAATTATGAAGCTAGAACAGCAGTTATTCAACCAAAAGATGTAACAGTACGACCAATAAATGCGAAAAGAACCACACCATCCAAACAACAGAAAATAATTGAAGAAACTGAGCCAAAAACAAAAAATAAAAGATTAGCGTGGCTTAAAAAGTGTAAGTTTGAATGCAAAAAAAAACATTGGAAATAGCTTTTCGTTGACAACTGAATTGTGTATTTATTTACGATTGTTTCGTGTATGTTATTTTGGTTTTTGGAAAATATATAAAATACAAATTTATTTTTACTTACTACTACGATTTTTCAGAGTTATTTTTATAAGAATAGGGCAACCGAGAAGTTTCCACGTGTTTTCGCTGGTGCTCCCGATGTTGGTCAACCGAACCTTATCCTTTTAATAAAATAAATAAAATATATGATAATAAATAAATAAAGCACACACCTACGCGATAATAATACAATAGATTATAAAATAACAATTTATTTTACATCAAGTAATAAATAATACATATTAACATAACTACAAATTGATTATGTCAATTTGAACGAGATCTTCTCATATTCCTTCGACTGTAGATACCTCAGGTCATCTATAACGTACCTGGAATTCATAAGACAATAAGTATTTCCCATAAATCGAGGTGCAATATTAAACGGAAAAGCAGCGACGTAATTTGTAACTTGAATAAAGTTGCAAGTGCAGCATCAACTAACTATCTACCAGTACAAATTCCGTCAAAATCGATTTAGTTGTTCCAGAGATTACTCAAAACAAATAGTTTTTTTAGGAGAGTACAACCCTAATCACTAAGACTATCTAGGTTCCTATCATTCATCTTAGACCAAACAAAGTATACATAAAAAATTCCTAATAATAGGTGAATCCGTCTTTGAGGAAGTCTATAACAAATACAGGAATATTTATATGTGATTTTTATACATAAGATTTATCGCTGGGGCGACTTCGTCAATATTGACAAAGCCCCTTAAATAAAAGATTTTAAAAAAAAAGATTTATCGCTAAATAAGACAAACATCTTTAAACAAAACTATTTCTATGCAATCACAAAAAATAGGTACTCAACAGCAATGCCATGACATGTTACTTTATTACTCGATAGATGGCGTTGTACCCATATTAGCTCGCGCTATGGTTTCGTTCACTTCTCTCAAACACCCGAAAAAATTGTGTCAAGCGTGATCGTGCCTCAATCTATTGAGTAAGGAAATTATTGGGCCTTGGTAATTCTTGGCTATGTCCTAAAAGGGCGAAAGTGTTTTTGAAGGGCACAGGTCGTCCCCTTGAACTGGTCGCCTACTTTGCAACTGGTTCGGGTGAAGCGATCTACCCTTATCACCTGCACCTACTCTTCGTCTTCAGAGCGATGGGTTATAACAGCAGAAAAGTGATATCTGTTATTCCTGTTACTGTTATACAAAGAAAACAGGTGTCAATACCTGTTATTAAATAACAGGCTGTTATATTTAGATAGAAGCAGCTTCCGGCTGCGTCTTCGAATTTCGACCACAAGTTTCCAAGTCGAATGAATAAAATGAAATGGAACCTAGAAAATCAAAACTAAAAAGAGCTGAAATTAATCCTACATTTTCATTTTATCTCAATAAATAAAAACAGGTCTTTCTATTTATTAATTTAATAATAACATACATACAACCTTTAAATTAGTCACTGATGACTTATAAGACAATTTTACAAATGTTGCAGGTTGCATAACTCTCACCTATGTCCACAAAATAGTCCCAAGCAGCACTTACTTTTTTACTCGACATGTTGCCGATATAACTAAACAAAACTTGTACCTATTTTTTATAATTGTATGTATATTATTAAATCATTTCATTACATTTATACTTTATTAGAACTAAACCTTGTATTAAGTTCACAAACTCAAAACTTTTTTTATTTATTTTTTACTGAAATTACAGCAAACAACTGTATTTTTGTTTAGTTTTTATAGGGAGAAATTAAAAAAAAAATTGTAATAATTCAAGTATCAATTCAAATTCGCCTTTATCATCCATTGTTAAGAGCATTTTTCTACGTACGAAGTTTTCATTGTTTCTTTAGATTGAATGGCTAGAGCTCTAATTTTTAAGTATGTAAGTATATGTTTTTTCAATATATGATCTAGGATCGCATAAACTCAGAAACACGATTGAAAAAAGTTTTCTCGATAGAAAATCTTAGCGAAACAACCTCTCTAATTTTTTATTTTTTTCATTTTTCGGTCTATTATCGCGTATTAACTAATGAAATAACTTTAAAAACATAAGTAACTATTATATATAGAAACACGTAAATCAGAATTAAAATATATTTAGTAGATTTTGAGTAAATAGGAAAAGTATCCCTAATTCTTCATTTTCTGTGCCTACTGGCTGTGTTAATATGTACGTGTCGGCGATGATATACGATAATATTGATGTAGGCCCTTAAAGTTACATTTGCTTGTAATATAAAATTTGATTGACAGAAACAAAAACGTTCTAAATCGCGATTTTTCGTCTAGAAATTAAGGTTTAAAATATTGAATTGTTATAATTTTATGTAAAACTAGCTGACCCGGCAAACGTTGTTTTGCCATACTAAAAAAAAAAGGTTTGAAAAATAGATGTTGGCCGATTCTCAGACCTACTGAATATGCATGTCAAATTTCATAAAAATCGGTCAAGCCGTTTCGGAGGAGTACGGTAACTAACACTGTGACACGTGAATTTTATATATTAGATTTATTAATTGATCCTTTTTTTATTATCAATTTTCTGTTCGAATTACAAGAAAATTCCGTTCTGGCAACTCATATTAATCTACTCTATATATATACTCTATATAACTTGCATCTCGTTTTAGCACGTGCCAATGCAATAAGCGTGAACGAGACAGAGTAAATAACAGATAAAACGACCAAGTTTGAAAGTTACTTATAAAGAAGGATTTGTTCTTGATAAGCGACCAACTATATTTCTTGCATTGGCGGGCTGTTCCTGATAACACATTACACGACCAAAGATGGATGTATCATATGTAGAATGATTTCTTCTTGAAAAACTACCAACTATATTTTTCGGATAATAATGAACTGTGAAAAAAGAACAGCTGTTCTTTTTTCACAGTTCATGCAGAGCTGTTCTCAGCTGTTTTTTTAATAATTTGTATGGACGGTTGAATGGTATTGCCTGTTATTTTTGATCACAGTGATTTCTTAATTGCAGCAACAGCTAGTATCTGGTATCTTTAATTCACAGTGAAATCTACCTGTTACGATAAATACGCCTCACTCCTATCTTCTGTCTCTTCATAAGACCGTCAACTCAATAGCAGCTGCCTGTCTATGATATTTTTCAGAAATGAATGGAAAACTGAAAAGCATATAGAATTCTGGACTAACAATTTCAATAGATATACGATTATTTATTTTGGCCACAATCACAAGGGAATCAAAATTTACTTTCTACTTAAAAGAGAATAATCTTTTAAATGTAGTCCAAAATACTTACATATAAAACAACAAAGGTAGTGGCGCAGTGCTTAGATGCCAGAGTGCGTGAGCATCCCACGCGTGGTACTTGGGGGGAAAGTCCCACAACTCTAGCGTGAGCGTGGCGGCGGATAGAGCTGTGAAGGTCAACATACTCCACGCGTACTTTCGACCTTCCGTGTACTGCCTATATGAATAATACACCCATACTAGTGAACCTAACACTCCTGGAATAAAAATTGAAATATGTATTACAATAGGCACTAATAAAAAATATAAAATGTGTACACGAGGTATTTTGACGGCCCTTGTCGATTGGATCAGGTAACGGACTGCCTTTCACGAGGTCGCGGGTTCTTTTCCGCTCGGGACAATCACTTGTGTGATATTAATAATTGTCATACAAATGTTTGTACTGCGTCTGGGTGTTTACTATGTATTATATTATAAGTATGTATTTACAAAAGAAAAGTAGTATATGTAATATATCCGTATTCTGGTACCCATAACACAAACATATCATATAAGCTTAGCTTGGGACTAAAGGACGTTGTGTGAAATGTCCATGAATGAATATTTTATTTTGATTATTATATTTAAATAAATAAATATTTCTGGAAATTTCACACATCCTCTGGTCCCAAAGTTTATATTAGCTATATTATATCTATGCTAGTCTTATAGGTACCATTCACACTCATTATTTAAACTAGTCTATACATATTAAAAAGCTGAAGTTTGGTTGTTTCTCTGAACGCGCTAATCTGAGGAACCACTGCTCCGATTTGAAAAATTCTTTCAGTGTTGGATAGTATATTTATCGATTTAGGCTATATAACATCACGCTGTGACTAATAGGAGTGAAGCATCGGTTAATAATGTTGTAAAACGGGGAAAATTGTTTCTAAATTTTACGCGGGCGACAGCTATTTTGATCACTGCCACTGAAACTTTTCTCAATGTTACAACTTACCGAAAAACACATTAAACATCATATTGTAGTCGTAGTTGATAACACCGGAGTACAGATGACGGACGTGGACTATGTAGTAGAATAGTGGCACTGACAGCACCAACATCGCAAGTCTCGGCCTCTTGTATAGCACCCTGAATGGTATGGATAAAAAGACAATTTGCATAGATTATAAACGAAAAAACATGGTTTAAAATCTTAGATATTTTTGTCATTATTGCATTGCCACATAAGACATCTTAATATGTGTGAAATATTTCAGAACAATCCGAGAATTCAATGATTCCGTTATATAGATCTATAGATAGATACGTAGGAAGCTAATAAAAGCAAGTTAATAAAAAGCCAACGAGCCTCGTGGTTCAGTGGTTTATGTAACGGACTGCCGATCAAGAGGTCGAGGGTTCGATTTCCGCTCGGGACAATCATTTGTGTGATTTTTCTAATTGTCATACAAATGTTTGTGCTGCGTCTGGGTGTTTCTATGTATTATAAGTATGTTTTTACAAAAGAAAAATAGTTGATGTATTATATCTGTATTCTGGTACCCATAACACAAGCATATAAGCTTAGCTTGGGACCAGAGAACGTTGTGTGGAAATGTCCACGAATAAAAAATAAGATACGTACCGAACTATTATAAGCGTGTTAAAAAGAGAGGTATTCTAATTTTCACTTGTGTGTGTCTGTCTGCATGTGTCATTTCATATCTCTTGGATGATATTTATGTAATATGGTTATCCTATAATTTAGGATAGGTAATACAATTTTTGTTCAATGTTAGATTAGATTTTATAGTTAATATATCAAACGAAGCGGACTCATGGTGTCGATAGTCCAACTTACTTTCGTGCATAGCTGTGTTTTCGATTCCCGTTCAGGCAAATTATTTGTGTGTGATAAAGTCCTTTAATATTTGTTTAGTTTATATACCTGACAATGGAAGCGACAAATAATCCCATGACCATGGAGAGCGCACACGCGTAGTCCATGAACTCAGTGAAAGGACGATCTCTCATGTGAAATATTGTAGACCAAACCCAAGCGTTCATGCAAACCTGACGACAATATTACACTAGAGACACACTAGATATTATTATAATCATGGACGTTTAGAGATTTCCTTACTGAATTGAAAGTAACCGGTTGAGATATATCTAATCGTCAATAATAGAAGATAAAAAATTATTATTTATTTTTCTATTTTCATGTAGGCATAATATTATCATAACATGCCCAACTATCCATGCGAATCTGGGAACGGTCACTCGTAAATTAAAACAAGCATTTATTTTCAAACACATGATTAATAAAACAACTTTGTAAGGGCAGGCTTGTACAAAATAACATTAAAATTACACAAACAGCTTACCATGGCAAAAGCATGCCAGAAGATTACAATAGGCATTGTCCAAGACTTAGATAGGGGGAATTCCCTTCTTATCTTCTTGTACATATAAAAGTTAGCAGCTAAGTTTAGTAGTGATGCAAATGTAGAGGCTGGTTCTTGTATACCCATCACTCTAATGAAAGGCCACTGTAATTAATGTGTAAGAAAGTTACACAAAAATAAAATATTTATTTTAGGTATAATAAAACAGCAGGTTAGTTCACAATTACATAAAAAGTTCGATAGAAAAGATTTTCTTATGCTTGTTCGAAGTAACTAAGGTCCTCAACTTTTGAGTGGAGCCAAGAATATTATTATAATTTAATTTTCATAATTATTTTATTGTCATTATTATAGTCACATCTTTTCCCTAAGAGGTAGGTAGAGACTGTAGAACAACATCTGCTAAGGTAAATATAATTTGTAATTTATGCCATGATAAAGATTAAGGGCATACATAAGATTAGTTAGGCCATGAAATAAGTTGAATATAATATGTATATGGATGATATTTCATACAATAATACCTTGCCATGAAATTTGGGTATCTCATGTCTACTTTCTTCAAAACTTCTTACAGTAGACCACATACAGTTGTAGCTGCATTCTTCTCTACAATTCCATCTTAACAGTTTACACCAAAAGTCCTGGCTGTCAGACAATTTTTGGCTTTTAAAAGTGAGACCTGATCCTGAAAAAGAATGTTTTATTTCTAGCAATACCTAGCATTTTTATGTGTTTAGATACTTGAATACACCATCAAAAGGCTAACTTAATTGTGGTTATCATAATATATCGATGGTAGGTAAGGAAACTTTGTTTTAAACCATATTAAATAAATAAATATTAAGGGTTTAAAAATATTTCTTAGTGATTCTCTACACGATAATATAAAAGGTGTAAAGGACAGATTAAAATTTAAAAGTTTGTATACTTTTAAACTCTAATCGGTCCTGTAATCTTGCATGATATTTTGACTGTGCATTGACGCATAAACCAGTTAGTATTTAGTGTTATCTTAAGAATTATAACCATATAATCAACCTAAGGCCAATAGAAAAAGAAAACATTTCTTTTGTATTATATATGTATATCAATAAGCTAGACACTTTTAATAAATAATACATACCATCACTACAATTATTCTGTACACATTTAATTAAACATCTCTGATATATTACAGAACGGTCTCCTAAACTTGAGGATATGGACACAATATTTAAACTTAATAAAAATAATGTGACAATGCAGGAAAATCCTTTCATTTTGTACGAAACTGTAGATAATCTTTATAATTACTAAATAGTTATAGAATTTCAAAGCATATACACTTAGAGTTTATAATAAATATCTTTAAATTTTCTTATTAAACCTCACTCTTTCAAGGATCATAAATATGTGATTAAATTAATATCTGCATGTGTTTATGTATCAAAAAATACATATTTATTGTATTTGTAACTATACTTGAATCAATAATTTTTATTTTAGTAATAATAACATATAATAACCAATTTTACTCGCTGGCTCAAAGCATGCTCAAAAGTAAACAAAGAACACAGAGTAATATATATTATATAAAATCAATGTGAGTCATAGAGTAAGATCTTGGTACACAGAAGAGGGGAGCGATACCTTGAATAAAATGTAGCTAGATGTATAGAAACACAACTTCTTTGAGAAACACCTATCACTGAATATTGGCCCCTATTAAAGGCTTAAAAATAATTTTAAAAGTTATTCTAAAATTATGAGCTATTAATACTAAAATAGAATAGTGTTGTACTCAAAAGAGCATATCAGTTGAAATATGACGTTGAAAGACACCGAAGACACGTTGAATTCAATGTTCAACCCATAAGCGTTGAAAAAAAACGAACATTGAATTCAATGACGTCGTAAAATTACTAGTTAATTCAGAAAAGGTCAACCGTTGAAACGTTGACGAGAAGTCAACGCGTCGATCAACTATCGTTAATTCAATGCTCATCGCTAATATCTAGTCTGTCTGTGATTCTGTTTCTAACCTAAAAATTTGATGTAAACAATGAAATAATTTTGTTTCGTTCGAATCGAAGTTCTAATGTTTCTTTAAATTCAACTGGTTTCTGTGGTTCATCATAATGGTTTTCTTAGGCAGATCCTTATTCGCTTTTAAAGAACTAAAGCGACCACGAAATTACCTTCGCAGTAAATTTCTGGATTCTGTGAGACTTCATGTCAAAGGAGGAACAGGTGGTACTGGTCTGCCAAAGTTTGGAGGACTTGGCGGTCAGGGTGGTTGCGTTTACTGTATTGGTAAGGAAGATGCCAATCTTAAGAAAATTATGACAAAATTTCGAGGTAAAACTATTTCAGCTGGACACGGTGAAGACAGTAGAAAAAATAAAATAGTTGGCAATCCTGGTAACGATGTTCAACTTGAAGTTCCCCTTGGAGTGACTGTGTTCAGAGAAGATGGAAAAGTATTGGGATCTATAGACCAAGAAGACCAAACAGTTATTATTGCTAGAGGAGGACCTGGTGGTACACCAGAAACTAATTTCCTTGGCCACTTTGGACAAGTACACCATGTTCGATTAGATTTAAAATTAATTGCAGATATTGGGTTAGTAGGGTTTCCTAATGCAGGCAAAAGCTCTTTACTAAAAGCAATATCAAGAGCAAAACCAAAAATAGCTAATTATCCTTTCACAACAATTAAACCAAACAAAGGAGTTATATCATTTCCTGATCTAAGACAAATATCTATAGCAGATCTTCCAGGACTCATTGAAGGTGCACATATCAATGTTGGCTTAGGTCATAGTTTTTTAAAACATGTGGAGAGAACAAAACTTCTGCTTTTTATTGCTGATGTACAGGGATTCCAATTAGGGCTTAAATACCCAATGAGATCATGTTTAGAAACTGTACTGCTTCTTAACAAAGAACTGGAGCTTTATAATGAAGAATTACTAGAGAAGCCTGCCATCCTGGCAATAAATAAAATGGATTTGCCTGGTGCTGAAGAGACGCTGGCAATCATTAAGGAGGCATATAAGAATATAGATAGTATTCTAGACAGAGTACCAGCAGATGTAAGACCAGAGAACATCATTCGTTTTGATGATATTATAGGTATTTCTGCATTAAAAAATAATGACACAATAAGTGAATTAAAAAGTTTGTTACGAAAAAGACTTGACGACTATGCTGATGAAAATGACCCAGAGATAGTACATGCCAGCAAATTTTTAAGACAAACTAAAGCTAGTTTAAGAGAAATTGGTCCTAAAGTCACTTAGAAATGATTATGTAAATAAATATTTATAAAATAACTTGTTTTAATTGTAAAGAATTCTTATTATAGACAAAAAAAAACCATAAGTAGAATATTCAAATTTATTAAAACATATTAAAAGCTTCTTTAATATTCAATGCCTTATTACATCAAAAACTATTACTCTTACATATGTGTCATATTTATCATACTATACAAACCTGTATCACAGTATTATACTCTTAGAACTGAGAACATAAAATAATATCACGGAGGAACCCCTTTATGGAATAACTACTACAAACATGGGGTGGTGACATAAGTAATTCTAGGTTTACCCTAGATAAATTGTCTATTCTATTGCAGTGATACAATAATTATGCTCAAACTTTCCTATAATCAACCATTCCATCAAATAACATATAAAAATTATATCTATTTCATAACAATCTAAATCTCAATTATATACTGAGCATAAAATAATAAGCTTTTAAATTATTCGATGCTTAATCATCAATTATATATTATATTAAACTGTAACTACTTGCTATCATATTTTATTTTTATAACTAAGCTTAGTAACTCAAATTACTTGTATTTTATTTATATTATACTAACTGACCCGGCAAACATTGTTTTGCCATACAAATGTCAGTGGTGGACAACCCTACTACTATGAAATATAGATAGTAGCCGATTCTCAGACCTACTAAATATGCATAAAAAAATTCCTAAGAAACGGTCAAGCCGTTTCGAAGGAGTATGTGAAAGAACATTGTGACGCGAGAATTTTGTATATTAGATATACTTTATAAAAAGTTGTCATAATTTAAATAAAAATCATATTTTATCAGGTATCACCAATGGTGCACTTTTATTCTTTCTTTCAGAGGGTTAGGAGTCCATATACAAGAAAATTATACAACTCCCTAAATACGTAATAGTTAAATATAGCATAATAAGCTTAGCTTGGGACCAGAGGACGTTGTGTGACATGTCCGTGAATATTTATTTATTTTATAGCAATTTGTATGTCTATTAACTATAAACAATCACAAATAAAAAAAATATTTCGCTGATCATAATTTATTTATATTAAAAAATAATTACCCCTCCTTTGCCTTAAAAAACCTTACAAAAACCTGTCTACCCACAATGGGATCACACGACCACCACCATTGACAACATTTAGCCTAACTTTTATTTCAAAATTAAACATAAGCATCTTTCTAATACATTACATTTGTTTGTATAAAAAATATTCTTAATAAATAGAGCTTTAATTAAAACTATATCATAATAGCTGCGATAATGAACCAAAAATAATTTACAATATTATCTAAATATTTTAAGTAAATAACTAAGCTTAATATCAAGGGCACAGTCAGAAGGCTATGTTTAAGGGATTTATATGTATAAAAATATGACAATAAATGTTATAAGAAAGACAAAATATTTCCTGTAATATACTCGTAAGTTCCATTATTATAATCAAGAAGGCGATAACAGCCGCAGCAAACAGCCTGAACGTAAAGACGAGACAGAGGCACCACAAAAGAGTAACATAAAGAAGCGTGCCTCCGGCGTTTGTATGTTTGGATTGTAGATAACTTTTTTTATAGTCCTTGTCTCTGCTTATCCTCGCGGGAAAAGGCTATAGAGACTACGCGCCGCATCTACACTTTCACACACTTTGTAGTACATTTCACACAATAATGGAATTAACAGGAAAAGAGGAGAGTACAACTCCTTTCCTAAGTGAGAGGAGAAGCAAACGATTGCTTAATGATGGACGAGGTCTGTCTCGTGGCTAGAGCAAAGATATTGAAAAAAAATATATATAATATGCCGTGGGGTGTCGGCATAGAATATTGTACCTCCCCATCTCATCCCGCGGGTGTCGTAAAAGGCGACTAAGGGAGCACCAGGAGAACGGGCAGCAGCGTTCTCCTGAGTATTATAACCAGGGGCGTAGCTACTGTCGTATCAGCCGTATCAATTATACAGGGCCCCCGGACCACGGGGGCCCCCAACGTGCGAAAGCAAAAATAAATAAATGCTTTCCAATTTTTTTTTTATTATAGAAATTTTATACACAGATATTTTTTCGTTCGTGAGAAATCTTTACCCTTCATAAGGGCCCCCATATAAATTTTTATACGGGGATTTAATTTGGTGGGGACCAAGGCACGCTACGCCACTGATTATAACATCTACTGCGATCGCCAACCCGCCTGCCAAGCGTGGCGATTATGGCAAATACCCCCCACATGATGGCGCACAACATACCAGTGGCCCCCAGTCACGGCGGCCCCGCTATTCCGTTGGCTCGGCACAGGACCGCGCGTTGTGGCGTTCTATGGGGGAGGCCTATGTCCAACAGTGGACTGATAGAGGCTGATGGATGGATTGAAAATAACTTTTTACAATTTGTGTATAATTAAGGCCAAAAACAGAGCCCTAACTAGACCCCTGCTTACTAACTGTACCAGTTCAAAACACATGTATTGTGTTAATACCGACAGAAAACAGACTAGAAATATTAGCTTACACTCTAAAGATCAACGCAGAACGAGTGCGTGTGCATTACGTATACGTGCACGTAAGCTATGCTACGTAAAATATGGGCGGTGCTACGGAGTGTTAGAAACTAACTTTAATAAGTATTTTATCAACCTTATCCTCATGTCCATTGTATTAAGATCAGCTGGAGATATCCTTACATTCATTATCGACTCTAAAATTAATATTGTTGTGTATAAAAATATAATAAATAATATGGCATGTCACTCTAAAAACGGTAAGTAAATAATAATAATTCTACACATTTAAATATTACGCGAGCACATAATGTATTAACGCAATAAGTTATGCACACGCATTTCGTCTGCGCTGACCTTGCAACTGAAAACGACGCTAATTCGTGTACAAATAAAAACTTAACAGTGAAATGGCAACTATTGGAAATACAATCGCCTCTAGGAATAATAAAATTATAAAGACGAATTGAACATAATCTCTCATAGTAAACTAAAAAATAAATTATATTAGACAAGTATCTAGCTAGCTAGATTAAAAAAGAAAAAATGATTAACAATATGAACTTATGTTAAAGGTCACGTGGTCGTAACATTTTGTGGCCAAATTAAATCAAGACATTCGTTCGTTTTGGTCTCCAGGATTATTTTCGTGTTATCATTTCAGACACAAAATCACTTTACAATGAGAATATAGATAGTTTTAACGGCATTAAAATGTTATTCGAACCATAAGTTCTAAAAGGCTATTGAATACCAGTAAACCCAAGTAGAATCAAAGTGATTGGAATGGTCTTCATTCATCATACCTCTCTTCTGCTTCGGTGGCAGTTTCAGCCGGCGGTAGTGAAGGGATACGTCGAGGCTCCGGCGGCGAAGCACCTGCTTCCGAGGTGGCAGGGGACACAGCGCGGGGAGGACTCTCTGAGGCATTAGATCCTAAGGATTTAGACAATTATCATGGTTCTATACTTTGATAGCATTTTATTTTATTATAGTAGGAGATTGATTAGCATTTGGTAGAATAGTTGGTAGATGGTAGTTTGGCAGTGGGCTAGTTCTTATATTTTTTTGTATATGAACTAACCAAACACAAAATGTTTGCATGTTAATTCTGATTATAATCAACAAAACATATGGCAGCCAAATTCATCAAAGGCTGTTCTTAAACACCGAGTGTATTAAAAAATAATTTCTTACCGCTTGGGTTCAGCCTGTTCTCATGTGAAGGTCGTTGTTTCTTAGCAGCCGGGTCCTCGCGAGGTTCTTCAATCTGTGCTGGACATTCTAGATGCACCAGGTGGAATACCTACAACAATACAAATTGATCGTAGGACCTGATTTTTTTTTTTATATTCATGGACATTTCACACAACGCCCTCTAGTCCCAAGCTAAACTTATATGCTGGTGTTATGGGTACCAGAATATGGATAGAATACATATAATACTTCTTTTTGTAAATACATACTTATAATACAAAAGAAAAGTAGTATATGTAGTATATCCGTATTCTGGCACCCATAACACAAGCATATAAGCTTAGCTTGGGACCAGAGGACGTTGTGTGAAATGTCCATGAATATTTATTTATTTTATTTATTTATTAATACATAGAGGTGCCTATTCTATGTGCAGAACTAAACTTAACTTAACTAAAAAATGAAAATTGATAGCGTCAATAACACAATTCGGCAATGTTAACAGAACTTTTTTTATATAAAACTGTTTATTATAGACTAACGATTTTAATTAATATAAATGTGTGCAAAAAAATAGCGAAACATTTAAGATACAGCAATAGCTGTTTTCATTTTTTAGTTAAGTTTAGTTCTGCACATAGAATAGGCACCAGAAACACCCAGACGCAGTACAAACATTTGTATGACAATTAGAAAAATCACACAAATGATTGTCCCGAGCGGGAATCGAACCCGCGACCTCTTGATCGGCAGTCCGTTACCAGATCCACTCCACCACGAGGCCCGTCGATTGTAAAAGAAATATGTATAAATCTCTAATGGAATGCAACAATCATAATAAATACCTCGTTAACAGAATTATTAGTGCCAACAATACGTATTATTGAAACTGGACGAGGTTTGAAGTATATCACCTGCCATGATCTGTAACAAAATAATTACATTACGTCATTACGCTCTCTCTCTCTCTCTCCAGCTCTCATTCACATGTCACTGTTCGACACGGGTCTCCTCCACTTTGGAAGGGGTTATGATCTACTATGCTGCACTGACCAGTTGGTACAGGTTTTATTTCCAGTCTCTCACAGAGGATGTTATCTGTGTACGATATTCCTTAGCTGTCTTTTAAAGCACCCTGGGGAGTAAAGGGGCGGTGACTATTGGGTTTTAATCCGTCATCACACGGACAATACAATAACCGAAGTCGGCGGATATCATAGCCTCCAACAAGTAGAAAATAGTGTCAAATTTGGGCACATTAATAGAATTATGTCCAGGATCTACGAGTCATGTTATAAAATAAATTACTATTTGATAACATGACTCGTGAACTGTGACTTGTAGAAAAAAAAAAAACGCATATTTAAGCCCTTTAAAAACGTCAGAAGGTAGGTAATTATTTGAAAAAAGAAGCGAAAATCAGAAGCTCACCTGCACGGTTCCCTGGTGCGATCACAGACCATCTCCCAGTCCCAATAGTTGAGCGATGTCTCCACGTAGTAGGAGTAGTGTCTGTAGTCACAGTCCCACAACAAGAGTCGCAGTGAGCCCAGCAGGTAGGGCTGCGCCAGCTGCACCACCACCGCGCCAGAGCCGAGCTGGTGACACGTGTACCCGTGATCCCAGTCGTAGTGCTCCGTGTCACCGTTCAGTAACGCGTTGCGGGAACGACTGATATAATTTTATTGTTACATCATCTTATTTATAACATATAATTGCACCTATACAAAACTACACAAAAAATAATAATGAAACTATTGTTACTCAATTAACTAACGTTTTGCCCGCTACTCGGTCCGCATAAACGTCCGTTTTTACCTACGAAACATATTATGTCCTTTCATACAAAATTTCTACCATTTAAAGGTCGAATTTCCAAAAACAATCATTTATTACTGGTCTGGTCTAATATAAGAAGTAACATGCAATATGTAGGTACAATACCTGATTCCCTCAATGACGACAGCGGACAGGTCTAGTGTGGCAACATTATGTATAGGCTCGATGAGGCCATTCCTAAGTGGCGGCACGCGGGCTGTGTGCATCGCTTCTAGGGCGACCGCGTGGAACACCTGACATATTCATTCATTATTACTATATTAGAACAATAATTGACTATTTTTCAACACATAAGGTAGGTACGGATTTTTTTATAACTTGGTTTCCGGGATCACCCCAAATTTTTTGTCTCTTGTCGAAGCTAACATCTAGGAGTTTTTTGAGATTTTAACAATTATTTTCCTCCAGTTTAAAATGTGACAATTTCGTCTCAGTACATAGGTACACAAACATACCGTCATGGATTATATATTCCTTTTTGTCAATCATCTGTCTATGCCCTTCGTAGAATGAAAATTAGCAGCTAATGCAGCGTTGAGCGGCCCCCGACAAGGTAGAGCGACGATATTGTCAAGGTCGCGGGGAAACATTGGATGCAGACGGCACAGGACCACGCGTTGTGGCGTTCTATGGGGGAGGCCTATGTCCAACAGTGGACGGAGAGAGGCTGATGGATGGATGTAAAATAACATTTTAACCCTGTAACTTCCAAAGCAAAGGTTCTAGTTATAACCTTGAGATGTATTTACCTTGTTAACAGTATTGCTAGTACCAAACACCTTGATATACTGTACAACCCTTGGCTCGAAGTACAAGTTCTGCCAGGAGCGACAGAAGTAGTTGCTGTGATCTATCACACGAACCCAGTCCTTCTGATCAACTGACACTTCTATGTAGTATGCATATGATCTGAAAATGAAGGTAACACTAACATTTGTTTGTACACACATAATATATGTATATCTTATTATACAATATTAATAAGTCTGATCAGACACGTATTTTGAAAATTAGCATCCCGGGCCATTTGATTTAACGCCCCGGGCCAATTTAATTAGCCGCCTTATAAATTAATAGCGATAAAATTTTTAAACTTGAAGGCTTTTACCGCCTTTCCCAGTCTGGCCGCCCCGAGCCATGATCCTCATGGCCCTAGGGTAAACACGCCTCTTAATCTGATAACGTAAACTAGGTACTATTTTACGTCTACAGGACATAAGTGTGCGGCTTTCTTCAAATTATTACAGTACTGATCCAAAAGTGAAGAGAAACATATTTTTTTATAATTTGGCTAAAAGGAAGCTATAGTTTTCGAGCTAAAAATTAATTGAAGTTTAGAATTTAGACCAACGAAGCCTCAGGCAATAACTAATATATGTTTATAGGGTACATTACATCGGGTAGCCTCCGACAAGGTGGAGTGACGATATTGTCAAGGGAAGCCATTGGACGCAAGCGGCACAAGCCCTTGCGTTTTGGCGTATTATGGGGGAGACATGTCCAACAGAGGACGGAGAAAGGCTGTACATTACCTGTTATCTCTGTCCCACAACAGTAGTCGTATATGATTGATGATGGTAGATGTCGCTAGTCTGACAATAATACCGGGATTGTCCGGTGAGTCGTTGATGGTATGTCTGGTGTACCCTCGCTCCATGTCGTATGTCTCTGTGTCTCCGTCTAACAGCGCTGACCTCATGTCGCCGGATATGACGCGAGCACCACGCTTTGGTGTCGCCACGTTCTCTTCCGGTACTGAGGTATATAGTAGACACAGGTTAGGAGGTTAGTAGTACTAGAGCGCCACCTAGTGGCCGCGACAAGTTACTTCTTACGGGCTACAATTAGTTGCATCACTCACTCAGGCAAACGAAACGACTATCTTATTTACTTATTCGTTACGAGTAAGTTCCCCATGAGAGCTTAATTATTTAAAATTACACAACGGATTTTAACGTAGTTTTTTTAATACGTAGTGGTTCATGAGGAATGTTAATATATATATTTTGTTAACGTATGTTTCCTGAATTCTGCGCGTACAAGTCGCGAGCAACATCTAGTTTCTATTCTAAGTTGTTATACTCACATAATAATCCCCTATGTCTTAGTGCAGTACTCTTGGTCTGCGTCTTCTCCTGTATAGCATCAAGTAACATGTCTGGTGTGACCAGTAAGAATGGACGTACTACTGTCAACAACTCCTCTAAACTCATCAGTGTTAGACGAACACATTTTAATATCTTTTCCTGTTAAAAATAATAATACATATTAAAGGCTGTGGTAGGTAGTACATTTCAGAATTGTTAATTTAACTTGCCTAATTTTTACTCATTATAAAAAGTCAATATTTTTGTATGTATGTAAGCATATAATTACGCAACGGATTTGGACGCGGTTTTTTTTAATACATAGAGAGGATCAAGAGGATGACATTTTTGTAAACTTTGGCTTCTAAATTCCAAGCGTACGAAGTTGCGGGAAACAACTTGTCTTATATATAAAATTCACGTGTCACAGTGTTAGTTACCGTACTCCTACGAAACGGCTTGACCGATCTTTATGAAATTTTACATGCATATTCCTACTGAATATCGGCCAACGGCGTCTGAGAATCGGCCAACATCTATTTTTTTTTGTATGGCAAAACAACGTTTGCCGGGTCAGCTAGTTTTATATAAAAAAAGGGTTAATGGCTTGGAAGAAAAAAAAAACATTAGAATACGGATTAGAACAATATTAGTAGTAATATATCGAGACTAATTTAATGAAGAGTCTACAAGAGACAAATAAGAACTCTGTGTCCATTGCTAATAACAATGGTTTTTGGTTCTCGAAAAGAGGGTATTGGAATATTTAATTGATCGATTGTTCCTTTAGAGGGTCTAAGGGAACAATCCTGTTTTCGAGAGCCAGAAAACATAGTTACATAGTTTTACCGAAAAACACCTTAAAATAAGTGAAATGTTAAGCATCTCTTAGATAAGATGAAGTAAACTAACAATTTGTGACTGTCCGCTATCCGACTTGACCCATATCTGATTAGCGTTGAACCAACTACACACTGCCTTGAAGATGTCTGCCTCAGGTGCAAAGAATGAATCCCTTTCGAGAAGACCTTGTAATGCTTCCTAAAACACAAATTGCAAAAGTTTATAAAAGTGGCCGAAATAGGATAGATACACGATAGGATATACAAATTTTACTTGAGGTAACGCGAATTGAGATTATTAAACTCGCGAGATAAAGATAGTCTATACTAGCTGTAACTTGCAGTTTCACATGCGGACTTATTTCAAGCAATTTCGAAAGTCGTATATCTAGGAACTAAAAAAAAATTTACGATTTAGTTTCTTTTGAGATACGACATTCATATTTAGATCTTAGATTTCTTATTATTAATGTACATACCACAGAGAGTTGTAAGAAACTGTCATGTTGCAACACATCGATGGCATTTCTGTCCAGGAAATTGTAACAATAATCCATCAACGCCTGCAACCCATACAACCTGGAAAACAAAAATGTATTGCTCTTATAAGGGAGAAACAACGCGTATAGTACAGACAACTACACATAACGCTAGTTTTTAGGATATGTTAAAATATCATACCAAAATTGAAAAATACGCCAATTAATTAAATAAATATAATAAAAGAAAAAACATATCAAAAACATTAATTGAGATCTCATAATAGAATATAAAGAATAGTGATTAAAAAAAAACAATTATGAATTACCTAGCCGCATCAAGCACAGAGCACACATTCCTGAGAGCCAGGACCTGCCTCAAGTAGTCTGAGATAGCAGCCTCCAGCTCCTGAAAATTGAACTGATGCGCCAGTCCCAACATGTCCAGCACTGTGTCCTCGCGCAGCAACGACAAACCCATATGACCTAGGTATTCAACAAGGCCAGTTTAATCAACGGAATCCCAAAACGAAACAATTTTTTTTATAGAAGACAAAAATAGTCGCTAGGATCCGAATGACGCCTTAAAACTTTTGACAAATTGTACCTTAAAACTAGGTACTTCGATAAACCGGTCACCTATTACTATTACACTATAAATAAAGAGGTAAAATTTATAATATGTATTTAGTAGGAAGGGGGAAACCCTAGGATGCTGTAAAAGCCAGCTGATGAATATTGTACACAGATAACATCCTGCGTGGGACAGAAAACTTGAAAATAAATCCTGTGCCAAGACAACTGATCAGCGCGGTATAGTAGACGGTGATCCCTCACAAAGTGGAGGAGACCCATGCCAATAGTGAGACATTAATGGGCTGGAGAGAGTGGTAGGGGGAGTTTATGACAGTGGTGGTAAATAATTTTCACTCTTAAGAAGCGTGCAGATTAAATTGCGGCCAAAAGCTTGTTGTACAATAGTTTCATTAAGAAATATGAATATAAAGTATATAATAAAATAAATAAGTGGCAGATACCTATACAATTACCTGAGTAAACATATCGTAGGAGTGCCTTGAATGCCTGGAGAGGAGCCTGCAACTCAACTTCAGACTGCAAACAAAAACATATTGATATCAATACTTTGCTATGTACTCAGCATCATCATACCGTCACATCTTTTTCCTATGGGGGTGGGGAGAGACTGACAAGAGCGCTATCTACTATAATTTAAACACACTTTCTTGGCTTTATATATGTTACGGCTAAAAACTAAAGTAAGGCTGAACCTAGGTTTAGCCGGCTAAAACTACGTGCAACCAAGGGTGGTTGGCTAATCCTAGCTGTAGCCGGTTGATTTCGGCTATACCTAGTTTTATGCGTTCATATCGGCTAGAACTAAGTGTAGCTAAATCTCAGTGGCTAAAGTTGGTTACATCGTAAGTAAAGAAACTACGCTGAAGAAGTCAAAGAGGCAAAAATACAAATAGTTGATGATAAAAAATTTTAATATAGTATTTTTTTCTGTCACCTGATTAGTTTCCCTCATGCCACCATACAAGAGTGCCCTGAAGTAATCACTGCTCGCAGCAAGGATGACCTTGTGCGCCGGGATCCTCTGTCCTTCTACCACCAGCGTCACGTCAGAGTATTCCGATGACAGACATAGTGACCCTATGTGTTCTGACAGGTGACCTGATCAACATTATACATTAAAACATTATATTAACTATGTTTAGTTGTTCAATGAATATAACCAGGGTTTCGGTTAGTGGTAGGCTATATTTGACGTGAATTTTATCTTAACGAAACACGTGTCCAATAGGTTTACAAATTAGTTTTGGGGAATATTCCAATGTTGAATGAGCTCATCATGATTCAGGAGCGAAACATATGTCGCATAAGTTGATAATTTTATTTAATGGTATATTGCAATGTTATGGGAGATCTTCACATAAAACCAAAATTGAATAGCAAATTGGATCTATTCCAAAATTGGGTAATTCAGAAGGTGACCTCGAAAGATGGCGGTCAGGAGGGGATGATAATGGAACAAGATGTCATTAGGATTAATTAACAATAAAAATTACGTTCAATTTAAGAGTTTCAACACAAATGAACATAAAAATACATAGGTTTTATTTTTGTTAATACATAATTTAAAAGAATATTTTCTCACACTTGCACAACTCATATACGCGTCAAAAAGTCGTTTTAATTGAATAATTTAAATTCGTTAGAAAACACAGACAAATATTTACGCACAAATATTAGTGTAACAAATACAATTATCGCACAAATACTTGCATTATGCAGAAATTGAACTCGCAACCTCATGAACGGTTGCCCATTACACAAACCAATGCACTAGAGGTTTATCATAATTTTAATGTCCTTACTTATTATAAAATAAAAGTCGCTATTTTTGTATGTATGTCCCTATGTGAGGTTACTTATTCAAAACTATATAACGGATGTTGAAGTGGCGTTATGGCTTTTATATTTTCTAAATTCCACGCATACGAAGTTGCATACAACAACTAACATAAAGTTAAATCAATGTTAACTCACTGATGTGTTCAATGTCGCCCACTCGCGATGTCGTCGTGTTATTTGCACTCATATACTGATGCTGGCTACTCATTGTGATTGATTCTCATTGAGACTCCTGAGAAAAAGAAAACAATATTGGTTAACACTCTCTTTTCAGCCCATTAATGCATAAAATGAATTATGTTATTTTTTTTAACTTCAATCTATACCCAAACCAAAGAATAGACAAAATATTTGTATAAAATAATATTTAATTCTATTTCAATATATACCAAAACAATTCTACCTTATTACCATTTCATTTATTATATGACCTAGCAAACTTCATATTACTCCATGACAATAAAAAGGTTTGTTTCTAAATAAAAGCAATCACTGTAGACATCTATGATCAATTGTGATCGTGATAGAACTACACCAACTAGGATTACTGAGGTATGTATCCTCTCCGTGTGGTGACGGATTAAGAATATTGGTGTCACCTCCCCTTTTCATTCTCTGGGTGTTGAAAATGAGAATTTTAGAATTTTGTTTACATTTTTTAATTAATAAAGCAAGTCAATTTCAAAAATTAATAAATTAATGTCCACAATTTTTCCTTACTTTGTTAAAGTTAACATAAATGGGCTACACTACAAGTACTACAACAGACATTTTAAAATCAGAATCATCTGGTGCTCAAGTCTACTATTTTGGAACAATTGTCATACCGGCACAATACCGGCACCATGAAGGTATAGATAAAAATGGAGTCCAGACTCTGAATACCTACTTGAAGCAAAAATGATGTATGGCTATCTCGCTCACTGTGGTCAAACCCTTTCTTTCTAAGTAGGGTAACCTTTATTGTATTTCTTCCAGGACAAAACTTCAAGTAGTTGTGTTCCATATAGTGTCAACAAAATGTTCACTTCTAAGACCTAGCCCGTATAGATTTTATATGTCGAGATACTTTATGTACTGTGCGTAAAAAAAATACTCAAAAAACAAACTGTTTGTTATCGCGTGAAAGTTTGGATAATTCTAGTTTTTTAACAGTAACTGGAGGTTCGGTTGTTAAATTTATTATTCTTTTTACATTTTTAAACACGTAAAATTTCCTAGTTCGTATGTACGATGTACCTATAGAATATTGGTGGGAAATAGATAATTACTAGAACAAAGGTGTAGTTCCTACGGCAATACGAAATTAATGAATGATTGTGAGATCTGCTTGAGATAAAATAATAATAATTTACCTTTATTTCAGACCCAAATACATGTTACAAACATACAGAAAAATGATTCCAACGAATTGAGAACCTCCTTTTTTGAAGCCGGTTAAAAATAACAAGGTGTTAGTAATTTCTTAGTAAACAAAACAAGTTACACAATAAAATCTATTTGGCATACCTAAGTGGAAACATAACTTTTTGTGTAGGTAGCGTAAAAACGAAAAAGGGTTATTGTACTCATATTTTTAAACATGTACTGTTTTTAAGGGACCAACCATGAAATCGCAAAAGATATATGTTTCATTAATTTTGCAGATTAAACATTATGAATACATACTGGACAATAGTTTTTCCTAGATTTCTGGGTTAGCCAATGTATTTCTATTTATTAATGTCAGTTAAAGGGCAAATTCGGTCAATAATACTTCTGAAAAAAAAAATATGTTACGTTGATTAAAATTAGTTTGTCGGAAAATCTGTAGTTAATAGTCATTTTAACTGACAATATGAATGTGGTTAAAAGTGGCTGACGGAAGAACGGAGAATCAGTCAAAATCAATTTTTACGTATATTTCTGTCTACAGCGTTTAAAGGAACCTATCATGAATGGCATGACGGGAGCTAAAAACCTAACCCACCCTTGTCGGGTTGCCCTTGGCTCCCTGTGCCTTGTGTTCCACTACTTGGCGCTAGGCAAGTCAGTTAAAATTACATTTAAACAGCTTTATTGGGTAAAATTAGTTTTGAATAATTTCAGTCAAAAGTACTACTGTCGAGAGCTTACAGTATATTGAGTGGTTATAAGTTTTGACTGTGACATATATCATAGGGGGCTATAATAGGAACGATAATAAAGTTACAAAAAAAGGGCAAAAAAGAAACAACAGCACTTTCCAAATTAAAATCATTTAATAACTTTTCTTTTATACATGACTAAATATTATTGTTTTGTGTAATTTCTGTCTCTTACCACGTAAATCACTAAGTATATTTTCTGTATGACTCTTTAAGTGTTAAAAAATGAATTTGCAATTTTCTTATTTAATACGCTTTCATGCAAATCATTGCAATAAATTGAGTCCGTGATGGGATGCTTAAACATTTCTTGCAACAGAGGAGTAAAATGTTGTGATACAACATTAATTAATTTGTTTTCTATATTGTTTTCTCTGAGTTGGCCCATCAGGAAGGATTACTTTCATAAATGCCAGAGCTAGGATTTGGTACACCCAGAGTAGCAGTGGCGTGCACATATATTTGAAGCAGGGTAGGCTCTTATACTGTAGGTAGTACTCTTATAGATTTTTAGCATAGCCACGCGACGGATCTCTAAGTCGGAAACCATGCCAACAGAACAAATTTAAATCTGAATATCCCGAATCAGTCCACACTGTACTAGAATTACTAAACAATAACTACGTACGTACATACATACGTACATGTATGTATGTACATACGTTTCATAACTTTTAAGGGCCTACATCAATATTATCGTATATCATCGCCGACACGTACATATTAACACAGCCAGTAGGCACAGAAAATGAAGAATTAGGGATACTTTTCCTATTTACTCAAAATCTAGTAAATATATTTTAATTCTGATTTACGTGTTTCTATATATAATAGTTACTTATGTTTTTAAAGTTATTTCATTAGTTAATATGCGATAATAGACCGACAAATGAAAAAAATAAAAAATTAGAGAGGTTGTTTCGCTAAGATTTTCTATCGAGAAAACTTTTTTCAATCGTGTTTCTGAGTTTATGCAATCCTAGATCATATATTGAAAAAACATATACTTAAAAATTAGAGCTCTAGCCATTCAATCTAAAGAAACAATAAAAACTTCGTACGTAGAAAAATGCACGAAGCTATTTTGGTATCGTCTTAACATGAAATTTTCGAGTTACATTGGTGCCTATTCTATGTGCAGACCTAAACTTAACTTAACTAAAAAATGAAAATTGATAGCGTCTATAACACAATTCGGCAATGTTAACAGAACTTTTTTTATATAAAAACTGTTTATTATAGACTAACGATTTTAATTAATATAAATGTGTGCAAAAAAATAGCGAAACATTTAAGATACAGCAATAGCTGTTTTCATTTTTTAGTTAATACCTATTATACCGTTGTCCGTCCAGCTACGCGTGGCGCTGATTCGATCGGTACCGCGCTCGCATGTTGTAACAAAAAACCTTTATAGCTTCTTATCTATAATACCTAGAGTGAAGACAAATACTACGAAAAATTACTAGAAGACTACAGATGAAATCTATCTATTTTTTAAGATCTGAAAATTTATTTTAAAGTATTAAAAATGAGAACAGAAGAGGACAGAGGAGAAAACATAACAATTCAAAATATAACTCGATTTTACTCTTAAAACTGTGATATGTATGCTATATGTATACTTAATTATAAAGCACAAATCATCTAGTTTATCTTGATGTATAATAATATTAATAATCTATGAACTCATAAATAAAACTAAACTACTTACGACAATCAAAATCAATAAAAACTGCCATCTAGTGATTATGGATTGTGAAGTAATTCATCAGCTATCTATTACACAACTTATAGACGCAAAAAATAACGCAATTTGTCCATAGATGTCGGTATATCTAATCGTAACTGACTGTTGATACTCGTTTCGATACGAGATTTACCAAAAGTATTTAATTTTAAGCTTTCTTTCTATTTTTTTATATTTTATTCTTTGTCGCGGAATGGAAATTATTTAAATCTGAATATCCCGAATCAGTCCACACTGTACTAGAATTACTAAACAATATGCAAGGGAAACAAAATAATTTATTCGTGTGTACACAACCACATAGCCAGTTATACGTTTCATAACTTTTAACATGAAATTTTCTAGTTACGTTACCCTTTTGTTGATTAAGTTGTAACTCGGGTATACATCTACCTATAGACACAATTTGAATTTTTTCACCGAACGACAATTGTGAGAACTTGTTATTTTTAATTTTTAACAAACACACACTATCAACACACATTTCACAATCAAATAACATTTTAAAATCAACAAACGAAAATCCATACAATTATTAAATTAAAGAAACTCAATATTAAACAGTTCAATGAATCACACCAATAAAACCTTACTAAACAAAAATGCATACGTGATTTATTAGACTTCCGAGTTATAAGTAACGAACGAACATTGCCGAATACTCGCGATAACATCCGATCGCGAAAGCAGACGGCAGGATTTTCAGTATAAATCGTCTTGGATATGTAAGCCTGTGTGCGTTTGGGAACTGTGCACGGACACCAAAATTTCTACACACATATGAACTCATGGCAGGCGAGCGGCGTGGAGCTTGTCCGACGCGTTCGTCCGACCAATATTATTCCTTCGCCAAACGCCTGGCAAAAAACAATTTGCAAGCACATATTGGTGCTATTTATGAATTATTAGGTAGGCGTTTTTAAGTTATAATATTTTGTTTAATTAATAGTAAATACATGAATAAAGTCATCTAAATCATACGAACGTTTTATTAAAATATCTGTGAATGGCAAGTAAAGCAGAGCCTATCAGCTTGTATGGAGTGCACGCCACTGCAGAGTAGCTACTTGCCCCATAGACTCTTCCTGTAATGAACTGTCTATCTGAAAATTATAATATATTTTACAAAATATAGCCTTTTGCCATATATTCGAACTACTACATTTCTGAAACATAATAATAATGTAAGGCTCTCATTAGGCAGTCGGATCGGGGGGGGGGGGGCTGGTTCAGAAAGCAGCAATTATCTCTGGAGCCTTGAGCGCCGGTAGTTTGGAAAATGTTCCTGATACTGGTGGGGTATTTTTTTTCATACTAGTTTTTATATTCCTTATAAATTCAAATATTTAACATTGTATAACATGTGAGACAATTAAAGGAGTTTGTAAATAGATACTTGAAATTTTACCTTGCAAGGTGATACTGCTTCTTGATTTGTAATTATAGTAGGAACTGCTGTTTGTTTTAAAAAATCCTTGCACTTTCATAAAATTTCATTTTCAATGGTACAATGGATAACCATAATTTCCTCTGGGTACTATTTTTAGGAAATCTAAAAAAAATAATATTGCAGGTAAGTATATTAATGTTGTAAATAATGTGAAATAAAAATTAAATGACTAAGCAAACATGTATAATTTAGTTCAGGTCCCACAGAAAGTCCTAGATATGTCCTCAGTATGGTCACACTATTTCAAAATTACTTCTTGTAAACAAGAAAGATAAAATTGCACTAAGTCCATGAAATTCAATGTAAGACTATTAGATCTTTACATCGTTATCAGTATAGTTAGTTAGAAGTATGCTGAAAACATTGTTTAATCATTTTATGAAGTATTTAATTGAAAATACAAAGAAATATGTTTGCAGTTATTCAATGCCAGAAATCACGATCTAAACACTTACGCGTGAAATTGTATATCACCTCCTGGACACCACGTACTACCACAACCACGCACTACACAAGTTTGCACCATTTCTTTAATTATAAAAATAATTAGAGTCGAAAATTTGAAACGAAGCTGTGAACCGTAAAGTAAACAACCGACATATTGGCACAATTTTGTCGACAACTTGACATATGGTGACCAATGTTGCCAAATTACGAAATCCTTAATAATTCACTGAAAATAATTCACTGATTCGTCAACCATGAAAAGCATCCGTGATCTACTATTTTATTATTTTTAATTTCATTCATCGTATTTCAACTAGTTATTTATAGTTACGATTAAACACTATCAAATGACAGTGTTTAACTTGTGATTTGATATGTGTGGTGACTCTTTTTAAGAATTTACTAGGAGATTTTAATAAGGAGATAGCAGTACTAAGGCCACACTAAAAAGAGAGGTCAGACCACAGAGAGTGAGATAGAGATACGTAGGTATTTGCCTCAAACCGATGTTCCAAGTATGGCCTCCTTTTTTTTATCTATACCTTCATGACCGGCACGATACCGTTGCAATTGAAGTCAAATATCCGTAGTCTGCTATATGCCGTCATAATGGTCGTTCAATGGTAATAGAATTGTCGATCTCTTTTATCTATGCATTGAATTTTCGGTCTCTTTTATCTATGAATTGTGTTAGAATGGTATGTATGTGTTGCCGTTTTTAAAAAATGCGTTAGTTGAAGTGATTTTCGAAAAACTACTAATAAATTTAAACATTTAATCATGCTAGACTTCGTTTAGATATATTTGTACATACTATTTATTAGTATAAAAAGCAATGTGAAGTTTAGGAGATTAGTAAATTGCAATAAATTACAAAGAACAATTTCTAATATTTCTATCTATCTATTTTTTATTTATGGCAATCTGTCGACACAGGACAATTTAAAAATATTACTGTCAAATTCAAAATAGCAGACTACCGAAACATTTCAGTCATTGAATTGCAATTGTGAAGCAGTTGTGTACGAGACTAGCAATTTATGTCACTTTGACAATTGTAAGACAATGATGAAGTCGTTATGACGACACATTAATAGTAGACTACCAAAAACTTTACTATTGCACCATAATGGTACAATAATGGTACAGTTGTGACACCGTTGAAATACCAGACTCAGGGCCCTGTTCTTGAGTTTAACCAGAATAGTGAAATTAATTTTTATATGTAACATTTTATTATTTTTTTCAATTTCATAAGAATAAACTTGTAAAGAGTTTCATGCAGATTAATAAATACTGTATTATCACTAAAACATTGCTATGGAATTGTATTTCCACATAAATTATAAATGTTAAAATTAATATTAAAAAATATTGATAAAAATATTAATTAATAATATATAATATTATGTATTAATAATATTATTTATTAATTATATTTTTATTAATATTAATTATTATTTATTGTGTTAATATTTATTATAAATGTTGTTAGAAAAGAAAATATTCCAATTTTCCTAATAAAAAACATATTTTTATAACAGTTTTAGAATATATTGTTATGTAAAAAATAATATAATCATGCCATAACAACATGTAAACGAAACAAATACCTTTGTCTGCCCATTCGAGAATATACATTAAAAGCGTAATATCGTTTATAAACAATTATATTAACGTTAATGGTGTGTGTTTGAACAATAATATACTAAGACTACACAATAAAGAGGTGACACGAAGTAAAGAAAGTTTTAAAATGAATATTCATACAGATAAAATTACTGGCATTTCACGATCTTATCAAATAGGAAGATAATTTATGATAGTCTTCTATATAAAAACTGTTCAGTTTATCAAGTTTTTATAATAATCTAATACATGTAACCAAAATACATACGCATTAAAAATGTTAGTCTTGTCAACACCCCGATAATTTTCTCTAAATCACATAATTTAACAATGCCTGCGAAGTGAACTACATCCGCATAAATCGGAACAATAAACGCACTCACGATTTGCGAATTTAACGCAAAATAATCCAAAATCAATTTAATTAATGCGATCAAAATCTGAGAATTTCAGAATTTTGACTGACAGCACAATGCACATTAACAGAATGGCAGATTTGACAGAACGACACTGACAGCATTGAGTTGACACTGTTGACAGCCATATCTGACATTCTGACAGTCTCCGTTTTCCAATCAGCGCACAATAGCGCATTATGCGGCACAATGCTCAACGTTGAGTGTTCCAATTACAGCATCGCATCGCACAATCGAGCACTCTCAAAAGTGATGCGTGCAATCCATACCAACTTCAGCGACAGAAAATTAACAAGTATTTTTTCTTTAAATTGGCATTGATTGAAATTTTATTTATATATTATCGTTAGTAATATTATTTATTGTTAAAAAAAATTTAAGGCTTTCTTTTCGTCGGAGTTTTCTGGAAATATTCAAAGTTAATTCAAGTTGTGTTAAAAAATAAATAAATATAAGTATGGATGAAGGTATATTCCACACATATAATGTGAATACAATGTTTATTATAGAATTTTTTGTTCAACACTGAACTTAGCGCACTCTGCTGGCGCATTTTAAAACTAATTCACGTTCCAATTAAGCGTCAGCATTGTGCGGCATTGTGCGGCACTGAGTCGCATTATGCTCTGCCATTGGAAAACGGGGTAACTCACAGAACATTATATAGGTACCCTAAAAAGGGCTCTAACTTGATCAGTTTGATCACTCCATTCCATTAGTCCTAGTCCATGGTTAGTAGTACAGAGTACAAAGCATGCTAAAAAGAAGAAGGCGCATTGTTTGTCAATATCCGGTATCCGGTACAAGAAACGGAAACTACGACGTTTCTTTAAAACTCGATACGTGTTTGTGTAATAATTAAAAACTATTTAATCACTTATTGGTATAAAATGCAATAAAAACAAAAACCAAATTATAATAGTAAATTTAGTTATGCTGCTATAACCCACTTTTATTGCGGTGTAAAAAATAAGGGGATTAATTAATACAATAATGAAAAATGAGCTTTATGTCTTTGACAGAAGGTTTATAAAAACACATCATTAAATTTAAATACGAAAGTAAATCCGTGCGAAAGTATGGTTTTCACATGACTCAGAACATAGATAAATAGATTGCATAGCAACAAAATAAAAGTTTTTAATTAAATTACATTTTTTAAAAATTGCTTCATATTTTTCTTTGAGATAAACTTTTTGTAGATAATTTTACAACTTTATAAAGTATTCTTAAAATTTTTCTGCAGACTTTAATCGCTTATCCTTGCATAACCAAAACCAAACTGTATAAATATAAACTTAACTGTTGACTTTTTTTAGCTGAATAATCGGGCGCGAAAGCTTCGTCATACAATTTCTGGGTTGTGATTGGTTGAAGTTTTTAACCATACCAACGTAACGAACACCTACAACATTTTGGCAATGTTGTCAGATTTATTACCAGTTGTGCTGGGCTGGTAAATATCGTCGCTGTACTGAGAATATTTTATTTTTATTTAATGGTTTTCAATACGATAATGACGGTGTAATGCTTGGGAAGATATACAAATAAGTCATCTTTCTATTACAACGACGAATTGTACGTATTTAGTTTTGGTTTTACTGTTTCGTGAACTTTTTCCTAGAAGGTTGTGGTTCTGTAAAAGTAGCTGCACAATTGATAGAGTGCGATACTCGCAAAAGAAAAATGTGTGTAACGTATTGTGTATTAATTTATTATCAATTTATTTTACTTTATTTTTTTGTGGTATTGGTAATATTTTTTACTAAGTTTCACATTATTATCATGACAAATGTAGACGCGAATCTTGCGATGGTGTGTTATTTTCTTTCGCCAAATTTTATTTTTAAATGCATTGCAGGTCATCAATAATGAAATATAAAAGATAACCGAGTATCTGTAATGAACTCGCTCACCTTCTCGTCTTCGAGAAATGGAGAGACAGCAATGTAATTCACTTCAAAACTTTGACGAACCTAAAACAGATATTTTGAAAAAAAGATTATTGAAATCAGTAAACACGTCAGTCAACACAAATTTAATACAAAACAGTGCGCAACAAAATGTGCTACTGAATACATTACGCGTGAGTTATTTATTTGTGTTTTATTATAATTTTAATAACTGTTGTAATTTGACAATATTGACATACATTATTTTTATTTGCAGGCGCCAATATCGAGCAGTATGATCGTGTCGTCGATGCAGAGCTCTTTGCCAATCACTCACAATTTAGTTACTCACTCAATTGCTCCTGTGAAAATACACACAAACAATTCTTATCCCCTACAACTGTCCACAGTTCATGTGCCTGTCCAGATACCAGGCTCCAGTTCTAATATTAATGTACCTGTGCAATTATCTGGTCCCACTAACACAGTGCCTTTGCAAATAGCACCTGTTAGTCTACCTATTCAAGTTTCAGGCACTACTAGTGTACCAGTTCAGTTGCCTGCTGGTGAAACAATCAATGTACCACTTCAAATTCCTGGTACTACACAAAATATTCAACTAACAAGTTCAGGTTTGCCTTCTATGCCTGTATTGCAGAACCCTAATCAATCTCTACACAGTTCCATTATTCATGTACATATGGGTTCTAATCCTAGAACAACAAATATGGATACTACTACAGATTTGTCAGTATCAAGTTCTTCACAATTACAAGTTTCTGATAACTCGGGTATGCAAGTTAAAGTAAGTAATCCTATTCCGCAAGTCCAAGTGGGACATAATAATTCACTGATTCAAGTCCAGAATGCTCCCAATGCTAATTCCATTCAACTGCGAGGAACAGCGAGGCCTGTGCCACATGTGGTGTATATACAAACTCCGACAGGATTGAAGCCTGTAACCAGTACCGATGTGATCACACAAGCAAGTACAAGTGGAAACCCACCACAAATCATAGTAAGGAGACCAGTAAGTGAATCATCACCATTAACAAAACACAGTAGTTCTCTTTTTACACATTTCTAATAACAACTTTTTTCTATACAGTAGATAGATAGATAGATATATTTATTTGCTAAAACACGTGTGTTGCGTTCAACCTGGTGTTCTAATTAATAATAGGTTAAGTGGAAGCGTGATATCTCTCAGGCGCGAGAGGAACGAACATATACTGTATATCACAGCGTTACAAATTTACAATAGTACAAACTTACCTTGTTTTGTTCTTCAACAATGTCTTCACTGTGTCAAGCCCTAGCTATAGCTTCATTAACTAACTACGATAAATTGGCCAAAATAACGCAGAATGCTAATCAAACTATACTTAACTTTATGCAGGCAGACACGAACTCTTTAAGTCCTCAAAATGACCACATTTGGCGCGACTTAAGCCGTGAACTTTCACCAATCGTCTTAATGCAATTATACTATCACAGTTATAGTTATCAACCAGTTCAATTTACATTAAATAGTATTAAGTATGGAGACACAAAATTCACTAGTTTTTATAATACTTTTTTGTCATACAAATGGCGAATACTCAACTTCGCAATGACATTTCAAGGTTTTGTTTCAATGGTAATTATCGATTCACACAACAAGGATAATTAGTTTTATCAACAATTAATTCTAGTGACAATTTTTAACTCGCGAAACAATTGCAAGGAAAACGCTTCAATCGCATTCAAATCGCGACGTAACTTGCAAACAAGAGGTGTTTTGCGACTAACTCGCGCTCGGTAACCGCTTCGCGCGCGCGCAACGAGCCACGAGGACAGATGCACCGGTCAGTTCTCGACGTCATCGATAGTGACGTTATCAATAGTTAGAGATGCCCGTGCGCAGACAAAAATATGATAAGTTAATCGTTTGGTACATAACATCTACCCGCCTCGGCCAGGACTACCTGGCCGCTAATTCACTGGCAGTCGCGACAAGGTTGATACAGCTCTCTTCAAAATTGAACCGTCCACCCGGACCTCAGCAAAACGGGGCACTCCATCTGCTCCAAAGACGAGGTTGAGAATGCGCCCCCTGCGCCAACACAGTGGCGGTGAGTTAGCGTCCTTAACCAGAACGAGGTCGCCAACATGAGGTGGATCAGTCTTGTCGGTCCACTTAACGCGCTGCTGGAGAATGTGCAAATATTCTAAATTCCAACGTTTCCAAAAGCTCTGAGTGAGTTGTTGGACCAATTCAAACCGCGAGAGACGATTAGGTCTCACATCAACAAGGGGATATTCCGGCAGGGCGTTCAGTGGCTGCCCAATCAAAAAATGGCCCGGCGTGAGGGCTTCCAAGTCGTTAGGATCTGAAGAGATCGGGCACAACGGGCGTGAATTCAAAACGGCCTCGATTTTGCAAAACACAGTTGCGAGCTCTTCAAAGGTCAATACAGACTCGCCAATTACCCGTCGCAAATGTGTCTTAGCAACCTTTACTACGCTTTCAAATATTCCTCCCCAGTGGGGACATGACACGGGACTGAACCTCCAAGTTATTCTACGTGTAGCTAGTCTAGACGCAATTTCAGTCTCGTTAGCCGACAAAAAATCATACATCGCTTTTAAATAGTTGTTTGTGCCTTTGAAGTTGGTACCGCAATCCGACCGAATCAAGGACGGTAGTCCTCGTCGTGACACGAATCTATCTAACGTCGCAACAAATGCCTCTGTCGAGAGGGCTGAGACGAGTTCCAAATGTACCGCCTTGGTGGACAGACAGACAAAGACGCACAAATAAGCCTTGACAGTTTTACTGTTCCTGAGGGTCGAGGTCTTAACAAAAAAGGGGCCTGCAAAGTCCGTACCAACTCCAGCAAAGGGCCTTATCTCAGTGACCCGATCCGAAGGAAGGTCACCCATGATAGGCTGCATGGTAGGGGCCTTGAGCCTATAGCAAGGCATACAACGAAAGACCACACTACGGATCGTCCGACGGGCCGATAAAATCCAAAATTCCCGTTGCAAAATGGCCAATAAGGCATTACAGCCGGCGTGGGAGTTCTTGATGTGACGATCAGTCACCAACAGGTTCACCAAGTGGCCACTCTTGGGCAATAAGAGGGGGTGACGAGATCCATAAGGGAGGTTTGCGTTCCTAAGACGCCCTCCGACACGCAAAAGACCCTCACTATCCAAAAAAGGGTTCAGCTTACAAATGGCTCCAGACAGCTTGGATTTGCCTTTCCTCAAGATGTCAATCTCGTCTTCAAAATGTGCCTCTTGCACAGAACGAACCCAGTGAAGAAGAGCATCTTGGAGCTCTTGTGGCGATAAGAAGGCCTCCAAACATTTGTTCTGTGGATGTCTACAATTTTTCGTGAAGCGCTTGATCCAAGCGGTGACACTCAACAATTTGTCCAATGAACTGTAACGATTAAGTAAGAAATCGGGGTCGAACGGACGGTCCTGCCGTTCGAGCGCAAGCGTTCGCAACCCAGGCAGTGCGACGATGTCCAAGGCCGGAGTTCGCGGCCAATTAGATTCTGATCTGGTCAACCACTCAGGTCCCCACCACAGAGAGTGCTCAACTAAAAGGGGGGCCATACATCCCCGTGACGCACAATCAGCAGGGTTGACCTCGCCAGGCACATGCCTCCAAACCAACGGGGTCTCCGATTTCTGTATCTGAGAGACACGATTTGCTACAAACACCTCTAAGGTGTGAACTGACGTCTTCAGCCAACATAGCACAATCTGACTGTCAGTCCATGCATATATCGTGGAAATGTCAATTGACGTGCACAAGGTAGACATGACGTGATTCAAAAGGCGAACAAGAAGGGCCGCCCCTGACAACTCTAACTTAGGGATTGTCAAGGCAGTTCGAAGAGGCGCGACCTTGCTCTTCGCCATGACCAACAACACTTTCACCTGACCATCTGTGGTCACGGTGCGCAAGTATACGGCTGCTGCGTACCCACGTTCCGAAGCGTCCGAGAAACCATGAAGGGACGCGGTGTGCTTCCCTGGCGGAAGCAGAGCACGGGGTAACGATATCCTATTGATGGCAGGCAATGAGGAAGCAAATAGGAGCCAGTCCTTCAAAACAGCTTCGCGAAGTGGCTCGTCCCATCCAAGACCTGCAGTCCAAAGTCTCTGCAGGAAGCATTTGGCCCAGAATATGACCGGGCATATCCAGCCATTGGGATCAAAGGTTCTCGCGACAGTCGACAGAACCAGTCGTTTCGTCCAAGTGTGATGCGAATCCAAATTGACATTAAATGTAAAGATGTCCTGGACTGGTCTGTACTGGATTCCAAGCACTGACATCATGGTAGGGTTGTCACGGTTCTCAAATAGGTGAGGATCCTGCTGGTGGTCATCCGGTAGCCCGTCCAAGAGCGCAGGTAAGTTGGAGATCCATTTACGCAACTCATATCCTGCGGAGGCTAGAATGCCAATCAACTCGTCACGCAAGAGCAGGGCCTCTCTCTCCGTGGCCGCGCCAGTGCACACATCGTCAACATATAGGTCCTCCTTCAAAATGGCGGCTGCGCGAGGAAACGACATACGCTCTCGATCCGCGAGCTCCCAAAGCGAACGTATAGCCAAAAAGGGGCTAGACCGCAGCCCGTAGGTGTTTGTGTTGAGCTCGTAGACAAGCATGGGATCTTGCTGGTTTTCTCGCCACAATATCAGCTGGTATCGGCGATCATCCGGGTGAATTACCGTTTGCCTGAACATCATCTTGATGTCAGCCACAAAAACAAATTGATGACGTCGAAACCGCGTGATGACGTCACAAAGGTCCTTCAGCAATTTGGGACCAGGATGCAGACACTGGTTCAATGACACTCCTGAAGTAGTCTGCGCAGAACCATCAAATACTGTGCGTAACTTACCACTGGATGGTTTTATTACAGCATGATGCGGGAGAAAGAAGTGCTCCGTCGAACGCCAATCCAATTTTGACACAGACATGTGTCCCAAATCCTCATACTCCCGCATGAAGTCAATATACTTCTCCTTGAGTAGTGGGTCCCTGCTCATACGGCGTTCCATCGCCAACAAACGCTTCTCTGCAATAGGCCGCGAGACGCCAAGTGGCGGACGTACGGCGAGAAATGGCAATCTTGTCATGATCCGGCCAGAACGGAGATAACTGGTGTTGGTCTTGTAGAACTGCTCACACTCTTCATGCTCCGGATCAGAGCGGGGAGCTTGTGGTGGCTCCTCCACTTCCCAGAATCTCTGCACGGCGTCAGAAAGGGCGGACCCCACCATCAAGGCCGTTCCAAGTTCGGCAGGGGGGGGAGTCCTCAATACAGGCCCCATCAGTGCGAACCCAAATATGGTCCGGAGGGCTACCAAGCCACCTGGCTGCAAAACACGATCCTTGCCGAGTAATATTTTACCCAAAACATCGGCACCAAGCAACAAATCGACCGTGCCAGGCAGGTCAAAGTTAGGGTCAGCCAAATTCAAATCCGCGGTCAATTTTACCGCATCCGCAGACAAACGAACTTGCGGGTGATTGCCCAAGATATTCTCCATCACAATGGCCGACGATTCCAACGTCGGACGTGGAGAATTTGAGGGGGAGAACTCAAACCAAACGCGGCCCTCTACCGTGGCCACGGGGGCGTTCCCGACACCCCTTATTACATCTGAATATTTTTCAATAGTCTGGCCAGTCTGCCCTACCAACCAAGACGAGGCTATGCACCCCTGTGAGCCTGTGTCCAATATCGCTCGGACTACAACCGAGGCGCCCGTCCGTCCCCAGACCCTGACATGGGCCGTAGGCAAGAGGACGGTCTCAAAAGGGGGCGGTGCATAGCGGGGGCAGACGCCAACATCCTAATGTTGGCGTGGCGGCGACTGAGCGCCGTTGTCCCGAGACGGCAAATCAAAGTGCGGGTAGTGCCTAAACTCGGCCTCCTCTCGGTGACGACTGCCACGAGCCATAGACGGCGGTTCGTAGCGCCTGGAGCGTCCGTACCGAGGGTTGCGCGTCTCCAAACGGGGACGTTCCGCCAGAGGGGGGGACGGTAGTGGTACCGGACGCGCGTCACGGTAATCGTGGTACACTACTGGAGGTGATCTCGCTTGATCACGTGGAAGCGGGGAGGGCGAGCGGGACACAAAGGTGCGGGATTGAACCCGGGGCCCGCTTTCATACCCGCCCGTGGGGCTGCGCGCCGAACCAACTCGGCGATCAACGGCAGCGCAGTTTGCGCGGCGTGGGGGTGATGAGCCGGACTCCAAGTTGCGGGACTGGTCCCGGTGTCCACTGGCATACCCGCCCGAAGGCGACCCCGCGTGGTCGTGACGGCCATTCGCGTTGGCGCACAGGATTTTCAAATGGTGCCCTCCGCAAATAGGACACGGGTGAGTGTCGGGGCAGGCGCGCTGGTAATGGTCCCCTAGGCAAGAGAAACACCAGCCGCGGGCCTGGGCAATCCGCCTACGAGCGGCCACATGCAGGACCGCGAAGTCTGGGCACCGCACCGTTTGGTGTCCCTGCGACTTGCAAAACCGGCAGTCCGGTGGCGCAGCTTGAGCGACAGCGAAGCGGGCGGCCGTACCTCCTCTTGGTGCAGGTTGGGCATTGCGCCGTTGGTTGGTGGGTCTGGGACGTGATGCTTCCACCGGCGTGTCGGCGACCATGACGTCACCCATGCGACACTCGTCCTCCAGGAACGTCAGGAGCTGGTCAAAGGTAGGGAGAGCAGATGCCTCATCCCTAGTGTGCCCCTGTTCAAAACGTGCCCTCAAAGACACCGGCAATCGCTTGAGTACGATACGCACCAGTAGGTAAGACCACTTGGCAACCGGCAGTCCTAAGCGGTTGAGCGAATTGGTGGCTATTAGGAGGGGATTCAGCAGCTCGGTCCTCAACTGGGCAGCATTGCTCACGACGGGAAGGTTCAAGATCTGGTCAACGTGGGTATCTGCCAGACAGCGCTGGTTGTGATAGCGCTTGGTGAGCAACGCCCGCGCGATCCCATAGCTCCCGTCACATATTGGGAGGTGCTGTACTAAGCCCCTCGCCTCTCCATCAAGCACGGAGAGTAAATAGGCCAGTTTCTGAGACGGACCCAAATCGTCCCTCGAGTCCACAAGGCTCTCAAACAAACCAATGAATCCCATCCACATGTCTAGTCGACCATCAAAACGTGGAAGATCCAAGTTGGGTAACCTGGTCAAAAGGCCCACGGGAGTCTTCAAGGGGGCCCGGTGAGCCGGTACTCCGGCGCGCGAGGCTAAAATCTCCCGCGCGCGCTGGGCGATGTCGTCGGCAAGGTCCATAATTTGGACGTAGTCCTCGTGGACTTTGTCCCGTCGCTCCTGGGGAAACGACTCCAGGGGCACATCATCCAGATGCAAGATGAAGCGCTGGTAAAGCGCCTCCACCTCCTGAAGTCGCGTAGGGCATTTCTCATGCCTGTCTAACAATGCCTCGATTCGGTTCTCCCTTTTCACCAAGGCGGCAGCTGACGTGAACCATCTCAAATGAGTCGCAATCCCGGAATATGTCTCGCGGACAACATTATACGCGGCGGTAGACATCTTCAAAGCACAAACGGCACGAAACAAACAATCTTATAATAACAAAAAAAAAACAAATATCTTTCACAAACAAACAATATTACAATAGCGAAAAAAAACAAAATATCTTTCAATGAGACAAGCCGCTATTACTCTAATCAAATATCAAATCTTAAATATTTTAAATCAAACAAACAAAACAATTCCTTGCCAATGTGCAATTAATTTAAGACTTAAATTATTTATTTTAAGGTAACCAACAAAACAAACAAACGTATAAAATAAATGTTGTATTATACAAACGCACAACGCCACAATTTAACTATAACGTTGTTCAATATTAGACAATAATTAAATAATAATTTATATTAAATAATAACCTGAGCAACGACAAATACGATTAGCAATAGCACAAATAATTATCAAATCCTTTAAAATCTAATTGCCAATTCAAGTGCTCAAATTAATTATTCAAAACTATACCAACAATTTAGATTAAACAAACAAACAACTAAATTAATCAAATTAAATTAATTAAATTAATTAAATCAATTTTCACAAATAATGAGGGTATAGTTTGTTCAACATGGAACATTCGAGAAACGGAGTTTAAACCACGCTCTGGGTACCAAAATATGTTGCGTTCAACCTGGTGTTCTAATTAATAATAGGTTAAGTGGAAGCGTGATATCTCTCAGGCGCGAGAGGAACGAACATATACTGTATATCACAGCGTTACAAATTTACAATAGTACAAACTTACCTTGTTTTGTTCTTCAACAATGTCTTCACTGTGTCAAGCCCTAGCTATAGCTTCATTAACTAACTACGATAAATTGGCCAAAATAACGCAGAATGCTAATCAAACTATACTTAACTTTATGCAGGCAGACACGAACTCTTTAAGTCCTCAAAATGACCACATTTGGCGCGACTTAAGCCGTGAACTTTCACCAATCGTCTTAATGCAATTATACTATCACAGTTATAGTTATCAACCAGTTCAATTTACATTAAATAGTATTAAGTATGGAGACACAAAATTCACTAGTTTTTATAATACTTTTTTGTCATACAAATGGCGAATACTCAACTTCGCAATGACATTTCAAGGTTTTGTTTCAATGGTAATTATCGATTCACACAACAAGGATAATTAGTTTTATCAACAATTAATTCTAGTGACAATTTTTAACTCGCGAAACAATTGCAAGGAAAACGCTTCAATCGCATTCAAATCGCGACGTAACTTGCAAACAAGAGGTGTTTTGCGACTAACTCGCGCTCGGTAACCGCTTCGCGCGCGCGCAACGAGCCACGAGGACAGATGCACCGGTCAGTTCTCGACGTCATCGATAGTGACGTTATCAATAGTTAGAGATGCCCGTGCGCAGACAAAAATATGATAAGTTAATCGTTTGGTACATAACAACGTGTATACATACAAACAATAAATGTAAACAATAGAATGCATGCAAGGTGTTACACTATTTCAAGTTCAAACATGTAGTAGTATATAAGTTGACAGATTCTTTTTATCTATTCTTATATGTTATGTACTTCTTATATTTTTATTTTTGTTGTAATTTTTTCTTACATATTATTTTGTGTTATGTTACGATTGGGTCAATATTACACATTTAAGAGTTATAAATACCGAAGTAAACCAATATATAATTTGATTTAAAAATATAAGAATTTAATTGACTAATATATTGTAGATTGGAAGGTATTATTTATCAAAACATTATTGAATGGAGAATATTTTTTATAATATTTAATAATTAAATAAATATTTTTTTAACTGTAATAATTTGGCTAACCTGTTCAAAGATACTTACTTTCTTGAAAATTTCCATAAACATGCATTACTATAGTGAATATTACACATATTTTCATACCTATTTTTACCCATTTTTTTTAATTAAAAAATACAACTACTTCCAAGTTCCTGGCTTTAATCGGTTAAAATATGGCGCATAGTTTCTATATTGTATATTAAAACTTTGTCTGCATAAAGCCCTGTGGATCAGCCATTTACCTTCTCAATTTAATAGTTTCTATAAATTCTACATAAAATAGTCCTCTGTTAAATTGTTTTGATAAAGACAGTCATACTCAACAGGTAAAATAAATCATTGTGTTATAAAAAAAAAATTGTGGCTCATAATACTTCAAGAACTTGACATCTGCAATATATTATGACATATGTAGGCTGTTTGTGGGGGCAACATTGTTCCTAATACCCTGTTTATGGCAATAATAAAATAACTAGTATGGTTTGTATCATTAGTAATGGAACTAACTGTGCATGCTACTTTTTCTTATATTTATTCAAGAAATATATGATTCATTAACAATAATTTACCTGTTGTAGAAGCATACTTTGGTTAAAGTATTTTTATTTCATTCTCTAACACTTGTGCAGCTCATTCGTTTAAATAAAACTACATTTTTACAGATTTTTATTTTAGTTAATAATTTGTAGTCTTCTAAATATGTACATAAAAACAGTCAAGGTCATGGACGTCTAACCAATTTATTTCACAATATATGATGGGCCTTGTGGTCCAGTGGTTTATGTAACGAGCTGCCTATCACGAGGTAGCAGGTTTGATTCCTGCACGGGGCATTCTTTTGTGTGACATTTATAATTGTCATAAAAAGTTTGTACTGCGTCTTGTATGTTTATTATGTATTATAAGTATGTATTTACGAAAGAAAAGTATTATATTCTGATACCTGTAACACAAGCATATAAGCTTAGCTTGGGTCCAGAGGACGTTGTGTGAAATGTCCATTAATATTTATTTATTTATTCTATCCCACTTCTGATTTCATCACTTGGCAAGTTATCTTATACAAGTGAATGATAGCGCAGTGCTAGCAATATTTTTGAAACTGGTTATGCTTACGTGAATTCACAGGCTTGACAAATTGTTTTTGGTAAGTCAAGCACTATATTATGCTCCTATTAGTACCACTACTTCTAGACAATATACACTGTTGATAGATTTATAACAAAGTTGTTAAGCAAAATATCAATTTTGTTACAGGTAACCAGCAATTCAAACATACACCTAATATCAAACGTGAATGCTAAGCCAAATATAGCGCCAAAAAATATAGCACCTGCACAAAACAAGTCTTCCATCCTCGCCCCTGTCAATAGTACACAGCCAATAGTCATACAAAAACCTAAGGTTAACGACAAAATGATAGTGCCTGTCAGCATAGCGCCCAACAACCAGGGTAAACAAGCCATAGCATACCTTGGCTCTGTAAAGAAACCCAATCAAAAGAATTTAAACGAAAATCAATCTATATTAATATCAAACAACCAGACCAATGTTAACAATGCTAACAATCAAAAGCTGTTCATTACGCCCATGAACATGCCGAAAATACAAAACACAAAATTTATTTTACCAGTGACATTACCTGCTACGATGGCTTCCAAAGGCCCGATAATCAATCTACAAATCGCTAATGGCCAAATTCAAAATGACCCTCAAGGTAATATTACTGTGATGCGTGACTCCACACCGATGGAATCACAAGATTTACCGCCGTTGCAACCTCTTAAAATGGTGAATGGTAAAGATGTACCACAAAGTCCGAAAAGTGAGAAGACATTTGCCTTTTCTATTGCTGGTTCCAGAGCAGAACCAACTGGCGAGCAAGGCGAGTATACACTCTCAATACCGGAAACAAATGCTTCAATGAATGAAGATCTTTACACAGTTTCAATAGCTGACGAGGAAGATAGTAGGGAGAAGTCTTTTACTTTAGCTATACCTGAGAAAGGAAAAAGCTTATTAAATAGAAACGTCATAGATAGGAATGAAATGGGATATCGAAATTCTATAGATAGGGGTGATGTGGGATCCGTTCACATTGCGGCTCCTGCAATTTTGAGGCGTTCTAACTCGGACAACAGTGAAAGAAAAACCGTCAATGCCAACATGAAAAGACGCATATCTTTATGTGCCGAAAACTTATCAAATAAGAGTGTTAAATTGTCGATACCACCTAAAGTTGACACACCAAGTAATGCTGAGACTGAAAATAATGATGATCACCGTGTACCCTCTCTGTTCTGTGATGAGAAATTAGACAAAGATTTGGATGCTAAACATTTAGATTCAGACAATGAAGAGTATAGAGATATCACATCGAATTTAAACAATGAGAAACCACAAAATACTCTTTATTCTAAAATGGATGACTGCAGCAAAGATAACATAAAACTAGAGGGCGTCTTAGAAGAAGATCCCCCTGGGTTAATATGGAAAAATGGTGTAGCGCAATTGCAGGGTAGTAACTTACATTTCCAGACTAACGAGTTTGGACTTATAGATCTATTAGACAGTGATCATGAAGATCCAAAATACCCTACAACTATGAAACAACGAATCGAAAGAAATAATAGAGAGAAGAAACCAAATTCTCCTGAAGATTTGTATAGATGTGAGTGTTGTGGTTGTCACGGCATGGCGGCAGAGTTCATCACGCCAAGTTTCTGTAGCGCCGCGTGTCAGGACGAAGTCACGAAAGCTTTGCAGAAGAAAAAAGATAAAGAACGAATGGAGCTTCTGAAGAAAAAGAATAAAATGAAGAAATTGCTGATAAAGAAACAATCTGATAGCGATATAAATTCATCAGAGAACAAAGATGACAAAATTTTGAAACACTATGATGCTTTAGCATCGGATAATCAGTTAACAGAAGCTGGTTCGTTAAAGATGAATGAAGATTTGGTAGAAAATGAGAAGTACCCATGGATGTGCGGAAAGAATGGCTTCTCATGGATGCGATATTTAGATATCTGCAAAGCTAAGTCCGCGCCACTTAAGTTGTTTAAAAAACCTTTCCCTGATAACGTAAAGAATGGTTTTAAAGTGGGGATGCGAATGGAAGCTATAGATCCACAACATCCGTCCATGTTTTGCGTGGTATCCGTAGCTGAAGTCCAAGGCTATAGGATGAGATTGCACTTTGATGAATATTTAGAGCTTTATGACTATTGGGTAAATGCAGATTGTATAGATATTTTCCCTCCTGGTTGGTGTGAAAAAAATAATCGTACATTGAGGCCTCCAGGAAATATGAGTATCAGTAATTTTTCGTGGCCGTTGTACTTGAAGCAGACGAGAGCTATTGCTGCTCCTAGAAATCTTTTCGTACATATCAATAGTGGGGTAAGTTTTATGTTATTTTTTTATACTTTTAAGCCATTTTACACATTTCTAAGCCTCCAAACTGCGCGTAATTTTTGAAGAAACGCCTATTAATATGCTAGGTGCAAACTATAGAGATGTGTACCTCTTTGAGTAAAGTCTGATGAGTATTACAAAAGTAGTGTAAAATATTTTTATTTTCCCCTCAACTTCAATATTATTTGTAATTTCTAAATTTGAAAGTTTTCAGTCTCTACCTTAACAACCCACCCATCGTTGCATTACTGGCTTCGGGGTTGAAAACAATAACAATTTAAATAGACAAGAGAATTGTATATTCGGCGGTTGCCCATTGTTATTCTGATAAAAAGTACAAAAGAGTCCTACAGATAAAAGACAACGACATGGACTAGGAATGTAAAAAATGCAAATGGCGGAAAACTAAATGAAAATTAACACTGAATTGATTAATGATTTATTGATCTTATAAAAAGCTACATACGAATAGTAAGTCGCGGTTAGCCGGCCATTGCTCTAGCAGAGATTTTTGGTGTTTTATCCTTTTAAATTAGGTACGAATTATTTTTATTTCCCGGTACAGATATTTAAACCAAACTGCTTCCGCATCGGTATGAAGCTAGAAGCTGAAGATCGTAAGAACGACCTGGTGTGTGTCGCTTCTGTGGCTGATACCTTAGAAAATAGGATGTTGATCAATTTCGACAGTTGGGATGAGATGTATGACTTCTGGGTGGACCCGACATCTCCATATATACATCATGTAGGCTGGGCTGAAGAGAATGGAGTACCTTTGACACCACCTAACTGTGAGTATTATTAAATTAGTATTAGCACTATTTAGAATCTCTGTAAAAATATTTTAGTCTTTTACACCATCATTTTTAGGGTTCCGTACCGAAAGGGTAAAAACGGGACCCTATTACTGAGACTTCGCTGTCCGTCCGTCCATCCGTCTGTCACCAGGCTGTATCTCAAGAACGGTGATAGCTAGACAGTTGAAATTTTCACAGATGATGTATTTCTATTGCCGCAATAACAACAAATACTAAAAATATTATAAAATAAATATTTAAGGGGGGCTCCCATACAACAAACATGATTTTCTTGCTCGATACTAATAACGTTGCCTTATGTTGCATAGATAATGGTACGGAACCCTTCGTGCGCGAGTCCGACTCGCACTTGACCAATTTTTTTTTACATGTTATATTTTTAGGCATGCATTTTATAAAAAAATTTAACACGCTTATATAAGTTCGGTATGTATCTATCAATGTGTTAATCTATGTAACGGAATCTTTGAAAGTGATTTTAACCCACTTGCAGTAGTTGGATTGATCTGAAATTTTGCACACTTGACAAGGAACGATGACAATGCAATAATTTATAAAAATATTCAGTATTTTGAAGCGTGTTTTTTAGTTTTTAAACTAAGTAAATTATTTGAATTGAACTAACGAAGCTCTTATTACAATAATTGTTTGATTAATTTGATCGTCATCAACCTCCACCGACTGGTAGTGAGGGAAAAAATCACAGAGTATTATCTGAAAATAAACAGAAACAATTAATTTTTATTCCTATATAATATTTTCCTTCTAAAAGATGATTAAATGTTCCTTGCCACTTCATTCGCGTCGAATATGGTGTCCCTATATACCATTTATCGCAATCATAGATGGTCTGTATGTCGCTCTTTCACACCAAAACTGTAGATAATGTAGTCTAGTGCCCGAATAAATTATATAGGCTATTTTTTGACGCGAAAAGGGGATGATCTGATTGAATTTCTTCGCGTATGAAGTCGCGGACAAAAGCTAGTATTATCAACTAAGTATAATAATTTTCAAGAGTACTGAATTTTTTAAGTCATACACAATTTACTATAGGTAATTAAAATGTTAATATTTAGTAACAAGGATAACCAGTCGTAGTGGCGTTTATCTGTTGTTGTGGCCATCACTAAATTAGTTATATTCGTGAACTCGTGGGAGACGGACGCGTCGCAAGCAACGCTCCGTAAAAACAATAAAATTGTCAAATAAAACGACAGTCGCGTACACCTACATTTAATATTATGCTATTGTATAATATTGTAATCGCTACAAGTGCAGTGTAAGAATTAGTTGGATTGCGTTAATACTTAGTTGTTATTTGTCCTCGATTTGATAAGTGAAAATAACCTTATATTATACAACATAATTAAATAATATTTATATCGTTTCTTGAAGAGTTGTTTTGTTAAAATTTGTAAAAGTAATTTTTTATCGAAGTGATATAGTTAATTGTTTTTATACTACTCGTAAACTTGTTTATTTACGTTGAGTTACGCCAAAATTGTTTTGACTTACAAATTAAATAAAAATTTAAAATCAATTACCTACCTGATTAAAATCGATGCTAAAGTTATGATTGCATAGACGTCTGACAATATTAGTTACTAGATGTTGTCCCGCGACTTCGTACGCCTGGAATTATTATCACTACATTTAGCACTTTCAGAGGCTGTAATTTCCTATTAGAATTTTGAGGATCAGACCAATACTTTGGGATATTATCCCCGACATTCATATTACATACAAACTTTATCTCTTTATCAAAAGTATACAGTAGAACTAGCTGACCCGGCAAAAGTTGTTTTGCCATACAAATGTTAGGGGTAGACAAATAATTTGCAATAAAATAATATTGCGACTGAAATGTCCATGAATATATAAAAAAAAAAATATTATAAGATTGTAAAATGCTGCCGGATACAGGTGGTATGAATCCGCACGTTGTGGTGTACTTTGGGCGAGGCAATAAACGGAGAAGGGATGGCTTGAAATATACCCGCGAATAGGGTGTTACTATTAAAAATTTAAGTTAAGTTCTCTCTCCAGTCCATTAACGTATCACTGCTGGGAACGGGCCTCCTCCACTTTGGAGGGGGGGGGGGGGGAATATGGTCTACTGTGCCGCGCTGAGCAAGCGTGTTGGCACAGGGCTTAGTTTCGTGTATTCCGTCTCTCACAGTAGACGTTAACTGCTTATACACTTAGCTGGCTCTTACATCATGGGAAAGAAATGGGGTGGTGACACATGTATTCTTAATCCGTCACCACACGGACTTAGTTTAGTTGTGCGCGTAGAATTGGTACCATTAGACGTATTTACATTGTTATAAAGGCAGGCTTCAATTGTAGATTTCCAATTTATATCGAAGGTCTGATCAATGGATCATGTCTCAACCACGATATACAAATATATGTTAATAAGATTACGCATTACACACATACGCCCTAACGCATCCAAATAAATTGTAATTAATATACATCATTGCGTAGGACTATACACGTTTATATCATTGTCTAATTAACTCTAATTTTTATGTTTAAGATGTACCTATATGTAACAAACCGTTATGTCTGTTTTCCCATGGGGGAAGCAGGGACTATAGAGCGTAATATGTTACGATCTAAACGTACTTTCTTGGCTTCATTGATTTATATTTACACAACTATGGATGGTGTGCACAGTTATAAGTGTTACGCTCCTGAACACTCGAAGGTCATCAATAAGAATAGAACATGTCTTTCCTCCAATAAAAAAAAGGACAAGGTTTCCGTACTGACATTATCATTTTAATACCGACTCAAAATAAAACCAAATAATGGAACCGCAAACAATAGGATGAGGGGAGGGTGATAATGTTGAGTAATTGTTGTTGTATAAGCAAACTTTATAAATAATTAGTATCCGACCGAATGTTCGGTTTCGGTTGGCCGAAAGTTTCGGCCGAAAATCAAGTTTCGGTGGTAGTTTCGGTTTCGGGCAAAATCGGTCGAAACTTTTTCCGAAATGCAAACTTGTGTCGCAGTTCACGTACAACCATGCTCGCATAACTTCGTTTCCCGCGTCAACGCTTTGACGGCCCTGTTCGGGAGTTATGAGCACATAGTTAAAAAAATAATAAAGATGTTATTAATATTTTTTAAATTATATTAAATAAATGATTCGAGCGAACTTAATATAATGTGTCTACATTTCATGCCCTAATTAATGCAAAATAATAAGTAAAATGCACCAAATTTCAGTACTTTTTTATACTTGTCCACGTGAGTTTTCGGCCGAAACTGAAGCCACGGCCGAACATTCTGTTTCGGTCGGGCACTATAAATAATACACACAAACTGAAATTTTCAGATTTCTAGCTATCTCCGTTCCAAAGAAAATAAGCTATTTGTTAACGGCTCTTTTGGTATACTAATGCCATTTCCAGGTAATCTTGATTCTGGCTGTCAAAGGCTGCTTTATACAGTTCATGTTAATTTATTATATCGTAGCTGCTGGCGCTCTATAGACTCTGCCTACCCTTACGAGGGAAAAGGCACGATGTCATGAGGATGATATTCTATTATCTCTCTTAATACTAATTAAATTTATGCTGATGTTGTCCTGTTCGCAGTTTACAAGGATCCAGATACGTTTTCGTGGGAGAATTATCTGACGGAGACGGGGGCTTCCGCAGCTCCCCCACGGGCCTTCAAGACGAGACCTCCACAGGGATTCAAGCCGGGCATGAAGCTCGAAGTTGTTGATAAAAGGGTAAGACACACTTAATAAAATATAAATAATATTGTATATTTCATAGTAATAACATATTAGAGAAACAGCCTAAGCTTATGTAAACTCGGCGGATGTACCCAATTTCGAAATATTTTTGTTCTTATGGAGATACACTGTACATATATTTTGTAGCCTAACTATGTTAGTCTGTTACATTTTAGAGGCATTCTTAGTATAATTGTTAGTTTCTAAATACCGTGTGTCATCACCCCATTTCCCCTCCATAGTGTTTTAAGATATAAATAAATAATCCTTGTATTTCAAGCGGATAACGAGACGGTGATTACGTGGTATAAGTAGACTAAATGCCCTCCTTAAATGGAACAAGTCCGTGTTCACTGTGGCTCATTAATGGACAGAATAGAAGAAGTCTTTGATGCTAATAAGAGCTTATAATATTTTTTATCCTATATGTTATCAGGTGCCGTTTCTGATCCGCGTGGCGTCAATAAGCGAGGTGAAGGGTCACCAGGTGCGTGTCACGTATGATGGATGGCCTGACGAGTTGTCGTGTTGGTTCGACGATGACTCACCAGATATACATCCCGTTGGATGGTGCTTGAAAACTGGACACCCACTTGAACCACCACTCAGTTAGTATACATCTCTGTATGTAATAGTAGGGTATGTTTGCAGTTTCACCTCCCTTTTATAAAATACGTACGCGTAAAATTTAGAAAATTCTTCCCGTTTGCGTAACAGTTTTTACTTATGCTTCGTTCCTATTGGTCGCAGCGTGATGTTATATAGCTTTAGGCTATAAATGCACTATCCAACACTGAAAGAATTTTTCAAACTGCTTCCTAATATTAGCGCGTTATTAGCTAAGTATATAATATTATTGTAGATAGAAAACATAACATTTATTTCTCTCAAAAAGGTACAGATAGTAGTAGGAAGTATGTTTGGATCGTAGATCGTGGCGCTCTTTAGTCTGCCTACCCCCATGGGAAAAAGCCGTGATGTTATGACGATGATGATGATGATAGGTACAGATTTACATAATAGAACATGTCTATCTATCTATCAACCTTTCTCAGTCCACTGCTGGACATAGGCCTCCCCCATAGAACGCCACAACGTGCGGTCCTGCGCTAACTGCATCCAGCGCCCCCCGGCGTATTTGACGATATCGTCCGTCCACCTTGTTGGGGGCCGCCCCACGCTGCGTCGTCCGGTTCGTGGTCGCCACTCGAGGACCTTCCGTCCCCAACGGTCATTAGATCGTCGAGCGATGTGGCCTGCCCATTGCCACTTCAGCGTGCTAACTCTTCGGGCTATGTCGTACACACCAGTCCTTCTACGGATCTCCGCATTCCGGATCTTATCACGTAGGGAAACACCTCACATAGCCCTCTCCACAGCACGCTGCGCGACGTTCTTTTGTACATAGAACATGTACAAAAGAACAACCTTATTGAGAGCTGGAGTCTGTACTAGGCTTTAAGGCCTGTATAACAAATCTCCAGGCTCCCTCCAAAACACAGAGTCTATTTTTATTAAAAGTAACATTAATATTTGGGTGTATAAAAATTAAACAGTTACAAAGAGAGAGTAAATAGGCACACTGTAATTCTTAATTTTAACATGCGATTGAAAAGTGTTAGTTAGCGATTGTTTGTGAGCCTGTATAGTGTGTATGTGACGGCCGGCCTTGAATCTTTACTTATTATAAAACAAATACGTTATTTTTGTATGTATGTCCCTATATAAGATTATATCTTCAAAACTAGATAGATAGATAGATTTTGAAGCGGGTTTTTATAATAGATAGTGGCTTTTTTTTAATTTGTGAAGGATTGGTTTCAAAACTCCACACGGACGTAGTAGCGGGCAACAGCTAGTGATACAAGCACATTTGAATAAATATGTTATGATTAGGTTTCCAATAATAAATAATTCGGCAATGTTAATTATATAAATAAATATAAATATTCATGGACATTTCACGCAACGTCCTCTGGTCCCAAGCTAAGCTTTTATATGCTTGTGTTATGGGAACCAGAATACGGATATAATATGTACACAATTTTTTTTTTTTAATACATACTTATAATACATAGGAACACCCAGACGCAGTACAAAAATTTGTATGACAAATTGATTGTCCCGAGCGGGAATCGAACCCGCGACCTCTTGATTGGCAGTCCGTTACATGAACCACTCGACCACGAGGCTCGTAGAAATAATGAAAATGTTGTAATAATAGATAATATAATATTGTTTGTAGCTGTGGAGGAGCTTCGTATATCAGGTGAGTGTGGTGTGGGCGGCTGTCGTGGACTGGGCTCGTCTCGCGGCGGCTCGCACAAGCAGCACGCGGGCGCCGCGCACTGTCCGTACCGGGTACACGTGCCGCGTGCTCCGGACAGACTGCAGCCTGCACTAGCGCACGGGGAACACGCCATGCCCAGGGAGAGGAGGTACATATATATATAAACATACGTACATTATACTGGGTTGAACAAGTACTTGGGCTTAAAACACTATTACACTAATATGTGCGTGTGTATTTATATAGAAATGAAATGAAAAATCATTAAATCACGTAGACACAATTTTTCAGAAAAATTGTGTGCTTATGACATGTCCAAATTTTTTTCCCTACCACCGGTTCAGGACGCAATCTGCTGAGAAGAACCGTCGTAAGAAACTCAGCAGAGCTTTTAATCAAATCAATATTTTTTTAAATTAAATGTCAATTATACTTACAATGCTAATTAGTTTATAAGTTTATATACAATAGTTTAAAAAAATTAAAATTGTAATCATGCATTTAATACCATTTATGGGGCTGACATGAACTCATAGTAGTTCGAAGTCCCAAATAAATAAAGAAAAAAAAAAAAAAAATGCTAATAACTTTACAATATAGAATATGTATTGCTCCAGAGCAACCTACTCCCAAGCTTTATCATCTTTAATATAATCAAAAATTTTATAATACGCCTTTTTACATAATTTAGTTTTAATGAATTTTTTAAATTTAGAATTATTTAATTCTCTTACATCAATAGGGAGTTTATTATAAAATCGTATACAATGACCCATGAAAGAGTTACATATTTTGTGGAACACACGTAAGAAGTTATACTTCCTTGTTTATCTTTTGCGGTACTGGACAAGAATTCAAGTGTTACCATACCATGGCGTTTATGCAATATCCATACTAATATTATAAATGTGAAAGTAACTCTGTCTGTTTGTTACGCTTTCCCGCTTAAACCTCTCAACCGATTTTGATGAAATTTGGCACAGACAATCTTTAGACCCTGAGAAAGGAGGCTACCTTTTATAGCTAAAAAAAAAATTCCACGCGGACGGAGTCGTGGGCAACAGCTAGTTTACAATAAAAGACAAAAACTCAAAATTATATTAATACATATTGTTACGTGTTAGGGTTCGAAGGATTTGGAGAGAAAGACCTGCTGACTCTTTTAAAAGACTTTATTCACTAGCACTAGTTACACACTAAGCAATAGGTCCAAACACTAAGCACTAGGTCCAAACACTAAGAACTAACAATGTCCTAGGTTTTAGCCAAATCGTAGGTTTCACTGGTATCACTTTTGATCACTTGTTTTCGCTCTCGAAGTCGCCTTTCTCGTAGCTCAAACAGAACTGCCCGGGCTCGCCTCCCTGCCGCTATTTATATGCGCCGGGACGAGTTCCAGACTATTCCAGAATGTTCCCGACTGTGCGCGAACGTGATCGCCCGGAACGAATGTTTCTAGAAAGTTCGCGCAAATGAAATGAAATGAAATGAAAAATCATTTAATCACGTAGACACAATTTTTTAGAAAAATTATGTGCTTATGACATGTCCAATTTTTTTCCCTACCACCGGTTCAGGACGCAATCTGCTGAGAAGAACCGGCGTAAGAAACTCAGCAGAGCTTTTAATCAAATCAATATTTTTAAATTAAATGTCAATTATACTTACAATGCTAATAACTTTACAATATAGAATATGTATTGCTCTAGAGCAACCTACTCCCAAGCTTTATCATCTTTAATATAATCAGAAATTTTATAATACGCCTTTTTACATAATTTAGTTTTAATGAATTTTTTAAATTTAGAATTATTTAATTCTCTTACATCAATAGGGAGTTTATTATAAAATCGTATACAATGACCCATGAAAGAGTTACATATTTTGTGGAGACGGGTTACATGCATCACAAGATTGTGTTTATGCCTTGTATTAACATTATGGTGGTCGCTTTTTTTTGTAAAATTATGAATATTTTTATGAACATACAATAAATTTTCATATAATATATATATTGCGAAGCGACCGCATGTACGGTAGTTCCTCTAACGCCATCTAGTATCTAATAGGGGTTTCACTCTGTTCGGTTCTTTAATTGGTTTTACTAGTTGCTGCTAGATGGCGCTAGCTCCTTTGTGTTTTGTGTGTTCGTAACAATATTAATATAGTGAGAAAGAGACAGATGATATGCCGAGATGTATCTATACTTATGACGTCACTGACGGATATATCTGTCTTTTTCTCACCTCGTCTTTCTTTCTATACATCTATCTCTTTCTCGCTATATTAATATGCCGTTTGTAACACCCTTTAACCATATGCCAACACGCCTGATTATTACATTTTTAAATTAGTGCTGGGTTATATTAATTGGGTTTAGATGAGGCAAATAAAAGGGTTCAATTATTTTTTTCATTATACCACTGTTTTTGTATATTAAATTTTTATATACTTTTGTTTGCTACAGAGTACTGAGTAAACAACCAAAGACTAACTCCATACACACGAGTACGCCTACTAGCGATATTACTAAAGAGAGGTAAGGTTACAAAAATAATAATATAAAATAGAAATATAATATTTTACTAATTTTGAAAAATTTAGTTTAATACTTGCGTCACTTATTTATATTCTTATAATAATTTTGTTTGGTTTGTTCAGACCGCTGCGAGGAAGACCACCTAAACATAAGAGGGTAGAAGAAGTTGTCAGAAATGAACTGGTATGTATTATTAGTAGTTGAAAAAACAATTTTCTTCTAAATTATAAAGGCTTATGTGTTTTTTACATCATTAAATATCTGATTCATATCGATATCATATTATTGTTGTTAGAGAATTAAATCCGCCATTGTATAATGGAAAAGTGCAAAATGTTAAAAATAAGTAAATAAAGTAATTTATTAATTTTGCGATTGACATGCTATGCTATTACTTAATAAATCAAATTGTGGTGGAAAAAGTTGATCACCGATTATAAACTCAATCGAGTGACGGTTGCGGTAGTCTAATTTGGTTACTGTTAGCACGACCGCAAAAAGCCCAGTTGGCAGAGCTACGGAACGGTATTTCGAAGTCGTGGGTTAAAGTTCCGCTTGCGGTGATCAACTTTTTCCACCACAATTTGATTTATTAATTAAGTAAATAATTTTAATTCAATGAATGTATATTTTTATGTTGATAAATTTTGCAGCTACTTTTTCATAAATGCCATTTGTGCTGTTTGTAATTTAAAATGCTTTCGATTTGTAAAAAAATATAATGCTTTTTAAAAATTTTATTGCAATGTATGTTTAATTTTTAATAGAAATCTCATGGCATTAATGATATATGTATAAATATGTGATACAGGCATCAGACGACGAGTCAATATCAAGTAGCGGCGGTAAGCGTGTCTCGCGCTCGTTGTGTTCCCGCACCTACTCGCGCCTCGCCGCGCCCGCGCCGCAGTCACGGAGCGAGCTACTGGTGAGGCACCTGGCTGCACTCGCACTACCACAGGACCCTACTATATGGACCGAGGTATGGCTATCTATACACCCTTTCTTCTCCAGCCCATTTACGTCCCACTGTTGGGCACGGGCCTCCTCCACTTTGGGAGGGATTATGGTCTTCTGTGCCGCGCTGACCACGCGAGTTGGCACAGGGTTTATTTTCGAGTTTTCCGTCTCTCAGAGAAGATGTTATCAGTGTGCGATATCCCTTAGCTGACTTTTACAGCACTCTTGGGAGATGGGGTGGTGACACTTGTATTCTTAATCCGGCACCACACATTCTTACTTAAAGTATAATCGTCACTCGATTGAGTTTATATCGTATTTCTACGTGCAACGCTATCTATCAAGAATGCTTTGCAACATCTCTACCAACCACCTAGCATTCTCTCCAGAATACAATTGGGTTGAAAATATAAATAAATAAATATAAATATTCATGGACATTTCACACAACGTCCTCTGGTCCCAAGCTAAGCTTATACGCTTGTGTTATGGGTACCAGAATACGGATAGAATACATATACTACTTTTCTTTTGTAAATACATACTTATAATACATAGAAACACCCAGACGCAGTACAAACATTTGTATGACAATTAGAAAAATCACACAAATGATTGTCCCGAGCGGGAATCGAACCCGCGACCTCTTGATCGGCAGTCCGTTACCAGAACCACTAGACCACGAAGCCCGTCAAATAATGATCAATGTCAAATAATGACGCGACGTTCATTACTAAAGTAATTTATTAATTTTGCAATTGACATGCTATGCTTTTACTTAGAAATACGATATAAACTCAATCGAGTGACGATTACGGTGGCCTAATTGATTACTGAAAAGCACGACCGCAATAAGCTCAGTTGGCAGAGCTACGGAACGGTATTCCAAGGTCGTGGGTTCGAGTCCCGCTTGCGTTAATCACTTTTTCCACCGTAATTTAATTTATTAAGTAAAAGAATAGCATGTCAATTGTAAAATTAATAAATTACTTTAGTAACCTAGTAAGAAGTTTTCATGTAGGAACATTTCATACTACGAATGAGCACTAAGAAAATATTTTTAGAAGCTCCCAAGGAGAAAGGGGAATTTGAAATATTTAAATGATGCTGGTAGACTAATAATACTGTTATTTTGCAGAGCGACGTATCAGCCCTCGTATCACGTATAGCGGGTGAATCCGCGGGCGCTGCAGTAGCTGCTGCGAGACTATCAGGCGCTGAACTTGTGATGGCTTCGCGTGATGAACTAGTTCATTGCGTGCGACTTCGCCTGGGGCCTGCTGTCAAAATTTACAGTGCGGTCAGACATCTTAGAGCTGCTTACTCGTGATATTGTGAACATTAATAGTCACTTAAGAATGTATTAGTGACTTATGGACTTGTCTCTGCCGCATTTTATCAGTGTTATTAGAAATATTATGTTCGAAAGGCACTTTAAAAAAATGTGCGATATTTTTATGCGCGTTTTCTTTTCACTCGTTATTCGGTTCTTATAATCGTGGTCTATAGAGGAATTAGACATTGGACAATTAATAAATATGTACTGTGAGTGTAATAGGCACTTTCATCAATTTACGAATAGGCCAGGCTATCTACAGACTATAACACACAATGGACAAAGTTTTAGTTAACAGTGGATAATCAAGTTATTACAATTATTGCTCATTGTAGCCATATATAACATTTGACTTAAAAAGTTGTCAAGTAATAACATTATTTTAAATCAATAATGAATAGGCCAATCTGCAAGAAAAAGGTGAATAAAATGAATATTGAACTGGACAGTGAATTTTGACTTTGAAATACCAGCTGTGAATGCTATTGGGAGAACATTCAGATAATAATCACCCTGCCTGTTTTGTTTTCTACACTGCCTAGTTGTTGTCTGGTAGATAATGCTCTTGGTATTAAGTCCGCCATTATACAACTTAATATTTTGTACAAGAAGTTTTTAAGTATATAAATAAATAATCAGTGTGTGAAAATATGAAAATTACTTATTACAAAAAGTATATTGTGATTTTAAAGATTTTAGACATGACACTTCAAACAAACTTTATTCAAATTGTGTTTTCAAAAATATAATGCAGTGCTTCTAATTAGTTCGTGATACAGTTGATATCTTAATTACTATTTAATTATATTGTGAACTGGACATATTTGAATTAAAAATTATAAGTGTTAGAGTTTAAAAATGTTTTATGGCTTTAAGACTCTGTGTAACATTTTTAATGACAAAAAGACTAAAACTAGCTATGTGGCAATTTAACTCGTTTTATATAACTTATAATATGAAAAAATATTTTATGTTTTATAGTAAAATATTATGGATTATTTAATTTCAAATTAACAGTATTGGCATTAAGAATTTGGCCAAATTAGATTATGTATTTGAATATTTAAGTATTTAACCAATGACTAGTATTCAAGTCATGGAGAAGCTAAGTATTAGGTTCTTCAAGAAGGGATTCTAATTACTCATTTGGATTTTGAGATAGAAGAGGACTATATTTTTCAAAACTAGTCAAATTATGTTTTTGATGCAATTTTCGTAATTTTGAGGGAATTTCAACAGCAAATTTATCCCCCTGGTTACGTCCATGATTTAGTAAAAAGGAATTGGACGCTGTGATGTATTTGGCCTTGTGCCCATTGGAAAATTTACTATCAATCCCTATTAGCGTCGTCATATAAAAAGGTGGCTAAGTAGTAATATCGATTATAGGAAAATTAATAAATTTCTTATATTTGCTGTTAGGGGGATGGAACTATTCAAGATTTTAAAAATTGTGTGCTGCGTGCTATACGCACAAACAAAAAATGCTTTAAATGTTAGGTTGTGATGGCAATCTTTGTATCACATGGATAGATCTTTAAAATTATGTATTGTAATCATTTTTATCGTATTTTTCAGTAGTTTTGTTACAACTGTGTGTTGTAATTTTCATGACCATTCTACACAACTTTATAATGTGAACTATAATGTATCATGTAGGTATGTTATGACAGCTGTAAATCAAAGAATTGTCGAAACTAAATATGTTCTTATAACGTAAAATATTTTTCCGATATAAAAGGGCATTCAAAATATTGTTTTACAAAATTAGATAAATGAGGTAATCTTCAAACCTATTACTAACATGAAACATGAAAAATCACAACTAAACAAAGTATATTATGATAAATCATTATATTATATCAATAGTTGAGTTTGGTCATATCAAACAATTTGGATATAAAGTTAAATGTTTGGCGTCCAACACTACTTCTACAACCGTCTTTAATAACATAAATACAGTTTACATATTATGTGAATGTGTGTAAGTAATATTTGTGAACTGATTGCTGTTTTCAATAATCAATCTACCAATCGTTATCCTCGCTTATCAGTAAGATTCTCTACACATTTCACTGGGTAATACTGGTACCAATTCTACCCGCACAACTAAAGTTAACTAATAAATGAAAACAACTTTTATATTTGGATTAAGTGGCTATTTTGTTGTGCACATTTTTATTAATTAAAATCGTTAGTCATGAGAAAACACACAGATTTTCTTATAAAAAAAGTTCAATCAACATTGGTGAATTGTGTTATTGGCCACTATCATATATGTGCACATAGAATCGGTACCATTATCTATAATTGAACTTACTAAAGTAATTTAATAGTTTTGCAATTGACATGCTATGCTTTTTACTTAATAAATCAAATTATGGTGGAAAAAGTGACTGCCGCAAGCGGAACTCGAACCCACGACCTCGGAATACCGTTCCGAAGCTCTTCCAACTGAGCTTATTGCGGTCGTGCTTGCAAATACAAATTAACCACCACATTTGTCACTCGATTGAGTTTATATATTTTTAAATACAACGCCATCTATCAAGATTGCTTTACAACATCTCGACCAACCACTGGGTTGGTTGGGAATGGGTTGAATGAAATAAAGACGCGACGTTCATTACTAAAGTAATTTATTAATTTTGCAATTGACAGGCTATGCTTTTTACTTAAGGGCCTACATCAATATTATCGTATATCATCGCCGACACGTACATATTAACACAGCCAGTAGGCACAGAAAATGAGGAATTAGGGATACTTTTCCTATTTACTCAAAATCTACTAAATATATTTTAATTCTGATTTACGTGTTTCTTTATATAATAGTTACTTATGTTTTTAAAGTTATTTCATTAGTTAATACGCGATAATAGACCGACAAATGAAAAAAATAAAAAATTAAAGAGGTTGTTTCGCTAAGATTTTCTATCGAGAAAACTTTTTTCAATCGCGTTTCTGAGTTTATGCGATCCTAGATCATATATTCAAAAAACATATACTTAAAAATTAGAGCTCTAGCCATTCAATCTAAAGAAACAATGAAAACTTCGTACGTAGAAAAATGCACGAAGCTATTTTGGTATCCTCTTAATAAATCAAATTATGGTGGAAAAAGTGACTGCCGCAAGCGGGAATTGAACCCACGACCACTAAAAATATATAAACTCAATCAAGTGACAAATGTGGTGGTTAATTTGAATGTTGTAAGCACGACCGCAATAAGACTTTTGTATGGCAAAATAACGTTTGCCGGGTCAGCTAGTTACATAATAAAAATATCACAAAAATAAAATAAATTGTAAATATTAAATATGTAGATTTGTAAATATACATAGAGAATTATTTTGTGCAATGTAAGTTAAAATAATAATATAATAGAATTTGTCACTTTACATAGATTTAGTTCAATTTTACCAGATATCTTTATTTAAATTTAATAATAATAATTCTTATTAGTTTATTTAAAGATTGTGTTGATGTTTCTAACTAAGCTAATATTAATGGATTTATTTTTTGTGAAATTTCTTTTTGTTATGTTGTGACTGTTTGACATTATGACAGTCATTATGCCAGTTGATAATTTCATGATATTGGTGCCAATTCCATGTCCACAGCAAAACTTAACAAAAAAAATGTAAACAACTATTGGTGTATTCAGATTTATTGGCTTTATTAGACAGTCTATATATCTATAAATAAATCTATATGGTCTTATTAATAATGACTTATCGGAGGTTTAAAAGTTCGCGAAAATTGACTAAACTCGTTATTCATAATAGTCTTTTTACGCTGAAACGTTTATCTCTCCGATAAAATATTCGTTTCAACCTCCGATAAGTCATTATGAATAAGACCATTAGTCTATAACAAACAGTTTTTTTACAGGCAAGATCAGTTAACATTGCTGAATTGAGTTATCGACACTAACAAAATTCATTTTTAGTTAAGTTTAGTTTAGTTGTACGCGTAGAATTGATACCATTGTTCATTAACAGTTACTAAAAAGACGAACATATTAAAATACTTTACGATTTATTTTTTATTTTTCAACATGAATGAAATAGCAAATTATGTACTGCTAAATTTATTATCCCGATGTTAGCTGCTTTACTAGCTGTTGCAAAGTGTTGATGAAATATTATTTATACGTTTATTTAGATAACGTTAACTACAAAAGTACAGTTTAATTTCTGTGGGTAGGTAAATATTTCTACCTGTACCTATAATATGTAACATCTGATAAAACAGTTTTAAAACAATTGAAACCTTAGGATATTAAAATTATATTTAACATTATTAATTTTATTCCTAAAACGGGAAAAAATATTTAGTTAGTGTAGCCATATTTCGAAACTATTATTGTGGAAAAAGATACAATTTTATTTGATATTAAGAGGTAATTGTTATTTTTTTTACCAATATTTTAATCTAAATATTGTCGTAAAATTAGTGATAATAATGTTACTTATTTTGTGGACGATGTAAATAATAGTTGTATATAATTACGCTGCCCGAATATTTTTATAGTGGCCGTGTATTTGTACATAGAGCTATGTACTATGTAAGTTTTTACACGACTAGTTAGTATTTGTAAGTGCCATTTAGTCTGGCGCTAAATATTTTCTTGTTAATCTGTACTTTAATAATAATTGGTCAAGTGCGAGTCAGACTCGCGCACGAAGGGTTCCGTACCATTATCTATGCAACATAAGGCAACGTTATTAGTATCGAGCAAGAAACGGTAAAAAATCATGTTTGTTGTATGGGAGCCCCCCTTAAATATTTATTTTATTTTATTTTTAGTATTTGTTGTTATAGCGGCAATAGAAATACATCATCTGTGAAAATTTCAACTGTCTAGCTATCACCGTTCTTGAGATACTGGGTACGGAACCCTAAAAATCATGTTTGTTGTATGGGAGCCCCCCTTAAATATTTATTTTATTTTATTTTTAGTATTTGTTGTTATAGCGGCAATAGAAATACATCATCTGTGAAAATTTCAACTGTCTAGCTATCACCGTTCTTGAGATACTGGGTACGGAATCCAAAAAATCATGTTTGTTGTATGGGAGCCCCCCTTAAATATTTATTTTATTTTATTTTTAGTATTTGTTGTTATAGCGGCAATAGAAATACATCATCTGTGAAAATTTCAACTGTCTAGCTATCACCGTTCTTGAGATACTGGGTACGGAATCCAAAAAATCATGTTTGTTGTATGGGAGCCCCCCTTAAATATTTATTTTATTTTATTTTTAGTATTTGTTGTTATAGCGGCAATAGAAATACATCATCTGTGAAAATTTCAACTCTCTAGCTATCACCGTTCTTGAGATACAGCCTGGTGACAGACGGACGGACGGACGGACGGACGGACGGACAGCGAAGTCTCAGTAATAGGGTCCCGTTTTTACCCTTTGGGTACGGAACCCTAAAAACTGTGGAACCTGAAATTCTTTTTATGTAGCTACAAACTGCCTACGACTTGCTACGCTTTGAAATTTAATCATTAACGCACCCCTTTACGCATTAAAAAGAAGCCTCATTCATTACCTTAGAGTATTGATCCGATAGGAGTTGACATTACAAGGCGGGCGGCCTTCACTGAAAAAGTTACGAGAACAATGATCATACTCGTGTACGAACACTGTCGTGACTTTGTGCGTGTGAGGGAATATTAGTGATCGAAGGTGTGAGGCGATTTTGGGTTCAGCGTGCGTGCGTGCGTAGCGACCGATAAAGTGACACTAGTGTTTGTGTACACTAGCGATGAGCATTGAATTAACGAACTAGTTGACCGCTCGTCAATGTTTCAATGGTTAACCGTTTCGGAATCAACTAGTTGAATTTAATGATGTCATTGAATTCAATGTTCAGTTTTTTTCAATGTTCGTTTTTTTCAATGTTTATGAGTTAAACATTGATTTCAATGTTCAGTTTTTTTCAATGGTCGTTTCTTTTAATGTTTAACGCGTTCAATGCTGAATAATTTGCGAATTTATAGCCAATGCTAAGAAAAAAGTCATTCGCCCAGTGCTGAAAACGCGTATGTGCGTTCAAAAAATTTTTCGCGTAGTGCTAAGAACGCTTATAAGCGTTCATAGAAAACTCGCGTAGTGCGGCTGGACGCTATAGCGCGTTGTCTTTTACCTTCCCGCAGTGCGGCCGACGCTTATGTGCGTTCGGTAACTTTCGAGTTTTATGACTGTCATATAACCTCCGATAAGTCATTATGAATAAGACCATTAGTCTATAACAAACAGTTTTTTTACAGGCAAGATCAGTTAACATTGCTGAATTGAGTTATCGACACTTAACAAAATTCATTTTTAGTTAAGTTTAGTTTAGTTGTACGCGTAGAATTGATACCATTGTTCATTAACAGTTACTAAAAAGACGAACATATTAAAATACTTTACGATTTATTTTTTATTTTTCAACATGAATGAAATAGCAAATTATGTACTGCTAAATTTATTATCCCGATGTTAGCTGCTTTACTAGCTGTTGCAAAGTGTTGATGAAATATTATTTATACGTTTATTTAGATAACGTTAACTACAAAAGTACAGTTTAATTTCTGTGGGTAGGTAAATATTTCTACCTGTACCTATAATATGTAACATCTGATAAAACAGTTTTAAAACAATTGAAACCTTAGGATATTAAAATTATATTTAACATTATTAATTTTATTCCTAAAACGGGAAAAAATATTTAGTTAGTGTAGCCATATTTCGAAACTATTATTGTGGAAAAAGATACAATTTTATTTGATATTAAGAGGTAATTGTTATTTTTTTTACCAATATTTTAATCTAAATATTGTCGTAAAATTAGTGATAATAATGTTACTTATTTTGTGGACGATGTAAATAATAGTTGTATATAATTACGCTGCCCGAATATTTTTATAGTGGCCGTGTATTTGTACATAGAGCTATGTACTATGTAAGTTTTTACACGACTAGTTAGTATTTGTAAGTGCCATTTAGTCTGGCGCTAAATATTTTCTTGTTAATCTGTACTTTAATAAAAACTGTGGAACCTGAAATTCTTTTTATGTAGCTACAAACTGCCTACGACTTGCTACGCTTTGAAATTTAATCATTAACGCACCCCTTTACGCATTAAAAAGAAGCCTCATTCATTACCTTAGAGTATTGATCCGATAGGAGTTGACATTACAAGGCGGGCGGCCTTCACTGAAAAAGTTACGAGAACAATGATCATACTCGTGTACGAACACTGTCGTGACTTTGTGCGTGTGAGGGAATATTAGTGATCGAAGGTGTGAGGCGATTTTGGGTTCAGCGTGCGTGCGTGCGTAGCGACCGATAAAGTGACACTAGTGTTTGTGTACACTAGCGATGAGCATTGAATTAACGAACTAGTTGACCGCTCGTCAATGTTTCAATGGTTAACCGTTTCGGAATCAACTAGTTGAATTTAATGATGTCATTGAATTCAATGTTCAGTTTTTTTCAATGTTCGTTTTTTTCAATGTTTATGAGTTAAACATTGATTTCAATGTTCAGTTTTTTTCAATGGTCGTTTCTTTTAATGTTTAACGCGTTCAATGCTGAATAATTTGCGAATTTATAGCCAATGCTAAGAAAAAAGTCATTCGCCCAGTGCTGAAAACGCGTATGTGCGTTCAAAAAATTTTTCGCGTAGTGCTAAGAACGCTTATAAGCGTTCATAGAAAACTCGCGTAGTGCGGCTGGACGCTATAGCGCGTTGTCTTTTACCTTCCCGCAGTGCGGCCGACGCTTATGTGCGTTCGGTAACTTTCGAGTTTTATGACTGTCATATAACAATTACGGGTCATATAAAGGTGTTGGATGGATAAAGGTGCTTCCACACTAGTGTTTATTTGTAAGAGATTTTGTGAAGTTTACGCCATAATATACCTTCGTTCGGTTTTGTTAAAATAGTAAGTTATACCTTAATAAAACAGTAATAGTAAAGGTACCTTCTCCCGAAAGCCCTTTTATTCTTAATTTTTTTTATTTACGACACTTCGCCCGCCTCGTAATAGACACCATTTATAAATAGACTAAAACTACCTATTACTTTAGTTAAAAGAGCGAGTCATAATAAAATTATTTCAATAATCTATTGTACTAAATTAGGTTATTGTAGACGGGCTTCGTGGCGTAGTGGTTCATGTACTGGACTGCCGTTCACAAGGTCGCGGGTTCGATTCCCGCTTGGGACAATTATTTGTGTGATATTCATAAATGTCATACAAATGTTTGTACTACGTCTGGGTGTTTTCTATGTATTTTAAGTATGTATTTACAAAAGAAAAGTAGTATATGTATTATATCCGTATTCTGGTACCCATAACACAAGCATAATAAGCTTAGCTTGGGACCAGAGGACGATGTGGAAATGTCCATGAATATATATTTATTGTTGTCGTCGCCGCAAGATTCGTAGCAGAAACCTGACTAGTGTGTAGTCTCCTTTACAATTCCACATTTTACGACCGCTTCGAAACAATAGACACCCAGAATACACGCTATAAACGCACAGGTGCGGCGCACCTCGCTTGCCTACAGATTTTTTTTTGTATGGACGCGTATACGCGTCGGCCCGCACTTGGTGAAGATCAGAAAAACGCGCATAAGCGTTAGCCGCACTGAACGTATTAAGAGTTAAACATTGAATTCAATGTTCAGTTTTTTTCAATGTTAAATTTTTTTCAATGTACGTTTCTTTCAATGTATATGAGTTAAGAAACTGTTTTGCCTTGCTTTATCGTTTCTTTAACTGTGGTTTCTTTTAACATATTTAAATCAAAGAAATTATACTTCTTAAAATGAAAGATCGTAAGCGACTGTTATGATATAGGTACAATAGTGAACTTTAAAATTACTTATTTAAGAGATATTTTCCTAAATAATAATGTTATGAATCACAGGTGACGCATTGAGATTACAAGTGTCACCACCCCATTTCTCCCAAGGATGCTGTAAAAGTTAGCTAAGGAATATTGCACACAGATAACATCTTCTGTGAAAGGTGAAAGACGGAAAACTCAAAAACGAGACAGTCCTGACAGTCCTCCGTGTGGTGACGGATTAAGAATACTGGTGTCACCACCCCATTTCCTTCCCAGGGTTTTGTAAAAACCAGCTAAGGAATATTTTACACAGATAACATCAACTGTGAAAAACGGAAAACTCGAAATACTGGAATTCTGGTGTCACCACCCCATTTCCTCACCAGGGTTTTGTAAAAACCAGCTGAGGAATATTGTACCTACACAGATAACATCAACTGTGAAAGACGGAAAACTCGAAATACTGGAATACTGGTGTCACCACCCCATTTCCTCACCAGGGTTTTGTAAAAACCAGCTAAGGAATATTGTACCTACACAGATAACATCAACTGTGAAAGACGGAAAACTCGAAATACTGGAATACTGGTGTCACCACCCCATTTCCTTACCAGGGTTTTGTAAAAACCAGCTAAGGAATATTGTACCTACACAGATAACATCAACTGTGAAAGACGGAAAACTCGAAATACTGGAATACTGGTGTCACCACCCCATTTCCTCACCAGGGTTTTGTAAAAACCAGCTAAGGAATATTGTACCTACACAGATAACATCAACTGTGAAAGACGGAAAACTCGAAATACTGGAATACTGGTGTCACCACCCCATTTCCTTACCAGGGTTTTGTAAAAACCAGCTAAGGAATATTGTACCTACACAGATAACATCAACTGTGAAAGACGGAAAACTCGAAATACTGGTGTCACCACCCCATTTCCTTCCCAGGGTTTTGTAAAAACCAGCTAAGGAATATTGTACACAGATAACATCAACTGTGAAAAACGGAAAACTCGAAATACTGGAATTCTGGTGTCACCACCCCATTTCCTCACCAGGGTTTTGTGAAAAACAGGTAAGGAATATTGTACCTACACAGATAACATCAACTGTGAAAGACGGAAAACTCGAAATATTGGAATACTGGTGTCACCACCCCATTTCCTCACCAGGGTTTTGTACAAAACCAGCTAAGGGATATTGTACCTACACAGATAACATCAACTGTGAAAGACGGAAATCTCGAAATACTGGAATACTGGTGTCACCACCCCATTTCCTCACCAGGGTTTTGTAAAAACAAGCTAAGGAATATTGTACCTACACAGATAACATCAACTGTGAAAGACGGAAAACTCGAAATACTGGAATACTGTGTCACCACCCCATTTCCTTACCAGGGTTTTGTAAAAACCAGCTAAGGAATATTGTACCTACACAGATAACATCAACTGTGAAAGACGGAAAACTCGAAATACTGGTGTCACCACCCCATTTCCTTCCCAAGGTTTTGTAAAAACCAGCTAAGGAATATTGTACACAGATAACATCAACTGTGAAAGACGGAAAACTCGAAATACTGGAATACTGTGTCACCACCCCATTTCCTTACCAGGGTTTTGTAAAAACCAGCTAAGGAATATTGTACCTACACAGATAACATCAACTGTGAAAGACGGAAAACTCGAAATACTGGAATACTGGTGTCACCACCCCATTTCCTCACCAGGGTTTTGTAAAAACCAGCTAAGGAATATTGTACCTACACAGATAACATCAACTGTGAAAGACGGAAAACTCGAAATACTGGAATACTGGTGTCACCACCCCATTTCCTTACCAGGGTTTTGTAAAAACCAGCTAAGGAATATTGTACCTACACAGATAACATCAACTGTGAAAGACGGAAAACTCGAAATACTGGTGTCACCACCCCATTTCCTTCCCAGGGTTTTGTAAAAACCAGCTAAGGAATATTGTACACAGATAACATCAACTGTGAAAAACGGAAAACTCGAAATACTGGAATTCTGGTGTCACCACCCCATTTCCTCACCAGGGTTTTGTGAAAAACAGGTAAGGAATATTGTACCTACACAGATAACATCAACTGTGAAAGACGGAAAACTCGAAATATTGGAATACTGGTGTCACCACCCCATTTCCTCACCAGGGTTTTGTACAAAACCAGCTAAGGGATATTGTACCTACACAGATAACATCAACTGTGAAAGACGGAAATCTCGAAATACTGGAATACTGGTGTCACCACCCCATTTCCTCACCAGGGTTTTGTAAAAACAAGCTAAGGAATATTGTACCTACACAGATAACATCAACTGTGAAAGACGGAAAACTCGAAATACTGGAATACTGTGTCACCACCCCATTTCCTTACCAGGGTTTTGTAAAAACCAGCTAAGGAATATTGTACCTACACAGATAACATCAACTGTGAAAGACGGAAAACTCGAAATACTGGTGTCACCACCCCATTTCCTTCCCAAGGTTTTGTAAAAACCAGCTAAGGAATATCGTACACAGATAACATCAACTGTGAAAGACGGAAAACTCGAAATACTGGAATACTGGTGTCACCACCCCATTTCCTCACCAGGGTTTTGTAAAAACCAGCTAAGGAATATTGTACCTACACAGATAACATCAACTGTGAAAAACGGAAAACTCGAAATACTGGAATTCTGGTGTCACCACCCCATTTCCTCACCAGGGTTTTGTGAAAAACAGGTAAGGAAAAACAAACCGGGTGCCAACACGTCTGGTCAGCGTGGCATATTTTTTTTTTTTTTTTTTTTTTTTTAACGCGTAAATTTGTTGATGAAATTAACTAGTTCGTCAACTAGTTGACGAACTCCAATTAACGTTAACGTTTCGTTAACGGAAAATCTGTTAACGACCCACCCCTAGTGTACACACACCTCGGCACTCCGTCGACGCGGCAGTATTTTTGTCAAAGAAAACAGGTGCTCAAGTCCACTATTTTGGAACAATTGTCATACCGGCACAATACCGGCACGATACCGTTGCAATTGAAGTCAAATATCCGTAGTCTGCTATATGCCGTCATAACGGTCTTTCAATGGTAATAGAATTGTCGATCTCTTTTATCTATGCATTGAATTTTCGGTCTCTTTTATCTATGGATTGTGTTAGAATGGTATGTATGTGTTGCCGTTTTTAAAAAATGCGTTAGTTGAAGTGATTTTCGAAAAACTACTAATAAATTTAAACATTTAATCATGCTAGACTTCGTTTAAATATATTTGTACATACTATTTATTAGTATAAAAAGCAATGTGAAGTTTAGGAGATTAGTAAATTGCAATAAATTACAAAGAACAATTTCTAATATTTCTATCTATCTATTTTTTATTTATGGCAATCTGTCGACACAGGACAATTTAAAAATATTACTGTCAAATTCAAAATAGCAGACTACCGAAACATTTCAGTCATTGAATTGCAATTGTGAAGCAGTAGTGTACGAGACTAGCAATTTATGTCACTTTGACAATTGTAAGTCAATGATGAAGTCGTTACGACGAGACAATAATAGTAGACTACCAAAAACTTTACAATTGCACCATAATGGTACAATAATGGTACAGTTGTGACACCGTTGAAATACCCGACTCAGGGCCCAGGGCCCTGAGTCGGGTATTTCAACGGTCTCACAACTGTACCATTATTGTACCATTATGGTGCAATAGTAGTTTTTGGTAGTCTACTATTAATGTGTCGTCATAACGACTTCATCATTGTCTTACAATTGTCAAAGTGACATAAATTGCTAGTCTCGTACACAATTGCTTCACAATTGCAATTCAATGACTGAAATGTTTCGGTAGTCTGCTATTTTGAATTTGACAGTAATATTTTTAAATTGTCCTGTGTCGACAGATTGCCATAAATAAAAAATAGATAGATAGAAATATTAGAAATTGTTCTTTGTAATTTATTGCAATTTACTAATCTCCTAAACTTCACATTGCTTTTTATACTAATAAATAGTATGTACAAATATATCTAAACGAAGTCTAGCATGATTAAATGTTTAAATTTATTAGTAGTTTTTCGAAAATCACTTAAACTAACGCATTTTTTAAAAACGGCAACTCATACATACCGTTCTAACACAATCCATAGATAAAAGAGACCGAAAATTCAATGCATAGTTATAAGAGATCGACATTTCTATTACCATTGAACGACCGTTATGACGGCATATAGCAGACTACGGATATTTGACTTCAATTGCAACGGTATCGTGCCGGTATTGTGCCGGTATGACAATTGTTTCAAAATAGTAGACTTGAGCACCTGCTGTATTAAAACAGCTCCTCTTGATTGAGTTGAGGAGATTATTATTTATATTTTTAATCTCCATGGTAGGGATAGGAGTTCATTATATGCAAAGTAGTAGTAGAGTGGAGCAATTTATATAGTTTACAAGATTGAAGAATAATAGGCTAGTGCAGATAGCTTTAAAAATAATAAAAAGTGAAAAAAAATAATAGTAGGATGAAACCCATTAGAAATGGAGGATAATGTTATAATAACATTATGTTTAGTGTAATTCAAAGTTCAAAAAACGTATAAACAAATGAAACCCAACATGTATAAAAATTGGTCAAGTGCGAGTCGGACTCGCGCACGAAGGGTTCCGTACCATTATCTATGCAACATAAGGCAACGTTATTAGTATCGAGCAAGAAACGGTAAAAAAATCATGTTTGTTGTATGGGAGCCCCCCTTAAATATTTATTTTATTTTATTTTTAGTATTTGTTGTTATAGCGGCAATAGAAATACATCATCTGTGAAAATTTCAACTCTCTAGCTATCACCGTTCTTGAGATACAGCCTGGTGACAGACGGACGGACAGCGAAGTCTCAGTAATAGGGTCCCGTTTTTACCCTTTGGGTACGGAACCCTAAAAAAGTCATTGTTTATACCACGAAGTATAGATACAAGGAGTCCGAACGTAATGTTGAACGAATGGTCTCAATTTAAGGGACAGATTTTTTGCCGGTAGAGCGCGCCATTTTTCAAGAAGTACTCGTTTGAACTATTGACACCTGTGGAAAAAAATATTCTGAGAAACGTGGAGTTAAATATAAGTTTTAGGAAATTTTTAGAAATTTTTCGAGTGCTTTAAACCCAACAATACAGAGAAGGTCAAGAGATATTCTGATATTCTATGATAGCATCGGTACGTCCTGGGCCCTGAGTCGGGTATTTCAACGGTGTCACAACTGTACCATTATTGTACCATTATGGTGCAATAGTAAAGATTTTGGTAGTCTACTATTATTGTGTCGTCATAACGACTTCATCATTGTCTTACAATTGTCAAAGTGACATAAATTGCTAGTCTCGTACACAACTGCTTCACAATTGCAATTCAATGACTGAAATGTTTCGGTAGTCTGCTATTTTGAATTTGACAGTAATATTTTTAAATTGTCCTGTGTCGACAGATTGCCATAAATAAAAAATAGATAGATAGAAATATTAGAAATTGTTCTTTGTAATTTATTGCAATTTACTAATCTCCTAAACTTCACATTGCTTTTTATACTAATAAATAGTATGTACAAATATATTTAAACGAATTCTAGCATGATTAAATGTTTAAATTTATTAGTAGTTTTTCGAAAATCACGTCAACTAACGCATTTTTTAAAAACGGCAACACATACATACCATTCTAACACAATCCATAGATAAAAGAGACCGAAAATTCAATGCATAGATAAAAGAGATCGACAATTCTATTACCATTGAACGACCGTTATGACGGCATATAGCAGACTACGGATATTTGACTTCAATTGCAACGGTATCGTGCCGGTATTGTGCCGGTATGACAATTGTTCCAAAATAGTGGACTTGAGCACCTGAATACTTGCGCAGCCAGTGGCAGAAAATAGAACTATGATCTGGGTTTATTATTGTGTACACGAAATATTATGGAAAAGCCTATACCGTTCGGACTCCTTGTATCTATACTTCGTGGTTTATACCTTCATCCATACTTATATTTATTTATTTTTTAACACAGCTTGAATTAACTTTGAATATTTCCAAAAAAACTCCGACGAAAAGAAAGCCTTAAATTTTTTTTTTTAACTATAAATAATATTACTAACGATAATATATAAATAAAATTTCAATCAATGCCAATTTAAAGAAAAAATACTTGTTAATTTTCTGTCGCTGAAGTTGGTATGGATTGCACGCATAACTTTTGAGAGTGCTCGATTGTGCGATGCGATGCTGTAATTGGAACACTCAACGTTGAGCATTGTGCCGCATAATGCGCTATTGTGCTCTGATTGGAAAACGGGGATAGAAGCTAGGTACTTCAAAGTACTCTGTGCTTTACTCTACTCTGATTCGTGTTTTGACGTTTTAGTCTGACAGAACATGGAGACTAAAAGAAATAAAAAAATCATGTTTGTTGTATGGGAGCCCCCCTTAAATATTTATTTTATTTTATTTTTAGTATTTGTTGTTATAGCGGCAATAGAAATACATCATCTGTGAAAATTTCAACTCTCTAGCTATCACCGTTCTTGAGATACAGCCTGGTGACAGACGGACGGACAGACGGACGGACGGACAGCGAAGTCTCAGTAATAGGGTCCCGTTTTTACCCTTTGGGTACGGAACCCTAAAAATGATAGGAAAAATAATTTACAGGCGATCTGAGGTCGGGAAGGGGATGTAGGGAGGGTTTTAAGGGTAAAAAATGTTTTTTCTCGATTTCCGGCAAAACTAATAGTCCTATGGAAAAAAGTCGGAAGGCAAAGTTGTAGGTAATAAAAAGATCTAAAACTTTTGTATTCTCACTTTATTCACATAACCTTAAATTTATGTGAAAAATTCAAAAAAACAAGTTTTGGGATTTTTATTTTTATCTTTTACAAAAATGTTTTTTCATTAACGAAATTTGGTGAAAACTTACCTTTTTATGGCCTAAATACGCTGTAATTTATTTAATTAGAAATATTTGTTTTTTCACCTTATTTTGAATTAATATCGAAAAAGCACCCTAATTTTCAATCGAAAATTCACCTGTCAAAATATAAGCGTATCTCTACTTTCCGATGGTGAAAAAAAAAATGTTACTATAGAAAATCTTTTCAGAAAATGCACTAAAATATCATACAATTTTAATCTTAAGGTTATATGTTACGTTAAGCATACTATTTTTAAAGAAAATAGTACTATTTTTATGTTCGAGTTGATTGATACAGATAATAATAGAGATCAATCAATCAACTCAAACATAAAAATAGTAATATTTTCTTTATCTACCATAAATCTATCTTCTAATCTACCTTAAGATTAAAATTGCATGATATTTTAGTGCATTTTCTGAAAAGATTTTCTATAGTAACATATATATTTTTTTTACCATCGGAAAGAAGAGATTTTAATGAACAGGAAGCATAATTTTTTTTTAAAAACGCTGATATTTTGACAGGTGAATTTTCGATTGAAAATTAGGGTGCTTTTTCGACATTAATTCAAAATAAGGTGAAAAACAAATATTTCTAATCAAATAAATTACAGCGTATTTAGGACATATAAAGGTAAGTTTTCACCAAATTTCGTCACAGAAAAAAATTTTTTGTAAAAGATAAAAATAAAAAACCAAAAACTTGGTTTTTTGAATTTTTCACATAATTTTGAGGTTATGTGAATAAAGTGTGAATACAAAAGTTTTAGATCTTTTTATTACCTACAACTTTGCCTTTCGACTTTTTTCCATAGGACTATTAGTTTTGCCGGAAATCGAGAAAAACTATTTTTTACCCTTAAAACCCCCCTCCATCCCCTTCCCGACCTCAGATCGCCCGTAAAATATTTTTCCTATCATTTTTATAATATTCTCCTCCATTTCTAATGGGTTTCATCCTTCTATTATTTGTTTTTGTTTTAATAATTATCGGCACTGGTCTATAAGGCCCAAAATGCGTTTTAAATTTATGAACATAATCATCCGATGACAATTTTGAGTAGTGAATCAATCCCCGTTTTCCAATTACAGCACAAGAGCGCATTATGCGGCACAATGCTCAACGTTGAGTGTTCCAACTACAGCAACGCATCGCACGATCTAGCTCTCTCAAAAGTGATGCGTGCAATCCATACCACCTTCAGCGACAGAAAATTAACAAGTATTTTTTCTTTAAATTGGCAATGATTGAAATTTTATTTATATATTATCGTTAGTAATATTATTTATTGTAAAAAACATTTAAGGCTTTCTTTTCGTCGGAGTTTTCTGGAAATATTCAAAGTTAATTCAAGCTGTGTCAAAAAATAAATAAATATAAGTATAGATGAAGGTATACCCCGTTTTCCAATGGCAGAGCATAATGCGACTCAGTGCCGCACAATGCTGACGCTTAATTGGAACGTGAATTAGTTTTAATATACGCCAGCAGAGTGCGCTAAGTTCGATGTTGAAAAAAAAATTCTAAAATAAACATTGTATTCACATTATATGTGTGAAATACAAAAAAAGTCTCTGCCATTGGAAAACGGGGTGGATTTTCGTTTTCTTTTTTAATGTACTTCTATCTACTCTGTGGTACACTGTGAAAAAAAATTAGCCTGTGGTCTATGCTCGCATAAATTTTACAATTTCGTTTATTTGTTGAATTTCATGAATTGCCTTGGGAATTTAGAAATAATAACTATAAAAACAATACATTACAATGGCTCTCTATTGTGCAAGTAAGTATATTGTTAAAGAGTTTGGTATAAATCAATTTAAACAAGTGATTTCGAGTAGGCGCGTATACCGGTTGCTTCTAGTTAATCGCTCCTAATTTTGTAAACTTACGATGTTTCAATATACACAGACTGCAATTAATTAATGAAGTAATAGCTAGAAATACGAGTGAATTAAATACACGAATAGTGTTACAAAAAATAATTCATAACCTAACTTTGCACTTTTAGTATCAAATGAGGTGCCTGAAGTTCCCGTAGTGTCCCCGTCTTCTGGAGCAGTATTTGAAAAACGGATTGTTGAGAAATATATAATAGAGAATGGAGTTGACCCTATTTCTGGAAAGGAGTTGAGAGTTGAAGATCTTATTGAAGTTAAAAGTAAGTAGAGTTCAACACAATTATAATTATCTTATTTATTACGATAAAAAGCTAAATAATTTTCGTTCTTGTTTGTATGAACACTCATGTTCATATTGTATAGAGCTTTTTTTGTATGTATTAAAACTATCCTAGTTATAAAGATTATTAAATGAATAAATCATTACTGCATCTGTGTTCTTTAACTAGGATTTAACTATATCGGAGACTAAATGTATAAACATTTAGTGTTGACTTTTTGAAGTGCATAGAGCTTACAGGGTAGAGAGTAGGTAGGTAGGTACATAGTTAATATCTGGAATATGTTTGTTCCTTGGATCAACTCAACTTACTTTTGTAACATTCAGGCAATGGCGACTTGCATATTGTAAAGAACTGTTCCATTTTAAAATATATAATGATATTACTCTTAAATATTAATAAAGAATACTACAAAAATATGATATAATAAATACAATTCGTTGCCAGCACCACCAATAGTGAAGCCCAAGCCACCAAGTGCTACTTCTATACCTGCCACACTGAAGAGTATGCAAGATGAGTGGGATGCTTTAATGCTACATGCATTCACTCAGCGCCAGCAGCTGCAAACAGCTAGACAGGTTGGTATCAATTATTATTTTGATCTTGATCTCATCAATCAGTTGTGGAGAAGGCTTTTGTTCAGGATTTGGATCGTTATGCACTGAGGAGAAAAGGTTTAGAAAAAAATAGTACACATTTCACTAGCAGAGGACAGTTGTTGAATTTAATGGTAATAATTATGATAAAAAATTTATCAATTTTTATAATGTTGTGAACAGGAATTAAGTCACGCTCTATACCAGCATGACGCGGCATGTCGTGTGATTGCTCGTCTCACCAAGGAGGTGACGGCTGCTAGAGAGGCTCTCGCTACTCTCAAACCACAGGCCGGCATTGTGGCACCTCAGACCACACACCAGGTTAATACATTCATTTTAATATATCATAATGATGTTTTTATGCTGGTAGTTTTCATAGAATAATGAGATTATTATTCGTTATGTTAATTGCCGTAAATTGTTTCATGAAGTTATTTCAATCTAAAAGCTACAATAGTCTATTTTAACAAGTTTTCAGTTAGCTATACTATTTTTGTTATTCATTCAGGTGGAGGCGGGTGCTGCTGGCGGTGGTGGTGCAGCCCCAGTGGGTATGTCTGCGGAAGTGGTGTCTCGTCTACAGGAGCGCGCCACTGCCTTGACTCAGGAGCGCAAGCGTCGCGGCCGCACCGTGCCCGAGGGACTGCTGGCGCCAGACCAGATACGAGCTTTCCTCACACTCGCATCACATCCTGTTAGTATTGTACTATACAAACAACTACAAACCCACTCATATTGTAAACAAATACAAACTTAATATCATTGCAATTGACTGAACATTCACGAACACTGCAATTAACTGTACATTCACTAACACTGTAATTAGTTGTACATTCAGTAACATTGAAATAAACTGTATATTCAGTGACACTGCAATTAACAGTACATTCAGTGACACTGCAATTAACAGTACATTCAGTGACACTGCAATTAACAGTACATTCAGTGACACTCCAATTAACTGTACATTTAGTGACACTGCAATTAACGGTACATTCTGTGACACTGTAATTAATTGTACATTCACTAACATTGCAATTAGTTGTACATTCAGTAACACTGCAATTTACTGTACATTTGATAACATTGAAATAAACTGTATATTCAGTGACATTTCAATTAACAGTACATTCAGTGACACTTCAATTAACAGTACATTCAGTGACACTGCAATTAACAGTACATTCAGTGACACTGCAATTAACTGTACATTTAGTGACACTGCAATTAACGGTACATTCTGTGACACTGTAATTAATTGTACATTCACTAACATTGCAATTAGTTGTACATTCAGTAACACTGCAATTTACTGTACATTTGATAACATTGAAATAAACTGTATATTCAGTGACACTTCAATTAACAGTACATTCAGTGACACTTCAATTAACAGTACATTCAGTGACACTGCAATTAACAGTACATTCAGTGACACTGCAATTAACTGTACATTTAGTGACACTGTAATTAACGGTACATTCTGTGACACTGTAATTAATTGTACATTCACTAACACTGCAATTAATTAATTATATTGTTATTTAATATTGTACTTACAGGGTCTTCACTCTGCCAGTATTCCTGGTATCTTGGCTCTGGACATCAACCCATCAGACCACAGCAAGCTGTTGACTGGTGGTAATGATCGTAATGCAACTGTCTTCAACAAAGACACAGAACAAGTGGTTGCTATTCTCAAGGGGCACACCAAGAAGGTCACAAGGGTCATATATCATCCAGATGAGGACACTGTTATTACAGCATCTCCAGATCATACTATTCGTATATGGAATGTGCCAACGTAAGTCATTTTATGTATTTTTGTACTTATATTTTTTTTAAATATGACTTAAGATAGCCTAAATTTGGAATTAATTATCGTATTTTTAAAAATGTCGTCATTAATTGAATAATATTTTGTTTAGGTCTCAAACCACCGTTATCCTGCGCTCTCACGAAGGTCCTGTCACTGGTCTCTCGCTGCATCCTACAGGAGATTATGTACTATCTACCTCCACTGACCAACACTGGGCATTCTCTGATATACGTACAGGAACTCTACTAACCAAAGTGAGCGAGTTCTCCGGTGTCAGTCTCACTACAGCACAGTTCCATCCTGATGGTCTCATCTTCGGTACTGGTACTGAAAACTCTCAAGTAAAAATTTGGGATTTGAAGGAACAGAGTAATGTTGCCAACTTCACTGGACATGTTGGACCGGTCACTTCAATTTCATTCTCAGAAAACGGTTATTATTTAGCCACAGCGGCGGAAGACGCATGTGTGAAACTATGGGATTTGCGTAAACTGAAGAACTTTAAGACTATTCAGCTCGAAGAAGGTTATGCTATTAAGGAGTTATGTTTTGACCAGAGTGGTACGTACTTGGCTATAGCTGGCACAGATGTGAGAGTCTACTTATGTAGGCAGTGGCAAGAACTGAAGGTATTTAATGACCACACTGCATCTGCAACCGGTGTTAGGTTTGGTAAGAATGCACATTACATTGCATCCACAAGTATGGACAGAACACTTAAATTGTATGGAATAGAATAATTACATACTAGTCTAGATTTTAATTTGAAGGTAGCAATATGGAATAAGCTTGCATTAAAAGAAGTGTTATTATTATTACTTTAGCTCTTAAGTGATTAAATACAATTAAAAGTTAATAAAAACTAAGTAGTTTTATTTTATAACTTCTAACTTTTTCCAAATACATAAATAGGTAATTTTCATAATGCTACCTTTGTTAGACTTACATAGTTGATATGTATTTAAGAAATATTTTTAATTTTACGATATACAAAAACAGTGATTTCATTATAGAATTTACAGTGGCGTTGAGAATATCTTGGTGGTATCTACAATACAAGCTTAGTTTGAGACTAGATGACAAGTGAAGTGACTGGAAATAAATAATTCCGTAAAAGATTTTTTTTTAAATATGATGTATTGTTATTATACATTACCTTTAATTTAGATTTAATATGAAGGGTGAAAAGCCATCTAAATGTTCAGTGGTTCAAGAGGATGGAATCTTTGTATAATTTGTTAGGGTTTGGTTTCTAAATAGCAGGCGTACGAAGTTGCGGGCAACATCTAGTTCACTATAAATGCCTACTTTTAATGAGTTAAGAGTTATTTCTTCAAAAATTATGTGTAGTAATTAATTTAGTTTATGTATATTAAAATGTAGGTTTTGTATAATTCAGTAATTGGTTAGTTTAGTTAAATAGGCGGATGAAATAGCCACTTTGAATGTAAAAAACATCAGCTCAGAACTCCCAGACATAATGTATATGGTATACGTAATCCGCCTTGGCTTTGCGCGGGTATATAATGGATAGTGTAGCTTACCAACAGTGAAAGGTTTTTGTTAAATCGGTCCCGTACTTTCAGTCAATTCGTTTCAAAAAGACACGATTCTTTCTCTATTAATATAGAAAAAACCGTGTATTTATATAGATACAGAAATTTTAATACAATATAGATTAAAAATTGATATATATACTATGATTATTCAATTCAAAAGAAATTTTATTACGAAAATAGAAAACACCACTTTTTTTCATTTTTATTGAGGACTTGGTTATAACTTCTACTCTAGTATAGTTACGTCTGGGGATACCGGGCTCTTACTATAATTAATATCTTTTCAAAATATAAATTCCTACTAATTTCTTCTCAAATAATTACCTTATCTATATTTTTTAATAATATTATTTGTAAGAGTGCAAAATACTGACTGAAATTGACAATGTTGTTTCATTTCTTTTAAATAAAGATGGTTGATCTTAAACAAGGTATTATTATTTTTGCAGTGCAATTTCCTCCATCTTGTCAGTAAATATTTGAGCACACTACCTGCAGCTTTTCTGAGATTATAAAATATCCACTGAGTTACAAAATAACGTTATTTTCGCCACACAATATTTTACATGTGAGAAAGCAAGTAGTTACCTACATAATATGTAGGTAAGTACTTGCTTTCTCACATGTAAAATATTATTTTGCTTTTTTACTTTCTTTTTCATACAATTGATAGGTTTTCGGAGACTTGAGGCCTGGGTATGTCTTAAATTTCATTGTAACAAATATTATTATTTTATATATTTTACAAAAACGACAGCGGTCCAGCATCACGTATATTTTATTTTCAAATTTACAATTAACCCTCCCGTCACAACATAATTACTTCGATATACAATAATATATACACTTATAATTACAGGAATATTACGTAGTCTACCATTACGTCTTTACGACCAACATTATAGTTCCTGTTTCTTTCAGTAGCGGTGCCGCCATCTAGCGGGCGTAATAAATAATTGAGTTCATTAAAACGTATACGTAATCGTATTAGTTAGGTTTCAAACAAATACGGTGTTAAAACCACTAACGTCGTTACTCATCACTGTATCAATCAAATTACCCTACTGCAGTTACCATTGCAGTCCTGCTGGACATAGGCTTCATCCAATTTACTACACTCTACACGGTTCCCAGATTCTTGTTCTGTCCCACCCTGGTATTCCCTTAAAGTCAGGCCACGACTGTTGATAGGCACCACACCTTAATTCATTTTATGTTTAAAGAGCCACTTTAGAAGTGGTCTGCTCTATCAGCAATCAATTCTTTGATAACATGGCTAGACCACTATGTGATCTTTAGCTTTATGACTGATAACCTCATTAAGGAGTTAATCGAAGAGACTGAGCCTTAAGAGGGTACTGTACTCCTAATTTAGGTATTTGCCTTAGGTATTGCTATACCTATTCCCGAGCACCGTGCTGAAAGGGACAAATATAGCTGTAGCAGATTTTACCTACAAATTCTTTGAAAAAAAGACGTTTTGTACTTCCCTTTTTTCTTCGCGAAAGTTAAACCGATTTTGTTGTTGTTTTTGATTGTTTTTACGCTACATTATTGATTAAGAGTATAACCATGCTTGTATCACTTTCTTTTTTGGTAAAACGTTACCAAATATGTGTGATAGACGCTGCAACTTTACCTAAAGATCTCCGAAAAAAACTGGATTTTCGGATGGTCATATTTCTTTTAGTTATTATGTATTGAAAAAAAGAAAGTGACAGCAGCATAGATATACTCTTCATCTATAATATAGCGTAAAAACAATTAAAATCGGTTTAACTTTCGCGAAGAAAAAAGTGAAGTACGATACCCATATTTTTGTATGGAGCATAATTTGGTATCGTGCCGTCTTAAGCCTTTACAACTTCATATTATTGTCATAGGTGTATGACAACTGTTAAATGAAGGTACCCTTAATGAAAGAAACAAGAGCTTAAGAAACCGGCTCCCTAGATGGTCTCGTTGTTTTACAATTTAAAATTATAATATGGTAAACATGACCAAAATTTATAATAGCCAAAAGCCACAAAATCAAAATGTCTAATCGATAATGTATGGGCGTAGCCATATTGGGTTCTGGTTCTTGCAAAAATGGATGCGAAAATAGAATTTAAAACTCACCATTTATATTTAAGAAACCAATACATTATTGTTCGATATTTGTATTGTAAAACATTCCCGATATCAAACCCTGGCTACGCCCATGCTATTGTGTAAACTTAACTATAAACCATAACACAAAACGACCTAAAAGTATGAACAGAAAGTTATTAACCCAAATACCAAATCTATAATGATTTAACAATAATGGCTAAAATTATCAATACAACGCACGCATTCACTGAGCATGGTGATTTTGTATTTTGAAGATTCCACAAAATGTTCAGGATCGTTAACAATTTATTAATCATGATTCATTTGCTTTAACGACAGTATAAAACAGTCAATTAGCTTAGTCCACACCGCAATCTAGGATCACATGGATCGTCCGGTGTGAATGCGCCCAATTACACTATGGGTCCAGTAATAATCTGCCGTTTCCTATTTTAGGTCATTCTGCATTTCTCATATTTGTTTACAGATTTTAGTATTTATGATATTAGGCTTTTAGCGTTGAGTATAGTTACCTATCATATTTAAGTATATTTCAAGACCTATACATACATAATAAAAATTATTAATAAAAGTTTGCACAAGTATTGCATAACACTTCGATATGAAATATGCAGTAATTTTTACACTCGCACATTACAATTTTATTAAAAAACCAATGAATGCCCAGATCCAATAATATAAGGTACTGTTCTAGAACAGAATTTAGTTTTGGCATAATTACAAACATGTTAGCTATCAAAGAATCTAGCCTACACCTGAATAAATATAAAAGAAGGCACCTAAAATGATTTAATGCTTATTTCACCTACAGTCTATTGGTCTTATTCATAATGACTTATCGGAGGTTTAAACGGAGATATAATAAACGTTTTAGCGTAAAAAGACTATTAAGAATAATCAGTTTTGACAATTTTCGCGAACCGATTTAAGCGAACTTAAACCTCCGATAAGTCATTATGAATAAGACCATTAATCTTTACCTAATTTAATTTTATAAAAAACATTAATTTATAACTAAATAACGAAATAAATCAAAATATAGCTAGGATAAATGGTTGTGGAGTAGAAAAAGAAATGGCCGCTTTCAACCAGACATTCACTATGGTCAATTTTTAAATGTGAAAAATGTTACTAAATTCCTCATCACTTTTTTTAAAATAGCAGAATTAACCTCTGGTTTCCAGCATTGAATATGGCATATTCAATATTATGTATCAGAAGCAAACCCTATATTATAATTTCTTTATTTTATTTCTCTCAGGCCACCAATATCGCACTATTGCACACAGACATTCTCAATTTATAATTAGCGTGTAGTTACTATACCAAGTCAACCAGGCTCAGTACTATGTCTGTCTCCCTTAGAACCGTTTTAGAATTTTCCGACTTGAGCATTAGTTAAATTTTGTAAATAAGCTGGTTAAATTTTGTAAACAAGGTACTTTGGATAATTTCGGTTACCTAAAAAGTAACCATTTGAAACAAAAAAGATAGGTGATTTTCAACTGTTCATATGATTACAGCTCCCGTAAGATTGAACAGATTTTAATTATTTAATTTATGATTTCAGTGGGAGTTAGATTATGTGAAAATCCGTTCAAGCCTTTGAAAATAATTGTTATAAATATTTTTGTTTATTTAAATCGGTGTAATAGGAATGTATAGAGCACATCTATTATCATGAGAGTAGTGTGAGGCAGGTAGTGTAAGTGAGAAGGCAGTACTTATGAACATATCTAAGCGCAGTGAGTTGGTAGCAGGCGGCGCGGTTTTGGCGCGGTCATGCGAAGATCAACCACAACACGAACAAAATGGCCACCCACAAGAATATTTTGGATAAGAACTGCTCTTCTTCATACTGCGCAGTGCCGCGGGGAGCTGCAACAAACATTATTTTTTATTTGTTTCAATGTAATTTCTTTTTCAGATAAGCAAAATATAACATACCAGCACTAGGTCTAGGGTCACCAAAGTTAAAAGTGGACGTGAAAACTCCGAAGGGGAAGGCTCCAATACCGAAGGACATGTGGAAACCTTCACCAAACCCGAAGCCCGGGAAGCCGCTATTGTTCTCAGGCTCGGTGCGCTGCCCCGCCGGCCTTGGTGGTACCTGTTAATATCGATGTAAGTTGGTATGCGATTCCAAATACACAAGTATCCTTATTTCTTCTACTAGCTGTATGCCGCAGAGTTACCCGCGGTAAATAAATAAAAGAAAAGACTGCATATTTCGGGATCAAACGTAACCTTTATTACAATAAGCAATATAAGCTATCTTACTATAAAATTCCATTCAAATCCGTTAGTTGCTGTTATTGTGTACAGAAGTTAGGAATCACTTTCGAGTCTTTCGATTATCCTGCGGGAACACTGGATTGTATCGGGATCGAAAGTAGCCTGTGTTAATCTGAAATACATGCTATCTAGCTAGGCTATGCATTATACACACACACATATACAAACTTTCCCATTTCTCAAATTTAGATTAAGGTAAAATTGAGAAAGTATTATATAAATTTCTGAGGGAGATCGTAATTTAAAACGAAACTCTATACCCTGACTGTGGAGGCAGTTCTTGCTCAAGAATGTGCAATTTATGGACTTAGCATAAATAAATATACTAAGAAGATGCGCGTGTGGAACAGCACACATGACACAAGCAATTTCGCATTTTCCAATTCCATACAATAGTACTTAATAAGTGCTGCACACATATTAAGAAGCTTTTTGCTATATGAAATTCGAAAAAAATGGCTACCTTATTCCTAGGATCCTCCTGTTTAGTATTACCCCTTCCATAGAGAGGGATAACTTTGTCTCGGCTGATGGCGGCTTTGCACACGGGGCATACCTGTCGTGAAGGTCGCGTCTCTAACCACTGATGTAGACAGGGCCAACTGTCGATCACCAAAAAATATAAAGTAAATAAAAATACCGAGTCATAATAAAGTATTTTCACATAAAAACAAAAGGTTTAAACTTCATGTTTTCGACTTTTTGGATTCCATACCTAAACGGTAAAATGTCCCATTATGTTTAGGTATGGAATCCAAAAAGTCGAAAACAACCTATCTTATCGCTATGTAATGTTTTTATCTTTAGTAACCGTAATAAAACAGCAAAATGAATTAATAGCAGTGGGTAGTTAATAAAATCAGTGTGTGTTACTCTGTGCCACTGTTACTCTGTCCAACTCCAGCCACTCCAGCATCACTGTCAATGCAGTTTGATGGGAACCTCACATCTACCTTAGCTTACTCAATATAAAATGTCGTTATTTGTAAGCTTATATCTTCAATACTTTGTAATGGATTATGATGTGGGTTTGTTATTAGATAGTGGTTTAAGAAAATTGTTATTTTGTATAACTTATTAAGGTATTTTCTTTAAATCCACCTTTTCTGATTTCCATGTTTAGTTTCTTAATTCCACATGTACAAACTTGCGGGCTTTATTAGATATCTTTTTATTAAGGCTGTAAAGACTCACCGTGTCTTCACAAGCTTGCTATTCAATTTTGCTTTCGAATTTAACCTTTTAGTTTACTTTGTTATAATTTTTGTATTGAACTTTGAGTTTATAGTTGTGCACACAATAAAATAAATAAATGTTTGGTATCTTAATATTTGTACCTGTATCATCTGGTGTCTACAGTTATTGTTTAAATGTCTCTGAATATTTATAAAATAATGATATTATTATTTTATGTAGTAACTACATTATACTATGACCAGATAGATGTATGAGTATATACAAACCCAAGGAAGTGTGTTTAAATCATAACAGATGATGCTGGTGATGGTGTCTGCTTACCCCCATGGGTAGAAAGAGTGACAGAAAGATGATGATAAAAATATACCAAAACAAAATCTCTAATGGCATCAAACAAATGTTTGTAAACAAGTACAGAATTACTATTAAAGCTGAAGAATAACAAATTACATCAGAAATCTTTTTCTAGAAACACATTATCTATTTCTTTAAGAGCTTGTAAAAATATTACTTCCATTCAAGAAATGTTTTATCAACATTAACAAAATGCAGTGTCAGTAGACACAAAATTAGTACTTAGTATTGTTTGTTGCTACACAAATATCGAGTGTAACAAATTGTACCTGTAATACTTCATGAGAATTAATCATAGTTGTTTTAGAGTAAATGACCGAAAACAAAGCATATAAAATTTAAATTTTAGAATTGAATTTACATTATTATAAAATTTTCTTTAAATTTTGCAGTTTTAAACAGGATGCTACTGCTTACCAAAAGAGGTGTCCGCACATGCTAACGACCGCGTCACGGGCCGTGTCCAGGCAGATGTTACACTCCAACATACGCTCATCATGTTTGTCTTCCTCACCACCAGCGTCGCCACCAGGAGCCGACGGGCTCGGTCGCGCTTCACTCGTCTCAGCCATTACTCTGCCTCTAAAAAACAGGCAGAAGTAACGCACACTGTATTTTAATCACTTCAATCATAAATATTTATTAAAGGAATCTTATCAGCAGAGTATTAATGTGACGTTCTGTGTGACACGACAAAACTAAAACAGGGACGCAGACATACACATTATAAATCATTTCTCTATATTCTTTAATAAATAAAAACAAGTAAAAATTAACCTGAAACTGTTAAATTTCAAGTGATTCCTGTATAATAGCACAGAATTAAAAAATAAATAAATCACATCCCCAATCCCGTGGTTTGATGATCTGTCATTTTTATGTCATTGATTTGTCAATGCTGTCAAATGCTGTCAGCCACTGTCAAGCTATCAAGTCACGAAGTATAGATACAAGGAGTCCGAAGGACTGCTCGGTAAGTATTGGTGTTGAACACATGTGGTTGTTTTCTTTCTGAAAAAATTTCGTGTTTTTAGGGTTCCGTACCCAAAGGGTAAAAACGGGACCCTATTACTGAGACTTCGCTGTCCGTCCGTCCGTCCGTCCGTCCGTCCGTCCGTCCGTCCGTCCGTCCGTCCGTCCGTCCGTCCGTCCGTCCGTCTGTCACCAGGCTGTATCTCAAGAACGGTGATAGCTAGAGAGTTGAAATTTTCACAGATGATGTATTTCTATTGCCGCTATAACAACAAATACTAAAAATAAAATAAAATAAATATTTAAGGGGGGCTCCCATACAACAAACATGATTTTTAGGGTTCCGCACCCAGTATCTCAAGAACGGTGATAGCTAGACAGTTGAAATTTTCACAGATGATGTATTTCTATTGCCGCTATAACAACAAATACTAAAAATAAAATAAAATAAATATTTAAGGGGGGCTCCCATACAACAAACATGATTTTTTTACCGTTTCTTGCTCGATACTAATAACGTTGCCTTATGTTGCATAGATAATGGTACGGAACCCTTCGTGCGCGAGTCCGACTCGCACTTGACCAATTTTTTATTTGGTTAATTTTGATCAAAATATTGGTCGCCTATATATATTTGTGTTTGTCTTTTGTGTTGTGTTTGTTTTATAAGTGTTTACAGTCTGGTGGTAAGTTTTATTACATTCTATAACCTTAGCTGGTGATGCGAGATGACCATGGAGGTTGACGATGGACCTCCTGGCCGCCCCCCGGACCCTAATAAGACCCGTAATGTTGAGAAGCTTCCTTCGTTGAATGATCAATCGTATACTCCAATTTTAACAGCTTCACTGTCGAGTTTCGAATCCGTTGAGGCTAGTCAACGCCGTAAACGCATATTGCCTACTGAAATCGGTGAAAATGACGATTCATCTCCGACTTCCAAACAACTTCGACAACTCCCTCCTCCCCGATATAGCCGCCCTAGATATTCAGCCCGTGATATAGCTCCATTCATAGCTCATGTATCTAGAACGGAAACAGAACCATCATCCGGCTCTTCCCTCCACCCAATGAAATTTGGCTTATTCTTAATGAAAATGAATATTAAAACGGTTATGCAAGATGGAATTAAAAAGGTAGGCAGAAATAGGATTTCTGTAGAATTTAAAACTCCAGAGGACGCAAATGCTTTTTTGGGTAATAAAGAACTTGAATCTAATGGTTATTCAGCCGTGATTCCAACTTATAACATAACCAGGATGGGTGTTGTGAGAGGAGTACCTACAGAGTGGACCGATTTAGAAATTGTTGAAAACGTGAAGACACCGGCAGATTGTGGTCCCATTCTGAGAGTCCGTCGTATTAACCGTAAGGTTATAACTGATGGCATCTCGGAGTGGAAGCCTACCTCTTCTGTTGTTCTCACGTTTGACGGCCAGACCCTCCCAAAACGTGTTTTTTGCTGTTACAATTCACTCCCTGTGAATGTATATTACTATCCCACGGTTCAGTGCTTCCAGTGTTGTAAATATGGACACACAAAGACACAGTGCCGGTCCAAGCCCCGGTGCTTCCAGTGTGGAGGCGAACATCCTGGAGATAGCTGCTCAGTAGTAGACACCACTTGTTTTTATTGCCATGGCTCCCATAGGGCAACAGATAAACAATGTCCGGAATACATTAGACAGAAAAATATTAAGGTTACTATGGCTGAACAAAATATTTCTTACGTTGAAGCGTTGAAACTTTTCCCTGCTGTTTCTAGGAGCTATGCAGATATATCTGCATCTATTCGTCCCACTCCCCACTCTCATTCTTCGAACTCCCTACCCTCTAGACCAAATCTTCCCTCCTCTTCTCAATCCTACAGGAAAACGGTTCTTTCTAAACCAAAATCTCATTCACCACTCCCTTCAGGTTTTGACCAAATTGCCCATAGAAAATTAACCAATAACTACTCATATGCTCCCTCTACCAACGGCTGCGCCCTAAATAATGAATCTCACCATAACGTTACCCCCTCTGATGACATTCAGTCTATACTCTCATTCCTCTCTACTCTTTTTAATAAAATTAAAATACCAGACCACGTTGCCAGTAATATCATTGACCTCATCGTTAATAACCATAATGGCCATCAAATTCCTACAGTGGAATGCCAGGAGTGCTCTCCCCAAAAAGCATGAATTTATTCATTTAATTAACATGCACAACCCAGCACTCTTTGCTGTTTCTGAGACGTGGCTTCTGCCACATCTCAGATTTCAAATTCCAAATTATAGCACATACCGCGATGACCGCAGTGATGGTTATGGTGGTGCTGCTATATTAGTTGATAATAAATACCCTTCTAACTTACTAACTATTCCCCCCCATGGTGATGAAATCAATGCCGTAGGAATAAATATGCTAGGTATAAATTTTATATCTATATATATCCCCTCCCCTTCTTCTACATGTATACAATTTCTCAAAAATCTATGCAATCTATTTAGTCCCATTATCCTATTAGGTGACTTTAACTGTCACAATGTTCTGTGGGGATCTGACCACTCAGACTACATGGGATCTGAATTAGCTGAGGTCATGGATGAAAAAAATTTATGTATCTTAAATAATGGAACACATACCAGACTGCCTAGACCTGGACAAAGTAAAAGTTGCTTAGATCTTACAATTTGCTCTTCATCGCTAACCTCTCTACTAGAATGGCAAAGACTTGACTGGACCTACGGTAGCGACCATTATCCCATTTGTTCCACCCTAATTAATAGTTCTCCTCCCTGTTTTAACAAAACTCCCCTATTAAAATACCGTCTTTCTAACGCCGCATGGGATGCCTACGAACAAGAATTAGAAAATAAGATTCCCCCTAATCCCCAGATTTCCCCTATCAACCTAGATTCCTGCGTTTCCCTCTTGTCAAAGGCAATGTCGGAAGCTGCTGACGCGAGCTTTCCTCTAAAAAATTCAGCCATTCATAAAAGATCTTCCCCCCCTTGGTGGGACAGAGAATGTTCTGAAATGATCAGAATGCGTAAAGAAGCAGAAAGGACTTACGTTACTGACATATCTTTTGAAAATCTTTTGAACTATCGCAGAATTGTGGCTAAATCCAGACGCCTGTTTAAAAAGAAAAAAAGGGATGGATGGAAAAAATTCTGCTCTTCCCTTTCCCCTTCGTCACCTTCTTCTCTTGTGTGGCAAAACTTAAAGAGTTATAGACGCGGATATTCCTCACAAAACTGCCCCAATATAACTAAAGATACTGCCACGCAATTCGCGAACAAATTAGCTCCTCCCTTTGTTCCCCTTGAGGATGAATGCCCATTATATCCCATTCCTATTATAAACACAGAGCACCCTCTTGATCAACCGTTTTCCCAAAATGAATTAGATTCGGTTCTTAAACATGTTAAGGATTCAGCCCCTGGGTTAGACGGATTCCCTTACTCATTTTTCAAAATGTCTGGCCAGAAATGTCGTCATCTATTACTAAATTTAATAAATACTTGTTTCGATCTTGGATATATACCTGATGATTGGAAATCTCAGCTCATCATTCCCATTTTAAAACCAGGCAAATCGCCTGACCAACCCGATCACTACCGCCCTATTGCCTTGTCCCCCGTCATAACTAAAATCTTGGAACACCTTATAAAGAATAGATTAGAATGGTACATGGAAAATAATTCACTCATAGATGAATCTCAATTTGGTTTCCGCAAAAGTTTTAGCACCTCTGATTGCTTAGGCTTGTTTATAACAGATGCGCGCATTGCCCTCAGCAAAAACCAGTCAATAGTCGCTTCCTTTGTTGACATATCCGCAGCGTATGACAATGTTCTCCTTTCCGCGCTCAGGAGTAAGTTACGCCAGCTGAGTGTACCGGCTAAGATACGCAACTGCATACGCAACCTCCTTGCTGGCCGCACTGTTTATATCCAAGTCCCGGGTGAAAAAGACCCAATTACTCGTAAGGTCTGGAAAGGGCTCCCACAAGGGTCAGTCCTTAGTCCCTTATTATATAATATATACACAGCTGACCTTTCAAAATCCTTAAATATAGACTGTCACTTAATACAATATGCGGATGATCTTTGCTTGTACACTATCAATTCTTCTATTGTAGATGCTTCAGAATCCCTCCAAGTTTCTCTTTCTTCTCTAAATCACTGGCTTTCTTCCCACGGTCTCCATCTATCTACAACTAAAAGCTCTATAGTAATATTCTCACGTAAACGAAAAATCCCCAATGTGCACTTAGAAATAGAAGGATCCCCCATTAAAATTGTTGAAAATGTAAAATTCCTTGGTGTAATATTAGATCCCAAATTATCAGGTATCCCCCATCTTAATTTCATCTCTAACAAATGCGAACAAAACATAAACATGTTACGTGCCCTCTCAGGTGTCTGGTGGGGCGCTCACCCATATTCTCTAAAATTGATTTACAATGCCGTCATAAGGAGTGTACTAGACTACGGCTCATTTTTCATAGAACCGTGTAATAAATCCGCTCTTGCTAAATTAGACTCCATCCAGGCAAAAGCTCTAAGGATAATCTTAGGTTGTATGAGATCCACCCCATCCAACGTTCTACAAGTAGAGAGTGTTGATCCCCCTCTTGCCTTCCGTAGACAGTATCTCGCTGACAGATATGTCTATAAAGCATCCTTTAATAAAAAACATAAAATTCTACAGAAATTATCCCAATTAGATGTCTTATGTAACCAGGACGATTACTGGAAACACAAAAGCCCCCCTCTAATTTTAATAGCCTTTAGAAAAATCCGCAACATAGTTGTAAATACCCCTATTCACCAATGTAACAAATTACCTATTTTCAATTCCCCTTATGAAATTTCCACATTTTCCCCTGACTATATCCCAACCCTTGGTATAGATAAAGAGTCTGTTGAAGCCAATTCCGAATTCCATGACATAGTTAATCGTAAATGGCCGGAATTCCACAAATTTTTCTCAGACGCCTCCAAACTATCCACCGACAGTAAGACTGGGGTAGCAGTCTATTATCAAAACTCTCAAATATTTCTCCAGTTTCAATGCCCCCCAGAGTCCTCCGTATTTACTGGTGAGTGTATAGGCATCCTAGAGGCATGCTCATTTGTTCTTTCTCATAATGCTATTTCGAAAGCCCTCATCTTCTCAGATTCCAGAAGTGCTCTAGAAGCGATTGTGAAAAGTCCATTTAAAGATAACCTCCGAAGTCCAATCATTCAGGAAATCAGAAAGACTCTATACTCTTGCTTGAATAAACATATAGACATTAAATTAATATGGATCCCTGCCCATACAGGCATCAGAGGTAATGAAGCTGCTGACAAAATGGCTAAAGATGCAATTGACAGTAACATAGCAGATCGTAAATATTATAACATACAAATCTACGATTTACTACATAAACCCCAAACAGATTTGTTAAAGTCATGGGAAAATAAATGGGGTGAAACCAGTAAAATAAAAGGCAGACTTTACGCTTCCACTCAACAAAGCATACCAAGCAAACCCTGGTTTTTTAAATTTAAAAAAACAGATAAATCTACCGTCTCAGTAATCTGCAGGATACGCACTGGGCACTGTTGTTCCCCAGTGTTTCTACATAAAATTAGGATTAGAGATAATTCCCTCTGTGAATGCGGGCTAGATGATGGGTCAGTTGACCATATATTTTTAAACTGCCAACTAAATACTGCTTTCTCCTTGGATGGTGTTATTAACAAGTTAAAAATTCCCCGCCCCATTAACATTAGATTCCTCCTCTCCTTCTTCCCAGATCCTCGCATCATAAGAGCTTTTATTAAATTTATCGACTCTAACAATATTAAATTATAAAAGTAATATGTATATATATTTGTGTGTGTCTATATAAACCTTATTTATGTATATGTAATTGTATCAACTAACCTTTATTCTTTGTTTTGTTACAGGCCCCAATAACTATTTTTCTCACAATTATCCCGTTTTTATTTCAAAGATTTAATATAATTTTTATTTAAGTATTCTTCAAGAAACCCATGAGTCGTCACTACATGACGCTGGCAGTAATTGTCGGTTAAGCTCAATCGACAGATTGCCATAAAATAAAATAAGAAGAAGAAGAAGGAGTCCGAACGTAATGTTGAACGCACGAAGTATAGATACAAGGAGTCCGAACGTAATGTTAAACGAATGGTCTCAATTTAAGGGACAGATTTTTTGCCGGCAAAAGAAAGCCTTAAATTGTTTTTTAACAATAAATAATATTACTAACGATAATATATAAATAAAATTTCAATCAATGCCAATTTAAAGAAAAAATACTTGTTAATTTTCTGTCGCTGAAGTTGGTATGGATTGCACGCATCACTTTTGAGAGTGCTCGATTGTGCGATGCGATGCTGTAATTGGAACACTCAACGTTGAGCATTGTGCCGCATACTGCGCTATTGTGCGCTGATTGGAAAACAGCAGCAAATTAAGGTGGCGCCATAGTAGCAAGTGGAAGAATTTTAAAAAGAGCGCCACAAATTATTAGAAAGGAAAGAAAAACTTCCGCTTTGTTACAGCGCAGTTTTTTAAATTAAAATATTATATAGACAAACATGACTATGAAATAAATTTATATTAATTATTATTATAATTATATGGTGTTTTTAAGAACCCCAAATATTTGTAAATAGCAAATGTAGCACACTTCACTTTGCTTATAACTGCTACATTCATATCATTTCCACTTGCATAGCGCTATTTCGGTGAGTGCTTTTTGGACTGATCCCCCATACAAGATATTTCTCCTTTCTTCTAGTCTCCATGTATTAAACGTAGTCAAGAAGGTTATAAATAAAGGGCTGAACTGTTTATGGTTTAAAAGTAAAATAGTAAATAGTAGCCTTGCTTTCTCTTTTACTCCCGCTTAAAAAGAAAGAGTTAGAAAGGCTACTAAATCATTTTTTTCATAATGTGTTCAACTAAAAAAAGCAGCAGGCCGGATTCGTTGTACCGAGTGTTACGTCTAGATCTATATTCTAAGTCTATGAACGTAGTATCTTCTATCTATTCTGTGGTATTAAATGTCAATATCTGTTGTCTGTCAAAGATTGTCAAATATTATTTTAAAAAAATCTCTTCTTGCATATGTATATTGTGGCTTTATTAATGGATAATGTTAAGTTTTTAAGATATTGTGGTAATTACCTGTAATAATCAGCGACATTAAATTGCAAGTGTTAGCGTGTAAAATATGTTGAAAAACAATTGTGACGTCACAATTTCAATCAGCTGAGGTGTTTATAAAAGGAGAGTAGGAACAATACGTGCAGAAAAAGAAACAAAATGGGTGGTGCTGTGAGCTCGGGACGTGATAACAATGAGCTGATCGACAACTTGATGGGTGGCAATTACATCCGGACACGGGCAGTGGAGCGTGTCTTTCGGGCGCTTGACAGAGCAGAATACATGACGCCAGAGACTAGGGACCAAGCATACAAAGATCTAGCTTGGCGTAGTGGACCTTTGCATTTGTCTGCACCGTGTATTTATAGGTATGTAACCTAATAAAGACATAGAAAGTTGTGATACAAAATATAACAATTATTTGTGACAATTTGCAGTCAAATATTGATAAACATCACATTTAGCTCCCTGTAGGAATAAGTATGGTAAAACTCCTTATAAGGGGAGCAGGCTTCATATTAGTGCTTCATACTGGATAACTGCACCTGTTTGGGTGTAAAAAAAAGCCTGATGTTTGTAATTGTTTACAAATTGTGCTTGCATTCATTAATGGTATGAGACATATCAAACATAGTGCATTTCTTTTAAGCATATCTCATTCTGTAAAAAAATGTGCTTCAAAACAGCTTCTTTTATTGACTAGGGTGACCTAGTCAATAAAAGAAGCTCTCAAGAAGGTCACTTAAATTGTAATCTATTTTGGTTGTGAATATAGGCATATTGGGACTGCTCGGCTAGTGTTTATGGTGAACACATGTGGCTTAGTGTTTTTGCGTTAAATTAAGGGTTTTTTCTTGTTAAAATTGTTGTTGTAATAGTGGCTTATTTATTTGTGTTGTCCTTTCTTGTTTGGTGATTGGTATTTATTGTTTTAATAAGAGGTAAGTTCATCTTATTTCTTTTTATTTACACGTCGTGTGGGTGATGCGCGACGACCATGGAGGTTGATGATCGACCTCCTGGCCGCCCCCCAGATCCCAATCCATCTGATAACGATAATGATAATCATCCCCATGACTTAGATTACACCCCTGTTTTAACAGCTTCGTTATCTTCTTTTGAAAGAGTTGAAGCTATATCGCGTCGCAAACGTGTTTTAGAAGAAGCTAACCAAGATACAATCTCTCCTGCTCCGAAACAATTATGCCAACTTGCCCCTCAACGATACAGTCGTTCTAGATACTCGGACAGAGATGTGGCTCCGTTTGTGGTCCACGTTTCTCGTACGGAAGAAACTTCTAATGCGGGTTCTACTCTTAATCCAATTAAATTTGGCCAGTTATTATTAAACCATAATATTAAAAATATTTTGCCTGATGGAATAAAAAAAAAATTGGTCGTAATAGAATTTCAGTTTCATTTAAAAATGGAGATGATGCTAATAATTTTCTAGCTAACCCTGAATTGTGCAGTAATGGATTTAACCTTTCTATTCCTTCATACAATGTGTCTAGGATGGGAGTCGTTAGAGGTGTTCCTAATGAGTGGACGGAAGCAGAGATTTTGGAGAATATTAAAACCCCATCAGGTTGTGGTCCCATTATTAAAATTAGACGTTTAAACCACAAAATCATAAACGATGGTGTACCAGAGTGGAAGCCTACTTCTGCTGTGGTGCTAACTTTTGACGGTCAGAGTTGCCATTCGACTATCGCGGCGGTAGGTCGTACAAGGACGTTTGTCATTTCTATTCAGAATTTTCTTAAGTATTCAGTGTTCAATGTTGTTAGTTCGTGAATATAAATAAATAACAATAACATGTGAACTGATATTAACCTCTTTGTGGTGATTTTAACATAACTATTATCACAGTTAATGAAATTATTACAACTAGTGTAAAATATACAATTTAATAAATACCCACTAGTGAGGAATATTAAAAATAAATAAATAATAATACATTGTTTTCGTGCAATATCATTGTGGTGAGTGATGATGGAGACTTCCAATGATGATGAAGATGATAATAATGTCCATATAGATTTAAATAACATAAGTCAGAGTGAAGTTAGAAGAATAATTTTAGGTTCAGATTCCGATGGAGAAAAAAGTGATCATCTTATGCACTCTAACAAAAGGGGCAGAGATACATCGTCCGGTTCAGAAAGAGATTTTCTAACAGTAAGAAGGAAAGAGAAGACAGCAAAAGTAGTTGACCAAACCTCTTCGAGATATGAATTTACTGCACGCAATATGTATTGTGATTTGTCAATCATCTCTAAAGATGTGTTACCGAAACAAATGAGCATGGCCAAACAGCTCAAAGAAGCAGGTGTTAAAGATATACTTAAAGTAGCCTACAAAAACCCTATGAAGTGCATTTTGAGATTTAAAACGAATGAATCAGCAGATGTTTTAGTAAGAAGTGAGTTGGCAAAAAAAAATGGATGGATATGCAAAAAAGTGAATGATATGTCAAGCTGCTATGGGTTGGTAAGAGATATAGATTCTGAGCTTACGGAGGACGAAATTAAACAGGAAATTAGATGCGAGTCGGAAATAACAGGAATTAAAAGATTGCAGAGAAAAGATAGCCAAGGTAATTGGGTAACAAGTGAGACTATACGCATCTCTTTTAAAGGCTCTGTCTTGCCTCCATATGTGTATGCATATGATTGCAGGATAAAGGTAGAGCCTTACACATTTGCTGTGACCCAATGTGGTAATTGCTGGAAATATGGCCATTTTAAAGTGTTTTGTCCAAAAAAATATCAGGTGTGCCCGAAGTGTACAGGGAAACACGAGAATTGTGACACTACTAATTATAAGTGTGTCAATTGTAAGGGCAACCACATGGCTATTGCCAAAAGCCAGTGTGAAACTTTTCATAGAGAAAAAAAGATAAGAACAATAATGTCACAAAAAAATTGCTCATACAGGATCGCTCTGATGCAAGTTAGTTATGAAGATCATGGTTTATCGGAGCCCTCTAGAAATTTGCCACACACAACTTTTTCAGCGGATCAATCAAGATCCACTACTAATAATACCTTCGCTTTACTAGACAACCTACCTACAACCTCGGAAGATAATAATACTATGAATTGGAGTGCAGCAGCTAAATCTCAAAATAAGTCTAAAAGCAAGGGTAAACAGCAAAATAGAAGTTACCAGTACCTATTACAGAAGAGAATAGAACATACTTCCGAAGAAACTAGAAATGAAGAAAATTATACAAACAATGAAGGGAATCATACCAGCAATGATAAGGAGAAAGACAAGCAAGACAGAAGTTTCCAATTTAAGAAAATATATGAAAAACTTAAAGAAATATTTTATTCAGAGGTTGAACTGGGAGAAAAAATTATAAGCATAGTAAAATATCTGTTTAGGGTTATTATTAAATATGTGAGGGAGAATGTAAGTTTAGATAGAGTATGGGACTGGTTCGGTACAAAATGATTAGTTACAACAAAATTAATATTATGCAATGGAATGCAAACAGCCTGAAGCCCAAAGTGAAGGAGTTAGAGGTATTTCTAAATACAGAAAACATACATCTAGCTTTGTTAAGTGAAACTTGGCTTTGTAAAGAGGACATTGTTAGAATTAGTCAATATAATATTTTTAGAATGGATAGGGAGGATGGTTATGGGGGTGTTTGTATTCTGGCACATAAGTCAATTAAAGTAATACAAAGAAACTATACTAGTAGAGTTATCAATATGGAAATGTTAGTTATTGAAATAATGAATGTTAAAGGTCTTAAAAATGTTGTTAGTGTATATTGTCCCCCATTGGTTAGAAGCACTCAAACAGACTGGGATAATTTTTTTGCTTTATTTAACGAAAACACTTTTATAGGTGGCGATTTTAATGGTCACCATGTATCATGGTCTTACAAAAATGAATCTAGAGGTGCAAAAATTCACAAAGCTATACTTGATAATAACTTTATATGCCTAAATAATGGCAACCCAACTAGAATTAAGATGGTTAATGGCTTCCTACAGCAATCTGCTCCTGACATCACATGTGTATCATTGGATATGGCTGTTAATGTTAATTGGCAAGCAACTAGTGAAACACTGGGCAGCGACCATATAATTATTGTTACTAGCTTTGGTTATGAACCACCTGTAGGGTATATTAAAACTAGGGACTTTAAGAAAGCTGACTGGCAGGCATACAAACAAAATGCAGATGATCTTTTTCAGAACTTAGTTTATTCAGAAAACTTGCAAAATGATTATAATAGTTTCATAGTTTCGATACAATTAGCGGCAGAAAACAGTATTCCGTGGAAAAAAAATAACCAAAAGCCTAAAAATGGTTTTGTGCGAAAACCTTACTGGGATAGTGAGCTATCTAAGGCAGTGGCAGAGCGAAGACTAGCCTTATCCCAACTAAGAAGGAACCCTATTCCAGAGAATTATGACCGCTACAAAGAAAAAGTAATTACTACAAAAAAACTGATTAAAGAAAAAAGAAAAATCAGCTGGAACAGTTTTTGCTCTAGCTTAGACCACCAAACTTCTGCTTCAGTTGTTTGGCAAAAAATGAAATGGATGAAAGGTTTAAAATCCCCCACTGCTTCAGTAGACACTAACAGGGCTAAAGAACTTCTATACTCTCTCACCCCAGATGCTGTAGGAGACCAACCACCTGAATGCTTGAACTACTCAAGTTCTAGTAATTTACAAACTGCTGTTTCTTTACATGAACTCAATAATGCAATAAAGCACAAAGATACGTCCCCAGGAGCTGACAATATTTCATACTCAATGATCCATAATTTGCCGCTGTCAGCTAAAAAATTTTTAATACATATTTATAATTTAATTTTGACCTCCGGAACTGTGCCTGACCAATGGCGTGATGTTAAAGTGATCCCCATTCCAAAGCCTAACAGTAATAACAATTCAATCCCCGCATTGAGACCTATATCCTTGATATCATGCCTGTGTAAAATTTACCATCATATTATTCTTAAACGACTGGAATGGTTTGTGGAAAGCAGAGGCCTTTTGTCACCAATTACTGTGGGCTTTAGAAAGGGGTTATCTAGTATTGATAGTCTCACCAGATTGGTAACTACAGTTCAGTTGGGATTCTCCAAAAGTTTGCCAACTGTTGCTTGCTTTCTAGATATAGACAGTGCATATAATAATGTTAAGGTTACATCTTTGGTTACCAAATTGAACAGCATCGGTGTAGGTTGCAAAATCCTTTTATACTTTTGGAATTTCTTATCAGACAGAAGATGTCATCTTTCACTGCCTTTAGAGGACATTCATCTAGTGAGACATACTAACAGAGGCCTAGCTCAAGGAGACCCTTTATCGCCGCTGCTTTTTAATTTGGTAACTAAGGATATATTTGCTGATGTGTCTGATGTTGTCGCCTCTCAGTATGCGGATGACTTTGTAATCTATAAAACAGTTAATAATAATATAGAAGATGCTATTCTGTCTATAGAGATTGCTCTAAAAGCAGTCATAACTGCATTAGAAAACATAGGACTTAGTTTATCTCTAAATAAAACTAATGTGTGTTTGTTTAGTCGGTTACGCCGGCAAATAGATGTAGCTATTAATATTGACAATGTTTCCATTGCGGCAGTAAACAAGGTCAAATACTTAGGAATGTGGTTGGACTCTAAGTTGAATTGGGCTGCGCATATAAGCGAGATTTGTGAAAAGTGTTACAAGTACTTAAATATTCTTAAGGTTCTAGCTGGTAAATCTTGGGGCGTACATCCTACACATTTGCGTAGACTGTACATCTCGCTGATAAGAAGTCGCGTTGACTATGGTAGCTTTTTGTATGCCAATAGTCCTAAAAATTCACTCTGCAAAATAAACACCTTACAGAACGGAGCCTTAAGGATATGTGGCAGTTTTTTACGAAGTACCCCTATACATGTAATGGAGTGTGAGATTGCTGTACCACCTCTTTCAGTGAGACGACAATGGTTGGCCAGTAGGTACTGGCTGAGGGTGAACTCACACTCTAATAGTGATATTATAGACCTTGTTGACTATCTGTCTAAATCAGTTGGCAGGCATGTCCAAAATCATTTGTTAGTTAATGTTCATTGTAGTTTAGTTGACATGCAAACGGACCACAGCAGTATTCTGGATATGTTCTCATTGGATACTTGGGTCACTGGTGTCAATATTAAAAATGTCATAAATACCTCCTTTGAGGACTTAAATATGCCGAAAAGACTACTTAATGTTCAGCAAATCAAGACATCATTCCAAAACATACTTACATGTCACCATGGTTACCGCTGCATTTTTACTGATGGGTCCAAAAGAAAGGAGGGAACAGGTGCTGCTTTCTTTGATGTTCAGTCAGGCACAAAGAAAAAATTTAAATTGCATAATGACATATCAATAATGAGAGCTGAGTTGTTTGCTATCTTAGAAGCCTTAAAATTCATAATATCTCAGGGAAGCTCCAAATCAATAATATTTTGTGATTCCAAAAGTGCTCTACAACACCTATGTAAATGTGCAACAGGGAGAGAACGAGGTATGCCAGTAGCTTACAACATAATTAATATTTTAAACAACAACATTAATAACAAAATTTTATTGCAGTGGATCCCGTCTCATATTGGCATTCAGGGGAATGATGTTGTGGATGAGTTAGCAAATGCAGCGGTAATTGATGGAGATTATGTACATTGTAGGCCTTATGCTGCTGAACTTCTTCCTATAGTTAGAAAGATGTGTATGGAAACATGGACACAATCTTTTGAAGCGAGTTCAGCAACAAAGGGCCTGTGGTACAGATCTTTAAACTGGGAGCCTGCTGCTGGACCCTGGTTTCAGGGATATCCCTTATCCAGGGCCTTGCTGGTGGTTGCCCTGAGATTGAGATCTGGACACATTCTGTGCAACAAATTCTTACACATGATAGGAAAGAGGACGTCTCCACTTTGTGACATTTGTCACAAGGTGGATGACGTTGTACATTTGTTGACAGAGTGTGTCCAGGTCGACAAGCAATGCTCTCTGTTTGGCAGTGACGTGAATGTGCTGCTGGCCAATCCTCTGTCTGAAGGAGCAACTAAACTGTTTAAGAGTATTAAACTAGCCCTTCAGACGAGGGACAGTCAGCAGCACTGATTTACTTTGAAAGTCCCATGAGGCCGGCATGGGCACCTAGGGTGACTCGAAGCCTTAAAAAAAAAAAAAAAAAAGAAAAAAAAAAAAAAAAAAAAAAACTTTTGACGGTCAGACCTTGCCAGATCGTGTTTATTGTTGCTTCAACTCTCTCCCGGTTCAGCTGTATTACTTTCCAACAATCCAATGTTTTGCTTGTTGTAAATATGGGCATACAAAGAATCAATGTCGTTCCAAGCCCCGTTGCTTCAGATGCGGTGGGGAACATTTAGGTGATAGTTGCTCAATAGACAATTCGTCTTGCTTTTATTGCTCAGGAAATCATTTTGCAAATAGCAGGCACTGCCCTGAATATCTGAGACAAAAAAATATTAAAATTTGCATGGCAGAGAAAAATATCTCATACGCAGAGGCTTCAAAATCTTTCCCTAATGTCCACAAATCTTATGCAGAAGTGTCTGCGTCGCCTCCTTCATTGCTCCCCCGTAGGTCCCCTATGTCCCCCTCTCCAAATTTCCGAGCCCCGACAACTGCTCCGATTTCCTCATCATATAAAAAAACTGTAATAAATAATCCTAAACCTACAACTCAATCCCGTACAGGTTATGACCGCCAAGCTCATGGTGAAATTATTAATAATTATTCTTTTTCCCCCTCCAATAATGGTTGCGCTCTGACCAATAACATTTCTTCGCCTCAGGATTCCACATCCAGTGAATCCGAAACCATGATTACTCTGCTTACTACCCTCCTTTCCAAAATTAACATACCGAACCACGTTGCCTCTAACATTATCCAGCTCATTCTTTCCCATTATCATGGATCTAAAAGTCCTTCAGTGGAACACCAGGAGTGCACTTCCTAAAAAGCATGATATTGTTCACTTAATCAACTCTTTCCACCCTACAATATTTGCAATATCGGAGACGTGGCTTTTGCCTCATCTCCATTTTAGGATTCCCGGGTATAGCACACTCCGTAATGACCGTGCCGACGGTTATGGCGGAGTTGCTATACTCACTAGTAATGTAGTTTCTTCTCTCCCTCTGTCTCTTCCTTCTCATGGAGACGAAATTAATGCCATTGGTGTTTCCATCCAAGGCATTAATTTTATTTCGGTTTATATTCCCTCCCCTAATAGCTCTTGTATACAGTATCTTAAAGATGTCTGCAATTTATATAACCCTGTCGTTCTTTTAGGAGACTTTAATAGTCACCACACTCTGTGGGGGTCTGACCATTCAGATAATTGGGGCTGTGAGCTTGTCGATATGATGGATGAATATGGGTTATGTGTGTTAAATGATGGTTCTGGTACCAGAATGCCTAGACCTGGTCAAAATAAAAGCTGCGTCGACCTCACACTTTGCTCGTCGTCTCTCTCCTCTTCATGTGATTGGAAACGTCTCGACTGGACTTATGGTAGCGATCATTACCCTATTTGCTCTTCCATATTAAATAGATCTGTTCCCTGTACTAAAACAAATCCCCTTCTAAAATACCGTATCGATGGTGCTAAATGGGATACTTTTGAACAAACTCTGGAAAATATTATCCTTTCCTTTCCACAAATTAGTCATTCCAACATAGATTTATTAAATTCTCAGCTCTCTGAGGCTATTTCGACAGCGGCTGACAGAAGTATCCCTTTAAAAAATTCCGCTTCAGGTAGGGTCTCTTCTCCCCCCTGGTGGGACCGGGAATGCTCTGATGCGATAAAGTTACGGAAGCAGGCTGAACGAAACTATGTTAGGAATATGACGTTTGAAAATTTTTTTGAATATAAAAGGACACTGGCAAAATCAAGACGTCTTTTTAGGAAAAAAAAAAGAGACGGCTGGAAGAAGTTTTGTGCATCCTTATCCCCTCAATCTCCTTCCTCTTTAATTTGGCAAAATATAAAAAGTTATAGACGTGGTTGCTCAAACGTAAATTCCCCCTGTATCTCTAAAAACATTGCATACCAATTTGCAAATAAACTGGCTCCACCTTTTGTTCCTTTGGAAGATGAATGTTCTTTAAAATCCCTTGAAACTTCGCCCCCAAATGATCCTCTTGACTATCCTTTCTCCAAAAACGAACTAGACGTTGTGCTTAATTATGTGCAGGATTCATCCCCCGGATTAGATGGCTTTCCATACTCCTTTTATAAAAATTTTGGTCCCCGTTGTCGTCAGTTTCTCCTTAATTTAATTAACATATGCTTCTCTCTTGGCCATATACCTGATGACTGGAAATCGCAACTTATTATCCCCATCCTAAAACCAGGTAAATCCCCTGATCACCCGGATAACTTCCGCCCTATTGCTCTTTCCCCCGTAATAGTCAAAATACTTGAGCACCTAATCAAGAATAGGTTGGAATGGTATGTGGAGAGCAAGGGTTTTCTAGACAATTCTCAATTTGGTTTCCGTAAAGGGCTAAGTACGATGGATGGCATAGGTACTTTGTTGACAGATGTGCGCATTGCATTTAGCAAGAATGAATCGGTTGTCACCACTTTCTTAGACATATCTTCCGCGTATGATAGTGTGCTTCTTTCCACACTCAGAACCAAGTTACGTGAGCTGAGTGTTCCGGCTAAGATGCGTAATTGCATATGCAACCTTCTTGCTGGCCGTACTGTTAACATTCGCATTCCTGAAGATGATACTCTAGTATCCCGTCAGGTTTGGAGGGGTCTTCCGCAGGGATCGGTATTGAGCCCATTACTGTACAATTTATATACGTTAGATCTCCCCAAATCACTCAATAATAACTGTAACATTATTCAATATGCTGATGATCTTTGTTTATACATTGCTAATTCATCCATCTCAGCTGCTGCAGAATCCTTACAAATTTCACTTAGCTCTCTACATAATTGGCTTCTCCTCCGAGGTCTCAACTTATCTCCATCGAAAAGCTCGGTACTAGTTTTTTCACGCAAAAGGACTATCCCCAATGTGTGCCTTGAAATCGACGGATTCCCCATTAAGGTCGAGAATAATGTTAAATTTCTTGGCATCATGCTGGATTCAAAGCTGTCGGGTATATCTCATTTTAACTATATTTCTGAAAAATGCGAAAGAAACATTAACATGCTTCGGGCTCTTTCTGGAGTATGGTGGGGGGCTCATCCCTTCACCCTAAAATTAGTTTATAATGCTACCATTAGAAGCTTAATGGACTATGGTACATTTCTCCTGGAGCCATGCAATAAGATGGCCATTGCAAAACTTAATAAAATCCAGGCTAAGTCTCTTCGGATTGTACTAGGATGCATGAAATCTACTCCCTGTAATGCCTTGCAAGTGGAGAGTTTTGATTCTCCTCTTCCTCTTCGAAGGCAGTATTTAGCAGATAGATTCATGTATAAAGCTTATTTTATTAAACATCACAAATTGCTGCCCAAACTATCCCAATTGGACAATTTATGTAGGCAAGATAATAATTACTGGAAGCACAAAGAACCCCCCCTTATCTTAAAAACATTTAGAAAGATTAATAGGGCTCAACTAATTTCCCCTGTCCGCCAGTGTTCTAAATTTCCCCTCTATATTTCTCCTTTTGAGTCTTTACATTTTTCCCCTAATTATATTTCATCAATTGATTTGTTTAAGGATACTGTTCAAGCAAATTCTCAGTTCTCTTATATTGTTAACTCTAGATGGCCTGGATACCACAAATTTTTTACTGACGCTTCAAAATTGACCCCAGATGGTAAAACAGGCATAGCTGTCTATTATGAAAATTCTCACATCTTCCTACAATTCCAATGTCCCCCCCAATCTTCAGTGTTTACTGGAGAGTGCATTGGCATCCTTGAGGCATGTCTGTTCATCCTTTCTCACAGTGCTATTAAAAAAGCAATAATATTCTCAGACTCTAGAAGTGCCCTAGAGGCCATTATCAAGAATCCATTCAAGGATAAACTCCATAGTCCCATTATCCAAGAAATTAGAATCTGCTTATTTTTATGCTTACAGAAGCAAATTGAAGTGGCATTAGTATGGATTCCAGCACATGTTGGTATTATAGGTAATGAGATGGCAGATGAAATGGCTAAGGATGCAGTTACTAGTAATATTGCAGACCTTAAGTACAACTGTATTCAAATTTATGATTTACTACACTCGTCTAAATCCGATTTGTTACAATCATGGCAATCTAACTGGTCCGAGTCTAGTAAGGTTAAGGGGGCTTTATATGCTTCCATCCAGGAAACGATTCCTAAACGTCCCTGGTTCAAAAAATTTAAAAAAACTCCCAAATTTGTTATGTCTGTTATCTGCAGGATCCGTTTGGGTCACTGCTGCTCCCCAGTCTTCCTCCACAAGATAAGAGTTCGTGATAGCTCTATCTGTGAGTGTGGCCTGGATGATGGCTCTGTCGACCATATCTTTTTTAATTGTCCTCTTAATAACCAAAATCCCCTTGACGACACTATCTCCAAATTAAAATTACCTCGACCTGTCAATATTCGACATCTGCTAGCTTTATTCCCAAACCCGAGGATAGTAAATGCTTTTATTAAGTTTATAGATTCTAACAACATAAAATTATAATATATGTAGTTTATTTCAGTATAAAAATGATTCATTGTTATGTACTATATCTACTAACAACTATTATGTGTTTGTGTTTGTTACAGGCCCTATTGCTGCCACATTTGGATACTCTTTATTTTTATTTTAAGTTTGCCCTAGTTATCAAGTAGCCCATGAGTATCCATTACATGACGTTGGCAGTAATTGCTGATTGACTACACTAAATCAGCAGATTGCCATTAAACAAAACAATAATAATAATAATAATAGGCATATTATGTAAAGAAAAAAAATCCCTTTCCCTAAATGCTGAAAATTGACTTAAAAATAGACTCTATTTTCATCATGTTTGTATTTTATTTGTTTCAAAAACTGACTTGTCTGCTACTGTTAGTCAACATGTGGCTACTGTCAGTGTAATTCCATTGAGACATTGGGGACGAAGATAATATTGGTACCAATTCCATGTGCACATCTAAACATAACTAAAAAAATGAAAACAAGTGTGGTGTATTTTGATTAATTGCCTGTTTTGTTGTGCACATTTTTATTAATTTAAATCATTAGTCTATAATACACATATTTTTCTAATAAAAAAGTTCAGCTAACATTGCCAAATTGTATTTTTGCCACTATCAATTACCATTATGTCTTTAAAATAATCATTAATATTATTGTATTCTCCGTAAAATAAAAGTCATGAGTTCAAATCACATACTATTAATTCAATAGTTACAGGAAACAATTTGCATATTCAGCTAGTAATAAAACATTAATTCCTAAAAGCACTGTTTCATCATGTATCTTTTGGTTTCAGTGAAGTGCTGGAGGGTCTAGACCTGAAGCCTGGACTCTCATTCCTTAACATTGGCAGTGGAACAGGCTATTTTAGTACACTAGTCGGTATGCTCTTAGGTTCTGGTGGTATTAATCATGGAGTGGAAGCACACCCCTTTGTAATAGAATATGCCATTAAGAGGCTCGGACAGTTCATAGAGAATTCACCATTATTGGATGAGTTTGACTTTTGTGTACCAAAGTTTTATGAAGGTATGTCCCATTTTGTATCAGGTCAAGATTACATAGGGCATCCATCTTGTTTTAGAATCATGTTAAGTTAATAAATTAAATTGTAGTGAAAAAAGTGATTACCGCAAGCGGACTTGAACCCACAACCTCGGAATGCCGTTCCGTAGCTCTGCCAACTGAGCTTATTGCGGTCGTGCTAACAGTAAGCAATTTGACCATCACAACGTTCCTCGATTGAGTTTTCATCGCATTTTTTATGTGCAACGCCATCTATCGAGAATGTTTTGCAACATCATGTTGCACATATTCCGAAGTCATGGGTTCAAGTCCCGCTTGCGGTGATCACTTTTTCCACTTCAATTTAAATTATAAAGTAAAAGTATAGCAAGTCAATTGCAAAATTAAAAAATTCATGTTAAGAGGATACCAAAATAGCTTCGTGCATTTTCCTATGTACGAAGTTTTCATTGTTTCTTTAGATTGATTGGCTAGAGCTCTAATTTTTAAGTATATGTTTTTTCAATATATGATCTAGGATCGCATGAACTCAGAAACGCGATTGAAAAAAGTTTTCTCGATAGAAAATCTTGGCGAAACAACCTCTAAAATTTTTTATTTTTTTCATTTGTCGGTCTATTATCGCGTATTAACTAATGAAATAACTTTAAAAACATAGGTAACTATTATGTATAGAAACACGTGGATCAGAATTAAAATATATTTAGTAGATTTTGAGTAAATAGGAAAAGTATCCCTAATTCTTCATTTTTTGTGCCTACTGGCTGTGTTAATATGTACGTGTCGGCGATGATATACGATAATATTGATGTAGGCCCTTAAGTTAGTTGGTGATTACAGTTTAAAAAAAAAGTTAACGTTGTTAAAAAGAAAGAGTAAATATGTAATAGTTTTTATCTCACTCCATGTTTCTGAGAAATAACCTTGGGTGATTTGTAAATGTGAAACTATAGAATACCAAGAGCATAATAAATTAAGACAAATTTTAGAAAAATATTAGAAAATGATATAATGTTACAGTTTATGAAGTTTAATTTAGATTGTGTTTGTATTACTGATGATTTCAAATTTGAATATCATGTTATAGGAAATGGACTCTGCCTGCCCCCTACACAAGCGCCTTACGACCGTGTGTACTGCGGCGCTGGCTGCCCAGATGAATACCACAATTATTTTAAACATTTAGTCAAGGTAGGCTTGGGGTTTGCAAATTTTTTTTCTATAGAAGCATATTATATGGAATTCCACATTGACCCAGAAGTCATTCTTATTGCTTTTCTATGTTAAAATCCAAAGAAGAACTTTTGCTCTCGTTTCTTTTTATCTACAATATAAATATAATTTTTGGAACTGAAACTGCTTGAACCGATTATTGGCGGCGCGTGCGTAGCGACCAGTAAAATGACGTTTAGTGTACGGGTACGTTACCTCGGCACCCCGCCGACGCGGCAGTATTTTTCTAAAAGTAAACTGTGTGTAACAGCTACTGTTGATTTGACTCTATAGGCTTACACTACTAAGCTGGCCCAGTAGTTTGTCTTCTATAATACTTGTTTCTAGAAACACCTAGAATTTGTGTAGCCCTTAGATAAACCTTGCAGTACTTATGGCAACCCATATCCATCACCATTACCATGGAGATCTGCTATGTCTGCTGATGGGCCTCGTGTTCTAGTGGTTCAGGTAACGGACTGCCGTTCACGAGGTCGCGGGTCGATTCCCGCTCGGAACAATCATTTTTGTGATATTTATAATGGTCATACAAATGTTTGTCATACGTCTGGGTGTTTACTATGTATTATAAGTATGTATTTACAAAAGAAAAGTAGTTTATGTATTATATCCGTATTCTGGTACCCATAACACAAGCATATAAGCTTAGCTTGGGACCAGAGAACGTTGTGTGAAATGTACATGAAAGAAAGAAACTTTATTACTGCGGACCCATAATTACATTATACAGACTAGACTAATAACTATTTACATAAATTATAACTAAAATAAACATTATATAGCGTTAAGGGAACAGCAGTAATGGGTGCCCATTTCAGCATATGCCTAGTCTTTTGGACTAGACGCTGGTTTTCAAATGGGCCCCTTGACTGATGCTACGGATGCCCAACAGGCATACCTAAATTTTTATCTTATTGTAATAAATTACAGATTTGTTGCCAGCAATTAAATAAAAACTAAGTAGGTACGTAAATGTCAACAGCTAGTGATAAGTTATTTTACATAAAATATTAATGAAATAAAAAGAAAACAATTTAAAAACATACTTTATACTATAACATACAATAATAGTTACACTACACTAAAACTAAACACTACTGCGCTGACAAGAGGTTCAAAAGATATTTGGTACCAATTGTTCGTGCGCAACTAAACCGAACAAACAATAATCATTGCATCAATGACACAACTCGACCATGTTAACCAAGTTTTATATTAAGTAGTGAATAAAATTGTATAATAACGATTATAATTAATACAAATGTATACATTGCGATAGCCATAAAAACAAAATACGTACACCACAGTTGATTTCATTCTAGTTAAGTTAAGCTTTTGATGTAACAGAATTAGCACTATTGCATTTAAATATAACATTAAAAGATTTTATGAAAACATATTTTTGCACTACCTACAAAATAACCAATTTATAAAAATAACTAAAAATAGAACATAAAGTATTTTTTATTAACCAATCACTCAAATGCAAATTTTTTTCTTATATTTAGTATTTATTTTATGTATAGATGAAAGGATGCGTTGTATACTGTTTAAACAACACGAGAAGGATAAGTATAGCATGTGATAAAGATGAGATATTTTAACATCATCATCATCATAACATCACGCCTATTTATCATGGGTGTAGGCAGAGACTATAGATATTTTATATTAATTGAATCTCAGGCGTTATAACTTTAGATATATCTTCTATACTACGAATACGGTAGGCTTGTTCTCCATCTGTTTTGCGTGCAAATATTTTACCGTCCTTAGTCCATATGTACTTCCACTTATACTCGTTCCCAGTTCTCCTCGCAAAATAAAACATCCTCTTATTGTGAGGCGTCAAGCGTTCATTAATGTATATATTGGATGGTGTACCCTTTATTTTTAAGTGAGTAGAAGAGAAGCCGCGGTGCGTCCGAGCTGCTTGTAACAAACGCTCGCGTGTTACACGCCTTGTTAACCCGACTGTAATATGCCGTGGTCTCTGAGCAGCAGTACTAATCCCACCTACGCGTTCGGCATGTATTATTTCCTTTTCCTCAACATTAATGCCTAACTTATCTGAAATTAGTTGCACGATTTGGTATACATTTTCACCTAAATTTTCTGGCACTCCAGCCAATTCTATGTCATTAATAAGTACTTCCTGGTGTCGTTCATTAATTTCACTCTGTAATTCGATGATCGCCTCCTGCATCGAGCTGTCGTTACAGTTGTCTTCCAATGATGTTAAGCGAACGTCCATAGCGTCTATTGTTACCTTACAAAGGTTCAATGTCGATTTAAATTCAGCAATTTCATCACGGTATGAACGAACTTCAGACCGCAATGCACTTATTTCATCTCTAATATACCGCATTTCGAGGGCCATATCTATTTGATCTTTCTTAAGAACACACTCCGCAGGAGCCGGTGAGTGGTTTTCAGTGTTGTTCAATTTGTTTTTACAGCTAGCACAAAACCAACCTTTAGTTGTACCACTTTCAGGCAAATTAGCGCAACTGCGATGGTATGATGCTGAACAATTATTGCATTTAACTGCTACAGCAACTGCCAGGGTTTTACGGCACACTTCACATTTGCCCATGATATTTTTAATAACAAAAAGGGGCTCCAAATAAAATAAAATATTTGTAGCGGAGATTTCACTTTTTTTGCCGCTATGAGGGTATTTTTAAATTAGTTCGTAAGTGTAAAATATTTTATCGTTAATTTTATATTTAAATACAACACAGATTCACAAATCTTTAACGTATGTTATTTAATTCACTTTTAACTAACTTTATACATGAATATTTATTATTATTATTTTATTATATATTTCAAATGGTTAAAAACTTTGATTATAAACAGTAGTCATGTTTCGATTATTATTCATTCATATCACATTTCAATACCATCATGTTAGCAAATGTTTGGTCTGAATTTGCAGCTAACTTAATTTTTGACATATTTTCGCATATGAACGACATATCTTGAAGTCTTATTATTGGTACGCTTGTATTGTACTTTATAAAAACTGTTTTTACTTCACTGTGTCGATGCAACATCGATAAATGATTGTCTGTATCTGATAAATAAAGATTCATCAAAGTTTGAGCTTTTGATGTTAAATCTTCACCTGTGTTATCTGAATCAGTGTCAAACATAAAAAATGATTCATTTTCATATGTTTCCCTGGGTCCTGGTTCATCAGCTTCGCCCATTGCTTCAATAATAGATTGTTGAAAGGCTGCTTTTATTTTACAATGATGTTGACTGTCCATGGAGCTTAACCACTTGTCTTTGAACCGTGGATAAGACATGGCTGCTATGGCAGCTTGTATATCACTATCTGCTGTTAAATTAAAATTATTATCAAAAGCTTTTTCTAAAATCTTTAGATAGTTAGCTGATAAATTTTTGCAAACAATGTCATTATTGTCATTACTTGAAATTTGAATTAGATCTCTTCGTAGTGATAATAAGCATGGTAGAATAACTCCATAGAAATTATCTTTATCATTTACTAGAAAATCAGAAACTTTTGCGATCGGTTCAAAACTTTTTAAAAATTCTCTAATATATTTAAAATCCTCTTCATTCAACTCATTATTCAGGCGTAGAGCACTATGTAATTTGTTAGATTTTTCTTCGGTTGACAATATTTGTTTAAGAGGTTTGTATAAGTCTAAACAACAGTCGTCCTTGTTTTTAGGACTCAGGAGATTATGTCCAAGAATACTTTGTATACATTCAGCATACTCATGTTTTTCTGCAAGTTCCCATAACTTTTCACACTTGTATGCAATACATCTCGACTTGAAATCATGTTTTATTATACCATTAAAATGTGTCTTTAGTTTATACAAAACACAGCGATGTAAACGTAGTTCTTCTGCAGGATTCGTAACATTAAATACTGTCAGAATGCTATCAAACACATGAAAACTGTCTTGTCCTCCAGTATCATTATTGATTAAATCATGATCTTCTATGAAAAGGCTCTTCAAATCATCAAAAGCAATATTCAATTTCATACATTCGCTTTTAATATAATGTCTACCGGTACCAATGCAATTACGTAACGGGCCAGCTACCTGCCGTAATGATATAACGTATGATTTTCTTTTTAAATCTGATGATATCCAGTGGCATCTTGTAATCAGCCAGTGTTTTTCTATATTAAAACAGTCGGTATTCAATGAGACGTGTTTGACATCTTTTAACTGTTTTCTAACAGTACTTCTTTTTTTCTTGTACAAATCTTCAATTTGTTCATGTAGAGATGAGCAACTTATGATTTTCAATCCCATTGTATCGATGTTTAAATTCGTAAACATCTTTCTAAAGTGTAGTTCATCCACTTTACGAAGCGGGAAGTTTGTTTTTAAAAAGTAATCTGTGATTGTTTCGTTGAACTCTTGTTGAGATATAGTAACTGTGTTATGGCGATCGCATTGAAGACAGTCCTCGGCAACCTCGCAAGTGATTGGGCCTGCTTCTGAACCTAAATTATCACTGTTTTTGGACGTGTCAGTTGATGCCATTATAACACGCGCGTAACTGTGGGCAGCAGATTTCTTTATTTATTGAACACTTCTTGCACATAATATAGACACAAGCAGATTGAATGCTAATTGCGCTCTATACCAGTGAACCTGGTTATCACTATAATAGTAAATATAAAATGTTTTTGATAAAGTTGTTTTCTTTAGTATATTGTATACGTTTTGCTGATATCGTTAACAAAATTCCTGTAATCATTAATACATTACGATAAGCTACAGATTGTCGTAAATTATTGTAAATATCGATTATCTGATGACGAATATGTTGATACCTAAAATGAAAATCTTGTTTATCCAATACTAACGATTAGATCCGGCTTCGTTTGCATATTGCATGTGATAAATAAAAAAATAATTTCTAGACTTTCAGGATCAATAAATATTTAAGCGTGTTTTAGTTTCTAAACTAAGTTGGTATCATTATACCTCATAAGTTGAAGGCCCTCTTCCAGATTTTTTTTTAATTGTTTGACATCAATATTATTTCGTTTGGATAACACCAAGTCAACTTATTGCCGATGTTTATTTATAACTTTGTATTAAGGTTGGTGGAGTGCTTGTGATGCCCCTCAATGAACAACTGGTGCAGATCAAGCGCTTAAGTGTAGATGGGTGGTCTACGCGGATTCTACTGAACGTGTCGTTTGCTACCCTCAAAATACCCACAAAAGAAGAGGCCGCTGATCTACTCAAACTTGGTAATCATTACATACTAGCTGTTGCCCGCAACTTCGTGCGTGTGCTGTTCAAATATCTATTCTTAGAAAATTATACAAAAAAGTATCCTGTTGAACCACTCTTACTATTAAAAAACCACATCGAAATCCGTTGCGTAGTTTTATTATTTATTTATTTAGACTTTATGCACAAATATAGTACAAAGGCGGCCTTAATGCCTTAGGCATTATCTACCTGCCAACCGGTAATATTTAGTTTTGAAGATGAGAGCTCACATAGGGATTTGTCTTATTCGCAACAATATGTATTATACGGTGTACATATTATTGTAAAAAAAAAATGTATAGTTCGTGATTTTAATAGATGTTAAAAATGACACATAATTTTATGAGTGGTTAATTAGTTATGTTTTGCTTAATACCTATTTTTGGGCTATGTACGATGCTGTCATTTGGTATACTCTTAAATGCAAAACTTTTAGTGTGGGAGTTTGACTCGCACTTGCCAAAATTTTTATTTATTAACTTGTAAAATACTGTTACATAAACTGTTTATTAGAGGAGCAATGCCCGCCGCGGCTACAGATTCTGTCCCGGGCGGTGGTACGCTCCAGTATGCGCGCCTCGCTCATGTTTCGATTCCCGAACCTGAAGGAGCCCCCGCCACGCAGACCACTGCCCACCAACTCGTGTCCCAGGCGCATCTGTATACCGATAGAGGACGACAGTGATGTTGGTATGTGGTTTACTATTCATTTTTCTAAATTTTTTTAGGAAATCGTCATGTTTACCAGGATAATTGCATATGGGATTGATATGACTTTAACCCCAAAAAGATATTGTTTGTATACTAACATGCCTCTTCTTCTATAACTTTTCAGGGAGATATACTTTGTTTCATGTACTTATACTTTATAAATTATTTCACTTTTAGATCTCAACGCCTTGCATGACCTAGACCAAGTGAACGGGGCAAACGAAATGAACGCGCTGCTAAGTCTAGTACTTAGTATGGGGCAAAATAGAGTTGCCGGTGCGTTACGGTTTGACTCCCTGGAATCACCATCATCGGCGTCATCAGATGATGAACAAGACAATGGTGGCAATGGTGATGGTGGTGACGACGATGATCCTCCTAAAGGACCTGATGGACACAACCAATCTGATAGTTCTAATAGACCCGATAGACCTAACAATACCGATAGTACCGATAGACCTGATGCATCCAATGAATCTGCTAGATCGAATAGACGTGATAGACTGAACCGCTCTGATAGATCTAGTAGATCTGATGGTACTGATAGATCTGATAGATCCGACAGACCTGATAGATCTGACAGATCCGACAGACCTGATAGACCTGACCGAACTGAAAGAAGATCATCCTCAGGCCCATCTAATGACGAATCTCCTAGAGCTGTACGTTTTGGACCGATCCGTACACAACATGGTCTTATAACCTTCGAATATCAAGATGAGTCGAAAAGGTCAAGTGGCAGCCGTCGTGCTACTCCAGGCACGTCTAGGGATACAGATAAATCTGACAATTCGGACAATAATACTGCACCTAAAAAAGGAACCCAGAACATGACTGGAGTACCAGCTGAGGTAGAAATATATTTAGGTAAAGAAGTAGCAGGCACTTCTCGATCCGACATGGATTGGGAGGAGCCCGTGATTAATAAAAAGGGGTCCTCGAGTGAAGAAGAAACTACAACGGCATCTAAAGAGAAGAGGAAGAAGCTGGACAGTGGTATTGGTGAGGGAACAACCACTTCGAGTAGTTCTTCCCCGGTCAAAACCGAGTCGAATGAAGGAGACGAGTCTGATGCAGGCATCGGCAAGTCTGATGTCATGTCTGAGGATGAAAATATAGGAGGTAAGATTTAATTTTGTGTATAACTGTATACTATTTGTTTGGATGTAGTTTTCAGACCTGGAAATTGTCATTAAAGGTTTGCATTGAATTACACAACAAGGAAAATGTACTTCGTGAGTTTTGTCTATCATTCGTCTTATTTATGTATTTCGTTTCACGAAGGAACTGATAAAGTAAATGATCGCCCAATTTCTCTGGAGTGCCATTGTTTCGAAGTCTACTTACAGACAAAAGTAAAAGCGATGTCTTTCTTCAAGAATTATCTTGCGCAATTGACTGATACGTAATGGTTTATCCAGGTGGTCGTAAGCGTCAGAAACGAGGCCGGTTCGCCCTAGGCCCTTATACATCGTCGTCTTCGTCGCCGTCACCGAGTGAGGAATCTGGCGATGATGCCCCCGGAGGAGGGGCTCGTCGTCGTAAAAGGAGAGCGGCCGCCCGGGCACATCGCGCTGCACTCAGGGAGCTTCGCCCCCGACGCTCAGGAGACGCACGACGTGTAAGGCTCTCAATTCTCATGAAGCGAGGCGTTAAAGATCTTCCACTACCCTACGCTCTCAAGAAATACGTCAATCTTGGACGTTGTTTTGAGTTTTAAAATCTTTATATAAATTTTCCTTATTGCAACGTTAAAGTTACTGGTTTAGATATTTTTTAATTAAATAACAGTCGTCATATGGGGTTTATTAAATAACAATTTCTAACGTTAAAAAACTAATCGTTGAAGACGGGATTTCAATTCACAGGATTGTAATGATTTTGATTTAGATTCGAATCAAATTTTGTAATTGTCTTCAATGAGTTTATCATGACAATGGAATAGCAAATAAACTTGGCCTGATTTGTTGATCAGGTAATATAAAAGGGTACGATGTAGTTAAGAAATTACCTAACAGTAGATAGGAGTGGGTGAATCACGACTGGTCATGATTTTGGATTTTATAACTTTTAAAAGAAAATGTGGACAATTTTTTAAAGTAATCAATAATATCATGGTATCGTTTTTCTAAAAATGTGAGCTAGAATTCTGTAAAGGCTCTTTATCGCCTTTTCGTTGGACTGTCAAGAAGTAATATTAAGTGTTGTTGTTAATTAGCCCAATATGACAACTGTTTTTAGAAAAACTTATTGTAAGTTGAAACATTGCTACTATATTGTACTGTGGTAACATAAAATATATAAATATAAAGCTTACTTCTAGTTCATTTCGAATAACTTTTTGGTCATAGAATCTTCTGTTAAAAAATGTTAACTATATTTTGTTAAATATAAAATTATCATTTTTGTTATCTCCTAAGTTTGAAAATAACTGAATAGTATTTAAGTAATATTACCACGTCTAGTCTGACACTATATACAGATATACTGACTGAGAATTTAATTCAGATATTTTCAATCTACCCTCTATATTCGGAACTCTCATTTTTGAGGTGTCTCGACATTCTATAGTGTTAGAAAACCAATAAAAACATGTTTTTCTTTTAATATATAAGTGCTTGTTATCGGCCTATAAACGCTCCACTGTTGGGCACGAGTCTCCTCCAGGGTAGTTCCCATCTGGACTGGTTCATAATCAGTTTTATGTACTTTTTTTATTATATTTCTTAACAGCGCATGGAGTTTTGACGATGTAAAGCTACGCCTTTGTTTAGGACATATGATGAATGAATAAAAATAATGTGTTTTTAATTGGTTTGTTAGCGCTATGCTTGTTTCAGACACTTCCAAGATGAATGCAATACACTATTGTAATTTAAGCAATGTCTTGTAATATCTATACGTCATGTATAATTAAATAATCTAGTTTCTGATACTTAAAATAATAATATGTTATGGAAAACATAGTTAAAGATATAATTGCTGTGTAGTATGTCGGTAGTGGCAACACTGGTGAATGTTACTATACAAAAAAGTCTTTTTGTGATTTTGAACGAAATTTTTATATTGTACCAAATTTTAAGGGACCGTTTTCACTAAATGGCTTGCACTGCCTTGGAATGAAACATGTTTAATAATTTATAGGGTCTTCAATTGAATATTATACTGTTGAGCGCGACTTAATTTCGAATACTATGTATACGACATAATAGACCAAGATCAGGGAGGTGAATCCTTTTACTTACTTTCTCAGCGATGAAATGTGTTGTAAAACATAGTCTTTGTATGTACTATCATTGTAAAAATACCCGCAACTCTGTCCTGTCGGCCGTTTTTTAGCAATTCGATGCTAAAGGCTGGTAGAAATATAGACAGAATTGCGGGTATTTTTACAATAATAGTACGTACAGAGACTATCTTATCCAACACATTTCGTCGCTGAGTAAGTATGCAAAAGGATGCACCTCTCGGATCTTGCTTGATCTACAATATCGTTTAGAAATTATAAAATGCGTTCCGATTCGAGACTGTGAGCCATTTAATAGAAATCATCCCTAAGACTATTAAAATTTGATATTGTATATTTATGATCTGAAGTTACAAAACCTGTTCCTATATTTAATTTTGTGACTGCATAAAATATTTTGATTATGTCACAATATAATATTTTGTATGAATATTAATATTATCATGTATGAATAAACATGATAAGGTTTCTTATTTTATAAGTTACAGATTTAATAAGACGTATTCGGGACCTAAATGTGTAAAGCTTAAGATTACAATCCCCTTTCTATGTTTCTACATTTCCGTTCGCTAATACGCTAACTTTTCGATGCTTATAGGAAGAAACGGGAGTAACAACTTATATGTCTATAACACCTTTAACATATTTTTTCCTCGAAAATATCAGTCATTAAAATAAGACGACATCGAGTTTAACCTCTTAAGTTTAAGTTAGTTTTTAAATTAAGAACAGTAGTCACCGCTTGAGTTTAGTAATAGATTTTACGGTTTTTTTATTTTTATTTTGAGACGAAAACAACTTCACATTCAGCCAAGATTGAGTATTTATATAGCATTGTGTGGGTTGCACACTTTACTTGACTGTAGTTTTTTAATGTTGATTTTCGATGTGAGACATCTAATATTTGTGACTGTATATACATATATAACTTGAAAATATTTGTTATTACTTATTACGACTATTTTTAGTTTGTACAATTTCGGTGTTTTACCTCTGTCTGGCGTTGAAACTATTGGAGCTCAAATGGAAATATTTTTAGGGTTCCGTACCCAAAGGGTAAAAACGGGACCCTATTACTGAGTCCGTCCGTCCGTCCGTCTGTCACCAGGCTGTATCTCAAGAACGGTGATAGCTAGAGAGTTGAAATTTTCACAGATGATGTATTTCTATTGCCGCTATAACAACAAATACTAAAAATAAAATAAAATAAATATTTAAGGGGGGCTCCCATACAACAAACATGATTTTTTTACCGTTTCTTGCTCGATACTAATAACGTTGCCTTATGTTGCATAGATAATGGTACGGAACCCTTCGTGCGCGAGTCCGACTCGCACTTGACCAATTTTATTTCTTTAGATTTAAAATATCAACAATTTTTGGCGCAATATTTCGCTCACAGCGCAAAGAATGTACCTAGTGCTTTTATATGTCGAGTAAATCTATTTTGTTTATTTATGTGGATTGGTTTACAGACAGACAGAACATTTTCCCATAATTAATTAACTATGAAATAACATTACATTAAGGTGTCTCCGTGTGGTGACGGATTAAGAATACAAGTGTCACCACCCCACCTCTTCCCAAGGGTGCTGTAAAAGCCAGCTAAGGGATATTGCACACAGATAACATCCGCTGTGAGAGACAGAAAACTCGAATTTAAACCCTGTGCCAACACGCCTGGCCAGGCGGCACAGTAGACCATAATCCCTCCTAAAGCGGAGGAGGCCCGTGCCAAACAATGGAACGTAAATGGGCTGGAGAGAGAAGGTGTCACAAAGATTGCTCATTTTTATGCGAGACTAATTTGGAATGTTTTTACATAGGAGAAGGAGCATGGCCTCTTTAAAGTACCCTCTTTAAAAAGGTCCCATTTTAAGTGCCATAGTTTTATAATTCTTTAGAAAGTATTGCGATGAATAAAAACTAGCACGGAATGGGTGCGTGTGCAGCACGTATACGTGCTCCTGTTATGTATACGTGCACGTTTTATGTATTCGTTTTGCTTACGTATACGTGCATGTTTACGTACATGGATGTAACGTGTGGATGTATGTAGTTATTAGCACATTGAGAGTATGTCACGTAAGTAGATTCATATAGTTCTACAATTCCATACATAAATGTAAAATACGCGCTGCAAACTCAATTGATCTGTGTTGGTATATATTGTGTTTTACCTAAAAATATGAGAAATGTGGAGTTTTGGTATAACTTAATTGTTACAAATAATTGCTGTAACATATGATTTGAACAAAAAAACTTTACTTGTAGGTATAGTACGTGAAAACAATTTAATTATATAATTAGTGGCGAAATTTTTAATGCAAAAAATATTTTATATAATCATAAATATGTTTATAGTGTAGGTATCAATATGGCTTAGATATACTTTTCATTGAGTTTAACCACGTACTATACTTATTTGTTTAAAGTGTAGTGAGTGTGGAGTGTGTTGCCACCTTATAGGGATGTGTTATCTACAATTTAATGTTAATATGATATTAATTGGTGTATATAATATGTGATTTGTTTTTGTTGTTAGCTCATAATTATTATAATAATTTTATTATGATGTTTGCCGTTTTATTTGTTTATTTTACTAGTTGTGCCCCACAGTTTCACTTGTATACCATATGAGCTTGGTATAAAAAATATAGTTTTGGAGGAGTGTTGGAAATAAAACTGTGACACAAGAATTTTATATATTAGATTACAGATCTCATAAATGTAAGTATAAATAAAACAGTTACACGGCTTAATTATGTGTAATTACCAGTTAACTTATGCATACAAAATTATGTTTTTATTATAAATACGTCTAGGCTTACTACAGGTGAGTATATGCGGTGGGTGCTTATTGTTAGTGTACTTGGTGTATTTACATTAATTTCTAAACACTTATGTCTATTATTTACAAACAGCATAACTGCCACATATGTTATATAGAAGTTATTATTACTATTTGTGGCAAGATAGTAGCTTTTGTTTTATAAGAATCATTTTATAATCTAAAGGCAAGGCAGCAGCAACGATAAAATTAAATATTAACAATTGAACAGGATTCTTATGTATTTGCTGCCTTAATTTGTCATTTCCTGTACGTATCCTAAAAGGAACTACTTGCTACGATTATTTCGTTGATATAGGTTTATTTATGGGTAGATAATAAGGTGTTACGTCACCGTCTTTCTTATTTGAATCCAGCTTTGTTTAGGTTGCCATTTACCAACTTCTTCCCATAAAAATTCTGGGGCAGTAAAGTAGGTTTCTATTAAAAACAAATGAATATAAATGATGCGCCTAGTTCTTGTGTTCTATCTGTGATTAATATATATTAGACTATATTTAGTAGTCACTAGGTGGCGCGATCCATTAGGTAGGTTGCTCATAGTTACGAAAACTTAAGAACCTTCTAAAATGCAAGATCGTCCTAATAATCTCTAGTAATTTATTAGAATTATATATTCTTAATTAATGAAATGTCCGTCATAGCTACTATGATTATGTACCAACCTACCACGTTATCGATTTTGTCACGTTTAGACACCTATTTTACCTACACGTAAACCTATATTTGTAACTTTAGGTAAATCAGCCTCATTAGTGCTTTTCTATTTATAAGTTCTATCTGCTAGCACCATTTTCCACCTACTCCGTTTACTCTCATTGGCATGTGTGTGTTCTCTGGATACAAATCATCCGCAGCCGGTGGTTCACACGTACTCAAACCATTTAGAAGTTTCCTGGTTGGACGAGGAGTGGCCCGGCCAGCGTCTCTAATCCTTTCTCTCGCCCATTTATCACCTGCATGAGTTCTCTTCACTGGTCTTTTGGTGCAAGATTCTGAATCTGTATATTTCGCTTCTGATGGTGGTCTACTTTGAGTTTCAGATTCACTGCCGTTGATAAGAGAGTGTGCGCTACGAGCTTTATGCAGTGAGAGACGTAAAGGCTTTCGTGGCGGCGTCGGCCGTGATTTACCGTCATTCTCTTTGCGATCATCATTCTTCTTGTAGTGACTAATTCTTGAACAGGTCTCTGATCCATAATCTATTCTTGGCGAGCTACTGTACATATCCCCGTTTGGAAAATCAGATTCTGATTCAAATTCTGAAGACTTCGCACTCCGAGAGTACAATTTGGAAGATCTTCTGCTTGACTTATGAGCATTTTCCAAGACTTTCCCATCTATTCTGTGATACATGTAATGTCTTTCAGAATCCAACTGTATATCTTCTGAACTTTCGTTCTTTTTCATTTTCCTTAAACGTTGTGATCGTTTCAGCTGCTCAATTATTGACAGCGTTTTCCTCTCAGCCCAGTTAGTTTTCTTTATGCTTTCTTCTATCCTGTTTGCTGCTTTTTTGATTTCGTAATGTCTTGGGTCAATAGTGCCCACAGAATGTACATCACGTGTCTCTAAATCGCTGTCTGATCTAAAGTACTCTTCGCAATTAGATCTGTTTAATCTTTCATTTTTCATGCGTTGCTTCTCCATATGTCTTTGGTTTCTTTCTATCATACGTATTGCTGCGTCTGTTTCAGCGCTGTAATCTATAGCTCCGTAAATGCAGTGATGGGACAAGGAATGACGCATCCGTTCGGCCTTGTGTTCCAGGCTATGTGAACTGTGTGATCTATGATTCAGGGGTGGGGAAGCTCTTGGCGATATAGCTGCTCTTGAAGAAGCTCCTGAAGCGTTTGATCTAGGTCTTATCAATGGCAAATTTGATTCAGCTCCATTGAGACCTGGCAGTTTTGCCACAATTGCTGTAATATCAGGTCCTTTCTGAAACACTTGTACTTCTGACTTTGGAACGGGTTTGTGGTTTGGCGGCTCCGAGGTGATGTTGATATTGGTGACATTCTTCTTTGTTTTATTGACTGTAATGCAGCTGTCGTTACTGCTCACTGAATGTAACTGGAACCATAATAAATGCGATTTGAAAAATATATACGCGTTCCAACAAGAGTTTCTTTACATATTTTTAAAGGCATTTTAGTGCATACTATTTGTGAATTGGTTAGTAGTTATTAATCGTTAAATTACTTAAGTAATTTATATTTTTTAATAACTTACAGTTGTATGTCTGTTTAGCAATTCAGCCACCTGCTCTTCCAAGTAGGAGATACGATGAGTTAGTCTCGTGTTGTCAGCACGGAGACCTTCTTTCGCTTTTTCCGCATCCTCTGCTGCCGTTCTTAGAGAACCTAGCTCAGCTCGTAGGGACACCGCGTCATTCTACAACATACGAATATGGCAAGCTAGATTTTTAAATAAAATACTACAGAAATCGGTTAGAATAGCAGAATCAAAATGGTGGCTGAAAACATATATTATTATACAGTTTACACAAATTAGTAGGAATGGTAAGATCTACTCTAAGCTTTTGTCAATATTATTTTAACGATAATAGCAAGTGTACCTGCGTTAATCCGTTCTGCTGAGGCGCCTGTTCTGCCCGATGAGAAGCGCGAAGTAGCACGATGCGCGCCGGGTTGATCGCGCTGACCGCACGCTGCAGCTCCTCTTGGCTTCGGCAGGCTACCACTGATGTACCGTTTACTTCTATTAATCTGTTAACAAAATAACGTGACTAGCTGTCGCTCATGCTTTTGCATCTGCGATTAGATATAGATATAATTTTGATAATAATATATCAAGTCATTGGAGAGTTACACATATATTTGTGCATAAATGTCGGCAATTCACATTGATTCTTAGATAAAGAGCTATAGAAGATGGGGAATTTGAAACTTTTGCGAGCTTTGCTGCTTCTTGTTTATATCTGACAGAATAAGTTTACGAATAAATACCTATTATGGATGTGTAACTTTATCGTATATTCTAAATTCCAAAACCCACGCCGAATAAAATCTAGTGTGGTTGCCGACGCGACGGTTACAAAGAAATTCCTTGCTATGTAAATCTGTGGGTGTTTGGTCACGATGGGAGGCTCATCTTGACCATCTATGGACACAGATAACATCGTGAGGCGCGCGATTGTGTGACGATGTACCGGCGAAAATGCACATTCAAGTGTTTGTTAACACATGCTACAATGTTTATTCACTCACGCGCCGCGTGGTTCAGATAACGGACTGCCGTTCCCGAGGTCGCGGGTTCGATTCCCTTATTTGTGTGATGTTTATAATTTTCATACAAATGTTTGTACTACGTCTGGGTGTTTACTATGTATTATAAGTATGTATTTACAAAAGAAAAGTAGTTTATGTATTCTATCCGTATTCTGGTACCCATAACACAAGCATATAAGCTTAGCTTGGGACTAGAGGACGTTGTGTCTCATGAATATTTATTTATTTATTCTATTCATGGGTGTCTTATATAATGAAATAGCTTTTGCTTTCAGATTCATTCGCGTTCGTACTATTTTCTCCTATACTTTAAGAGTCACCCAACAAAAATGTAAGTTATAACATGTGCCAAATAGGCCAAAATCTTATTCGTAGTAAAGCAAATTTATTAAGAAGCATGTCCGTAGGTTATATAGGTATGTTACTTTAGTCCCAAGAGGTAGAAACCTGAATAACTGACCTGTCTCCATGCTTGAGTGCGGTGTTGTCTCCAGACCATTCCACTAGCATGCCATTACCGCGCGCCACCGCTTTCCACGAACCTTCACGAACCTCTGCAGTCACCAGACTCGCGCTTATACCAGCCTCACGCATCGCGCTGACGATATGCATAAACAAATATATTAGTGTACAAATCAACAAGCAGGTAATCAAAGTACCTATAATAAAAGAAATCTAAAAATATATTCAGAATCCATCCATCCATTTTCTTTCGTTCTCCGGCTCTCAGTGTTGCTAAATATATTTTTCTAATCCAAGCAGTTTAATCGCCCGATAAAGGGTTATCCGATTCGCTTATATTCGTTATTATTTACTTAAGGAGGAAATTTTTGTCTACAAGTAAGTTTGTAGACACATACATAGTACCTAAGTAGTACCTAATCCCAAGTCAAACTCTATAAGCTAAATAATAATAATATGTATTTAAAAAAATGAAGTACTCGTGTTTGGGCAGAGATCAATATAATATCCCTTGGTCATATATAATACTGTATCTATAAATGTAACGTATACTTAATGTACGCCTAGAGGTGAAATATGAAACCCATAAGATTCCAGCTCGGGACTGGTTCTAAAAAAAGTTGAACATTCACGCGCGTCACGGCTCAGCGAGCCACGAGGTACAATGCACCAAACAAGTGATAGCAAAAAAATATTTGCCATTTTTTGCAGATTATGAATCAAAGCCATAAATGAAATTCTTAGCAACATACAATAATACATTTTAATAGAGGAAAAACTAGTAAAAAATAGCTGAAGAAACGGTTGCGTTTTAGGGCTTTGTTAAATAGTTTAACGTAACATTTATAACTTTTCCACTTATTTATAAATAACTAGCTGTTGCCCGCGATTCCGTCTGCGTGGAATTTGGAAAATTTTTTTTTTCGCATCAAAATGTAGCCTATGTCCTTTTCTCAGGGTCTAAAGATTGTCTGTGCCAAATTTCATCAAAATCGGTTGAGAGGTTTTAGAGGTTTAAGCGGGAAAGCGTAACAGACAGACAGACAGATTTACTTTCGCATTTATAATATTAGTAGGGAAGTAGGGATTTGCTTCGAATGTGTCTTGCCGTGCATCAATCAAAATAACAATAATAGTAAACACAAGCGATGGAGCTCATCGCTTGTGTGTTGTATACAAGAACACTTTTGAATTTTCCATATTTGAAATAATTTACTCGATCTACAAACAGGTCCACTGCTCTTATCCCATTATTTGGGGTCGGAGCGCATCTCCTGCGTACCTATGTACCCACTATTTTCGTAGTGTCAGATTTTTTGTAAAAGTAATCTCAAACGCGCCAATAGAAATAAAATACTAATATTATAAAGCTGAAGTCTTTGTTTGTTTGTTTGAACGCGCAAATCTCAGGAACCTCTGGTCCGATTTGAAAAATTCTTTCAGTGTTGATTAGTACCTTTATCGAGGAAATTTATAGGCTATATGTATAACGCTGCGATCAATAGGAGCGAAGCAGTCGTGAAAAATGTTGCAAAAACGAGGAAAGTTTTCTTAATACCACTCGTACGAAGCCGTCGGCATAAAAAAATTTAAAAAACCAAAAACCATTGGCATGGCAAGCAGGCATTAAAAACCAAAAAACCAAGTTTCGAAGATTTTCTACTGTCGGAAATCAGTTGCGTAAATTTACCGATTTTCAAAATGCTTCTCCATTTTGTGTTTGATTGTACAAACTTATTACTAAGATATAGGCGAGTATGTATGACGGTGTTCAGGTACAAGAATGTTTTGTTGTTGTTAAAAACATTTAAGACGAAACTATAGCAAAGTTTAGCTGATCCGATGACCTTTTACCATCGGTTTTCAATCTGTGTTGGAATGGGTACTATCCCTGAGAGTATTATGTGCTTTAACTTCATATTTATAACATAACTAGCTGTTGCCCGCGACTCCCTCCGCGTGGTATTTGGAAAATTTTTTTTTTCCCCTCTAAAAGGTAGCCCATGTCTTTTCTCAAGGTCTAAATTTTGTCTGTGCCAAATTTCATCAAAATCGGTTGAGAAGTTTAAGCGGGAAAGCGTAACAGACAGACAGACAGAGTTACTTTCGCATTTATAATATTAGTAGGGATAGTCAAGCTCAGAAAGAAAGTAAGTATGATTGATTATGAGGTTTAAAAACCTGACAATTACTTTTGCCAATTCCATTTTTACTATTAAACCAAACTTGCCCTGAATATCTTTGTCTTACAATAATTTCAGCGCTACAGAATTGGCACCAGTATTAACTGTATCTATTTCAATTACTCTATCTAAACTAATATTAAAAAGCTGAAGAGTTTGTTTGTTTGAACGCGCTTATCTCAGGAACTACCTACAGGTCTGATTTGAAAAATTTTTTCAGTGTTGAATAGAACATTTATTGAAGGCTATATAACATCACGCTGCGGCCAATAAGAGCACAGCATCAGTGAAAAATGTTGCAAAAACGGATAATATTTTCAAAATTCCACGCGTACGAAATCGCGGACAACAGCTAGTTTTGTTATAAAGCTAGCAAGAAACTACATTCAGCGTCCATAAACACATCACTTATACAGCAATAAAGAACCGATCCAATCTATATTGCAAACAGAGCATATGATTGCCCGCCATATTAGGTGCGGATAAATAAAAATATATAAACGTTGATCGCAGCACATGAATCGAACCAGTATACCTAACATGGTGGGGTTTATTAATCACTGCGATGTTTATATCTTATTGAAGTACATGGAATGTGATAGTAATAGATTTTTTATGGAACTAGGAATTATTGGTGAATCGTATTTAATTCTATTTAGTAGTTTAACCTGTAACAGACGGGCTAGTTAGGATTCTAAAAATTGTTGTTTTGTCTTCAAATAAGTCTTCTCCTAAGTCTGATCGTACTTAGAAGATGTTATGTCTTGAGGATTAGGATCTTTAAACGAAAACTATGTAGAGATGGTTAATATCAGCGAATAACTTATGACGTATCTATTGAGACGATTGTAGATTTTTGGTTGATTTAGATTGAGACGAAGATGTAGCAGAATTTTTAATAGTAGCAACTAAAGTAGAAGACTTGTACATATCATCACATAAGTAGATAGTTATCCTGGGTATAATATATTAACACATTCCTTACGAATCATCAAACTACTAAGAACAGTTCATAAAGACTTCTGGAAAGCTAATGTTATAATTTCTGATTTTATCTTAATCAATGAAAATTAAATGTAAGTAAGGCCGCGTCTCGTAACTAGTTCTTTGATAAAATCATTAAAAATACTGTAATTAAGATAGCGCCGCTGTTTCTGTCACATATTACTTAAACATGTTCTTGTAATGACTTCGTTTTACTAATTTTTTCATACAATACACTATTTTGAACATTCCTCCCACGATGCGGGAAAAATTTGAATACAACTTTGAAAGAGAAGCAAGCCTACTGTAGTAAACAATCACTGTAGCATAATACAGACGTTTGCAACACCGATATTTGAGATTATTCGACTTTGTTATAACCTTATAACACCCTTTTTGAAGAACCCCACTCCCATATTAATGAAAATAATATCCCATTGAATTTTACTCGGCAGACATTCTGATCTCGTACAAGCAGAATATATGCCATGACTTATATTTATTACAACTTGAAACTACGCACATAATAGTGCGTGTACTAACTTGGCTACTTATTGGTTAGTCATTTATTAAGGCAAGTACATAGAGATGGCGTGTTGGTATCATAATGAGGGCCACGTCACTAAGACGAGACTATCGCGTGTTCTGTAAGTGGAGATGGATGCCACAACTACGCGGGCTGCTAGTTATCGAATTATATTTTTATACTACTATTTTGATGATGATGATTTGGTAATTATAATATCTACTGAGACTAATTCTTGGTAGATACTTTGTAAGCTTGCGTGTTATCTTAATATATATATTTCTTGTGTGCGTGTGTATGTGACTGAACTCCTCCTAAACGACTGGACCGATTTTGATGAAATTTGTTGTGTGTATTCAGGGGGGTTTGAGGATGGTTTAGATTCACAATTGGCTGGACCGATTTTGATGAATTTTTTTTTACACAGAATTCTATGGCAAAACAACGTTTGCCGGCGCAACTAGTTCTTGTATATTTTCCCTAGAAAACATAATTATTTATTTAAGTTTTCTTTTGAGTTTTTACATTTATTACTTACATTACCTTTTAATTATCAAAAGTGTGGACTAGCATCTGTATATTGTTCAGAAATATTTGTGTAAAATTAAAAGAGCATTTTGTTACGTTGAGTCAGAGCTTTTAACCTACTTCCTGTTTGCTTAAAATTAACCAGGTTATATCTGACACTTATTTTGTAACAAAGAAGAAAAACAAAAAAAATCATTGTATTATATTCACTTCTACATAATAGTAATTATTTAAACGGTTCAAAGTAAACGTTTACTTTGTTCGAACCGTTTAAATAATTACTAATTATATTAGTGATCATGGATCCAAAACCGATAATGATACTGCGGTTCTTAAAATGTATAAATCATAATAAAGCAGAAAAGGAAAGAAACATGAGACGGGTTTAAAAGAAGAATATGATATTTCTTCCTGCACTCAAATTAAGTACTTTATGTACTTGTGTAAACTATTCATAATATAAATCATATATTATTTAAAAGATACATCATACATATCTCAATAATGAAAAAATCACTCAGATTTGACAAATATTTTAGATTTTAAGGGCCTACATCAATATTATCGTATATCATCGCCGACACGTACATATTAACACAGCCAGTAGGCACAGAAAATGAAGAATTAGGGATTCTTTTCCTATTTACTCAAAATCTACTAAATATATTTTAATTCTGATTTACGTGTTTCTATATATGATAGTTACTTATGTTTTTAAAGTTATTTCATTAGTTAATACGCGATAATAGACCGACAAATGAAAAAAATAAAAAAATTGATAGGTTGTTTCGCCAAGATTTTCTATCGAGAAAACTTTTTTCAATCGTGTTTCTGAGTTTATGCGATCCTAGATAATATATTGAAAAAACATATACTTAAAAATTAGAGCTCTAGCCATTCAATCTAAAGAAACAATGACAACTTCGTACATAGAAAAATGCACGAAGCTATTTTGGTATCCTCTTAATTGCCATATTTTGTTCACAAACGGAACACTTATGACGTCACAGATAAAACTCCCACTAGTTGTAAACGAAAGTAAATATGTACAATACCTAATAAAGACATTATCTCATAACAAACGGATTACACATTATTATCATAATTAAAATCTTGATGAAATCGTCGAAACTAAGAAGAGTTCATGAAAGAAGCGTCGATGTAACAATAGGCAACATGTACCCGCATTACAGCCTCCATATATCAAGGTAACAAGACAAGTTATCATATAATTTATTTAAAATTACTTAAGATTTCACTCGTGAGAAGACTCACAATAGACCACAAACACCAAAAGTGTAAGAAAGTGAAAGTGCTTGAGAAGTCGTTTACAAAAAAAAGGTAAAATTATAGAGGAGCGCTCAATTGGACATTGAATATTAAAGAAAATATCGCCTATAAAACATGGATATTACGGTAGAAGAAAATTACATTGGTTTAGGTTACATTTTAGTCCTGGAGTCATGGTCTGCTGCCGGCCACTCCTTGTGATGCTTCAATGCATTCGATTGGTAGCAATTTATGTACCTCTCTGTATTGGTGATCATAAATTTTGTTTTCTTACATTTATGTACCATTTTACAGGTGACAAGTTGATTATTGTTCACTGCACATATAATCAAAATACGCCATATCTGTTTTCATTTTACGCTTTTTCGGTGGGTATCTATCAATGTATGTATTTCTAAACTCTAAATGTCAGTAGATTTTACTTAATCTTTTTACGGACTTAGACGCGTATATTTATTTTAAATTTTAGCCCGACGTTTCGAAGACTTTACAGTCACCAATGTCACTAGTGAGACTCCTCTCAAAATTTAAAACAAATATACGCGTCTAGAGTTTTCCTAATTAAGGTGCAAAATTATTGCCGTAGTTAGACTTTTAAATAAAAGTTTTGCGACATGCGTAATATTTGGTAGGGTCTAAATCATGGAGGTAACTAAATTGCTCTATTAGACAGTTATAATGTGTCTTAAACATTATAAAGTACACATGTTCCCATATAATAAAAGTGTGAACTGAAAAATTACGTTCTGTAAGTGCTGTGTTTTTTAAATCCTTGGATCTTTTATATCTATCAGTCTATGGGAATAACATGCTATAGTTTATCAAAGAGACATTTATCAATGTCTAAAAGTTGCTATTTGAAGAAAGTTTTACAGTTAAAGACTCCAGAACATTTTTCTCATGCTATGAACTAAACCACCCGACCGACGTAAATAACAATGTAGTAGGTGTCGTCGTCATGTTCTGTACTATGTTAACTTACTTTTAACATTAATTACTTATATAAAAATTTATGAGATAAAGGAAGTTCTTATCATCTCATTTAATGAAAGATGATTGTGAATTATTGAATGACCAACCATGATTATGCTACGTTGTCTACGTTGTTTCTTGATGTGTTACAGAATAAAAATACGCACTAACAATGCATTGTAGCTAGTAAACTTCGTGAGAGAAATCAACCCTGAATTCTGTAGTGTAATTGATATTAGCATTGCGTTGTTGGTTAAAACATTTCATAAATTACAAATATCTCCGACGCAACGAACAACTATAAACAATAGTAAGGTATTAGTGCACAATCATACGTGAAATATGATTGGTATTAGTTTCTCACGCGGTTGCGGTCGCTGTGGCCGCTGCGGTCTGATACAAATGATCATATCCTGCTCGATACTGACCTACATAACGTTTCAGTGTCGTGTTGTGTAACAAAATCTATGATCGTAGTTATTATATAACTTGTTGCTGTAACAGTAATTTATTATTAGACAGGGTTGCGGGAAAGGAATTTGCTTTTTGTCTAAGAAAGGAAAGGGAAATTTATGTTATTTATCAAATAATAATTTTGTTAGGTATATAAATTGATAAGTCCTATCGATAGCATCTTTAAAAGTTGAAGGAAAATCGTACTTGATTGAGTAATCCAATGGTTACATGCAGAAGATACTTTCATGGTTTGTTTAAGAAAGACTGCCGTGATGTTCTACTTAGGTATTTCAATGTGCTGCCGTTTTCTGGGTACTACTGGGTAACGTGACATGGGCGCATTGCTATACACCTCAGTTTTTTATTTTCCTTATCTCGTAAAACGTGTTATCTATATTAATTACAAAGGAAAACGTTTATTATAATCTTTGAACCTAGGTGTGGTATGCTATAATTGAAATGAAGAATTTAAGTGAATGAATCAATTACTCTACATTCACACGATTAATTCAACCGTCCATTGGCTTTCAGCGGCTATTCTCCCACGGAACTGGTATATTGGAGACAAGGGTATCGGCCATAGAAAGTGTGGAGTTAGCCACGCCTTGTGGAACAATAGGTGGTGTAATGGACGTAACTATTGTTGGCGTGGATTACTTCTCTATCAGCGAATAGATCTCAGCTCCTAAACGTTGTGTAGAAACACAGGATGTGATGTTACACAAACGCGTCAGTTACATTTGATTTGCGTAAAAGTTAAAGGTGTAGATATGTATGTTACTTAATCCATTTCTAAATTTATCTACTTAACAAACAGCCAAAGAATCTTTTAGATATTGATAATTATGATGGATAGTTATATTTTATTGTGGTATTGTTTTTGTAGCAACAGTCACCTGTATATTGTAGCGCCATGGTTCCTGGAGGCGGCCGCGTCAGCCTGCTCTATGAGCTGAGTGAGTGCGCGCGCCTGCTCGCTGAGAGTGAGTAGCTCCAGCTCCTCACGACCCAGCTGGTACTGCAGCTCCGCCTGCTGGATACGTGTGTCGATGTTACTGGAACAAACACCAACACTGTCTGTATTATCCAGGAAATATCTTTACAGTGCATGTCATCTTCTCAGCTAAGAGATGGTATCCAGTTTATAATACTTTCTGCAGGGAACTTGAAACACGCCTGGCTAGTGTGGAAAGTCTAATATTCTTCAAATCGCTGCGAGACAAACGAGTTAATGATTGTGAACATAGAACAGAAATAACTCAAATGGTAGGATATGACGTTTTATAATTTGATTGTTCTTCAAATATATTTTGAAAACTCTGTACTATATTAATTACATACTTCGATGCGTATTACTCACTCTGTGACATGCGTCTTCTCCAGTCGTCGCCTAAGATCTTGAATATTGGCTTTTCTCTTGTCCAGATCTGCTTTTACATTATTAGCACGTTCTTCTAGAGCTTTGCGTTCTTCGTCTGACAATACTGAGGCATTTTCGTCATGTGAGCTGGCTCGTGATGCTGTGGGGGAGGCTGCCTGGGCGGCTAAACGAGCTGCACTCAACGACGCTGATAGTTGCTTCTTAAGACTGTGGGCGTAAGCAGAAATAAATAGCATGTGCAGAAATGAAATTAAAACAACAAGATACGACAATAACACACACCACCGCCACCAAATCACCACATCCCGCACACGCAGTGTGCGGGATGTGGTGATGTGGTGTGGTGGTGGTGATGTGGATGTAGGTACACGTGTTGGATAATATATTTTATTACATTGTGCATAGTACGTAAGTTTACCACAACATAAGGAATAGACGTAAGGCAGAATAGTTTAAAATAAGGACGAACAATTATTGTTGTTATTTTGTATTCAATACTACACGTTTATCACTATTGTAGAGTGTACTAGTGAAGTTCTACAGTTTCGAAATAGGCTTCATACGAGTTTGTAAGGTATAGGTACAGTGCGTAATATTGTAATACCTTTGTATTAGCGTATCCTTATCAGTAAGTGCTGTGCGAAGAGCGTCCATCTCCCGTGTGACGTCACGGGCGCCTCCACTGCGTCGCCGCGTCCCTGCCAGGGACACCTCTATACTGGCCATCTATGACATATAGAAATCTATTTAGTGCCTAATTCTGAAGTTAATATGTACCGATTGATGGTCTTTACAATATTTTCTATTAGTACGTCTATCTGACTATCTATATCATTAAAATATTTAAGAAGAATCTCTGCTCGTGACGTTCGTAAAATCGTCGGATTATTATACTATGTAACTATAGTTACATACACCAGACTAGCTATTGCCCGCAACTTCGTACACGTGGAATTTAGAAATCCACACCAAATTATACAAAACAAGCCATCCTCTTAATTCACTCTATCTATAAAAAAAATCACATTAAAATCCGTTGCGTAGTTTAGAAGATATAATCTCACATAGGGACATACATACAAAAATAATGACTTAGTTTTCTAATAAGTAAAAATAAAGATATGCTCCACAATGTCGCATGTGTAGGTAGGAATATGCCACTCTTATCAAATACGGATATAAAAAATAGTATACGCCCTATTCTCAGGCCTAGTACTAATAGGAATCTGTAGTTGTTTTAGTCATCTGTAAACCCTCTGAGACACGAGAATTCACAGATGTATATTTAAATCTATGTTAGTATTTGTTAATAAGTTTTGCTAATTACGCTTCTGCAATAGAAAACACAAGTTTAACTTAAATAATAGTAGTTAACTCATTATTATGTGTTTCTATTTTCATCCTAATTATATTTTGCTTTCAGTTTCTATCCTAATTAAAAGTAATGAGTGAATCATTGACTTTGTAATAATTATGAAGACACGTTGAGAACTTGTAACTAGCTGTGAATTTTTACTGTATCATAGGTACGTACTAAGAATTTGTGATATGTATCACAGAAAATGTTTTTTTTAACTCTGGGAATATTTTGTGTGTGTGCTCTTTAACATATGGTCTTATTTATAATGACTTATCGGAGGCTTAAACGGAGATTTTATCGGAAAGATAATAAACGTTTTAGCGTAAAAAGACTATTATGAATAACAAGTTATGATAATATTCGCGAACCGATTTTAGCTAACTTTTAAACCTCCGATAAGTCATTACGAATAAGACCAATATAGGCTAAACAGTTTTACAGACACTAATATTCTGCTCTTACCAATTTTTTTTAGAATAACATTTCTGTCAGACCCTGGAATCAATCTTTGACCTCCACGTCACAAAAGCTTGCTTGCACAAAGGTTGACAGGGCATGAAAATATTATTACTAAGAGTTGGTAAAAAATCGTGTAATTATTATAATTTACAAACGGATATGCATATGACTGTCATAGTCGATTAGTTGTATATTTTGATATTAATTATTTTAGTAATTAAACATAAAATTTAATCACCATGGCCGTGAAGACATGACCCGTTATTAAAATATAAATTAAGTGTTAAAATATTTAATCATACTAATGGCTAATTGGATGACTTTTTATAGTTCTAGTAATAACTCGTTATAGATATTAAAATTTATTTGCTTTTGAGAACACACTCGCATGAGTTTTAATAGTTTTATTACTTATTTTCTTAACCATAGCTTTGACTGAGCATTGGTTATCCGATTCTAAACTAAATTGTGTTTACCTACCCGGTTATAAGTTAGCTTCGAAGTTTTGTAGGCAACAGCTAGCTTATGGCGGGTCCAGTATTTTTGTAAAGGACAGTGTGCGCTGTATTGAAAATATTGAACTAGCGACGTTATCAAAAGAACAATATTGCGAAATATCCGCTGTTGACTTACTAGACTTTCACATGACACTTATATGTATTTATCGCACTAATTTAATTAGTGCTAAGGATTTCTTATTTTATTTTGAAATTTTGTTGCAAAAGTTTAGCGAACACAATATGGATTGCATTGTAGTTGGAGATTTTAATATAAATTTCTTAGCGGACACATGCCCAGCAAAGAAGTCGTTATTGGACCTCTTGGCTGCCCATAATTTCGCAAACCTCGTCAATTTCCCTACACGTATAACGGCGACCACGGCAACCTGTTTAGATCACCTGTACCTACAGCAATATGCCGGCGGAGTGCGTTCGGACTGCGCCTGTCGTCACTAACTTGAGTGATCACCTCGCGGTGCAGGGTACGTATCGTGTACTCAACATACTGCACCACCGGTACCCGCCTCGTTAAAGATTTTTCTCAGGTTAACAAACTTAACTTTGTCGCTGCTTTGGACAGTGTAGATTGGCATCATTTTTTGATGCAATCGACGGCAGCCCACACTTTGGCGGCATCAATAACTAATGTAATAGTCAATAAATATGACGTGCGTTTTCCCTTAAAAAGAAAGCCTAATAAAAACTACCGTTCTTCGTGGGTATCAAATGACGTAAAAAATATGAAATCTCTGTTATTCGACATCTATAAATTAAATAAATTGTTCCCAAATGACATTTGCATAAAATTTGTTTTAGAAAAATTACGTGATAAATATGACATATTGATGGCTAATGAGAAATTCAGATATTATAGAAATACTAGCTGACCCGGCAAACGTTGTTTTGCAATACTTACAAAAAAATCTTTGAAAAATAGATGTTGGCCGATTCTCAGACCTACTGAATATGTATGCAAAATTTGAGAAGAATCGGTCAAGCCGTTTCGGAGGAGTACGGTAACTAACACTGTGACACGTGAATTTTATATATTAGATTATTGTACACAACAAAAACACGTCTAAGGCTATGTGGAGTGTAGTGAATTTGGAAAGGGGGAGGGACAACTCTCCGAAATCTAAATTTGCTGACATCGTGCTCGATCATGACGGTACACCCTTTGACAGCGCTAAGGCGGCCCTTGACGCTATGAACTCCCGATTCTTGAATGCGGCAGCCGCATGTGGTGCGCCTGCAGCCGATAATGATTTGTCGAACGCCGTCTGATGCGTGCGCGCCAGCTGACCGCTCACTCCGACTAAAGCTCTTCACTGCGGAGGAAGTATATCACATTGTGACTGCTCGTATACCTCCAAAACAATCAAAGGATGTGTACGGTCTCTCAATAGAACTTGTGAAGACCGCTATTGTTCCACTTGCGCCCGTATTAGCGTCGCTTTACAATGCCTGTGTTAGGGAAGGATCGTATCCGAAACCCATGAAGGTCAGTAAAGTGGCACCGATATTTAAGGGTAAAGGCAAAAAGACGGACATCGATGGATACAGGCCCGTATCTATCATCCCTGCAATAGCTAAAATATTTGAGAACAGGTTAAGCTCAAGACTTAGTGAACACCTACTAGCCACCAATGCCTGTCCGACCGCCAATACGCTTATCGGGAAGGGTATTCAACGACCTCTCTGACTCGAGAGTTGATAGAACGCGTAATGGCAGCTCGGGAGCGTAGGCTACATGTGGCTATCCTCTGCTGCGATTTGTGGCGGGCATTTGATGTGGCCGACCATGATGTTCTTGCCATTAAGCTCAAACACTATGGCATACAAGGATCAGCACATGACTTATTCACCGATCTACTGCGACATAGAACTATGGTTGATGGCGGTGACGGGTGCAATAAATCAGATCCACTTCCATCAACTATGGGTGTAGCACAGGGCTCATCCGTCTCGAATATTCTCTTCTCATTATTGTTGAACAATCTCCCAAAGAACGTAACTGAGGCAGATGTCTTAATGTACGCGGATGACGTAGTGGCAATAGTCACTGATAACACTGTTGACGGACTTGAAGACAAGTTAAACAAAGCTGCTTCGAGTTTGGCGAAGTGGTTTAACATGAATGGGCTTGTCCTCAATCTAACTAAAACTCAGTACATGCATTTCAACCTATCGGGGCGACAAAATGACCCCTAATCGTCGTAGTAGATAGGACGGCTATTAGGCAGGTCGAAAATACAACGTTTCTGGGCTTTGAAATAGATAGAAGAATGACTTGGGAGAATCACATCCAAAAACTGTGCGGCAAATTAGGTAGCGCTTGCTACGCTCTCAGCCGTGTGGCTCGCGTGGTTCCGGCGGATGTTGCCCGTGCGTGCTACTTCGCCACAGTGCACTCGCTTCTCCAGTACGGCGCCGAGCTGTAGGGCCGCTGTGCGGAGTGGCTGCGTGCATTTAGAATGCAGAAGCGCGCCGTCCGAGAGCTGGCGAAGGCATCGAGAGGTACCTCTGCACGACCTCTTTTTAAAAACCTCGGGATTCTTACATTGCCCTGCATAGTAATCCTGCAGGTGGCAGTGTATGTAAGAATCTCCTTAGACTCGTACAAGCGTCGTGGCGACGGACATCGGTATAGCACTCGGTACCCGGATAGGTTAGTCCCAGTTGCTCGCTCACTAACTAAATCTAGTAAATTGACACGTGTTGTGGGCCCAGAGGTCTATAACAAACTTCCAGGTGCAATAATCGCAGCTCCTACCGTAGCTTCTTTTAATACTCGACTAAAACGTTGGCTTATAGAGCGAACGTTCTATAGTTACGTTATATTTTATTATATTATCATATTATTTTATTATTATATAACTACATTAATTATTATTTTATTGATTTTTTATTATAATTACAATACCTACTTATTTGAAATGACATGAATTGACTTAGAATACCTGTGTGGTATCAACTTCAATATTTTTATTTATTTTTATTGAATTTTAAATCTTTATATCTTACTACTAATAATTGACTATTTTTTAACATGTATTTTTGCTGCATCATGAAGGGTAACGTGAATGAGGTAGAATTATTACTAAACCACATTAACTCACTCCATTCATCCCAAAATCAAATTCACATTTGAAATGGAGATGGACAGATCGTTGGCCTTCCTCGATGTGAAGTTACTGGTACGTACAGATGGTACCCTCGGACACACTGTTTACCGAAAGCCGACATACACAGACAGATACCTACACGCCCACTCACACCATCATCCTGGTCATCTGAAATCCGTTGCCTCTTCTTTAACCAACAGTGCGTATGACTTCTGTGACCCTGAACACTTAAATGAAGAGCTCAGCCTTGTTCGGGAGGTTCTAAAGCACAACGGATATCAGGAGCGACTGAAACGCTCAAAAAAGAGGATACAACCAGTTGGCGTTGACAGAGCACCAGCCTTTTTACCTTATATCAAAGGAGTGACAGACAAGGTGGGCACAGCCTTGAAGAAACTGTCCGTCAAGACTGTAACAAACACATAGGTCTGCAATCGCTGAGCACTTGCTGGAGGAGGGTCCAAACCACTGGATAGAACTACACGACCCGAAGATCCTCTCCACTGACCGTCATTATTACTCCAGGATAGTACGGGAAGCGGTTGAAATTAAAAAACATAAGACCTTCAACCGTGAGGACGGATATCGGTTATCAACATCTTGGAACCCTGTTATCAGCAAGTGCACACGTTTCCATAAAAACGCGGCCAGTGGTAGGACAGATGTCGTTAGTGTTGTGTGTCGAAGTACCGAAAAAATGAACAAAAATAATTATGAAGACCAAGTGCGGGTAGTTTCCGAAACTCGCGCGCCACGGAGCCGTCGCCGCTGCCGCTCACCAGTTCACCCGTGACCACGGTCGATACAAGTCGACCGAAACGTCGGGACAAAACAGGTATCGTACCTAAAATAAATTATATTTCTCGCGGAGTAGACCCGGTCATTATATAATTAATTTGTGTGAAAGCCGCGAAAGTTTAAAAACATTAATGTATTTTTTACTCTCAAATTATTTTGAATATAAATTTTAATAATGTACGTGATAATTCTTACCTGTATTATTTAATTACGTAATATTATGTATAATATAGTACATTACCTAACTATGTTACTGTGACCTGTAAAATATTATTTACCAATAAATGAGTATTTGAGTATTTAACTTGCACTTCGTTATTTAAATAAATAAATAAAATATTCACGGACATTTCACACAACGTCCTCTGGTCCCAAGCTAAGCTTATATGCTTGTGTTATGGGTACCAGAATATGGATAGAATACTTTGTATGACATTTATAAACATCACACAAATGATTGTCCGAGGCGGGAATCGAACCCGCGACCTCTTGATCGACAGTCCGTTATACAAACCACGAAGCCCGTCATTTAAATTATAAATACACATTTAAATTATAAATATCATATTTTATGTGATGTAAAATATTAATAATAATCATCATCATTATGTCCACCGTGTGGTGACGGATTAAGTATACAAGTGTCACCACCCCATCTCCACCCAAGGGTGCTGTAAAAGTCAGCTAAGGGATATTGCTCACAGATAACATCTTCTGTGAGAGACTGAAAACTTGAGAATAAACCCTGTGCCAACACGCCTGGTCAGCGCGGCACAGTAGACTATAATCCCTCCCAAAGTGGAGGAGGCCCGTGCCCAACAGTGGGACGTAAATGAGATGGAGAAGTCTATACATAAAAATACAAAAAATATTCATAAAACCTACAAAGAGCATAGGCATTAAACTAATAGCTAATTAAATAAAATTATCAAGAAATACTCTCCCAGTCACACTAAGCATAACTTTTCGTTAATTAACTTGCTAAAGTCTAATAAAGTAAGACAACTACACTAAACTACAAACAGAACGACTTCAGGTGTCTGTAAGTTGTACATCAGTTTAGACATTTGTGTAGTAACAAGACAGACGTGGAGAAACCATTGAGCATTGGGTGAAACAAACGGACTTTATTAAGACTTTGAAGACATATAACTTGTTCTAATGGAATAGAATTAATAGTAACATTGGTACAAATATTAGTTATGGTTAATTTCCGTTTTGGAGATAAGGTTAGTGCTATACGGCGCGCGTTGATATCTTTTGTTTGTACGGCTTCCTGCGCACGCGCACGCCTCGTTCCACACGAGAGGCTCTCGCTCGTTAAGGAGTCGAGATTGAGCTTCGTATTTAAATTGGATTTGTTTGTTAAATAAAATGACCTGTATATCGCATTCAAAAATTTCACAAAATTGTTTTTTACGTCTATGTTAACCGCTTCATGCAATAACACGCATTAGTAAGTAAATAAAACAATAGTAAAGTTACTCATGGCAGGTTACATAGTGATGATTATTATCTTTATTAATAACCATATAAATAAAATGATGTATATTTCACACTACGTTTCTTTATCAAAAATTAAGCGTATGGTATGTCCTAGATAATAGATTAACTTTTTAAGTTAAAAGTATGAAATACTTGGGCACAGTGAGCGAGAATCCCACTTGCGTAGCAGGTAACGTCATAAGAACTACTCGTTAAAGCCTATCTTATAGTCAGAGTAATTACAAATTTGCTCAACTAGATTGTAAAACACAAAACATAGCATTTATTCGTATGTAAAGTCACTGCTCTCTGTATAATTACTGGTTATCATACAAACACAGGGTTTCTTATCTTCTTACATCGAGACAAGAGCAGTCAGAGTAATTGTTAGTTAAGTTTATCTCTACTTACTGATCACCGGTCAGATTGTTGTATGAGATTTACACACTATACATTATTTTAAATCAACTTAAATGTAATCTCTTTAGATAGCACTGACTGAGTTAAACAATCATGATTGCTACTTTAAGCCATAGAGTTACCATTTATAACCTCCTTGCTTTAAGCTTCCGATTGAGTAAAACATATTTGATACACCAAGCTCTTGCATCACTTATCATTATTTTTAACCAACTTTCAAAAAAGAGGTGGTTCTCAATTCATCTGTATGTTTTAATTTTTATTTTTGTTCATTAACTCATAACTTTTAACTGGACGAAGCGATTTTAATGATTCTTTTTTTATTTGAAAGCTGGTGGTTTCCGTGTGGTCCCATTAGCACCAGATCAGGATCTGATGATTATCTCCTGAGAAATTCCCTCAAATTTCAAAGGCACGTGAACTCGGTTGAACTTTTTTAAAAGTACTCACTTTTGACTTATTGTAAATATTTACTAACAATCGCTTGATTTAAATTATCTTCGTATGTAGGATGTGTTTAATTTAATTATCTATTCTGAAAATTGTCCGTGTACAAGTAATTCTTTTCCATTATAATGCTTGCTTGGCAGCATAGATATAGAGACCTCAGTCAGTATTTATAGCCCTGGCAATCAGTCGGTTCCCATCCATTGTGTGAAGTACCGCTATCACGCCCTTTTTTCTCACAAATTAGCTATCTACTCGCTTGTGGCTATTAGGTAAAATACTGGAAATTGTATGTTGAATTGAATTTTGCTTTTCTTTATTTCAGTTTAAATATATTTTGATGTACTTCAGTTATTTGTCATTAACAAGATAAGACTTGACTAAAACCTGTTAATTTCATTTTCAACTACAAAATATGACATAATTGTGTATATTGTACTCGTAAATAATTCAAATAGTTTTATAGTATGTGTAAGCGCTCCCACACTGACACAAAATACCGACACCCTGAATATTATATACGTAGTTAAGTTAGTAATTGTTATAAACGTAGGATAACTATGTAAGTGTAAATTCTATATAAATAAACAACTTTTGTAAATTTGATTTAATTAAGTTACATCATGATCATCATATCATAAAACTCCCGCCAAGTTCAAAAATCAATTTACTGCTCATCCTCTAACAGACAATGCAATAAAAATAAAACTTTTATTGACGTTTATTGTGGATTAATATACAGAGTGGTATTTAATAGTGAAATGTTCGGTGTGGTCGGAGCCCCGTGATTACGTAACACTGCCCCGGACGGGTCGAGGTAGAACTGGTTCGTATTAATGGTGCCTTGGAGGCTTGAGAGCATCTCATACCTGATACCGTTTATTGTAGTCTTTTTAAAACCTTTCTATTGCTTTATATTTATTAAATTTATTTGTAAGTTTATTAAATTACACTATTAGAGTTTATTTGTATTAGCATGAAAATTATGAACAAAAGAATACAGTAGGTCTGTGATATTTGGACGAAATTCGTTGTCATTCAGACGTAACTTCAGCCTTGAACATCAGGGCTCAAGAGCCTTGGTGTAGCGATGGAACTATACTGTACTGGGAGTGAAATTTTTATTTATTAAAAAATATAATACTAAACAAAATTAATATTAATTAATTACAGTCAAACTGCATCATAAAAACGAAAGTGATAGTTAATATTGTTCCAGTTTGTGATTTACAACTTTTACTATAAAGTTTCACTAATTTTATAACTATGTATAATAAAACTAGTGTAGGTTAAAATTACGAAATTTTTGATTAAATTTTTCCTGTAAGTAAACTACAGTCAATAGTTATATATCGCTATGGGCATTAAACAATTTGTTCAAGTACCTTAGTGTGCTCTATGCTTACAGTAATTTATTAATTTTTGCATATGACTTGCTATGCTTTTACTTAATAAATGAAATTATAGTTGAAAAAATGATCACCATGAGCGGGACTTGAACCCACGACCTTGGAGTACCGTTCTGCCTTCCCAAATAAGCTACCATGGGTCCATCCAGCACATGGTAACCAAATTGAAATAGTGTAGTGGAAAATTTGGTTATCATGTACAAGTTCCATGGTAGCTCAGTTGGAAGAGCAACGGAAAGGTATTCAAGGGGTGCGTGGGTTCAAGTCCCGCTCATGGTGATCATTTTATCCACTATAATTTGATTCATTATGCTTTATACAAGTAAAAACTTTATAGACTGAAAAATAGCTTGAACAATAAAACACGATTTGATTGCGCAGTCATACATGATATATTAATCATAATTTAAAATTAAAATAAAAAGTTCACTGATTAAGCATTAAGTCCGCCTTTGTACAATTATTGTATAAAAAGTTTGAAATAAATAATAAATAATCTAAAAAAAAACCATCTCCTTGAACCACTCTACTTAATAAAAAGAAACCGCCATTTGAAGATAAAACCTTACACAGGGAATACATACATACAAAAATAACGACTTCGTTCTATAATAAGTAAACATGACACATTTTGAGGTATTCATGTGTTATGATAATGATTTTATACGCCATTATTTTTTTATGAATGTTATGTTATGTAATTATCCATAGATACTATACATATTGTACAGTTTTAACTTAATTTGTCAGTTACCACCAATCTCTCTTTGCCTCTACTTATGTATATCTATCATCTCATAGCATCCATATATCTATCAATATTTTGTACATGTTATAGAGGTTTATAAACAAGAGCCTTGTTTATTGCTCGCCTTGTAAAGCACTCCACATTCTTGAGGAGAGCCTTACATATAATTCGCAACACAACGCGTACAAGGTCATCCAGACTGTAGCCAGGTGTTTCATTATAAATATTTTGTTGCACTACTGTAATTAGTAAATGATGGCCGGTTTTTTTACTTTTCTGAGCAGTTATATGTATAGAAGGGTGAATCTAAGTTTGATACCTTGACAATAAATATATATGGGAAACAATCTGATGGACAATAACATGCTCCTATATTATGTTCAAAAAACAATGGTACATAATTCCTATTGATTATGCATAAAACGTATTATTAAAAGACAAAAAAGACTAGCAATGTTTCCATAACCTCTAGTTTATAAAGGTTTAATACTGCATGTTTCGTAGCAGAGAATTAATTGTGCGTTATTATCTTAGTATCTTAATTAGCATGTAGTAATGTTTCGCCGGTGAACAAAGTACAAGTACTCTGTTTTATCTCAACATCGCAATAAATCCTCGTATCGTGTGAAACGTTGAGTCGCGAGCTCTACAATTTGTCTTAAAACGACACTTGTAAATAAAACTGATAGAGTGTAACTATGTTGCCTTCGTAGCAAGTGAGAGGTCATTAGCGTTTTAACAATAAAGTCTGATGTTTGAACCCCATTTCGGAGTACAATTCTACAGTATCATTTTTGTTAGGAAAATGTTTAGCAATTTACTGTTGTAAATTGCTAAACATTTCAAAATTTTAATTAATAAATTAGTTATGTTCAACATTAACTAAGTATACAATCGGGATTGTTCATAATTTTTGACCTACTGTTTTTATATTCTTTCCAGAAAATATAGACTATTTTAGGCAACTAATTTCAATATTATTGAAATATTCACTATACAGAATTTTTAAACAATTCTTGAAGATATTACTTTAAATGTTATGACGTCATCGTTTTACGCAATCTGTGTATAGACTTTTCTTGATAGACTTAATACAGATTGTACTTTATCTTTTCAAAGTTGACAAGTTGATATAATAGACCAATTTCAACTCCACTTCAGAGTAGTATAACCCCAAAAACGCCTTAATATTTTAAGTCCTTCATTTCAAGGGCAAATAGAGATCATTTGCTTTTTTAGGGTTCCGTACCCAAAGGGTAAAAACGGGACCCTATTACTGAGTTGGAAAAATAATCGTTAATATAGCAAATTTTCCGAAAAAAACTAATGATCAGAAACTCTATTCCCCGAAATGGTTTTCGAATTAAGAGTTTAAAAAAAATATGAATAATGCCCATTACAGAAAATAATAATATAAATAACTTATTAAATTCATTTTACAACATGTTACTGAATGTTATTACAAATATTGCTAAATCAATTATCGCCTGGTAATTTTATATCTTTGTATACAAACTTGTTGTATTTATTTAAGTACTTTGTTGTGGTGATAACTTCCTGTAACGCCACAAAATTATATCTAGCGGAATCAACGTATTAAGAGGATACCAAAATAGCTTCGTGCATTTTTCTATGTACGAAGTTTTCATTGTTTCTTTAGATTGAATGGCTAGAGCTCTAATTTTTAAGTATATGTTTTTTCAATATATGATCTAGGATCGCATGAACTCAGAAACGCGATTGAAAAAAGTTTTCTCGATAGAAAATCTTGGCGAAACAACCTCTCAAATTTTTTATTTTTTTATTTGTCGTCCTCTTATCGCGTATTAACTAATGAAATAACTTTAAAAACATAGGTAACTATTAGGTATAGAAACACGTGGATCAGAATTAAAATATATTTAGTAGATTTTGAGTAAATAGGTAAAGTATCCCTAATTCTTCATTTTCTGTGCCTACTGGCTGTGTTAATATGTACGTGTCGGCGATGATATACGATAATATTGATGTAGGTCCTTAACGCAACAAGTTGAAACGGATCGCGTTGATATCTTTTATATTGCATCTGGAAATTACACTGCTACGGAGTTGATTTTACAAGAACTTGTTAAGAAAGTATTCTCTTCATGTGCTAATTGTATTAATTTCTAATTTCCAGTGTAAGTAATTATTTGATGATTAATTTAAAATACCTACTTGTGATTAGAAAACTGTTACTATATACAGGGCGATGATGATCTAAATGGTTGGAAAAAATTATGATTTTTTATGGATCAATATCTGTCTACACGCTCACACTGTCACACAGCGCTTTAATGACTAAAACTGTCTAAATTAAGTTTGATCATTCGCATTCGCAAATGTAGACTCATGTAGCGAAGACTCTAACAATGTCGTCAAAAAATGAATAAATATTATTTTTAAATTTTTATGTTGTGTATTTGTTACAGTGCAAGTGTAATCCATAACATTATAATGACTTATTGCGGTGATATCCGGATGTGGTAGACATTATTGTCGTAGCGAGCAAATCATTAATTTGTGAGTAAAACTATGTTCAAAAATTAATGGTTTTATATATCTTGTCCTTAATTAGCCCTCGCCTAGGGCCACCATAAAACCAGCATGTTTATGGCCTAATGTAAATACATCAGTTTCCGGTGACTTGTATGAAGATTTGTTATAGTTAATATGTTACGAGGTCACTGACCTTGGCCTCCAGTGTCTCGAGATTGTTGACCCCGCCCGCCTCCAAGGTTTGCTGAAACAAACAAATAAACAAATTATAAAACAAGTTCACGAAACAACCTTGACACGTTCGCGGAATACGAGCATTGTTTTGCAAGGCAGAGTCGATAATTATTAATTTTCTAATGTCTTGTGAAGGACTTAGTATTTGCTGAAATTATCTGCATTTTTTCTTTTATTTTTTCTTATATTACATACAGGCATAGGTACTACGACATCTATATAACTTTTTCGGATATGCTTGGTGGTTTTGTGTGCAATGTCTGTCAATGTTTATTTATTATTAAAATATTGAACTTGGTGTTCGACACCGGGTATATTCCGTATTACTAAATTTCCGGTCCTAAGTCACTCGTGAGTGAGAGTCACGAGTTCACGTGTGCTCATAACGGTAATCATTTGCATATTATCAACAGATGAAGGGTATGCTGTAACTGCAACCTTATTATGTTTTATTTTCTCTGTTTTTTAATTTAGCTTAAGTATTTTTGATTTGTTAAACCTCCAGATCAGGACTAAGAAAAAAATGGTGCCATCATTTAGAAATACACTACTGCGGCACCGACGTAAAAGTTATCCTTAATGTTTTTCAAGTAAACCACTCGACGTGAAAACAATCTGTTTTAAATTTGACAAATTTTTGCAGCCAATCTATACTTTTAATAAATACGACATTTAATTTCAAGTAAGCAGTAGCAGTAGAAAACGATACAGTTAATTGGATAGATTTATTGCTAAAAAGCTGCAAGCAAAATTAAAAAATTTAACTAGATAGTTATAGATTTTACTAGTTATCTAAACAAATGGAGTGAAGTGCGACACTGAAACGAGAAATGTAACCCTTTTAATACCTATAGAGTTCTAAAGCAGAGCTATCGGGGTTTTAATGTCAAAGCTAATATGCATTTATATGAAGGTTCAGCTTTAAGTTAGTTAGTTTGATCGTGCTAGTTTCTCGTACAAGAGAAGCAATGAAGGCGGCGCACGCGTTTCATTATGAAGATTAGCAGTCTATGTAAGGTCACTGCATCGTACACAGCGGTTAGCGGTTTTCAATACATAATCTTTAAGTGATATGTTGTTTAAGATTGAAAGTACACATATATCTTAATGTACTGCGTGTACATTAATAGAATTAAGTAACGCTAAGCATGCTAATCGGTTTCCTACTAGATTACAAATAAAAGTGCACGATGTATTATCCTATGCGCAATGTGAATTAAATTATGTAAATTGATCGTATTCACAATAAGATAGAAAAAAATCGAAAACCAGCCTACAAGATGAAATTACATCCATCTTATTCTGTTAATTAATATCTTGTTGTAGTTTTCTATTTCAATTTTACGTCAAAATTTTAGTTTGATTAGTTAAGACCGATTATTTTATGTACCATTATTGAGAATATAATTATGGCGTCTAGTTTACAGTGTGACCTATACCGATTAAAGAACTTGTTAATAGATGCGCCAGCGATGGTTTTCTATTTCACATGGTCGTTGGATTTCGCGTGATCCGTGGCAATATAGCCCCGTCCCATTGTGACTAACTCATGTTCAGTCTTCTGTCTTAGTCAAAGATGTGACACCAATTTTTTTTTGCCTTTTCTAGCATTAATATATACAATTACACTTGACTTCAAGTGGATTTTGTGTTATTTTACTTGTGTTTAATATAACAGGAACAAAGAGTACTTACCAAAAAGTAAAATTACAATTTTACTAAGACAGACTTAATAAATTAAATATTACTGAAGACTGTTAAAATATCAAAGTAAAATTATTTTCAACATTTTGTTATATCTTTGCAATCTTGAAAGTTAAATCTTTACTTATTATAAAACAACGTCGTTATTTTTGTATATATTTTTTGTATATATCCCTATGAGAGCTTAAATCTTCAAAATTACACAACGGATGCGATGTTTTAATAAATAAAGTGGTTCAAAATGATTGCTTTTTTGTATAATTTGCTAAGGCTTGATGTATATTAGAAGCTCAATAGCCATAAAAGCGGGTGAAATTACGCGCATTAGCTAGTTTATTTATTTATTATTTATCATACACTTTATTGTACACCATAAGAATAAAATTTACAAGAAATTGTTTATTTTTTTGTTTTGTTTGTTTATGTGTTTAGTATTAAAAAGGATATGAAATAGCTCATAATCAGCTACTGTCCGTCATAGTAGTGAACTATGGGGTCAGTGTTTATTAATAATATATTCAACAATTTATCGAGCAGAAAGGGCTCGTGAATATATTATTATTATCACTAACATTAATTGTTCTGTGTTTTTGTGCTCACTTTCTAACATAATCACATTTAACATTACTGGTTGAGTTAACTTTTGGGTTACGACATAACACTCTCTCTTTAATTATAGTGCAACTTGATAGATATTAACTTACAACGAAAATCTTTTGATAGCAATATGAGCAACTCAATGTTTATTTAATAAATCAAATTTTTTTTTCAATGTATATTTTTATAGTTTACATACTTTGTTCAAATATTCATTCTTATAACTTATATCTTACTGTTTATTATTATACCAACTATCTTATAATAAGTCTTGAATCTCATTTTCCGCAGACTTTTATCTTAGTTTTCATCTTTTCATCTAAGCTCTTATCTTCGCACAATCGAACAAGGCCCTCTCCGTACTTAAAATTTATCCTACTAAATAAAATCACTTGTTACGGATTTAGACGCGTATAATTTTTGTAAATTTCAGCCCGATGTTTCAAAGACTTTGCAGTTACCATGGTCACGCGTGCTAAACTAAGGAATAATGCAGCTAATGCCGAACAAAAATACTAACGGAATAACCAAAAAAAATATATTAAACATAAGATTATACCATCTATGAGAAAAAATTTTGGTGCTTATAGATGCGTAGATAATAAGATTTATGGCCATGTCAATGCCAAGAAAAGTATGTTCATTATCCTTAAACAACCCGCATGCATTTTTTATAAAGACAATAAATAGTGAAGTTGTGGAGCGCGACGTTTGTTGTTAACTTCACGTTACACTTGCTTTATAGCTCTTAATTAAAGCACTCGTGATAATTGTGGGTATGTAGGACACTGGCCTACTTGTTAATTTTAACAACTACATCGCTTACAGTTAGGCATCAATAGAGCAATCATTTATTAATATTACTTTATTAAAGAATATAATTTAGAAGAAAGAAATACAATGTCGTGTATCAAAAGCTAACTACTATAAGTCTAGTCTAATGCTTTTACTAAAACTAAACAAAAATACTGGCTATTCCCCGCAACTTCGTACGCAAAAAAATTTGAAAATAAAAAAAGCCATAACAAATTATACACATAAGTCATCCTCTTGAACTGCTCTATCTTTTAAAAAACCACACCAAAATCTGTTATGTACAAGAGACATAAGCTCACGTACATACAAAAATAACGACTTTGTTTTATATTAACTAAAGAAGTATATATTATTTTAACTTATTTGGTTTATTTACTATAAATCTAATCAATAATACACTAGGTAAAAACATGACTTGTGTGCGGATATTTTCCCTTATACGTACAAGTTTCCGTTACATTAAAAAAAACTAATTAGACCCATAGCACACGGCGTATTTTAAACGCGCAGACGACGCGCGTATACGTGGTTTAAACGAGATTTGATCGCAACCTTGTAACCTAAGCACACGGGGCGATTGTAAAACGCGCCTCTACTGCGCGTATACGCGCAGGTACAGCTGTACAGACGCGCTGTAGTCACGCGTAGCTTTTGCGTTTCGATCCAGGGTTGCCAACTCTACGTCTTTTTACGTAGATCTAAGTACGTATTTTAAGCCTTTCCTGCAAACCTACGAACTTATCATATATCTTCCTTTTTTATTATCATTTTCAATGTAGCTTTCTTTTTTTAGTAAGAGTCACATTCTGCTCTTCCTCACTGTCACTGCTTATTTCCATAATTGAATTTAATTAAATTGAGCAGGAAGTTGAAAAATATCGAAATTAAACAACTCCTTCGAAGTCTTAGTTTGAAATATTTTTTTTAGGTTAAGAGGATACCAAAATAGCTTCATGCATTTTTCTATGTACGAAGTTATCATTGTTTCTTTAGATTGAATGGCTAGAGCTCAAATTTTTAAGCATATGTTTTTTCAATATATGGTCTAGGATCGCATGAACTCAGAAACGCGATTGAAAAAAGTTTTCTCGATAGAAAATCTTGGCGAAACAACCTCTCTAATTTTTTATTTTTTTCATTTGTCGGTCTATTATCGCGTATTAACTAATGAAATAACTTTAAAAACATAGGTAACTATTATTTATAGAAACACGTGGATCAGAATTAAAATATATTTAGTAGATTTTGAGTAAATAGGAAAAGTATCCCTAATTCTTCATTTTCTGTGCCTACTGGCTGTGTAATATGTACGTGTCGGCGATGATATTGATGTAGGCCCTTAAGATTCACTTTTACGGCAAGACGTTTTACACAGTCACATGACTCATGTGACATGAGTCACAGTTCTATAGAATGGACACTTTGTTTTTAAAATGAATGGCGCGACGTGTTGAGTGGCGAGGCGAGTGTGTGTTAGTATGAAACGGAACATTTATTAACTTTTTTTAGCGAAAGTAAAGGAAATTATGCCCATTCAGTCTATTTTGCAAATTTGAACAATTTTGATAGAAAATACGTAGATTCTGGGACTAAAGTTCGTAGGTTTGCAGGAAAGGCTTAAAATACGTAGATCTACGTAAAAAGACGTAGAGTTGGCAACCCTGATCCCAGCCCCCCTCTGCCCGTACCCCGCTCCTTAGTACGCGCGTTTGTTTCGCTTCAAATGCGCGTATACGCGCTTCATGCGCGCGTTTCTATTATCAATGCAAACGCAACAATCAGCGTTTACGGCGCCGAAGACGCGCGTTCCTGAAACGCGCGTTTAAAATACGCCGTGTGCTATGGGCCTTAGTAAATAAAAAGTCTAATGAAGCACGATGGTGCGTGATTGTCCGGAACTAACAAGGATACTTCGAATATTTAAGAGAGCACTAACTAGCCGGATAGCTTCTATAGACCTAATTAAAGTTCTTAGAGAACTTAATGAGTTTAGCGTTCTGAAAGTTATTCTACGAAAGTTGTGTTACTATTTGCAGCGAGAGATTAAGAATATTTATATTACAATCAATTCAATTTGATGCAAGCGGCACAAATGTGGCGTTTTATGGGAGAGGTGAACAGTGCACGAAGAAAGGCTGATGGTGACGGGTGGAATCAGTCAAACTTCAGATTTAATCTGAGCAGATAACATTATTTTTTATTAAATTGGAATATGAACTCCAAATCAACACCGGGCAAATAAAAAAGCTATCACAGGCGTTTTCGTATCCTTGATAAAAATAAAGACGTAAACCAAAAGTAGATCATTAAACAACACCTTTAAAAATGTCAATAAAATATATAAATAAGATTTGTATCATGCTTTTTCATAAAAGATTATAATATATGAAGTAAATCGTAGAGTATCATAACAAGTGTAGGTGTCAACCCTGTAGTTAGGATATAATAGCCGATAACACGTTGTAAACAAGCTATTAGCAGCAGAGCTGTTGTAGCCATACTCTGAAGGCCGATAGCTTCAATTAGTTACAAGTTACTTGAGTAATCGATGAGGCAATTTATCACTTTACTAATTTATCTAGCATCTAACTGCTTACAAACTACGTACAAGATGCAGGAATGATAACTGTCAATTATATTTAAAGTAAAGATATACCTACGAGTACATACAACACGGAATATAAACATACGCTAAGATCTAAACTAAAATTAACAAGAACAAAACAAACTATAGTACGGGCCTACGGTATAGTGACGGGCCTCGTGGTGGAGTGGCTTATATAACGGACTGCTGATCATGAGGTCTCGGGTTCGATTCCCGGTCAGGACAATCATTTGTGTGATGTTTTTAATTGTCATACAAATGTTTGTACTGCGTCTGGGTGTTTACTTATGTATTATAAGTATGTATTTACAAAAGAAAAGTAGTTTATGTATTATATCCGTATTCTGATACCCATAACACAAGCATAATAAGCTTAGCTTGGGACCAGAGGACGTTGTGTAAAATGTCTATGAATATTTATTTATTATTTATATTTATTTTAGTTTAATGGTTATAACGCTTTTTATTACGGCTATTGTAATCAATAAAAATCGTCATCCTTCACTACAAATTTTTAGTGAGTTTACCAAATCGTGTTCTGGACGTTATCAATATTTAGGTTAAGTTTATTACATATAGCAGAATTAGCATAGTTAATTGAAGTTTTTGTATATAACTCGTATGTATTGTCAATTTTAGAATCGAATCAATCTCTTTTTTATTGGTATTCATGCAGTAGTTTCTTATCCCACTGATTTGACAGCTTACATGACATGTCATATGTATATAACTAAGTCGCAAGATCATTCGGCGTAGCAGGTCGTAGACACCAATCGTTCACTGACTAATGGTAACTGTATTAGTGGCATCATTTTAGTTACGACATTGCCTTTGTGCCAAGTCCCTTGTGATTGCTGTTTATGTATCGATTGAATAATACAATCATAAAGTATGTGTTTGGTAATACACTCACCTACTATAACTATTAAATATATAACTATGAAATACTATAACTAACCGATCGAGGCGTTGTGTTACAAAATCATTGCGTGAAGTGTGGGCAAAGGTTACGGTGCGTTTACACAGCGTAAAGACTTTTGCGTCTGTGTTTTCTATTTCTGAAATTATTCTACGTAATCCAATCATAAACAAAAGTTTCACATAATATTTTCTAACACTTGCGCGACTCATTTGTTTAAATAAAACCACTTTTTACGGTATAAATATGAGATAAAATTAAATATTAAGTAAGTTTTAGCTTTGTTTAATTTTAATTATTCATATTGTTATATTTTGTTACTGTTATATAGTATTTATAAAATTAAAATAATGTTCTTAATTTTATGTAGTCTGAGCATAATGTAATATAATAGTTTATGGTAAAAGTCTATCTTTATGGGCAATGTAAAATTAAAATCAAATGTAGGTAAACCCTGATGTAGTAAACTGGGTAAACTGATCGTAGAGGACACTACAGCTCAGTCTCACCCGTGACCATCCGAAACTTCTGGCCAAAATTTAAAAACAAATATATGCGTCTAATTCCGTAAAAAGTGGTTTTATTTAAAAGTTTCACCTAATTAAAATTTATTTAAAAAATGAATAATGTAAAAAAGAAAAAAGTTTGCTGCAAGATATCGAGTATTGGTTTCTTGTAACCTTTACACAACGCAAAGAGATCGGCTCGGCAAGAAATACGCAAGTTTGATTGACAAACTATTTATTTATAAGAACAGGAATCGTGCAACATCTTTATAACTTTTTTATTTATTTTTGTCTTACAATTACAATGTACGTTCTTTGCGCTCTAAGGAATTTAGCGTGAAGGTCTCTATTATCGATCTAGATCTTTCGTGAAGGTTAAAAAAGGTATCTTGTTTAAATAATAGACAAATTTTAAACTAATTTAAATTTACGCAACTAGGATTATAAAACTTAAGACTTAATTATAATTAAATATAATAAAATCAAACATTCATATAGCTTTATTGTCTTAAAATCTAAACCCTGCTATACTCGTGGACTAGCTCATTCCCCGTACAATAAATACGTACATATATCACTAAGCTCGAATGCAAATACAGAATAAACTCTATCTTCCCGTATAACCCTTATTAAAATAATGATCCAGTATAGTCTTAGTTGTCCATGTTCAGGAGAAGTAAAGTCGTCAATTAAGTGGAGGCGGTCGTGTCGAGTCGTCTGAGCCTACGCACCCCGGGAACAATGGCCGCGCTGACGTTAGAAAACAACACAGACAGACACTAATATGCAACACATAATTATAGTTCTGAGTCTCGAAGTATACAAGAGATAACCAAGTAGTATAAAATTATACTAATAAAATTACGTTCTAAAATTATCACTCGACAGAACTGAGTGACAGCAATTTTTCTGATGCCAATAAATTATTTCATAAGCATTATTGCACTGCTTACTATGTATGTAAGACACGACGTGATATGTTCGCTATTTAATGCCGTAGCAGCGTAGCACAGCTTTAGTTGGAAACAAAATAGGTGTTTTATGCATCGTCCAATAATATTTGATTATTTTAAGTGTAGCTCAAATATGTTTTCTCATTTGATGCATATTTTCCAGTACGAATGCATTTAGACTTTGGGAAGAGATGGAGAAGTTATATATAGAGAAAAGCAGATAAACTTTTAGTTTTAGTTTTCTTCATCTTGTTCCTTCCAGGTCTTTTTGCTAGCAACACACATTGTTGACAATAGAATATTAAGTATGTTACTTACCAACGATGATGAACGCTGTTGTTTGCTGAGGTCTTGCTGACTCCTGGTCCGTTCTTCACCGGCGTCAGAGTACTGGCCAGACTTGCGATTGCTGTCAACAAAAAAACATTATGTAAAAAACTATATTTAAGAACTAGCTGCTGCCCTCGACTCCGTCCGCGTAGAATTTAGGAATTTTTCTCCGTTTTTTGCATTTTTAACTACTGCTTGAGTGAGAGTATTATAAACGTAAGAGTAAACAAATATAATCAGAATGAACGATCTGCTAAGCTATCAGGAGTTACACGTGTTATTGTGAGTCAACCATAAAATATAGATATGTGCTGTTTCGGGATATTTTTTAGACAATTTTATGTAGAATATTTCCGTCATACATGATTTCTATGTAACTTTAACCATTAAGGCTGCACACGCGACGGAAGCTTAAAAAATGGAGCACCTTTTCCCGTTTTGCCAACATTTCCCTTCACTACTCTGCTCCTATTGATTGTAGCGTGATGAAAAGTATACTATAACCTGCCCAGGAGTATGAAGAATATTTGTACCAAGTTTCATTAAAATCCGTCGAGTAGTTTTTGTTTCTATAAGGAACATACAGACTGACAGACAGACAAAAATTTTACTGATTGCATTTTTGGCATCAGTATCGATCACTAATCACCCCCTGATAGTTATTTTGAAAATATATTTCATGTACAGAATTGACCTCTCTACAGATTTATTATAAGTATAGATAGAACGCTTTTCAAAGGCCATGAATTCAGACTTCATAACCTACTCGTGAGTTTTAACCCGTCTTATGGTAATTGCTTTCCCTTTCCGATTTATTTGATGTTTAGAACTCCAGTGTCATTAACAGTTCTGGATCCATGATAACTAGAATAGTATTTATTTTTACTTTAAGCCGTTAAAATATAATACTATTATGTAGAACTGAATAATAATACAATTAAATATATTTGTTTTCCTTCTTTGTTATAACGCAAGTGTCAGATATAACCTGGTTAATTTTAAGCAAACAGGAAGTAAGTTATATGCAACACATACAATAAATTCTGTATATTTAACCGGTTCTTATTACCTTGGCATAGTAACATATACTTATATTATATGACGAATGTCATACATAGCAGAGCACACATATATATAATATTGTTACTTTTTTTTTTTTTATTTTTTTTTTATAATAAATATTCATGGACATTTCACACAATGTCCTCTGGTCCCAAGCTAAGCTTATTATGCTTGTGTTATGGGTACCAGAATACGGATAGAATACATATACTACTTTTTTTTTGTAAATACATACTTATAATACATAGTAAACACCCAGACGCAGTACAAACATTTGTATGACAGTTAAAAACATCACACAAATGATTGTCCCGACCGGGAATCGAACCCGAGACCTCGTGAACGGCAGTCCGGTATATGAACCACTAGACCACGAGGGCCGTCTCTTTGTTTTGAACTTATCGTCTTACATCCTGCATCTAAATCATTATATGAATATGTAATTTAAGTAATACAGTTTGTTATTAGGGTTCCATTCTAAAAGGTGAAACAAGACCGTTTACTGAGACTTTGCTGTCTATCCGTCTGTCTGTCACCAGACTATATCTCTGGATCAGTGATAGGTACAGAGGTGAAAATGCTAAAGTTTGTGCTTATCACTTGATGCCAAAATAACAAATACTCATTATCATTGATGATAATTGATATTCGGAGACCTGAATGTGACTCTTCGCGTACAAGTCCAACTCGTACTTGACCGTTTTTTCAAGTATTTTAGTTATGGAAGATTTTACACAATTTAACTATGCCACCAATATTTCTTTTAAATATATAACATAATTGGTATTGTAATTATAATATATAACATTATTGGCCTTTTGACTCTCGCATTATTTGTTTTCATTTTTCTTAATTTAAATAATATTAAATTAAATGAAATTTTAGCATTAAGAGCTTAGCAAATCAATTGCAAAAAAAGTTCTATAAAATTTTGTGTAATCAAAATACTGTACAAAAATTAGGTCAATAATTTATTTTGTGGACTTAGTTTTATATCGTTAATAATAATTAACCATGGCACAAATAATAATTTTTAACAATCCGTACTTAATATTTTAATATTGTTTATTATCTTAATTCAGTCTATAGCAGATAAGAGCGAAGTTGGGAAATACAACAATGCAATGTGAAAAATATTTTATATGTTATATATAAAATATGTATTATAAAAATTATACGCATTGTGAGTGACCTCTAGGGTTGTCACGTTCATAAAATATTTAGAAAAAGTGAATTTGCATGTCTGTTCTTTTATAGTAAAGCCTAATCATCTAAACTTAAGTGTTAGTTTGTAACTTTCTATCCAATCTCTTATATACTAGTCTCTCCATAGTTTTAAAAATAGATTAAGTCAATACTATTTATCGAAACAATAGTTTACCTATAATTATACGTGTATTTATTTGTATTTAAGTGTATTATACTCGTATATAGTCATATATGTTGAAGTATGTCTGTGTACTTAACTGGTTTTATGTAAGTTTATCTTTTTATTAGAGTAGTAATAGTGACACCTAACTACCTCATCAGGTCAGACACACTCTTATCCATCCAAGGTTGCCTGTAAGAAATTGCATTAGCGATAAGGCTTTTGTACTAGTACGTAATGACTAAATCCAATGTATTGATTATGTAAAAGGTGTACAAATAAAGAGTTATCTTTCTATCTATCTACTAGTAATATATACAAATTATTCTACAGCCACCTTCACCTAGGGGGAGTGTTTTATTAAAAATTCACTTTTAATGTCTTATAGGAATCTGCCAATGGTGTTGTGAACCTTTTGTCATCCTCGTAGTGCAAAAAAGTAACTAACTTTAGTTACTTTTTTGCCGATTGCTGTCACGAACGGTGTATTTTAGGCTGTAAATTTAATTTATCTTCTTTATTTTAGACTATTTTTCCATTAAGTTGAAGTTTGACAACCCTAACGCTATGTATGTAGACAAGTTACATATATTTCTCACACAATGACAAATATTATGTTAACTTTAGATTTATATTTGTCTATGTAAGTTGGTATATTATATCATGCATTATGTTAGCCGTTTGTTAGTCAAAGTTTCGACATAACATAATAGTTTATCTTTTTTTAATCTCTTTGTTAATTTGAAAGTGTTAACTTGTTACTTTCATTTGCTTAACAAAAATGGCATTATAATGTGAGTAGATTCTTAAGATAATATTTTTGTATGTTAATTTAGTAATTTTACGCTTATATTGTTGATAATTCGCTTTGATATGATGTTTGTGTAATGGTGTATTAAAATATAAATGTTATCACCAAGTTCTCTTCTGCTTTTTATGTAATTTAATTGTTTGAATAAAAACAAAACAATTATCATAACATACAATATGAAACTAGTTCATTGAATTCAAGTAGGTAAATTAGTGTTATGTTTGTGTTATGTTTCTAGTACTACATTCATAGCGTTGTTTATTTCCGCAAATAAAATTAAATAGAAAGTTCATAACATATCTTTTTTTACATTAGTAATCTACACAATCGTTCACTACCTTTGCGGTTTAATAACAGGATTAAATAGATGGATTTATTTCAAAGTGTGTCTAAAAATATTTTAAATTCTTACGAATGAATAAATTTATAAATTGAGCATCACCAATACGGGCCTCGTGGTGTAGTGGTTCTGGTAACGGACTGCCGATCAAGAGGTTCGATTCCCGCTCGGGACAATCATTTGTGTGATTTTTCTAATTGTCATACAAATGTTTGTACTGCGTCTGGGTGTTCCTATGTATTATAAGTATGTATTTACAAAAAAAAAAGTAGTATATGTATTCTATCCGTATTCTGGTACCCATAACACAAGCATATAAGCTTAGCTTGGGACCAGAGGACGTTGTGTGAAATGTCCATGAATATATAATATTGCTAAGTTTCGATTTACTTAACACCCACGTTGGTTTTTTTAAATAAGACAATTTATTTAAATGTAATGCGTTCTAAAAGACCACCGGCAAAGCAAAGCTTGTTTAATATCAATGAATGGTTTCATTCGATTCCTTTATAAGTATATTTTAAAACTAATATCGAATCAAATAATTTTAACCCGTGATTATGAGTTTGTTTAAATATTGAATTACTCCATACGACGTCAGAGTGTCTAGACTAGTGGCAATAATTCATCAATCACTTAATTCTTATACCAGAGTTAGAAATGCAACTGCATTTTTTTACTTGACTTTAACAAAAGCCTTTATAGGTTAGTTTAGACCAAGGCACTGTGGGTTCCGAACCTGTTGAGTTTCCGATGCGTTCGCCGTCCACCGCTGATCATGGACAGCGTGCTCATCACCGCAGACATGGCGGCTCGGTGATGTGCTCATGTGATCTGGAACAATAAAACATTATCAATTATTTATATACATTATTATATTTATATACATAATTATTAATTGTTTCTGTTATTATATTTAAAACTATATTATCATTCACATAAAATATATCTTCATATTTGTGCCCTACATTTTTTATTCACGTAAATAAAACAATAAACAAAACCTAAAAACAAAACTTAACCCTTGAACACACCGGACGGCCTAACTTCGCAATGAGATGAGGTCTGTATTATTATAAACATTACATACAGGTGAAGTGTAAGTTACTTGTTAAGTGTATATTACACTAACTGTTGCCCGCGACTTCGTGCGCGTGGTATTTACAAAATTTTCCCTATTTTTGCAAAATGTTTTACTGATGTTTCGCTCCTGTTGGTCGCAGCATGATGCTATACGGCCTATTACAGCCATCCTCGATAAATATACTATCCAAAACTGAAAAAAATTTGGAAATCGGACCAGTGATTTCCGAGATTAGCGCGTTCAAACAAAAAACAAACAAACATACTCTTCAGTTTTCTAGTATTAGTATAGAACTATTTTCCTCTCCTCTCCAGCCCATTTACGTCCCGCTGTTGGGCACGGGCCTCCTCCACTTTGGAGGAGTTATGGTCTACTGTGCGGCGATGACCAGGCGTATTGGCACAGGGTTTACTTTCGGGTTTTCCGTCTCTCACAAACAGCACCCTTGGGAGGAAATGGGGTGGTGACACTTGTATTCTTACTCAGACACCACACGGATAATAGAATATAGAACTATAGATAATACAAAAACATTTCCTATCATACTTGATTTAAAATTATTGGCATAACTAATTAAAACGACTATCAAAATGAGGCACTTGAATAACAAATAAACAGATCAACTTGTATGAAACATGAAGAAAATAATCGCAATACATAAATCGGTATCGATTTCCATCGGTAATGTTTGTTATTTAAGTGCGGACGGAGTACCAGTTTATTTCTTGGATATAGAACCGGTGTGAGTCTATAAACAAATGCAAATGGCGTACATGTGGGACGTGGTCGCAAATCATGCTGACAAATTGTCAAGTGGTGTAGCCCTCGTAACAAGTGAGGACAAAAACGAGAGGAGTACATCTTCGGCTACACTATAAGCGAGTTATCTCTTGTTCTAAACCTGGATATCATATTAGCATAGTTACTCAAAAAATTACTCGAAATTCCTTTAAAAAGTAATGCAAAATTTTTGCTAAGTATTTTTTGCAGATTTTTCCAAATAAGGACTCTTTTTTGCATACTTGCATAAAATGCAACTCTAAACAATCAACACATTCATTTTCAGTGTGTTTAATGTTTTCCATTTAGACACATCGCAATCAGAACCAATTTTGCTTTAACTAAGTACTTGTAGTCCGAACATCTTCAATTACCGAGTTTATGAACCAAGAGAACGTCGTCTCACTTTATTAAAAAATAATGTGGTTATCTTTAAGTTATTAATCACCTAATACCGTTGCTTTTGGACTGCGTAGATATCAGGGAGTGATTTTGCACGATGGCATTCATCGCCCTCTTTATTCGCTTTCCGCTTTCTTTCAGTCCTAACATTTACACAAAGTAATGTACGCATGAATGTGAGAGATGTGGCACCTCTGGATACCTTATTGTATATTTTATGTCACAACGTGTGGTGTCCAGCATAAAATGCCACCACATAATTGGCAAAATATTGGAATAGGCTTTAAAAATAATAGAAAACATCTTGTAAACAACAAAACTTCATAATAGACTCCAGACACACAAACAGAAAATATAAATTTTCTATTTGTGTGTTCTGTAAATTGCAATTTTCTTCCTACAATTTTATGGCGATGCAATGGTCTATATAAATTCTTTGGTTTAACGGTCTTTTCCTGAACCGGGGATTACATTAAATGCGATCGCTGCTTCAGGAAAATGACGTTTTTAGTCGGTACAGAGGTCCAGTAATACAGAGGCATTAACTTTTAATATTTTGCATTACTGGACCTTTGTAAATATAAATATTAATATTGCTTATAGTACACAATATATCAATGCTTTTCATATCATATATTCCATATCATCACGCTGAATCTTTTACTGGGTAAACAGGACGCTCAATTCACTTTTGTAATCATCGTACGTACGCTACATACGAGCCTACGTTTTAACCCGACTTAGCTATATGAGGCAACTAAGTTATGATCAATCCATTTTAAAGATCATAAAACGCATCATAAATAAAAACTAGTATGTGACACGGTTAGTGCCCGCCTGAGCTGAGTCTGATCGAACTACAAGGAGAGCAGTTTTTGTTGTGGTGCGCATCGCGTGCGTAATAATGTCATTTATATACCTTACTTGTTTTATTATTATTACACCTCAACGTTTTTGTTCGCTAAGATTCTCTTCAAGATAATAAATTATAGAGAGATATAATATACTTTTAAAGCTACTATATCTAGAGTGATCGGCGACGCACGTAATGTATTTCTGAAAATTATTATGTATGTGGACTTTTTGTGCAGTAACTCAAATTGATTTGTCAAAATGTTATTAAATTCGCGAATATTATAATAGTATAGGTAGGTAAATTTTAATAACCGCAGCTATAACTTGTTGCGAATGGCGAATAAATCTGAAGCATTAAACTTTTACCATCCTTATTAAGGCAATATAACTTTTATTTGCTTTTAAAATAATTTATGCGTTTATTTTAAAGGCTCATCAAAGAAGGCTGGGTATTAAAACAGCGAATATAAGAATAAAAGCAAAATATTTTCCACGTTGTTAATTTTACAAGTCATTAGCATGCTATTGACTACATTTATTAAATGCAATTTGCAATAAATTGATATTAATTAATATAAAAGTGAACCACGAAGCAGCCATTAAATCAATATACATCATAGTTGGTTCGATTCTCGTTAAGTTAGGTTAAGTTTTTGACGCATCAGAATTGGCTTCATTGTAAAACATTTTAATCGGCACTGTTTCTATAAACACTTTAAAGATAACTTTAAAAAATAGATTCGTTGTGGCTTTATAATGCAACGTGCATTTTACAAAATATTGCGAACTATTATGTTTGACGGCATTCGTTACGTCTGACCACCATATCAACAAGCATGCCCAATTTACAACAAATATAGTAATCAAACACTAAAACTATCGTTAAAAAAGCCTTGTTCTCATCAAGCTGTATCATCAACTTATTAATATATTGTAGAGACACATTCCTGGGCAGGCAATTTTAGTGAATTATGAAGAATAGTGCGCTGATCTTAATTGTTAAAGAAATTATTCAGATACAAGCGTAAAATCTACTACAAATTGTTTGCCTCATTTCATTTCATCCTTAGTTGCAAAATGTTTGCATTAATTGCAAAACTATGATTGCTAACGAATCACAATTAGAGATGAGAAAATTTTTTGTTGCTATTGTTTTTATTATTCAATCAAAATATCATGAAACCGTATAATATTTGTGTTGAAATGTAAAAATATTTAATTTAGTCGAATTAAAGTAAATATATAAAATTTGTTTGTAACTATGTGAGCCACAAAATGAATTTACTTTTTGTTGTCTTTTTTGTATTTGATGACCTCAGTAGATGTTGACAGATATAATAGTGGACTTAGTAGACTTTAACTTAACTTTCATTACTCTTAATCAATAATTTTAGTACAAAGAATTAGAGAATACGCTAACATTAATTTGATAACGTAAGTGTGTGTTTAATAAAAAAATATCTCTTTTTAATCGAGGCTATAGGTTATAATACGTGGCATATACTAGTTCACTACTTTATTGATATAAAAATAAAATAAATATTCAATTAACAGTTTACTAAAATAAAAATGTAAATATGCGTCTCAACTGAGTCTCTATGTTAAACCAAGGATAAAACAATTTTCCCATAAAGTTGGCTATACACAAAAGTTAAAGCAAATATTATCATAAAATATATTGTGTATGTGGAACATGTACTCCATCAGATCTGATAAACGACTAAGTTTGACTACTAAATAGCGAGAATTAGGCTAATGTGTTTCTCATGACAATTTATACAACATGTCCTTAGCTGTGAATCGACAAAATTGTATAAATAATGTGTAAGTTACGTTTTTTATGAGTTTTAAATTTGTAATGGCCAATTAGAGGTCTCTTAAGCAATGTTATTGTTAGTGTTGGCAACAATACGTAGGACTAATGTAGAGCTCATTGTAAATTTATAAATTTATAAATAATTTTGTATTCTAAAATTCGCCCTTAGCCAAGGTGGTGAAAAGCAGAGGTAATGTTTTACAATTCTTACACGTGTTATTACGTTTCTCAAATTTACATTAGCATTTTTGTAGATAGACATAAACTCGATTAAAAATCTTATAGGTGGTATTTCAATTGTAAAATTATTTTATTCTCAAAATTGCTTTGCAATTGAAAGCTATTGTGTAACTAGTTTTCAAGAAATAAAAAGTGATGCCTATTTATATAAAAACATCAGCTGAGAATAAGTTGAATAAAAGCCACTACGTTTGATCTCTTCCTGGCTATGTAGGTACATCACAGGTTACAACTATTACTAACACAACATTCTCTATGTGGTCAGTCACGACCCATGTGAACTTTACCAATCACCGTCAGTACATGGCGTCATTATCATGTACCTTGATCATTACCAGCCGCAGGCGGCCTAGCCGAGAATGACCTTACTGCGCGCCTGGGTAATGATAATAATTGAACAATTATTTCATGTATACTATTGTTAATACTACTAAAATATTTAAATATTACTTAGGTAAATTACAATACCTAGTAATTTCATAAAAATCGCTACTTCTTCAACTCAGAAAGTGATCTACCATATCACAAGGCAACATTTTAATATATAACGACCGCGTCTACTCCGCGGGAAATATAATTTATTTTAGGTACGATACCTGTTTTGTCCCGACGTTTCGGTCGACTGGATAGAACTACACGACCCGAAGATCCTCTCCACTGACCGTCATTATAACTCCAGGATAGTACGGGAAGCGGTTGAAATTAAAAAACATAAGACCTTCAACCGTGAGGACGGATATCGGTTATCAACATCTTGGAACCCTGTTATCAGCAAGTGCACACGTTCCCATAAAAACGCGGCCAGTGGTAGGACAGATGTCGTTAGTGTTGTGTGTCGAAGTACCGACAAAATGAACAAAAATAGTTATGAAGACCAAGTGCGGGTAGTTTCCGAAACTCGCGCGCCACGGAGCCGTCGCCGCTGCCGCTCACCAGTTCACCCGTGACCACGGTCGATACAAGTCGACCGAAACGTCGGGACAAAACAGGTATCGTACCTAAAATAAATTATATTTCCCGCGGAGTAGACCCGGTCGTTATATATTAAAATGTGTGAAAGCCGCGAAAGTTTAAAAACACAAGGCAACAGTCCAACGATGCAGTACTGTCTGCTAACCATATAGGCAGCGCAAGAATTTCTTTTTCGGATGTAAGACAAAAAAACTGAATCGAATAAGACTACCAACATGATAATAACATAGTTTACGATCTATCATCACACATATCTTGATACATCTTTATCACGATCATATCACTATAAGCCTATCATTATTGTCGCCAATGTAAAAATCAATTTATATAACCGTCCATTATTCAATCCTGGCATCATCGTTGAACACATTGAATTATACAGTAGTTAGGGGTGTGAGACGGCACATATATATACATAAATTAAACATATTATGAAAATGTTTCCTGGTTGTGACATTATTATTAGATAAGCAAACTAATTACCTAATTAAAGGTGTCTCTAACGGCCACTGAGTGCAGGTGCTGATTTTTTATAAACAGCATGAAACAAATAACAAGTTTAACTGTTATAAAAGACTCGATGGATAATTCCGAGTGAATATGAACTTACTGCATTCTGTAAAATTGTTACGCACCGGGGCATATTAACCCAAAAAAGAGGACAAAAATAGGCAAGGGCGCAATTTACATGTTTATATTCCTGTGGAAATAATTAAAGTTCGAAATAGTTTTAGGCAAATGTGACGACTTCTAGATATAAATCGCGTACCCTTCTTGCATTCATCTATTAATAAGAATATATAGTTGCTTACCATCATGTGAGATGTTATTAAAACGGTCTTATGTGAAGAAACGTAACGAGAAATAGAAAAGGCTTGCTGATTAAAAGTTATTAAACAGAAACTATGTAGTAGTACTATCTAGATTTTCTTGATCAATGTATTCCTGATTAAGTCATGAAAACTGTATTGAGGTACAAATTAAAGGCTGCAGTGTAACGGACAGCCGATATCCGCAATTATTGATGAGTATTCGTTCATATCGGAGTCCTGAGGCGACGCGGACGTCTACCATCAGTAATGGCTCAGTAATAATGACAATATAATAGCAATGTTTAGACTTATCAAGGATAGTACGAAGACATTTACCGGTTTACTACGATTGATTATATAATCAAGGTCTATCGACATATAATTAATACTAGCTGTTGCCCGCATGGAAAGCAACTTCTAACAAATTTTACGACTCAATCTATTAAAAATATCGCATCAAAAAACGTTCCGTAGTTTTAAAGATTTAAGCTCATATAAGGACATGTATACAAAAATAACGACTTTGTTTTGTAATAAATATAGATACTGTAATCTTGAATTTTTGTTGTGGTAGTCTTTTTGACACATCATGAGCAATGTGCTCCACACATATTGTCCTGGTCACTTCCTTATAAGTGTTGTAGAGACATTCAATTCAGATACAACAGCGTTAAGCAGAAACGGGGAATACGAAAAAATTATTGATGAAAAACATTTGGTTATCCTCTTGATGACACTTATGTTACGACACAAGGCCCTTTTCAAAAACAGTACCTAAGTTTTAATTAAAAAATCATTTTCATTTTATGGTTAATTTATAACAGACCTGAGAGCATTTAGTTAAACCATCGGAAAATGTCTTCATCTTAGTTGTAGATATAATTGCCTGTGGAAAAATTAACGAATCTAAACGTATCATTGGTTACACGTAATGGAGAGGGTCGCGTAGAAACTGCAAGTAAGCGCGTCATGTGTGAACACAGCGGAGATTGATGTGCGCCGCCCCAACATCTCGTATTATTATCTTAGAACGGTCATAAGGTTGTCAACATCTACTATTATTTATTTAAAAGCTGTGACAATAAATGGTAGTATTTAAAACACGTCTAAAATGAAATATTAATATTTTACATGCTTATTATTCCCAAATATCTTGACATTTATGATAAAATAGTTTTTGCATAATTACATAAATAAAGATAAATAAATAAATATTCATGGACATTTCACAGAACGTCTTCTGGTTCCAAGCTAAGCATATGTTATGCTTACAAGCAAGCTTACATAGAAAACACCTAGACGCAATACAAACATTTGTATGACAATTATAAATATCGCACACACAAATGATTCTCCCGAGCGAGAATCGAACCCGCGACCTCGTGACCGGCAGTCCGTTACATAAACCACTCGGCCACAAGGCCCGACAAATATATGAAATACGTACTCTAACTTATCACTTAACGATGTTTTTGTTAACATGTTAATAAAAGTGGTATTATTCACAATGTAGGTGAATTTCCTTTTGAGAATTACGTCGGTGTTAGGACAACCCTACTACAGCTGTCAACAAATGAAGACGGGGATCCTGCTTTTCATGCTGTTTTTGTTGATTTACTATGATATATAGATAGACAGAACCGTTTATAGCGATAAACGGCGAAATTTATCTTTATATAATTAATTGTAGACTATCTTCTTCTTCATAAAAATCAATTGCTGTTCGTTAGTCTCGCTAAAACTCGAGAAAGGCTGGGCCGATTTTGGTGATTACGGTCTTAAAATATTTGTGAAAGTCCAGGGAAGGTTTAAACGGTGACAGAATATATGGGGATCTAAAATTTTACGCATACGGAGTAGCGGGCAGCAGCTAGTAAGATATAGTTCTCTGCAATCGGTTAGTACCAGTAAGTTCCACGATAGCTCGGTAGGTTAGCTACAGTTCCATACATGTTAAACATTATACTACATCACTTGTATTATTGAATTATACATCAATGTTCAAATGCAATGTGAAAGTGTACATCACACACGATAAATCAGCTCATTCATAATTTATGGGAATGTCATTAATAGCAATGAAGTAAACATGTGGTATTTCTACAATGTTTACTTTCAAATACAATAAATGCTGGTTATATTGTAACGTGAAGATCTCAGATTTGGATCCTCAGACATACACAATATAAAATACTAAGTTTGTTTTGGTTTAAAAATTAGGAATCAGTATATTATATTATCTATTTAAAACAAATCGGTGTTTAAAAAGGTGGCCAATGTACGACCTTTTATTTATTTTACACTTCATGCATTACAATTGCAAGGGCGGTCTTAATGCCTAAGGCATTTTCTACCAGCCAACCATAGGAAGATGCAGATTAGGTTGTAGCAGGTGTGTAATTTATAGCAGAAAAAGGAATAAGATATACAAATGCAAGATAATATTACAAAATACATGCATAATAGTGACCTACTTAAACAGTACATATATATATTATATTATAATATTTGTATATATAAATATTATAATAAAATAAATACATTTATACTACATATACATACATATTATTTATAAATCAGCTTGTGATGGAGATGACAGTAGCTTCTTTCTAGGGTGTTATGTTAATTTGAGCTAAAGTCGACCTTTATTTACCAGAAAGAAAAAAATAGAATAGATTAGTATCTATATTTTGCATACTAAATAGGTAAAAATATAAATGTTTAAATATTTAAGTAAGACTTACTATGACTTAATTATTCAAATATTAGTATTTTTATAACAACACCGCCTATTTGGTATGCAAATTACAGATAAAAATCAATTCTCCAAGTCCTAAGCGATATGTTATTACTAGATTTTGATATTTATTACCTGAATGTTATCTCAGTATTATATTAGCATAATTATACAATATAAAACTTATATTTTATTTATGGATATTAATTTAAATTATAATTCAACATTAATATATTCTTCATAATGAATAATGCTTATAATAAATTTAGATTTAATTCTAACAATTTTTTTGACGTTTAAATAATAATATATTCCGCGCCAAAGACATAGCCCAGTGTACAGAAGCGTATTTACCCTAGGGCCATAGGGCCATGGCCCGGGTTGGTCAGCCTAAGAAGGGCGGCGATAGCCTTCGTGTTTATGCTTTATCTCTATTAATTTATAAGGCGGCTAATTAAATTGGCCCGGGGCGCTAATTTTCAAAATATGCCTCTGCGAGTGTAAAATTAACTGAGCTAAGTATATTCTTCCAGGTTAACATTAGAAGTATAGTGTTACATTTTAATACATACATACATTACCGTAATCTGGCAGTAGACGTACATATAAATAACTAGCTGTTGCCCGCGACTCCATCCGCGTGGAATTTGGAAAAAAAAATTTTTCGCAATAAAATGTCCTTTCTCAGGGTTTAAAGATTGTCTGTGCCAAATTTCATTAAAATCGGTTGAGGGGTTTAAGCGGGAAAGAGTAACAGACAGACAGACAGAGTTACTTTCGCATTTATAATATTGGTAGGGATGTTAAAACCATACTTGCAAGTAAATGATAAATTAAAGGAATAAGAAGAGAAACATTTCTTCTATAACTATTTGATTGATTATTTGACTTGGTGCAAAAAATCAAAAAAACAAAAAACAGCCAGAAGCCTAAGGTCGACACTAGCAAATCAGATGTTACATTAAGTAGTTAATAATGCATGTTACTCCACAAAATGTTCGTAAAACCTTAACACGAAAGCAGATACATAAATATACGTGATATAGAAACCATTTTATACGATATATAATCTGTGGTGATATTAAGTGAAATTATTCAAAACTGCGCCGGCCACAAACCGGTCCCAACTTGGATGCATTGGGCGTGCCATCTTATTCTTTTGAGCACGATACTAATTTAAAATCTTTTTGTTAAACTGCTATTGATATACTAGTGATTATATAACTCAGATGATGTATTGTAGGTACTGTAGTAATTATATTCCAATGTAAAATTATGTACCTACGTATTTGGCCAAGGTTTGAACTCCTAAAAGCTCTCGCGCTATCTATGTGTGCCTATGCAACAAACTCGTACATTGAACGGAACAATTATCCCTTTTAAAAACATAGTTTAAAAGGCCAAGGGTACAACTATTGCCACATACACAACGGAAGTAATTGTAATCACCGAAGCTTGTTAATCAGCCAAGCGAGGGACTACGGGCGATGTCGCGCGACACCCTGCGTAGCTTCAAAAGAAAATATTACTTGAAAATATAATGGCTTTATTGTATTTACTTATGACAATGATGTGTGTTAATTCTAGTCATTTTGAGGGGCTCAAGTTTTAGTAGAGTACAAAAAACTATGGTTAAAGAAAGTAAATTGCCCTATGGATCACGGAATAACTAAGACTTGGGCATTTGATTTTAAACTTTACGCAGTAAGTAATTTAAATTTCCAGAGTATTGCCTCTACGTCAAATCCTTCCATGATAGAAGACAGCATCAGACTGTACTTCTTACTTTATCATAACGACCCGTCTGAAACGATGAAATAATTAAAATATATTTTGATGTATCAACTCTTGTCTTTCGCATTCCACTTACTAATTTAATTAAAAGAATCCGGTTAATTTATTCAAAACTAGATGATGCCTAATGCGGAGCCACATTATAAAGAAAATTATTCATTCTGAAAGCAGTGAAGTCTGCAATGAAAGTAGGTATCCTTCTCATTATTGTGTGATGTAATTTATATTAAGATTGATGCGTATTACATCACACATAGAATATAGTGTGAATAAGATCTACGATACATATTGCATTTTAAACGTGGCATGTAATATTATTTCTGTTATTTCCCTTTTAATATCAGATCTGAATAATGGTGTTTGGCGTGTTAAGTAACAGCGGGACATAAGTCACAAATAGTAAACTGTTCGGTTTTATTGATACATTACACATGATTGTGTGCACAGATGTAATATATTTTCAAACACTCAAACACAGCCAAATAAGTAGTTCATCTGTGTTATGTATGTACATAAGCACTTACTAAAAATCAAGTCGTACTGTGTGTTAAGTAGAGACCAGTAGAGAGACAGGGAGAAGAAGAAAGAGACATTTAGCGTCGACCCCTAATAATGGTACATATAACGGTAGGCTAGGGTAATGATTAAGATGACTTGCAAGAATACAATGTTTAGAATATAAAACTACTGCTTTAGAGGATAAATTACACAGGATATATACACATTTCCTCCATCTTGTAAACATAATATACTGAATGTTTATTACATTAGATCCTGGGTCATTATCCTTATCGTTGTATAATGAATACCGCTTGCATACGACATATAACATGAATACATGGTAACAAACACAGATATATGAATTTGATGAACTGCGAGGAGATTACAACGATACAGGAACTACTGAGGTCAGAGATCAGCTATGTTGCTATTACCGTGCAAACATAACTACAAAGGATGTTTTCAAAACAAACTTTAGGCACACATTAGAATTAGGCTTTGTTAGGATCGTTCTTACCGGTTTTCTGTTTAAAATTTCATACAGGTATCTAAGTATTCAAAAAGTCACTGCAAAATGATACATTTAACAATCCAGGTTTTTAATTTAGAAATAAAGGTTTTACATTAGTGTCAACATATCTATTTAGTTTCAAACGAATATGGCACTGTTTAGTTAGTTAAGTAAGAGATAATTAAGGTACTTTCAAAGTTGCATATTCACTTTCAAGCAAGAATTTAATTAAGAACGACGGTCGTGCCATCTGGCGATAGACAATTAATTAGCGAGCATGTTCTAAGTAAGTCTTATTACAGATTCAGTGCGTGTACGATGCTGTTTTTGTTAAAATAATTGAATACCTGATGTAATTTCAAAAATTCGCAAGTGTATGTGCATAACTTGAATAACACTATTTATTCACATTCAAAACTATTTTCATCAAATTCTTTTTATTTGACAGGCCCTGTGGACAAATGTTCCAAGAAACGGACTGCCGTTCACGAGGTCGTAGATTCGATTCCGCATGGGACAATTATTTGTGTGATATTTATAATTGTCATACAAATGCTTGTATTGCGTGAGTGTTTACTATGTATTAAAAGTCTGTATTTACAAAATAAAAGTAGTTTATGTAATCGAGCCATACGGCTAGACTACATAAGTTATTATTTAGAAATGAGAGTTGAATAGCAGCAAAACGGGTGAAATTAGTTCAGTTCAAATTCAGCCTTCATAGAAGATCTTTGCGTAAAAGTAAGAGCTGTTTAAAAAAAGAGTATCAGTATTAAGAGAGCGCAAGCAATTTAAACAACTATGCAACTTATGAGTGGTGAGATGTAGTGTAGATACAGGGGGAGCCCAAAACTAAGCGATTGACTTTCCAGTTGTTTAAATATCTGTGGTTTATACAGACTATTGTGAAGTCGTTACTCCTATCCACAGGTAGCACATACATTACACATTATCAGTCAAGTACGAGCGGTGGAGCGTGACGCAGGTGTACCGCAGGGCAGAGGGCAGCGGCCCCTCATTCGTTCCCAGGGCACCCACGGCCCGTGACCAACATATTAGCAACAAATACTAAAATAACTTGTATAGGAAAGTTTATTGAAGTAGAAACAAGTTTTTTATCAACCTACTTTAAAAGTTGTGATGCCGTTATAATATTTTGATATAAGCCTCGTATCTTAGTTGGTATCAACTGTGACTACTCGATGCTACCGTTTGCGAGTTCATTACATGAGTGTGTTACACTTCATACGTAAACATAGCACGAGCTTCTTCCACAACGGAAGTCTAACGTAAAACCAAACTCCATTATTGCAAAACTTTCATTGATTTAATGTAGACTGTCATTTTTATTTAACAAATATACTTTCTAGCAGCTGCCAACCATCATTCGCTCTACTGAAACATAACGAGATAATCTGTTGCTACTTAAAGGTCACCTGGTTAACGTACAACGCTTATTTTCAATATTGGCTGGCCTTGAAGTGAAATTATGGGAAAACAAATTATTACCACTGAGTGGTACTCTTACCACTCAGTGGTAATTATTTGTTTTCCCATTGTTCTCCAATTTTAGTTCTTTAACTTGCATTGCTCTAAACAGAGACACGTTAACTGATTTCTCGAATATATCACTTTAGACATAATAAAACAATTGAAAAACACTTGAAAATCTGTTATTGAATTATCTAAACATTACCATTCCTTTGCGTCGCGCAGTCAATCGCGCAGCAAGTCTTCTTAAGGGCCTACATCAATATTATCGTATATCATCGCCGACACGTACATATTAACACAGCCAGTAGGCACAGAAAATGAAGAATTAGGGATACTTTTCCTATAATCTACTAAATATATTTTAATTCTGATTTACGTGTTTCTATATATAATAGTTACTTATGTTTTTAAAGTTATTTCATTAGTTAATACGCGATAATAGACCGACAAATGAAAAAAATAAAAAATTAGAGAGGTTGTTTCGCTAAGATTTTCTATCGAGAAAACTTTTTCAATCGTGTTTCTGAGTTTATGCAATCCTAGATCATATATTGAAAAAACATATACTTAAAAATTAGAGCTCTAGCCATTCAATCTAAAGAAACAATGAAAACTTCGTACGTAGAAAAATGCACGAAGCTATTTTGGTATCCTCTTAATGTTCGGTGTAAAATAACAAACGAGATCTATGTTAACAGTTTAGGAAATGAGTTTCTTTCTTACTTTTTTCATTTAATAGTCAGGAAAACAATAATTATCCATATTTAGATTACAATATGAAATAACAAGTAATTATTTTTAAATATGTGGGCAAAATATATATAAAGTTAAAGAGTATTGAGTTATATAAGTGAATAATTTAAGAAGAATTGTTGTTATCTAAATAAACTTAAATTACCAAATAATCTAGATACATATTATTGAGGATATTTAAAATTATAACATTTAACACTTATTGGCGTAAAATATAATTGATACAAATCTCTACATATATTGTATAGTACTGACCACAAAGTTTTGGCTAATCTAAAAATAACGCTTATAGGCACTTAAGACTACGTTGGCAATATACTGCACTATAATCTGAACTATGTCTTGTCTTCTTCTATGTGATATTTGGTCTACTATATCTCGCTGATGCGAGACGCGGCACTAAAGTGTCATTTGCTAAGATTATTCCTTAGCCGTTCGAAACGGGTACACTACAAAAAGACGAAAAACTTTATTCCGAAAGTCACAAATACGAATTTCATAATACTGATTTTCATAATTCCGAATGGTTCAAAATTCTGAACGCCAATAAGGCGTAAAATATAATTGATACAAATCTCTACATATATTGTATAGTACTGACCACAAAGTTTTGGCTAATCTAAAAATAACGCTTATAGGCACTTAAGACTACGTTGGCAATATACTGCACTATAATCTGAACTATGTCTTGTCTTCTTCTATGTGATATTTGGTCTACTATATCTCGCTGATGCGAGACGCGGCACTAAAGTGTCATTTGCTAAGATTATTCCTTAGCCGTTCGAAACGGGTACACTACAAAAAGACGAAAAACTTTATTCCGAAAGTCACAAATACGAATTTCATAATACTGATTTTCATAATTCCGAATGGTTCAAAATTCTGAATATAATAACTCCGATGTATCATTACTCCGATTTTCATAATTCCGAAACTTCAATATTCCTAACGATTATAATTACTATTCTCAAAATTCCGAACTTCAAAAGACCGAATAATAAAAAATCCGGATTATTGATCATTCGAAACATCAATGAATTTTTTTTGTTGACCTGACCGAAGCGATTCATCAATAATACAGAGGATTTACAGCATGCAAACAAGCATGCAGCACGCAATATGCAAGCAAGCACGCAACATTCAAGCAGGCATACACCTTGCAAGCAAGCAACATGCATTGTTTCTGTCACGGCTCCGGCGCTACGGGCTTTGGGCGGGCCCACTCGAGCTTATCTCGTCGCAGATGGTTTGAAGGATCACCGCTGCTGCTTCGGCGTGTTGGCCATCTATGCCGGCCAGCTTCAAACCACTTGCTCCTCAGCCCGCGGGCCGCCCCAGCCCTTCGTGCCTACGCGGGTTTAAATTGCACTCTAGTGTAGGGCAAACAAGACTACGTGAAGTCGGTTTTGCAGCGATTCGTTTCAGACTTAAAATTATGTGGCACAACATGTTGAACTTTAGTCTATTCGACGTATTGAAAATCGGAATCTCGTTTTTCAGACTAATAACCCTTCGAGCGTTTGACTCTTCGGACAAATTAATGAAAATCGGAAAAGTAACAAATCGGAATTATGACTTTCGGTAAAATGTTTTTCGTGATTTTGAATAATAGACATTAAAATTTTTCGGTATTATGAAATTCGGACTTTTAAAAATAGGCATTTCAAAATTCAAAATAAAGTTTTTCGGAATTTTAGGGTGTTCCCGTTCAAAACATGATAAAAATGCGTTAGTGACAATATAATGTGTATTTATAAGCCGTTACTTTGTTAACTTTAGTTATCTATTCGTTAATTATTGAGACAGTTATTTTAATATAACTAAGATGCATGACGTCATGGATTATTAACATTGTATAACACAACGCTACGCGGCCGCTAATGAGTTCGAATACCACACGTCGCTTTCGCGTCACGCATATTCATATATGTAAGAACTACATCTTATTTTTCTTTAGTATTCGCGCCTTCGTGTACCTGAACAGAATTTATAAGTGATACAGCCTTTTTTACAGTAAATAAATAAACAACTAACATAAAATTAGTAAATACTTTGTTAGAGTAATTATTACCTTTATGGCAGCTAATAGAATTACCTGACTAATACGATTTGGCTTATTTCAGTAGGTATCTACATCCCCTCTCCTTTCGATTAATTTTAAAGTGATCTTACAGACTGTGTAGATTTGTTATTGAAGGCAGTCTTTATCGGATCAACCACAGGATCAACATAAAAACAAAAGAGCCATAAAAATATTTTAGCAAATAATTGTAACAACGTTCATAGATTTATAGAAGTCGTGACCTTCATCGTGGGAACATAACTATATTATAATAACTTCATACCGTAACTCACATAAAATAGTTAGTTAATGGAGCAATAAATGCTACAACGTAATTGATCATATCGAATATACTACGACTTGACTTCACTCGTACTCTCAGTACCTAATCTTAAGGATTTTGAAATGGATTCAGATCGTTATAAAGGATGGTAGCGCTATAGGTTTCATCCAAAGAGCAATAATAAGCTGATAATATTAAATTCTGTAGGGATAAAGAGCCAACACTCCTCCTATACGTAGTATAGAACCTATTCCAAATATTCTCGTAATTCGGTCGTGGGCCGTGCCCAATACCCGCTTATGTTATGTGTAAGATAAATAAATAATAAATAAATAAATATTCATGGACATTTCACACAACACCCTGTTGTCTCAAACAAAACTTATATGCTTATGTTACGGGTATCAAAATACGGATATATTATGCGTTTCCAAGATATTTAAAACGAGACACTTCCTCTACCGGCTTCCCATTTAGCATCAGATATGCTTATAAAATACGGATATACTGCATGCATATACTACTTTTCTTTTGTAAATACATACTTATAATACAGAGTAGGTAAACATCAAGATAAAATACAATATACATATAATACATCCAGTGTAACAAATGAATGACGTCACTTTAAAAGCATAGCTTATCCCCTCGGCGTTAGAAATGTAAAATTAAAAACAGGTTTGGTTCGCTCGGCTCGTCTCACAATGGTTGCACTGAATTCCATTCATTAGATCATTGGAAGCGACCGTACCCGGGGGTGTACACAATACCAGCTATTTCAAAACGACTCTTTGTACTTGAATGCTCGAGTTATATATTGAAATGAATTCATTGTAAACGGAAGGTTTGTTTGTAACATGATAATTTAATGACAGTCATTTATTTGCAGTGGATCTTATTAAATTGTGCTTGCTACTATATTATAAGAAATACTACTATTATGAATTACTATATTAGAAAAGTCAATTACTTCTGACAGTATATTATCCACTAATTAAAAATGTAATTTTTGTAAAAATGTGTAAATGTTTGTTACGCTATTAAACGAAAATTGGTAAACAGTTTTAAGTGTTAGCTCTAAAAATATATCATACATAGCTAGCTTACTACTATTGCTTAAGAACCGGGATATTATAAAAGCCTCTGAAAACACTCACACAATATGTTTTCATACACGTTACAAGACTTTTTCACACAAATTGTTTCGTCGTAAGAGAGAAAACAGCATTGCTACTAGACAAACCATGAAGCTACTCAAATATACGTATTAGGTGTATAATTTTACTACCTCTAAGTAAATAATATTTACTGGCATGTTTATTATAAAGGGTGTAGGTACCTATGCATACTTCATTTTATCACTGACTGACAAGACCCTTATTGTCTTAATTTAATTGGGTAGCAGTAATGTAGCAGGTGACAGTCACCATATTTTCGTTACACGAGCCTTACTTGTTAGCTACAGGATAACTTTATACATATATTTTTGTTTACATTATTTTATTTAGGATATATAAACAGAAGACTATAACATAAGACTAAGTATATTATAAAATTCTGGCCAGGCATATTTGTAGTTTTAATCCTTTGATGCAAGTTATGTCTCTAGAAAAAGCTTAGGTTTGATTTCTATTCATAATTTATAATTCCAAAATATCGATACTGATTACAATTTATAAGTACACCCCTAAACGCCCTACATGCTTCATAAATTGTTCGTCTATTGTACAACACTCCAACATGACCGGGGGCTTCATACACCACACTTTTATGATATTTGTACACAATGAAGTTCTCTATCCTATAAATAAACGAATATTGCGATACATATTAGAATGATTTCTGGTGTTACAAGTCATGAACAAATGTACTTATCTATTTATATGTTTCTGGTCGTATTTATAAATATGCTTTATATCTTTCTCATAAGTAGTGCAAGTTTAGAAGCAAATAAGAAAATGTTATAAAAAATACATCAACTTTGGTCTGCACTTGTAAATAAATAACCAACAATCGTCAAATAATAAGCAAAAGATTTGTTGAAATACATGTAAATTTCTCGATTCTATAAAATTCTCCAAAATACAGTTTTTGTATAGCTGAACTAACGTCTACTACAAAAAGTATTGTCGGTTGTGAAGCTCTTAGAGTATCAGACAAATTTTCTTTGGTAACTCCAGTATTTCAAAATTAATTAAAGTTCTCTCCATCTGTCTGTAACATACACCACACCCAATATAATAATCGCTACAATAAGTTTATTATGGTGCAGTTATAACGGTGAATAGTTTATATATCAACCGATGGCAGATACACGCCGTAGATATAAACGGCTTGCCTTTGTTCCCTTACAAAAAACATTATCCAATAAAAACTATCACAAACGCCGAGTTTCTCATAAAACTGTAACATAAATTCTTTTATATTTGATTAGGAGATTAAATTATAAAGCTGTCAGGAAATATGTTAGCTATTAGACATATTAACAAATAAAAATAAATCAATCTGAAGAACTAACATAAGTATTACAACAAATGAAATTAATATTGTAAGATCACTTTCTTACTTTATTAATTTCGTAAAACATAAAAAGATAGTTAACTTGAAATCATGCCAAAATAAATGTTGCTTCTGTACTAAAGACTAATAGCTAACTAAGAGGCAGTACGGCCGTACCTAAATTCAATTATCTGGAATGATAATTTAATCTTTCATCGATGAAACGAGTTTAATCATCGAAATATATGAATATATAAACGTTAATATAATATATAAATTATTTATGGATTATAAAATAGTTTATCCTCAATACACCAAATGTGTTTATTTTATAAGTCTAGAGCTTAATTCAACAATTAATTTACCAAAAATCCGTACTAAACGTTTCCGGTCTAAATTCAATCACAATAGCGAAGTTGCACAGAAAGTCTCATTGTTGTTGGCACAATCCTGTTACCCAAACAAACAAACGAACAATCAAAACGAAGGAAATTGGTTGTACGTAATCGATTCTTTGTTCGTAATCGATTCTTTGTAAACAGCCACGCGTGCTCAAATAACTCTATTGTATGGCACCTCTGTTGGTTTTACGTCGAATAGCTACTGGATATCACTTGACCGTACACACTATAACCACTATAACAGCAATTAATTTCATGTCGGCAAAGCTAATACTGTGTCCACCCTAATAACATTTTGAGGACTTGTATATGAACCACGATATGAATGGTATGAATAAGTTAAGTATAAGTTAGAAACTGCGTACCTACAGCAAAGGATATACTCGTATATCTAATTCAGTAAAAAATAAGTTACATTATGAAATTTTGTTATAATTCCTAATTGTTCCTAAGTTTAGTAGTAACATAGTTCCTAACTTTAAGTTAAAATAATAACATTTTGAACACAACTCAAAAACCTAGTTAATTATTTGCAAATCATACGGCTGAAATGTACTGACAAAAATAATATACACACAGGTAAGACAGAATAGAATATAAATACGTAATGCGGTTATGCATGTTTGTTTTGTCTGAACCTGAAATCAAATAATTAAGCAACATTCCGCTTTTCCATATTGTGAAATAAAATAAATATCATAGACTGATTACTATTGTGTTCCTAAAAAATATTCAGGATGATAATTTTATCGCACGTAATAACAATAGGTACCTATCAAATCGTACCTTTTTGTTAAATGGTATGCACAACTAAATATTCCTATATAGCCATCATTAGCATATAATGATAACCCCAGAATAATGGACGTTTAAAGTAAAAACAACAATGCATTTTTGAGATTTATTTTTTCATATGGCAACCCTATGCATTAAGACGCCATTGTTTGTTGCGTCTGCGCAATCCCGACTCTACCACGTTACCTAACCTATTAACGCAGAATGCACCATTGTTCAACAGTGCGCCGCTCAGAATGTAGACCTATAAAATTGGACTCTTAACATCGCTACAATAGCCGCCAGAATAGTTGATTTAATTTTCGTACTACAGATTTTTTGCATCTAGCAGATGATATTACTACAAACTTATGACTTAGATTGCAAATAGATGATATTTACTTACATGTATTTTAATAATAATATCGTCAGAGCGTAATGCAATAAGCGAAATCATGATCAAGAAGTCTTACTGATTCATCAATAAAGAATGAAGTCTCATGCAAAGTTATCTATTGCTTTCTTGGTTAGAAAACTTACAAACTAGAGTTAAGAAATATGTATTCCCAAAATATTATTGTACAAGACTTACCTATCAAATCATTGTTATATAGGCATAATTAGTATTTGCATAATTTTTGGTGTGAATTCGCTTTTGCTTCTCATATTATGGTATTATAATCTCTCACGCCGCTCTTATGAAAGTATCTGATTACAGTGTAGTTAGTAAAACACCAACATTAAATCCTCAAATTACATTCAAGTTATTCGATGCCTCTAACACCGCCCCGGGCATAGCTCACAAACACTATACACTCTAAATCTCAACATGATAAGGTACAATTTAATTAAATTTAACTAAGATAATATTTAGCTTACAATAAAAAATAATGTGTAGATAATTCTTTGATATGATCAACGGTTCGCATCCGTTGTGAAGGGTCCACAATTAGGGTTCGCGCCCCACAACTACAGTTTTTGTGTAATCTTTCTCTAAAAATTAGGGTTGCCATATTTGCATTTTATAATTTATTTAGACATGTGTATAATTATGTTTTTTAAATGTTTGCTGACACTATTATTTAATTTTTATTCCCACGTAAAAATAGAATTCATTTTTTGCGCATTGTAAATTCCTTACTACTGGATTTTTCTAAGAAACAATCATTTTATTTATTTGTCTACATTTTAAATGAAGTTAATTACCTTAAGAGGCTACCAAAATAGCTTCGTGCATTTTTCTATGTACGAAGTTTTAATTGTTTCTTTAGATTGAATGGCTAGAGCTCTAATTTTTAAGTATATGTTTTTTCAATATATGATCTAGGATCGCATAAACTCAGAAACGCGATTGAAAAAAGTTTTCTCGATAGAAAATCTTGGCGAAACAACCTCTCAAATTTTTTATTTTTTTCATTTGTCGGTCTATAATCGCGTATTAACTAATGAAATAACTTTAAAAACATAGGTAACTATTATGTATAGAAACACGTGGATCAGAATTAAAATATATTTAGTAGATTTTGAGTAAATAGGAAAAGTATCCCTAATTCTTCATTTTCTGTGCCTACTGGCTGTGTTAATATGTACGTGTCGGCGATGATATTGATGTAGGCCCTTAATTAATGGTTCAACAAAGTCTACAATTTCATCTCTACAGTTTTTCCAGTGTACGTAATGTATAGACTATGGGATTACGTTCAATTAAACTCGACCTGGTAATTACGCAATAGAAGATAATCATGTTTTTATCTCGACACTAAGTAGAGATATACCAACAGCTATCGATAAAAAAGGGAGTGACTATAACTGTGTCGCAAGAGAATTTATACAAATACACGCGTCTAAATCCGTAAAAAGTAGTTTTATTTAATTAATCAAATGAGTCGCGCAAGTGTTAGGGAATATTAGAACTGATACATTTTTAGATTACGAGCCAATCTCTGCCTGACTCACGTCATTATAAAAATAATGAATTACTGTGCATACACAGAATAGAAAATAATATTGTCTATAAATATCAATCATTTATTAATTATATTATTAATTATCGGGACAATCATTTGTGTGATTTTTCTAATTGTCATACAAATGTTTGTACTGCGTCTGGGTGTTCCTATGTATTATAAGTATGTATTTACAAAAAAAAAAGTAGTATATGTAATCTATCCGTATTCTAGTACCCATAACACAAGCATATAAGCTTAGCTTGGGACCAGAGGACGTTGTGTGAAATGTCCATGAATATTTATTTATTTATTTATTTATTTATTTATATAAGACTACCTTTTACGAGTAACGTCTAGTAGTTAATTGTATAGGGAAACATTAAAAGTTGGTAAACTGAAATAATCATAGAACTGTAACAGTATTCAGAAGTGAAAAAAAAATCACTCTCTAACGTGGTATTAATTAATGTTGTCGTTTATTTAACTATTTGCCTTTAAATAAAACTACTTTTTACGGATTTAGACGCGATTTGTATAAATTCTGTTGCGACAGTGTTATAATCACTCCCTTTTTTATCGATAGCTGTCGGTATATCTCTAGTTTTATTTAAGCAAATGAGTCGCGCAAGTGTTAGAGAATATTATATTTGCCTTTAATATTAACGAATGGTCAACTCGCGCGTGTTGACACCGCATCAGTAATAAGGTGATGTGAAGAACAAAAGATTTCAACGCGCTCGGGGCACGCTCGTGCTATTTCAATATTTATAAAACATAATAATATGATATATGTTACAGCATGGCTTGCGTCACGTACACATTATTCATCAGTCACTCCTACTTATGTTCTCTCATTAATCTTGAGAGAGTCAGCCATGAACCATTGTGCTACATAATAATATTTTTAATTAACAATACATGCTTGTTAAAGTAATCATATCTAAAAGCATATACAACGCAGTTAAAGATTAGTACTTGTACTCATTTTTAAATTTACTTAATGCAGCTATGATCAAAGGAAAGATAAACTTAAATTAATCTGTTACAAAAAATAATTCAATCGTGCCATCATCAACAATAGAAAGATAAACAAAAAAACAATAGATTTCGATCTCAATATAATTAACCACGAATGTCTGTCTGTTTGTCTAACAATAGAACAAATACAATTCCCATACGTGAGTTTATGTAAAAAATTCAATGTATCGTAAATTATATCAAGATGATAAACATACACACAGTTTATTTGAAAAGCATTTTTAAAATATTTCACATTAGTTGCACTAACATGGAATTTTCAAAGAAATGATTTTAATTTGTACACGTAATTTACACTTAGTTTCTATTTAAATGCAATTTCAATACTATAAGTATCATGGACTACGCCTACCGTATAAATAAAACAATTAATATTTAAATTTATTATTGAGTCGCTTAAATACATTAATAAATTACTTAATATATTCAGAATAAATTGATTAATCCTAGATTTATAACTCTGGTTCGGTATGAGTGTTATAGTATAAATATATGCAACATGTTATCACTTAAGCCATCTGCCACCCGCAACACAAAAGGAACAACATTCTGAAGTTATAATTGGTTTACCAGATGTTTGAGGAGATGTAAGGCCTTATGTCAGCACAGGAACATTGAAACATTTGGATACTAGCATGTTTAGTACTTCAACTTTGTGTTGGTTAAGAGGTAATGTAGATATTAATATAACAACTACTTCAAATGTTAAAGCAGAAACTGTGTATTAAATAGTTTAAATATTTTTAAGCAACAATATTGTTTGATATTTTTTTACTAACTACTAAATTTCATTGATCCAATTTCAATGATCCGTGTCTCCTCCCAAGGGTGCTGTAAAATTCATCTATGGGATATTGCACACATATAACATTCTCTGTGAGAGATGGAAAACCCGAAAATACCCTGTGCCAACAAGCCTGGTCAGCGTGGCACAGTAGACCATAATCCCTCCAAAGTGGAGGAGGCCTGTGCCCAACAGTGGGACGTAAACGGGCTGGAGAGAGAGGAGAGAGAAATTTCATTACTAAAATAACATCAAAACTAGCAAAAACTAATAAATACATTACAAGCTACAAAATATTAAGTATATTTATACATATTCTGTATTTGTATGATTCTATATTAGGCAGTATTTAATTAAATTATATAACATAGTTTCTATGTGTAAGTTAATGTGTATACGTTAAGTACTAATCAAGTGTAAGACAAAGTTTGTGGTGAACCTGCAAGCACATTAGCACGAACTCTAGCACTTATATCGTCGATCTAGCATTAATTAAGCAAGATCTTAGCTACGTGAAGTGCTACATCCAGGGTACTTCAGACAGCGGCACTTAGTTAACTTACTTAGTGACTAAACTACATACATTCGGCTAATGTTTGATCAAACTGTTTGAACAAATATACACATATTAACACCTCATTATTATTCTTTTATTCTACATCCCGTTTTTAAGGCACTCGAAACTTAACACAGCAAAGAAAATTTTTTTACATTCTTGCACAACAGATTTTTTGTCACAGTTAACTGAATTATATGACAATAGATTATCGTACTGTCATCGTATAATTTACGAACGTTTTTTTTTTAACTAAAAGAAAGTTTTTAATGATAATCTAGCAGCCGGAAACGTATTTGTGTAATGATTTATTTGTATGTGTATTCTAATATTAAAAAGTATATAATTATAATAATTAAATACCTAAGAACCTTATGTGAGACGCACTACTTTCTCTGTTATTAGCATATAAATACAAACGCCATCTTATTAACAGCTATTTGCTCAATTAAAGCGCACATTTTTTCTTAAACGATGCGTGAACAATTTAATATAATTGTATGTAAATTGAGAATATTTACATGACGGCCATATTTGATTTTAGTTTCTTAATTGATTCTAGGATTTGCTTACGTTTATTAAGTTTCTTTGCAAATTTTATTTAGTTGATTTAATTGTCTTATGGTTATTTTTATTTTGTGAACAGTTTTTTAACCTCCAGACTTAACAATATAATACAGAATCCTATAAACGTATCACTATTCGTCTTTAGTTGAAATAAGTTACATGAACGCGCGCGGTGATGAAAAATAAAATTTTTTCATAGCCAAAATGTAATTCAATAAAAATTCAGCAAAGTGATAATGTTAGCAAAAACTTCTAAAATACACATTGTTATATAATTTAGCGTACTCTCTCTCTCTCTCCAGCCCATTTACGTACCAATGTTGGGCACGGGCCTCCTCCAATTTGAGAGGGATTATGGTCTACTATGCTGCGCTGACCAGGCGTATTGGCACAGGGTTTATTTTCGAGTTTTCCGTCTCTCACAGAGGGTGTAGTCTGTGCGCAATATCCCTTAGCTAACTTCTACAGCACCCTTGGGAGGATATAGGGGTGGTGACACTTGTATTCTTAACACACGGAGACTTAGCGTACATAAACTAATAAATAAATAAAACCCATTACTAAACGACCAACATCTACATGTCTCTATAAGGCAATGAATAAAGCTTCCAAAAGTTGTTTAATGTCTAGAATCACACTATAATAGTATCATTATATAAACATGTTGATGCTTTTTGTTGAAATTTTAAATTAACACGGATTATATTATTGACGTGTTAAGTATACAATCTCATCCATTTAGAAATAGTTTTAAAAAGTGTGAGATTTGAAGCCGGTTTCACACCTTAAAGCGGTACTTCTTAAGTAAATGTTAGGAGTCATCCATGTATTACGTTATAGTCACCCATGTGTTACGTTTATGGGGTCAGAGTTAATCGACTAAGTATGAAATTATGATAGAACGAGTTATATCGATTGTCATGTTATTATAACCAAGAATTATCCATGAAACCAAATCGTTGCCAATTCTATGTTCTTGCAGATTTATTAAATAAAAAAAAGATATACCGTTATTTTAAATTCGTTATTTTATAGCAGCAGTTTGAGACATGACTTCACAAGAAGCACACAAATGAATACGTGACAAACTAGAAAAGAATGAGAAAGATAGCACATCATACGATTTGCAACTTATTTATACATTACATTTTTATAGAGTTAACTCTATATTTTGTACAAATGTTAGTACTGCGTCTGGGTGTTTACTATGTATTATAAGTATGTATTTACAAAAGAAAAGTAGTATATGTAGTACATATATCCGTATTCTGGTACCCATAACACAAGCATATAAAGCTTAGCTTGGGACCAGAGGACGTTGTGTGAAATGTCCATGAATATTTATTTATTTATTATTTATATTATTGCTAGATATATATTAGAATTATAAAAACGTAACTGGTATGTAAATAAAACTTATTTTATTATAACTGTGATGATTTCAAAACAACTGCGGCGTTTTTGAAGACATAAAAAATATTCAAATTAAAAATTTATTACTAAATAAAAACGAATATTTGGCTATTATTTATGTTTTTATGTAACGATTTTTTATAATACAGCGTTTCTTAATTAGTGTCATCGTGTCACTGAAACTGTTTGAAAACATTTGAAATTAGGTAGTATTTTTGTCACTGTCACTTTGTACTTTGTAGTAGTCTTAGAAAATACTTTTATTTTTCTTGATATGAGGTATGGTAGGCTTCGTGATTGCTGCTAGGGGAGTAAAACCTACTAACATAAACATAACATAATACCACCCAGAGAGTACATTTATACATTTGTGCCTAATAGCGAGATAGACTTAGTCAAATTATCTCGCTATTAGGTACAAATGTTGGTGTGACAATTATAAATATCACACAAATACTTGTATCGTGCGGGAATCGAACCCGCGACCTCGTGAACAGCAGTCCGTGGACCACGAGACTACGAGGCCCGTCAATGCAAGAAATATCGTATAATCAGCGCTACGAAACAATCAATGAATTGGAAGCCCATGATTTATAGTCTGAATAACAAAGATTTATAGATACGATTAAAGAATTAAGTTGAAATAGTAGACACAGGAATCCTTATAAGGCCAATTATACCGAACATGGTGGGGTCAGTGCTCAGTGGAGACGTATAAATTACGTTTGCGACTTAATGTATACAAATTATTATGGTTATATTAAGTGTACTTTTATCTAAATTAGGTATTACCAAATACAGCCATGCAATAAGCAGTCTGTTCTTTAACCTTTGAAACCTATAGCGTTTACCTTCCAGTTATATAAAATTTTCTGTGCACATCGGGTAAGTCAGCGAATTGGTCAACATCTATTGTTATAGCGCTAGGTCTTAAGGGTTGAGGGGAGCAGTTACTATTAAGTACGCAAGATAAACTGCGGAGCGCACCTTCTATTGTTATATAAATGATGTATAATTATTTTACTGTTTGACTGATTTACTGACTCTTCAGAGACATTTTTAAAACTACGAGTATATCTATTCGACGACCTTGTTGTCTCCATCTTTACTTATTATAAAACAAAGTCGTTATTTATGTATGTATGTCCCTATGTGAGATTATATCTTCAAAACTACGCAACGGATTTTAATACGGTCTCTTCTAATAGATAGAGTGGTTCAACAGGATGGCTTTTTTGTATAATTTGCCAAGGTTTAATTTTTAACACAAACTTAAGACTCATCGTATTACTTTCCATGATTTTAGACTGTTAAACTATTAACCATCGTCGTAAGTAAATTCTAGTAATATTTTGGATAGCGAAAAACATGTAGCAATCACTGAAACCGTTATGCGATAAACATAAAATGCCTTTAATGGCTTTCGTGTTATTAAATTAATTAGAAGAACGCTCGTAGAAACAACAAGTGGTAGCGTGGGAGGAGAACCGTCTAACACTAACATACTATAATCTCTTACATGTTATATTACAAGACAGGGCAGCCATAATAATTATATAGCGCAAGTATCGTAAATTACCTTACCACAAAGGTTTTCAAAAATATTTTATTTGATTTCAGGCATGTCATCCTGTACTGGAACATAGCAGCAAGCTCTGCCTCTGTTACGTGAGGTTTAAAGCGAATTTACGGAGTTAAATGAATCATTAGTTGCTAATAATTTAATATTATACATTATTTACATTAATCACTAATAACAAAATATTTTGAATTATTTTGAACTTCTTACTCACTTTTTGCTACACGTTATTACATCAACCGAAATAATTATATTTTCAAACATTTTTTTTTGGTACAAGCGTTTAGTCAACAATGAACGTGAAATATTATACATCACGCTTATTTCCCCTAAGGGTGGGCAGAGGTAGAGCCAAAATAAACGCTACGTATTTCTCCCGCGTATCCTAATAATCCACACATACCAGCTGAAAAGAATAAACTACTATAAAAGTAACAATTAGAATATCAAATACATCTATCAATATTACGAAAGATACTTACCACCTAACAAACAGAAAAACAATCCGTGTTTAATAAACACAAACACACAATGTCACACACTAAACTATGTAGTCATATAAATCCCGCGCCGCGACTTTACAAATACGTAGATCGCACAATACTGCGCGAACTAACCGACATACGACCAACTCCGCGCGACTCCAATACGCTACTGACGAGTCAGTTGAGTTGAGCTCGAGGGTGCGAGGGACGACTGTGAGCCGGGCTAACATCTGTACTATTCCGGCATTATATTTCTAATGGTGTATTTAAACTGCATGATGTTATTAACTTTGTTGAGAAGTAGTACGAGTATATGTCACAAATATTACTAAATTATTAGCGCCTTGGATTTTTAGGGTTCCGTACCCAAAGGGTAAAAACGGGACCCTATTACCGAGACTTCGCTGTCCGTCCGTCCGTCCGTCCGTCCGTCCGTCCGTCCGTCCGTCCGTCCGTCCGTCCGTCCGTCCGTCTGTCACCAGGCTGTATCTCAAGAACGGTGATAGCTAGACAGTTGAAATTTTCACAGATGATGTATTTCTATTGCCGCTATAACAACAAATACTAAAAATAAAATAAAATAAATATTTAAGGGGGGCTCCCATACAACAAACATGATTTTTTTACCGTTTCTTGCTCGATACTAATAACGTTGCCTTATGTTGCATAGATAATGGTACGGAACCCTTCGTGCGCGAGTCCGACTCGCACTTGACCAATTTTATTCTATAAAATGCAAAACGAAAGGATTTTTTGAACTCCTCAATTCTGGGCTTGGAATCCCAGATCCAGTTAGTAGTTCCAGTATTGTAACATTTAATTATGGTCACGGGAGCCTGAAGTCCTCTTTGATTCAATTCCGAAAAGCACAGGTTTTACCATCAACGCAATAAGTGCCGTTTATAAACCATTTCTTTTGTTAAACATATTGTCTGCTTAGATTGACGGGTTACGTGGTGGAGTGGTTTATGTAAGACAGAGGACGTTGTGAGAAATGTCCATGGATATTTATTATCTCTTCAACACCCTAGATTATTTTGGGGGTATGATATTATTGTGTCTCATTGTGTACTTAATCTGTCATAGATACTACACGGTCAGTCATCAATCCACTGTTGATTGCACGTTTAGTCTGCTTTGTTTCTTAAATTACGTATCGCTAGTTATACACACGGTGTCATAATTTTAAAATGATTAGTCCGCATGCCTGTTGGTGAACAACATGACACTTGCCCTATTTGCATCTACTTATACTAGATCATGATAATGCAGGTACACATTCGTATGTGTACCTGCATTATCATGATCTCTACGTAGAGTCATTTACCTGTATAGCTTCGTAGCTATACAGGGCCCTGAGTCGGGTATTTCAACGGTGTCACAACTGTACCATTATTGTACCATTATGGTGCAATAGCAAAGTTTTTGGTAGTCTACTAATAATGTGTCGTCATAACGACTTCATCATTGACTTACAATTGTCAAAGTGACATAAATTGCTAGTCTCGTACACAACTGCTTCACAATTGCAATTCAATGACTGAAATGTTTCGGTAGTCTGCTATTTTGAATTTGACAGTAATATTTTTAAATTGTCCTGTGTCGACAGATTGCCATAAATAAAAAATAGATAGATAGAAATATTAGAAATTGTTCTTTGTAATTTATTGCAATTTACTAATCTCCTAAACTTCACATTGCTTTTTATACTAATAAATAGTATGTACAAATATATTTAAACGAAGTCTAGCATGATTAAATGTTTAAATTTATTAGTAGTTTTTCGAAAATCACTTCACATAAGGCATTTTTTAAAAACGGCAACACATACATACCATTCTAACACAATCCATAGATAAAAGAGACCGAAAATTCAATGCATAGATAAAAGAGATCGACAATTCTATTACCATTGAAAGACCGTTATGACGGCATATAGCAGACTACGGATATTTGACTTCAATTGCAACGGTATCGTGCCGGTATTGTGCCGGTATGACAATTGTTCCAAAATAGTGGACTTGAGCACCAGGTAAATGACTCTACGTAGAGTTCATTCCGTGTGGTAATGGATTAACAATACATAATATATGCCGAAAATGGGGTGGCCATTTCCGACAATGGGTGTTGTAAAAGTGAAATCAAATTTGAATTTGTTCTGTAACTTTAATTTTAAGCATAACCTGTTTGGCTTACCAATGGGTATTCCCAAGTTCACAACGCCTTCTCCTCCCATCCTTCGCTTCTATTCTGCAAGATTCATTCTACGGATATCCTGGATATAACCTACTCTTATAAACCTTTGTGCACGATGATATCATAAAAATTATACATGTATGTATGTTTATGATACTAAATTAATTACTTTTTTAATTAAAATCATATCTCATTATTATGAAAATGAATGTTTTAACGCTTGTAATGTAATTTATTTTAATATAAAAAGGTAATAAATAAGTGAAAATTGGAAAGTTTACATGTCTCTCAATATTAAGAGAGTTTGTCGAGCAGATCTGTCGACTATTATATCATGAAACTTAGTATCTAGGAGGATTAATACTTTATATACATATTTAATTATTAATAATTAACGCTTTAATGTATACTTCAACATATTATGTTACTATGTATAAAATCTGTTAAATAAATAAAATAAATAAAAAATAATATAATAATATATATTATTATATACTAATTCTATGCTTAGTATATGTGCACACAGTGAATAATAGAGCCTAGAGAGGTTCAGTTATATAATACTATACTCTTTAAGTTCAATTCCTGCGCAAGACAATCTTTATCTTTACATTATAAAACAAATTCGTTCTATCGTATATCTTCGCTAAAATCTTTAATACACAACGGATTTAATGCGTATTTTATAGAGTGGTAGTGGTAGAAGAGAAATGTTAATAAGTATGTATAATTTAATTTGACAGTTTGTTTTCAAAATTCCAGGCCTACATAGTCGCAATCAACAGTGAGTAGTACACATATAAAGATAAATTTTAAAATCTAGCGATATATACATATATCTATCTATACTTAATCGTTATAATCCCAATTTAACAAATTATTTACGGTGATTATGTCAATTTAAATCGATTAGAACCACTATAACATCAGTTGGAATGGCTTATAGTTTTGTTGTATCTCTTTTGAAGATTATAATAAGAAGTTATTTGCAAGCAGACTCCGTGAAATTACACACCAACTCACTGTCATAGAGAATACTATTTATAGAGTTTTTGAGTGAGGGCTAACTCTGTTCATAGCATAATAATATGAAAATGGACAAGCAGAGTATTCCTTTGAGAATATGTAATTACTTTGTAATACATCAGATCTCATCTTTATAGTAGGTATCTTATTTTGCCACATTTTATTCATATCTAGTAACAAACTGAAACATATTCTGTGAGTATGTACGTATACCTATATAACATTTTCGATATACTTCGTTGTTACTTTTTTCATAAATTTTTAATAGGTACATATTAAGATTGTGTGTAATGTACGGTTGGATTTAATATAAGATTGCATAAGTCTACGAAGTACAATGCAGCTTTATAAAAAACCAGTTAAGCACGAGTTGGACTCGCACACGAAGGGTTCCCTGCTGTAATGTTCATAATATATTTGTTGTATTCCGGACCACCAAATAACGGAATAAGGGCAAGAGAATGAGTGTTTTATGCACAGGTTTTATGTTACAGTATTAAATGATCACTCCATCACGCTGTCACGGTTGTAGAGATACACCCTGGTAACAAAAGGACGGACAGTTAAGTTTCAGTAAAAGGATTCCGTTTTAGCTTTTCCCACGAAACCTTAATAATCGGTCTCCTAATAAATAATAAATAAATAAAATAAATAAATATTCATGGACATTTCACACAACGTCCTCTGGTCCCAAGCTAAGCTTATTATGCTTGTGTTATAGGTACCAGAATACGGATAGAATACATATACTACTTTTCTTTTGTAAATACATACTTATTATACATAGTAAACACCCAGACGGAGAACAAACATTTGTATGACATTTATAAATATCACACAAATGATTGTCCCTTACGGGAATCGAACCCGTGACCTCGTGAACGGCAGTCCGTTACATGAACCACTAGACCACGAAGCCCGTCAATAATAATTCATTGGAATATAATTGTTATATTTGGTTTATAGCTTAGTTCCCTAGCATCAATATGTTCATCATAATATATTGTAAGTAATATCAATCTTGAGATGTATTTTTTTTTTTTTTTTTTTCCGTAGGAATGCTTTTTACGCACTTACCCCCCGACTGCAGGGGCAGCCGAAGGACGTCGTGTTGGACTCCCGGGGAGTAAAATTTCTCTCGACCCAGCCTACCAACTAAACCTACGGTGTCCTCCTCGCCCGTTGCCGGGCCGTGGTAGTCACTCAGGTATGACCACGACCCGACACGGGGGGCCCCCTAGCGGTGGGGGCTCACTGCGACGGGGTGGGCAACGTGCCCCCCCGTCGGACGGTCACCCCTCGCCCGAACACGAGGCGAGGGGTCGTCCGCCACATTGGGCGCGACAGGTCCCCTGACCCGTCGCGCGTGGCCTCCTCGCGGGCCGGGGCCGCCGGCTATTGCGCGCCGACGACCCCTACCCGCGACCCTGCGGGGGGGCAATGTTTGGCCCGCGCGTTCGCGCTCCCGCAGGGCCTCTTTCTTGGCCGCCATCACCTCGGACGCAAACGAGGCGACGGCGGCCCAACACTCTCTGCTGCCGGCCATCGAGGCGATGACGGCCGGCAGCGACAAATTCACGCCTATTGCGTCAGTGAGCCTGACGCGCTGAGCGGACCAGGCCGTGCACACGGCCAGCGTATGCTCGGCCGTGTCCACGGCTCCGGACGCACAGCTCTTGCAGTCGGGCGCCGACTCTACTCCCACCAGCTCCCACAGGTACTTGGCAAAGCAGCCGTGACCTGTGAGGAGCTGGGTCAAATGGTAGGTCGGCACCCTGTGCGGCGCCTCGACCCACTGACGCAATACCGGGCGCACGGCCGTGAGAAGCCGTGCGCTCACCCTGCTGTCTTCCAATTTTGTGGCCCACCTCCCGAAGAGGTCGTCGCGGAATTCGCCTCTCCAGCGAGCGACCTCGTCGGGGGCGGGCTCGACTCCTTCTTGCCGCATCAGGGCCCTCCTTCGGTGAACCCCCGCCAGGACCCCAGCTTCGAGGTCCCAGGGGAGGCTCCCGGAAATCACACATGCCGCCTCCAGCGACACGGTGTGGTACGCTCGTGCGGCCCTCTGCGCCATCACACGCTGCGCGCGCCGCAGCAGCGTGGAATTCTCGGCGCTGAGAGCCGCAGCCGCCCAGATGGGCGCTCCGTAGAGCGCCTTCGAGCGCACCACCGTGTCGTAGAGGCGGCGGCCGACACTACCGGCCCCCCCGCAGTTCGGGAGCAACCGGGCGAGCATTCCGGCGCACGCCACCAGCTTCGGCGCCAGCGCCCGGAAATGCTCGCCGAACCTCCACCGACTGTCCAGCGTCAGCCCCAAGTATTTCAACTTGGAGCCGACGGCGATGGAGGCCCCTCCCACTACAATGCTGTAGTCGCGGGGGGGGCCTTGCCCGAGGCCCATGGAAGAATAGGGCCTCGGACTTCTCTAGGGCCACTTCTAGCCCGAGGGCCCTGATGCGGCTCACCACTTGCGCGGTGCCCGCCGTGGCGCGGACACCGGCATCCCGGAAATTGGGGCCCCGCGCGGTGACCAGGGTATCGTCGGCGTAACATATGACGCCTACTCCCCGAAGATTGGTACCGCGCAGGACCCAGTCAAATCCAATGTTCCACAGGAGTGGGCCCAGCACCGACCCCTGTGGAACACCGCACGACATGTCCCGGCGGACTACACGATCCCGGGCCGGGTAGAAAATGGCCCGGTCCGTAAAGTAGTCCGCCAGGACCCTCCTGAGGTACCACGGAACTTTGTGGTACCTCAGGGCCTCCTCAATTGTCGCCCAGGGGAGGGTGTTGAAAGCGTTAGCAATGTCGAGAGACACTGCCAACAACACCCCCCCCTGCGAAACGGCACTTTCCACTCGGTCCCTCAGTCGGGACACGGCGTCAATCGTCGACCGCGCGCGGAACGAACTGTAGATCACTCAGATCCGGGCCCACCGTCTCCAGATGTCGGACGAGGCGTGCTGCGACGACCCTTTCGAAGGTCTTGCACGCCTCGTCAAGAAGGACGATCGGACGGTAGGCCGACGGACAGTCGGGGGGTCGCCCGTGCTTCTGAAGCAGCACGAGCTTCCCGGACTTCCACCGCCGCGGGACTCTGCCGGACGCCATGCACTCCGACATGAGGGACAAAACTTCTCCTTCGAGGACCGGCATCACGTGGGCGAGGACCCGCCCAGGGACGCCGTCCGGGCCCGGGGCGCGGTTCCTCTCTTTGAGTTTGAGGACCGCAACCCCTAACTCGGCCTCGGACACGGGCGGCACTTCCTCGCCCGCAGCCGGTCCCTCGTCTAGTGGCGCCGCCGCCATCCTCGGCGGCGACCACTCTCCTCTCGCCGGGAAGAGCGAGCTGACCACCTGCTCCACGAAGAGTGGCTCGAGGGTTCTCGTCAGGGGGGGCGCCGCTGGACGGAGTTTCTCCATCACCGTCTTATACGGGCGCCCCCATGGATCTCTGTCCACCTCCTCGATCAATCTTGAGATGTTAAACCAGTTTAAGTTAGTTCCAGTCATGTATCCGGTTCCGGTGATCTACTTGCAACATGGATAACATCGCCGCCGCGCCGCTCTGGTTTGTAACCTACTTGAAAAGTATCTAAAGAATCCTAAGGATTTATTTAAATATAGAATGATAGAGACAACCAGACCTGTAGTAATTATTTATAACAAAACAATGGTTTTATATATATATCTAAGTACCTATGTCCAATATGAGCTTAAATATTTGCTGCAGTTGTTGGGTTCAAAATTTTTACACTATGTACTAAAGGTACTTATTATGTTATCGAGAGAAATTATTGCTTATCCTTACAGGTATTTAGAGTTTCTTGCAATACAGCGACGAAAGTTATCATTTGTGCCATGTAGAAAATGAGTTTAACTCGTTTTTTGTGTTTATTATGCTAAATTAACATGTAATTGTAGAATTACTACAGATTTCTAACAAAGATAATGTGTAATGAATACGGTAACGCGATATTTGCGCGCGAGACAGCGGCGAAGATCGCGGCCACCGTCACACTCCCATTGCTCATGCGAACTGTACGTCCGCCGGGGAACATGCACAAATACTGACAATTGGCTAGATTTTATGCACCTTTGATTGAAGTGTTGTAACTTATTATTCGCTCCTACAAACAACGTCAAAATCTCCCTAAAATTAACATAGGCAGAACCGTGTGCACTTGTGCAGCGACCTGACAATATTTATGAACGTTGTAATTTAAATTGGAGATCATAAAGATCTGACATTTGGTACACGCAGACATTCCTAACATCCTCAGATATTTATATAAGTACGTACCTAGGAATATTAAATTTGCGAATCTGGGACTATTCAAGAAAAATAACTAATCAGAAAGTCGTTATGTGGCAAACTATCAGCTCATTATGGGAATGCTGTTCCAAATAACAAGTTTTGCTTGCTTCATGTTATGGTTGTTATTTTTATTATTGTGATTCACAAATTTGTGCAGCAGAGCTTGACACTATGACTCACAACTTCCTCACTGTGAGGGACGAATTAAATATGACCCGAGAAAACGACAACTGACTGTTTCTAAGTATTTCAGCAATAATTAAGGCGTATTGCTTGCGGAATTTTTATCATATTACCCAAGAAGTTGTGGTGTATCTCAGGACGTATCAGAACATTTAAAGGATACTGAAAATTTCAAGACTCCTTTACGGTAATATTTAAAATCAAGGTTATGTCCTACATGTCCTCGAATGGGTAGGCAGGCAGATAGGTATGCAGTTACCATGCAAGCAGTCAACATGCGATATTCAAGTCGATATATTAGGGTTCATGAAGGAAATAACAATTACAAACTTTTGGATTTACCTGCTTACTTTTTTATCGGAAGTGATAGACAACGAGGCCGTCAGACATGTCTGTAGAAAGATGTACACGCTCATATCCTAGATAGCTCTACTAAATATTCACGCACTGTTTAGTGTACAACGATCAACAAACTCATTATATAAATATATGTTGTGATTTACAAGTAGTGCTATACGCTTTAATTTATAATTTTTGCTAATTCAGATACGCTCCGGTGCTCCCTGAGATAACATCTCTCATCAAAATTTTACTTGTTCAGGTTAAATGTGAGTGGCGATATATGAGTGTAATAACCTGAGATGTAGGTACGTGCGAGATGTTACATTATGTAACAGATATAAATCATTACTTTCTGATGTTTGTGCTAATGTGTTAAAATTGAATTATATTATTAAATGAATCATAATTTATTTCATTTGTCAGCTCATTTATTTCGTTTACTGGGAGAAAACAATATATTAATTATGTTATAACTTGGACGTTAGTTGTTACGGTCAACATAATGATCGTTTCCAAGCAAGGCTTAGAAAATAATAGAAATAAACATGTTGCGGTGACAGATCAGGCAGACAGATTTGGAGTATTTTGTCTGTTCTTCTCCATAGGATGCACTTTTGGAACAGACAACCTAGCATCTGATGTTTTAAAAGAGCTTGTTAATCATTCCCTATTCCAAAGAATATAAAACTTTAGAATTACGCAAGTATCTTATGAAAAAATAAAACAAGAAGCCATAATCTTCATTCCGTTTATTTCGCTTATTAATTTCTGAATATATCTCACTATATATTTTATGTTTATCTTCCGTACGCATTCGTTTTCTGTCAACTTCACTGCTTCTATCACGACGTCTCGCGTCCCGATTTTCCATTTCAATTCTAGCGTGAGATTTTCGTTCATCTCTTTCTCTGTATCCACTATAATCATTACTTTGATCTTTCTTATAATTATGACTATATTCTGAATCATCACGTCTATATTTATTAATTTTATCTGTATTTTCATGTCTATAAGTACCACGTGTCTTCTCTTGTTTAATATCTCTAGGACTACCAGGAGATGTAAGCTTATTTCTACCATTATTTTCATTACTCCCATCAGCATCAATTTCTTTTTTTATATCTGTAATTAAATTTCGTGCTCTGTCGCCATCAGACACTCCACTGTGCCTATCATAATATTTAGAACCGTCTCTTTGGTTTCGACTCCTATCATCGTATTCCCTAGATCTTATATTACGGGATTCTCTATCTGATTTCTTATGTTTACTCTCATATCTCTCTCTATATTTATGTTTTTCGTAATAATTATCCTCGGAATTATCCTTAGATCGGTCTCTGTGTGTATCATCTTTCCTAATACCTTCACGCTTTATAGTTGCGGATCGCTGTCTGTATGCATTATCTCGATTATCTTTCCTACTGTATCTTCCATCTCTATAATCTTCATTCCTTCGATCTGTTCTTTCATATTGTATCCGTCTACCATCATTTTCTCCCCTTATATCTCTATTATATCTTTCCTTTTCTTTTTGTTCTTTATCGACACGTCGAGGGAATTGTCTTGCACCTTCGTTTTTATCCTCATCATTGTTAAAAGCATTTCTAATATCAGTTTCCATTGCATTGTTAATATTTGAATCAGCTTGCTCAGGGTCATGTTTAACATCACTTAAAGCTCCATTGTAGTGTTCCATCTGTAATATATACTTAGAATTTTACCCTATGTGTTTAGATATTTTTCATCAGTCTGAACATCAACAGAATCTCAAAATTTCGGGAACAGAGGAATAGCAGATTACGTAAATATAGGTATGATAACAATTGTGAGTGAACACGGACATATTTGTAAAAAGTGCAAATTTGTTTTTTTTTTCTCATCAAGCACACTAACGATATTTTACCCTTCTACTTTAAAGATACCTGAGTTTTGATAACATCTCGTAATACATCGGAGTAGTTACGCGACTTGGCTGCTACCCGGTACTTGGTACGACGACGGCGCATATCACGTAACTCCGCCAGGATCTCTGTTCGGGACTTCGGTTTTGTAGTCACATCAGAATCATTGGTGCTGTAAGTAGACTGTACAATGAATAGATCATATTAGCCTAACATATTATTCTAAAATAAAAAGCTTTTACATTCTTCTCTTCTTCTTCTTCTCTAGCCCATTTACCATTTACCCACTGTTGGGCACGGGCCTCCTCCACTTTGGGAGGGATTATGGTCTACTGTGCCACACTGACCAGGCACAGGGTTTATTTTCGAGTTTTCCGTTTCCCTTAGCTGACTTTTACAGCACTCTTGGGAGGAGATGGGGTGGTGACACTTGTATTCTTAATACGTGACCACATGGAGAAATATTATATTACATTCAACTATCTTTAATTAGATAAGCATATATATATATATATATCACAGAGATTTATCACAGGATATATCACAGAGATTTTAAGTTTTTGCAGTAACTATATGTATCTATATTAATTTATGAATTTTTGCAATTGACTTGCTATGTTTTTACTAAATAAACTATATTATAGTGGAAAAGATGATAACCATGAGCGGGACTTGAACCCACGACCTCGGAATACCGTTCCGTTGCTCTCCCATCTGAGCTATCATGGTTCCCGCATATGTTTACCAAATCTTCCACTACAACCTTCTCAATGTGAGTTTAACATCGTGCGATGTTTTGTGTACAACGCCATCTATTGAGCGGTTTGCACCAACTCGATCAATGCTCAGATGGGAGAGCAACGGAACGGTATTCCGAGGTCGTGGGTTCAAGTCCCGCTCATGGTTATCATTTTTTCCACTATAATTTAGTTTATATGTATCTAAGTTATTGCTCAAAAAGGTTTTGGCTTCTACCATTATTCTTCTATCCAGCCTAATGCTGCTATGTTAACTCACAAATAATACTGACTGACCTGGGCAGAGCTAAATCTGTAAGATCGTGACAGGAGGGTGCGGCTCTAACGACAGCATCGTGTATGGCTCGCCTCTCGTCCAAAGTATATGCACATTGCAGTCTGCCCAATGACAGAGGCTCTAGTAATTCACAACCTGCGCCTTGAGTTAAGGAAACTTATACATTATGATATTGTTTATTATATTAAAAATAGACAAAATTTTGTGTTTTTTTTTACATAGTTCCAGTGATAGAATATTTTTTTTACCAACATTCATGGACATTTCACGCAACGTCCTCTGGTCCCAAGCTAAGCTTATATGCTTGTGTTATGGGTACCAGAATACGGATATACTACATATACTACTTTTCTTTTGTAAATACATACTTATAATACATAGAAACACCCAGACGCAGAACAGACATTTGTATGACATTTAGAAAGATCACACAAATGATTGTCCCGAGCGGGAATCGAACCCGCGACCTTTTATTATTATATTCGAATATGTTGGTTGACTTGTAAATAAAAGGACATCAAGCCTAGTATGAGATTTTACTCAAAACTGTGACATTGTTATGTCGTTAACTAATAATAATTATAATTATGTACTTATACTAAATTACATTTATAATAGATATTTAAATATAGGCAGAAAATTTTCTAAATTATTGATATTATTTATGCTTTTTTTTTGTTTTGATGTTCTCAGACAAATGCTCACAGACCTTTTATTTATATGTTAATGATTGTTAAGATTATAAAGGATACAAGATATACATGATATAGTCTCACAGAGCCACATATTGTATCAACATGTACTGGAAAGTTAAAGAAATATATCATTAGCATTATTTTAACATGTTCAAGTTAATAACTAGTAAATATAATGATCATTACCTCTCCTAAATGTTGGATCTGATTTCGCAGCATTATCTATTATATTTTTTATAGTTCCTTTATCTGAAAAATTAAGATATTTCATTACATTACAGGCAAAAGTTTATAAGTGACGTTTGTTACTTCTTTATATTCTAATGGCTGAAACTATTTTGATGAATTTTGGTATGGGAGTACCTATTACTGCAGATTAACACAGAGAATACATATTGTAGGATGACTAAGCCTGTAGCATTTAAAGTTGGTTATCTACATTTAATTGTCACATAAAATTATGTGTAAAATGCCATAAAATTATTATTACCCAGTTTAATTAGTGTGCTGATATTAATGTCTGCAGGATCGGGTAGGAGCAGGTCATTTTTAGCGTATCCATTGTGTTGCAGTAAACATTTACGTTGATGCTTTTCTAATTTGGTACTTATCACCTTGTGGTTTGCGTCGTATATACAACAAGTCATATCACCATGCTAAAAATTATAAATCAATTAATATTATTCTTTAACTAACTTCATATGACGATATTGACAGGCCTCGTGGTGTAGTGGTTCTGGTAACGGACTGCCGATCAAGAGGTCGCGGGTTCGATTCCCGCTCGGGACAATCATTTGTGTGTTTTTTCTAATTGTCATACAAATGTTTGTACTGCGTCTGGGTGTTCCTATGTATTATAAGTATGTATTTACAAAAAAAAGTAGTATATGTATTCTATCCGTATTCTGGTACCCATAACACAAGCATATAAGCTTAGCTTGGGACCAGAGGACGTTGTGTGAAATGTCCATGAATATTTATTTATTTTATTATTTATATACTTAAGCATCAATTTCTCAGTGTTAATATTTACTTGTACACTTGTCACATCCCGAACAACCACTTGGTGATAATTACTGAAACTATTTTATAAATAACAAGGCAAAATTAGTAAATTGAAAAAAAATTCTATTCTTACTCACTTCTAGAATATGTTTTCTATCCCATTGAAGTGTCTGTAATATCATAGTCAAATCCTTATCAATTTCATTTGCGTAAGATTTCACTTTATTAAGATCTTCTTTTCTTCTGTCCATTGTCCAAAATTGATATTATTTCTATAAAAAATATATTTTTATTGGTTAACAAAATCAACTTCAACTTCAACTTCTTTTAGTTTATGGCTTTTGTATATACAATTTCGCCAACGTCGCGTAACAGGATAGGACACCAAATGATGGAGATTTAAAAAAAAAAAAAAGAACTGGAGGCCGGTAAAATCATAAAATAATTATAACTATAACTACATTCAACTGCTAATTGGTGTGATTAAACTGAAACAAACAAAATATTAACTAATTATTACAGATACAACTAGTGTTGAACAAACATTAAAACTAAGACTAAAAATTATATTATACATCTAAATTAATTAAATTCTAATCCTATTACTAGTTATATATTCACAAAGTATTCTAATGAATGGACTATATACATGAGACAGTAAAGATTTTAAAGAAAGAGGACGAGAGATTTCTGGTGGGACCAACTCATATAAAGACGGCTGATTATTTGAACAAGAAAAAAATATATGCTCCACAGTACCTTCTCCCATACCACACTCACAAATAGAGCTATCTCTTATCCTAAGTTTTGCTAGGAATACAGGTGAACAGCAGTGGTTTAATCTTAAGCGACAAATTGTAGAAGTAGTAGATTTATCTGCTTCTTTAAACTTTGAAAACCATGGTTTAGATGGAATTTCTGGTTGAATATCCCCATAATATTTACCTTTTATCATTTTAGAAACTGACCATTTTGTGGACCAGTCTTCAAACAAAGTGGATCTTAATGTAGCACAAATATCATGGGAATATACCAGATAATGATCCATAGCGCCTGTTTGAGTGGCATTTTTGGCATGCAAGTCAGCAGATTCATTCCCAAGGATACCTGAATGACCAGGAATCCAGGCCAAAACAATATCAATACCATTTGTGGAACACTCATATAGCATTTCTCTTACTTTTAATACAACTGGAAATCTGTTTTTGGATCTAAAAGGATTTGAAATAATAGCTTGTAAACAACTTTTGGAGTCTGAAAATATGATGGCCCTTTTAATGTTGTGTGATTTAACAAAATTAATAGCCTCAAGAATGGCTATACACTCCCCAGTAAATACAGAAGTAACTGAGGGACATTTATAAGGCAATACTATTCTAGTTGCAGGGATCCATACCGCAGCACCTACTGTACAATTGGGAGATTTAGAGGCATCTGTATACAAAGCTACTCTATTATTATACTGTGTGTAAACTTTAAAATTTAGAATTTTGTTAGCCTCAACAGAGTTTTTACTAATCTGGAAGTCTAAAATAACTTGAGGTTGGAAAATTAATGAATTAAAACTTGTTTTAAATAAGGGCATCCTAGAAATTTGGAAAAAAGGATCAGGGAGACGAGAAAACATAAGGAAACTGCGGAGAAGGCATGGTAACTTTTCAAAAGGAAGATTGCTGCTATTGTATAAATCTAAAAGCTGATTTAACTTATTCAATAGAGGATGATCAGAATTCTCCACCAATTTGAAGAAAAACCTGTTGGACAGGTATTGTCTCCGTAATGCCAATGGAGGTTCCACACACTCCACCTGCATGGCATTGATTGGTGAAGATTTCATCGCACCCAGAATAATCCTTAAACATTTAGATTGTATTCTATCTAATCGCTGAAGGCCCGATTTATTACAGGTGTCTAACAGAAAAATGCCGTAGTCCAAATGACTACGTACTATAGCATTATATACTAATCTTTGTGTGAAAGGGTGTGAGCCCCACCACACACCAGAGAGAGAGCGTAAAACATTAATGTTTTTCTCGCATTTTTGTGCAACATACTCACAATGAGCAACACCAGACAACTTAGTATCTACTATTACTCCTAAAAATTTTACTTTATTCCTTTGTGGAATAATCTCCTGATTGATATGTAAAGATAATGGTGGAATAATTCTCTTTTTGGTAAAAATCACTGAACTACATTTAGCAGCTGATAAAGAAAGTCCATGTTGCATGAGCCATTCAGAGAGATATCTAAGAGCAGAATTTAAACGTGACTCAACTTCTTCTAACGATTTTGCTGACACATACAAAGCAATGTCATCAGCATATTGTAATATTTGACAAAAGGATAGAACCGAAGTCTCTAGATCCGCAGTGTATAGACTATATAATAATGGACTAAGCACGGATCCTTGCGGTAGTCCTTTCCATACTGTTCTGGGTGGCAGGAAATCATTATCTGGAGTTTTGATTGAAATAAACCTTTCCATTAACATATTACAAATAAAACGAACTAATTTAATAGGTAAATTTAAATATAAAAGCTTTTTACGAAGTAACGGAAGTAAAACGTTATCGTAAGCCGATGACACATCCAGAAAAACCCCAACTAAATACTCTTTTTTGGAAAAGGCAATGCGAATATCTGTAGTTAGTACACTTAAGCTATCTGATGTGCTCATTCCTTTTCTAAAGCCGAACTGAGACTTCGCTAGTATGTTCTTATTTTCCACCAACCACTCTAAACGATTTTTTAACATATGTTCTGTAATTTTGGCCAATACAGATGACATGGCTATTGGCCTATAACTGTTAGGGTCCGATGCAATTTTGCCAGGTTTGCGTATAGGCACGACCGTTTGACATTTCCATGGATGAGGAATAAAACCGTAATCAAAAAATATATTAACTAAATGTAAGTAAAACTTTTTACAAATTTCGGAAGAATTTTTCAAAAACGAATAGGGTATTCCGTCCGGACCAGGAGATGAATCAACAAGACCGTCTAAAGCTATTTTTAATTCCGAGAAAGAAAAAGGAGCATCAAAGGTATCTTCAGATTGGAGAAAATTTATAGCGGAAGGGAAACAATCAATATTTGGAACAGTGGAGGAGATAGCTTATCAGAAAAAGGTTCTAGCCATGCTGAATTATTTACAGTGAGGTTACCGGAGTTAAATGATCCTCTATATTTCTTTAACTGGCCCCATACTAAGGAAGGAGGGGTTCTGGGAGACAGATTCTCACAATATTTAATCCAACCCTGCTTCTTTTTCCCTTTGAGTAGTCTTGTGGTCTCTGCTAGTTTTTTCTTAAGCAACAAAAAATTTTCCATAGACATGTTTAACTTATATCTTTTCTCTGCTTCTTTTCTATCTTTAACTGCGTTTGTACATTCAGAGTCCCACCAGGGAGTGGAAACTTTATAGTGATAAGGTTTTTTGCAAGGAAAATTTTCATCTGCACTGGAAATTATACAGTTTACAAGCTGAGAATAAGTGATGGAAATTTGATGAATATCATGTAACAAAATATTTTTAATTTTATCCTCTAATGACGAAGCATAAACATCCCAATCTACATTGGAAAGTTTGTATTTAAGGGAAGGAGAAAAATTATGTACTGGTGCAGATTTGTTAGCCAAATGAATGATGATGGGAAAATGATCACTACCATAGGTATGATCTAGCACATCCCAGCATAGAACAGAAGCCAAAGATGCTGAACACAATGAAAGATCTACTGCACTTTTGGGATTCTGTGTTGGTAGTACCCTGCGCGTAGGACATCCACTGTTTAATACACACAAATTTGCATCATCAATTACTTCTAAAAGAGACAGAGCAAAAGAGTCATTATGACTGGAACCCCATGAAGTATGGTGAGCATTAAAATCTCCCATTAATACAATGGGAGATGAAACAGAGGCAATGATGAGTTGAATATCAGGTATCAAACTTGAATGAGGATGAGGAATATAGATAGATATGAAATTTATATCAAAAACATTGACTGCAACAATGTTAATATCAGGTGATATAGAAGGAAGGGAAATTTGATGAAAAGGAAGGGAGTGCCTCACTAGTAAAGCACTACCCCCATATCCATCAGCTCTGTCATCCCGGAGACACGAATAGCCTGGCACTCTAAAGCGAGATCCAGGAACTAACCAAGTCTCCGAGATGGCCATAACTGATGGATGGAATTTATTAATTAAATGGTAAAGTTCATGCTTCTTGTGAAGCAGACTTTTAATGTTCCATTGTATTACGGATACTTGATCCATTATTTAAAGTAGAAAAAGAGGAAAAGATTTCAGAAAGTTTTTCGGCAACGTGGGACGGTAAACTGGAATTAGATTTAGATAACAAATTTATTACAATAGACAGTAATGTGTCTAAAAGAAAATCATCTTGTGAATTTTTACTATTGTTATTAATGGATAAAGCATATCCATTAGGTAAAACAGATGGTTCATCTGCAACTAAGTGATTGTGTGAAATTTTATCATAAGATTTTCCTAAGGGAGCAGGTGAACGAGGTGAAGAGTACACAGTTTTCCTATATGAAGAAGAACGAGAAGGAGAATTAACAATATTTGATGAGAGTTGTGAAAGTTGAGTAGATTGTGTGAGATGAGAGAGTTGTGAAAGTTGAGAGGAGTTCTGAGCTACTTCTGCAAAAGGTTTTATTGATTTAGGACAACGTTTAGATGCTTCTTCATAAGACATAGTCTCCTGTGACATCAATTGTTTAATGGACCTTTGCCTGCCTTGTTCGGGGCAGCTGCTACTATTAGCATAGTGCTGACCAGCACAATGAACGCAAGAGGCCTCCGTTGTTGAAACCGAACAAGAATCACCTGAGTGAGGTTGTGTGCACTTGTAGCATCTTGGCTTAGATCTACATTGGGACTTAACATGTCCATACCTACAGCAGTGAAAACATTGGATAGTGGGGTACTGGTAATGATCGACTAATAATGAAGTATGAAATAAATATACCCTAGATGGTAGGAACTGCCCTTGTACCGTAATCACCACTGTTTGAGTAGGTACCCAAGTGGTTTCTCCATTCTTACTCTCCTTTCTATTTAAACGTCTTGCTTTAAGTAAAATTCCAGTACCAGTTGGAATAATTAACGCATCTGCGAACTCATCCATAGATAAGTCCACAGGTACGTGCCTTACTACACCCATTTTGGTGATATTATAGGAAGGTATAAAAGCGGAGTATTTGTGTGTGTCTAACAATGGTAAATTTATAAAATTGTTTGCCTGAGCAGCAGTTTTAAACTGAACAGATACTTTATTTCTGCCAACCCGTTTAATGCCATCGGGCAGAATGTCTTGAATTTTGTTTTTGTTAAGAAATTGTCCGAATTTAATAGTTCTAATTTCCGACCCTAACAAGGCGTCGGGTTCCGAACGCGTGACGTGAACAATAAAAGGACCATCATCCTTTTCACTGTAGGTATTAATGCCTACGACTAACTGGGGGTGAACATATAAATTTTGAATTGAGGCAGCAGCTAATTCAGTGTTCACAATAGTTTTTTTTGTTCCACTATTATTACTTTCTAGTGGTAAACGTCGTTTTAAAGTTCCCCTAGGAGAAGAGAAAAGGGATGGGTCTGGAGGATCAGGAGGCTCAGGGGGCTCCGACCCCTGAGGGTCCGCCCAAACTTCCTTGTCCATATACAAAATAAAACAAAATTTAAAACAAAAGAAACAATAAAACAAATGTCACTTACCAAGAAAATATGAAATTTACACTATTTTACACTAAATTACTATTTTACATTACTTTCTACTTTATAATTATAACATGAAGTTATTAGAAAAGAAAAAGAAGTAATTTGGATTATAATTTACAATAGAAAAAATAAAAATCTCGCTAAAACATGTGCCACCTATCACGGTCAAAATTCGAATCAACAAAATCAAAACAAAGTAACACAGGCTAATGAACAGAATCCAGGGGCGGTTCGCTTACATGAAGGTATAGATAAAAAAATGGAGACCAGACTCTGAATACCTACTTGAAGCAAAAATGATGTATGGCTATCTCGCTCACTGTGGTCAAACCCTTTCTTTCTAAGTAGGGTAACCTTTATTGTATTTCTTCCAGGACAAAACTTCAAGTAGTTGTGTTCCATATAGTGTCAACAAAATGTTCACTTCTAAGACCTAGCCCGTATAGATTTTATATGTCGAGATACTTTATGTACTGTGCGTAAAAAAAAATACTCAAAAAACAAACTGTTTGTTATCGCGTGAAAGTTTGGATAATTCTAGTTTTTTAACAGTAACTGGAGGTTCGGTTGTTAAATTTATTATTCTTTTTACATTTTTAAACACGTAAAATTTCCTAGTTCGTATGTACGATGTACCTATAGAATATTGGTGGGAAATAGATAATTACTAGAACAAAGGTGTAGTTCCTACGGCAATACGAAATTAATGAATGATTGTGAGATCTGCTTGAGATAAAATAATAATAATTTACCTTTATTTCAGACCTAAATACATGTTACAAAGATACAGAAAAATGATTCCAACGAATTGAGAATCTCCTTTTTTGAAGCCGGTTAAAAATAACAAGGTGTTAGTAATTTCTTAGTAAACAAAACAAGTTACACAATAAAATCTATTTGGCATACCTAAGTGGAAACATAACTTTTTGTGTAGGTAGCGTAAAAACGAAAAAGGGTTATTGTACTCATATTTTTAAACATGTACTGTTATTAAGGGACCAACCATGAAATCGCAAAAGATATATGTTTCATTAATTTTGCAGATTAATTAAACATTATGAATACATACTGGACAATAGTTTTTCCTAGATTTCTGGGTTAGCCAATGTATTTCTATTTATTAATGTCAGTTAAAGGGCAAATTCGGTCAATAATACTTCTTGATTTGATTTGATATTGAAAAAAATCTGTAGTTAATAGTCATTTTAACTGACAATATGAATGTGGTTAAAAGTGGCTGACGGAAGAACGGAGAATCAGTCAAAATCAATTTTTACGTATATTTCTGTCTACAGCGTTTAAAGGAACCTATCATGAATGGCATGACGGGAGCTAAAAACCTAACCCACCCTTGTCGGGTTGCCCTTGGCTCCCTGTGCCTTGTGTTCCACTACTTGGCGCTAGGCAAGTCAGTTAAAATTACATTTAAACAGCTATATTGGGTAAAATTAGTTTTGAATAATTTCAGTCAAAAGTACTACTGTCGAGAGCTTACAGTCTATTGAGTGGTTATAAGTTTTGACTGTGACATATATCATAGGGGGCTATAATAGGAACGATAATAAAGTTACAAAAAAAGGGCAAAAAAGAAACAACAGCACTTTCCAAATTGAAATCATTTAATAACTTTTCTTTTATACATGACTAAATATTATTGTTTTGTGTAATTTCTGTCTCTTACCACGTAAATAACTAAGTATATTTTCTGTATGACTCTTTAAGTGTTAAAAAATGAATTTGCAATTTTCTTAATTAATACGCTTTCATGCAAATCATTGCAATAAATTGAGTCCGTGATGGGATGCTTAAACATTTCTTGCAACAGAGGAGTAAAATGTTGTGATACAACATTAATTAATTTTTTTTCTATATTGTTTTCTCTGAGTTGGCCCATCAGGAAGGATTACTTTCATAAATGCCAGAGCTAGGATTTGGTACACCCAGAGTAGCTACTTGCCCCATAGACTCTTCCTGTAATGAACTGTCTATCTGAAAATTATAATATATTTTACAAAATATAGCCTTTTGCCATATATTCGAACTACTACATTTCTGAAACATAATAATAATGTAAGGCTCTCATTAGGCAGTCGGATCGGGGGGGGGGCTGGTTCAGAAAGCAGCAATTATCTCTGGAGCCTTGAGCGCCGGTAGTTTGGAAAATGTTCCTGATACTGGTGGGGTATTTTTTTTCATACTAGTTTTTATATTCCTTATAAATTCAAATATTTAACATTGTATAACATGTGAGACAATTAAAGGAGTTTGTAAATAGATATTTGAAATTTTACCTTGCAAGGTGATACTGCTTCTTGATTTGTAATTATAGTAGGAACTGCTGTTTGTTTTAAAAAATCCTTGCACTTTCATAAAATTTCATTTTCAATGGTACAATGGATAACCATAATTTCCTCTGGGTACTATTTTTAGGAAATCTAAAAAAATAATATTGCAGGTAAGTATATTAATGTTGTAAATAATGTGAAATAAAAATTAAATGACTAAGCAAACATGTATAATTTAGTGCAGGTCCCACAGAAAGTCCTAGATATGTCCTCAGTATGGTCACACTATTTCAAAATTACTTCTTGTAAACAAGAAAGATAAAATTGCACTAAGTCCATGAAATTCAATGTAAGACTATTAGATCTTTACATCGTTATCAGTACAGTTAGTTAGAAGTATGCTGAAAACATTGTTTAATCATTTTATGAAGAATTTAATTGAAAATACAAAGAAATATGTTTGCAGTTATTCAATGCCAGAAATCACGATCTAAACACTTACGCGTGAAATTGTATATCACCTCCTGGACACCACGTACTACCGCAACCACGCACTACACAAGTTTGCACCATTTCTTTAATTATAAAAATAATTAGAGTCGAAAATTTGAAACGAAGCTGTGAACCGTAAAGTAAACAACCGACATATTGGCACAATTTTGTCGACAACTTGACATATGGTGACCAATGTTGCCAAATTACGAAATCCTTAGGAAATGGGGAAAATAATTCACTGATTCGTCAACCATGAAAAGCATCCGTGATCTACTATTTTATTATTTTTAATTTCATTCATCGTATTTCAACTAGTTATTTATAGTTACGATTAAACACTATCAAATGACAGTGTTTAACTTGTGATTTGATATGTGTGGTGACTCTTTTTAAGAATTTACTAGGAGATTTTAATAAGGAGATAGCAGTACTAAGGCCACACTAAAAAGAGAGGTCAGACCACAGAGAGTGAGATAGAGATACGTAGGTATTTGCCTCAAACCGATGTTCCAAGTATGGCCTCCTTTTTTTATCTATACCTTCATGTTCGCTTAGTTAGAACATGCCTATATTTTCGTCACCTTAGTGCCATGCCATCTGTCGTTGTTGCTGTACTATTTTTTGCCCGCCATTTTGGATGACGTCATCATGTTGGTTTTTTTTTATCCCTTGTGGCAACCCACTGACTTAACGGATTATTGCAGTTTTTCATTCATTTATCTATGATTCGCTGCCATCTTTCTTGTCATATTTGTCATTTATAATTATTAATACGGGTACCTACTAAATTACGTTTCATATAACTTTCGATCCCCCATACAAGATATTCCTCCTTTCTTCTAGTCTCCATGTCTTTGGATATTAATTTTACACCATAGATTAACCTGATTACCCCAAGATTACCCCATGATCACAGATTACTTATTCACTATTATTAAGCACTATAGATGGCTGTTGTCGCCGTTGTCAGTCAATTTAATCCTAGGACTAGGAGATGAGGATCCTAACTAAATCTATGATTTAATCATAATAATTTCGTTGGTCTTCAAATAATCTCTAAATAATCGCGCCGCCCAAAGTCATCTGATCTGACACACTTTAAACAACGATACTATCCGTATACAGTGAGCAATGAGGAAGGTCATTTGGGTCACTGTGGGTCACTGTTCGTACCGTGCTAGAGGTAGTATTTTATTTGGAAGAAACTGGCAATACAGTCTTTGACAGCTGATTAGTGTCAATGTCACTAAGAATCTTTTTAATCTGTATTTCGGGTATTGCAAGACGTGTGTGGCTTTTTCTCAAAAATTTTTCAATAAATGTGAAGAAATATGGCAGATTCAGAGGTATTTTCAGCATTATATTGAACATTAATATGACACAATTGTGTCCACATTCATGACTCTTAATTTTACTTGCAGGTTTTGAAAAAATTGAAGGATATACCATTTAAAATCCAAACCGCAAGTTTGAAAGAAAGACGCGAGGTTGTTGAAGAGATTCGGCAAGTGCTGTCTACGCCAGGTAAGCGTTATTAAAGCCTATGTTTAGTCATAATATGGTGTTAAAATGCAATAGTTTAAGTAAACTTCATAACATGTATTAGTATTTGTAGGTTGTTTATATTAGCTGTATTGATCCAGTGTCCTAGACATAACAATTGTCCAGGCCTTTAAATTTACTAGTTGATCTCTGCGCCGCTCAGAGGACGCTATGTGCAACAGATGCATTTATATGTACATAATTATACAAATCAATTCAATCTGAGGATATATCTGAGTATGAATTTCAGATTTACAATTTGCTTACATTATAATTTTGTTACTAACCACTTTCTGACAGCTGCAGTCTTTTATTTATATATAAGGTATGATGTTAGTAAAATAAGAAAACTTCATTCATAATATTACAAGAAATTAACTAGGTATTGTATACCATTGTGCAATATGCTTAATTATGTTTAAGAACATTACATAAATAGTCAGTGAGTTAAATAATTGTTAGTGTGGTCTCTTTGTTGTCTACTATGACAATTTACTTGTTAACTACAAAGTAGATATAAATAATAATGTTGAATGTTGAAAATTTGGTCTGTAATTAATGGTTAAGCAACATTATTTACATCAAACAACAATTTTATTTTACAATATCAATATACATAATTTTGAATGGCTTCAGTTCATATACATAATTTGTATCTGTTTGTTCTCAGGTATCACTGAACCAGCAGTGAGATATGTCTGCCGTCTGCTGGCACTGACTCTACACCGGTACAGGGACTCTACTTCTCAATCGTATGTAAAGAGCCTGGTCCAGTATCTGGCTACCAACCACAGGGAATGGACCCTGAAAGGCTTGCTACCTGTCCTGCTAGAAATATCAGAACAACTAAAGAACACGGCTACTTCGTAAGTCGTTCATTTACAGTTTTATTATCTAAGTTATTATAGGAATAGATAATAAATCTGTGTGAGTGAATACCGTGTGATATCTGCTATTAGGATCATAAGTTGCCTGTTTGAAGTTGTTGAAAGGCCTGTTTGAACATGTATGTTGTCTCTGATATTATCCAAGATAATAACCGATAACTTTGAAACTACTAATCCTTTTTTCATGTTACATACATACTTATTAAGTCCACCCTTTTTATTTAGGATAGTAAATTTGTATATATCAAAAAGTAATTTTGATTTACTATTTCTGCAGTAAAAGCATATGTCAGAGTGGATTATATGCTCTACGGTGGTCTACAGTCCTTGTTGAGAGTACACTCCAGTCCACCGAAGAGGATGGCATTGATTACAATGCTCTTGTTCTCGCCCAGGCTAATTATCTTGCTGTTGTCACTGGTTATGGCTGTGAGAGAAAAAATGACAAAGCCTATGCCATGGTGAGTGCACTAAAAACAAATTGTATTATTTATAGCAGTTGTTGCTTTATATCATTTGTAAAGAAACCTTGCATTTCAATTAGAACCAAGATTTTAAGGTCATATTATTTATCATCTCATAAAAAATATTACATATTTATATCTATTACAATGGTAATTATGGCCCTTCTATATTGACACTTTGATCTTTCGTTGTTTGATTAGTGTTATTAACCTAAACTTTTTTGAAATTCCTATGTTTAGTTTTGGTTTAGTTTACCTCTGTAATAGCACTTAGTGACATAAGTGAGAGTTTAGTTTATTGGTGACTAATTTTGATATTTTCTGGTACTAGCTGCATACATTGTGGACAAATATTGGCAAAGAGAAGTCGACCAAATGGTTGGAGACATTAGTGGCTACACCAGCTGACGCTGGGCCGCATATCTGCGTAGCGTTCTCATTCATAAGTCGACATCTGAAGCAGATTGGAGATGATACCTCTATACAGCGACATAAGGTGAGTGCTTTGTGTGTGGATTTCAAAAATATATCGTTGTGTAGAACTTATCTAACAAAGTTATTCTCGACAGGCCAAGATGTTGGAATCCTTTACTAAAAGCATTATCAGTGTAAAATCCCGGCCAAACGCCAACTTCATCAAAGGTTGTCAGGAGCTCCTCGCCCAACTGGATTCCGCAGATGTCCGTGACACTCTCCTGCCAGCTCTGGCCAAAGCCATGTTGCGTAGTCCTGAGACAATAATACAGGCCGTTGGGGAGGTGTTTACGAGTCTCGATGTTGATCTGGATGGACTAGCTGTAGATATTGGGAAAAGTATCATTGGTGAGTTCTTTGTATTTTGAATTGTAGACTACAACAAATTTAAGATTAAATAAATTATGAGGTTTGAAAATATTTCATAGATCTAGCTTCAATAAACAGGTATTGTAGGGGGAGTGTACATGTCGGTATTAACAATTGCATAGCTATATTAATAGAACACCAAATTATATAAAACTGCTGAGTATTATACTCATTTAGTGAATTAAAATGATCTTTTATTACAGTGAATTTGCACTCTAAAGACGAGTGGGTCCGTGTAGAGGCTGGTGTAGCACTAGAGAGGTTAGCTGAGCGATGTTCGCAGATGACGGCGGCTAAGGCACTGCTCAGCCACGCCTTCGCGGAGTACAACGGTGCTAGTGGCAAGCTCACCTCCAGCGAGGATAAGATTGCTGTACTTAACGTAAGTTGTTATACTAAACATATAATAAAATTGTAAACTTAAACTTGCAAGAGATATCTCACTTTTGAAATTTTGGTAGTTGTTACACTAATACAATTACATTATTCTGAATATTTTTAACTAGCTTGCGCACAAATTCCTTGTTATTATTTCATTAGCTTATTTCTTGATCCATAGGACGAAAACAGGGCTCGAGAGAGTGTTGTATTTTAGTTTAGTTATGATATATTTATTGTTTTAGGGTGTGGGTACACTGAGTTGTCTGTCAGTGTATGGAGACGACCGTATGCGTTTGTTCAGTGAGACAGCCACACAGATGTCTCGAGTACTGGACACAGAGTCACACGAGAGGACACTTTGTGTGGCACTAGATGTACTCCACAAGTGGACTGTGGGACTTAACACCACCATGCCACCTGTTATATTGGACATATTCAAGGTAAACAACACATGCTATCAAAATTCTTTTACTAAGTTTTGTATGCTTTTAAACCTATTGCGTACCAATTGTTATCAGTTTTTAAAAAATTGTCAAATGTGTCTCTTAGGTATTTGTTTTATTAATTATAACTTTTTAGTAGGCATTGTTAAAAACACATACATACTAAAATAATTATTCGTACCTGTTTTATTGTAATACCACTAAACTGACTTTAAATGATTGTGTTACAGAAAAATCTAGGAGCCAAGAGCACGACGCAGGCGGTGCGGACCGCGTACGTGAGCCTGGCGAGTGCGTGCGTGCGCAGCTGCGGAGCCACGAGTGCGCAGGGGGAGGCGCTGCGACCAGCACTCGTCAAGTCCGTGGAGAAGGCCACACAACAACCACTACAGGTAATAAATACCATCCACCCACAAATCTCTCACTGTTGGATCGTGGAGGGTCTACATAATTGTATCATTAGGCTTATACCATGCACCAAACACAGGCTAACTTGCGTTGTCCTCCTAATTTTTTCTGAATACATACTGTTCTTTTGCATTGTTACTTTTCGCCCATAACCTATTATCATGTTGCATCTACTTATTCGAATCATTTAATATCATGTTACTTAACATATTGTTTCAGCACCCCGTTGTTGGTGAAGGTATATGTGCGATGTTAGGTCTAGTGCTACTGGACTCTGCTCGTGACCTTCCCTCCAAGGCTGGTGTGTGGGCGGCACTAGTCCACCCTGACAAACATGTGTTGTTGCATGACAGGATCCTGGCCGCCTCCTCTGATGATGGTAACTTCTACATTTTTACTGAAGTTGTTTGGTTTTAATAGACAATAATTTTGAAATTGTGTCACAAAGGCTTGGTATTCAATAAAATTATAATTATGCTTTGTTCAATTATTTATTAATCATTATGAAAACAGGTCTCAAATCACAATTTTAAAATTGTCTCCATATCATTGAACATGCTTTATTTATTTTTTAATTGCCAATATCACTATAACATTTACCCCTTTATAGTCCTAATACAGGTGGTGTTGCTCTGCAGAACTGTGCTGGAAAACTACCAAAGTGTTGCCAGCGAACAAAACTCCCCGATTTACAGAGCACTCGTCCTCGTACTTCTGTCGCCAGTTAAGGCCGTCCGTTCAATAGCCATAGAAGAGGTTAAATCACTACTTGCCAAAGAAGATAGATTTTTATTAGCACGAAATTTAGCACTAAAGTTGAATGAAATTTTGGAAGAAGGGAAACTGTTTGGAGGAAAGGAGAAAACACCTCCAGAAGAAAAGAGTACAGAGTTGACTGGCAAGATGATACTAGATTGTGTTCAAGCATTATGTTCATTTAAAGGTAAGATGTTATCAGTTACATCATTAACTTGTACATTATTGACTAAAATGTTGTTGCAGTATTGGTATTATTTTAATGTTTGTTGTTTTCACTTCAGTCTATCATTAGATTTATAGAAGTTATTTGGGGTCCCACAAACTTAAGGAAACAATAAATATTTGCTTTACTGACTTGACTTTGCTCAAATTTTCATATATTTATAGATATGTGAGATTTTTAGTTCTTTTCCTATGACCAGGTTACCCAGAGAAAGACTCTCAAGACCTAGCTATAGACGTGCTGCCCGCGTGTCACCACCCCCTGGCCGTGGCGGTCAACAAGAGCGCGTGGCTCAAACTGCTCACGTACTTACGGCACGACCCTAAGAAACTTGTCTCATTGTATGCTAACAACTTGAAAAATAAGTTCATATACGACTTTGTACCCAACGAGGTGAGAACATACCTACTTGCGTATTGATTTATTTAATCTATGTTTGTCTAACAATGAATGCCTAGAATTTTCCATTATCAGATCTAAAAAAATTTTACTGAATTACTTTGACCACCATTAAATATTATCTTGACGTCGAACTTATGACTTATTGCCATGATAAGCTTTATTTAAACCATTAACTTGAATGAATATAATTTTCTCTATATAAATGTTCACAGACTCTGTCGTACGTTGTATCAACATTAGTTGGAACTAACGCGGAAGTGATGGCGGGTGCTGCTATCCAGACTGCGTTGGACGCACTACTTGATCCTGAACTAGTGAAGATCACCAGGGATGAGTACTTCACTTACCTCACACCAGAGGGCGAGCTCTATGACAAGAGTTCTGTGCCTGGGTATGTATTTACTATAATGTATTTTCATTAAATCCCATCTGAATCACATAGATGTTTAAACTGGTAACTAAACAATCAGTGTCAAAAATGTTGGACTATTCTAATCAAATAACTTTAAATGTTACAGTAATGAAGACAGCAAAGAAATGAACTTAAAAAGAGAAAGTAAAGCTTACAGTTATAAGGAACAACTAGAAGAGTTGCAACTTAGAAGGGAAATAGAAGAGAAGAAACGCCTGGAAGGAAAAGTCAAACAGGTATACTTGTCATATACAAATATGTGAGTGTGGGTGAAGCACGTATACGTGCACGTACGTACGTATACGTACGAGTGACGCTGTCTGGAATTATAGAGACATGCTTCTCAATTGATAGAACCAGTAATAATATACATCCAATTATTGTTTTCATTTAAAATCATATAAAATTATTCATGAGAACATAATGTCGCACATTACGCAGCCCTAATAAAATCAGTTCCATATCTTTTCTAGTCATTCATCTATATAAAATGTTTCTGTTACAGGTTCCACTGAGTGCCAAACAAAAGGAAGCAATCAAAGCACAACTTGCAAAAGAGAGTGCTGTAAGACAAAGACTTAGTGCAGTAAGTGAACATATAATTTGAACTTTTATAATATTTCAACCATATTTAGGGTATATGCTGATACTTGTAATGTTATGTTTCTGTAGTTTGGAAGACAATATTTAGTATTAAACGACATAAAATTTAACCCTTATGAGAATGGAAAAATGTTCAAGAATAATAATTGATATCGAAAAAGTTAACATAATATTTTCTAACACTTGCGCGACTCATCTGTTTAAATAAAACTACTTTTTACGGATTTAGACGCGTATATTTGTTTTAAATTTTGGCCCGACGTTTCGGAGACTTTGCAGTCACCATGAAATGAAATGAAATGAAAAATCATTTAATCACGTAGACACAATTTTTTAGAAAAATTATGTGCTTATGACATGTCCAATTTTTTTCCCTACCACCGGTTCAGGACGCAATCTGCTGAGAAGAACCGGCGTAAGAAACTCAGCAGAGCTTTTAATAAAATCAATATTTTTAAATTAAATGTCAATTATACTTACAATGCTAATAACTTTACAATATAGAATATGTATTGCTCCAGAGCAACCTACTCCCAAGCTTTATCATCTTTAATATAATCAGAAATTTTATAATACGCCTTTTTACATAATTTAGTTTTAATGAATTTTTTAAATTTAGAATTATTTAATTCTCTTACATCAATAGGGAGTTTATTATAAAATCGTATACAATGACCCATGAAAGAGTTACATATTTTGTGGAGACGGGTTACATGCATCACAAGATTGTGTTTATGCCTTGTATTAACATTATGGTGGTCGCTTTTTTTTGTAAAATTATGAATATTTTTATGAACATACAATAAATTTTCATATATATATTGCGAAGCGACCGTTAAAATATTTATGTCTTTGAATTTCTCCCTTAGAGAATCCCGCGGACCTAGGTTATATATAGCTCTAACAGCGCGTTTCTGGAGCACAAATATCCGATTAATGTCCGCACAGCTTCCCCAAAGAAGAATTCCATAGCACATTACACTGTGAAAATAACTAAAGTAAACCATTCTAGCCGTATCTACATCCGTAAGTCGTCTAATTGTTTTCACCGCATATGCCGCAGAGCTAAGTTTGCCAGACATTTTTTCAATTTGTGGGCCCCACTGTAATTTCGAATCAATAGTGATTCCTAAAAATATAGTTGAATGTACTGGTTCCAATTTCGCACCACTCAAATGTACATTGGTTTCTACTTGGGTAACATTTGGCATGGAGAATTTTATTACTTTTGTTTTCTTAGAGTTTAACAATAAGTTATTAACATTAAACCATTGTACAAGTTTTGAGAGTGCACTGTTTACTTCGTCATAATCACGCATTTGTCTATTAATTTTAAAAGTCAAGGAAGTATCATCAGCAAACAGAACAATCTCTTGATCGTTCCCTACATAGTACGGTAAGTCATTAATATAAGTAAGGAAAAGGAATGGACCGAGAATGGAGCCCTGTGGGACGCCCAATGTAACAGCAGCTCCTGGAGATCGTTTACCGTTAACATCAACTTTCTGAATTCTGTTGTCTAAATAAGAGTTTAAAAGATCGAGTGCTTTATTTCTGATACCATAATGATGTAGTTTCCTAACTAAGGTTTCATGTTGTACACAGTCAAAAGCTTTGGACAAATCGCAAAAAACACCTAACGAATCTTGCGAGTTCTCCCAGGCCGAGAATATACCTTTTAACAGTTCAACCGCTGCATCTGTAGTTGAACATCCTTTCGTAAATCCAAACTGTTTCTTATGTAATAATTTATTGTCATCTAAGTGCTTGAGGAGCTGATTTAGAATAATTTTTTCAAATATTTTACTTAAAGAAGGAAGTATAGAAACAGGTCGGAAATTCGTTGGATCCGAAGAATCACCTGACTTAAATAAAGGTATTACTTTGCTGTGTTTCATGAGATCTGGAAACACACCTAAATCAATACAACAATTAAAAATTTCAGCCAGGCAAGGGGCAATTATTCCTATAATATTTTCAACAGTTTTAACAGACAATCCCCATAGGTCTATGGTTTTCTTTTTATCAATTGTTTTGAAAGTACTTATAATATCTATGTCATTAACTGCAGTAAACGAAAACTCGGTGATACATTCTGTAACATTTTGTTTGAGGAGCTCTTCGGCTGAGATGGGAGAGGACTTGAGTGAACTGGTTGTTAATATAGGAATGTTAGAAAAATAATGTTCAAACTCAGTCGCTACTTCCATATCCGCCGTTATATTTACATTATTTATTTTTATATTAAAGTCGCGGCTACGAGCTGTAGCCCTACCAGTTTCACTATTTATGATATCCCAAGTAGTTTTAATTTTGTTTGAAGAAGTTTTTATTTTATTTTTTAAGTAAATCGTCTTTGCGGCAGAACAGGCTTTTTTAAAAACTTTAGAATAATTATTTACATGTTTTTTAAAAGTTTCACTCTGATTATAAGTTTTTTCTTCATAAAGTTCATACAACTTATTACGGCTTTTATAAATACCAACAGTTGCCCATTCACTGAACTTCAACTGATCACTAATGATCTTAGATTTTGGTTTAAATATTCTATTGAACTCACCAGTTATTATGTTAAATAAAGAGTTATAAAGGACATCAGGATCAGGAGTTCCATGAACTGGCATCCATGATAGCTTTGTGAACAAGTTGCTTTTTAGTTCTTCTAGGCGAGTCCTATTCATTGGTCTAAAACAAATTCTTTTTTCTTGAACCCTATTGCTCTTTTTAGGAATGGATATCAACTGACCACAATGATCAGATGATAACGAGCTAAATAAAGACTTGTGATCTGGTTTGATGTTAATAAATATGTTATCAATGCAGGTAGCACTGGAGGCAGTAATTCTTGTGGGTTCAAGAAAAACATTATGTAAATTAAATGATTTAAACAGATTTAAAAAATTACCAGTCTGTGAATTATTTTCCAGTATATTTATATTAAAGTCTCCACAAATAGCAATTATTTTAGGACTATTAGCTAATTTAAATAAGGCATCCTCCATGATATTATTAAAAGATTCATAAGGCGCACATGGAGGTTTATATACACTCATAACAATAAGTTGCTCCAGTTCAACACATGCAATCTCTACTACCCGTTCAACAGAGAGGCTCACAATATCAGTTCTTTCTTTAAATTTAAGTAATCTATTAATAATTATTAAAGAGCCACCACGTATCATACGAACCCTGTTGAAAGAGCTTACAACCTGGTGGTTATTGGAACTGAATATGACCTGGTGACTTTTTAGCCAAGATTCTGTAACACATAAAATATCAATATTATTATAGTTCAAAAACAATTCCAATTCTAACTCCTTGCCTAACATCCCCTGAATATTTTGATGCACCAGATTAAGGCAATTTGGCTTTTTTGTATTACTAACAGATAATGGGGATATATGATGTTTATTTATACAACAAGCAAACATTGCAACCATCATGATCATTAACAAAATGTATCAGTGTATTGCCGGAGTTTCCCTCCATTGTCTTACATACTAATTTAAAGAATTACTGTCACATAAAGCATCTTTACATGATGGTCACGGTCATGGTCACGGGTGAGACTGTGACACTGAGACATCGAAAAAGTTTGTAGATCCATCCAGTTAATAGATAGAGTGGTTTAAATGGAAAGTTTAGAATTATGTGTAATATTATAAAACAAAGTCGTTATTTTTATATGTATGTCCCTATGTGAGCTTATATCTTCAAAACTACGCAATGAATTTGTTTGCAGTTTTTAAGCTATGCTTCTATCGCGGGCCTTGAGCGTGGAGACCTAATCCAGAAATTCCGTAACGAAAATAACCTAACACCCCCCCACTAAGACCGGGACAGCGGTGATACTTTTTAGTTTTGCCATCTATCGATGAATAGCAGAACTGTTAATGACTTACTAAACTAATTTATGATGTTAATGATAATGACTTTTAGATGTTAATGACTTTTTTGAAATATCACGTTTGTCTAGTTAGTTCAGCAACTCGCCTCTAGGTGGCATTGGTTGTATCGGCTTAAATAAAATAAATAAATAATTATAATTGCATAAGTTGATAAAAAATACTATGTAATAGCTTTACTGCGGCAGTCCCCGAGTGACGCACGTCTTTTATTTTTTCTAATAGTTTATTGTATATTTCAAATTTCACTCGTACAAAGTTGCGGGCGATGGCTAGTTATGTATAACTTGTTAAATTAAATTTCACAGTTGAACAGTCGTGTGGAGATAGCAGTAGGTCTGATATGTAGTGTACAGCGCGGCTCTACTGCAGCCCTGTGTCGGGCCGCGCGGCGCGTGGTGCCCGCTACCCTGGGCGCACTGCGCAGTCCCCTGGCGGCCACACCAGCCACACGTACTTATCTACAACTGAGACACGCGCTGTTACCCACACATGCTGCCTTGGCTGATCTTATTGCCAGGCTCACTATCAGGTTACTACAAATACAATATATATTTCATAACTTTATTATGTGACTTTAAATACAAATGTAGTTAAAAAATATTTAAACTATTATATAACTTAATATATTAATTTTTGCAATTGACTTGCTATGCTTTTACTTAATAAATCAAATTATAGTGGAAAAAATAATCACCATGAACCGGGCATGAACCCACGACCTCGGAATACCATTCCGTTGCTCTCCCAACTGAGCTACCATGGGACCAGCACATGATAACCAAATTTTTCACTACAATATTTCTCAATGTGAGTTAAATATCGCTCGATGTTTATGTACAACGCCATCTATCGAGCGGTTAGTACCAACTCGATCGATCGATCACTTGGTGTTCTTTACAAAACACAATCGGACCGAACTTAATATAATTTTGATATTTAAAATTGTTTAATTATTAAAACTAGTTAACTAACATAGTTATGTAATTCCATGATTTGATAAAAAATATTACAAAGTTGTGTCGGTTTGAAACAGCTTTTCATAGATTGAATAAATAAATTGTTTTATATGCAATATAGGTAACAGTTCTCTCTGTGTACAGATTACATAAGCCACAGTGCGACTTGGAGCCAAGCTGGGATGAGGAATTGTTGGTGAAAGCAACAAAGAAGACAATCAACAAAATTCACAACATTACATCAACGTCTAAATCTCACGACGTTGAAGACAATAACAACAAGAGGAATCATTTCACAGCACCTGGATTCTGTTATGTGTTCCCACTGCTCAAACTAGGTAAAGTTTATTAGTTTATATGTATCATAATAATGACTAACTCTGTTGCGCTATTGTGGTAGTCTCAAGGCAACCAAACACCTAACCAAAAGTAAAAAATATAGTTTATCAACTGAAGACTGGCACTTACTTTATTTTTACGTTTTAGTTATGTAAAGTAATTGAATAAGAATCAGTATTATTCCACAAATGTGTTAACTAAAACGTACGTATTTAGTAATTATCCATTATGTAATTTTATTGCAGGTCTATCGGGATCGTCTCTCCGCTCTCACGAGTCTACAATGTTGAACGGTCTGTCAGTGATAGCGGAGCACGCGGCGCTACGTGCAGACGGAGATATGATGCAACCAGCATTGTTCCCCATCGATCACATGTTTAGATTGCTTATTGATCTAATTAGTAAGTATTTATTGTGGTACATATATAATGAAGTAACAAGAGTATGCAAGATATATCCGATCAAACTAGGTCGAAAAGTGTGCACGTTTATCAAAAACTTTCGAATGATATAAGTGAGTTTCTCTTATGCTAAGTGTATTGATGTGGTGTATGTGCAGGTAGTACGAGTGGCAGAATCCAGACAGCTTGTACTGTGGCTCTGCTGGAGACAGCTCAGTGTGCGGCCAGGGGCATGCTGTCACTAGATGACGTCACCTGTCTCATGGACGGACTGCAGAGTCCCTGCGAGGCGAGTACATTATATATTGAGCTTTATATATAGGCAGGAATATTGTAGTGTTGATAGCTATCCTTTTTACTTGAACCTCGAGACTGTTATTGTCAATGAAAACTTGTTCTTTAGTGGTTAGTTCTTAAGTTCAATTTCAGAATCATATCTTCTTTTATAATACCATTAACAATAATTCATTTGTAAATCATAGTATGGCGTGGGTTTTGATCGGCCCCACCCCACAACTGACTTCCTTCGAAGTCATGGACTCCCCTAGTGGTTAGTTGGTTAATGTTATATTTGATGAATATATCAGGTGGTTCGTGACGGTGCTCTGCGAGCGTTCCTGTGCGTTGTAGAATGTTTGCCGCCACTGCTGGAGGATCCGAGCTGTGCGCTCAACCTAACCAAGAGACTGCTGGTCGCCACCTTCGATGTCTGGGAATATAATAAGTAAGTACCGTAAAATGTTCCTTTGGAAGTATTAATGGATGTTACTTACCATAGTTACCATTGTCTTCTAAGAGTGATGTTGATAAACTGAGCTTATTATGTTTATCTAAGGCCTTATATGATAGTTTCATCATAATTATGCTGAAAAAATGTCACAAACATTTAAAACAAATATACGCGTCTAAATCCGTAAAAAGTAGTTATATTTAAACAAATGAGTCGCGCAAGTGCTAGAAAATATTATCACAAATATTTTTGTGGTCAATTTGGTTACTGTTAGCACGATCGCAATAAGCTCAGTTGGCAGAGCTACGGAACGGTATTTCGAGGTCGTGGGTTCAAGTCCCGCTTGCGGTGATCACTTTTTCCAGTATAATTTAATTTATTATGTAAAAGCATAGCAAGTCAATTGCAAAATTAATCAATTACAAACATTTTCATTCAACTATAGAAACAAATAAATAAATATTCATGGACATTTCACACAACGTCCTCTGGTCCCAAGCTAAACTTATATGCTTGTGTTACATAAGTTGTATCTGTCTGTCAGGGAGCTAGCAGAGAAGCTGTGGAGTCAGTTGCCGCTGGCGCAGCAGTGGAGCCGCGAGCCAGAACTAGTGGAGCTGATGTTGCAGGAGGTGCAGCACCCCGCCGAGCCCGTGCAGCGCGCCGCCGCCGGCGCACTCGCACATCTAGTGGAGCACAGCGCGGACAGTGCCGCGCCTGAACACGTGCTGCAGAGACTACAGGATATATACACTGAGAAGTTACCTGTCAGTATACTCTTCATATCATACTATATACATATTATTACATTACAAATAGTAATGTTGTGTGTCTGCGGACAGTTGATCCCAGCCAAGTTGGACCAGTTCGGTCACGAGATAGCGGCGGCTCTAGACGAGTGGGGCGCGCGGCGCGGCGTGGGCCTGGCGCTGGCCGCGCTGGCCCCGCGCCTGCCCGCGCACGCGGTGCCGCCCGCCATGCGCTTCTTCGTGGAGCTGTCGCTGGCTGACAGGCACGACCTCGTGCGGGACCAGATGCTCGCCGCCGCCATGGCCATCGTTGACCTGCACGGAAAGGTATAGTTTACTAAATAGTGTAGTGTATTTAAATCTGTAAATATCAAAATTAGTTACACGGATAATTGTTTTCAGGAAACTCTAAGCAGCCAATTGCCAGTGTTCGAGAACTTCCTGGACAAGGCGCCCAAGTCTGGTGGATACGACGCGGTGCGACAGTGCGTGGTGCTGCTGGTGGGGTCGCTGGCGCGCCACCTGGAGCCCAAGGACCCGCGCATCAAGCCCATCACGCTCAGGCTGGTCGCCGCGCTCTCCACGCCCAGTCAACCGGTCTCTTTATTTATCAGTATTCACACATTCTAAAATAGCCACTATTAGAGTTATCCTACCTCACTATGGCAAAAACTTTAGGCTTTAAGTTTCCACCTCCATAAATTTTATCAATTTATTTATTCTTTGACTGACTTGTACATCAACTTATATTTAATAAAAAAATCCGTTCTGACATAGAATATTCTAATAAATTATTTTTATATCCCAGGTACAAGAAGCTGTTAGCAACTGTTTGCCACACTTGGTGGGATCACCAGCTCTCGAACATGAAATACCCACCATCATGAACAAACTCATGAAACAATTGCTCACTGCTGAGAAATATGGAGACAGAAAGGTACATGTAATTTATAATAGACACTGTGTTCTTGTATAGTATAATCTGCATGCAATAAATATACTCTATTGGACATGTGGCCCACAATCAGGCCTGTTGGTAAACTTATAAGTTATTTATGTCTTACAGATAATGTTATTCGCCTGTATCTTTTTTTTACCACCCGGCGTAGTATGAGCTTTTTAAAATCAGTTAAGTTCCAGGCAGGCCGTAAACTGCATGGGTAAATAACTTATAGTTGAAAATTTTTTGTTACTGCTTTTACTTTTAGTTGTACCTTCTCTTTAAACATATTAATATACGACTGGTTTAGCGAACTGACTGACTAATAATTTTGTTCATAATACGAATTTTCCAGACAGTTCAATTCACAGCGTAAACTGCCTGTAAATAAAAGCTCATAATACGGCTGCTGTACTTAAACCGTATTGTTAAACTAATTTGTATTATTCAGGGAGCAGCATATGGTATAGCTGGTATCATCAAAGGTCTTGGTATCCTGTCACTCAAACAACTTGATGTGATGGGAAAGCTTACTGAAGCCATACAGGAGAAGAAGAACTACAAATATCGTGAAGGTAATTGTGTTTCACATGTTATGTTATATGCATGTTATGTTGCTTTTTACATTTTAGAAACGCACTATTACCATAAGAAACTTAAATTCGGATTGGAAGTACAAAGCAATGTGTTACTGTAAAGTTTGATAACCACTCAGAATAATACTTTCTATGTATGCAGTTAACACGAATAATGTAGTGATAAAATTGTATTTATCATTATCATTTTATTCATAATTGGTTCCTCATAAATTATTTTAAAATAAAAGACTGTTCCTTTCACGTAGTGTATATATTTGTTTAAATTATAAATGTATTATGTTCAGGTGCTCTGTTCGGTTTCGAGATGTTGTGTCACAAGTTGGGTCGTCTGTTCGAGCCGTACGTGGTGCACGTGCTGCCACACCTGCTGCTGTGCTTCGGTGACGGGTCGCAGTACGTGCGCGCTGCAGCTGACGACACCGCCAAGCTCATCATGAGCAGGCTCAGCGCACACGGCGTCAAGCTGGTGCTGCCCTCGCTGCTGCAGGCGCTGCAGGATGATAACTGGAGAACTAAAGCTGGTCAGTCACATTACTACTTGGTACAACACAACTTATAATTTGAAACAGTGCATCTTGTGTGTTATATTAAATACTAGCTGCGCCCCGCGGTAAAAAGGACAAAAAAGAAGTTCATTTTCTATTCCATTTTTCATTGGAAAGTTTTATGAAAATCCATCAAGTAGTCTGTATGTGAAAGCACAATAAACATCCTTACATATCCAAACATTGGAGTATGGATAGAAGACCGAGCAAACATTCGCGTTGCTCAGCCAACAGTTTAAGTATTTTATTTTATAGCGCGTAATTCTTTTTTCGTCATATCTCCTAAGATATTCATTTAAATTGCATGATTTAAAGAGCAGTTATAATCTATATTAATTGCGTAAGCTAACTAAGCTATTTAATTTGATAAAAAATATTACTATATACACACAAATAGCTTTTGAAAACACCCTATTGAATTTGATAATCTTTTTTACATTATTATTGGTACAACTGGTTTCCCTTAAAAGATAGACATATGCCCTAGCGGACGTTTTGGAAGAACTATAGGTATCAAACAATTCCTCCATACATAAGTTTGATGTACCTCACATAGATAAGGCAGCGTTTTCATTTATAGCTCGCGCGTGTCCGAATTTCTCGGCAAATTCAATCATATCTCATCCAATATACAGTAAACCCCAATAAATTATGCGAAAAAAGCCATCCTCTTGAACCATTCTATCTATTAAAAAAACCCGCATCAAGCTCCGTTGCGGATTTCTGAAGATATAAGCTCACATAGGGACATACATACAAAAATTACGACTTTGTTTTATAAGAAGTAATAAAGATGTCTAAACCATGTCATACAAAACTTTTGACCGTTTCCACTAACGTTACCTGTAACGTGTTGCAGGTTCAATTGAACTCCTCGGCGCCATGGCGTATTGTGCGCCCAAACAACTGTCCTCGTGTCTACCATCTATCGTGCCGAAACTTATTGAAGTTCTAAGTGATTCACACATGCGCGTGCAAGAGGCCGGCGCTGAAGCGCTCAAAGTCATCGGATCAGTTATTAGAAATCCGGAAATTCAAGGTAAAATATTAAAAACATTTTTATTCAATTAAATCATCTTACTGCAATTGCTTATTTCATTCCAGGAATACTAAAAAAATTACAAAAAGTTTGTACCCCTGGTGGGACTCGAACCCACAATCCCCGGCTTAGGAGGCCGATGCCTTATCCATTAGGCCACAGGGGCTGTGTGGGAGAGTCTTAAAAAAAGGATCTAAACACGGGAGAAGCCATACTCACATTTTCATTAAAATTTAACACATTAAATTGCAGGTATATTAATACTCTAAAGATTCTGCCGCGATGTATCAACATAAACATCTCGTCATACTAAAATTGTATGCGATTTTAAAACTAAACTGCGTGTCGGGCTGAGCCTCGAGCAGTTAATTTTTAAATTTTCATTGAGCCAAATTTACACAGGCAGTTTTTTCATCCCTCACAGAACACTTACATTATAACACTAATCTTTTTACCTCAGCCATCGTGCCAGTATTGCTACAAGCTTTACAAGACCCATCGAACAAGACGTCAGCGTGTCTGCAGACTCTGCTGGACACCAAGTTCGTGCACTTCATAGACGCACCGTCCCTGGCGCTGATCATGCCGGTGGTGCAGCGAGCCTTCCTCGACCGTAGCACTGAGACCAGGAAGATGGCCGCGCAGATCATCGGCAACATGTACTCGCTCACTGATCAGAAGGATCTCATGCCATACCTGCCCAATATTATACCGGGACTTAAGAGCTCATTGTTGGATCCTGTGCCAGAGGTTTGTTCATAAAATATAATTTTTATATCCATTTGTGAACTTTTGTGACCATATGTGGCTTTTTTTATTTCAGAGAAGACCTTGTTCTTACGTTTAATTTTGATGAAAGTCAGGTTAGTTGTGTTAAAGTTAACATAATATTCATAGCCAATGATATAATTGTTTGTTTAGGTCCGTTCAGTGTCGGCACGAGCTCTGGGCGCCATGGTGAAAGGAATGGGTGAGAGCAGCTTTGAGGAACTCCTCCCGTGGTTGATGCACACCCTCACCTCAGAGTCCAGCTCTGTGGACCGGTCTGGAGCAGCGCAGGGACTATCGGAGGTGGTGGCTGGTCTTGGGGTGCAGAAGCTGCATAAGATCATGCCAGGTGACACAACAACAGACAGCTATCTATCTAACCATCCAATCCACTCAAAGGGTTTCCTCTATCCCTATTTTGGTTGTCATACTTTGTCATATTACACAATTTACAGGCTAAGTTAGATAGAACCCAACAAATCACACATTATACGAGGGGAGGTCCAAAAGTTCGTGGAATGAAAGGGTTTTAGTAAAAATGAAACAGTAAATTTATTTTTCCTTTTCAATATAATCACCCTTAAGCTGAATACATTTATTAGATCTATGAATTAATTTTTCTAAACCATCGTAAAAATATTTTTTATCTTTTCCCTCAAAATGAGCCAAAATTGCCTCCTTTACCTCATTGTCGTCGGAAAATTTCCTTCCCCTTAAGTCTTTTTTTAAATTGGGGAACAAATAAAAATCACTTGGGGCCAGATCTGGACTATAGGGTGGGTGGACTAGTGATTCGAAGCCATGCGTGTGTAGAGCAGCCATTGCAACTTTGCTCTTGTGAACCGGCGCGTTGTCTTGCAAGAGCAACACGCCCTTGGTCAATTTTCCCCGACGTTTTTCTTTGATGGCATCCTTTAATTTTTCTAGTATTGTTGCGTAGTATTCTCCGGTTATGGTCCTGCCCTTTTCTTTATAATCAATCAGTATTATCTCCTCACAATCCCAAAAAACAGTAGCCATCAACTTTCCAGCCGACTCCGACACTTTGAATTTCTTTGGCGGTGGTGTCCCCTTTTTATGCCATTGCATGGACTCTTGTTTGGACTCAGGCTCAAAGTGATGAACCCATGTTTCATCGCCGGTAACAATTCGCTCCAAAATCGGTCCAGGATCGTCGCCACACAACTCCAAAAAATGTTTTGACGCTTCGACGCGCTGCTGTTTTTGAAGCGGCGTGAGCATTCTCGGTACCCATCTTGCACTGACTTTTGTCATACCCAGGGGGTCATGTAGGATTCGCAAAATGGTGGTATCTGATACTCCAACTAATGCAGATAACTGTTTTTTCTTCAAACGGGTGTCCTCCAGTACAATTTTTTCCACTTTTTCGACGATGTCTGATGTGGTGGCCTCAACTGGCCTTCCTGAGCGGGGGTCGTCTTCAATCGACTCCCGACCATGTTTAAAAAGACCATGCCACTTGTAAATCATTGATTTACTAGGGCACTGTTCCCCGTAAACAGTTTCCATTTCATTCAAAATGGTCTGAGCGTTCTTTCCTTGCTTGGTAAGGAATTTAATGACCGCACGGTGTTCAATTTTCTCCATAGTTTCAGTTTTCTTCCGGATTGACGTGTTTAGCAGGCGAGTGTTCGTAAACGAATGACGCAATAGGGCTGAAACTCCATTTATATACTAATTATGAGTCCCCAATTAGTATGACACTAAGCGAGCGCCCCTATCCCCACTCCATCCCCTCCATTCCACGAACTTTTGGACCTCCCCTCGTATTTTATTACAAAAAGTGTTACGAACTATATTACGATATTGCAAGCTATCTAGAAGACATTATTCATCTACTATAAATAAGCTTTATTTCCACATAAACAATTTCATTGTTAACAAATATTTTTTTTATTGTGTTTTTGTTTGGGGCCAAAGGCTCCTTGGACAAAAGTCCTATTTTCCCCTATTTTTGCTACCGACATCTAGCCCTTGCCCGCCATGTTAGCTATGTCATCTGCCCATGTTTTCTTCTGTCAACCCACATTACCCCACTTTTGCTTACAGGACCTTGCCATATGGTAAACCCATCATATGAAATTTAAACGTTTGACAATATAATTGTATATTTATAACATTTTAAATTTATTTTGTAACAGATATAATAGCTACAGCAGAACGTACGGACATAGCGCCGCACGTAAAGGACGGTTACATCATGATGTTTATATACATGCCGGGCGCTTTCACCGACGAGTTCACACCATACATTGGACAGATCATCAACCCTATACTGAAGGCACTCGCCGATGAAAATGAATACGTCAGAGAGACAGCACTGAAGGCTGGACAGAGGATCGTTAACTTATACGCTGAATCGGCTATAACACTTCTGCTGCCTGAATTAGAGAATGGATTATTTGATGACAATTGGCGCATCAGATACAGTTCGGTACAGTTGTTAGGTGACTTGCTATATCGTATATCTGGTGTGTCTGGCAAGATGAGTACGGAAACTGCTTCGGAAGATGACAACTTTGGTACGGAGCACTCTCATAAAGCTATCATCACCGCTCTCGGCCCTGAGAGAAGAAACAGAGTGTTGGCTGGTCTCTATATGGGCAGGAGTGATGTTGCTCTTATGGTTAGACAAGCAGCTCTCCATGTATGGAAGGTACGTTAGTTAATACAATTATATTTCATCCTATAAAACATTCAGTTGTACACATATAAACATGTATCCTAGATAGGCAAAAACTGTCATTTAATTGTGCCTCCTTTACCTCTGACTTTGAGGTAGGTATCAAAAAGACTTTGTTTTGTATTATTTTATTAGTCTGTTAATTCTTCTGTCATAAAAATGTTGTTTTCAAAACCAGAATAAGAGTTTAATAATGAGACTGTAAAGATGTATTTACTTCCAGGTGGTAGTGACCAATACACCAAAGACACTTCGTGAGATTCTACCGACGCTGTTCGGTCTTCTGCTGGGCTGCCTGGCGTCCACCAGCTACGACAAGCGTCAAGTAGCTGCTAGGACACTGGGAGATCTTGTTAGAAAGGTGGGGACGACACATTCTCTTGGGATATTTTATTATTACTCTTTTTTTCTGGTACTACCAGAATTCTTTTTTTTTTAAGCTTGTAGTATGAATTATATAAAACAGAAGCATATTGTTTTCAGTTAGGAGAGCGTGTGCTGCCAGAAATAGTGCCTATACTTGAACGTGGTCTACGCTCAGAGAGAGCTGATCAGAGACAAGGTGTTTGTATCGGACTGGGAGAGATCCTCGCCTCCACCTCCAGGGATGCTGTGCTCAGCTTTGCTGATGGATTGGTTAGTTACAATAATTATATAGTATTACACACTAGTTACCTAGTTTAACTACGCGAGAGTATGAAAAACATCAGATATAGTAATAGAATCTTAGTATAAAATAGGCGGATACGGTTTTAGTTTATTATATGATGTTAATCATCTTTTTGAATTACTATTAATTTATATATATTTCGAGGAATGGATATGATATTAGTGAGTGAGAGAGGTGAACGCAAATATTACACGTCTGACGGTCAGACAATATTATACTGCGCTAATCATAAGGAATCAAATTATTGTGGAGTGTCCGCAACGGCAGGCTTAATGATGATGATATTGTTTGTAGGTGCCGACAGTCCGCACAGCTTTGTGCGACCCCCTGCCCGAGGTGCGCATGGCGGCGGCGCGCACCTTCGACAGCCTGCACGCCACCATCGGGAACAAGGCGCTCGACGACATACTGCCGCAGATGTTGGAAGGACTCAAGGATCCCGACACACAACTAGCTGACGCCACGCTCGATGGACTTAAACAGGTAAACTTAATATTTATTACTATTTAATGTAGCGGGTAGTCTGAAAAAAAATTGCTTATATTTTAATGATGTAAAAGTTTTTATGTAATTGGCATCTTTATGTTATTTATTATCTGTAGATAATGGCAATAAAGTCTCGCGCGGTACTGCCGTACCTTGTGCCCGTACTGACTAGCGGCGGCGTGGAGACCCGCGCCCTGTCAGCCCTGGCGGCGGCTGCGGGCGGTGCGCTGGCCCGCCACCTGCCGCGCGTGCTGCCCGCCCTGCTGGCCGCGCTGGCCGCCGCGCCTGAACAACGAGCACGCACCGACCTCGACCACTGTCGGGACGCGCTGCTGCCCGTAGTCGACCCGCCCGGTGTTAGATGGTAACATGCTAATATACATTTATTTTGATAGTATATTTTGGTTTATACGTATTTGACATTGTGGAGACGCTTAATGATCATGTTTATGTACCTACAGCACTATAAAGTTTTCGAAAGCTCCAGATAAATTGAAACTAAACAAAATGTGTAAAAAGAAAAATACTTACAAACAATAAATATTTAAAAGTTTTAATTTGGCTTCTATTGATCTTATAAAGAAACTAGCTGACCTAGCAAATATTGTTTTGCCATACAGATGTCAGGGGGATTAAATATAAATAGTAGTCGATTCAGATTTACTGAGTATGCATATAAAATTTCATAAGAATCGGTCAAGCCGATTCGGAGGGATATGGGAACGAACATTGTGACACGAGAATTTTATATATTAGATCATAATTTTTCATCAATATCTTTTTACTGTTGTGTAATTAGTCCTAACAATTGTGTGTTGTTTGTGCGCAGTATAATAGACACCCTGCTGGAGACGATACGTACGAGTGAGGGAGACAGACACCGCGCGGCCGCCTCGCTGCTGTGCGCGTTCGTGTCGCACACGCGCGCCGACCTGGAGCCGCACGTGCCGCAGCTGATCCGCGGCCTCGTGCTGCTGTTCGCCGACAGCGACAGAGACGTGGTGCTCGTCGCGTGGGAGGCGCTCCTCGCACTCACCAAGGCGCTCGACCCGGAGAAGCAGATCGCGCACGTCAGCGACGTCAGGCAGGCGGTCAGGTACGTCGCCGCTGACTTCAAGGACCAGTATCTACCTGGCTTCTGTCTACCCAAGGTGTGTATTGACTCACTAGTTACTATGATGTTACAAACTAAATATTACTTTACAATACGTACATATCATCACAAATAAATGAAATGTATAAAAATTTATTAATGTCTAAATTTAATAACATTTTATTCAGGGTTTGGCGCCAATCTTACCTCTATTCCGCGAGTCTATTCTCAACGGTCTGCCGGAAGACAAAGAAAACGCAGCGCTCATGTTGGGTGAGGTGATCAAGTTGACGTCATCGGAAGCCATCCAGCCGTCCGTGGTGCACGTGACTGGGCCGCTCATTCGTATCCTGGGTGACAGGTTCAACTCCAGCGTGAAGGCGGCTGTACTTGAAACATTAGCCTCGTTGCTCTCTAAGGTAAATTGATGAAGTGAATGTAGGTATAGCTTTTACATGCATATAATCATGTTATTTGTCTTCATGCTTTTTGCTTCTAGACCACTAACAGGACTTAACATTACAATTAGCTCGAAGCAGGTGGAAATATGTTTCTGTCTACATTTTTCATTTCGAAACTAAATATAATTAACTTGTACATTTTCCATGTCCAGGTGGGCTCAATGCTGAAGCAATTCCTCCCACAGCTGCAAACAACGTTCCTGAAGGCTCTGTACGATCCGAACCGCCCTGTTCGTATAAAGGCAGGCATCGCGACCGCGCAACTAGTCCTGATACACACACGGGCGGATCCACTCTTCGTAGAAATGCACAATGGAATTAGAACTGTCGACGATCCATCTATAAAGGAAACAATGCTCCAAGCTCTCAGGAATACCATCACAGCCGGCGGAGATAAGATGTCTGAACAGTTACCTTTAGTTATCCTTACAACATTGACAGGACCTATGTTGGGACAGCAGGAAGAAACTCTAAGATGTGCTGTAGGAGGCTGCTTAGGAGCCTTACTACACTGTTTACCTGAATCACACCGCGATGCGGCGCTATCCCATCATATCTTAGGTCTCAACACTAGTAACGAGGACTGGATGCTGACACACGGAAGGTCGTGCGCTCTGTTCGTGGCGTTGAAGGAGACTCCTCAAGTAGTATACAGGGATCAGTTCGAGGAGAAAGTTGAGAAGACACTGTTGGGATACCTGGCGAGTGATAAGATACTCATTGCGTGTAACGGTATTAGAGGTATAGGATATCTAATGAGGTATCTCTTGGAGAATAATAGATCAGTTCCTCAGGCGACTTTGTCACAGTTTGTTAGGGTGAGTACATAGTTTGTTATTTTCAATTATTAAAATATTCCCATAGATGTCTTATGAAGCTATTATGTATAATGTTGGTTAATATGAACGTGATATGTGCAGAGTATGAATCACACCAGCAACGAGGTGAAGCAGTTGATGGCTCGCGCCAGCACGCTGCTGGGCCGCGCCTCGGTCGTGGACGTGTCCAGTCCGTGCGGCGCGGACGTGCTGCGCGCGCTGCTGCCCGCACTCGTCAACGGTACCAAGGAGAAGAACACGTACGTGCGAGCCAACGCTGAGATAGCGCTCAGAGCTGTGCTCAGACTACCACATAATGAACAGTATCATATGGTAACTATCATTACTCTCTGTTATAGATTCTGTCCGTTTTTCATTATTGAAATCATGGTTCTACTTCACAGCTGAACTGTTGACGACCGAGCGTGTCGGCGTTTCGATCTCCCGCAGTTTTTGGTTATTTTTATTAATATTGTTATTTTTAAATTAATATTCAGAGTTCGCATATATCTCTTAGTTGATATACTTCGATGAATATATCATACGCGATAAAAACAAGTATTGGAATACCAATACTTGTTTTTTTTTTATCGCGTAAATGTTTACCATAAACTAAATTAAAAATAGACATCGTTATCTTGTTGTACAGGATTAGATTTATTATCATTTATCTTAGCTAAAAAATCTCAAGATAAGCATCTAGATTAATCATTTCTTTGAATATTGATAACATTACATGGGTTTCAGTTTCATTAAAATTTGTGTATAATGTAACAAAGGCGATATTTTGAAATTTTGTATTTTTATTATTCAACTAGTCTGCATTTTTTAAAATAAATTAATTAAAAGTGGAACAAAGATAAATAATGGTATTCATGATATATCTTTACTTAATATAAAACAAAGTCGTTATTTTTGTGTGTATGTCCCTATGTGAGCTTATATCTTCGAAATTATAATATTATATTGTACAACAGTCATTTAACCCAACAAAACATCGGCATGCTATGATAAAAGAGGGTGTAGTTATTTGAACCATATTTTTTTTATAATTTTATGAATAGAATATGTTTCGTGAATCGTTCAACATTATTAACTAGTTCAAATGTTTTCCTTCAGCAATGTTTATCTCTACTGGACGAGGGAGCACGCGAGGCTCTGAGCGACGTGGTGGCGCGCGTGGTGCGACGAGCACACGCTGACGGAAGAGACGAGGACCTGGACTGCACACTGCTCACTTGAACCATTCATATATTGACTGTACACATGCATTTTGTTATACATTGTAAATATATCGGATAACTACAGCATTTTTATATCATTATTCAATGTTTTTAATTCAATCTCTCTGACTGACTGTTCAAGAGAATATTCCTTAGGAACATAATGACATTTTTACCAAACAAAATTGCTAGAGATGGCTAAAGTCAACTTATTTAATACATTCGATTGTTGGTTGGTTATATTGATGTTTTTATGAATTAAATTATGCTAAATATGTATTTGAATTAATACAAATAAAAAATTGAAATGTTTATATAATATTGTCAGTAATAATTTCTGTGTGTTAAACATAGAAAGTTATTTGCAGTCTTTTTAATTATTTATTTATTTGTTTATTTGGTTCACCTACAGTTGTTACAATAATACATAAACAAGTGGTAAAAACATAATAACTTAGCTAAATGCACAACCAATTACAGATGAACACCACATGCACAATAATGTATGTCAACAAAAAAAATATACAAGAATAATCAAATAGCAACAAAATAGAAATCAAACAAAATAATAACACTTACAAAGAACATACTTCATGTAAGACAAAATTCATGTTATAATTTAATATTAGTGTGAGCCAGCTTGACAAAGTTACGGAGTCCGACGGAAAAAATATCGGTTGGACCTATAAATTGATTAAGTACTCTACTGAGTCTAGGTACTGGAGAGTTGTATCCGAGCACAGTTTTACGAAATGGAGGCATAAGTAGGTTAATAGGCTTGCGAGGAGTGTTATATGGTACTTTGAAACTTAAGCTACTCAATAAAGATGGACAATCGATTCGATTATGTAGGATCTTATACAGAAATATTAAATCCAATATTGTTCTCCTTTTTTCTAACGACACCATTTTAAAATGTTGCAATTTATCACTATACTTTAATCCTTTCGGAAGCCCCACGGAGTATGATAAGTGCCATAAGAATCGTTTTTGGATTCTTTCAAGTCTTAGTATGTGTGTAGCGTAATGTGGTCGCCATACAACTGAGGAGTATTCCAATAAGCTGCGGACCAACGCGTTATAGAGTATTATTTTAGTCCTAGGGTTACGGAAATTCTTACAATTTCTAATAACAAAGCCTAATGTTTTTGATGATTTCTTAATAATATTATCATAATGTGGTACAAAAGTAAGTTTTCTGTCAAGGATAACACCTAAGTCTTTTGTATGCTCTTGCTAATTAAACAATATTTTGTATTTAATTTGGTTGAATATTATTTTACATGAATAACTTCCAGGTACATCTTAATAGCTAGGTTAAGCCGATGCCTAGCCCTAATAAATCTATATTACTGTCATAAATAAATAAAAAATATAATTAATTATTTATTTATATTTCAATTTGTTTAACATCATGATTTATTCTATATGTATAATATTATTTACTAATATAGATAAAATAGGACACATTTGTTTATTACATTATACTTGCATTCCAGATGCAATGAAACCAGATTGTATTACAAAAACCTGTTTTATCTCATACTAAATGAATGTTTGTCAAAATAAACAGTCATCATGATAAACATTAAACTTGTTTTATTCGCTCATCACTGTCATTGTATAGTGTTATCAAGGCCATATGACCCAACAACTGTATATAATATAGCTAAGCTTATTCTACACATCACTAACTATAGTAAGTGTATATGTATATAGTAAGTAGTTAAAATAGAACTAAAACAATGGATTATTGTGAGCTTGGTACTATCAAAATATATATAAATACAGTAAAATATAAATACAGAGAATCAACATAACATATTTATAGTAGTCAAGATAGTCTACCAACTATTTTAGGTAATATACTGGTGAGGAATAATTATAAATGCAAGTCATACATAATAACAAAACATTTTATCATGTCGTCGATTAAAAAGAAAAGTGACTTTTCTCAAAAATATTGAAAATTGACATTATCTGTTAAAACGTTTTGTTATCGTATGTATTTAAATAGAAAAGTTTATTTTTTGAGAAAATACCTATTCAATAATCAATATTTCATATGTGGAAAAGTGACACTTCCAGCTAGAATTGGATTTTTTTTATCAAATTATTAAAAACAAATAAATCATCTTAATCAGCATTAAAATACCTTTAAAATGATATACAACACTTTATTTTACTTTAAATCTAACAGACGCCAAAAAATGAATTAAAATAAAATTGAAATCTTTAAATGTGTGTACTGTAAAATTTGGTCTGTTTGATTAATGTCACTTTTCTATTTAACCGACGATGTTAATATTAGGAATGTCAAGTGATGAAGTCTACAACTTATATCATTACAGCTCCTTATTCTTAGCAGTTTTCTTCACAAATCCTCTGTCCTGCACAAGTTCGTTACATTCATCACGAGATAGTTCCGAAAGTGGCAGACGTTCTAACTCCCGGTCACCCTCTCCAAGAATCACTAGCTCTGGAGGTGCTCCAGTAATGAATTTCACATCTAACCGGTCGTACGTTGGCGCATCATCCATTACGAACCGCTTCACCTCGGGCAGACGGTTGAGCGAGCATCCTCTACAACTCTAAAGCAAAAAACTAGTAAATAGTGAATAAAGAATTTAAATAAATATACACGTCAAATATCTAACCTCTATTCTTGCCGACACAATATCCGCTTGATCATAAGCTAACGAGCAGGCGAAAAGAAAAAAGGTGGCTATTAGAATTAGCTTCATTTTTTTTATCGAACGCCTCTAAATTCAATCAATCCCAAAATGCAAGTCGGACGGAAATAAAATTATTGGATTGGAAAACAAGTCAATTCACTAAATAACTACTACTCAAAGAGTATAATGATATTATTTTACTCTTTGTTAAATAATAATAATATCACTGCCCGGAATCTTAGAAGCACAGATAACCACAGCAGTTAACTATTAAACTCTACGACGAAGAAGCTTATAAGAAACCATAGACAACTATTTTGTGACAGCGGACGTCAGAGGAAATTTGAGGAAACTTAGGTCATGGAGACTAGAAGAAAGGAGGAATATCTTGTATGGAGGATCAGTCCAAAAAGTGTCCACTTGTAAACAGCAAATAACAATCACCGAAATAGCGCTAGTGTAGCAAGATGAATGATATGAATGTAGCAGTTATAAGCAGAGTGAAGTGTGCTACTGTTGCGGTAATTCTTTAATACTATTTTATATTTGCTATTTACAAATATTTGGGGTACTTAAAAACACCGTATAATTATAATAATAATTAATATAAATTTATTTCATAGTCATGATTGTTTAGATAATATAATAATTTAAAAAACTGCGCTGTAACAAAGCGGAAGTTTTTCTTTCCTTTCTAATAATTTGTGGCGCTCTTTTTAAAATTCTTACACTTGCTACTATGGCACCACCTTAATTTGCTGCCTTTCGGCGGACACTTTTTAATATACTGAGATATTCCTCCTTTCTTCTAGTCTCCATGTCTCCAACTAAGATTCTGTCTTAGTTGGAGACATGGTGCTCAAGTCCACTATTTTGGAACAATTGTCATACCGGCACAATACCGGCACGATACCGTTGCAATTGAAGTCAAATATCCGTAGTCTGCTATATGCCGTCATAACGGTCTTTCAATGGTAATAGAATTGTCGATCTCTTTTATCTATGCATTGAATTTTCGGTCTCTTTTATCTATGGATTGTGTTAGAATGGTATGTATGTGTTGCCGTTTTTAAAAAATGCGTTAGTTGAAGTGATTTTCGAAAAACTACTAATAAATTTAAACATTTGATCATGCTAGACTTCGTTTAAATATATTTGTACATACTATTTATTAGTATAAAAAGCAATGTGAAGTTTAGGAGATTAGTAAATTGCAATAAATTACAAAGAACAATTTCTAATATTTCTATCTATCTATTTTTTATTTATGGCAATCTGTCGACACAGGACAATTTAAAAATATTACTGTCAAATTCAAAATAGCAGACTACCGAAACATTTCAGTCATTGAATTGCAATTGTGAAGCAGTTGTGTACGAGACTAGCAATTTATGTCACTTTGACAATTGTAAGACAATGATGAAGTCGTTATGACGACACATTAATAGTAGACTACCAAAAACTTTACTATTGCACCATAATGGTACAATAATGGTACAGTTGTGACACCGTTGAAATACCCGACTCAGGGCCATGAGACTAGAAGACAACAGACTGTGAAATACACATGACCATAGAGTCCGTACAGTAGGTACGAAAAAAATATCGATATATTTTACACCAATAAGCCGATATTTTTAAACTGCAAGTTCATATTTTAAAGCCGATAATAATATATCGTCTTATTGATACAGTATATCCAAAACCCAAACCCGTTTTCCAGTATCAAAAACAATGACACCGATTCTGTTACTACTAAAACTTTGCCGAACTTGACTAAAATTAGATCAACTATGAATTAGCTTTGTTTGATATCTATTTCCTTGTAGACATTCAATAAAATTTAAATAAACTTGTTATTTTAATTTACGCCATTTTACACTTGGAGAAGTCAGTTAACATGAATTATTAACATTGTGTTACTCTCATTTACATATTTAAGCTAAGTTAGCTTAAGTGGTACCAGTAATTAGCACTAATCCTTTTTTTATAATCGTAACAAGATGTAATAAGATTTTTCCAAATTGGGATAGATGATGTATGGTGTATCTAAGAAATAAGGTGACCATACATATAAGGTAAGATACAAGTATTTTGAGAACGACCTGGTTTTTTTATTATACCTGTTGCAAATTTGAATGTACAACCAATACAAATACTAGTATTTATATAAATATCGTAATATCGATATATTTTTGTCTGTTCCCATCATTATGACCGTAGATGACAGCACAGATTAACTAAATTAAGGTGGCGTGGTTTCTTCTGTATATTATAAATTTAAAAGTTTGTTTGTTTGAACGTGCTAATCTCAGTAACTATTGGTTCGAAACGAAATTTTTTTTATTTTGGATAGTGCATTATTGAGAAACACTATATAACACCATGCTGTGACCAATAGGAGCGAAGCATTGGTAAAAAATGTTGCAAAAACGGGAAAATATTCTTAAATTGCACGCGTGCCAAGTCGCGGGTTACAGCTAGTTAGCTAATGACATATTATTCATCTGTGTTATTCTGGTTATTCATATTCTCTTAGTAATCTGTGATATTATTGTCTGACTGGGTTGCTTTGCTGTTTGCTGGGAATTGGTGATTAGTGAAAAACTGTGATTCAATACAAATACAAATAAATTGTTGTTAGTAGCATGGTGTGTTCTGCGTGTCAATAATTTTGGTTTTGACGAAAGTATTCAATAACTGAGTTCATTACCATTTGTGGTGTCTACCCATTTGTATATAATTATAGATCAAAATGGATCAAGAGCACAGGCAAGCCATCCAAAACAATTTCTCATCTTTGGTGGAAAGGACAGATCTGGATTCAGTGGTTACTTCTCTTTATGAGAAGGGTGTATTTTCTGAACATATGATTGAATCATATCGAGTAAGTACATAAGCCCAAGTTTTTATTAAACTGTTTATTAAAAAATTATAATAAGGAAATGAGCATAACAATTTTTTGTGGTATATGAGTCATGTTACCTGAATAATTTATGACTATGGTAGTTATAATTAAAACGTTTATGACTGTAAAATAGAAATAGAAGAAGAAAATTATATGAATTACACAAATTATTTATATTTCTTTACAGGATACAAATGAATCAACAAGAGATAGAAAACGTAAATTATATAGAGATGTAACTCGGCGTGGTCCGCGCGCTTTTGGACATCTAGTGGATACACTGTCTGAGCTTGGATACTGGGATCTCGTCAGAGACCTAGATCCAAACAACCCTTTTATCTCTTTCAATCCTATGCCAATATCATCAAACCCTATACCTCCCAGTAAGTTTTTAAAGAATAAATAAATAAATAATTATTATGTACAACTGAAATATTCCTTAAAATTGATGGAATAATGGTAGTTATTCAAACTGTGATTGATATGTCAATTTTCTCTTTATAAAATGAAATGAAATGAAAAATCATTTAACAGATTTTTTTTTAATAATTTAGAGAGTTAGATGTTTCAGGGCATTTGTATTTTTAGGGTTCCGTACCCAAAGGGTAAAAACGGGACCCTATTACTGAGACTTCGCTGTCCGTCCGTCCGTCCGTCCGTCCGTCCGTCCGTCCGTCCGTCCGTCCGTCCGTCCGTCCGTCCGTCCGTCCGTCTGTCACCAGGCTGTATCTCAAGAACGGTGATAGCTAGAGAGTTGAAATTTTCACAGATGATGTATTTCTATTGCCGCTATAACAACAAATACTAAAAATAAAATAAAATAAATATTTAAGGGGGGCTCCCATACAACAAACATGATTTTTAGGGTTCCGTACCCAGTATCTCAAGAACGGTGATAGCTAGACAGTTGAAATTTTCACAGATGATGTATTTCTATTGCCGCTATAACAACAAATACTAAAAATAAAATAAAATAAATATTTAAGGGGGGCTCCCATACAACAAACATGATTTTTAGGGTTCCGTACCCAGTATCTCAAGAACGGTGATAGCTAGAGAGTTGAAATTTTCACAGATGATGTATTTCTATTGCCGCTATAACAACAAATACTAAAAATAAAATAAAATAAATATTTAAGGGGGGCTCCCATACAACAAACATGATTTTTTTACCGTTTCTTGCTCGATACTAATAACGTTGCCTTATGTTGCATAGATAATGGTACGGAACCCTTCGTGCGCGAGTCCGACTCGCACTTGACCAATTTTTCTTTTACAGGCAGGGAGCCAAAACAAAGACCCACAGATTCATTCCTCAGTATCAGTGACCAGAAAGCTAAGACAAAAATTGAAATTAAAAAAAGTTAGTCTCTTGTTTTATGTATTGTATAATAATCAAAACTGTGCAATTACTAAATTTATAGGTATGTGGACTAATTGTACTTTAAAGATTTTTTGCTTAAATCATCAAAGCCAAATTTTAGTTTAAAACAACCGTAAATGTTGCTATGGTTGAAGTAAAAAAACATTTTAAATGATGTATTTTCTTATAGATTATTAAATTCATTCAGTACACCTACCACTTTATCCATATTATGTATCCATCCAAAGGTTGCCTGGTAGAGATCTCTTTAAGCGATAAGGTTGCCCATTGGTCTACATTATATTATATTAAATGGTGTACAATAAATAATATAATAAATAAAGAGATATCATAGAAGATAAAAATATAGATAGTCTATATTCCAGATATGACAGAATTTTATAAATTGGTATTAGTTTTAAACAATTAAATATTTTCTCTTTATATTAGTATACATATTATAGATGCATTCCTGCAAAGAGATAAGAGTTGTAGTAAGGAGTAACATTCATTTATTAATAATCTGTGAAGAGATTTTGTAACTTACAGACTGATATGCAACCATAAAATCATTTGTGAGCTGCACATTAACTAATTGTAACATATTTCACAGAGTTATCTGTGGTGGCGCCAGTGTCTCCCGGGGACCTCGACATCGCCACCGCTAGTATGCCTAATATACCAGACTTCAATGTCATCAAGTCCACCACATTTATGGAGGAGGATGAAAACAATGGTATGTCTTATTTAATTTTGCAAGCATTTAAAATTGATTAATATATGTATATTTTACATACACATATGACATTTGTAAAATTTGCCTATTTGGCTTTTAACATCTTTATTTATAAAGTAATTTATTAATTTTTCAAATAAATTGCTATGCTTTTACTTGATAAACCAAATTGTGGTGGAAAAAGTGATCACCGCAAGCGGGACTTGAAGCCACGACCTCGGAATACTGTTCCGTAGCTCTGCCAACTGAGCTTATTGCGGTCGGGCCAACAGTGACCAATTAGACCACCACAATCGTCATTCGATTGAGTTTACATCGCATTTTGACGTACAACGTCATCATCTAATTGGTTACTGTTGGCACGACCGCAATAATCTTTATTTATTATAAAACAAAGCCATTATTTTTGTATGTATCTATTGTATGTCCCTATGTGGCTTATATCTTCTAAACTAACGCATTTTGTTGCAGTACGCGTCCACGCGTGCGAAGTTGCGGGCAACATCTAGTTGCGGGCAACATCTAGTTGCCTATTTATGGAATATACACTGACCACAGTGTGTATTATAGGATTTGACTTTCATGTCTTTGCTTGTTTTAAAGATCATAGGCATAAACAGTTGTATCTTATGAAGCTAAGATACAACTGTTTTGTGTTTCTACATATTATTAATAATGTAATGTATTATTATTCTGTTTTATAGAACTAAAGTTGTACAGAACGCGTGGTCGAGACCGCGGCGTGTTGGTCGTGTTCAGTTACGTGTACTTCGAGAACAACATTGAAACATACCGCAAGGGTGTCGACGTTGACTGCAAGATGCTCAAAAAACTGTTCTCAGAGATTGGCTTCAGAGAAATATCATACACTAATCTTAGTTACGCTGTAAGTATAAAAGTTATAAGTTGCACGCGTATGAAGACGTGGGCACCAGCCAGTTAGCATTAAAAATGGAAGTCACAGGTTTCCATCTTCAGATATGCAACAAGTGTAATATATTTTTTTGCAATTGCTTGTAGTCTATGAATAAGTCTAATGAATATTACCCCAATGGCGACAGTTGTATTCTTTTTGATTATCACGTGACGGACTATCCATCTTTAATTATTATGAAACAAACTCATTATTTTTTCATGTACATTAGTTAGGAAACTACATCATTATGATATAAAAAATAAAGCACTAAATCTTTTGAACTATTATTTGGACAATAGAATACAGAAAGTTGATGTTAACGGTAAAAGATTTCCAGGAGCTGCTGTTACTTTAGGCGTCCCACAGGGCTCCATTCTCGGCCTATTCCTTTTTCTCACATTATATTAATGACTTACCATACTATGTCGGGAATGATCTTGAAATTGTTTTGTTTGCTGATGATACTTCCTTGACTTTAAAAATAAACAGACAAATGCGTGATTATGACGAAGTGAACAACGCGCTCTCAAAGCTTGTACACTGGTTTAATGTTAATAACTTATTATTAAATTCTAAGAAAACGAAAGTAATTAAATTTTCTATGCTAAATGTTGCTCAAGTAGAGACCAATGTACATTTGAGTGGAGCGATACTGGCACCAGTACAATCAATTTTATTTTAAGGAAGCACTATTGATTCGAAATTACAGTGGGGCCCACATATTGAAAAAATGTGCGGTAAACTTAGCTCTGCGGCATATGCGGTAAAAACAATTAGACGACTTACAGATGTAGATACGGCTAGAATAGTTTACTTTAATTATTTTCATAGTGTAATGTTATGGAATTCTTCTTTGGGGAAGCTGTGCCGACGTTAATCGGATATTTGTGCTCCACAAACTCGCTGAGAGATATACATATATAACTTAGGCCCTCGGGATTCCCTAAGGGAGAAATTCAAAGATATAAATATTTTGACAGTCGCTTCTATTTAAATTGATATATGAAAATTTATTGTCGGTACATTCATAATAAATATTCATCACTTTAAAAAGAAAAGCGACTACCATAATATTAACACGAGAAATAAGCACAATTTTGTAATGCATGTTAGTCGTCTCCACAAAATAAGTAACTCTTTCATGGGGCATGGTATACGTTTTTATAACAAACTTCCTAATGATGTGAAAGAATTAAATAAATCTAAGTTTAAAAAATATGTAAAATCTAAACTGTGTAAAAAGGCGTATTATAAAATTTCAGACTATGTTAATGACAATAAAGCGTTGGAGTAAATTGTTCCAGAGCAACACATATTATTATAATTCAAAACATCACGCCTTTTTCCCATGGGGGTAGGCAGAGACTATAGGTAATTTATTTATATTGTAAGAACTATTGTGTTAATCATTTAAAAAAAAGTAATATGACTAAAGATAACGATATCTGTTGAGTTTCTTGCACCGGTTCTTCTCGGCGGATTGAAAGTCCTGAACCGGTGGTAGGGAAAAAATTTTGGACATATCTTAAGAGCTTATTTTTTGGCACAAAAAAGAAATAGCTTGATTTTGTATGTCCCTACGTGAGCTTATATGCGACGCGATTTTTTTAAAATTGCGTGAGTGGTTTAAACAGATGGCTTTTTGAATAATTTGATAAGGCTTTGTTTCTAAATTCCACGCGAACGTAGTAGCAGGCAGCAGCTATAACAGTATCATTATTATATTGTGTATTGTAGGAGACAGTTGGCACGCTGACCTCACTGAAGGAAGTGTTGGTGAACGCTGAGAGTGTGTTCATAGTGGTGTCATCACATGGATATGAGAGACACGACTCATCAGACACAGACATACGATGCAGCGACGGGAAACTGATCACGTTCTATAAGATCATGTCATACTTCAGTAACAATATGATGCCCAAACTGATCGGTATACCCAAGGTGTTCATATTTCAAGCTTGTAGGCAAGTATCAACACTGAACTTAACATAACTAATATACAAATAATTCAAATATAAATATTTCTTGAGTGACTTTTAAGATAGGCTTCGGTTACGAGCGACACGTGACCGCGACCAAAGTAATGAAGTTTAAGTTTATTTAAATATTGATAAATCGCGAATATATAAATATAAATAAAGCGCGATCCACGGGTCTTGCCTGATCTTTGCATTTAACCACGCCTACTTTTATAAAACCGAGGCCAGCGGTTCCGAGCCTCAAAATAACACATAGTATTTTTCGTATAAAGTCAGTGCGTCTCTAGGAACCAAAAGATAACCTTTAGTTTAGATTAGATAATTGTCATGTTTAATAAGTTGTATGTAACATATTACAGAGGTACGTCTGTAGAGTACGCGTGGTTGGGCAGTACTCCCGCGCCTCAGCCCATGCCGGGCGGCGCCGTACAGATGGACGGTACCCCCATGGCGCCCGGGGAGGTGATCCTCACGCGGAGCCATCATGATAACCCTGTGAAGGCACCGCTGTACTCCGATATCCTCATAGCACATTCCACTACACCTGGTGAGACATTAACATCTATATATTAAGGAATTTAAAATTTTAATGTTGACAATATGCTTGGTAGGTTAAGGTACTTAGATAGCCTACCATGCTACATGTAGATTCATGGTAAACATTTATTCAAGATGCTATAAAAGGTTGAATATTATAAGCCCATTTTTATGTTAAAAACAGATATTCTACAACTTATGTATGAATGCTTTTGGTCTAACTAGTTTGATAAAACGATACACAGAAGGATTGTAGCTGTTAACGTTATATTGTTGCTTAAATCACTTGATGAGTGTTTCTCAACTAGTAATGTGTTTTTTAACACCCTTGCTCGTAAAGCTGATGTAATTCCACCGGTTTTAAATATGTAAAGCGGATCATAAAAAATGCGTGTGTTACCAAAGAAAATAGTTAAGTTATAGTCCATACAAATTTCATAACAGTATTATTTGCCATTTCAAATATGGAACTGATCGCCGCCGCACGACTCGAGCAGCGCGCTGTTGCTATTCAAATTTCGAACTAATCGCCGCGCGGCGCCAGTCAGTAGGCAGCGCTAGCGCGCTGTTAAAATGGCGGGAAAGCAACAGTATGCATTCACAGATTGAGTTCATTTAATGTTTTTTTTTATGTTTCCTCGCAAATGTGTTAAAAAACGTCGTACGGTATACGTGCGTATTGGTTATAACATGCGCGGCTCAATTACGCCCTCGCCTTCGGTTCGGGCTGAAATTCCGTCTCGCATGTTACAACCATCTTTACGCACTAATATCGTAATGTACGTATGTATCGTTATCAGGTTGTGCATCATTCCGTGACAGTGCACAAGGCTCCTGGTACATACAGGTGCTGTGTGACGTGTTCGCCAAGCACGCACACAACACGCACGTCGACCGACTGTTCACACTCGTAGACATCAACATGAGACAGAGGTTCAGGGTACAGACCTCCTCTGTGGACAGGTGGGGATTCAACAAACGACTATATCTACATCCGGGATTGTTTGAATCATAGTACATATTACTATCACTAGGTTAATTACTATAGGTGCTCATTTTAATTAAATAATTTACTGCCAATATTTTCTAAGTATAATTCATAGCTCGGACAAACTATGATAACAGGGTGATCTGAACTTCATAACATTGACAGTTGTTAGGTGTCTCGTAAGTAAGCATAGTTATGGTACCTATGAATAGGAAGAAATTGCTTTTTCACAATATTTTACTAAAAATATGCAATAATATTTGTGTTGAAATAATGTCATTGTCATTACACATATTACAACAAAAAGCCTTATTTCTTTTAAATCTGTGTCAAGCCACCTATATTTTCATATTTAGGCTATATTATTTTTATGGTATCCGATTGTTTGACCAAAAGTCATTTGGCAAAACTACACTTGACAAAAAACGTTTGGCAAAACAATAAATTCACCTATTGATCATTAATTTATTACTTAAATTGACCTTTTATAAATGATTACTTTACAAAACTAACATTTGGCAACTGAGTTACCAGATAAATCTGCTATTGGTCTAAAAATTTGGTATTCTTGTTAAAATGACCACATTTTGCACATTTTTTTGCAAAGTTACTGCTCTGGATTTTCCTAAAAGAAAACATTATAAGTATTAATTGATATATTTTATTAAATATAAATAGATAGAATGAAAAAAGAAAGATATTTTATATTATTTGCAAAATAATTACTTATTTACCCGTTCGTCTTTGGAGATTGACTTGAACTTTGACCCCAAACGCACGAGCCGAGCGAGCAAAGCCAGTGTGCCGATATGATAATGATACATTTAAAATAATTTACCAAATATATTATTTGGTGAAATGACAAAAAGGTCAATTGATATTTGAATACTTGACACATTTGTCAAGTGTAGTGTTTGCTAATGGATCATTTGCTAAGTAAGTTTTTGTAAAATGATACTTTTGTCAAGTGTAACAAACAACGTTTCACCAAATGATCATTTGGCAAACACCAAATGATCATTTTGTGAAACGTTGTTTGTCAAATGATCATTTGTCAAAAAGTTTTTGGTCAATCATTAGGAAACCTATTTTTATTTCTCTCAATTGGGTGCTATCCTAGGGCGATGTTGTTAAAAGCCAACTATTTACATTTACTCGATGAGATTTCTTTAATATGTACATATTATAATTATAGACACATGATTGTATTAATCCAATAAGTTTTACTCCAAAGTAAAATGCTCGTTTATTCCACTAGTGATTAATGTATACTAGTTGTGCTGAATAAAATAGTATAATTATTATTCACGATTGTGTTATTTGTATAGTTTTATTTTAAGAGGGTACTGTACTCCTAATTTAGGTATTTGCCTTAGGTATTGCTATCCCTATTCCCGAGCACCGTGCTGAAAGGGACAAATATAGCTGAAACAGATTTTACCTACAAATTCTTTGATAAAAAGACGTTTCGTACTCCCCTTTTTTCTTCGCGATAGTTAAACCGATTTTAATTGTTTTTACGCTATATTATAGATGAAGAGTTTAACCATGCTTGTATCACTTTTTGGTAAAACGTTACCAAATATGTGTGATAGACGCTGCAACTTTACCTAAAGAAAACCAAAAAAATCGGGATTTTCGGATGGTCATATTTCTTTCAGTTATTATGTATTGAAAAAAAGAAAGTGACAGAAGCATATATATATACTCTTCATCTATAATATAGCGTAGAAACAATTAAAATCGGTTTAACTTTCGCGAAGAAAAAAGTGAAGTACGATACCCATATTTTTGTATGGAGCATAATTTGGTATCGTGCCCCCTTAAGACGATACCAAAATAGCTTCGTGCATTTTTCTATGTACGAAGTTTTCATTGTTTCTTTAGATTGAATGGCTAGAGCTCTAATTTTTAAGTATATGTTTTTTCAATATATGATCTAGGATCGCATCAACTCAGAAACACGATTGTAAAAAGTTTTCTCGATAGAAAACCTCGGCGAAACAACCTCTCAAAATTTTTATTTTTTTCATTTGTCGGTCTATTATCGCGTATTAACTAATGAAATAACTTTAAAAACATAAGTAACTATTATATATAGAAACACGTAAATCAGAATTAAAATATATTTAGTAGATTTTGAGTAAATAGGAAAAGTATCCCTAATTCTTCATTTTCTGTGCCTAATGGCTGTGTTAATATGTACGTGTCGGCGATGATATACGATAATATTGATGTAGGCCCTTAATATAATGTTGTTATAAATTCATTAAGGGCGTCGTCGCCCGCTGTAACTAAATGTACAATAGTAAATAATTGCAGAATTTGAATTCAAAAATCAATTTGCTTGTTTTACTATTTCTTAACCAATGTAAAGGTAATATTGTTATTTTGCTAATACTAATAGTTTAGTTCTATAGGACAATAATACGTAACAATTAATTTAAGTAATGTGCTCATGTTGGTTGTCATTTTTATCATACAAAAATGATCTAGAACATTTTAGATACAGTTATTATCTGTTATTTTAATAGCAATACGTTATATGATAAGGATTTAACAAGTGTTCAAATGGATGTATGTATTATATACATTACCTACATGTATTAATAGTAAACACATTCCAAATGAACTGTTATTTTAAAGTGAATTATTAAAATATTGCTTGAGTGTCATAATTTTCATTGGACGATTATGTTTATATTATGTTTCGTCTGTACTTAATTTGATCTATGTTCCTAATTTGCATTTTATTTAATTTCCTCTTCTGTTATATTATAACACATATATTTGATACAACTTACTTTTATTGTTATAACTGTTGCCCGCGAGTTCGTACGCGTGGAAATTAGAATTCAAACCTTGATAAATTATACAAAACATCATCCTCTTGAACCACTCTTAATCTTTAAAAAAAAACCATAAAAAATTTCGTAGCGTAGTTTTAAGTCAAGAATAAAGCTCACACCATGGACATACGTTCATACAAAAATAACGACTGTTATATAATAAGTCAAAATGCATTTCATTTTAGTGAATACGAAGTCACATAATTACACTACTTAAGTGGACTTATACCTTATTAACACGCTTATATTAGCTCGGTGTGTATCTATCAACGTATTAATCTATGTAACGGAAGCTGTGAAAGTGATTTTAACACAGTAGTTGGATTGATCTGAAATTTTGCACACATTAAGGACCAATGAAAATGCAATAATTAAAAAAAAATATTCAGAATATTCAAGTGTGGTTTTTAGTTTTTTAACTAAGTACATTATTTTTTTAGTTAATTACTGTTCGAAGTTGTAGAATGATGTTTGTGAACTAATATAAGTGATATTATATAGTTATTATGCTCTATTTTATTATATATTTTAATGTGAACGAATTGTGATAGGTATAGCCATTGTATATTATGTAAGGATTCAGGCAATATATTATTTCATTACTTGAATGTATTTAATATTTTTTTTTACAAATAAAACATATTTTTAATGCTGATAGTTTTATTAAGTCTCACATATAAAAATAGATAGAAATATGTTATGAAGAATACAGTGTGTCATTTTTGTTTAGAAGGATTTAGGACAGACATTATAAGTATAACAGAGTAAACACATATATCACTGTGTTAACAATTTAAAAACAAATTGGGATACAATTTTCATCAAGTTATTAAAGACATAAGTTTCTTTAAAGCCCATGTATTAATACGTTCAGTGCGGCTAACGCTTATGCGCGTTTTTCTGATCTTCACCAAGTGCGGGCCGACGCGTATACGCGTCCATACAAAAAAAAAATCTGTAGGCAAGCGGGGTGCGCCGCACCTGTGCGTTTATAGCGTGTATTCTGGGTGTCTATTGTTTCGAAGCGGTCGTAAAATGTGGAATTGTAAAGGAGACTACACACTAGTCAGGTTTCTGCTACGAATCTTGCAGGGGGGGACGGGGGACGGCGGACGGCGGCGGCGACGACAACAATAACCTAATTTAGTACAATAGATTATTGAAATAATTTTATTATGACTCGCTCTTTTAACTAAACTAATAGGTAGTTTTAGTCTATTTATAAATGGTGTCGATTACGAGGCGGGCGAAAAGTCGTAAATTAAAAAAAATTAAGAATAAAAGGGCTTTCGGGAGAATGTACCTTTACTATTACTGTTTTATTAAGGTATAACTTACTATTTTAACAAAACCGAACGAAGATATATTATGGCGTAAACATCACAAAATCTCTTACAAATAAACACTAGTGTGGAAGCACCTTTATCCATCCAACACCTTTATATGACCCGTAATTGTTATATGACAGTCATAAAACTCGAAAGTTACCGAACGCACATAAGCGTCGGCCGCACTGCGGGAAGGTAAAAGACAACGCGCTATAGCGTCCAGCCGCACTACGCGAGTTTTCTTTGAACGCATATAAGCGTTCTTAGCACTACGCGAAAAATTTTTTGAACGCAGATACGCGTTTTCAGCAGTGGGCGAATGACTTTTTTTTTAGCATTGGCTATAAATTCGCAAATTATTCAGCATTGAACGCGTTAATGTTGCCAATGTGTTGTTACTTTCGAAGGTCATTTCTTAAGACAAATATTATGAGCGTATAACAGCAGTGCAGTACTATCCAATAGGTAATTTACACAATGAACATTTATGTTTAAAACTTGTTAAGCGTGTATTCTCCAAGAAATTAACAATTATTTTAATAAATACTCTTAAATTCATTTATTCTCAGGACATTCTGTAACTCAATTGTAGCCAAATTGATGCGTACTCTTTAGAAGAGATCCCTAAGGGAAACTCAAAATATTTAAAACTTAATTTTAAAAATAAATTAGAATGTGTTATCATGTTGAATTGAAAATGAATAGGTTGTAAAATATCCTGTGACGATGACATCATTCGTTTTCCATAAATATCAGCCTTGTGTGTGTATGTGTGATTGTTTGTGCGTCACATATCTATCGGTCGGCCACACTCACCACAAGTGCACTCAGTTTGCTCAAGTTGAGCCACCGCCTCACGCCGCGCTGTGCACCGCTCTGTACGTAGCTCTCGTACTTAGATATATCTGACGTATCACTTACTAACTCACAACCAACTAAATCAGCATACTCGTTTATTTTCTCTAACCATCGTTGCATGGGGTTCACTAGAGACCTCTGATACAGCCAGTTGAGAACTGACGTCGTTGACCACCACGGCTCTAAAGATTTCCAGTCATAGACCACTATCGCATCGTACCAGTTTCGTTTAGGTGCCGTTTGTTCCTGATAATTAGTCCACTTGGTGCAGCACTTGAGACTCTCTTCTATAAACTCCTCCTCGACTTGTATATCTGGTAATGTATCTAGTGTTGCGTTACTGATGTAGTTTGTCAGGTCCGGTTGTAAGCTGTGCGTTACGATACTAGTGTGTAGAGTGGTGATGGCGCCACTAGTCGCTATGTACTGCAGCACAGGCAGCCAGGCGTGAGACAACACCACCGTGGACGTGAGGAGGGTCACCAGGCTCGTCACGTACCCGGCACACGCGGTGCTCACTGACGTCACCAGCTCGCCGAGCAGCGCGGGGTCGCACGAGGCGGCCAGGTCACTGTACGTGAAGAACCCTCGCAGCTGCGCCTGTCTCAGCGCCACCTGTCGTTCCAACCACAGCAGGCCCGCCTCAAACGATTTATCGCTAACAAACACTTTCCAATCCTGTAATATCAATATTTATTATATCATATTTACTTAAAATCAAGATCATAAATATGAAAATTGAACTGTTAATGTTGATAACAATAATTTCAAAATACATATTTAATTTGGAAAATAAATAGAAAATTCATCTTACTATTGCATCAAGGAATTCCACTTCTAGTTTCTTTAGTTGACGCAGGTCTAAACCGCCGGAGGCAGCCCACTCGGAACATATCACGTCGTCATCTTCACCATCGTCTTGGAGGAACTTGTTACCTACCATCTGAAAATTAAAATTTCTTAATTTACTGAACAAATATTTTGAATTTCAGCTAATATCTTCGTCACTCATTTTAAGACTAGAGAAACTAGATTGAGAACTAATTACATAACATCTAGTTAAATGAGCTTAGCTTGGGACCAGCTGTCGTATTATGAGCTCTTATTTCCAGGCAGCTTACGCCGTGAATTGAACTGCCTGTCAAATTCGCAATATGTACATAACATAACTCCCAGCTAGTCAGTTCGCTAAACCAGTCATAGATTAATATCTTTATAGAGAAGGTACAACTAAAAGTTTAAGTACTAACTAAAAATTTTCAACTAAATGTTTTATATCTGCCATAATACGTAATTTAGCCAGGCAGTGTACGGCCGGCCTGGAACTTGCATGATTTTTAAAAAGCTCATAATACGCCCGCAGAGGACGTTGTATGAAATGTCCATGAAAATTTATTTATTTGTTACTAACCAATGAAACGAGGAAGAGGTCAGCGGGCGCCGCGTGCGCGATATAGTCGGGGTTACAGGCGTTCAGTCGCTCCAGGTACAGGATGGCGAGCACGAGCGCGCACGGCGACACGCACGCACTGCGCGCGATGCTCGCCGCCGCGTCCGCGTGCAGCCGCCGGAGAGAGCGACCGCGCTGAGACTCGGACCACAGCTCGCACGATATCTCTGAAATATACAAGTTACGTGTCTGAACCGCATCATTTATTAACAATACAAATTCGCGAATATCGCACTTTACGATAGAATACCGCATAATGTATCTATCTATCTGATGAACTAGTTCAAATTTACAATATAACTATGTTAACATATCATGAATTAATTTGACATATCTTTCATTTTATATGTGTAAATCATATAAAATAATGTCCTCCAATAAAAAAAGAGGAGCGCTGTCACGTGATCAAGATTCACTGAAAATTCACTTCACTTTTTCTTACTGAATACCACTGCTGATCACTAATTCCAAAATAAAATGAATAATTGCACATGAAATTATATTAAAAATAATGATGACTGAAGCTTCATTGTACCTTTTACATACAGGCTGCAATAAGTATTTGAATAAAAGTAAATGCTGGCTGCTTTTAGAATTTAAATAAATATTCATGGACATTCAGTACAACATCCTCTTGTTCCAAGGTAAGTTATATTTCTATGTTTGTGTTATGTGTATATGGGTATTCTGATAATACATAGAAAACACCCAGATGCAATAGAAACTAAATAGTATTTGAAAGAAGGCGGGCCTATGATCTGAAGATACATAGTTCCCTGTATGTTTCGTGAATATCAAATTACTGTTGAAAGAAAACATAGTTGTACAGAGGCTTTTTGGATATTTATAATATCAGATTACTGCAAATAATGTGGAATTTGAATAGCCTAATAGAACTTGACAGCATTGTTAAGGAATGTGAAAATTAATTAAGTTTAAAATAATGGTATTTTAAACTAAGAAAAATTATCATAAGGTTATGTAACTGTACATACAATATTATGATTTATTTAAATTGGCACAGATAAATACAAAGTTGTAACAATTAGGAAGTAGATAAATGAGATACAGATGTGCAGTAACTTTCTATTAAATTGAGGTTTTATTAAATAATTAAGAGTCGATTAATTTAATTAGAAGTACCTGTGACGGGTAGACTGAGACAGGGCAGAGTTGGCAGTTGTCCATAGTACAGTGTCTTGGTGATACGTTTTAAGAAGTCCTTATGGTCTCCCATACTCTGTGATGGAATTTAATTGTCAATTTTACTTTTTTACCTACATACATATAAAAATAATTGTTAATTAAACTCTGTATTTTAACGAAACTATACAAATGTCACAACTAGTAGTTTATACATATATTTCCTTATTGTTAATGAAGAAGAGGTGACTTTTATACTAAATATATTGTAGGAAAACATTTGCATCATTTGAATTGTTATGTATTGTTAAAAAACACCCTAAGTACATATCAGCTTGCTACCATATAATTAGCACATTTATTGACTTGTACGTCTCAAGGACTTATCAACTGACTTTAGGGAGACAATTTCCAACTTATCTTTAAACTACTACAAAAACATGGATTTTTTTTATTATTATATATATTGATTAACTGGCCAAATAAAGACACATGAACTATCTTATTTTAATAATTTAGGACTACTTTACAATACCCAGACTTCCAATTATGATGTAAGGTTTATTTACATGTTAAACCTCAAACAATTACAGATTTGTTTTGTTCAAACATAAAAAAAGCACTATAAAATAATGTTTTACGTTAAATAACCTACGAATGATATAAATGTGAAATCTGACGAGGCAGTCACGCTGTGTTGATCAGGCAACCAAATGTTTGTGTTATTGTGACCTACAATTATTTGCTGACAAAGCTAAGTGTAGCTTATAAATTTATTTACGTTACTTTACCATATTAAATAGATAAATATTAGTAACAACAGCTATATTGCAAATTTATGAAAGACAGTGAAAAAAACATGACCTCTTTCCTTACTTTAATTTTTGTCCTCGTACCCTCTTTTCTTCTCTTAGATACATTCGACATCGTACTGTATATTCTTTTGGAGATTAAACCACAATACAATTACAGTTGCTTTGCAGAATTAATTTAATACATAAATCAACAAATAGCAACGTTATCATAACTGAACTCCGCACAATATGAACCATAGACAAATATCACAGGTTAAGTTACCATTTAGACAATCTGTCATTCATTAAAGCTATTCTGTGGTAATCCATAGACATGACATTTTAGAAAGAAAACAGGTGCTCAAGTCCACTATTTTGGAACAATTGTCATACCGGCACAATACCGGGTGCTCAAGTCCACTATTTTGGAACAATTGTCATACCGGCACAATACCGGCACGATACCGTTGCAATTGAAGTCAAATATCCGTAGTCTGCTATATGCCGTCATAACGGTCTTTCAATGGTAATAGAATTGTCGATCTCTTTTATCTATGCATTGAATTTTCGGTCTCTTTTATCTATGGATTGTGTTAGAATGGTATGTATGTGTTGCCGTTTTTAAAAAATGCGTTAGTTGAAGTGATTTTCGAAAAACTACTAATAAATTTAAACATTTAATCATGCTAGACTTCGTTTAAATATATTTGTACATACTATTTATTAGTATAAAAAGCAATGTGAAGTTTAGGAGATTAGTAAATTGCAATAAATTACAAAGAACAATTTCTAATATTTCTATCTATCTATTTTTTATTTATGGCAATCTGTCGACACAGGACAATTTAAAAATATTACTGTCAAATTCAAAATAGCAGACTACCGAAACATTTCAGTCATTGAATTGCAATTGTGAAGCAGTTGTGTACGAGACTAGCAATTTATGTCACTTTGACAATTGTAAGACAATGATGAAGTCGTTATGACGACACATTAATAGTAGACTACCAAAAACTTTACTATTGCACCATAATGGTACAATAATGGTACAGTTGTGACACCGTTGAAATACCCGACTCAGGGCCCGGCACGATACCGTTGCAATTGAAGTCAAATATCCGTAGTCTGCTATATGCCGTCATAACGGTCTTTCAATGGTAATAGAATTGTCGATCTCTTTTATCTATGCATTGAATTTTCGGTCTCTTTTATCTATGGATTGTGTTAGAATGGTATGTATGTGTTGCCGTTTTTAAAAAATGCGTTAGTTGAAGTGATTTTCGAAAAACTACTAATAAATTTAAACATTTAATCATGCTAGACTTCGTTTAAATATATTTGTACATACTATTTATTAGTATAAAAAGCAATGTGAAGTTTAGGAGATTAGTAAATTGCAATAAATTACAAAGAACAATTTCTAATATTTCTATCTATCTATTTTTTGTTTATGGCAATCTGTCGACACAGGACAATTTAAAAATATTACTGTCAAATTCAAAATAGCAGACTACCGAAACATTTCAGTCATTGAATTGCAATTGTGAAGCAGTTGTGTCATAGACACAGTCTCTTTGGACACAGTATAATAAAGACATATAACCTCCCAACAAATTGTGAAACTCAATTATCATTACACTCTGAATCTACAGATGGCACTAAGCGTATCAAATCACATAATTTATCGTAATCAATAATCATTCGTAATCTTACTACGTCACGTTGTATAGCGGTAGTACTAAAAAAAAATGGCAGATGGCACTATTTCATAATCTTGATAAATCAATTACGTAACTAGTTTTAAATTTACCTCAGATAATCTGAAAAATTGAAATGAACACAATTTTGTTTATCATAGAATAGTTTAATATGTTTATCATAGAATTTACAATTTTTTTATCATAAAAAGTAAAGATACGCTTTTGCGGCTTAGAATACACATATAAATTTCGAACGATTTTTTAAGAGTGCCGTGGCGTATCGGGTAAAGCATATATAGAGCAGGGCCACGAATGTTAATAGGTCTGGCGTTCAAATTAAAGTGGATTTTTGATAATGCGGTTTCACTTTTTGTATTTTTAAACACATAAATAAAGGCAATTTAGTTACTACAGTATATAGATTTATATCTTAGTTAATTAGTAAATACATTTATATCTTTCGCAAACTACAAACTTCATTTTTTTAAGCTTCTTATCAAGTACTTACCTACCAAGTTTGTCAAACTGGCAACGTTGCGCGTTACGTTACCGCGTTGTGTTTCATTCAATTCCTTAGCCTATCGCATCGTGAGGTTCTTGTACCTACATTTGTAGTTGATTGTAGTATCGCCATCGCGACTAGCGACAGCACGATACATCGTACATACCTATGCGGCTTGTAATATTTTACATGTTTCGTGATTTTACTTTATATGTATAACGTATATTAAATACCTGTGTTTAAATAAATGGGATTTTGGATTTATGTATACTTATAAAATTTCTTTTTGTCGGTGTTTTCGTACTATGAAAATTTTCTGTTTAGCTAGAGAGCTGAAATTTTCAGTTTGCTTAGATCAGATGATACTACAACCACAAATACCTACTCAGACTCACCATCATCATCATCCTGCCCTTATCCCATTGTTTGGGGGTCCGCTATATGGTGTTATTTGTGGTTGGTGTCACGAATATATCATCATAATAACCGCACGGAACCGTTCGCGTGCATGTCCAATACGTACTTGACCGTACCAAAAGGTAAAATGGAACCCTATTACTGAGACTTACCTTATTAAGAATAATTTCACAAAAATCCATCGAGAGTTACGCTCGGTCAAGCAGATATTGGTACCAATTCTATGTGCACAACTAAACTTAACCAAAAATAAAAAAGCAACTATGCTGTATTTTGATTAATTGACTATTTTCTTATACACATTCACAGTAACTTAAATTGTTATTATTTAATACTCCGTTTTTATAATAAGAAAGTGTAGTTAACAGTACCGAATTGCGGAATTGTGTTATTGAAATAATCAATATTTATTTTTTAGTTAAGTTTAGTTTACTTGTGCATGTAGAATTGGTACCATTATATATTATTTTTATGTATGCCCAGCCACTTATAGATCAACTCATGGTAGACATTTTAACATTTTGTTTTTGCCTAACATTTCGCTCTCACACTTGTATCGATATTAGTTAAGAATTTATTGCTGTTAATGACATAGGTTTGACAACTTCAAGTAGCGCGTCCCTTGAACATAACGGGATCGTTACCTTTCCTGCAGAATGTAAGATTAGACATATGTTAGTCTTAGTTTGGTCTTAGTCGTGAATAAACAGTGTTTACGTGAACACGCAATATCTCTTACTTCTAAATATACCCAAGGTACCACACCTAAAAATACGTTTCACTTTCTTTTTTTCAAAACATAATAACTAAAAGAAATATGACGATCCGGAAAACTTTTTTTTTCGGTTTTCTTTAGATAAAATTGCAGCGTCTATCACACAAATTTGGTAAAGTTTTACCACAAAAGAAAGTGATAGAAGCATAGATATATTCTTTATCTATAATATGACGCAAAAACTATTAAAATCGGTTTAACTTTCGCGAAAAAAAAACGGAAGTACGAAACGTCTTTTTTCAAAGAATTTGTAGGTAAAATCCGCTTCATCTATATTTGTCCCTTTCAGCGCGGCGGCGCTCGGAAATAGGGATAGCAATACCTAAGGCAAATACCTAAATGAGGAGTACAGTACCCTCTTAAAGACGATTGAAGACGAAACAATAAAACACGCAAAGCTGCTTTTGCTATGAACGTCGAACGGAACAACAACATTTAAAAATATACTTTCTTTATTGAGGCATAAGGTTGCTTTCATTCTGTTTGTTAACATTCTCAAAAACACCGATCACCGCGAAGGCGGCTTGTGTCAAAGGCCTCGACGATATCATATATCAACCATAACAACATACTTTATAGTCTAAGATCCGAACCTAAATCGACCTTCACCGAGCTGATAATAGAATAAAACTTATTTTATAATAAATTTAGTATCATAATATAACAACCTGTTAATAAATATTAAAGTACTTTGTTTCTTTTGATATTGTGAGTGACGTCAATAATCCTTTTTACTTTTCATCACAACAAAATATCTCATTCAATTATTACGCTTACTTGTTACATGATACTGAAAATATTTAACAAAGCAGTAGGCTTTGTTAAATATTTTCAGTAGGTACGATGACGACCTATACATTGAGGATGTGCTGAAAGAGACAGTTCATTAGGGTTCCGTACCCAAAGGGTAAAAACGGGACCCTATTACTGAGACTTCGCTGTCCGTCCGTCCGTCCGTCCTCCGTCTGTCACCAGGTTGTATCTCAAGAACGGTGATAGCTAGACAGTTGAAATTTTCACAGATGATGTATTTCTATTGCCGCTCTAGCAACAAATACTAAAAATAAAATAATATAAATATTTAAGGGGGGCTCCCATACAACAAACATGATTTTTTTACCGTTTCTTGCTCAATAATAATAACGTTGACAGGTAGACGCTTTAACTATTCACAGAATATTTGGTTCTATAACGTGCCTAATGTTGCATAGATAATGGTACGGAACCCTTCGTGCGCGAGTCCGACTCGCACTTGACCAATTTTTTTACATACATACATCGCCCAAAGCTAATATACTATTTGCGCACACGCACACACAGACACATACACGCACGTACGCACACACACACGCACACACACACGACAAATGTAATTTCTAAGAATACACTCGCTATTTGAACGTCATAACAAGCAACATCGTTTTTAGGGTTCCGTACCCAAAGGGTAAAAACGGGACCCTATTACTGAGACTTCGCTGTCCGTCCGTCCGTCCGTCCGTCCGTCCGTCTGTCACCAGGCTGTATCTCAAGAACGGTGATAGCTAGAGAGTTTAAATTTTCACAGATGATGTATTTCTATTGCCGCTATAACAACGAATACTAAAAATAAAATAAAATAAATATTTAAGGGGGGCTCCCATACAACAAACATGATTTTTTTACCGTTTCTTGCTCGATACTAATAACGTTGCCTTATGTTGCATAGATAATGGTACGGAACCCTTCGTGCGCGAGTCCGACTCGCACTTGACCAATTTGTTTGACGGACGGACAGCGAAGTCTCAGTAATAGGGTCCCGTTTTTACCCTTTGGGTACGGAACCCTAAAAACGTCGAAATCAAGTGGCGCATCACTATTTGTTTTAACAAGCTTGACCTTGAACCCAAATAAATACTACCTGTTTTTTAATAAACCAATTTGATGATTTTTATGAGATAATTTAGTTTGTAACTTTTTATCTTTTCAACCTTTTTTTGTTTTTTTTATAAAACTATAAATATATTATTGTTCTTAAAACTTACTAATATTTAATACCCTAAAATAATAATAATAGTTTTTGTAACACCAATCAATGATTTAAATATATTAAAATGCCATCTAGTTAAAAACTGTGTTAAAAATAACAAAGCGATCATTGAAGCGAATCATCTGCCATCTATCGCAAGAGGTTATTTTATCGTAAGAGGTTATTTGCATGTACTAATCAGTGGAAAATAATTATTATTGTATTTTTTCGTTGAATGTAACATATTAAATATGTATTAGACTTTTAATTTAAGTTAATTTTTTTCTGTCTAAACGTATCTTATTGCAACGTCCGTTTTATACAAGTTGTTACGCTAGTGAACAGCGCCACCTAGATTTAGCGTGCATTTTATGGCGAACATGCCAAAGTATGGGAATTGATAATCTTTATTAGTACTGTGTCTATGGTTGTGTACGAGACTAGCAATTTTATGTCACTTTGACAATTGTAAGACAATGATGAAGTCGTTATGACGACACATTAATAGTAGACTACCAAAAACTTTACTATTGCACCATAATGGTACAATAATGGTACAGTTGTGAGACCGTTGAAATACCCGACTCAGGGCCCTGGTGCTCAAGTCCACTATTTTGGAACAGTTGTCATACCGGCACAATACCGGCACGATACCGTTGCAATTGAAGTCAAATATCCGTAGTCTGCTATATGCCGTCATAACGGTCTTTCAATGGTAATAGAATTGTCGATCTCTTTTATCTATGCATTGAATTTTCGGTCTCTTTTATCTATGGATTGTGTTAGAATGGTATGTATGTGTTGCCGTTTTTAAAAAATGCGTTAGTTGAAGTGATTTTCGAAAAACTACTAATAAATTTAAACATTTAATCATGCTAGACTTCGTTTAAATATATTTGTACATACTATTTATTAGTATAAAAAGCAATGTGAAGTTTAGGAGATTAGTAAATTGCAATAAATTACAAAGAACAATTTCTAATATTTCTATCTATCTATTTTTTATTTATGGCAATCTGTCGACACAGGACAATTTAAAAATATTACTGTCAAATTCAAAATAGCAGACTACCGAAACATTTCAGTCATTGAATTGCAATTGTGAAGCAGTTGTGTACGAGACTAGCAATTTATGTCACTTTGACAATTGTAAGACAATGATGAAGTCGTTATGACGCATGAAGGTATAGATAAAAAAAAGGAGGCCATACTTGGAACATCGGTTTGAGGCAAATACCTACGTATCTCTATCTCACTCTCTGTGGTCTGACCTCTCTTTTTAGTGTGGCCTTAGTACTGCTATCTCCTTATTAAAATCTCCTAGTAAATTCTTAAAAAGAGTCACCACACATATCAAATCACAAGTTAAACACTGTCATTTGATACTGTTTAATCGTAACTATAAATAACTAGTTGAAATACGATGAATGAAATTAAAAATAATAAAATAGTAGATCACGGATGCTTTTCATGGTTGACGAATCAGTGAATTATTTTCCCCATTTCCTAAGGATTTCGTAATTTGGCAACATTGGTCACCATATGTCAAGTTGTCGACAAAATTGTGCCAATATGTCGGTTGTTTACTTTACGGTTCACAGCTTCGTTTCAAATTTTCGACTCTAATTATTTTTATAATTAAAGAAATGGTGCAAACTTGTGTAGTGCGTGGTTGCGGTAGTACGTGGTGTCCAGGAGGTGATATACAATTTCACGCGTAAGTGTTTAGATCGTGATTTCTGGCATTGAATAACTGCAAACATATTTCTTTGTATTTTCAATTAAATACTTCATAAAATGATTAAACAATGTTTTCAGCATACTTCTAACTAACTATACTGATAACGATGTAAAGATCTAATAGTCTTACATTGAATTTCATGGACTTAGTGCAATTTTATCTTTCTTGTTTACAAGAAGTAATTTTGAAATAGTGTGACCATACTGAGGACATATCTAGGACTTTCTGTGGGACCTGAACAAAATTATACATGTTTGCTTAGTCATTTAATTTTTATTTCACATTATTTACAACATTAATATACTTACCTACAATATTATTTTTTTAGATTTCCTAAAAATAGTACCCAGAGGAAATTATGGTTATCCATTGTACCATTGAAAATGAAATTTTATGAAAGTGCAAGGATTTTTTAAAACAAACAGCAGTTCCTACTATAATTACAAATCAAGAAGCAGTATCACCTTGCAAGGTAAAATTTCAAGTATCTATTTACAAACTCCTTTAATTGTCTCACATGTTATACAATGTTAAATATTTGAATTTATAAGGAATATAAAAACTAGTATGAAAAAAAATACCCCACCAGTATCAGGAACATTTTCCAAACTACCGGCGCTCAAGGCTCCAGAGATAATTGCTGCTTTCTGAACCAGCCCCCCCCCCGATCAGACTGCCTAATGAGAGCCTTACATTATTATTATGTTTCAGAAATGTAGTAGTTCGAATATATGGCAAAAGGCTATATTTTGTAAAATATATTATAATTTTCAGATAGACAGTTCATTACAGGAAGAGTCTATGGGGCAAGTAGCTACTCTGGGTGTACCAAATCCTAGCTCTGGCATTTATGAAAGTAATCCTTCCTGATGGGCCAACTCAGAGAAAACAATATAGAAAACAAATTAATTAATGTTGTATCACAACATTTTACTCCTCTGTTGCAAGAAATGTTTAAGCATCCCATCACGGACTCAATTTATTGCAATGATTTGCATGAAAGCGTATTAATTAAGAAAATTGCAAATTCATTTTTTAACACTTAAAGAGTCATACAGAAAATATACTTAGTGATTTACGTGGTAAGAGACAGAAATTACACAAAACAATAATATTTAGTCATGTATAAAAGAAAAGTTATTAAATGATTTTAATTTGGAAAGTGCTGTTGTTTCTTTTTTGCCCTTTTTTTGTAACTTTATTATCGTTCCTATTATAGCCCCCTATGATATATGTCACAGTCAAAACTTATAACCACTCAATAGACTGTAAGCTCTCGACAGTAGTACTTTTGACTGAAATTATTGAAAACTAATTTTACCCAATATAGCTGTTTAAATGTAATTTTAACTGACTTGCCTAGCGCCAAGTAGTGGAACACAAGGCACAGGGAGCCAAGGGCAACCCGACAAGGGTGGGTTAGGTTTTTAGCTCCCGTCATGCCATTCATGATAGGTTCCTTTAAACGCTGTAGACAGAAATATACGTAAAAATTGATTTTGACTGATTCTCCGTTCTTCCGTCAGCCACTTTTAACCACATTCATATTGTCAGTTAAAATGACTATTAACTACAGATTTTCCGACAAACTAATTTTAATCAACGTAACGTATTTTTTTTTTTCAGAAGTATTATTGACCGAATTTGCCCTTTAACTGACATTAATAAATAGAAATACATTGGCTAACCCAGAAATCTAGGAAAAACTATTGTCCAGTATGTATTCATAATGTTTAATTAATCTGCAAAATTAATGAAACATATATCTTTTGCGATTTCATGGTTGGTCCCTTAATAACAGTACATGTTTAAAAATATGAGTACAATAACCCTTTTTCGTTTTTACGCTACCTACACAAAAAGTTATGTTTCCACTTAGGTATGCCAAATAGATTTTATTGTGTAACTTGTTTTGTTTACTAAGAAATTACTAACACCTTGTTATTTTTAACCGGCTTCAAAAAAGGAGGTTCTCAATTCGTTGGAATCATTTTTCTGTATCTTTGTAACATGTATTTAGGTCTGAAATAAAGGTAAATTATCATTATTTTATCTCAAGCAGATCTCACAATCATTCATTAATTTCGTATTGCCGTAGGAACTACACCTTTGTTCTAGTAATTATCTATTTCCCACCAATATTCTATAGGTACATCGTACATACGAACTAGGAAATTTTACGTGTTTATAAATGTAAAAAGAATAATAAATTTAACAACCGAACCTCCAGTTACTGTTAAAAAACTAGAATTATCCAAACTTTCACGCGATAACAAACAGTTTGTTTTTTGAGTATTTTTTATACGCACAGTACATAAAGTATCTCGACACATAAAATCTATACGGGCTAGGTCTTAGAAGTGAACATTTTGTTGACACTATATGGAACACAACTACTTGAAGTTTTGTCCTGGAAGAAATACAATAAAGGTTACCCTACTTAGAAAGAAAGGGTTTGACCACAGTGAGCGAGATAGCCATACATCATTTTTGCTTCAAGTAGGTATTCAGAGTCTGGACTCCACTTTTATCTGTACCTTCATGTTATGACGACACATTAATAGTAGACTACCAAAAACTTTACTATTGCACCATAATGGTACAATAATGGTACAGTTGTGAGACCGTTGAGTTCCGTACCATTCCCCGTTTTCCAATGGCAGAGCATAATGCGACTCGGTGCCGCACAATGCTGACGCTTATAATGGTGATACCGATATATTGGTATTCGCTAAGATATTATGAATACAGCGTGTATTCAGTAATCCGTCGCATTCTAATACACTGATATTCCGTATTCGCTTTATTCTTTAACTGGCTGTCTCACATGAGTCGGGTTATCGGGAAGTATTACTCAACTAAATACTACTGGCATACATGTCTCGCGGATATATCATATTTGTCACATTCATACCAATACTATATAAGATAATCCCTCAACATTTTTACCACGGTGTTATTTACAACCCTTTAAACAACACTTGGCCATGATGAGTGTTTTAATTAGTGTCGCCTACTGCAATAGCTATTGCTAAAGTACAAAGATACATTAAGGGCCTACATCAATATCATCGCCGACACGTACATAATAACACAGCCAGTAGGCACAGAAAATGAAGAATTAGGGATACTTTTCCTATTTACTCAAAATCTACTAAATATATTTTAATTCTGATCCACGTGTTTCTATACATAATAGTTACCTATGTTTTTAAAGTTATTTCACTAGTTAATACGCGATAATAGACCGACTAATGAAAAAAATAAAAAAATTGAGTGGTTGTTTCACCAAGATTTTCTATCGAGAAAACTTTTAACAATCGCGTTTCTGAGTTTATGCGATCCTAGATCATATATTGAAACAACATATACTTAAAAATTAGAGCTCTAGCCATTCAATCTAAAGAAACAATGAAAACTTCGTACATAGAAAAATGCACGAAGCTATTTTGGTATCCTCTTAATGACAAAATGTTGCCTAGAAACGCAAGTCCTAATGAGTGGTGGCATAAATATCATTTTTTATATCCCAACCTCAGTAAAGTGTTTCAGTTGCACTGTTGTGTACTGGCCACCTCAGTACCGTGTGAAAGGATATTCTCTAATTCTGGTAAGCTAATTTCCGACCGACGTAAAAGTATTATAATACTTTCACGAATATGTGAATATATCCTAATATCTTAATATACTTCGATCAAACGGTTAAACATAGTATGGTATTCGTGAAGAAAGTTGATAATATGAATATGTCTCTAGTAATTTTACTTCTTAATTAGTATGTTACATTTAGTTTAGTGACAAGTAATTTTTAGACATCTGACGAAAGACGGGTACGTCGGTTGGAAATTAGCTCACCAGATTTAGAGAATATCCTTTCACACGGTACTGAGGTGGCCAGTACACAACAGTGCAACTGAAACACTTTACTGAGGTTGGGATATGTTAGGGTTTAAGTAAACCATTTTAATCAAGTCTCCTACGACATATACATACTATATTGTATATAATATAATGTGAATACAATGTTTATTTTAGAATTTTTTTTTCAAAACTGAACTTAGCGCACTCTGCTGGCGCATTTTAAAACTAATTCACGTTCCAATTAAGCGTCAGCATTGTGCGGCATTGTGCGGCACTGAGTCGCATTATGCTCTGCCATTGGAAAACGGGGTTAGTTTTTAAACTAAGTAGATTAATTTACTTTAAAACTAGTCTGTGGTTTCGGCTGTCATTTGACAGACATTCACTTTGCCTAGTCTGTGGTTGTCAAACAAAAACGAAGCTGCTGTAGGTGGTCGGTCTTTCGTTCTCGCTAAAAAACAAATTTAAATCGCTATAAAAAATTATAAAGTCATGAAATAATTATTCAGCGACAATTTGTCTGGTGTGTGTCTATTTATCGTATTAAAATTTCTATAGTCGTGCCTGTAATATAAGAAGCAAAGCGTGGGTTTGCGGTGACTGTGTCATTGATATTGATTTCTTTTATTTTGTGTGAAAACGATTTAAAAATGATGTAAAGAAATTTTAAAAGTGATAGTGATAGAACATTTAGTTCCAGGTGTAAACAATGTTTGGGGTCGGACAGTGTGTGTGATAATGCAAAGACAAAATGAAAACGAAAAGTTTTTTGCTGTTCTCTACTTGTGTGTTTGCAATCAGTATATTTCTGATAGTATTCCACTCTCAGCCGCCTCAGACTATTCAGAACATTGTCACACAAACACACCAGCACATTAAAGACATCCAGGTAAATTATTAGATAATAATAACATCCATGTCATAATCTTATCCTTATTCGTTATAACAAATTTAACAAAATAGGCTACTGATTTGTTTAAAAACTAAACAAATCATGGCATTGCATATCCGTTTATAGTTTGTAGCATATTTTATTAGTTATTTTTTAATTATCAGCATTGCAACTAAGCTGTCCTCAGGTTCCCTGTGTTTATGTTTGTGGTGTTTAGAAAGATAAAACTTGTCTCAATAAATGATAATAATAACACTAACTACAGATTATCTGTTCTATTTAGTAATAGTGTAGAATAGAATAACTTTATTGTACATCAACATAGCTAGGTTTGGAGACTTTGTAGGTTAAAACTTACCTTGTAATGCTGAAAATTTTACAAAAAATTTAAAATAAATTTCTATGTGTATTTTGGCTCAACTAGAAATTGCACATGAAAAGAAACACTATTAAAATAAAACCTGGCTACGCCCAGGGCCTAAACACATTCTATAAATCATGGTTTGGCTCCAGACTAGCGAGGCCTCTAACGTCAAAGTTGTTTAGTAATAATGGTGGCAATATTTATGTGGAGATGGATTGGATGGTCCTACATGGATGATAGAAAGGCACATGATGTTGTTGTTTATAAATAAAGTAGCGCGTGATGTACGACACAGGCGTTGTACCAGGAGCAGGTACGCGACGTGGAGGAGAGCCAGCTCGCCGCGGAGGCGCCCTACGCGCAGCTGCTGGGGCTCACCGGACACGCTCAACTCTGGCACAACACGACGCTGCCCGTGCTCGTCACGCACGCACGAGCTGACTCGCACGCGCTCGCCGTCAGCTTCGTGCGAGCCGCCGCGCGCCTGCCATACACTGTGCTGCTGTACAACTTAGGATTAAAGCCTTACTCCTTGGCTATCGTAAGTAACATTTTATCCATTTAAAGACTCCTCTAGTAGTCACACACAAGAGCCAAAGAAAACCCGATATTATATGAAACGATTATTTAAACCTCCTTAACTTTCATTGAAAATGTGAATTAATTATAAGTATACATTTTAACAGCTTATTTTTCAATACACATTGTGAGTTTAGTAGTACAAGATGGTGATTCGTTAGTTCTTGAAGAGTTGTCTTTTGTCATTTGCTAAGCTCTGGTATGGTAATAAATATCTGCTACGAAAACCTTAAACTTCCAAACGATTAACACTCCTATCTCTACCAAGAAAACCTATGCTCAATAAAGAAATCAAAATTGTAACAAGGACGGCTTCTGTCTTAACTCCTCTATTTGTATATTGTTCAGGTGTCAAACTACTGTAACTCCTCAAAGTGCGCGATCATAGATTTTGACCTGGGAGTGTTCCCGTCTCACGTCGCCGACGAGAGCATACACGCCTTCAGGCCACTCATCATACAGGTAAGCATCTTTAGATTTATCTTCAAGTCTCTAACCGTTTGCCAAATTTGTTTGATGTTTGTTGGTTTTTTGAAAATTATTGTGAAAAACTTTTGTGCAATAGATTTTGTACTACTGTAAAACTACGCGTAATTGGATCTGATATTAACAAAACCACGCATAGAAAGATCTTTAAGAATATATTTGTAATAACGCGTTGTATATCCATGGTTGAAGCAGTAGGCAGAAAAGAACTAGTGATTATTTGCTTTCGAATTTGTAATCTTCGCGTTACAAGACAAGTGACCTATCAGTGCGTTACGAAGGCAGTTGATGAGTACTACATATATTATTATACATATAGGATGCAGTAGATTAGTTGCAATTACTTGTAGAGTTTAACTATATTACTAACAATTTGACTTTGTAATCACAACGTTGGCACCGGGTGACCCACTTAGGGCTCTTAAATTGAATTATTTTTGGCTCTGACTAGCTGTGACCCTTTGATCTTTGACTCAACAAAGTATTGACTGGTATTTGACCTTAATGTTTATGTGAATACGTTCCTTCAGGTTGTGTGTCTCGATTTATAAATGGTGTAACCGTTTAAATAAATCGTTGTGATATACCCTGTATGCTCAAAGTGTGGTTTTATAATCAGTGATACGAAATTATGTAAAATGAAAATTCTTTGCTAAAAGTTCTCGTTTCGTGTATAAGAGAAGACGGTAGACGACACGTTATTTAACAATCATACTATGTTTCTTTGGACATTTTTGTAATGATAACTCTTATAACAGTGCCCCGCATTTAGTTTTAGTGACAGAACCATGAACATTTTTGACCTTTTTTACCTGTTTTACCTGACAATTTACCTGTGTACCCAAAAAACAATATTTCAAGTCGTTTTGGAGAAGCATGACCACAGACACAATGACATGATTATATTAAAAGAAATATAATTTACCATTATGAGATTATGGGAAGGACCTTGGCCATCTATTCTATCTATTCTAATATTATAAAGCTGAAGAGTTTGTTTGTTTGTTTGAACGCGCTAATCTCAGGAACCACTGGTCCGATTTGAAAAATTATTTTAGTGTTGTGTTGTACATTTATCGAGGAAGGTTATAGGCTATAATATAATATCACGCTGCGACCAGTAGAATCGAAGCAGTAGTGAAAAATGTTGCAAAAACCGGGAAATTTGTCTAAATTACACGTGTACGGAGTCGCGAGCAACAGCTAGTTAGTTAGCTTAGATTTTTTTATTAATGTCTCAAAAAACTAACAAATGTTTATCTTCTATGTTGTTAGGTACTGTAGTTCACGACGCGCTTATTACTTAGCAAAAATAGTTTTCCTGTGACCTTGTTGTTTTTTCGATTATACTCCACAAGGTATCCAGCACGAACAATGGTTTCAATTATTTATGCATGTCCAAAAATATTTCATAGGTCATCATGTACATGGTGCTAGTATCGCTCCATCACGTCGTGATTATATTATTTAGTTCTAGATAAAGATGTAAGGGATAATGAGGTACGACTATGTCTAGTAGTGGACCACACAGGTACCCATATGCCTTGTCAATAGGCTGGTTAGCTGTGCATGTGTGTGTACCTTACATGCAATTATGCTACTGACCACGCAGCCCAAACAATTATTTACCAAGTGAAGGTTTTCCTTTAATGTTATTTACACGATTCACGTACAGTTCTTAAGATATATAGTACAGTACTAGCTGTTGCCCATGACTTCGTACGCGTGACATTCAAAAACAAAACCCTAAAGAATTATACAAAAACCCATTATCTATGACTACAGTTTTATAGATATAAACTCACATAGTGGCATGCATACATACGTAAATAACGCCTTTATTTTATAATAAGTAAAGATATACCTACATACATTTATATTGAAGAATTCTATATGCTATAGTAACGAAGATTGTTTACTTAATAAGGCAGGTCAATATGTTTTATAGCCGTCATATATATAAACAATGTATAATAATTCACATAGTTCGCACCCGTTACTATATTAACTATCATTTGTAAGATGCCTTATTTGTTACAATAATATGTGATTGTTGAATTATAATTAGCGCATATTGCTAGTATAGGCAGGCGACACGCGATACCACACTACATCTAGTATTACATCTAGGGTTGATAACCTTAATATACCGAAAACACAGCTGTAAGAGAAATCAATAGTTATTTGATATGTATGTTGTGAAACTTCTTAGGCTAGTATGAGTAATATTATCGGTATGATTAACTGCTTTCCTAGAAATTACTAGCACTTTGTTTACTTATGTGAAACTTTTACATATTCATTCTCTCCGTTTTTTACCCCAAGGGCTTATGTTACGGCGTGGACACGTGACGGCGTAATGCTCTCTACTTTTGGCATTGCATGTCTTTGGGGTCCTGGTGCCTATAGAAATATGTCGAAATGCCCCAGACAAAGCAAATTTCTATTTGGCATACATGCTTAATGCATACTTCTAAGACCCTAAATCACAAATAACATCGACAATACACTTTTTGTTTATTCGCCGCCAGCCCTTCTAGCCCCTGTCTTGAATTGGATGACACTCGAAGTATGAAGAGTTTACGAACAAAATGTTTAAAATATTTCTGGGCATAGCCAACCCTTATACAGTGCGCAGTGATGTAGTCACACGTCACAGTTGCGGTCGAGCTGACCTGCTTTAGGGAAGATAGTTCTCAAGCCAAGTTAGCACATTTAAACTACCAGTAAATTTAATTTACGAGTCGACCTCAAGTGGTCTTTATTTCTGCTAAAATCTTCTATTCTTCTTCAAAGCGAAATTTTAAATAAAATATTTACTAGGCGAAATTGTGTTTGTAAATATGTATGTACACAAATATGATTTAAATAACAAGTGCATTTAATCGCAGTACATACTATCAGCGAATGTCACCAAACATTAGATTTCGAACAGGACGACATCTACATAATATGTGTCCTCTTGATTTGTTATATAAAAAAAGCTTGTCTTCGGATATCCGGCTCAATGCTTTAGATTACTTATCTATCTATAATATTTATTTTTAAATATTTTGATTGACAGGTTATACATAGAAATCTGGGTTTTGTAGGTATATCAGGCTAAATCGCGATCAGGTCTCCTTCTCAGGCCACAAAAGACACTCAATGAAAGGCCTACCTAGTTCCTACTTTTTAATATAGATAATGAAATATGATAATCGTTGGGTCACATACGTCGCAGATGTCTTCTAAATAACTGCATTACACCATGTCCCCACGCTTGTTTGGGTGCAAGTGGTTGTAATACAAGATTTTCGGACCGTGGACGGTACTAAATATTTACGTATTCTTATTCAACTAATTCGCGGGAGGAAATGAAGAAGTGATCACAAAATAAGTTGGCTTGAACAATATATTTAGTTAATCTAAACTAAATATATTGTTCAAGGTGTCAGAGTGTTGATGATATCATTTAAAACAGAAGTATTCCAATATTGGTTGTATACAGATAGTCAACCAGATAAGATATGCAGTACAAACAGTTGCGTATGCACACACGACAACCTTCCTTTTGCGCGTAAATGCCTTATGTACATATGTCGTATATCTACTAAATATAACATAATACCCACTCCTTGTACGTGTGGTCTGACGACTGAATGAAATCTGGAGTTCAGTTCCTGGCTCAGATAAAAGTTATTTCACATTTCCCATAGCAAAATTCACAAAATCCAGTAAAATGTCTGATATTAAAGTATGGTTTACCAATTTTCTCTGTATAATTTACTTGATAACACCCGCATCGTATTGTCTCGTTAAAAAGGAGGAGGTTCTCAATTTGTCTGTATGTTTTTTTTTTTTTTTTTGTTTGCTATCTCATAACTTTTAACTGGGCAAAGCGATTTTAATGATTCTTTTTTATTTGAAAGTAGTAGTCCCGATGAGAATTCGAGGAAAATCCTCAAATTTCAAAGTCACATGAAGTAGACTATTTTTTTTGATAAAAATACTCAATTATATACATAGACCCATATGATGTTAAACTTTATATTTATAACAATAAAGAATTATTTATTTATACGAACTCTGTTCACATCTGGATTGCATTCCGATATGCAACAAGGCGTACTCTATTCAGATTTAATTTAAGTAGATCGTGTATGGCACAGAAAGTCCACGGACAATAGAAATACTGGACGCTTCAGTATCATCATCCTCCTGCCCTTATCCCATTATTTGGGGTCGGTGCAACATGTCTTTTTCTACCATAGTATTCTATCAGCCGTCATGTCTGTGTCAACTCCTCTTTCTTTCATGTCCTCTTTCACACAGTCCATCTATCTTTTCTTAGGTCTTCCTCTAGACTTTTTCCTTCCACATTTATACTCAGAACTCTCCTAACGATATTACTTTCCTCTCGTCATGACATGCCCATACCAGGACAGCTTCACATTCTTTAATTTTTCAGTGACTGGCATCACTTTCAGACTTCCTCTAATATATTCATTCCTTATTTTACTGGACGCTTCAGTATGTGACAATTTAAAGAATTTAATATAAAGCCCTTACATGAGAAATTGGTTCAAAATCTTAGTGTACTCCCATCGTGGTAGCTAGAGTTAGTGACTTTTGTTTTACAATAAAAAGTACAGGCAGAGTGCGTGGCTGATAAAAAATAATAGGTAAATACTGTTAGTGAATTTGTAATTTAAATGAGGTGCAGGCAGAAAAATAAATTAACTACGTTGACTTAAAATAATGTTGTAGTTTTTTTTATTGTAAATAAATTTAATTACTTACGTAACCTACTCTACTTTGATAGTCTGTAGTTACATCTTATGAGGATACCAAAATTGCTTCGTGCATTTTTCTATGTACGAAGTTTTCATTGTTTCTTTAGATGGAATGGCTAGAGCTCTAATTTTTAAGTATATGTTTTTTCAATATATGATCTAGGATCACATGAACTCAGAAACGCTATTGAAAAAAGTTTTCTCGATAGAAAATCTTGGCGAAACAACCTCTCAAATTTTTTATTTTTTTCATTTGTCGGTCTATTATCGCGTATTAACTAATGAAATAATTTTAATAACATAAGTAACTATTATATATAGAAACACGTAAATTAGAATTAAAATATATTTAGTAGATTTTGAGTAAATAGGAAAAGTATCCCTAATTCTTCATTTTCTGTGCCTACTGGCTGTGTTAATATGTACGTGTCGGCGATGATATACGATAATATTGATGTAGGCCCTTAATTATTTAATGTCATGTTTTTGTTTTATACATGAAAATTAAAACATTTTTACCTATTCTCGATTTACACTTTACGTGGATCAAACAAAATTATAACAGATTTTTTTTATTTGTACTGTTCACAACTCAAAAGTAATGCAGCCGAATCACTTAATTGTTTTACTAATTAGAAATATAATGGTACCGATTCTACATGCACAACTAAACTTAAAAAATGAAAATTGATAGTGTCAATAACACAACTCGGCAATGTTAACAGAACTTTTTTATTAGAAAATCTGTATATTATAGACTAACGATTTTAATTAATAAAAATGTGCTCTATGAAATAGCCAATAAATTAAAATACGCCATAGTTATATTCATTTTTTAGTTAAGTTTAGTTTAGTTACTATTTTTGTTTACTGAGATAGGATTAAATTTACGTTAATTTCAATTCTCTACCTTCACGCATTACTGTACATAAAATGATTGACAGACAGACAATAAAATAATAACGTACCGTTAATTTTTGTATAAAACCCTTGAAACTATAACAATGATTTAATATTTGTATAGTAAAGCGAAGTAAGTCATCTGTTAAATTAGTAAATTATCATGCTGTAAACCTACAACATGGTGATATTTACCAAAATACATAATATTGAATACACATTAGAAACGTTTCACACTAACTAGTTTTATTATCAATGCCCTAGAAAATATACAAAAATAAATAAAACTAACATTATTCCGTGTGTGTTACACAAATACTAATTGTACAATTTGTAAATAAATTTTACATTTAATAATTACGGTAGCCCGCGACTACGTACGCGTGGAATTTAGAAAATTCTCCCCATTTATGTAACATTTTTCACTGATGCTTCGCTCCTATTGGTCGCGGTGTGATGTTGTATAGCCAGCTTTCGTCGATAAATGGACTATCCAACACAAAAAAATATTCAATATGAACCATTAGTTCCTGAGATTAGTACGTTCAAAGAAACAAACCAAATCTTCAGCTTTATAATATTGGTTTAAAACTTTGAAAAATATTTTAAATCGGTAGAAATGCCGAAAATCTGTACGTACGAGAGTTTCGGAACGCGATGAGGAAAACTGTTGGCATTTATTTGCGACGAAATATAAATTGACAAATGAGTTTGCTCATGCGTTATAAACTAAATGTGTCCTTGCTACCTTGTTACATCTAAATTATACGAGAAATGTTATGATTATTATCACTCGCGGTTGTTTTGTAATTTGTATGTACTTATAATATATGTACTACTTATAATAACTAGTCTTTCGTGTGTAGGCAGCCCGTGCCCACCAATGAAATGTTCATGGACTGATAAGAATGTTTCCACCCATACTGAAAAGCCGATATTGCAAATATTTCAGTTTATATGTGTGTATTATAAATATTTTATGGTCTTTTTTGCTAAAAGGTTTTAAAATATTATATGTTAGTGCCTACTTTACGACATTTTATATGAAACTAGCTGACCCGGCAAACGTTGTTTTGCCATACTAAGAAAAAAGGTTTGAAAAATAGATGTTGGCCGATTCTCAGACCTAGAGGATATGTACACAAAATTTCAGGAAAATCGGTCGAGCCGTTTCGGAGGAGTACGGTAACTAACACTGTGACACGGGAATTTTATATCTTTATCTTTACTTCTTAAAGAACAAAGTCGTAATTTTTGTATGTATGTCCCTATGTGAGCTTATATCTTCAAAAATACGCAACGGATCTTGATGCGGTTTTTTTTAATAGATAGAATGGTTCAACAGGATGGCTTTTTTTGCATAATTTGTTGGGGTTTGCTGTATATTGAATGAGATATGATTAAATTTGCCTAGAAACTCGGACGCGCGCGAGCTATAAATGAAAACGCTGCCTTATCTATGTGAGGTACAACAAACTAATGTATAGAGGAATTGTTTGTTACTATAGTTCTTCAAAAAAGTCCGCGAGGGCATATGTCTATCTTCTAAGAGAAACCCGCTGTACCCATAATAATGTCTAAAAAATTCTAAAATTCAATAGGGTGTTTTCAAAAGCTATTTATGTGTATATGGTAATATTTTTCATCAAATTAAAGTTAGTTATATTAATTGCGTAAGCTTAGTCAGCTTACGCAATTAATATAGATTATAACTGCTCTTTACAGCATGAAATTTAAATGAATATCTTAGGAGATATGACGAAAAAAGAATTACGCGCGGCAAAATAAAATACTTGAAACTGTTGGCCGTGCAACGTGAACGTTTCCTCGGTCTTCTATCCGTACTCCAATGTTTATGGTTATTGTGCTTTCACATAAAGACTACTGGATGGATTTTCATGAAACTTTCCAATGGACAATGGAATAGAAAATGAACTTATTAATATCCTTTTTACCGCGGGTAACACCGCAGGGCACAGCTAGTATTAGATATATGTAACATTTTACAATGTAAATAACTAATAGAGTTGAACTGAATCAAAAATGTTGCCGAGTGATATTTGACAGAATTTATGATTTCGGCCTTTACTCAAGGCTCTATATACCTCGTAATTTACCTGCAAAACAATAAACAGTATTACTATTATGCAATAATAACAGCAGTCGAGTTCTGTTACGTGGTTGGAAGTGATGTTTGCTACCATCCTGCTACCTCACAATATTGCATTTACTATGTACAAAATATTATATTTGATATTATAAGTTAAAAACCCAAACCAATCTTGTCTTTAATTTTAAAAGTTATTATAAATGTAATGATAATATAGTTTATAAACATATTTCATATAATCGTAATAGTCAGACAGATGTATAGACGCACAGTAAACAGTTTATAAATAAGTGTGAGTTATGCTGATCTAAAGATCACATGTGATTTTACTAAAATTTTATTACGATCAATGCACGTGGTAGAGAGAGATCAGTGATGAATACATAATTATACTAAATTGGAATGGAATTCGAACCCACGACATAATAAATGCAGATTCTCTATCAACTATGACCCGGCCCATATTAGCTGCATTTGTGTATACATTAAATATACTATCAGATAAAGTATTTGTTGACGCATACTTGGTTGGTTTTATAGTGAGCTTAACTCCTCTCTCCCTTCTTTTACATGAAAACTATCTAAATATATGGATACAGTATTCCTGTTGCTTTATGTATGTTTATCACACCGGGAGCTCTCCCCCAATACTACGCCCTTGATGCATACCGATCATACTTACCTACCGGTTCATAAAGATGCCATTTGATTATAAACAAATGCAGGTTAATGATTGCATTGCATTACCGCTCTCCAACCAAGCATCAACAAGCCACACTAAAAGATCGTATCGTCAATTGGTTGGGTTTTTCTTAAAGTATGACGCAAATTCACACATTATACAGCAGACAAAAGATATGTTTTGTATATAAGATACTTGAACTTGATGTTACAAACTGAAAAGTTATAAGTTTGTACTTTGGCAGATCGAGCGATGTCCAGATTTATAAATTTTTATCGAAAAGTCACGTCTGGATTATTCTAAGAGAATAAGAAAAAAGTTGCTTATTGACTACTATATTCTGATTATCTTTTATAATATAGCTACATAAAGGTTGATTCTAGTTCCTATTAAATTCGTGCAAGTTATATACAAACAAAATTCTTTCTCATAGTAGGAATTTAGAGCATTCCTCTCGACCGTGAGGATGCGTGTTAAGTACATTTAACAAGCTTACAACCATATCTAATAATATAATAACTTGCTAATTTAAAACAATAACAACCTTCATACTAACTAGATTAGTCAGTGTAGTCCGGGTTAAAAATATACATTTATTTACAAACACTACATACGCTTATATTATTTTCAGATTAATAAATATACCAATGTGTGCTTACTGTAAGGGCTTTGAGAATGTGTGTACGAAAGTTTACGTAGAAGGTACGATTTCAAAAAATTTATATAATCTGTCTTGGTTTAAAAAAATACAGTTTCGGGAATCGGGTTTAAATAGAGAAGTCTTATCATTAATAGAGAAGTTTCCAAAATGGTTTATATGTAATTAGAGAATAGTGGTCTTTATGGTGCGCAATCTAGATCAATATAGATTTGGACAGATAAAACACATGTTATAAGTAAGCTCTGTTTCTGTGACGACGCTTCCGCGCTACAAATGTAGAGACGTGTAGTAGGTACGTTAGTATTGCGAGCTCGCAGTTCTCACCACCCACGTGTTTATTTAGGAAAGTGGAGTGAAATGCGGACGTTTCCTAATTAAAGACGACCTCGAGTTTCGTCAATATTCGCGCACGCATGTCGACGAGAAACCTAATCGCTGACGCAGTGGCGGGTACATGTAATATTGATGGCCCTAGGAGTCGATCACATTGTTTAAAAATTCAACTTGCTAGCTCGAATCTTGCGTGCACCACAACAGTGGATAAATAAGGGTCAACAATAGATTATTACCAAAATTCTCTCCTATGTATAGAAGTTACTATAATACCGTTTAATACAATCTAAATTCAAAGAATTCGACTAACACTTCAATGTTTCTGTAATGATTGCTTTTTTGTGCCATTTGCAACAAATCCCACAAAACTTCCTTCCACTACACCTTGAATTAAGCAAGGCGTTTCATTGTGGTTTACCTTGCAGGTGTAATCTACATGCAAAGCATAATGCGGAAGTATAGCGCAACATTTAGCACTTTGAACTGTTTGGAGTTAGGTTAACGTAGTGCTGTGTGTCCCAGTGGCCGCGTCCTTGGCACCAGGGGTGATGGGTCGCCTAAGAGTGTGGGCTGCGTGTCTGCCGCGCTGTCTGGGTCATCAGCATGGCGCCTACTCTACATTACCATACAATATTGATCACGTAATGTGATGGTTGGAAATTGTTCTCATTAACTTTGATTTCACTTGTTTACACAAACAATACTTATCTATTTGACGATTTATCATTGTTTTCTGTTAACAAATCAATACCAATATAATAATATACTTTTTCTAATGAAAGAAAAATATCTAGTAGAGATGTTATGTTAATCTTTTATTTTCTTCTTGTTCTATTTCTTGTATATTATTATGATCCATCTCTCCCATTGTCCCATGATTTTATTCACAGAAATCCACAGTAAGAGACTTGATTTCATAAATAATTGGCAGAACTTGTGATGATTCAAAAGTGCACTTCAGTCCTTGATATATTTCAAAGAAAAATTTCATAAATATTTGTAAATGAAACAAATACTAATTTGTTGCCCACTTTGCACGACTGTTTTTAAACGCATAATATTATGCAGTCAATGGCATTATGATCGATACTTTTTTTTCCGCCTAAACAAACATCAATAATGCAGGCTTTCATAGGCTCTCATAGATTTCTACAATAGTAAACCACTTAATTCGGCTCGTTCGTTGGTATGCGATTAAATCAGAAATCTATGTTCGACGTGTCTTTTACTAAATAATTAATTTGATTGTGTAGAAAATATTAAATTAAACCAGTAAACATACGTTTTATACTACACTCCACATTACCAAATGTATGTACGATGTATCCTGGAACGCGTAATAAAGCTTATGTACTAAATATATGAAAAGAGAGCGGCAGACAGTCATTGATGTGTTATAATAATATAATGTAAGTGGTGTCTGCGACGCCAACGCGAGACTCCGCATATTTTATGTCCCTTACGTCACCAGACGCATATCACTTTATAGTGTTCTAGGAATTTATATAGCGCGCTCTAAATACATAACTAGTCACAAGTAACAGCAATATCGTATATAGTGTAAACTACTATGGTCTTATTCATAATGACTTATCGGAGGTTTAAAAGTTCGCTAAAATCGGTTCTCGAAAATTGTCAAAACTTGTTATTCATAATAGTCTTTTTACGCTAAAACGTTTATTATCTTTCCGATAAAATCTCCGTATAAACCTCCGATAAGTCATTATGAATAAGACCATAACTATTTAACATTCTGTCCTTTACAATAGTGTAGAGCTTGTGCTACGGAATACGGAAAATGAATTGTATTGTAAATAAATACATTGAACACACCGTGAACACTCGAACTCAAAATATTTTGTTCCTAAAACAAAAATGTGTATATGTCAAGATTGTTTTGTAAGTAGAGAAAGAAAGTAGAGTGCAGTGTTGTTAGCACTCCGGGCACTCAACGTTTAGGGCGCAGGGCGGCGAGATAACACACGGCCGCATGTAGCCTCTCGAAGCTCAAGATATTATCATTGCTGATTCAACTTGCTTCTTGTTTTTCTTATTTCGCAATCTGCTTAGGTAAGTGTAATGTAGATAGTGCTAATTCAGGCGTCATGATTGTATAGCGTCTGTACCTTTTTACACGCTTTATATTAGCTTCACTTGTATGTTTGTTTGTATGTTTGTAACCGACTCCCTTGGACGCTATTTTGACCCACTTTAAACGGTCAGATTCTATTCAAATTTTGCACACCTGTCAAAGACCGATGACAATGCAATAATTCGATTAAATAAAGCGTGTTTTTTAGTTTTTTTAAACTATTATTTATATATATGTATGTATATGCTTATTTTAGTAATTTCTTCGGTTTTTGAAAATTTCCTGATCAATTAGGGAAAGCCTGTGTTATTCTTATTTAAAAAAGAGCACAGCTACTGGTAAAATATATAAATTGTTATTACATTCATGCAAGTTGAACACGCTCATTGATAGTTCCGTTCCTAGAGTTCCTCTTAAGCTTAAATCATTTCAACCAACATTCAGAGAGATCAAAATGTGGAGAGCACTCTTCATTTCAGCTACAGGTTTAAGAATTTAATATAATATGGTGGCAGTGTAGGTTATTTAAATAGATGAAAAGACGAGCGTTAATTTGGGCGTGACGGGCCATTTGTGTTCTCATTTGAATAGTAAATGCATCATCATCGCGCTATTTAATCTTCCGCATCCTATCACAATGGGCTTTGGATATTTATTGAATACAAAATTTGCGCTTATAACTTTACAAAATTTGCCACCACAGAGGGCCTGTGGGAATATCATTAGTGGCCTTCGTCCGTGCTTTACAGCGTTGTGCTATTAAACTTTGATCGTGTGCCCCTGAAGTTAATTTGATTGTATAAATAATTTTGGCGTTAGTGATCAATAAAGTTTGTTGACCTACAGGCTTATATGGTACATTTTGCCCCGGTCGGTATCGAATCATTTAAATACTTAATATTATTATTATTATTTTATTATAATTTTGCCATGTTGCATGTAAAAATTGAAATGATTCCAAGAAAAAAATCATGATATTTTACTCGTGATGGGATGGTCCCATCACCAGTAAAATATTTCGTTTGTTTAACTTACAAATATATATTTCAGCATGCACTGAGTCGAGTGGGTGGAGTGATATTCTGCGAGCCGTCCCAGCGCTGGGTGGGCTCCGTGGGCGAGCTGGAGGCGCTGTGGCGACGCGCCGCCAGCGGCCCGGGGGGAGTCGTGGCGTGGGCGAGACGCGCCGCCGTCACCTCGCTCACACACCCGCGCATGTTCCACTACTTCCACGCGAACATTGAGGACTTCCTGTTCGTGCAGATGGTGGACGTCACCAGGCTCATCGTGGCCAACAAGCCGGCCGTACTGGACATCATGAAGTCGTGGATACAGTGCGCGCTCACACTCGACTGTATCATGCCTATCGGTAATTACATGTCTTTGAAACCTTATTCCTCTTTTTGTAGATGTTTTAGTCGTGTTACTTAAATAGTATAACTGAGTGTGGTGTAAAAGAGAGAGAATTTTAAGACTTATCTTTTGCGGGTAGTTTTGTAATTAGAACAGTAATTTTATTATACATAGCATAATATTGTCGCAGGTGCGCAGTCTGTAGGTTGTAGGTTCGACAAGAAGCCCCAGTACCGGTACTCCGGGTGTCACGGGCAGGACGAGTCGGCGCTGAGCATCGTGCTGGGGCTGCGCTCCGGGTTCGAGGAGAGCTCGTACGCGGTGCGCTCCAGGCGCGTGGCGTGGCGCCGCGAGCACGAGGCGGCCGCGCGACGAGCTCTCGCCGACCTGCTCTCCAACAATACTGACGGGGACGGGGACCAGTGTCGCACTCCACGTGATACACTCACCACGCACACGCACACACACACACAACACAACAACGTGTGAACACGCGCACGCACACATACGAGCTCCTATATTTACAAAAACATGTCGTGTTTGTTAGAAGATAATAGAAGTAAGTTACATTAACAAAACAATTCTAGTTCTTACATCATTTCATCTATATTAGCAGAAACGATTTTTTTTTTTAAATATAGGGATCAGTTGCCAACCGACAATTTTAAAAAGTGAAACTCGAGACATTCGCTCAGTTATGAACTAGTTATGATTGGGCGGAACCCCCTGTGATTATATTGTATATAAGTATTAATTAATAGGTACCATTAGTCATTCTAGTGTTTCATAATTATATTATTTATATTTCATAGAAGAATACATTCGTTTCTTTTAACATTTTACAAATACATAATGTTATGTTGCCATATGAAAATATTTCACTAGTGAGACTTGTTATGGTTTCTATATCAATATATTTCTAACAAGCAAAAATTCGAACTTTATTCATGAAAGTTTTTCTGCAATCAGAAAACTACTTACAGTCTCAGCGCAATATCTGCGCAGACGCATCGACTTAGCAATCTCCTTCACGTTACTGAGTTAGATATGAATATTTTAGATATAATCGATAACAAATATTAGTCTTAAGTGAATGAATCGGATGTGTTATTGAGACCAAACTGTCGTATGAATCATTCCATTTGTTAAAAATGCGTTTAAATTTAATGGTAAATGGTAAGTGTGAAGTTAGTTATAATTGAATTAGTAATTGAGGTGGAATGTTTTAAGATATTAAATGCGCTTTATTAAGACATGCACTGTTGCTTCAGCTCCGATGTTTATTAGTTATTTTAAAAGCTTTCGCCTCCTGTATACGTCCCAGTGTTGACCAAACATTTTGGTATATAATTTAACTATCTCTTGATATCTTTATACTTTTAGCATTTTATTCAATTATTATATATTTATTATATTGACTATTCAGTCCGGAATTATATAAAAGGCTGTTAATAATATATACACAACACGTTTTATCCAATTATCTTAAAATTCTATTTAACACAGAATCTCACTTTTTTATCCCAAACTATTTGACTTAAAAGTTACTCAGAGAGAAACTGAAAGTCAAACGCTGTAATTACTTTGCCATATACAATTAAATAAGTACAATTTTATAATAAATATAGGATCTGTATTGAAGACATCACATTTATTTGGTAGCTATTCATAAAAGAAATGGGAATTTTTAGTACGGAACTGAATTATGTTTCTTTAAATTTTTTGACCCTATACGTTGATCTTCGTTCAAAATCTCGGTTTCTTTTCTTCATATATACTTACGGTCTTATTCATAATGACTTATCGGAGGTTTAAACGGAGATTTTATCGGAGAGATAAAAAACGTTTTATCGTAAAAAGACTTTTATGAATAACAAGTTGTGACAATTTTCGCGAACCGATTTTAGTGAACTTGTAAACCTCCGATAAGTCATTATGAATAAGACCATTAATATTTAGTAAGAAAGTTATGTAATTGTGTGTAGACATTTTTATACGGGATGATTTACGGACATAAATATTTTAATATGTGCTGTACTAATATCATAGGATACGCCTCCTGACTATAACATTAAATTATAGGTTTCTTATAAATGTTGTGTATAGCTCGTTTGGGTTTCATTAAGCATGTTATATAATATTTTTTTTTTTTACTTTAATTCTCACCAAGATATATTTACGACTTCAAAATAAATTGTAATATAAATGTCTACATACATTATGTTTCATGTACTGAGTCGCTCGTTAGCTCGTTCGTGTGACGACCACGTGTGTGTGCGTCTGTGCGTGTTTGTGTTTACATTTAATTTAGTTATTAGTGTTGCGATACTCATTAGTTGTTAATTTATATTGAGCAATATTATATTTTATAGATTAATAACACCGGGAATTATATAGCAACTTTGATTTAAAATTTGAAAAAAAAAACTGAATTTACCGAATAACCTCTTTGTTATCTCATGCTGGGTTAAACTGAAAACATTTTATGAAACACACCAATTTAGAGCAGCGCTAGTGTGCAACACCGCGTACGTATACGTGCATTCTCCGTCTACGTGTACGTTATGCTAACGTGTGTGCACGTAATCGTGTGCGTGCTGATGTCATTGTACTTGTGTATGTTTATGTAACGTGTCGGACTGATTGCCTACATAATATGTCTGCGTGCATGTTTCACAGACTATATGACACATTAGTAAAAGTTACAGTTATTTTTGCAATGTCACTCGTTTTAAGACTTCTGGGGTGGTATGAGTGTTTTTAAGAATAAAACCCAGTTCTAAAAATTATCGTTAAGCTTATTTTACCGATATTAAACATTTTACTATTTATTCTGTCGACGTTACTGATTTTGTAATATTGAATCTCCTACGGTGCGTAATGTTTAGATGAATAATATAATTTATTTAATAATAATTAATAGTTCGGTTGTGAAAATATATCACTTGTGATATTATTATCGTTCATTTATTTGTCATATTTAGAAAACTATTTTCAAACTATTTTTAAACAACATTAAAAGTGTTAAATAAATTGTCGTAAATTCTAAAGACAAGATTTTGTTCTAAATAAGTCAAATAAAGAGGAAATGTTAAAGAGTTAAGTATTTAATTTTATGTATTTATAAAATCCTCACAGATATGTTCTTTCAAAGAAATATTAAATAAACTGTCTCCAACACAAACATTATTAAATATACATACAATAATACTAGTCGCTTATGTTCCAGTGTTTATACATTTTAAAACTGACCGCACATTTTACATCACAATATAATCTGTATACAACACTATAATATATTATTAGCAATATTTTTATTAATAATTAATCTTCATTCATCTCTTTTTAAAATGATGAATTTTGGCTATAATTTGGCATTTTAGCATAATAGGGTTGTCAGCATTTTTATTCATAACGTCCCTGGGTACAATATATTATATTACTTTGTTAATAAATATACAATAATAATAATATTTTAAAGAAATTGTATATATGTATGATTTTGTAATACTTTGCAGCTATAATGTACCATGATTAAACCAAACAACAAGCGTAAATTAATAATTTGTAATATACCCACATTTATTTTATATAAATTTATATTTAAACTTTATATGCGTATTTATATGACTAAACGTCAGGTTTTTCACAATATATTGAGGATCTCAGCGTTACTTAAAGCAGCTTATACTAAGTACCTTCGCGACCAAGTTGTATATAATGTTTATACTTTTAACCAATACCTATATTATAATAATATATAGTTATATTAGCTAATAGTAAGCATTTATATATTATATAGTCCTGGAGGAAAGTACTGCAATTGTCATAATATTACGAATATGTGCTAATGGAGTTGCTGAGTGGAACAAAATTGCAGCTCTTTAAAGTTAAACCCTAGCTTATTGTGAATATTCTTCTTAAATTATTGGTTACCTGTGAAATATCACGGCTCAAATTACTTCACTGTAATTTCCTCTGGGAATTAATATAAATCTTTTAATAGTTCATAAAATTGTCATGTTAGTAGTTTGAAGGCAGCAAATAATTACACGTAATTAGGTACAATATGACACTTATGTTCAATAATTAGATATTTAAGCGAAATTTCATGTGAAATTTTATATCGGCGCTCCATACAGCATTATAGCCTAAGATATCGCCGCTTCACCATCTTAAATGCGATTTTCGTTTAAGAAAGTTCGCAACAGGTGCTTCTGATTATTACAGCGAGTTTGCAAGTGATATTGTTTTGATGCTAGCAAGGCGACAGAGGCCGCCACTGTACATTTCCAAGAATAATTAACTTGTTTAGTTTATACGAAGACGTAAAACAAATTATGACAAAATCTGCACATTATTTCTTCAAAAAAGTATTATTAGATTGTTTTTAAGTTACATCAAAGTAAAATTCAGAATGAAACACATTTTTATTATATTAAAAGGGCCCAGTTTGTGTACCTAACACTGCCTGTGAATTGTTTAATAAACTTTACATGACAGATTGGGTCTTCATTTTCTGTAATATGCATTATGCAATACTCATACTTAGTTTTATATTGCGTAGTAAGTTCAGTTTTTAGGACAGGACAGAAGTTTTGTGAAGAACTTACCATAAGTCTTGCCTATCTATCTGTATGGTGCAATATTTCTTGTTATCATAATATTTTAAATCTCACTTCTCATATATATCGTTCTTACTATGTAAATCTAGTCGTTATACTGTAAATAAACTGTCAACATATATATATATATTACAAGTAATTATTAAAATGAGGCAGCGATAAATATAGTTAAGTCACGTCACCGGAGCCAACTTTCTTTTGTTCAAAGACAATAATTATGTTGTTAATTAACATTGTATGTGTAGCGTGTAGTAAACATTATATTTGTGATTTTGTTAGGTAATAAATTATACAAAATTCCCTAATAATTAATTATAAAATGTTCCTAATTAGTTAACTTTTGTTATAATTGAAATTTTGAAGGAATTCTATAGTACCTACATACTTCTTGATACTTTAAACGACATATACTTTTATGGTACATATATACATTTGTGATTCATTTCAATATAGTTTCTGTTATTGAAATTGTAATCCTAATTTGTTCCTAAGAAATGATGTTATTTACAATTAATATTACTACGCGACCCCTCGGGACCAAAAATCCTTTATTCGTTTGTACTTGAAATGTGTTTTATTAGTTCATCTTTTTATCTAAATTCTTATGTAAATAAAACATATATTTTTATTACAATATTTCCAATGTTAAACACATTTTCTTTTGAAGTATGTATAGTTTTTGGCTAAATATTATGTATTTGTATTTTATATATTCTCAACAGATCAAGATTGTTGAAGCTGTAACAAAATACGTAACAAAGTTGGCTAGGTGCATTTAAGTACAGTTACATACAGTAAGTATAATACATCCAGGAATTGTGAAATTACTGCTAAATACTTTCGTCAGTATATGTACCTGCTATGTATTTATAGTGAATATATTTGTATTGAATTTATATAACTTAAATAATGACCACATATGAGATTTGTATTCTGCCAAAAGCGTCACACCTATTGTGATAATAATTAAAAAATTCAAATTATTAGTTGTAAGTGTTTACTTTTGTAGATATTATTGCATTAGTGAATCTCTTAATAGTGTTGGTTCAATAATTTGAATGTAGCGAAGTCATTTTGTATTATTTCCTCGCACTTAGATGTAATTGTTAAATTAGAACGTAAACACACAACTATGTGTTAAAAATAGCAGGTTAGATAAAACTGTTGTTTTAAAATGAAACATGGTAACTATACTGTTGTGTATATTAATACACTCGAACAAAATTGTTGTGTATTATATTAGTTAATGAAACACAGGTGTTGTGTATTAAATTAGAACAATGTTAAATAAAACTTTGAGTTATCACCATCGGAACATTTACAACTAATCGTACGCGTATTATTTTCTTCCGTACTTTTTAGTTTTAATCAGATTGGAAGAGACTATAACTAATGCTTGAGTGTGTTTATATACTCCTTTTCATTGCAAATTATTTAAAAATTACACAAAGATCGGGTCTTCTTCGTTACATAATAAATTATTTATGTACGTATAGTATTTAGGTCAACCGTCGAGCATGTATGACCAGATGTATGAGTGTGGATGAAGCCAGGGAAGTATGTTTGGAACATAGCAGATGCCGCCCCATAGTCTCTGCCTACCCCCATGGGAAAAAGACGTGATGTTATGATGATGATGTACATATTTAATCCTGACGTTTCGATCTAATTGCATCGGGTGTGTTCATGGGTCTTATGAAGAGCCGATCTTTGTCGGTTGTCTATAAATTTAAAACTATTGAAATAAAGTAATCAGTAAGTAATTTTAGTTTCTACATTAATTAATTATTTTTTTCAATTGACTTGCTTGGAACTTGGGGTTCAAGTCCCGCTCATGGTGGTCATTTTTTCTACTATAATTTTAGTTTATTACAGAACTATTTAGGTAATATTATTTTAAAGTTTATTTAATACCAACAGTTGTGTTTCGTTCGTATTCTGTTATTACCAAGAGATAAGTACAATGCGTACATATCTCAAAGTGCGTGTGTGAATGTATAGTTGTATGTGCGAGTGATCTCCTGACGGAATTAGTGTATTTTATTGAAACAAGTACAGCTTTTACATGCGCATATCTTTATAAACAAGTGATAATTATTTATTAAACAATGATTACGATTAGTTCATTGTTTTATTTTAGTTGTGTACCTCGTCATAGAATACTTGCATGTATTAGCCTATCACAGCTAGAACTTTAGTTAGTGGCGATTTTTAATAGCCGAAACACACATCTACGGGTTTCCTCGTCATATATAAGTAACAAAAGTTATGTACTACCTACGTAGTAAAATAACTCCTTCAATTAATGACATGAGATTGTTTCAAGCTAGTAAACCCTTCTTCTTCTTCTACAAATGTCTGGAGGTTTCTAGGGACCCTGGGAGTTGGTAAGCAGCGGTCATCCGAATTCCAGCGGGCAATCGGTTTGAATGACATAAATCGTTTTTTCTCCTCTTTTATCCCAATTGACTATCAAATAAAAAATAATACTTTAAACCATTTAGCAGGTTTGCCACGCCCTTCTACCGATCCCTTCTACTTTGACGATTTAGCCTTGGATGATGTTGAAAAGATAATCGTCTCCATCAAGTCCAATGCGGTGGGCTACGATAAAATTAGCCGTCGCATGATCATCCCCATCCTATCCTATGTTCTTCCAGCAATCTGTCATACATATCATAATAATGTATGGCGTAAAGCTTACGTCATTCCTTTGCCTAAGGTCACTAATCCTTCTGTTGAGGCATCGATATCGCGTCATGCGGAGCGACGGTCATTGGCTGACGATGACGTGATAAAATAACCAACAGGAGAGGGTAATTGCCGGTCGTCACTACTGCTAGCTTGCGAGACTCACGCGCGCACAAAAAATATAATATTCAATTCCGGGAGATATAGACGCAACATATCTTTGTGGACCTTCACACCGGATTACGCAATTGGACCAGACCATAACTTGCCTGAGGGACGCAAAGGCAGCCAAAACGTACAACGACGTTTAACTGGTTGGTGAAAAAGCAAAAATTCGCCAAGTACAGTGCTTTTGGTAAGACGTGCCAGCCAGAACTTCCTAATCCCTTCCCCTTCATCTGTGTAATACTGTGCTTTTCAAAATTTCAGTGTTTTGTATTGGTGCTTGCCTGCGGACGCTTTCTGGCGGTTTGCAACGCTTTACCTCATCACAGTGGGTATTGGGGGCTAAGCTTGGGACACTCAAGAAAATCGTGAGTATTGCTTTTGCTAGTTTCCAAAATGGCTACTCCAGATCCTAAATTAGAAACAAAAATGAAAGATTATAAGAAAAAACGCGGGTCTATTAAGTGTCGTCTTACGCATTTTAGAAAATATGTTAATTCATTTGAGGGTATCGATTTAACTGTGCAACAACGAGCCGAGTTGAAATTACGTATAAATGGTTCACAGTGCTTAATGAACGATTTTAATTACGTTCAAACACAAATAGAAGATATTAGTGCCGAATCTGACATTGAAAATCAACTTGAATCACGGGAGGACTTTGAGCGTGATTATTACGAGGTTTTGGCTCTTGCTGAATGTCTTACCACATCTGATGAACAGTCGAATAGCCACAATGTCTCAGCAATCACAAGTTCTAACGCCATTAAATTACCTACCATATCTATCCCCTGTTTTGACGGTTCTTATGAGCACTGGTTGGAGTTTCGCGATACATTTCTGTCCTTAGTTCATAACTGTGTAACTATATCACAAATTCAAAAATTTCATTATCTCAAATCGTCCGTAAAGGGTACTGCCAAGTCAGTCATAGATTCCTTAGAATTTTCTGCCGATAATTACGAAGTTGCATGGGAGCTTATAATGAATAGATTTGATAACACCAAATTATTAGTACACAATCATGTTAAATCTATATTTTCAATTCAACCGTTAAATAAAGAATCTCCAGCCCAGTTACGCAAACTTATTGATTCGATTTTGAAAAACCTTCGTGCATTAAAACTCCTAGGGGAACCCACCGATCACTGGGATACATTAATTATTTATATTATAGTTACTAAATTAGATTCGATAACAGAACGCGAATGGGAACAGTACAAGTGTACGATACTTGACACACATTCGAATAAAGGAACCACAATTCAGTTAAATGATTTACTACAGTTTCTTAAAAACAGGGCCGATATTTTAGAGACACTAATAGTTTCGCACAGTAAGTCAAGTAGTCACTCCACGAACGATAATAAGAAACAATACTCGTTCACAACACCTAAGGTTCATTGCAATATAGTAAATAATAAAAGTTATAATCAGAAGACGCAGGTAAAGAATACGCGAAGTCACAAAGCCTGCTTGCTGTGTAACTCACCACATCCACTATACTCGTGTCAGCAATTCCTTAATCTCAGTGTTCAAAATAGATATAAGTTTATAATAGATAAACAGCTGTGATCACAAACATAACTCTTTAATTTGCGATGCGATGAATCAAAAACAAAACAGTTTGTCTACAGTGACAGTCGCATCTCGCCTACCGTCGGCTCCGGCCGGCTCCGAGGTAAACATAACAGATAGCAATGAATATACGCATAGTCATTCATTTCAGACACAATTAATACACGCAAATAATCAAGCGCAGACCGTCTTACTGTCAACAGCTATCGTAGAAATACGTAGCCAGTCGGGTGTTTACCATAAAGCGCGCGCGGTGCTCGACAGTGGCAGTGAAAGGTCATTCATTACCAAGTCATTATGTGACAAATTAAATTCGCATACTATACAGTCCACTCATCAAATTCACGGTGTAGGAAACTCAGTGACACAGTGTTCGCAATCCTGTAATATTGAGTTAAAATCGCGCAATGGTAGTTTCGCTGCACACATTCAGTGTTTAATTCTACTACAGATAACCACAAATATACCTACCACAACTATGAGTATAAGTAAGTTCAACATACCTGATAACATTTTTCTCGCAGACCCTATGTTTTTCGATAGTCAGCCGATTGACTTGTTAATAGGCGCGGATTTGTTTTGGGAGTTACTTAAGGAAGGAAAAATGCGCCTTAATACCGGCCCATTTATACAAAATACGCATCTTGGTTGGGTAGTGTCGGGCTCGATTATATCTAATTCACACAAGTTGCCAAAACGTATTAATTGTAATTTTACGAAGTCTTTTAATAGCGATACATCGTCACTAGATCAATTATTACGCCGATTTTGGGAGATCGAGGAGCTACCAGCTAGTAACAGTTCGCAAATGTTATGTAGTGATGAGGAACGTGCGTGCGAGGAGCATTTTGTAAAGACAACTACGCGGTCGGCCGACGGACGGTTCAAAGTTCGATTCCCGCTTAAAGGTTCTCCTGATTTATTAGGTAACACTCGCGCGCAAGCCGAACGCCGCTTCTATGCATTAGAAAGACGATTGCAGCGTAATCCTGAATATAAAAGGATGTATAGTGAAGTCATTCATGAATATATCGACTTAGGACACATGAGGGTTGTCGATACATATAATATACCGCATTATTTTTTAGCTCATCATGGAGTGTTTAGGGAGCACGCTGCGACTACCAAGCTCCGAGTAGTATTCGATGCAAGCATGGCTTCGACTACCGGTGTATCATTAAATGACCTGCAGATGGTCGGGCCAGCCATACAAGGAGATTTGATCTCAATCCTAATTAGATTTCGCGAAAATAGGTACGTGGCCTGCGCAGACATAGAAAAAATGTACCGCCAGGTATTCATAGCGGAAGATCAACGTGATCTTCAATTAATCTTGTGGCGTGATGACCCATCCGAGCCCCTAAGAGTGTACCAATTAAATAGGGTCACATTTGGTACCGCCTCTGCTCCATTTTTGAGCTGTAGGTGTTTAAAACAATTAGCTATCGAATGTGGGGATCCGTATGTGAAGGAAACCATTAATAACAATATTTATGTAGACGATCTGATCTGTGGGTCAAATAGTATGTCACATTTAAATAAAATATGTCAACGCACAATTGAAGTTTTACAGTCCGCATCTTTTATTTTACATAAATGGATTTTCAATTACGACCGCGCCAACCCTAACGATGCCTATAATGTAACAAAACAACTTGCATTAGGCGATAACGTTCAAAACAAAACATTAGGTATCGGATGGAATAATATGTCGGATGAATTAATGTTTTATTCGCAAATTAAACATGAAATTAATGAAGTTACAACGAAACGAATAATTTTGTCAGGTGCATCTCAAATTTACGACCCATTAGGTTTAATTAGTCCAATTATTACTATCGCAAAAACTCTTTTACAAAAATGCTGGCTATTGAAGCTAGAGTGGGACGAACGTGTGCCGAAAGACCTCGCGCGCGAATGGAATGTATTTATTACTAACCTCTTATCGCTTTGTAAGGTGCGCATACCTAGGTATGTTATGTGCAACGAGCCAACTCACACAGAGCTGCACATATTTACAGATGCTTCGCAGACGGCTTACGGCGCTTGCGCATATGTGCGAACGGTAGGCAGAGACGAGGCGACTGTCTGTGTACGTTTGTTGTGTTGCAAAGGTAAAGTAGCTCCCACGAAACCTACTACTATACCTAGGTTGGAATTGTGTGGCGCGGTGATAGGCGCGCGCTTATATAACAAGGTTAGTGAGTCATTACGTTCTCAACTTGACAGGGTTGTCTTTTGGACTGATTCAACAATTGTATTAGGATGGTTAGGCATGCCAACTAATTTACTCAAACCATATGTTAAAAATAGAATCGCAGAGATACAGACTTTAACTAAAACCAATCCGTGGCGCCATGTACCTGGAAAACAAAACCCAGCTGACCTAGTGTCGCGCGGGCAGAGTCTAGACGCGCTTAGTACTTCTACGTTATGGTGGGAGGGGCCTAACTTTTTACATGATGTTAATTTTGAATTGCCTAATTTAAATAAAGTAAATTATTCAAATAACTTACCGGAATTAAAGTCAAACATAGCTTGTCATATAAATGCACAAAATAGTGATATAAGTGTATTTACATTTTCTAGATTTTCTCAATACACACGAATGATTCGTGCTGCAGCGTATGTATTACGTTTCATACACAACTTACGCAACAAAACTAATAAACTAACTGGTTCATTAACGTTAGACGAGCTTAATAACTCTAAGTTAACATTAGCAAAATTAAGTCAGCAGGAATCTTTCGCAGATGAATATGAGTTTTATCTAAATAATACAAATAATAATATAAATAAAACTAAGAATTATAAATGTAATGGTCAACTAATAAAATTAAATTTATTTATGGATAATAGTAAATTATTACGAGTGGGGGGGCGCATACGAAATTCGCCTGATTTTACCTTTGATAAGCGGCATCCAATATTACTCCATGCTAAACATCAGTTTACAATTTTATTATTCAGACATGAGCATCAGCGGGCACTGCACGCGGCCCCGCAGCTTCTTCTGTATACATTGAGGGATTCATGGTGGCCTATTGGAGGTCGTAACCTTGCCAAAAATTAAATTTAAAATGATCCCATCGTACGCTAGCCATTTTGGGGGCTTGTGGGAAGCTGGGGTTAAGAGTTGCAAGTACCATCTGAGGCGTGTAGTAGGCAACGCACATTTAACATTCGAGGAGTTGAGCACGGTGTTAACTCAGATAGAAGCTGTCCTCAACTCCCGACCTCTATACCCTATGTCCACAGATCCGCACGACTTTCTCCCTCTTACTCCAGCTCACTTTCTGGTTGGTCGCCCGCTGACTGCACCTGTATCTGCAGACCTCCAAGATGTACCCACTACTCGCCTTACCAGATACCAGAGAGTGGAGCAGCTGCGCCAGCACTTCTGGAGTCGCTGGGCTAAAGAGTACGTGTCAGAGATGCAGACCAGGAGCAAATGGCATCAGCACAAAGGTGACCTTAAAGAGAATATGTTAGTCCTTATAAAGGAGGACAATTTGCCGCCACTAAAATGGAGCTTGGGGCGCATCATCAAAACTTATCCTGGCAAGGACGGCATATCACGTGTTGCCGAGATACGCAAGAGAGATGGCACCGTCAGACGTGCGTTTTCGAAGATTTGTCCACTGCCGACGGGTGATGAATCATAATAATTTGTAGCAGCCAGCCGGGTGAATTGTTTCCTGTCACTGTTGGAACCTGCTGCTTCCAAGGCCGGGAGCATGTTGAGGCATCGATATCGCGTCATGCGGAGCGACGGTCATTGGCTGACGATGACGTGATAAAATAACCAACAGGAGAGGGTAATTGCCGGTCGTCACTACTGCTAGCTTGCGAGACTCACGCGCGCACAAAAAATATAATATTCAATTCTGGGAGATATAGACGCAACACTTCACTCCCCAGTCACTTGCGTCCTATATCCATTCTTCCCTTCTTGTCCAAAGTGCTAGAGGCATGTGTTCATAAAGAACTGTCTGCTTTTGTGTACAATAACAATCTCTTAAGCCCCCTACAATCAGGTTTCAGACCGGGCCATAGCACTACTTCCGCGCTCTTGAAAGTGACTGACGATAGTAGAGCCGGTATGGAGGACAGAAAAGTTACTGTCCTTGTCCTACTCGACTTCTCTAATGCATTCAATACCGTCAGTCACGATATCCTTTTGTCTATCCTTTCCTATCTAAACATCTCTTCCGAGGCGCTACTATGGTTTTCATCTTATCTTCGGGGACGGCAGCAGTTGGTTCGTGTTGATGACTCCATGTCTGATTGGTGTGACTTAGGTGCTGGGACTTAGGAGAAAGTATACCACCTTGGGGAACAAGGTGGTATACTTTCTCCTTTACTTTTTTTCCATCTTCATAAATCTCATCACAACTAACCTCCAATGCGATTATCATCTTTATGCCGACGACTTGCTTACTCTCAAGCCCCGCTAGATTCTGTATTCTTAGCTGTGGACAATATTAATCGAGATCTTGATAGCATCAAAAGCCGGTGCTAAAAGCTGGTCTAAAAATCAACCCCTCTAAATGCCAGGCCACTATAATTGGGAGTCAATATAACATCAGTAGACTTATCACTGCAAACATACCGCCCATCATATTTGATGGGTCCACAATTAACATCTCCTCTTCTGTAAAAGATCTTGGCCTTACTCTAGACACTACTTTGAATTGGCAAGCTCAAGTTACCAATGTCAGCAGAAAAATACTAACTCATTACGCGCGCTCTATCGCTTGAGAAACTTTCTTCCTTCTAAAACAAAAGAATTGCTTGTGTATAGTTTAATTTTCCGCAATAACGACTATGGTGACATGTGCTATTTTGACCTGAACGCTGAACTTCTTAATAAATTAGACCGTCTCCTGAATAACTGCATTAGATTCGTTTACAACCTTCGCAAGTATGACCACGTATCTGCTTTCTGCTCCCAACTCAAGTGGCTTCCAATCCGACAACGTCGTAACTTACGTGCTCTTACTACACTCTTTTCTATTCTCACGAGTCCTCCTCCTGTATACTTTTCTTCTTGCTTTAAATTTCTTTATTCTAGCCACGAAAAAATTCTTCGATCTTTCAATAATCGTTTGCTCCTGGTTCCACCTAACAGATCTGGTTTTGTGCACTCATCTTTTTCCGTTCAATCCACTATTTTGTGGAACGCGCTTCCTTCCGAGATCAGAATGCTAAACAATCGACGGACATTCAAGGGAAAAGTTAAACAACTTTTATTAAAAAATGAGGCTGAGTTATCTCAGCGGTAGTTATGTAGGTATATGTAAGTGTATTATATGATAATTATTATGTATTACCATACTACAGTAAAATTATCCTAAATAAATAAATAAATTATCCCTCAGTAATTATGTACTTATTGCATTTGTGGAGTACACTTACTACATCCCTTATTTGCACCACCCTAGGTTGACTGGAAGAAAATGCCTCAGGCATTAAGTCCGCATTTGCACCTGTTTTGTGTACTGAAGTTTTAAATAAATAAATAAACCCTAGTCTGTAGCAGCTTTCATATTGTAAAAAGTATGTGTTACCTAGTTTGTGCATTAAGCTAAAGGGTGTCTCAGCGCCTATTTTAAACTTTAAACACGAACTTGCGGATTTATTAGTCGCTATGTCAGAGTGGTCTGGCGCACCATGCGTTCACGTTAGAAGCGTACTTTTGCAACGAGTTTTCGTTAAATAAAGCACGGCTTAAGTTTTGTAATCGCCAAAGTTTTGTAAACCGATCGTAAGGTCTATTTCGAAGGCCAATTGAATGATTTAGTAAACATCCTGTCGCTCTGAACTTTTCTACCTACCACTTAATTAACTGAGTACTCGGGGCATCACTTAAACGGCGAATTTTAAAGCGATTACAAAATTTAAGCCGTGCTTTATTTAACGAAAACTCATAATATTTTCTAACGAAAACTCGTTGCAAAAGTACGCTTCTACTGTGAATGGTGCGCCAGACCACTCTGCCAAAGCGACTAATAAATCCGCACGTAAAAAAGTACAATGAGTATTGGATTGCTGTCTGAATAAAATATTGCAAATTGAAATATTTTATATAGGTAAATCGATTTATTCAATAAATGAATACAAAAAATTCATAACAATTTGAAAATACAACACTAACGTCATTATTATAATATTAATTTGCTAATAGGTTAATTACAACATCGATACATTTGACCAAAATATCATTTAACTTAATATTTAATATCAATTATAATTATATTTAGAATTTTTCTACACATGCCATAACAATCAAAATAGTAAGGGCCTCGTGAAAAGGGCCTTTTTTGTGATAAAAACATTGAGCACATGTCTTGTGGAGTATTCTGTAGCGATGATGTTTAATGTGCCATGGGTCGTGTGTTTAATACCACTCACTATAAATGTGGGTAGAACTTAATTGATTTATGTTGAAAAAAAAAGTTGAACAGACTTTGAAATTTGAGGGTTTTCGTCGATTAAAATGAAAAAAATAGAAACATGCAGGCAAATTAAGAACCTCCTTCTTTTTAGACGTTGGTTAATGATAAATGATTTACAAATAAGTATATCAGTCTATAAAGTATTACACATCTAACCACCCGTAAAGTGTAACACAATTTAATAAAAGTTCTCTACTGACAGAGGCCCTACCATTTGATGATTATATTAAATAATTTAGTACTAACGTAACATGACCATACAAACCTGCACGCAAATACAATAATTTACATCGTGCATTGACTAGATAACGCTTCTAAAAAGAACAATAAATTAATTTTCTGACATACAAATACATATATTTCATACATGGAAGTTTCTATTAAAAAAATAGTTATGGCTTTTAACAATAGAGTTAACAAAGTCAGAAAATAAGTCAATAGAATTATACTAAAAGGATAAATTTAAAATATATTTATATTTTTAGGACGTAGAAGTCAAAAAGCGATACCTACTTAAGCGACACAAACATTATAAAATCCGTATGTTTACCCTGACATTGGCTCATAATGGCAGAGAGCTGCTTATGGCAAGATAAATATATTTTACTAGAGCAACACTGATAATTTTTAACAGTCTATACTTGATATCCCATACAAAGCTCAGACCAAGTAAACAAGTAATTGGCATTGTTCATAATTTTTGACCTACTGTTTTTATATTTTTTTTAGAAAATATAGAGCATTTTAAGAAACTAATTTCATTATTATCGAAATATTCATTAAATTGAATTTTTAAAAAATGCTTTAAGGAAATATTTTCTTCAAATATTGTGACGTCATGGTTGTATGCACTGTGTTTTGCTTTTGCATAATAAACTTTTGCAACTCATTAATCTATATCTTGTCAAGTTGATTTATTAGTCTATGTGGAAGTAAGTCACACAAAATTTTAATTTGTTTTATTTTTATCTAGTGTTTCTTGTCTATTTTTTTAGTATACGGTAGAGACGAGCTTCGTGGTAGAGTGGTTTATGTAATGGACTGCCGATCACGAAGTCTCGGGTTCGATTCCCGGTCAGGACAATCATTTGTATGATATCCATAAATGTCATACAAATGTTTGTACTGCGTCTGGGTGTTTACTATGACATGTATTATAAGTATGTATTTACAAAAGAAAAGTAGTATATGTATTATATCTGTATTCTGGTACCCATAACACAAGCATATAAGCTTAGCTTGGGACCAGAGGACGTTGTGTAAAATGTCCGTGAATATTTATTTATTTATTTATTAGTATCCTTAACATAATAAATCTCCTAATTTTTTTTTATTACTTTTACTTTGTACTTTTTTATAAATTTTTGTCTTACATTGTTTATTTGTTTGACAGCGCTGACGTAAGTCGTAACCACAGACTAGTCGTAACTGTATCTTTCAAAATTGTCATTACAACTCTAATACATAGTAGCGTGTCTCTAAGTACGCTTAAAAATTGTAAGTCTTTCATTTCGAGGGCAAACAAAGGTCATTTGCTTTTTTTGAAAAATAATCTTAAGTATAGCAAATTTACTATAATAAACTTAAAGATTATGATTAGAAACCCTATTCCTCGAAATGGTTTTCGAGTTTAATAAAAAAAATGAACAATGCCAATTGTTGATATCTCGAAGGATATACAAAGAAGTATAACTTTTCATATATATACATTGTCGTGTTACATTACAGACTGCTTTAATATTTTACATTTATTTCTCGTTTTTTTTTTGCATTCCGTCTTTTTTTTTTACTTGGTTTAAACTTTAATTAAAATACTCCATTCCCAACAAAACACACAAATTATGAATGGTCCCTATAATTTTAAGTATTTTTTTAAGATAATTTACATATTAGCTATATTAAATACGTAAAAATAATGCATATAAAAAATTATAACGGCGTTAAACATGAAAAAGGAATATGAACATTAGAAATAAGAAAACTTTTACAAAAAATGTAATAAAATTTTTATCTGGCTGGTCCTGATATAAAATTGTGCAATAAATATATACAGAATATTAAGTACAATTACAATAATTATATAAATTACGTTCAAAAACGTTTAATTCACACAAAATTATCCTTACTTCTACATTTAATAAAAATCTATAATAATCGAGAAATCAGTCGCAAGCAGGTTGTTATCACAATTAATTAAAAAAAAAGCTATTTCCATAGACAATTTCCTAACACTATTTAATAAACTAGTAACATAGATATTTGTGCGTAACATTAAAATTGTTATTCTTAAAATTTCTACAAAATGTTTTTCATCCTATGGTTGCCTGGAAGAGTAAGTAAAGTAAGTTAAGATTTATTCATAAATTTACAGTACATTACATACATTTACAGTTGTTATACTTAAGACTAATGGTACTATCCATAATGACTTATCAGAGTGTTAAGAGATCGCTTTAAGTGATAAGGTCGCCAATTGTACATTATATTTCTTTTATATTTGTTAAGACGATACCAAAATAGCTTCGTGCATTTTTCTATGCACGAAGTTTTCATTGTTTCTTTAGATTGAATGGCTAGAGCTCTAATTTTTAAGTATATGTTTTTTCAATATATGATCTAGGATCGCATAAACTCAGAAACACGATTGAAAAAAGTTTTCTCGATAGAAAATCTTAGCGAAACAACCTCTCTATTTTTTTATTTTTTTCATTTGTCGGTCTATTATCGCGTATTAACTAATGAAATAACTTTAAAAACATAAGTAACTATTATATATAGAAACACGTAAATCAGAATTAAAATATATTTAGTAGATTTTGAGTAAATAGGAAAAGTATCCCTAATTCTTCATTTTCTGTGCCTACTGGCTGTGTTAATATGTACGTGTCGGCGATGATATACGATAATATTGATGTAGGCCCTTAAAATGATATTGTTAGTTAATGGTGTACAATAAAGAGTTAATAAAATAAATAAATCACATCTGAAATGGTTCATGTATTTGCCTCTTATGGCTTCATCTGCATATGGAATTACAATTACTATCGATCCAGCGATTGAACCATTAATATAATCAATGTAAATATTAACACAAAATTTTCTACAATTTGGTAGTAAATTTATGTTCACAGCTTATGCTTAGTAAAGACGATTATTATAATTTGTAGGCTGTATGCAATTTTTCTTCTTCTCCATGTGGTGACGGACTAAGAATACAACTGTCACCACCCTATCTCCTCCCAAGGATGCTGTAAAAGCCAGCTAAGGGATATTGCACACAGATAAGATCCTCTGTGAGTCAATATTAAACCCTATGCCAATATCTGGTCAGCGCGGCACAGTAGACCATAATCTCTCCCAAAGTGGAGGAGGCCGGTGCCCAACAGTGGGACGTAAATGGGCTGGAGAATGAGAGAGAGTGATGCAATTTTTATATTATTTAGAAAAAGAAATAAACAATGCCAATTGCTTACAAATTAAATAAAAATTACCAGTCAGTTCTGTGTCCTATTTATAAATACTGTTACAATAAAATTTACTTTTTCTTTTCCTTAGGTTCGTTATCTGTCTTTGTATCTTGTTTCTTTTCATCATCCTTAAACAATAATGGAGTCATGCCCAGTATACAACCGAATGTGATGCCTAGTACACGACCCTTGAACATAAAAAATTCTTGTAATTTAATAAAAGTTTAAATAAAACCATATGTTATACAAATATACAAAGATAAAAATACAATATATACAAAGAGATCTGTTAGAGCTCGGGTAAAAGAGCACATAGCTAATGTGAAGCACTGACGCAATACAAAGTCTGCAATCTGTGAACACAGTCAGGATCGCCTTAACCACTACATCCGGTTTGATAAACCTCAAATCCTCGCCAAGGAAAATCGGTACCGACCCAGAATGATTCGCGAGGCTATTGAAATAAAGAAACATAAAAACTTTAATAGAGAAGACGGTTGGGATCTGGCACCTAGTTGGGATCCTGTAATTAGTTTAATAAAATCCAAAACACACTCGGTTTCAAAACAGCAAGACATCGTTAGCACATTTTGCAGACAACAAGACTTAAAATCCCCATAACTTCACTATAGACCGACAACATAAAGTTAATAATAAATAATTTTCTTTGACTCCCCTTGAGTTTTCTTGCCAGATCTTTCTCAAGTGGGACGCGTTCCGATCTGGTGGTAGTATATTAGATAAAATAATAAAAACCAAATAATTAAAATAAATACTAATTTTCTATAAATTCAAATAAAAATTAACAATTTTTCTTTTTAATATAAACTAATTTAAATCTTAAACCAATAATTCTTTTTTAAAATTCTTGTTATTATGTAAATAATATTGTATTTAAGTATATAAACTTATTAATATTTTGCGATTGACTCGCTATGCTTTTACTAAATAAACTAAAAATGATATATTAATAAATTAATGTGCTACATTAATTTATTAATATTTAGAAATATTAATAAATTAATGTAGAAATACATGTACAGCCATTACTTCGGTCCAATTGTGTTCTGTAAAGAACGCTAACTGATCGATTGATGGAGTTGGTGCAAACCGCTCAATAGATGGCGTTGTACGAAAAAACATCGCACGATGTTAAAACTCGCATTGAGATGATTGTAGTGGAAAATTTGGTAAACATTTGCGTGGACCATAATAGCTCAGTTGGGAGAGCGACGGAACGGCATTCCGAGGTCGCGGGTTCAAGTCCCGCTTATGGTTATCATTTTTTCCATTATAATTTAGTTTATTTATATAAACTTAGTTTTGCTTGCTATATTGTATACTACCGCTATAATAATTAAAGCTTTAGTCTATGATAGAATTATGTATGTTTTACCTTATATAATTTAAAATTAAAAAAATGTTCTTTATATTGTAACAATTTGTTAATATATTTTAGAAACTAAAATAATGTTATTGATTTTATGTAGTCTGAGCACAATGTAATATGATATAGTTTATAGTAAAAGTCTATCTTTATGGTCAATGTAAAATTAAAATCGAATGTGGGTAAACCCTGTAATAACTGATCGTAGAAGACACATTACAGCTCAGTCTCACCCGTGACCATGGTGACTGCAAAGTCTCCGAAACGTCGGGCCAAAATTTAAAACAAATATACGCGTCTAAATCCATAAAAAGTGGTTTTATTTAAACAGATGAGTCGCGCAAGTGTTAGAAAATATTATGTTAATAAAAGTTATCAAACCATGGCAACATTAACTTTTAAGGGCACGACAAACGGCATATTAATATAGCGAAAAAGAGACAGGTGTATATAGAAAAAAGACGAGGCGAAAAGGGACAGATATATAATACAGGGTGTGGCGTAATTAATGGATAAGCCTGTGCCTGTGGATAAGCCTCCTACTGCGCTATACGAATATGTATATTTTTAATTAATCCTATGTATGGTCTTGAAAAAAATGGCATAAGTCATGTTTTTCATAAAATGACTACTTTCACTAACCAATTATGCTACTGTTGCCACAATTTTCAAAAATTTTGCATTCTGTTTTTTTTATAAAACAGCTTAAGAGGTGAGCTATTGAAAACAATAAAGAATTCCCTATTCGTAATACAAATTTTGGGAAAAAATACATGAGATATCAAAAAAGTGTTATTGATTATTCAATTTGTTGACTTTGTACATCGTCTAGCTTAAAAAATCTTTATGGGAGTTGATTTGCCCAATATCTTAAAAACATGCTTGTTTTATGCAGTTTCCGAAATGGTATAATACTTATTACATTTCACGAGGTTTTAAAAAAAAACGACAGTTGTAAAAAAATACCCTAATTTTCTTTAACAGAATTATTAATTTATCTTAAACATGTCTTTGTAAACAGTTTGAATGGACCCTTTTTTGTGTGCTCCGGAGCAGGTAGTCATTCACAATGGACCCTTTTTTGGGTGCTCGGGAGCAGGTAGTCATCCACCATGAATAGGGTAAGCAGATAACGACTCTAAGTCAACTACTTGTGGTTGTTTATCGCACGGCAAATCCAGACGGTTAGTCTTATCATAAGACAGAGACAAAGCATTTTGATGTCAGGTAAATAACAGTTGTGCGACAGAGATAGATTTTTATTATTCTCACAAACAACAAAACAGCTTTTGAACTTGTTTAACAAAGTTAGTGCTCTTTTGACTATCGTCTCTTGCGCACATATCGTTTGCTCTATCGTGTTTGTTATTGTGACGTGAATTTGGCTTATGTACTACGGACTCTGTTTTTGCTATACGAATTGGACAATTGTGATATTATCGACGACTTCTACATATCCCTGGACTACTGATCATGCCGCGTCATACGTACACTCCTCAAGAGTATGCAAATATGCATCTTATTTACGGCCTGTGTAACTGCAATGCAAATGAAGCTGCACGCGAATATCGTCGAAGATACCCCGATTTGCGACACCCAGACTACCGGGTGTTTACACGTGTGCACATCGCTTTTAGCGAAGGGCGAATGCCTGGTACCGGTGTTGGTGGTGCTTCGGAAGGCAGACCTCGACGACATCGTGATGACGAAGTTCTAGAAGCTGTGCGTGCTAATCCAGAGTTATCAATTCGTGAGTTAAGTAGAGGAACCGGTGTAGATACGCGTACTGTGGGCAGAATTCTGCACAGGCATGAGCTTCACCCGTATCACTATCAAAGGGTGCAAACACTAATGACACGAGACTATGAGCCTAGAGTCCAATTTTGTCGCGTCATGTTGCGAAAAATACGCGAAGATTTGGCGTTTTTTGACAAAATACTGTGGAGCGATGAGTCATCATGTAAAAGAAATGGCTACGTCAACATGCACAATCTTCATAGTTGGCAGGCAACCAATCCGAGAAACATAAGGCAAGACCGAGCTCAAGTCCAGTTTAAAGTGAACCTTTGGACAGGAATTTTAAATGGACAAATAGTTGGGCCCGTCGAACTATCCGAGACACTAACAGGTCCCAATTATTTAAATTTTCTGCAAAATACGTTGCCGGAACTATTACAAAGTTTAAATGTGCCAGAAAACTACTGGTTACAAAATTATGGTTGTCCCGCTCACTACGCACGAATTGTACGGAAATACCTCAATGATGAGTACAATGAGAGGTGGATAGGTCGTTTGGGTCCCATTTTGTGGCCACCAAGGTCCCCTGATTTGAACCCTCTAGACTTTTTTTACTGGGGGTGTTTAAAAGAAAAAGTGTATAAAAAAGAAATAGCATCCCTGGAACAACTAAAGGCCCTGATTTTTGAAGCCGCTGATGAAATCAAGAGCTCCGGCTTCATCCGACGCCTAAAGCGGTCATTTATCCGTCGATGCAGGGCCTGCATAGCCGCAGGTGGCCGCCATTTCGAACATTTTTTGTAAAATAAAATTTATGTAGTGTTTGCATCTTTAGAATAAAAAAAATAAAATAAGTTGTTATTTTTTTTCAACGACTAACATTCCCACTGGTAAACTCAGACAGATAAGTTAAAATACCACTGACAGTTTGTTTAAGTTAACAGTATTAATTTGATTAATTAAATCACAATAAGAACATTTTTTTACGAGTGTCATTTGGTTCTTTAATATCACATCAAACTTAATAAGTATTATAATAAGTATTATACCATTTCGGAAACTGCATAAAACAAGCATGTTTTTAAGATATTGGGCAAATCAACTCCCATAAAGATTTTTTAAGCTAGACGATGTACAAAGTCAACAAATTGAATAATCAATAACCCTTTTTTGATATTTCATGCATAATTTTCAAAAAATTTGTATTACGAATAGGGAATTCTTTATTGCTTGCAATAATTCAACTCTTAAGCTGTATTATAAAAAAAACAGAAAGCAAAACTTTTGAAAATTGTGGCAACAGTAGCAGAATTGGTTAATGAAAGTAGTCATTTTATGAAAAACATGACTTATGCCATTTTTTTCAAGACCATACATAGGATTAATTAAATATATACATATTCGTATAGCGCAGTAGGAGGCTTATCCACAGGCACAGGCTTATCCATTAATTACGCCACACCCTGTATAAATATACCAAGATGTATCCGTATGACGTCACCGACAGATATCTATCTCTTTCTCGCTATAATAATATGCCGTTTGTGACGCCCTTTAATTAAAGAATACCAGTTTGAATACACTCAAATAGAAATATGTTTGTCGTCTCTTTTCAGCCCACATGTCTACTACTAAAAATATTATTAAATAAGAAAATAATAAGAGTCAGCAATTGTAATATGACAAACTAGTTGTCGCCCGCTACTTCGTACACGTGATGGCCACAAAACCTTAACATATACATAAAAGCTATCCCCTTGAAACACTATCAATTTAAAAAACCGCAATCAATATCCATTGCGTAGTTTCTAAAGTAATAATGATTTTGTTTTATAAAAGTAAAGAAAAGATAAAGATATGCGTTGTGTTATCAATATAATACAGACCATGTTAGCGAACCGCCTGCTGATAGGCATGTCGAGCTGTATGGACAGCAGAGCGGGCGCGCCCAGCCCCAGCCGCGCGGCGCCTCGCTCCACGTAGTGCGAGGACCCGATGCTGATGATGTCACTGAACGTGTTGCCCAGCGCCGCCGCCGCCATCGTCGACAGTGTTATGTACGCGCTCATTGAACTCTCTATACTGTCGCCCTGTGGAAAATAAAATATAATAGAACACATTCATACCAATTATACGTACACAACTTAACTAAAAAATCAAAACAACTACGGTGTATTTTGATTAAATGGCTATTTTATTGTACACATTTATATTAATTGAAATCGTTAGGTAGTCTATCATAATATAATAAAAAAGTAAAATTTTATAATAAAACTAGCTGACCCGGCAAACGTTGTTTTGCCATACTAAAAAAAAATGTTTGAAAAATAGATGTTGGCCGATTCTCAGACCTACTGAATATGTATGTAAAATTTGAGAAGAATCTGTCAAGCTGTTTTGGAGGAGTACGGTAACTAACACTGTGACACGTGAATTTTATATATTAGATGTTCAATTAAAATTGATGCATTGAGTTACTAGTATAATCAATTTCAATTTTTTAGGTAAGTATTGTTCAGCACATAGAATCGGTACCAATGTGTAGATTGTTTTTTTAATTATCTGCGATCGGCAGTGCCATAAGCAGATAAGTTGTCTAAGTGGTAAAAAAAAAAATTTGTGTAATTTTAATTGCTTTCTCTATCTTTCGCCGGCCAATTAATTTTCCACTGAGGACCATCGGCCTCCTCCACTTTGGGAGAGATTATGGTCAACCAAGCTGCGCTGACTAGGTATTGGCATACGGTTTAATTTTGAGTCTTTTCTCACAAAGGAAATTATTTGTGTACTATGCTTTTACAGCACCCTGGTGAGAAAATATTGTAGTGACACTTGTATTCTTAATCCTTCACTAAATGCTTAAACAAAAATTGCTTTAAACCCTCTCAAATAATTTAATCAAGTATATGTTAACTTACCGCAATGATCATGATGAAGTTGTCCAAAAACCCAAAACCAATGAATGGCACTGAATTTGCCAATGATACTGTAACAAAAACCTTCACAATAATATTAACAATAATTTCAACAATGTATTACATAATTTATTTGCAATTAGGGCTACTCATTTATTGAGTAAGGATTATCTTTTAACAATTTGTAACATTTGGCCGCACCCTTACATAATTAGTGAATGATCCTTACAACTGATAATACTTACAATGTAACAGTTGCCTAGTTGTAGGTTTTGGTACAGTTGCAGCTGAAAAATATAAATAGTTTCTATAAATTCACTTAAATATATTAATGATTCAGTCAAAACTAATTGTAATCAGAAAATATCCATAGCTTTCTTCCAGTATATTTATACTAATAAAATAACATAAAGCTGAACAGTTTGTTTGTTTTACCTAGCTAATCTCTGAATTAATAAAATCTTTTTGTGTTATTTATAAAGTCCATTTATTGAAGAAGGCTACACGGTATATAACATCACACTGTGACCAATAGGAGTGAGGCATCAGTAAAAATGTTGCAAAATGGGGAATTATTGCTAAATACCATGCAACTGTACACATGGTCATTAAGAGGATACCAAAATAGCTTCGTGCATTTTTCTACGTACGAAGTTTTCATTATTTCTTTAGATTGAATGGCTAGAGCTCTAATTTTTAAGTATATGTTTTTTCAATATATGATCTAGGATCGCATAAACTCAGAAACGCGATTGAAAAAAGTTTTCTCGATAGAAAATCTCAGCGAAACAACCTCTCTCATTTTTTATTTTTTTCATTTGTCGGTCTATTATCGCGTATTAACTAATGAAATAACTTTAAAAACATAAGTAACTATAATATATAGAAACACGTAAATTAGAATTAAAATATATTTAGTAGATTTTGAGTAAATAGGAAAAGTATCCCTAATTCTTCATTTTCTGTGCCTACTGGCTGTGTTAATATGTACGTGTCGGCGATGATATACGATAATATTGATGTAGGCCCTTAAGAAATATGACTAACATTGAGTCACTGGTGACTGAGAATACTACTTGTTTAAAGTTCTTGTCAGTGTAACAGTTTAAGATGTTTTTTATAACAGGAAGATTTAATCTTAGTATAGACATATTTATAGTACTTATGGTTTTACAACTTGTACAATGAACAAAAGAACTGTTTGAGAAATATGTCTACTTACCATATTTCTTCTTCAACCAGTCTTCTGGCATAGGACAATATTTTCCTGTAGGATCTACATCTCCTAATGTGGGCACTTTATTGGGTCTGCCTAACTTAATTCTCCATCTTTGACCAGCTAATGTTTCTGTAATATCAATTAAACACATCTATATGGACAAGAAGAATTAGACAATAGTGTCTACTCTTTTTAAAGATGTTTTATTTATAGAAATAAAAGATATTAAAAAGAGTAGAGTACATAAAATATATCTTTGAATGTACCTTCATATATTTCTTTAACTTTATTCGACTCATATTCTTGCAAGGCATTAAATAACAATTTCCTCTCTTCATCTTTCAAATGCAGCACTATTTCTGATGCATGCACTTTCGTTAATGGTGTCATAGCTTGTTTTGACTCTTCGAAATCTTTGGAAGTCGGCCCTAAGCCTAGTCTCCGACTGCTTATACTTCCAGCGGGTTCACAAAATTCTCTTCTACAGTTCATTGCAGTAGCACTATGTCGAACTGATAAGTTACATGATTCCAAGAAAAAGTTCAGTTTTGTTAAGGGAGAGGTATAATACCTCCTAGCAGCTTGTACTGGTTTCATGTTTTATCAATATAAACGAAAAATTCAGCAATACTTGAATAAATCACACTAATAATAATTCTATTTCGAGATTCGGATTACAGATTACTTACCAAAGAGTAAAATAATATAGATATAACGTTACTTACTTAAATCTATATTATTTCCAAAGCGTATTATTTCGGAGTGGCTATGAGTGGCTATTCCGAGGTACTTTTTTTTCCTTATTCTTCCTCAGATGTCAGGATTATTTCCCCTCAAAACGCATAGACTACGTTATGATAATATGAAAATGACACGTAGAAATTAATAAAATGGCTCAGAAAACCTAGTTTCCACCTATTTATTATCGTTGCAAGACGCTATAACATCATCATGCTATCACATAATCATCGTATCAATTTTATTTTGCTATTACTATCCTTATTTCAGTGATTTATGTCACCCATATTTGGTTATCACACAAAAAAACTACCATCTACTATCATCTACTACGGCTGGCAACAAATCTAAGCTAATAAACTTTAAAATGTAAACCTGTGTGGGTGAAAAATTGTCAATGTGTGACGAAATTTGACAGTTGATGTCTATGTATTGCAGGTATTTTTCATTGTTTTGGCTATTTTCAGTTACTTTTTTTTATGATGAGCTCCAGTATGAACTCATGAAGGTATAGATAAAAATGGAGTCCAGACTCTGAATACCTACTTGAAGCAAAAATGATGTATGGCTATCTCGCTCACTGTGGTCAAACCCTTTCTTTCTAAGTAGGGTAACCTTTATTGTATTTCTTCCAGGACAAAACTTCAAGTAGTTGTGTTCCATATAGTGTCAACAAAATGTTCACTTCTAAGACCTAGCCCGTATAGATTTTATATGTCGAGATACTTTATGTACTGTGCGTAAAAAAAATACTCAAAAAACAAACTGTTTGTTATCGCGTGAAAGTTTGGATAATTCTAGTTTTTTAACAGTAACTGGAGGTTCGGTTGTTAAATTTATTATTCTTTTTACATTTTTAAACACGTAAAATTTCCTAGTTCGTATGTACGATGTACCTATAGAATATTGGTGGGAAATAGATAATTACTAGAACAAAGGTGTAGTTCCTACGGCAATACGAAATTAATGAATGATTGTGAGATCTGCTTGAGATAAAATAATAATAATTTACCTTTATTTCAGACCTAAATACATGTTACAAAGATACAGAAAAATGATTCCAACGAATTGAGAACCTCCTTTTTTGAAGCCGGTTAAAAATAACAAGGTGTTAGTAATTTCTTAGTAAACAAAACAAGTTACACAATAAAATCTATTTGGCATACCTAAGTGGAAACATAACTTTTTGTGTAGGTAGCGTAAAAACGAAAAAGGGTTATTGTACTCATATTTTTAAACATGTACTGTTATTAAGGGACCAACCATGAAATCGCAAAAGATATATGTTTCATTAATTTTGCAGATTAATTAAACATTATGAATACATACTGGACAATAGTTTTTCCTAGATTTCTGGGTTAGCCAATGTATTTCTATTTATTAATGTCAGTTAAAGGGCAAATTCGGTCAATAATACTTCTGAAAAAAAAAATACGTTATGTTGATTAAAATTAGTTTGTCGGAAAATCTGTAGTTAATAGTCATTTTAACTGACAATATGAATGTGGTTAAAAGTGGCTGACGGAAGAACGGAGAATCAGTCAAAATCAATTTTTACGTATATTTCTGTCTACAGCGTTTAAAGGAACCTATCATGAATGGCATGACGGGAGCTAAAAACCTAACCCACCCTTGTCGGGTTGCCCTTGGCTCCCTGTGCCTTGTGTTCCACTACTTGGCGCTAGGCAAGTCAGATAAAATTACATTTAAACAGCTATATTGGGTAAAATTAGTTTTGAATAATTTCAGTCAAAAGTACTACTGTCGAGAGCTTACAGTCTATTGAGTGGTTATAAGTTTTGACTGTGACATATATCATAGGGGGCTATAATAGGAACGATAATAAAGTTACAAAAAAAGGGCAAAAAAGAAACAACAGCACTTTCCAAATTAAAATCATTTAATAACTTTTCTTTTATACATGACTAAATATTATTGTTTTGTGTAATTTCTGTCTCTTACCACGTAAATCACTAAGTATATTTTCTGTATGACTCTTTAAGTGTTAAAAAATGAATTTGCAATTTTCTTAATTAATACGCTTTCATGCAAATCATTGCAATAAATTGAGTCCGTGATGGGATGCTTAAACATTTCTTGCAACAGAGGAGTAAAATGTTGTGATACAACATTAATTAATTTGTTTTCTATATTGTTTTCTCTGAGTTGGCCCATCAGGAAGGATTACTTTCATAAATGCCAGAGCTAGGATTTGGTACACCCAGAGTAGCTACTTGCCCCATAGACTCTTCCTGTAATGAACTGTCTATCTGAAAATTATAATATATTTTACAAAATATAGCCTTTTGCCATATATTCGAACTACTACATTTCTGAAACATAATAATAATGTAAGGCTCTCATTAGGCAGTCGGATCGGGGGGGGGGGCTGGTTCAGAAAGCAATTATCTCTGGAGCCTTGAGCGCCGGTAGTTTGGAAAATGTTCCTGATACTGGTGGGGTATTTTTTTTCATACTAGTTTTTATATTCCTTATAAATTCAAATATTTAACATTGTATAACATGTGAGACAATTAAAGGAGTTTGTAAATAGATACTTGAAATTTTACCTTGCAAGGTGATACTGCTTCTTGATTTGTAATTATAGTAGGAACTGCTGTTTGTTTTAAAAAATCCTTGCACTTTCATAAAATTTCATTTTCAATGGTACAATGGATAACCATAATTTCCTCTGGGTACTATTTTTAGGAATTCTAAAAAAATAATATTGTAGGTAAGTATATTAATGTTGTAAATAATGTGAAATAAAAATTAAATGACTAAGCAAACATGTATAATTTAGTTCAGGTCCCACAGAAAGTCCTAGATATGTCCTCAGTATGGTCACACTATTTCAAAATTACTTCTTGTAAACAAGAAAGATAAAATTGCACTAAGTCCATGAAATTCAATGTAAGACTATTAGATCTTTACATCGTTATCAGTATAGTTAGTTAGAAGTATGCTGAAAACATTGTTTAATCATTTTATGATGTATTTAATTGAAAATACAAAGAAATATGTTTGCAGTTATTCAATGCCAGAAATCACGATCTAAACACTTACGCGTGAAATTGTATATCACCTCCTGGACACCACGTACTACCGCAACCACGCACTACACAAGTTTGCACCATTTCTTTAATTATAAAAATAATTAGAGTCGAAAATTTGAAACGAAGCTGTGAACCGTAAAGTAAACAACCGACATATTGGCACAATTTTGTCGACAACTTGACATATGGTGACCAATGTTGCCAAATTACGAAATCCTTAGGAAATGGGGAAAATAATTCACTGATTCGTCAACCATGAAAAGCATCCGTGATCTACTATTTTATTATTTTTAATTTCATTCATCGTATTTCAACTAGTTATTTATAGTTACGATTAAACACTATCAAATGAAAGTGTTTAACTTGTGATTTGATATGTGTGGTGACTCTTTTTAAGAATTTACTAGGAGATTTTAATAAGGAGATAGCAGTACTAAGGCCACACTAAAAAGAGAGGTCAGACCACAGAGAGTGAGATAGAGATACGTAGGTATTTGCCTCAAACCGATGTTCCAAGTATGGCCTCCTTTTTTTTATCTATACCTTCATGTATGAACTCCATACAATTTGTTTGATTAGCGAGGTCAAGATTTGTGGGTAATGTTTACTTTTATGTGTGCTGTAATGATATGCTCGTGTTTGTACATAAATACGTTCCTTTATACTCAAATCATAAGTAAAAGAAAGTTTTAGTAATAAATTTCTTTTATTTTGTGTTTAATATAAATGGAACAAATATTTCTAAAATTAGTATTTAATAAAATTATGTGTTATTTATTTTAATATTTTGTTTTTATTATTAATACAAAAACCAAAGACTTATATCACCGGGCAAGTACGAGTCGATCTCGCGCACGTTGGGCTCCGTAATGTTATTATCATGCCATGCCACGCCGTCTAAATGTATCGTCAAATTACTGTGGCAACGTTTGCTGTATGGGAGCTCCCTTAGATATTTAGTTAATTCAAATTTTTAGTGCTTGTTGTTACAGCATTTAGAAATATACCTACATTATTATATTAGCAGTGAAAATTTCAAGATACTGTCCCTGCTCCTGAGATCCAGTCTGGTGTCAGATGGAAGGAAAGACGTACGGACAGAGCGAAGTTTCAGTAATAGGCCAATAACATACCAAAAAGTAAAAATCTCCTATTTTTACTTTTTGGTATGTTATTGGCCTATTACTGAAACTTCGGAAATTTACGGAACCCTAAAAATCGCTTCGACGGAGCTATCAGATCTATTTTTGCCTTTGGGAAACAAAGAGTCAGAAGAACAATGCAGAAAAATGTTATAAACTCTGTCATTTTTAGGGTTCCGTATCAAAGAGTTACATTTCTAAATATTTTAAGTGTTGAATCCGCTATCCGTCCATATCATTCGTCAAAATCATCATCATCATAACATCACGCCTTTTTCCCATCGGGGTAGGCAGAGACTATAGAGCGCCATCTGCTACGATCCAAACATACTTTCTTGGCTTCATCCACCTTCATACATCTGGTCACACATGCCCTACACTTGAAATTTTTATAGATGACGTGTAATTCAGATGCCGCCATAACAACAGCTAAGTCTCAGTAATATGGTCTCGTTTTACCTTTTGGTACGGAAGCCTAAAAATGAATCTACATTACATAGTACCTACTATTCGAAGATTTGTAATCTATGTACGTATTGCTAGTCTGTGGTTGCTCAAGTTTAGAGATGTGATAGATATGTTGTTATCGATATTGAAATTTTTATACGGCATACGATTTAGTTAAGTTATGAACTTTGTACTTTCCATTAAAGCATGTAATCTGTTTACATGGATTACTTGAAAACATTTCATACAAAATGGTTTAAAAAAGAAAAATGATTACTTTTAAAATGTTTTGTTTTGGACTGTAACTATAAATAAATGAATGCCACTGTTTCAATCTTTTATTTCATTTAAAATTACTTGATGTGCTAATTTGTGTAGGTATTTTAAAAATAATTATGATGAAATCCTTAATAGGTTCAGCTTTTCTTCTTTTAAGTGATGTTCAGAGGCAGAATAATGGATAACATTACTAATTCATGTTCGGTCTCTGCATGTGATCACAAATTTCTCCATATTATGCACATCAGGCAGAGAACCCAGTTAGTAATGGGGTCTAAGCTGTCGATTGATGGGACCTGTACATAAGAAACATTTTTATAAATAGCTACATTTAGTGAAACTTGAAGTAGAATTTTATTTATTTAGGTCTATATCTAAATAAATAAAATTCTGTTTTGAGTTTTACTAAGTAATCATATTAATAAAATATTTACATTATTTTTTCCAAAAATTAAAATAGGCAAAATTATATACAAAGCTAAAAAACATTAAATAAGTCATACCTGACGTAAATGTGCTCAGATGATGCCAGGCAATAGTAACTTGGCACTATAGGTAGATCCAAGAGTTCATATACCGTCCCTCGCAAAGTTGTATTCCTAGTGGGTACAACAATATAATATATAGTGTATGTCAGTGCTGTCGTAGGAGGAGTTCAGTGGCCATGTGCTATTGCATTAGGAAAAAATAAGCTTTTGCTGGCGCGATATATTTAACCCAGCGTAAGAAGGAATAAGAATAAGAACCACATCCAAGATCAAGTGCGTTTGAAGGCGTGAAGTATGTGTGAAGGCAAGATTATTATTATTATCCAAGAACAATGGGTGGTTTCGTCCCAAGTGTTGTAACATTTTTCTACCTACATCATTTGAAAAATCTCAACAAGTGTTATGTTTTTTTGTTAATTTTTTGATAATATGCACAAATGGCTACATAGTAGATGTGACTGGCCCTCATGCTGCTACGACTTCAGATGTGACGACAATGAATGCCTATATTGAAAATGAAATTAATCCAATTCATTATGTCCTTCAAAATAATGATACATTTGTATTAGACAGAGGTTTCAAAGACGCCATATCAACCTTATAGACTTGGGGCTATCAAGCCCAAATGCCTGCAACAAAACTTAGAAGTGAAAGCCAACTGAGTACAGTAGAAGCTAATAAATCAAGATTAGTTACAATCGTGAGATGGGTTGTAGAGGAATTGAATGGGTGGATTAAGCGCGATTTTAAAATATTCAGACAAGAATATTTTAATCGGGCAATGACGCATTTATTCATTGATTTACGAATTGCTGCTGCTCTTTTAAATACTTTTAGAGAGCCTTTAAAAGACCATCCTCGAGCTCACGAAATAATAGAAGTGCTAAATAGGAGAATTTATATGCCTAACACTCTAAGTGACTATGTTATCGAAAATAATATAAATCGACATCGAGCTTCTTTTTGTACTATCACCGCAGATGACAATCAATTAGTGCAATTTCCAATATTAGCAGAAGAAGACCTTTTATTAATTTCATTAGGAACTTATCAAATAAAACTTGTACGGTCTTATTTGAGTGAACACATAAGAAACGGCATATACACAATAGAAATATGCATAGGAGCTATTCCAAACCTTGTGCGATACACGATACAATATAAACATTTTAGATGGTAATCTTTTGAGGGGGCGGATAAAATCGCGACACGTAGCTGGTAGAATTTATTATTCGTATATTTTGATTAACAATAGAGCAGAAACACCGAGAGAATCAATTGCTCATTATTATTGCTCTTGTTTGACTGGGAATAGAACAGTAGGTACTTGCGCCCACATAATGAGTATCATTTGGTACCTTGGCTGGGCAAGATACCAGCCAAGCATATTGTTACCGGCGACTTTTTTGGACGACATTGTTGTAGATTATGTCCATTATTAAAGGATAGGTACTGTATACTAACATAAATAAATATAAATACTGTGATACGATAAAGAAACTGATTGTTGTATCACAAGTACCAGTGTATAAAGTGCATTGTTTAAGTTATATAAGAGAATTATTCAGCCATAATTGTACCATTTTCAACTGTGTGTTTATTAATAACTGTCTAAAATAACGATTACTGACTGTGATTACTGTACAATTATTATGAACGTAATAAGTACCTACAAATGTTGTATGTGAGTATGTAACACTGAATGTAAAAAAGTCTGTAAAGCATTATTTAATACAAAAACTGTTTTTTTCATTTACACCCCAGAACTTTTGACCTGCACACAATTATAATAAAAACTTGAATTATTTATTTAAAAAAAACTTAAGTGAACATGTTTAAACTAGTCGCAACATGTTACAAGGGTTGGGACGCAACCCATACATTAATAACGACTTTGTTTTATAACAAGTACCTAAAAATTAAATTTAAGGGTAAAGGTAAATTAACAGTGAAGTGAAGACTTCATTTTTAAGCTCAGTAACTTAAATTGAATGCTTGCTTTGTGATCTATCATAAATAGATCACAAAGCAAGTGTCAAAGAACAAAGAGTCTTAATAAATTCATTGTTTTATTTGTTGATATTATATTCTGTATAAATAAGCTGTAATAAGAGCATGTAACACAGTTACTAATGTTTGTAAAAATCACTTAACAGATTTTATACCAGATATTGCCTTTTGTCGTGATCAAATAACATTTGCTATGTGGCAGTCCAGTGGTTTCTGAAATTAGTAGTGTGTTCGAACAAAAAACTCTTTAGCCTTATAATATTAGTATTATAGAAGTGTAGTTACAGAATTTTAAAGAACAGTAAGCACATTTTGGTTTAAAACTATAATATTAATGTAATAAATACACAAATATACTAACATAACCACTCTCACTTCGTATAGCATGAAGATCACTATTTATGGATAACAATTCGAAGGGGTATATTTTATTTTTTAACAAAGAAATCAGAAGTTAATATCTGTTAACTTTTATAATGTGAAATCACATGTAAACTGACAAGGCAATAATAAAGAGTTTGATTAAAGCTAATGGAAGTATTTTATTGTATATAATATTTACAGTAAATTATGCGAGAAAATATATATTTAATTATAAAGTTTATGTCAAAACGATATTCTATTTAAACGTAACTAATAACTATGGATACATATTACATAGTATCATAGACTAAAATATACAAAGAGGTATTATATCTATATTATTTTACTCTTTGTTATATATACTCTTTACACCCTCGGAACTTTTTAGAATTTTGTAATTCTCTTTATACCAATTCTTCCACTTAATTCTTCCAATCTTGGCCCAAAGAGCGGTTTCGTAAACATAACAGCCTGCTGTCTGACTGATGGTATTTGTTTTACTTCAAGTTCACCGTTGTTTACGCATTCACGCACAAACAGATGCTTTATCTTAATATGCTTGGTCCGTTTGTGGTACTCATATTTAGGATTGTGTGAAAGCTTTATAGCTGATTCGTTATCGAGATAGAGCAGAGGTTTTCGTAAGTCAGCCATATCTTTCAATAGGCTGTTCAGCCACAAAATTTCTTGTGCAGTTTCGCTGGCTGCGATTATCTCCGCTTCAGTTGACGAAAACGATACTAAAGTTTGTCGTTGGCTTCTCCAGCTAATAGCACCGCCTGACAGTAGACACACCATCCCAGATGTTGATCTGCCCGTTGATTGATCTCCTGCGAGATCGGAGTCAGAGTAACATACCAAATTGTTTGGTGTATCTGTTGTATACCTATATACCAGACCTTTGTCTGTAGTTCCCTTGAGGTATCGAAAGATCCGTTTTACTAGCATGACATCATTTGTAGTAGGTGTCTCTAGGTTTCTGGATGCTTTACTTACTGCATAGGCAATATCTGGCCTCGTTCCTACTGCCAGATAGGTAAGAGCTCCAACGGCCTTTCTGTACGGAAAATCCAGCCTGTTTTCACTGTTAGGTTCTGTATCATTGATAGATTCTTTAATTATTGGTGTCGCTGTGGACTTACTGTTCATCATACCAAACTTTTCAAGAATCCTTTTTGTATAGGCTTGCTGGCATAGAGTTATTCTGCCTTTTTCCGCTTTTATTTCCATCCCCAAAAGGTAGGAGACAGGTTTGGTTGTAATTTTGAAACGAGCTTTAAGTTCGTCAATAAACTCATCTCCCGCAGCATTTGTGTTTGCAGCCACCAGGCCATCATCAACGTAAAGTCCTATTAAGACTTTGGATTGTCCTGTGACTCTGATGTATAAGCAAGGGTCTGCTTCATTTTGTTTAAACCCAGTTTTGGTTAGAAACTCCGCAATGCACGAGTTCCAGCATCGAGGCGCTTGCTTAAGTCCATAGAGACTGCGGTGTAGTTTACGTAACCACGCTCTGCTACCATGTTAACTTTTATAATGTGAAATCACATGTAAACTGACAAGGCAATAATAAAGAGTTTGATTAAAGCTAATGGAAGTATTTTATTGTATATAATATTTACAGTAAATTATGCGAGAAAATATATATTTAATTATAAAGTTTATGTCAAAACAATATTCTATTTAAACGTAACTATGGATACATATTACATAGTATCATAGACTAAAATATACAAAGAGGTGATATATACTCTTTACAATATCAAAGATTCAGGGCCCTGAGTCGGGTATTTCAACGGTGTCACAACTGTACCATTATTGTACCATTATGGTGCAATAGTAAAGTTTTTGGTAGTCTACTATTATTGTGTCGTCATAACGACTTCATCATTGTCTTACAATTGTCAAAGTGACATAAATTGCTAGTCTCGTACACAACTGCTTCACAATTGCAATTCAATGACTGAAATGTTTCGGTAGTCTGCTATTTTGAATTTGACAGTAATATTTTTAAATTGTCCTGTGTCGACAGATTGCCATAAATAAAAAATAGATAGATAGAAATATTAGAAATTGTTCTTTGTAATTTATTGCAATTTACTAATCTCCTAAACTTCACATTGCTTTTTATACTAATAAATAGTATGTACAAATATATTTAAACGAAGTCTAGCATGATTAAATGTTTAAATTTATTAGTAGTTTTTCGAAAATCACTTCAACTAACGCATTTTTTAAAAACGGCAACACATACATACCATTCTAACACAATCCATAGATAAAAGAGACCGAAAATTCAATGCATAGATAAAAGAGATCGACAATTCTATTACCATTGAAAGACCGTTATGACGGCATATAGCAGACTACGGATATTTGACTTCAATTGCAACGGTATCGTGCCGGTATTGTGCCGACAATTGTTCCAAAATAGTGGACTTGAGCACCAGAACTAACATTTTTAGGTTATAATGTAACTTTATAACTTACGAGCAATAACGATCTGTTTATAAACAACATGATTCAAATTAATTTAAAACTGAAAAAGGAAATGAAAATATAGAAAACACTATAAATTTAATTATAGACTTTTTTGACTTTTTTTCTTTATAACGAAAATACAGCTTATTTTGCTGTAGTACGTATCAATAACGCCTTATTTTACGGGCTTAATTTGTGCCCTTATTTGTACTCACCAAATTTTGCCAAAGGTTACTTAAGTAAAAAGTACCTTGGAATAAATTAAATAGCCACTGCTGTGATCCAAGCATTCCAAGCTGATTTTGACATTGACAGTTGTGTCTTAGAACGCCTGTAAATTGAATTTCTGTCTCTGCCGTTTTTCTATTAGAAAATTTTAATTCCGGGTTTACTTTGCTAGTAAAACCTTAGATCCTGAATCCATTGTTACTTGGTAACGTAACTAACGTAATGTAACTTTTAGCTTGGTGTAATAACATAATCTAGCGCCAATTAAAAAAAGATTAAGTGTAGGTCAATTGACAAGCAGTGGTTTGTGTACTTTGTATTATGGGACTGAAAGTGCCCGTAGGAATTGTAATAAACTAATTCAATTAAGTTCCGTGGCCCCAAGGCATGATGCACAATGTTGGAAGGACTGGTGGCGTGGGTTCTGAACAACTATTTAGGGAAGTATGTGGAGAACCTCAATACGGACCAACTGAGCGTAGCTCTCTTGTCCGGTGAGTAAAATCTTACCTACATATTATGCAACCATATATTTCATTATGTGTTCTAGATTCTAAAAATGATTGAACTAAAACAACCCATGATGTGCAATAGTAACTTTTTGTTATTACAGTGTTATTATTGTTAACAGTGTTACATGCTTGTATGTTTGTAAACAATGTTTAATCTACTATATAAAAATAAGTCGGGTTTTCCTTCCTGACGCTATAACTCCAGAACGCACGGACCGATTTCCACGGTTTTGCAATCCTTGGAAAGGTCTCGGGATCCGTGAGGTTTATAGTTCGCTTTTATTAATTTTTTTTTTCATTTTTTTTTGGTATGGCAAAACAACGTTTGCCCGGCCAGCTAGTAAAAAATATAAATACAGGTCACAAAGACACATTTTATCAACCAATTACTTTTGCCTTAAAAGCAATTAAGTCTTAATATTTTCATACTTATTCATGAGTTATTCTTCAACTCTGTGATGTGGAAGTTGATTATACGGTGTCCGATTGTTTGACCAAAAGTCATTTGCCAAAACTACACTTCACAAAAAACATTTGGCAAAACAATGAATTCGCCTATTGATCATTTTACAAATGCTTAATTTTGCCAAATGATCAACACTTAAATTGACATTTTATAAATGATTACTTTACAAAACAAACATTTGGCAACTGAGTTATCAGATAAATCTACTATTGGTCTAAAAATTTGGTATTCTTGTTAAAATGACCACATTTTGCACATTTTTTTTGCAAAGCTACTGCTCTGGATTTTGGATTTTGGAAAAAAAATCATTATAAGTATTAATTGATATATTTTATTAAGAGGATACCAAAATAGCTTCGTGCATTTTTCTATGTACGAAGTTTTCATTGTTTCTTTAGATTGAATGGCTAGAGCTCTAATGTTTAAGTATATGTTTTTTCAATATATTATCTAGGATCGCATAAACTCAGAAACGCGATTGATAAAAGTTTTCTCGATAGAAAATCTTGGCGAAACAACCTCTCAAATTTTTTATTTTTTTCATTTGTCGGTCTATTATCGCGTATTAACTAATGAAATATCTTTAAAAACATAAGTAACTATCATATATAGAAACACGTAAATCAGAATTAAAATATATTTAGTAGATTTTGAGTAAATAGGAAAAGTATCCCTAATTCTTCATTTTCTGTGCCTACTGGCTGTGTTAATATGTACGTGTCGGCGATGATATACGATAATATAGATGTAGGCCCTTAAATATAGATAGAATGAAAAAAAAAAAGATATTTTACATTATTTGCAAAATAATTACTTATTTACCCGTTTGTCTTTGGAGATATATATCTCTTTTATTAGATTGGGTTAGGTTAGAACTTTACCCAGCAGTGACTTTAGGGCATTTCAGCCTTTAATGATGATTCATGATGGTAATGATACATTTAATATAACTTAATTTACGAAACTTATAGTTTGGTGAAACGACAAAAAGGTCAATTGATATTTGAATACTTGACACATTTGTCAAGTGTAGTGTTTGCTAATGGATCATTTGCTAAGTAATTTTTTGTAAAGTGATACTTTTGTCACGTGTATTGTTTGCCAAATGATCATTTGGTGAAACGTTGTTTGTCAAATGATTATATGTCAAAAATTTTTTGGGAACCAAAAAGGTGTCCGATTGTTTGACCAAAAGTCATTTGGCAAAACTACACTTGACAAACAATGTTTGGCAAAACAATGAATTCGCCTATTGATCATTTTACTACTGATCATTTTACAAATGTTTAGTGGCGTGCACAGGAATATGACACAGGGTATGCGGCGATGTACTCAGTCACAAAAACTTTTTCTTTTATAGATTTTTAGCATAGCCACGCGACGGATCTCTAAGTCGGAAACCATGCCAACAGAACAAATTTAAATCTGAATATCCCGAATCAGTCCACACTGTACTAGAATTACTAAACAATAACTACGTACGTACATACATACGTACATGTACGTATGTACATACGTTTCATAACTTTTAACATGACATTTTTCGAGTTACATTACCTTTTTGCTGGCTTAGTTGTCGTAACACGGGTACACAGAATCTTTTCACTGAATGACAATTGTGAGAACTTGTTATTTTTAATTTTTAACAAACACACACTATCAACACACATTTCACAATCAAATAACATTTTAAAATCAACAAACGAAAATCCATACGATTATTAAATTATAGAAACTCAATATTAAAACAGTTCAATGAATCACACGAAAAAATAAAATGGCCTCCATCGAACCAAAATATTTCTGCTATTTTAATAGATAAAACCTTACTAAACAAAAATGCATACGTGATTTATTAGACTTCCGACTATTATATTTATTCGGATTATATAATATAGGTAACGAACGAACGCCGAATACTCGCGGAAACATCCGATCGCCAAAGCATGCCGCATGAGATGCAGTACAAGGCGTCTTCAATATGCAAGCCTGTGTGCGTTTGTAAACTGTGCACGGACACCAAAATTTCTACACACATATGAACTCATGGCAGGTGTCGAGCTTGTCCTACGCTTTCGTCCGTCTGACCAATATTATTACTTCGCCAAACGCCTGGCAAAAAGCAATTTGCAAGCACATATTGGTGCTATTTATGAATTATTAGGCGTTTTTAAGTTATAATATTTTGTTTAATTAATAGTAAATAAATGAATAAAGTCATCTAAAACATACGAACGTTTTATTAAAATATCTGTGAATGGCAAGTAAAGCAGTGCTTTTCTGCCTTTATGGAGCGTACGCCCCTGCAAATGTTTCATTTTCCCAAATGATCAACACTTAAATTTACATTTTACAAATGATTACTTTACAAAACTAACATTTGGCAACTGACTTATCTGATAAATCTACTATTAGTCTAAAAATTTGGTATTCTTGTTAAAATGACCATCTTTTGCATATTTTTTTGCAAATCCACTACTCTGAATTTTCCTAAACAGAAAATACTATAAATATTAATTGATATATTTTATTATATTTAAAGATAGATAAAATGAAAATAAATGATATTTTATTTTATTTGCAAAATAATTACTTATTAACCCGTTCGTCTTTGGAGATATATTGCATGTATTTTATGAGATTGGGTAAGGTTAGGTTAGAACTTTAATAACAAACGCACGAGCCGAGCGAGCAACCCGAGCGTGCCGCGGCAGCGGCCGGCGAGTGCCAGAAGCGACTTTAGGGCATTTCTCCTATTAATAATGATTCATGATGATAATGATACATTTAAAACAACTTAATTTACGAAACATATCATTTGTTGAAATGATAAAAAGGTCATTGATTTTAAACTTACGCGATTTGAACTTATAATTTGTTAATATTACCGGGACTATGTAATTAGTTAGGTATTGTGCCTTTTTAAGTTATTAACTAAAAAACTAATATAAACTAATATTAAGAAAATAAGGTCAATTGACATTTGAATACTTAACATATTTGTCAAGTGTAGTGTTTGCTAATGGATCATTTGCTGAGTAAGTTTTTGTAAGATGATACTTTTGTCAAATGTATCGTTTGCCAAATGATCATTTGTCAATAATTTTTTAGTCAATCATTAGGGAACCATTAAAAAAAACTACATTAAATCTGTATCTGCATTTAATCTGTGGAAGTATGTTTGGATCGTAGCAGATGGCACTCTATAGTCTCTGCCTACCCCCTTGGGTAAAAGGCGTGATGTTATGATGATGATTAAATCTGTTGCACAGGTTTGAAGTTATAAGCTTACATAGTTATTATTCATCACATTATAATAAGTAAAGATTTGAAATAGGTTGTTTAGTTCATAAATAATTAAAATTATGCCGTTTTATTACTAGTAAATGTTTCTCAAGTTTTAGCTGGAATTTTGTTTAATATTTTTTTGTTGTTGTTCTAAAACTACGAAATTACCATTTAAGTAAAGGAACTAAATTATAAAAATTAAAGTATTTAATTAATTACTTAGGTATGTTGATAAGAAACATCATTATCATCTGGCCTTGCTTCCAAATTCTTATTGGATCAATATAAATATGAAGGTTCAGTTGTCCTAGATCTGGTGAATGTATGAGACGCTAAAGATATTATAACATCCTTATTCAGGCTTCCAATCACTAAGATGGATGTCAGCCTAAGGTTGAGCTCTTAATGTTATATTGCAATGATCAACGCAATCAATATCTGTATACTGCTGAGTGCTGTATGGATTTATTGTTAAATCTTGGTACGAAGAGGGGAGTCACCATGTCATACTCATATTGCTTCACTTGCCCTCTTTCTCTCCTATTAACATTTATTGTCTTAAATCTAAACCCATTTCAACTAATTTGTAGTTACAGTAATTTCTTTTTTTTTAATTGTTGTAAATTTAAAGCTCGCTCTACACTCGCGCGCGAATCTTGCCGCGATGACACGGGGCAAATCGCGGCGTGAACTCCACGTGAAAACGTGTCCATCCATGCTCGCACAATTTCGCAGTGTCATTCGCGATCTCATACGAAATGGATACTATGTGCTCTAGAGTACCTACTACAATTATCTTCATATAAAAACGAAAACCATTCAAGTACGAATGGGACTGGCGCTGTCATAATATATTCGTAAACGGCATAAGGGCAGGAGATCGATGATGAGTGTCTGTTGGTATAACATCGACTGATATTATACATAGATTGTGAAACTTTCAGTTCTCTAGCTATTACTATTCCAGAGATATAGCCTAGTGACAGACAGATAGTAAAGTCTCAGTAATAAGTTCCCGTTTTAACTTTTAGTACGTAATCCTAAAAACAAATATAGAAATCAAATGAAGAAAAAGAAGATGATGGATGCCAAAAATGTATGTATTGCATTAGAACCAGATGTTAGTTCAAATTCGTTATTTCACGACATTGTATATGACTATTTATTATTATTAACTAATATTTTAAAAATATACGTTCGACTGTGTGTCGAGCGCTACTGCGAAGAGTGCAAGTGTCGATGGATTCGCGTCGTTCGTGCGGCGTGAACCAAGCGCGATCCCTGTGAAAACCGACACTGATCGGTAAAAGGTGCGAACTGCGAACGCGCGAAACCATCCACACTTTCTTGTCACGGCTTTCGCGGCCGTTGGCGGCGTGAGTGAAGAGGTGGCCTAAGAAAACCATGAAGTGCTACAAATATACTGGTAGTAAAAAGAGGCATGCCCAGTGTCAGAGAGAGAGTTATGTTATTATAAATTATTATAGTATGCTTGTACAAATATGACAATAACAGCAACTAGTTGTAGGTGATGACTTCTGTTACTCAAAATATCTATAAAAAAATTTAAGGCCGCAAGTGTGAATTGTACGAGTCTAAATCGCTACATTCTTCACTTTTATAGTGAAGAGTCCTAGTATGTCAGAAGGCTAATACAGTGTCGTAAAAGTTAGAGTCTGCGCGAATATAGTATTTCATTTTACGCACAGATAATAATAGTCATATCACAAAGGTAGATAGTAAGTGGCTGATTTTGCAACCAATAAATGACGTGGCGACTCAAAAATCTCGTCAAATAGTGCTTGGTGATGTCTTACACAAAAATGAACTTGTGGTGTGCAGTACCGTGATCGATAGGCTATAACTAGTTATAAATAATAATAATTAATAAATAAATAAATAAATAAAATAAATAATATATAAGGATTTCACACAACGTCCTCTGGTCCCAAGCTAAGCTTATTATGCTTGTGTTATGGGTACCAGAATACGGATAGAATACATAAACTACTTTTTTTTTGTAAATACATACTTATTATACATAGTAAACACCCAGACGCAGAACAAACATTTGTATGACATTTATAAACATCACACGAATGATAGTCCCGAGCGGGAATCGAACCCGCGACCTCGTGAACGGCAGTCCGTTATATGAACCACTAGACCACGAAGCCCGTCCAACTCGTCATTATAAATTCTAAAGACTTGTTTCACAAAGAAAAGATGACGATGGAGACATTGAAGGTTTTATTTTCGTAAAAGAAGCATATTTTGTTTGTGATCAAGCATGGAGACAGTAAATAATTAAATAAATAAAAACTACTGCTCTTGAAATATAATGTCTAACAAAATAAAGTTAATTTTGTTATTAGCTATTACTTTAAAATATGCAAGGTATTTTATTATTATGTTATACATAATTATGAAACGATTGTGCAAACGGCGTACTTTACACTAATTGAGGTTCGAATCGGAACATCCTAACTATTGAGAAATCAAATAACAAATTAAACTTTAACGTTAATAGTTAACTATATTAAGGGCCTACATCAATATTATTCAATATCATCGCCGACACGTACATATTAACACAGCCAGTAGGCACAGAAAATGAAGAATTAGGGATACTTTTCCTATTTACTCAAAATCTACTAAATATATTTTAATTCTGATTTACGTGTTTCTATATATAATAGTTACTTATGTTTTTAAAGTTATTTTATTAGTTAATACGCGATAATAGACCGACAAATAAAAAAATAAAAAATTAGAGAGGTTGTTTCGCTAAGATTTTCTATCGAGAAAACTATTTTCAATCGCGTTTCTGAGTTCATGCGATCCTAGATCATATATTGAAAAAACATATACTTAAAAGTTAGAGCTCTAGCCATTCAATCTAAAGAAACAATGAAAACTTCGTACGTAGAAAAATGCACGAAGCTATTTTGGTATCCTCTTAAGCAAACTGACTAATGCTTGATAGACGTGTAACGATATATCGTAGCCAATAAAAAGTAGCAAATTCTCTAACAGCTTGTACGCGAGTGTATGTTCGAGCTTTGTTTGATGCTCAAGTCTTATAACTGTGACCCAATAATCTGGAACGATTTGTCATAAACCCGATCGATCAGTCTGTGCTGTGATCGATTTGTAAAGTTATATTACAGCTAGGATATCATTATCCCTCTCAAAGTGGAAGAGACCCGTGCCGAACAGTGGGACGCAGAGAGGGAGAAATAGCAGACATAAGGCCAAAGCCTGATAGCGCAGTCGTCCACATTTGGATGCGGACCAGGTTTAGATTTAGATTCCAAATAAAATTGTTGGCTCGACCAGCAAACAAACTAGGGATAATAAAGTACGCCCAATATTCAGCTATAACTATTTAATTTTACGTTCGCTTCCATTTTGGCTCTCTTTCATTTCAAAACTGTAATATTTTCGCTCAGCTCTGCTCAGAAGAGGGAGTTACAAAATTTTCGCTTCACATCAGTCGATTTCGATTATCTATTACAAAAAAATTAATTCCGAAATAGATACTAATAGCTCAGTAGTTACTTACATGTACATTTATTTTTATTTTGTAACATTTTAGGCAAAGTGGAACTAGAGAATCTACCACTTCGGAAAGATGCTCTGCGTCACCTTGGTCTGCCGGTGGAGATCAAAGCGGGCTTCATTGGGAAAGTTCAACTGCAAGTGCCGGTGCGCCAGATTCGATCTGCTCCCTGGCTGATTGCCATTGAAAAGTTATACTTAGTAGCTGCACCTGTTAATTTAGATGAGGTATGGCTTTCTGCTCACTTATCCTTTTTAAAGTATTTATCCACATGTATAGCATACGATCTTCCGTGTGGTGACGGATTAAGAATACCAGTGTCGCCGCCCTAAACTAAATCCTATGACAACACCACTAGTTAGCGCGTCTAGTAGAATAAAAACCTAGAATAAAAAGTCCTGATGTGGAGGACGCCCATGCCCAACTGTGGGACATTAGGGCGGGGAAGGGAAGCGAACATACAAATGAGATTTTCTACGATTGTTTTCATTTGTTATCTATTAGCGGAAGGTCATTATTGCACAACACACTATCTAATTATGTACGTTAACAAATTAAAAGCTAAGCATGATTTGTAAATATCTACCTGAATGACGAGGCCTAAAACAGTTAAAATAAATCTAATATTTTACTGATTAGAAATAGTTTAAGTATCATTTTAATATTTTGATACCTATAACATAAGAAAATTAGCTTAGCTTGGGGTCCGGGGACGTTGTTAATGGGGCGGTAGGACTATAAAAAAATTATCTGCGTAGCGCGATATCCCAATCAGTAATTACAGACTCTCTCTATTTTAGATATTTATAACAAAAATTTAAAATAATGTAAACGAAAATATCGTAAACTGTTTCTAGAAAGTTTTCCATCATGTGTCCTGACAGAGATAGCTCATGGAGATTTAGATAATGTATTGTTACAACATATTTAACTTATCCATTGTTATCTAACCGACAATGATTTGAGCCTATTATCTGAACGAATCACTGATAATACGTAATATTTATAGATAACGCACAGACTGTCTGTACATACGTAATTATGTATTGTTTCGTCATATTAATAAATTTAAATGCTAAAAACTTGTAATATTGCTCAATTGGCATTGTTCATATTTTTTCAAAACTCTTAATTCGAAAACCATTTCGGAGAATAGAGTTTCTGATTATCATCCATTAGTTTTTTTCTGAAAATTTGCTATATTAACGATTATTTTTCCAAAAAGGCAAATGATCTCTATTTGCCCTTGAAGTGAAGGACTTAAAATATTAAGGCGTTATTAGGAATATATTACTCCGTGGTGGAGTTGAAATTGGTCTATTATATCAACTTGGCAACTTTAAAAAGATGTCTTGCAATCTGTCTTAAGTCTATCAGGAAAAGTCAACACACAAATTGCGCTCAACGATGACGTCACAACATTTAAAATAATATCTTTAAGTATTTTTTTAAAATTCTATATAGTGAATATTTCAATAATATTGAAATTAGTTGCTTAAAATAGTCTATATATTCTAAAAAAAATATAAAAACAGCAAGTACAAAATTATGAACAATGCCAATTATAATAAGAATAACCATTAAACAAACTATTAATATTATTAATCGACGACCTTCGTGGTTGAGTGGTTCATGTAACGGACTGCCAATCACGAGGTCGCGGGTTCGATTCCCGCTCGGGACAATCATTTGTGATATTTATAATTGTCATACGAATGTTTGTACTACGTCTGGGTGTTTTCTATGTATTATAAGTATGTATTTACAAAAGAAAAGTAGTATATGTATTCTATCTGTATTCTGGTACTCATAACACAAGCATATAAGCTTAGCTTGGGATCAGAGGACGTTGTGTGAAATGTTCATGAATATTTATTATTTATTATTATTTATTAAACTAAAAAGAAAAAAATAATATTTCAAATACAATCTCTGTTTGAGAACTTTCTATAAATATAAAATAACTAGGTGTTGCCCGCTACTTCTTACGCGTGGTGTTTAGAACATTTTCCCCGTTTTTGCCTAATTTTTCACTGATGCTGCGCCATTATTAGTCCCAGCGTGATGTTATGTAGCCTTCCTAGATAAATGTACTGTCAAACTCTGAAATGAGACCAGCGGTTTCTGAGATTAACGTATTTAAACAAACAAACAAACTCTTCAGCTTTATAATATTAGAATAATAGATGAAGAGTAATTTGGCTGAATGTATTTGAAGGAAACTAATTTTATAGAAAGTTGATGTGACTTGGAAAATTATATGTAGATACTGGCCTTCCGACGTACGCGACGGGTCGCGCGTCGCGGTTCCAATGCTCCAATCTTCATCAACATTTAAATGTAATCTGTGATGCGTGAAGATGCTACGCCTAGTGAAATATTATTTAAAAAATCTCGGTTACCAATTGACCCTGACGAAACTGTTAGAGTGTGAACATTATACTGTTTTGATACAATAATAAATTTAATGATTATGAAAATAATATACACGTGATGGATGATGCGACTGTTACTTGCATTGCACGTGATCTTGTACAGTTACAGTAAAGACATGAGAGTGGCCAGAAAAGCGACTCTCGGTTAAAACCTCGTTTTCATCCAAAATTTTAGTAATAGACTTAGCAAAAACTTTATACAATTTTTTATATGTATAATTCTATTGAAAACACATATTAAAACGGATTTCCCTTCCTGAAATACCATTGTTTATACTGGCACATGATGTGTTATTTATATTACAATCCTTGGTTAGTCAGTTTCTTTATATTGACGTAAGAGAGGGTGTAGGAGACTATTCAAGCTACAATTCTTGCATGGTTTTGACTCATAAAAAGCCAGACGAAACGCGTTTTTAATATCAGGCATACAACAAGATTATTAAGTTCTAGAAATAGAGATTACCTATTATTAATCGACTTGATTAAAAACTTCTAGAATAGCGGAAAAACTAAAAGGATACACTTTAATTATTTAATGTGTTTTCTTTATTTACTAAAAATGAAGCTCATATAAACTGTATGTGATTAATGTCTTCCTTTCTTTGTTATGAATTACGATATTATTTGAATGTAAATATTTCGTACATTATTGTAATTTTGCGCAAGTATGAAGTGAGCCAACATATTAGGTGTTATTAAAAGAGAAAATGACATCATTCATCGTGTTGTTTCAACAAGGCCACCGGCGACCTTCAAACATGCAATGTGATAGTGTAGGAATTACAACTAAATTCAAGATACCCTTTCGTATTTAACATTTCATTAGAAATACGAATTAGTTAATTTATATATATTTTTTTTGATGACTCCGGTTTTTGGAGACCACATTCATCAAACTATTACAATCTAGCCAACCAAGGCTAATAGGTAATTTTAGTCTAACTTAAATTACTAAATAGAATAATATCTAAGAATGTGCCCATCAACACTTTTCTTATTGTCTCTATTTAAGGCGAAGGCACTTTGTTTTTGTGTTCCTTAAAGTTAGCACTCACTGCACTAATTAACACTATCACTATTAAAGAACTAGTTCGAACGGTTTTGTTCTTTTAAGTCTTCTAACTAGATCCGTATTGTCAAGGAGCTGGATAGCCTCGACATTAACGTGATGATGAAGCCTCCGTTCATGGGCATCGGCAAACTTTTTGATTGTATTAGCGACCGTGTCCACATTTAAGTCTCTGTGAAGGTCAGCATTTCGGACGTACCATGGTGCGTTCACAATACCCCTAAGCACTTTATTTTGGAACCTTTGCATAATTTCCACATTACTTTTTTTGGTACAGCCCCACAGCTGGATACCATAGGTCCACACTGGCATTAGGACCTGTTTGTACAAGAGCAATTTATTATGTACCGACAACGACCAATGCTTATCCAGTAGCCAGTACATATTGTTGTAGCGAAGCTCCAACTCTTCGCGTTTCTTTTTGACATGGGCCTTCCAGCGAAGCTTTGCGTCTAATGTCATGCCTAGGTATTTGGCTGTGTTCTGGTGAGGTATTACCTGATTATTTAGATCCAAAGGCTCGTAATTTTCTTTTTTGTTGGTAAAGTCTATAGTTTTTTGTAGATTTTGACTCATTTAACTTTATTCGCCACTTTTAGTCCACTTGAGCAGAGTGTTTACAGATGTTTCAACTTTTTCTACAGCTTCCGCTTGAGTGTAGATCCTGTGGCCATAATAGCCGTGTCATCAGCAAACGTAGCAATTATATTATTACCCAATTCTGGTATATCACAAGTATATAGCAAATGTAGTACCGGACCTAGGACACTTCCTTGAGGTACACCAGCTTTGATTTGTTTAAGGTCGGAATATCCATCGTCATGCCTTACTAAAAACATCCTTTGTGTAAGATAGGACTCTAAAATATCGGCATATTGTTTTGGAAGCATCTTTCTTAGTTTATGTATAAGCCCTTTATGTCAGACTATCAAATGCCTGCTGAACATCTAGAAATACTGTTGTGCAGACTTGTTTTCCTTCTAAAGACTGTTCAGTCATGCTCGTTATTCTGTGCACCTGATCGATAGTTGAATTATTTTTCCTAAAACCAAACTGATAGTCGGGTTTTCCTTCTATGATAGGCTGTAACCGCTTCAGAAGCAATTTTTCAAAAATTTTGGCTATGATTGGTAGCAAAGAAATTGGTCTGTATGAGGTGTTTTCGTGCATGGGTTTGCCTGGTTTCGGCAACATTATTATTTCGGCAACTTTCTATACATCAGGAACATACTTTAGTCTAAATGCCGCATTAATAAGCGTGGTTAGTTTAACTATTGCCTTACGAGGTAGATGTTGGAGAACTTCACTGGTAATTAAATCATATCCAGGTGATTTCTTTCGATTTAGACATTTAATCTGCTTCTGGACTTCTCTAGGTGTTACGAGCTTTATTTCAACATCATCATTTATATGAAGTACATACAAGTACTAGCTTACGCCCACGGCCTCGCCGGCACTTATATTAATTATATTTACTGGTCCACTTCGTCGCTTCAGACGTGATAAATTGATAAATAATGAGTATAAATCCTAAATTTTATTAAGGTTTATGATATTGGCCATATGATAGGAGTTTAACAAAGCCTTACCGTTTGGCATTACTTAAATAAGTTTTTTGGGCAGCCACTATAATGTAACAAAGCGTAAAGGTTCCTAATGAATTCATAAAGAAATTTTGTAGCCAATCTTCTGGTCAGCGTTTATAAGACACTACTCGCATAGTCAATACGCGGGCGAAGTGAGAGCCCAATAAATAGGACAATTTGAATTGAGGAGAGATGTAAGTAGTCAGGTAATGTTTATGTAAAATATATGCAGTGGGACAGTGCAGCGGAGGCGGCTATCGCCCACGAACGCAAGACCGCCATACTGGACGCACTGGAGGCGCAGTGGCGCGCTGAGTTCGAGGCGGCGGACACTGCCGGGTACTACGCCACCTCGTATTCCTCATGGCTCAGCTACGGGACCGGTCTGCTCGCCAACATCATCGAGAACTTGCAGGTTGATACTACTCATAGGCACTTCTACTCCTTCGCCAGTTCAAGTTTATCATGAATTTAAACTTTGCAGATAAAAATAAGAAATAAAACATATTGGTCTAAAATTCTCTACTCGGAAGCTGATATCGAAAAGTTAGTTTCTTATTGTGTTTTCACATTGTCCTAACTGTATTATGTATATCTCGATAGCTGAAGCTGACCGACATCCACATTAGGTACGAGGACAGCATCACGGGCGAGTCCCCGTTCGCGTGCGGTCTGACGGCGGAGTCGCTGTGCGCGGAGTCGTGCGACCGCGAGTGGGTACGCGGGTTCACGCTGACGGAGCCCGAGGGCTGCTCGTTCAAGTTGCTGGAGCTGCAGCGGCTCGCCGTCTACTGGGACCCCATGTGCGGGCCCAGGGACATGTTCGCCAACCACAACATTAGTGAACTGACGGAGTGCATGTCGGAGACGTGGCGCGGTCATCACCGGTACCTGGTGCAACCCGCCTCCGCCTGGGCGCGCGTCAGGAGGGAGAGGACCGAGCAGCCACTGCGCTCAAGAGCACGACCCAGGCTCACCGCACATCTCACACTAGATACAGTCACGCTCAACTTGTCCAGCGTTAGTACTCACCGTCACATTTACTAAGCAGACCAATCAATCATGCGTTTTAAAACTAATCATATAGAATTGTTGATTGAATATTCCAGCGTCAATACAACGAGGCGGTAGTGTGTGTGGCGGGCCTGGAGCGCCTGGCGCGTGTCCGGGAGTACCGCGCCCGCCGGCCCGCCGCACCTGTCAGACACAACCCACGTGACTGGTGGCTCTACGCACTCTCCTCACATATACCTGTTCATTCGTGTGAGTCACTCTTGTTACTACATCATGTCTTAGAGATAGAGGTTAGGATTTATATAGTTATCTCACGATCCGGCTCGAAGGACTATATGATAGCAGTTTAATTCTTTCTTGACAAAATAAAAACATTGTAATTATATGTACCAGGGACGGAACCGAAGCCGACGTGGGAATCTTGCGTAGAGAGTGCGCGCCAGACTGTCGCTTACGTGGAGGCGTGCCTGGTGACATTGACCAACCCGGCCGCCACCCTGCCCGCCGACAAGAAGGCGGCCAAGGATGAGTACGAGTGGAAGACACCACTACATCAGCTGAAGGCCTTACGAGAGGTATATCGTTATAGAAAAATGGCTTTGTATCTAAGGCTTTCTTACATAATTATATTTAATATTAATATCAGCTCTACTGAATATTATAAACTTTCTATTTCAAGCGGTAGATACACAACTAATTCTAGTTTTGATATATGTTAGGTGGCAATGCGAAAAGTACCAAAATGTACACCAGTGTCGACGCCGGACAACCCTGCCAGCTCCGGGCGCAGCATGCTGGTGCACTGGTTCCCTCAGTGGTGGGGCTGGTACGGGACTCCCTCGCAGGAGTCGGCCGCCTCCACTCCCTCGTCTGTCCCCACTCCAGCACCGACACCTACGGCCATGTATTCCGCCAGCTCCACACCCGGAGAACTCGAGGAAGAGATCCTGGATGTTATAGCGGACTCCATAGACAATAACACTATGTTGAAAAGAGACACAGTCTTTGGGAAATTTGAGTTTATATTGAATAAAGGATCTCTCAACTTGTGCACGGAAAGCGAAGACGATAACAAGTGAGTATACTACTACCATCAATCGTGATTATTTTTGTAATACATTTTTGATAGCGTTTGCATATCTCCGCGAGGATAAATATATTGTTCGTATGGTGTCCCCCAGCAGTGGGCAGTGGGACAGTACGGAGGCTGCGGGTCCAGGCGTGGAGCTCCAGTTCTGTAGCGTGCGCGTGGGCATAGAGTCCCGCCCCCGCGCCGCGTCGCACGCGCTGCACGTGGCGCTCGGCTCCGTGTGTCTGCGCGAGAGGATCACCCCCGACACGCTGTTCCCTATACTCGTGGCGCCACAGGTACACTATTTATTTATTTATTTCATTTCACTTACTATAGAACAGAGGCACTCGTTCCGTGTCCTTACGTAAGTTTACGTTTTTAAAACTACGCAACGAATCTGAATGCAGTTTTTTTTATTAGATAGAATGTTTCATGAGGAAGATTTTTGTTCAAATACTTTATTAGGGTTTGGTTCCTAAAACGGATGCAACATGTGTTTCTCGTGAGAAAGTCCGCGCGTAGACGACGATCTTTTAATAACCGAGTGACAGATAGTGTGTGGTGATAACTTGATGTAATGTTTTGAACGTTTGAGGTTCTGTTTCTAATAATATATGTGTATAGTGTGTGATAGTATATAATGTATCCAGGGTGTGATCCGCGAGGGTCTCAGTTCACTGAGTGTGGCGGGCTCCAGCGCGTCGTGGGGCCGCGCACAGGCCCCGCCCCCAAACAACGCACGCGACCCACTGTTCCAACTCTCATACGAGAAGAAACCGTTCGGACTCAACTGTGACTACAAGTAAACACATTAAACTACTATAATATATAAGTACTTATTGATGCTGTTTAAGCGTACTAACAATATATAATATCTATGTGTCGGGTGCCTCAGATGACGTCACAAACATGTACAAATACAATAGTGTGTGTTACGTGTGACAGACTGTGGGTGAAGTCGGCGCCGCTGGAGGTGGTGTGGAGCGCGGCGGCTGTGGCGTGGGCCCAGCGCTGGGCGCGCTCGCCGGGCGCCAGCTACGTGCGCGCCGCCACCGCCACCACGCTGCGCACGCGCCTCGAGCACATGGTGTACACGCACGCGCACCATGTACGTACACGCACACTGCTCACTGATCACTGATCACCAGGGGAACTGTGTAACCGGTGTACTCTGTTGACAGGGTGAGAGACGTACGTGGCAGGTGGAGCTCGACATCTGGGCACCGCAGATCCTGCTGGTGGAGGAGCTGTGCTCGCGTGACTCGGCCGTGCTGCTCGTCGACTTCGGACGACTCCGCCTGGCCAACGTGCACGCACCTGACACTAACACGCACGACCAACACGCACCACACGAGGATGACGGTAAACAACAATAGTATACGACGCGCCGCTAACAGATAATATAGGGCCTTTACAATTAATCTATACATCTCTAACGGTACTAGTAGTTTTCTAGTTCACAAAGTTTAAGTAAAATAATTTTAAAAATTAAAAATATGTGGGTTACGATATGTGTGTTAGTTGTTAATTATGTTTTATATGAACTAGAGACATTCATGACGCCGTGTTCGACGCCACCGGGCAGCCTACTGTCGCCGGGCTCACCCCCAGACCTGCCGCACCAACACGCCGCCATTGACCCCGCGCACCTACACAACAGATTATACGACAGGTAACAATATACATATACTATATAACTATAAACTACTGCTCTATATAGTACGAAACTAAATAAATAAAATAAATGTCATTACAGATATAAAATAGAGCTGAGTGATCTCCAAATCTTGGTGGGACGCGCCCGTGATAATTGGAAGTATGCGCACACTAAAGGCACATCTTCACTACATCTATTGGACAGATTCAGCATCCTGCTACAGGTATAGTGTAGTGGACACTTCATTTTGATGAATATGATTATTATTGTATATTACGTGTGCAAATATTTAGTTGCAAGTTATAGAGGTGACCACTACGTTACATTTTGCTCAATGTGTAAGCTCTTTTTGAGCTAAATCACTCCATTGAGGATTTAATAACATGCTGATGATTTAGTGTATCGAGTTGTTGAGCTTCATTATGATATCCAGGCGGAACGTCGCGTGGTGTGGACGAGCGACCCCCAGTATCCAGGCGCGACGCTGTGCGGGTCGCTGCCCGCGCTCGTGGCGCACCTCAGCGAGCACAAGCTGCGGGCCGTGCGAGCCGTGCTGCCTGCCGCCACACTACCGTCAGTATATACCTGTGTACTAGACTGCCAGTCTACTGTAATAAACGTACACCTAATAATGTTACTCGCAGTGATTCCGCTGCCACAATGGAGGTGCACGAGGAGGGGGAGGACGAGGAGGAGAGCGTCGCCAGCCCCGACGTGAGCTCGATGGCGACGCTGCAGCACAACTCGACGCTGTTCATGATGCAGTTCGCCATAGAACAGATGTCGCTGGAGGTTCAGTCGATGGGTCGGTCTATAGCGGAGGTGCAGGTGTGCGGCGTGAAGGCGGCGGTGTCTGCGCGGCCCCGCGACCTATCCGTCTCGCTCTCGGTGCACTCGCTGCTGCTGGTGGACGCGCTGCAGACATACGGACCTGACTTCGAGCTGCTCGTCGCCAGTCACAAGCACGTCGGGTGAGACCACCACACAGACCACCGCATGCTTCACTAATACTTCTCATTCACGGTGGACACTTGGTTAACTAACATGGTGTGTACGCTATAATTCCAGTATGGACACAATGTCGGGCAGTATCCGTGGGTCGGAGCCCACGTCCCCCACGTCCCCCACGTCGCCGCCGTGCCCCGCCTCGCCCGACGCGCGCCACGTCCCCACCACCTTGCATCCTCACGCGCTGCACCAGGCGCTCAACTCGCTGCATCTCAACCATACATGTTGGTTATATTTATTTTCTTGTTATATTAAAACTATTAGCTTCTTCCCGCGGCTTCGCACGCATTAGTGGCCGAATCGAATTTGAAATCAAACCTAAAATAAAACTGAAATCTGAACTAAAATTAATAGATACTGAAACCCATAGCAAAATTTACCTCAATCAAAAATCGATACAGGATACTATATACTACAATCAAAGTAAAATACGATACCAAAATGACAACTACAATATTAATACAAACCAAAACAAATTCTAAGTTCAATTGCTATTAAAATTGTAAGAAAATATTTATTCAATACTGCAACCCTTCTTTCTGCCAAAATAAGAAAAAGCCAACATAGTATAGGATATAAATACTTTACTATTCCAACCTCTTAATAAAAAAAGTTTGAACTAAGTAGTTACCACTTATGGAGTTTATATTCCAAGCTGCCGCGTAAATCTCAAGTGTCAGTCTGGGATTAAAACCTTCTTGGCCAAATTAAAAAACAAATACCTATAAGGATTCTAAGTGTTGCTATGACAACTGTAAAATGAACAATATGGCTGAGCTATTATTTTATACCATATTTCACAAAAATTTGCGTTTGTTATCTCGTACAGAGATTTTAGCGAAATAATATACATATAGCCTATTTTACTTCCAGGACTATAAATTATCTGTATACCAATTTTCGTGCAATTCCATTCGGTAGATTTTGCGTGAAAAGTCACAAACGAACAAACAAACAAACTCGTTTTGAATTTTATGTATAAGTAAGAATTAGACTCTTTAATTATTGATTTGACATGTAGGTACTTAATTTATTATGTAATGTATTTAAATTGATTAGAAGTTGTCGATAAGTGAAGTGAGATTGCCGGTATCATCATAAGCCAAAATTTTACTAACATACATACTTGTAGATCCTCCAGAGGAGGATCAGGCGAGTGGAGCGCCAAGCTGGATGTCCGGACCTGGTTACAACTGGAGCAGCAGCTCGATGTTCCCGGCGGGATGGGGCTCCAGCTGGCCCGCGGGCTGGGGTGCCACAACGTGGGGCGCCGCCCCGTCGGGCTGGGGCGCGCCGGGGCTCGTCGACTCGGAGGCGCTCATCGCCGTCGAGCTCTGCATAGTCAAGGGGAACAGTACCACCGAAGATCTCAGGATTGCCAATATCATGTTCAATAATCTTGACATCATAGGTAATTTGATTACTGATGCATAACTCCCGTGCTTTCTGCGTGAATTCTTTATTTATTCGTTTTGATTTAGTGATTTTAGACAGTAGTTAATTAATTAACAGCGAATCAGGAAACCATAGTGGAGCTGATCGGCTTCACCCAGCGAGTGATGGGACCCAAGACGACCAAGAAACGTGCCAGCGACGCGGGGCCCGACCAACCTCCCACCACCGCCACGTGCCCCGCCCACCCCGTGCCTGACGACGAGCACAAGGTGAGTCTCACACACACACCTATATACCACACGCACACACGCACACAGCGAGTGTAACATGTATATGTGTGTGTGACAGCGCGAGGTGCGCACAGAGATCACGTTCGACTTCCATCGTCTGGGCGTGTTGTTGCTCCGCGCCGCGCTACACGACGGCGCTGTGGTCGCGCGCAAGATAGCCACCGCCACGCTCACCGAGGCGCGCATACAGGCCACGCTCGGTATGTACACATACTATACTGCTTTTAAATGATGGCTGTCCTAAAATGTATTGACATTATATTACGTACTAGATGAATAATGACAGTACACTACAAACACGCTAATATTTGTGTGGTATCTTAATTGTATTACAGCTGGTAGTAGGGTGGAGGTGGGCGGGTCGCTGGGCGGCGTGCAGGTGGTGTCCCTGTGCGAGGGCGGCGGGCTGCACACGCGCGTGGTGTCCGCGGGGTGCGCGCCGCCCCCCGCCGCCGCGCCCTCGCTCGCGCCCGACCAGGACGACGAGAAGGCGCTACTCTTCACCATACATAGAAATGTTAACACCTCACTGGGTGGAGACGCTCCAGGTAAACGACTGTCTCTGTACGTGACATTATTTTCTAGTTTTTATTTAATAGATTGAAAAATACGGTCAGTGGTGTTCGATTTACTAAAAAAACTTTCAAAGTTAACAGCTTATACTCAAACTAAAAAAGTAAACGTAATTTTTTAAATTATTAATTTTATTGAGCCGTCAATGAAACAACCTCGTAGTCATTTGCTTCATAAAAAATAAAGACGAGAAATGGGCCAACAATTGAGCCCCGTGGGACACTCGTGTGACAGCTCGTTGTGATGACCACATGTTTCTTCTCAATTGGATTAATTAAATAGAAATCAGATAGTTCTTGAACTATAATGATATATAATATGTCAAAATATATTACACGCCTTCTTCCCGCGGGAAATATATGATGTGATTTTCTAACCCGACACTCATGGTATCGAAAGCTTTGGATAAATGATAGAAAGTGATTAATTTATCTCGAGTACTTTTTTATAGTGGTGGAAGCGTCAGTGTCTGTGCACGTGGCCAGCGTGTGGTACACGCACAGCGCGCCGCTGGTCCGTGAGCTGCGCTCGTGCCTGTCCGAGTTCAAGCAGTACCTGGCCAACCTGGCGCGCTCCATCCGCGCCGCCGCCGCCGACATGGCGCTCGGCCTCGTGCACCCCAGGTACTAGCCCCCTCCTTACCGTCCACTTCGACCAATATTAACTGACCGACCTTGCTTTTTATAATCGTTTATTATTTTTTTCACAGGGGCGAGTTTACGACCCTGTACTCAAACCCTAAGTTGTCCCAGTCTACGGAGGGCGTGTCGCCGCGCCGTCGCACCGTGAGTGCGGGCGCCTCGCTCGACGACCCCGCTGACCTGAAATCTGACAATATTGTGTTGAGGTATTATTTATTTAACTACTTAAAATATGGTTGCTCCATTTTTATCAAATTAATTGTAAATGTGATGTTTATTTTTCTCTTGTACTGTTGTGTAAAGTGTGAGCGTGGAGCTGGAGTCCCCGGTGGTGGTGGTGGGCCGCAACGCGCACAGCTCGCAGGTGGTGGTGGCGCACCTGGGCCGCATGAGCCTCACCAACCGGCCCGGCCCGCCCGCGCACACCACCTACCACGTGCGCGTCAGAGACATCTCACTCGCTACCGTCAGTACACTACTCGTACATATATATATTGTTTACTTCGTTTACATTTATATATGAGTCTAGGTTGATTATATTTTTGGACAAAATGCTACATTTTCTATAATTTTCTCATTTCGACCTTCTAATTAAAATCATTTCCATTTATGGGACCAGTTGGACGTCGGTGACAAGTTGCGTACGGCGCAGGTGTCGGACAGCATGGCGGAGCTGTACGACGTGTCGGAGGGCAAGCCCGTGCTGCACGACACGGCGCTACATCTCACTATCAACTACTGCGACGTGGAGCCTGCCACGGTCGCCGGTACTCGACAACTATATCAGGTCGGTGTTATGTATATTAAAGTTTCATATGTATTTCTGACGTCTTAGTATTGTCGTACGTATCATATTACATATTAGTAGTTAACACGGTCTTTAAAGTTAGCACACACTAACAACTTAAAATTTGTGAATAATTTCAAGCAGTTTTTTGGTGGCAATATCGGGAGCACACAGACCGCAGTATTGCAGTATGTAATGATGTTATATGATCCAGTGCGAGGTGGAGGGCAAGATAGTGGGCGGGCTGCACGTGACGGCGCGTCGCGAGCAGTACGAGCAGCTGCTGGACACGCTGCGGTGGAGCACCAGTGACGCGCCCGCCGACTCGCTGGACGACGTGGACGCGCACGTGCACCTACCCGCGCAGCGCGCACAGGTAACCTATTTATACAGCCAGTAACTATGCTGGCTCCGTGCGAAAGATTTTGATTGTTACGTAAATATTAGTATTACCGTGTGTATTATCTAGAGCGTGTAATGCTACAGATTCATTTATTTATTTTATTCTTAATTGTACACCATACAGAAGCATACAACAACTTAATAATTAAATACAAGATTGAACAATGGGCGGCCTTATCGCTAAAAGCGATTTCTTGCAGGCAACCTGGGTATGGATCTAAATGAGGAGCAAGTACAGTTGTCGGTGCTCGAATATTATTATTTTAATATATACATAAAAATATATTTTAAATCCTATTAATACATAATTATCATAAAATATAATGCACAAATATACAAAATAAAAATATAATATACACTATCAATAAACTCAATAAAATACACAAGAATACATACAATTACACATAATAAATACATATACTCTATATGCTTAAAGACAGTACAGTACAAATACTAAGTGCTTAAAATATAGTCCTGTAATTCTATGCTGACAGTTCCAGGTAATGCTCTTTTACCAATTTTTTAAACTATTTCAACGTTTTAGCCTGTCTAATAGTTACAGGCAAAGCGTTCCACAAACGTGTAGCTGTAATAGTGAACGATTTTTTATAGAACGTTGTGGAATGCTGTGTCGTTCTTGTCATTCAATGTCATAAAAAATATTTTTTTTAATTATTACTTATTTAAAGCTAACTTTGTTGCAGCATATTAAATTTCTTTCTTTGGTACACTGGGAATTGGGTTTTTTATTGCACTCCGCTGAAATCCTTCGCATAATCAATAATGACATAGTCGAAGGATTGATACGAATGTGGCAGACTGTGAATTTAACAAGTAGTAATATGATTACATAATATAGTTGTATATGTGATACAGATGGGTGTACTGGAGGGTTCCGTCCCGACCCTGCGGCTGGACCCGGCGGTGCGCGCCGCGGTGCTGGCCGTGCCGCCCCCCGCCGCGCCGCCGCCGCGCCCCGCCCCCCCGCTCCGCCCCCCCGCACCACTCGCTGGTAATATTGTTGTAGTTTACTTCAGTAATATGGGGGAATTTAAAGTCCTGTAGAAATGACGTGACATATTAAACTTGTATTTCTTCATTTATAAAATATTTTTTCTAGATGTGGTCAAGTTCATACTATGAATGGATTGTGTAAATGAGGATATGAAAGAAAGATTTTTTTAGTACAATTATAGCAAAAGATTTAAGTACTAACTATAAACAAATATCGGTCTGTCACAGTTAAGTTTGAGCTACCGACCTTCAGTGTGGAACTTCGCGCTGACCTCGGCGAGGGTGAGCGCAGTCTTGTGGAACTGTCTTTTAGAGAATTCAAACTGCATTACCAAAAATCACATCCTTATGAAACTATGCTCCAGGTAAAACTATGTTTAACTTTACACTGTACGTATTATATTTAATTTTTCCATACGAATATGAATGAATATTCTATTTCTAGGTTTCTTTACATTCAATAACTATGGAAGATTTGACCAAAGAGCCCGACTCTAAGCACCGTATGTTGATGGTGTCCCACACTCCTCAAGTTCCGCCCAAGGCCGTGTTTGTGTCCAAGTCGTGTCCAGACTTCGTGACCGAGTATAATGACGACATGTCCAGCGTCAGTTCGCTGCAGTACATCAAGTGCTGCTCCTGTTCACTTCCTAGTCAACTCAACGTCGCTGCTATGCAGGTAAAATTAGCAGATTTTAATAATTAACACCTGTATAATTGTGTTTGTGCTGAGGTACTCACAATCAATAATGTATAATCTTATAAGTTCATTAAATTGATTTATATTTGTTTTTACTTTTGATATTTCTTCGTAATAGAGTGCAGAACGACGTAAGAAGCGCGACAGTAAATGTGGCGCGACTCCTCCGTGCTCTCCTGAATATAGTGCAGGGGAGAGGGGAGAAGAGACAGGGGAGGAGGGGGCGGCGGGCGAGCCTGGGGGTGAGGAGGCGGAGATGAGGGGCGGGGAGGACGACAACCTGGTGTGGCTCTCCGTGCACACCAGGGACCCACACCATCCACACTTTCATGATCGATTTGAAAAGGTGATTGAAATAGTACATGAATATGTACATTGAAGTTATCTTAATATTTGGTTTGCTTACTCCAAATCATACCCAATAAAGTTTGATTTACGCTCATAGGATAATGTGTGTGACCATTAAATGTTTTTTTGTTTTAGATTTCGAAATTGACAAAGGTAGATTTTAATTGCTTGAATCTAGTTGTGAATATAGACAGTTGGGTGGCAGTGCTGGACTTCTTCGGTATAACTGGAGACGATCTACCCGACAGCGAGAGCGGCCCGGAACCGACACAAACTGGTTAGTTTTATCAAATGTAATAATGTTTCAGTGTGTTTACTCTGTATCGATGTATCCGTATGTGGCAGGGGTCGCCGGCGTCGAGTCGGTGTGCGGCACGAGTCAGACGGAGGTGTGGGTGAGGTCGCTCAGCGTGGTGGTGGTGACGGCGCGCGGGGAGGCGTGTCGCGCGCTGCTCTCGCGCACGCGCACCGTGACGCGCGCGGACGTGCACGCGCACACGCGCACGGTGACCGGCACACTGGGCGCGCTCGCACTCACCGACCTCACGCACCACGCGCCGCTCTGGAGGGACAGGCTGCGCACGCACGCCGACCACGCGCTCACCTTCCACTATCGGAGGTTCATATACCCTCACGTTATATTTGTTTACTCATTTATTTGCACATTGTTATTTAAATTTTTAACCCCTGACTGCTCGCAAATTGTGGAATATTTTTTTACATACAACTTGAATAATTGAAATCTGTAACACCCGGAATTCAAATTATGTTATCAGATTAAGTAGTGCGGAGGCGGCGGCGGCGGGACACGACACGAGCCTGAGCATAGAGATGGGCCCCGTGACGTACGTGCACACGAAGCGCTTCGTGCAGGAGCTACAGGCCTTCGCGCGGGACTTCAGTCTACTGCGACGGGTCATACTGCAGGCCAGACTCAATGTACGTAGCTGCGAGTGACGCGTGTGCATGACACAGATGTAGGAAATGGTCTAGATGTTATTGTCGTGTTGTCCAGGTGTCAGTGGGCGTAGGGTCGGGAGACGCGGGCGCGTCCCGCACGTCCCGCATGCGGCTGCGTGTGCGCGCCGCCGCCCCGCTCATAGTGCTGCCTGTGTCCGGGCGGGCACGAGCAGCACTAGCCGCACACCTCGACCACCTGCATCTCGACAACTGCTTCCGACGTGCCGGGGACCCGGACACTGTCAGCACTCTCGCCGACCCCGACATACGTGAGTACACTCTACTCGAAAATAAACGTAAGTAATGACTAGCAATTTTAAATTGTGACAAACTGTAGGCTGAATGGGCCTGAAGTGTTCGCAAGCTAGATGTTCGTGAATATCATTTACAATAATTGTTAGGTACCCGCGAGTTGCTGGATGTACGTCGCGTGCAACTGTCGGGCGTGTCGCTGTGGTGTGCGCGTGGTGGGCGTGGTCTGCGCGTGCGTCGTACAGGTCCGCCTCTACTGCACGCGCCCGCCGAGCTGGTGCTGCACCTCGAGTACAACATGGACGACACACACAACGGTACGTCTCTCTCTCTCTCTCTGTCTCTCTCTCTCTCTCTGTGTGTGTACAGTAACTGTAGGTGTTGTACAGTTGCGGACATGACGGTGCAGGGCTCGCTGTCCACGCTGGAGTGCACGCTGGACCCGGCGCAGTACCGGCTGGTGCGCGGCGTGCTCGCACACAACCTGGCGGACAGTGCGGACGACCTGCTGCCTACTGCGGCACCACAACAACATCATCAACAGGTTGGGAATTTTTCATTCAAACTTTAGTTAAAATGAGCTTTCTAAGATGTCTGTTTAAAAGTGAGTTACATGTTAATTTGTTACTGAGTAAACTTTTGTGAACAATTTACTAATAAGAGCATGGCTTGTTGCATGAGGTAGGTGTGGACGACGAGCTCCCTGAAGCTGGACCTGCACGACGTGACCGTGAAACTAGAGCCGGAGCATGGCGTCTCCTCACTCGCCTGCATCAACTTTATTAAGTCACGTCTACATATTGAGACGTACTCCGACCTTGGACAGGATATAGACCTCGTCTCACAGGTAATATATATACATTAAACTAGACCTAAGTAGCTTTTAGTAATTCAGTTTAACACTGTAGTTGTACAGAAAAGAAACATTTATCTTTTTAAACAGCCTACATCTACATCAGCATATACTATCTACTGACATTGCGTCTTTGTTTTTTAATGGACATTTCACACAACGTCCTCTGGTCCCAAGCTAAGCTTATATGCTTGTGTTATGGATACCAGAATACGGACAGACCACATACATATACTACTTTTCTTTTGTAAATATATACTTATAATACATAGAAACACCCAGACGCAGCACAAACATTTGTATGACAAATAAAAAAATCACACAAATGATTGTCCCGAGCGGGAATCGAACCCGCAACCTCTTGACCGGCAGTCCGCTACATGAACCACTCGACCACGAGGCTCGTCGCTCGTCTTTGCTTCTAATATAATGATTGTACACCTATATTATATTATATGTTACAGGAGATCCTGGTGAGTGACACACGCTTCAGTCAGGAGCCAGCCAACCGTCGTGGCAACGTGTTCAGCCACATCGTGCAGCCCATGCCGGAGAGGAGACACGCCGTACAGGCTGAGGTACATGCCAGGTACCAACAGATATATCTACTACTCTATGTATATTGTCAAATCATATCTACTGTACTTAACATTGTGTTTGCTGTATATAGAAAGCGTATGGAGTCGTCAGCGTATACGATCCTGGTGAACAACATGCGACTGATGGCGATCCTCGACTGGTGGGAGGCGGCCAACCAGTTCATCATGCAGCCGCCGCCGCCGGCAGCTGATCCTGACTATGCGCATCTGTGTGTGACGTACACATATGTTATTTATAATACACAGGATGTTTGCTCTAAAATGAGCAGCTTCAAGAACATGTAACTAACAAATACACACAATGTTTAGTGAGGAAACACTAAGTACGGGTCGCAGCGCAGTGGGCGTGTCCGGGCGGAACGTGAGCGCGGGCGCGGCCAGCGTCGAGCTCAAGCTGAACATCACTGACTCTCAGGTGGTGCTGGTGGAGGACCCTTCACTGTGGGATACCAACGCTGTTATACTCAGGGTATGCACTTAAATTAATTACTTATATTAAATGAAATTAATTGTCACAATATTATACATAATTTAATAACATTTATTTAATAATATTACAGAGTACAACAGTGATAACATACCGTAACGCGGACGCACAGAAGCCAGTGTCGTGTGAACTGAACGAGCTGGAGGTGTTCTCCTGTGTGCTGGGCCTCGAGGAGGAGACGGCGCTCTCCATCGTGGACCCGGCCGCGGTGCACGTCTCTATAGACGTGCACCGCGTGGCACATGTACGTGCACTTGTAGCGGTCACACTACCTTAGGCCATGTTCAGATGACAACATTTTGACGCGCGTTTTCAAATCGCGCGACTAGACATCGTAGTACTTACATACAACCGGTCACATGAGCGCGTGTTAACGCGCGTTAGCGAGCGTTGACGCGGTGCTCAGAGAAGAATTCTCTAAAAATTCTTATAATATAACCACAAAATAATAGCATCTTCCACGTCCATTTTCTAAGCTCTATCAATACAGACTGACGACCTCCTCCCAACGCGCGTTAGCGCTTGTAATCTGAACTCTTTAAAAATTTGATCGCGTTGACCTGCGTTAACGCGCGTTACATGTGAACTTAGCCTTATATTGGACATTTATTTACACTGAACACCAACTATAATGTGTTTCATATTGTTTCATTTGTGCAGGTGGCGATGAGTACATTAAACCTACGACTATCATATCACGACATGCGAATGTTCGCGGCGATGCTGCAGTCTTTACCCGTGCAGGCGAGGGCCGCGCTCTCTGGTGATTATTGACAATATTTTTCATTCGCTGTATTTTAATTTTTAGTTATATTCCAGCGAATGTTTATTGCATATAACCGTAGAACAATTTAGTTTGTTACTTAAAGAAAAACAGTTTGTTCCCATTGCATAAAATGGTGCTGTTGAAATGAACGGTAGTCCTGTAAGTTTCATTGTTATTGATATATCACTGGTAGATTGTTGAATATTGTATGTGATGTCAGGTAAGTCAGCAGTGTCCGAGAATGGTGAGGACGTGCCCGCCAACAGCGTGCACATGCGCACGCAGCCCGCCCCCGCCGCGAGTAGAGCACCTGGAGCACCTGGTGGTGCTGCGAGCTGGATGTACCGACCACGGTGGCTGCGGTCAGCACCTGATCCACCACCACCACCGCAACCTCCACCCAACGCTACCATCTGGCCGCTTAAGGCTCTACAGGTATCTACCTACTTCCCTTCTACCTGCGTTATACCATGAAGTACACGCAGTACGCGTGCACGTGCACTTTACGCTACAGTGTTAACATTAAATTATCTGTTGTAGGTGTCGGCGGACTGTATAACTCTGTGTGTGATAGACGACTGCCTCGACTCTGACGTGCCGCTACTGGAGGTTGCGCTTACTGAACTACAAGTGGAACAGGTAATACACTCACTGACTTGTTCAACCGAACGTAGTTCAACTCTGTTTTGTTTGACTCGAGCACGGTTGATGTTGCGGCAGGACCTCCGCAGTGTAGAGGAGTCTTTCTCCGACCCGGTACTGGTGGTGACGCCGGGTGCGGGCGGGGCGGGCGGCGTGGGGGCGGGGGCGGGCTCCCTGTCGTGCACCCTCTCCGTGGACTACTACAACCGCACGCTGTCAGGCTGGGAGCCCGTGGTGGAGCCCTGGCGCCTCGGCACCGCCTGGGAGTACACGCTGTCCAGCGCGCTGGCCCGCGCCAGGCTGCAGCTGCACCTGCGCTCCCAGGACGTGCTCAACACCACCGTCACCTCCTCGCTCATCGAGCTGTACCAGCTGGTGAGCGCCAACTGGTCCGCCGACTACTACGCGCCGCACGGGGGCGGGGCACACGACCACTCCCCCAAGGGCAGCCCGGGCGCCCACAGACGGCGCTCCCCCTTCGTGCCGTACGCGCTCAGGAACAACACCGGACACAAGCTGTGGTTCACCACGCTGCTCACTACATCCGACGTGTTAGTATATACTATATGTGGGAGTTCTGATTCTCCTGTTGTCGAGATCGATATTATTTAAACATAAATGCATACATAGAAATGTCTCATTTTAAGTTATTCAATACGTGACTCCGATAATTCCTATTGGAAATTAAACCAAGTACACACTTACATACCCTGTAAGCTTACGGACACCGTATAGATGTATAAGAGAATGAACTTAATGTGACTAATGATAGCGTGTATATGTCAGTCTGAAGGAGCAGCACAGCTGGTCGTCCCCGGACGACTCGTGGGTGATGGTGCGCGCCGAGGAGACGGAGCCCTTCTCGTTCGGGGCGAGGAGGACGCGGCGCGGGGGGCGGGGCCCGCGCGCCTCGCCCGCCGTGCTGCACCAGCTGGCGCTGCGCGTGGACGGGTGGGACGCGCCCGACCCTGTCTGCGTGGACCGGGTCGGAGTGTACTTCAGGAATCTCACACACGCTGTACGTATACATTACTGTTACAACGTATACATTTTATGAAGTTTTATTTGCCTTAGGTCAATGAAGTATATCTGTAAAAAGTTTAAATTTTGAGGGAGCAAATCATTCGTGCCGTTTTGTATTCGCTAATTATTCGGACTGAATATGCAGTTAAGTCTGTAAGTTATTTATAACTTAATATAATGGGATGAGTTTATAAGGAGTACATTATAATTGTAGAAGTCAGGTGCGGAGGCTCGTCTCGTGTTCGAGGTGTCGCTGGAAGGTTCAGCCCGCAAGTTGGTGACGGTCCGCTCAGCGCTACAGCTCGTCAACAAGCTGCCTCACCCCGTCGTGGTGCGGGTCGATCACTCGCCTCATACTGGTTGGTGCTATACTACAACTACTGTATCATACGCACGTGTGTTCAAATTAACAGTCGTTTAGATACAGTTCTAAATCACACAACAATTTTTTTCACGTTTCGTTAATATCTGTTAGATTCGGTAAGATCCAAGTCTTGTAAAAACTGAATACTTAAATGTAAAAATTTGTCAGTGCCTTTGAGGTCTAATATAGCAGCATGTTCGTTCCTTAAATGTAACTGCGATTCGCGTGTCTCCTTGTTGACTGTTAGTATGTATTGTGCATTAAGGATGTTATGTGTCTAGTATCTCAGTTGGTTAGATATAGGGTGCACTAACAACAGTCCCGGTTGAAGGATCCCCGCTGGTCCCCGCGTACGCGGTGGGCGGACCCCACGTGCACGTGCGCGCCGCCTGCGCCGCCCTGGCGAGGCCCCGCCCCCTGCACCTGTACGTGCCCGCCCCCGCCCCGCTGCACCCTATATCTGCCAACTGTGGTACAACACTATTGTGTTTTGCTTCTCATTGTACTTATTTATGTAAAATCAACTTATCTATTTAACTAATTACATGTGTTTGATATGTTAATGACATTTTAGTTGGTCACGTCGTAATGTAGAATTATAATAAGTAGGAATGCTTAGGCACAGCTGTTTGTTGTTCATAATTTGTAGTTTGAGCTAACACTAAACGCCGTGTTACTATTAGATGGTACTATTAGGTAATTAATAAAATAATAGTGTTTATATTTATCTACATAATCCTAACTCAGTGATGTAATGTAGTAAACCTTTATTAGGAGTGCATTACAACACATTACAACACTTTGTATATTGTGATACAGCGGAGTGGCGGAGTACGAGTGGAGGTGTACGTTGTGGGCAGGTGTCCCCGGGCGGCACGTGGGCGGCGCCCCTGTCCGCGCACCCCTCCGCTCTGTGGACGCGCCCCGTGGTGCACAGCCACGCGGCGCTGGGGCGGGGCGCGCACGTGCCCGCCCCCAGCCCCGCCCCCATCGACTGGAGGGACGCGACCAACACCGCCCTGCTCCGACACTACCACTGTGCCTCTCCTCCTGAACATACCTACAGGTACAGCACTGTATGGCTCAAGTGATAGACCGAGTGTAGGCTCTACTTTAGTACTGTTCATGCTGTTTGTTATAATTTTCATTGGAACAAAGTAATGCTTTTTATACAAAAACTGTAGGAACCTTAATTTCACTTTATTACCAGATTTTGCTGTGTGATAGTGCGAGAACGTTTCCCCGCTGACCGTGGCACTCCCATAGCTGGACACACCCTGACACTAGTGCCGGCGCTTAGGCTAGAGAATCTTCTGCCGCTGGAGCTACAATTCCGAGCCAGTCCAGCCACTCCTGGCTGCGGTATAGTCAACGCTGCCGGTACCATCCCGCCCGGTGATACGAGACCGTTCCACGAAGTAAGTCTGTGCCTTAAGTTTACTATTTGTACGCACAACGCGCACGCCAAAGTTCAATATCGTGATTTTAATAGTGCTAGGCAAATCCTGCTCTGAATTTCGATTATTATTGAAATACATAGTATATTTTTGGGTTATAGGTGAACGTAGAGGAGGGTGTGGAAATCAGCGTGAAGCTGGAAGGGTTTGGGTGGTCTACGGCGCTAATTGTGTGCGGCTCCGGAGCGAGCAGCAGCGCGGCGGTGGGGGGCAGCGGCAACGGATCGTTCAGTGCTAGACTCAAACTGCGAGACTCGCGCTCCAGGAGGCTATACCTCAATGCTAGAGTCACTATTAAGAAAACTGATGGTATCAAGGTAATATGTGAGGTCTATTAGCAATAACCATTTCACCATTTCAGTATAATCCTTTAACCGCTAAATCCTTTCTCTTTTACCCATTGGACACGCCAGCTGATTGCTTGTCTGTTATTTTAAATGTACCGTAATGAATAACGGTTGTGTTCAGTGTATGTAATCCATGTATAGAGTATATTATTATAACGATATGAGTGTTGTTCAGGTGAGTATATCCGCTGCGTACTGGCTGGTGAACCGTACAGGCCTGCCGCTGGTGTTCCGCGCGGAGGGCTCGGCGGGCGAGGCGGCCGGACAGTTCGCCGAGCACGAGCTGGCGCGCATGGTGCAGCCGCTACTATTCTCCTTCGCAGAGGCGGACGGGGGACCCACCGTGTCCGCCAGGCTTGGATCTGGACTGCCCGGCAACCCTGAGGTATACACCTACATTATATTTCTCTATAGGTACATATTACGTTCTACAAGGTACGAAATTGTTCTGTATCATTTTACACCTTCTGTGCGGTTCCAGTGGTGCTCCCCGTTCGGTCTTGGCGTAGGCGTGTGCGTGAAGAAGTTGTCCGTGACAGGAGGGGGCGGGGCGGGGGGCGCAGAGGGGGGCGAGGGGCGCGTGCTGGCCGTGGGGGTGCGCGTGAGGGCGGGCCGGGGGCGGTACAGACACACCAACATAGCCACCTTCACACCGCGGTACCAACTGCACAACAACACCACGCATCATCTACAGTTCGCGCAGAAGTGCTGCGCTACCACCCTGGTGAATATTATCATATTTACTATCTACGTATATACCATGGTGCATAAACAAACTGTATAAGAATAAATTGTAGTTATACATCGTCCGTAAAATAGTTTAAACTTAAACTATATTATACTGACATATGATGCATTATGTTCAATATCGGTGACAACCTTGCTATCAGAACGACCCCGGAGCTATGGCGAGCCACGTGTCGGCCGTGTCGGGCTGCTACCTGCCGTGGCACTGGGCGCGCTGGGAGCGCGAGCAGCTGCTGTGTGTGCGCATCCTGGCGCCGCACGCGGGGAGCGGCGGCAGTGGCGCGGCGCCGCTCACCGCCTGGTCCGGCGGGTTCAGGATAGACAGTGCGCGCACCCTGCACCTGGCGTGCCGCGAGCCGGGCGGGGGGTACGTGGTGGTGCGCGCCGAGGTGGTGTCGCAGGGCGCCACTCTGTTCGTGGTGCTGACGGACGCGGAGAGCGCGCCGCCCCCGCTGCGCATCGACAACTACTCGGCAGTCTCCATCATGTTCCACCAGGTGGCGTGCGGGGAGGAGTGCGTGGTGGGGGCGCACGGTCGCGCGCGCTGGGCCCTCCCCGAGCCGGAGGGTGCGGCCGCGCTGGCGCTGCGGGCCCCGGGCGGGCCGCGCACGCACCTGCCGCTGGACGTGCTGCCCGCCACACATCACCTCTACTACCAGAACTTTATATACGTCGCGTTCACGCACACGCAACACAAGTACGTACATACATGTAATGTCATCACAAAGTTTCGCTGCAAATCTATTTGTGCATTTTTTTTATATAATTTATTTATGTAAAGCAGAGACAACATCGCTTCGAATGGCAAACCATCGTCGGCGACCTCCCCAGATGATAACGTACTCGTTCTAGAAGTGCCGTTGGGCAGTACTAGAGTCGTGCTCGGCCGGAAACGATACGGAGACAGGTATGATTATACTTTGTACTTATTTAGTTGAATGCGGACGTGCTATAAATAATTAGTTAATCTTCTTTTATAAAACAACTAGCCGTTGCCTGAAACTTTATTTATTTATTTATAATTTATGGAAAACTTACAGCTACTATACATGAATAACAGTGTTACAATAGGTAGCATAAAGCCAATAACAAGTTTTCACTTATAGAACTATGTATGTATGCGTCCGAAGTTGCGGAAAACGGCTATAAATATATAAAAAAATGAGTATATTGTGTTAGATCTCAACTGTGGCGTCGCGGTCCCAACGATCAACTGATCCACGAGGGCAGCTCCCCGCCGCAGCCCACGGACGCGCTGCTCTCTGACGACGCGCCTCTGTCGCCCCACGCCATGGTGCTGGACATAGAGGACGCGGCCCCCCGGCCGGGACGTGTCTCCGCGCTGGTACTGCGGCGCGCCGACCCGCGTCGTGCGAGCACGCAGGCGTGGCGCGTGGTGCCGCCCGGACGTATGCAGTGCGCACACGCCAACCTGTGCGTGCAGCCGGACGGACAGACGCTCATGGCGCTCACACCCGGTATGTTGTACAACACAACAACATGTTGTGATCACGAGCGCTTCTTATGAATTGTTACAATTTTTAATGTGTTCCGTGTAGGTACCCGCGTGGTGCTGGGCCTGCCGGCCGCCGGTCGCGGTAGGCCCCGGTCCGGCGGTGGCGCGGTGCCTGCCGAGCAGGCCGTGTCGTGGCACACTCTGCGGCCCGGCTCGGGGCGCCTCGAGGTGACGCTCACCGCCGACGGACCCACGCGACTGGTCAAGATACACGACCTCAAGGCGCCGGTCTGTTCATACGTACAGTCATGTACTCATCACTCGCTGACTAGTGGACACGAGGCTATCACTGTTGTTGTTGTGCAGGAGTCCGGGTGGATCGAGGGTGGCGAGGAGGAGGGCGTGTGTGGCGCGGGGGGCGGGGCCGCCGGTCGTGAGTGGGGCGTGGCCGTGTCTCTGGGCGGAGTGTCAGTGTCGCTGGTGGGTCGGTCGCCCCCCGCGGAGCTGGTGCACGCTCTGCTGGACGGCGTGCAGCTAGAGCTGGCGCTGGCCCCGCACTCGTTGGCGCTGGCGCTGGCCGTGCACCGCATGCAGTGGGACAACCAGCTGCTGGGCACGCCGAGCCCGGTGCTGCTGTACTGCCTCCCGGAGCGGGGCGGCGGGCCCGGCTCGCTGCCGGCCTTGCACGCCTCCCTCGAGCTGCAGCAGGCCCCCACCAAGCGGTACAACGCGTACTTCTTCAGGCACCTCGTAGTGGCGCTCCGACCGCTCGCCATCAGGCTAGAGGAGAGGTATGGGGCAATTATCGTTTAAAAATTTTGTGATAAAACTATTGAACGAGGGAAGATAAAGCTGATGGTCGGTCCCAGGTTGATTCTCCAGCTGTGGGCGTGGGCACGCTGCGAGGAGACGGAACTGCGCGAGCAGCCTGACGAGGCGGACTACGAGACGAGGCGCATGCTTGCGGAACTGACCGCGCTGCATGCCACCAGATACTACTTCGCGCTCATCAAGATTATACCCAGCCAGGTATGGTACTGCTATGGACGAGTCGCCGCACTGGTTCGCCAGAATGAAACTCGGATGACACCCCTTTTTAAATATATCAACAATTATTTCAAATACTCAGCTTTAATAATAACTATTAAATAATACTATAAAGAATTTATTGTAATAAATATCTCACTTCAATGTTTTCTTTCCTATTCATTCAGCCTATGATGAGTAATAAGGTCAGCTTTGAATGATACTTGTGCATAAGTATTGCTAAATATTGTTGTAATGTAATAAGCAAGTACATCTTGAACCTAAATATATTTAATTTATTTTAAAACAAATGTATTTTTCCCTTTTTTTGATTAATGTCTACTACAACTAATGTAATGTAATAGTACATTACGATATTAGTGCGTTAAGATGGTCATAACATGCGAGACGGAATTTCAGCGTAATTGAGCCGAGCATGTTAATGTAAAATAAATATAATTTGTTAATGAAATTAATTTAAAATTGTAATACAGACTAACATAGTTGATAGGAAAATTGTTACTAATTTACTTTATGGACTTGGTTCTGAAATAAATGTTTATTATTATTATTAAAAAAAAAAATTATCAATACGCACGTTTATCGTACGACGTTTTAAACACATTTGCGAGGAAACAGAAAAAAAAAAACATTCACAATACAAGTACAAAGAAAAGAAAATTTGAGAAAAATGGCGCGAGGATTATTTTCTGCCGTGGCTGCGTGAAAATGTTGGCAAAGACGCTAGAGCATGCAGCCAAGTTTTTAAATTACCGAATAAACTGTTTTTTTTTTATTTTAAATAAACTCAATCTGTGAATGCACACTGTTGCTTTCCCGCCATTTTAACAGCGCGCTAGCGCTGCCTACTGACTGGCGCCGCGCGGCGATTAGTTCGAAATTTGAATAGCAACAGCGCGCTGCTCGAGTCGTGCGGCGGCCATCAGTTCCATATTTGAAATAATACTGTTAGGAAATTTGTATGGACTATAACTTAACTATTTGCTTTGGTAACACCACGGTAACACACGCGTTTTTTATGACCCGCTTTACATATTTAAAACCGGTGGAATTACATCAGCTTTACGAGCAAAGGTGTTAAAAATATTGATTTTAAATTGCTAGATGTATAGAAGCACAAGAAGGTAGGTTAGAAGCCTAGGAAATAATGTAATTAGGACAGACACAGATTCTTATTTGTTTGTAGTAAAGGTTAATAGAATTGTTTCAACAATGAGAAGACGCTTAGTTATCAAACTGAAGGTCCTGTAAAATTTAAAGTCTAGTACGAATTAGAGGGAATGCATATTTTATACGAATAGTGAACAGCTATCTTAGTTGGGGCTTGTATGTTGTACGTTACTGTGTACAGATCAGGTTGTCGATGTGCACGGCTAACAAGCTGGAAGGTTCCCTGAGCGCGCTGAAGCGTCGTCTGGGACTCACCTTCATCAAGTTCGAGGACGCGGCCGTAGAGCTGGAGCCCTTCGTGAGGGCTCACGTCTTCGATACCGCCTCGTACCTCGGCAGACAGATGTTACAACACTTTAAAGATGTGCGTATCTTTTCTTATTTTTGATGACTCATTCAAATTTATGGATCCAGCCAAAGAATTATAAAAGATATCCAACGAGACAACGATTAATACTCAACAATTCAATACATTTAGTAAATGTTGCTCATGTTTAGGAATTGAAATGGCAAGCCGCGAAAATATTAGGTTCAGTGGACTTCCTGGGCAACCCGCTGGGGTTCGTGGCGGACGTGTCGGAGGGTGTGACCGGGCTACTGCTGGAGGGGAACGTGGGCGCACTGCTCAAGAACGTCACTCACGGTATATCTAACTCGGCGGCTAAAGTGACCGGTGAGTGATCAGTGATCAGTGATCAGTGATGATACGAGTAGATTCAATATAATATTAAATAATTGTAGTTGTCTCGTTATATGAACCAGTCTGATTGAGCCGTCGTGTGTGTACAGAGTCTCTGGGTGACGGGCTGGAGCGTGTGGTGAGTGACGAGGCGCACGAGGAGACGCGTCGCCGTATCCGCTCGGCCGCGCCCGGCGCGCACCTCGCCGCGGGGCTCAGGGGACTCGGCCTCGGGATACTTGGTGAGAGATGACACTGTGTAGCAGTACCTACAATCAAAGATAAACTAACATTAAACCAATTATAGTGCATTTTAGTTTATTAATTACTTAATTTTATTTGCAAAGTTTCAATATGTAATTAACTACTATGACGGGCCTCGTGGTGTAGTGGTTCATATAACGGACTGCCGATCATGAGGTCTCGGGTTCGATTCCCGGTCAGGACAATCATTTGTGTGATGTTTTTAATTGTCATACAAATGTTTGTACTGCGTCTTGGTGTTTACTATGTATTATAAGTATGTATTTACAAAAGATAAGTAGTTTATGTATCATATCCGTACTCTGGTACCCATAACACAAGCATATAAGCTTAGCTTGGGACCAGAGGAAGTTGTGTGAAATGTCCAGGAATATTTATTTATTTAACTTTGTTAACATTTTTAGGTGCGTAAACAGGATTCTGATTTGCGATGAAATAATATGAGTGTCGACTTTCTGCGATCAGGTGGTATGACGTCGCTGGTGAAGCACAGCTACGAGGGTGCGACCCAGGAGGGGCTGGGCGGGTTCCTGGCGGGCGTGGGCAAGGGTCTGGTGGGCACCGTCACCAAGCCCGTCATAGGCGTGCTCGACCTCGCCGCCGAGACGGCCTCCGCGCTGAGGGATACCAGTAGACGGTTTGTTATCACTCTTCACATTAATTAGTATTCATATAATTCTCTTGTCGAGTAATACGTGTGTGGGTTCAGGTCAGACAAGTGGGTCCCGTCCCGCGTGCGCGGCCCCCGCTGCGTGGCGGGGTGCGGGGGGCTGCTCCCCCGGTACTGCGGCGCGCAGGCGGCGGGCGCGGCGCTGCTGTACGCGCTCAACCGCGCCGACTACGGGGAACACTTCCTCGCGTACAGAGCCGTCAGGGACGCGCCGCATGACATACGGGCGCTGCTCTCTGATACACATCTACGTATTGTTACGTGCAAACATACCACACCCTGCATCGTCATGGAGACGCATCTCAGGTACTAGCTATAAATTATATAACAATAAGTGTAGGACCAAGCGTACGACCCTGGGAAATACCGGTATTTACAATTGGCCCAAAACACCACGTTTCATTCGCTTCCACTTTTAAACTCGTGTCGTTCGAGTATAGTTATAAGATATTTTAATCATCATTCCAGACCCCATATAAATAAATAAATAATACTTTAATTTGACATAAAAAAAATTATGATGAATATGGTCGAAAGCTTCCCCGAGTTTCAGCTACAAGTGTAGAATATTGTTCGCAGTAACCTGGTGTCGTGCACGGTGGTGTGCTCCGAGGGTGCATACTTTGTGGAGCTGGGCGTGCTGGGGGGCGGGGCCGGCGCGGGGGGCGGGGCCGGGGGCGGGCCCGGTGCCGAGGGGGCGGTCCGTCGTCCGCGCGTGCAGTGCGACAGTGGCGAGCTGGCCGCCTGGGTCGCGCGACACGCCGCGTACGCGCGACAACTGCATCATGAACATGTACACACCCTGCACCCGCACACAGACCTCGGATAATATATTTACTAATATTTTTAGAGGATAATCTACGAAATATTAATTATAACGAAAATGACAACAATTCCATAAAATATCTGTTTACCCCTTACATTGTAACCTCATTGATGTACCTAATATTGTACATGATGTTTCCAACAACACGGAGGAAGATTATAAGTTCATAAAAACGATTTATTATTTTGATATCAAACATGAAAACGTGACCCAAAATTCAATATCACATCACTTCTAGGAGATTATACTTATCTTTTCTTTTTATGAATTTTAATGGTTGTGAAGGTTTGTTTCATACTTAAATAGAGCATAGATTTACTAATTATGTTAGTTTTATACTTACTGCAATAATTATTTAGAATGTAAATAAGTAAACTAGCTGGTCTAGTCACTCTTAATATTGTAGCTATACTATCGATCAAATAAAATACTAAAGCGTTCACTAAAACAAATACAATGTAAACAAAATATGTTATTTCATGGAAAACTTTATCACAAAAGCTTTACTTTAAATAACTGTATCGTGAATCGTTCAATTAACAATAACATACATATAATAAAATAGCATCTGACTCGCTGAAGCTACAGCAGCTCCGGAAATAAAAGAAATATCACGTAGCAAAACAAACGGCCTACATTATAAAGTATAAACCCAAAAACAAAAATGACTGGCGACCAAACCAAGCCAAACAAACAGAAAGACAAACTTGCAATTTAATAAAGACACTCAAATTTAACAAAGACTCGGAATAAAAGTGACATATTTATAAACGCCATCTATTGTCTTAAACACTCCCATAGATGGCAGTGATTACTATTAAATTAATATTGGCACTAAACTAATATCATTCTAATATGATATAATATCGGCGTGTATTCCACCATGTTGCCATTCAAAATGTTTTATTTAGTGATATTAGACCACTTGTCGTCTCTATGATATCTAACGTGAGCTTATTGTGCTACAATATAAGAAGCACAAACTAATATTGTAATTAACAATCGTTTTCATTTAGCACATACAACTAAATGAATGTAGACTGATGTTTATGACTATCTATGATATGTATATATTTGTTAGTTGTTGTAAGTATTTATGTAGAGGCAGAATAACTTTTTTTAGAATTCGATTATTAGTTAAGGTGCGAACAAAGTGTGATGTTATAAAATAACTAACGTAAGATAAGCCAAATAAGACGAATAACATAGTAACATCTAAAAAAATATTTATGAAAGTCAAAAACATTTCCGATCAATTCATGTTTAAAACAAAATAAATGAACCCAGGTTTTAACATATGACCTTAGAAAAACACTCGATGCTCAAATCCAACTGAGGTACCGTAAATGTATTCATGTTAATAAAATTATTATTTTATTCAATCGAAGTTCCAAATTACATTCCATAATATTAATACAAAAATATAAACAACCATGGTTCATCACCTTAAAATTACTTTTTAATACAAGCTGTAGTCTCCATCTCACGATATTATCACATACATTATCAAGGCAATTTACAAAGATGTTTGTGTAATGTAAAATAAAGATATAAAAAAAATAAACCCTAATTTAATTATTTACCCTAATTTATTTAATTAGGCTAACTACCTTTTACAAGACTTGTGATCTATGTATTATATCTACAGATCAATATATATTATTTTATGTATAATGTGCGAGTAGAGAAGATGAAGAATGTGTGGGAATGTAAGGCAACTGTACGCAGCTGTGTACACGTGTTGCTTCCTGGAAATCGGGCTGTGAAATATCATGTGCATGTAGCGCCATACTGCGGTAGTTCACGAAAAGAAACATACTTTTTCAACTGTTCAATATTAAATTAACCTATAAATATTGATATATTTATTTATTAGTAAAATGCATAAAATTGTTAAAATAACTGTATTTCCTGTAGAAAATTTATTTCAATTTAACTGAATGCAGATGGCGCTTGTAGTACCTGTTTTCTGTTTATGTAAATATGACTGTTACTGACAAATTTTATTTAATTATTAATTCGTGTGACTTTAAGAAAGTGAGCAGACATGTTATTTTTATTTGAAGTGTGGTTTATTTCTAAGTTGTTCTTCGGGTCTTTGTTTTTAAGTGAAATTATGTTTTAAATTCTGACGTCACATACGAGTACAAGTAGTAGCCAAAATGAGGCATTATTATTTAATATGAGAAGTTGTCGCCATACACCTATATTATTGTTCTGTAAATGCGTTACGAAATAACGTTGTATGCTCGCATATTTTAGTTTAACTACTAAACTTTAAGCTTTCGCAAATAAATTGAAAATGTTTTAATCTTAGTATAATATACTGATAAACACATATACCAGATGGTGGGTTAACGTTTAAAATTGAGGACAAGTAACCCTAGCCTGCCTAAATCCTACTTCATAGAATAATGACGTTTCATATGACGTAGGTATAGCCTGTATCATAGACACACATAGATACATATTTCACGCACACAGATATGTAAATGGCTTCAAGCCGACTAAGTATAGAGTATACATCTGGTGTATTTGTGCCATGGAGACTGTAACGTAGCAAATCTACCACCTATTGTAGTAGTATTTGAAGTGGGTAATGCTGGTATCATTTCCCATTAGTTTTTGCGCTGGCAACCTTTTGAGTGAACGATTGATGTCATTTCCGTTTCTCCGTCTCCTTCTGGTAGCAGAGACCTACTATAGCTCGCTCTCGCTCTCAACGGAAATCAAATTTCATAAGATTGAAGTTTCCATGATTGGCTCCTGATTGGTCGAAGGGTTTTTTTTGGGGAAGGAGTTTTTTCGCGCTGGAGAGATGGCGCCGAACAAGATTGAAGAATAAGTTTTAAAAGTTGAGGCCGTAGTCAGGCGTCGAGCACCGATATTTAGTAGCATGTTTCTGGGATTGGTGGTGAGTTTCAACACTTCTTGATGTAGGTCCGACAAAATGGCCGTTAGCGTTTTATGAAAATAATTTCTACATGATAGTTTTTTCTTTGTTACAGGGAGGGTATATTTTAGTATCGTATTTTAGTATCGTATTTGTTTTTATTTATTAAGTTACTAGTTGAACCTGAGTGTGGGCTGATTCCGTTGTTGGATTGATATTTCCGCAACGTGGGCATTCGTGCAACCTTTAATTCTAACGAGAGATTCGTTATCATTTATATCACCGCAGTGATTTTAGCCCAGGTTCCATAAAGTTATTTTATTTTAATATTTTCCCTATGGGGGTAGATTTAGTTTTGAGTCAAGGATTATGTCCTTGATAATTGGATAGGCCTCCGGTTGTGAAAGTGCAGTCGTCCAACGCCGGGTACCACCACTCTGACTTCGCGGACTTCCTTCAGCGTCACCCGGACTTACTGCATACGCCGTGGGACTTTGAGGGCTCCGTGACTGCTACGCTCTGGTGATTGCGCCCTGGAGATAACCTTGGTAGGATAACTTGCTTATATTAATAGTTCCTCACAACGGCTGAGTTGTGTCATGTATATTTTAGTTAGTTAATATAGGTAAGCGGTTGGTCCGTTAGATATAGGTACTAAGTCTTGATAGAAAGACATATGTGTAATATCCTAATGGTATGTGTATTTAATTAGATATTAAACAGTTGAGGTGCTCACCCTGTACTACTAAGATCACTTTGTTGTTTTTTTTTCTTTATCATAATCCCATTGCCACAGAATAAGAAACAAGATGTTGTAGTCAACCCTAGGTTGGCTCCCTATATTACTGGAGAAATAAGTGCAGGTAATTTACATTAATATTCAACTAATATTCAGTAACCATTTTGTCCTACCTTTTGCTATTTATGTGACAGATAAATGGCCCTCTGCTATCCTCACGGGGCGAGGTAAACTAGGTAGTGACCCTTTGTTTTCCTAGCTTTCAATAAATACTTTATAATATAACACATAAATACATTAAAGGAAATTCCGGTTACAATTGGCTCTCCGGCATAAATCTTACAGACCACTATATATTTTATGTATTATCAACCCTATTCAGGTAGATGAAAATAGCAATATTGCTAATTATTTAATTAGGTTGAATATTAATTATTGGTCTATAAACTTTTTATTTGATTTTTCATAATTGTATCTGCACATTTAAAAGTTTTCTTTCTGTGGCATTTAATTGGGTACTAGTTTTGGAAGGTTTAAATAAGAAATACTCAACCTTGCAGCTTGTTAATGTAGTTTTGTCTCATGTAATACCTTGAATTTTTCAGGAACACTGTTGTAAACAAATATTAATCACTATGAGGGTGAATTGTATCTTGGATAAAATTATTGTACGACCAGCCTGCTTTGAACAATATTTGTAAAGGTATTTATCCTTATATTTTTTATACTTATTGAAGACTTGATAATCACACTTAGTTGATGGAATTGAATTTAATTTCACTTTGTTCATTGCTAAATAAGAGTAAATACTTACTTTTCATTTGTTTAGTTTGTTATCAATATAACTAATCACCTGAAAATAACAACTTATAGGAAATAATTTATAATAACTGGTGTTTATGTTTTGCTAAAAACTTTATTAAATTCAACAACATAAATTCAATTAATGGAATTTATTTAGCACCTTGTTGCATATCACATATAAAATATTATTGATAAATGTTCCATATAGGATTTTCCATGCACTCATTTTTAAAGTTGCTTGTGAATTGTTGTAATTTGTATAGCAGAATTCTTACATTTTTAAAGTATTTACATAATTAAACGACGAAGGTCATAGATATTAACACATTGTATTGCGGAGTGATTTAAAATCATAGAGTAATGATGTATGCCTTTTGAAATAATTTCTTTATGAGCATAGACTAATACTGCTAATTTGTTATAAACGATTTGAATTTTTATCTGACACTACATACTCTTTGTTATTCTGGTTACTTGATTGACAGCTATGACAGTTTCATTACATATTGTTTACATGTTGTCAGGCCTGTGAATTTTAAATATCAGTTTGAATTAGTAATTATTGATTTGTTGTTGTGAAATATTTACTGTGTTAAGTATTTTATGTGAAGTGTTATACAGTAAGATTTAGGATTTTGATTTTGCACTGTGTATAAGTTGTACAAGGAAATATTATTAAGATTTTTACTTATTATTGATATATTTTTTTTTTTAAATTTTGTTTGAATTTACTCAAAATGGATCTTGACTGTGTTTATATTCACTCCTTGCTTAAAGATGAACTTGTATATGAGGTAGCGCTCCGAGCAGAATCACCAGAGGGTACAGTAGCAAAATTAAAAAAACAACTGGGACCGTTATTAGAGGGTTGCAATCCGGATGATATTTTGGACAATGAGTCGGATAAGCAGAGTGAGGTACAGGCACTCTCAGAAAAAATAAAGGAATTGAAAATTAGGCTGGCTAGTCTGGAACAATCAAAGGATGGTCACATAGTTGCAAGGGTTAGGGCGTTGTATTGCCATGTTTTTCATAGACTTCAACGTTTATGCTACGCTAATGATGATGCGGTAACTAGAGATTTAAAATCACAACTTGTTTCAATGGTTTCATCTGTTAGAGCGTTGTTTGATAAGGGTCCAGTTGACATTAAGTCTAACACAGTGGAAGTGAGCACCCCTACGGTTGTCACCCCTAGCTTTAGCAAGGATATATTAAAATGGAATCTTACTTATGATGGAAAGACTAGTCCACATTCCTTTTTGGAAGCAGTGTCGGAGCATGCTATCGCGTTCGGTGTGATGGAGGAGGCGTTGTTTAATTCGGCGTTTATATTTTTTAAGGACCAGGCTTTGCTGTGGTTTCGTGGTATTAAACATTTAGTATCATCCTGGAAAGAATTAAGTGATTTGTTTATAGAGGAGTTCGGTCCAGTAGACTATGAGTACAGGTTGTTGGGGGAAATCCGTGCACGCACTCAAGGTAGATCAGAACCCATACATTTATATTTTGCAACGATGAACAACATGTTCGCACGTTTGCGTAGGCCCTTATCCGAAACGGAGCGGCTAGAGATATTAAAACATAACATTAGACCAGTGTATAGTCAGCAATTAGCTCTAACTGATGTGCATTCAGAAGCGGATTTAAAATTATTTTGCCGCAAATTAGAGTCGGCTCGCCTACAGGCACACTTGTTCAGTGAACCAGCTACTACTTCTTCGTTGGCTGCGGAATTTTCTTTTGGAGTTTCGGATAAGAAACATACGGTTTCGGCAACCTCGGTGATAAATAGTGGGGAGGCTCCGCGTCGTCTATTTTTGCGGAAGCCTTTCAGTAAGTGTATGCCAGTAGGGAATTTTAAACCTCGGGAAATTTTTTGTTATAGGTGTAAAGAACCTGGTTTTACTTTGTCGACTTGCGTGAAGTGCAAGGTTAACGACACTCGAAATTATAAAAAGATAAAATGTGATTCGTGCGGTAAGGAAGGTTTCACCAAGAAAACCTGTCCTAGTTGCGTGAGGTCAAAAAACTATTAGGCAAAAACCGAACTAGGGAGTCTGTTTCGGCCGCCACGGATTTAGATTTATGTTTACAGACTCAGGTAGATAAATATTTTAACGATAACAACTTGGTTTCGGTTTTGTTTGCGCCTTCAAATAATGATTGTAGGCCGTATTTGGACGTGAAACTTTATGATTTAATTTTATGTGGATTATTGGATTCTGGTGCTACCGTATCCATTATAGGGAACGGAGCTCATATTATACTTGAGAATTATGGTTATGCTGTTGAGTGTTCTAAGGAATATTCTGTTAGTGTTGCGGACGGTTCGGGATATAAAGCAATAGGAATAATGAATTTGCCTTTGTCTTTTAATAGTTTAAATAGAGTAATAACGTTTTATGTTATCCCTTCAATTACTTCTAACATAATTTTCGGTATTGATTTTTGGAAAAGCTTTAACTTAATATCAAACATTTTAACTTCAATTCCATTAAGGCATGCACCAGAGGATTTTATTTTAAACATTTCTTCGGTAGGCAATAAAATTGGCGGAATTGAAGGTTTTGATAATTTGTCGCCTAAGGATAGGGAATTGGCCGAGTTGATGATAAGACAATTTCACGACGTTTCATTTGAGGTTAGAGGTTTAGGTAGGACGAACGTGGTCGAACATGTTATCGACACGGGAGATTCGCCTCCTATTAAGTGTAGACCTTATCCAATGTCTCAGGAAAAGCTCAAACAGCTTCATAAGGAACTGGACGAGATGTTAGCTCTTGATGTAGTAGCCCCTAGTGAGAGCCCATGGAATAACCCAGTCCTAATGGTACCTAAGAAGGATGGTACACTTCGTTTTTGCCTTGACTGTCGGAAATTGAATGCATTGACAAAAGGTGATGCGTATGCTATACCATATTTGCCTCAAATTTTAGATGGCCTAAGGAATGCGAGATATATTAGCTCAATCGATTTTAAATCAAGTTTTTGGCAGATTAAATTAGATGAATCCTCTCAGGAAAAAACTAGTTTCACAGTCCCTGGCCGTGGACTATTTAAATTTAAAGTAATGCCATTTGGATTATGTGGTGCTCCGTCACGGCAGCAAAGGCTGATGGACCAATTGTTTGGTCACCCATTTTGTAGTGACATCTCTAAGGGCATGGTTTTTGTTTACGTTGATGACATTTGTATTATAGCCGAAGACTTAAATACGCACATTTTATTGTTAGGTCGCGTATTAGACCGGATAAAAAAGGCAAATCTTACTATAAATTTTGATAAATGTAATTTTTTCAGAAAATCTATTAAATATTTAGGATATGTAGTAGATGAGAGTGGGCTACGGACGGATCCAGAAAAGGTCCGGGCTATTTTGGACTTTCCAGTCCCTAAGTCTGCCAAAGAAGTCAAAATGTTCTTAGGGACATGCTCCTGGTACAGACGTTTTATTAGAAGTTTCTCATCTATTGCGGCACCTTTGAATGCGCTGACAAGCCCAAAGGTAAAATTTAAATGGAACTCTGAAGCGGAAAACGCATTTAATGCATTAAAAAACACTCTTATCTCAGCTCCAGTACTGGTATGTCCAGATTTTAGTATGCCGTTTTCGGTACATTGTGATGCGTCAAGTTATGGCATTGGGGGAATGCTGACGCAGAATATAGATGGGGTAGATCATCCCGTAGCTTTTACCAGTAGGTCTTTAAATAAAAATGAACGTAATTATAGCGCCACTGAGCGTGAAGCATTGGCAGTAATATATTCTTTAGAAAAATTTGAACCGTACTTAGGCACTAAGCATTTTGTAGTTTATACTGACCACGCATCTTTGATTTGGTTTAAAAATTTAAATAACCCAACGGGACGTTTGGCTCGCTGGGGTTGTAGATTGTCGCAGTTTAACTGTACCATTATTCATAGAAAGGGCAAGGACAATGTAGTTCCTGATGCTCTATCCAGGTTTGTGAGGGTTGACGCAGTAAATACTCAAGAGTCAGTACCGACTAATGACGAATGGTATGATAAAGTGTTTTCTGGTTGTATGTCTCATCCTGGGAATTATCCAAATTTTCGTGTGGAAAACGGAACCTTATACAGGTTAAGCAAGGGTAAATACTCGCTTACCCAAGAATTTAATTGGAAGGAGGTTATTCCACAGGCGCGTCGTCTCTCGGTCATCTCGGAGAACCACGATCCACCTACCTCGAGTCATCTGGGCGTGTTTAAGACGCACAGACGACTATGCCTACGATATTACTGGCCGGGTATGTACCGAGACGTCGTAGCGTTTATTAAGCAGTGCGAAACCTGTACAGCATATAAACACCGCACCACACTTACCCCAGGATTGATGGGACAGCCGAAGCAATGTTTTAGGCCTTTTCAGGTAATATCTATGGACCTGGTGGGCCCCTTGCCTAAATCACGTTCTGGTTTTGTGCATTTATTAGTGGTCACGTGTTGCTTTTCTAAGTATACGTTATTATTTCCATTACGAAGAGCAACGAGTGCGTTGGTGGCGAGATGTATTGAGAATTATGTATTTCTTACGCACGGAATTCCGGAAACCGTAATTACCGATAATGGGGTTCAATTCACGGGATCTGAATTTCGTTCTTTGATAAAGAAATACAATATACCTCGGTTACATTATGGTCCGAGATATGCGCCGCAAGTTAACATGGTGGAAAGATATAATAAAACTATAGTTACGGCCATCTCCTCTTATGTAAAGGAGGATCACAGAAATTGGGATAAGAATTTGTTTAGCATCCAATATGCAATTAATAGTTCCGTTAACGAAACTACGGGGTTTTCCCCGTTTTTCTTGGTGTATGGTAGGGAACCTATAATAAACGGGTCGTTTTACAAGCCGGATGATAGGGATTACGAAGAGACGATTCCGAGAGATAGGTATGCGGATAACCTGGGGATTTTAGAAGACGTGTTTGAGAAGGTTCGCAAAAAAATTTTAAAGGCTCACGATACAAATGCTAAACACTATAATTTGCGGAGACGCGATGTTAAGCTACGCGAAGGACAGCAGGTCTGGTGCAAAACGCACACTTTGAGCGATGCGGAAAAATTTAAAGCGTCGAAATTATTCCCCAAATTTCGGAAGTGCATGGTTAAGAGGGTTCTCTCACCGGTGGTTTATAACTTAGTAGGTATGGACGGTAAAGATCTTGGTTCTTGGCATATAAAGGATATAAAAATTTAGTCCTGTTTCAAATTTTACAATCTCGGAGTTGGCTAGTTTTATAAACCAAGCGTACCTCGAGTTCATTAGTGAGTAGTTAAGATTTGGAATATTGTGTATTTTTATAGGATTGTTAGTGTCCGACACTTAGTATTAAGTATTATAGATTAAGTTCGTTGTAGTATTTTGATCGGGTTAGTCCCGTTGTTATGAGGACATAGGTTTAATGTTTAACCGTAGCCCACATATGTTGTGTGCAGGAGAGCACTCACTGCTCCCTGTGAAGGCAAGGTTGTAGTCCCCAACAGCTAGCTGTTGTAGGGACGTGTCGCTCTGCTGTTATTGGATGACGCATCGACTTATTTTTTTTGTTTATTCCACTTGTTTAGGTGTGACGACAGTGGATTTTGGAGATGTTAGCTCATAACCACATCATTCCGTTTTATGCATGAAGTAGGTATGAGCTTTTGGCCATATTCGAAGTGCTTTGCCTTTTGGCACGCCCTTAGGGTTTTAAGGTTGTTCTGCTGTATTGCGACACCTGTGTTTTTGTCACCCACGAAAAATGTTGAGTTCTTCTGGTACACAGATAGAATTCGGGAAGTATGTAAGGTTCACTGACCTCAAGCTATATGCTAGTTGTTACCATAGTACGTTTGTTATTTTTGACAGGTCATTTTGGAAGGTAGTATGATTGTGTGGGAAATAAATACCCGGAAACAGTTGGTTGTTTAGTCTGAGAAATGATGTTCCTGGTTGATGGAGGGGATATGGTTAAGCACTTACTGTTGGTCGGATGACAGTTATTAGTTATATTTTGATGCTTAGTTTTGTTAGGATTAATTAGTTTCGTTAGTATTATCGTTATAGTTATTATAGTGGAATTCAGACTTCGGTTTGTTTAGGCATAGAAGCGAATTTTTAGTTCTAGTTTTTTTTTAATGTTTTGTTTTTAGACGCCGAGGGCGGCTTCAGTGTTAGGTGGGGGGTATTGTAACGTAGCAAATCTACCACCTATTGTAGTAGTATTTGAAGTGGGTAATGCTGGTATCATTTCCCATTAGTTTTTGCGCTGGCAACCTTTTGAGTGAACGATTGATGTCATTTCCGTTTCTCCGTCTCCTTCTGGTAGCAGAGACCTACTATAGCTCGCTCTCGCTCTCAACGGAAATCAAATTTCATAAGATTGAAGTTTCCATGATTGGCTCCTGATTGGTCGAAGGAGGCTTCGCCTTTTGGTGCCATGATGGAGGGACGAAGGGTTTTTTTGGGGAAGGAGTTTTTTCGCGCTGGAGAGATGGCGCCGAACAAGATTGAAGAATAAGTTTTAAAAGTTGAGGCCGTAGTCAGGCGTCGAGCACCGATATTTAGTAGCATGTTTCTGGGATTGGTGGTGAGTTTCAACACTTCTTGATGTAGGTCCGACAAAATGGCCGTTAGCGTTTTATGAAAATAATTTCTACATGATAGTTTTTTCTTTGTTACAGGGAGGGTATATTTTAGTATCGTATTTTAGTATCGTATTTGTTTTTATTTATTAAGTTACTAGTTGAACCTGAGTGTGGGCTGATTCCGTTGTTGGATTGATATTTCCGCAACGTGGGCATTCGTGCAACCTTTAATTCTAACGAGAGATTCGTTATCATTTATATCACCGCAGTGATTTTAGCCCAGGTTCCATAAAGTTATTTTATTTTAATATTTTCCCTATGGGGGTAGATTTAGTTTTGAGTCAAGGATTATGTCCTTGATAATTGGATAGGCCTCCGGTTGTGAAAGTGCAGTCGTCCAACGCCGGGTACCACCACTCTGACTTCGCGGACTTCCTTCAGCGTCACCCGGACTTACTGCATACGCCGTGGGACTTTGAGGGCTCCGTGACTGCTACGCTCTGGTGATTGCGCCCTGGAGATAACCTTGGTAGGATAACTTGCTTATATTAATAGTTCCTCACAACGGCTGAGTTGTGTCATGTATATTTTAGTTAGTTAATATAGGTAAGCGGTTGGTCCGTTAGATATAGGTACTAAGTCTTGATAGAAAGACATATGTGTAATATCCTAATGGTATGTGTATTTAATTAGATATTAAACAGTTGAGGTGCTCACCCTGTACTACTAAGATCACTTTGTTGTTTTTTTTTCTTTATCATAATCCCATTGCCACAGAATAAGAAACAAGATGTTGTAGTCAACCCTAGGTTGGCTCCCTATATTACTGGAGAAATAAGTGCAGGTAATTTACATTAATATTCAACTAATATTCAGTAACCATTTTGTCCTACCTTTTGCTATTTATGTGACAGATAAATGGCCCTCTGCTATCCTCACGGGGCGAGGTAAACTAGGTAGTGACCCTTTGTTTTCCTAGCTTTCAATAAATACTTTATAATATAACACATAATTACATTATAGGAAAATTTCGGTTACAAGACTAGAAGAAAGGAGGAATATCTTGTATGGGGGATAAGTCCAAAAAGTGTCCACTTGTAAACAGCAAATAACACTCACCGAAATAGCGCTAGTGTAGCAAGATGAATGACATGAATGTAGCAGTTATAAGCAGAGTGAAGTGTGCTACTGTTGCGGTAATTCTTTAATACTATTTTCTATTTGCTATTGACAAATATTTGGAGTACTTAAAAACACCTTATAATTATAATAATAATTAATATAAATTTATTTCATAGTCATGTTTGTCTATATAATATAATAATTTAAAAAACTGCGCTGTAACAAAGCGGAAGTTTTTCTTTCCTTTCTAATAATTTGTGGCGCTCTTTTTAAAATTCTTCCACTTGCTACTATGGCGCCACCTTAATTTGGTGCCTTTCAGCGGATACTTTTTAATATACTGAGATATTCCTCCTTTCTTCTAGTCTCCATGATTTGTGCTGATAAAGCATTATAAAAGATCGAAATTATACGTCTTAGTTCAAAAATAATACTTTGTATCGACGAAACTTATTGTATTAGGTTTGTTTAAGGAAAACGTGTGACGTCAGAGTATTACTACATCTTGTCAGCTGTGCATTACCAAAGTGCTTGTTATTATGTTGTATGTAATTGGAATAGGTATGTATTAATTTATCACAAGTAAATGATATACATATATTTGTTATTTGTGCTTCAGTTGATATTATTAATAATAAAATATATTTGATATTTCGTTGTCTTATTTCTATCTCTCCCTTTTATAATTTGTAACTTAAACCTTTTTGTAAGTAATGTTCCTACTTGTAATTTCTTCGTTCTAACGTGTCTTATAAACACGTCCGCTGTTCCTAAATTGAGCGTTATGCTTTTATACTTGTATTACAAAGGTTTATACGTATTTATACAGGAAACATCAGTTTCAACTTCAATGATCGTCATTCAAGAAGCTATGAAAAGTAACTATTATAATTATCTCGACAGATCTCTGATAACAGAACCTTGACATTGTTAGTTAACTGACAAGAGCGCATAAATAATTACATAACTATTCCATATCATTTGTTACATAAATTACTGATATTTATTTCAAACAATAGGGTTGAGCAGTTCTCTATTTTTGATTTAAAATATAGAAAATATATCTACATTAATTTTCTTCAAAGGAACGCGTTGATTTAGTGTAGCAGTTGATGGCTAACGGACGTTTGTATGGACTAAGTAATAATCATAGATTTGATACATGGTGGCTATTATAGCTATTTTTATATCTAAAAATCTAGTGGGAGCTGCCTTTACCTCTTCTTGAAAACTCTACTATAGTTTCAATTAAATATTTTTATTCATGAATGAAACCTACTGAACCAGAATTGAAATAACGTCAAAACAAAATTGGATATTAAATTGTGTTCCTTTTTTTACTCAAGTTGTAAATACCCTTAAAAACTTATCTTTGTTTACTAATTAAGAAACTATAACAAGAAACAAAATGTACAATCTGGGGTGTTATGGTGATGGTATCACTTGCGCAACAAACTCGTGCGCAGACGCACGCAACTCGAGGAATACCGCTCGCTTCAATCTGTGGGTCACAAAAGGTCAAACTAACGGAAAAATAACATCAATTCGGTGTTCTCCACTCACAAGTAATGTACGTATAACAAACTATAAATTTATAATGTACTTAAGAATATTGTTAATATTCGCGTGCTTGTATACAGTGAAGGCGGCGACCTTGACCGAATCGAGGTAAGTTGAACTACATTCAACGTTGCCTGTGTCTCTGAATGACGACTGCTACTATTTGTTTACTAATGATTTTCGATTTAATGCATGTCTCGCCTGATTCCGTCACCATCGAATTAATTTTTGTAGACTCTGTAAGTTATTATTTGTAAGCCTACAGTCTACTTTTCTCGCTGTAACTAATATAAAAGAGAAAGTTTGAAAGAAAAAATTGAGAATAGCTAAGTAAACATTGTAGGTATTAATTTAATTTGTAGGTAGACAAATAAGTATCACGCAGTTATCTTGTAGGTAGTTACCTGGTTAATGGTAACTAGGTAAGTAATTGTAATTATTGTTTTAATGATAAGTTTAAAGTATTTTAGTATGTTACCTCTTCGTTGAATTTTGATGAAAATTAATCTAATATATAAAATTCACGTGTCACAGTGTTAGTTACCGTACTCCTCCGAAACGGCTTGACCGATTCTTCTCAAATTTTACATACATATTCAGTAGGTCTGAGAATCGGCCAACATCTATTTTTCAAACCTTTTTTTTTAGTATGGCAAAACAATGTTTGCCGGTCAGCTAGTAGAAATATATATATTGCATTTAACTATAACGCTATTAAATTTAGAATTTACATTTAACAAATTGGTAATGTAGCTATTATGTTTCAGCATGGCCTCAGTTGACTTTAACAATGTAGTTATCAAGGAGAAACCTCTCCACCAGCCACCGCTGCAGGAAATTGTCAAAGGTGAGCGTTTAACATTTTTAATTACTTAGGTATTTTGTATAATAAGCTAGCTGTTGTCCACTACTTCGTACGCGTGGAATTTAGAAAAAATATTCACTGATCCTTTGCTCCTCTTAGTCGCAGCGTGTTACATTCTGCCTTCCTCGATAAATGTACTATACAACACTGAAAGAATTTTTAAATCGGACTAACAGGAACCACTCCTGAGATTAGCGCGTTCAAACAAACCAATAAACTCTTCTGCTACATAATATTGGTATAGTAGATAGACCTACAACATTGCTGCGGTTAGGAACACATGCTACACAGGCTTCGCAACACTAGTAGTGTTTGTTATTAAGTACGTTGTTATGTTTCAGTTCTGTCCAAGGGTTTGAAGGACACATTCGAGTCAGTGAGCGTGACCATTGTGGAAAGTCCAGACCTCACGCAGAGCCCATACAACCTCACATCACCTGGTAAATGCTACTTTTAAAAACATCTTTATCTTTAAATTGTAAATGTAGTTAACTGACTTCAATTGTACGCTAAAGATCTAACATCGTTGAGTGGTAGGTATTGAGTCCGCTCATACTTAAAAGTTAAGTGACGCCATCTTTCTGATCAGAAATTTTGTACAGATATGTTAAGAGGATACCAAAATAGCTTCGTGCATTTTTCTACGTACGAAGTTTTCATTATTTCTTTAGATTGAATGGCTAGAGCTCTAATTTTTAAGTATATGTTTTTTCAATATATAATCTAGGATCGCATAAACTCAGAAACGCGATTGAAAAAAGTTTTCTCGATAGAAAATCTTAGCGAACATACCTCTCTCATTTCTTATTTTTTTCATTTGTCGGTCTATTATCGCGTATTAACTAATGAAATAACTTTAAAAACATAAGTAAGATAAGATAAGATAAGATCATTTATTTGTATGAATATGTGTACAATGGATGTTAGTAATACAATGGTTCAACATATTCTGTCCCATAACAGAGACGTACAAATTGTTAATAATTTAATGATAAAAATAAAATGGATAAAGTAACATGCCAAATACAAAATAATAAAATACTAATAATAAAATTCTAAGTCAATATTCAGCCTATAAAATTGAGTCGTAACAGTATTTTCATTATGCATACTACATATATAATATAATTTCCTAGAATAATTTTTAATGAATGAAATAATGAATACCATAATTAATAATCAACGTGTCAATATGAAATGTCAAGTTATATGAATAATAATACAAAATCATGTCAATATAATAAAAAAAGTTCATTAAAATGGGTCAAAGCGAAGTTAGTATAAGTATAGATTATTTTAAAAGTTCATCAGCAAGGAATTCTTTAATTGTGTAGTAAGCTTTTTGTATCAAAAAATTTTTTAGTTTCTTTTTAAATATATTATTGTTAAGGTCCCTAAAGGCGTTAGGAATTTTATTGTATATAACTGGTGCCATACAAACAATGCTTTTACCCAAAAGTGCTGTTTTAGCTTTATGTATACACAGTCTATGTTTGTTACGCTGATTGCGAGTACTAACTGCTGATAGTTTCGGAAAAATGTCAGGATTCGTTTTTACGAAAACTGCTATTTCATAAATATATAATGATGTCAATGTCAGAATTTTATGTCGAAGAAAATATGGTTTACAACTGTCCATGACTCTCAAACCAAACATAGCCCTAACACATCGCTTTTGTAATTTAAATACAGTTCTTCTTTCAACTGAATTACCCCAGAATATTATACCGTATCTGAGAATAGATTCGACTAGTCCATGATATGCGGTAAGTAATGTTGAAACATTTACTTCTGATGCGAGTTTGTACAATGCATAGGAACGGCTACTAATTCTCTTACATAACTGTGAGACGTGAGCTTTCCAATTTAATTTGGGATCTATTATAAGACCGAGAAACCTAGCACTGTCAGCTGTATGAATATTACAGTTATCATATGTAATACAAATTTGGTCATTTTCAGGATTATAGGCTCTTTGACTAAAGTGGATTACTTGCGTTTTGCTAAAATTTATTATGAGATTGTTATTACGCAACCAAGAAATTACTTGAGAAAATGATTGATTGATGTCGTTTTCATATTCGACAGAATTGCGAAGTAACTATTATATATAGAAACACGTAAATCAGAATTAAAATATATTTAGTAGATTTTGAGTAAATAGGAAAAGTATCCCTAATTCTTCATTTTCTGTGCCTACTGGCTGTGTTAATATGTACGTGTCGGCGATGATATACGATAATATTGATGTAGGCCCTTAATGCATTAAGGGCCTACATCAATATTATATTTATTCTAATATTATATTAATTCTGATTTACGTGTTTCTATATATAATAGTTACTTATGTTTTTAAAGTCATTTCATTAGTTAATACGCGATAATAGACCGACAAATGAAAAAAATAAAAAAATTGAGAGGTTGTTTCGCTAAGATTTTCTATCGAGAAAACTTTTTTCAATCGCGTTTCTGAGTTGATGCGATCCTAGATCATATATTGAAAAAACATATACTTAAAAATTAGAGCTCGTCATTCAATCTAAAGAAACAATGAAAACTTCGTACATAGAAAAATGCACGAAGCTATTTTGGTATCCTCTTAATGTAAAATAATATAGATTCAGGATTCTCAAGCGTGTTTTTTAGTTTTTTACATCATATTTGGTATCGTGTTTTATATTTGAGTTCATACTATGTTATGATGATAAAGATGTATATTATATAATCAAAATTACATAATACAAGAATTCACACCAATAACACGCTTTAAAATAAATAATGACGTAAATAAACTGATAAAAATAAGATAAATAAATTATGTAGTTAGTAAAAATATTACTATTTAATGTTTTTCAATATTTTTTCTTCATGTATGTGGATATGATTGAAATGATATGATTGTTTTATAAATAGCTGAATCGATTTTAATGAAATTTTGAGGATGCACAACTCACGTCTATTGTGGTGTAGGTCTGTCAGGCAAGCCCAAGCTGCTGGAGCTGGGCGGTCCTCCGTACCTGTTACCTCTAGTGCAGCGTGACAAGCTCTACGACCTGGCTGCACTCGCCCAGCACCTGCACAGGGACCCGGCCTTCGTGGCGGGAGCGGGAGCTGGACCCTGGCCTCATATTGGTGTCAACTGTGAGGTGATCATTGTTATATTTCATTGTTATATCTGTTTGGGAATTTCGTTAACGACTAACATGACATATAGGTATTCCATCTCAACATACAACGCAATTAATTTAAGAGCTTAATCAAAGTTAACATCAGATAATAAGTTATTAGGTGGGATTTAGTTGTTAAATTTTTTTTCTTAATATATTTTTACCACATACAGTGAAATCTAATTCTAGGGAATAATTAACTTAAGTATCAAGAAGGGTGTAGTGGACCAAGGTACACGCATAGTGTCCGTGGAGCCAGTGGGCGCGCGCAAGGGCTCCAGTGGCTACCTTCAGCGGCGGCTGCCTAACAACGAGACCAGGACGGCACTGCTTGGCAACTATTTACTTAGTGAAGGGAAACCTGGCAAGGTATCAGATATCATTTCTTTTAAACCAAACTTTCTGCATTATCTTTATAAGTGTTAGGATACTGTTAGCTCTTCTTAATGTCACTCATATTCACCAGGTACTCAAAGTGGTAGCCAAGAAACGCATCGGTACATCTAACTACATAACCGCCATCAGAGAAACTCTCAAAAACCACTATGGTGATCAAGTAGTCGGTAAGTGACTCTATAATCATTAATAAATATGAACTTAATGAGATATTTATAAAACATCACTACATTTCCTCGCTCATTTCATTTCAACCACGGCATGCGTTCACATGTATCCAAACACTGTGATGGTGATCATCATTTTTAAAGTGTAGTTCTAGAAACTATTACATATATCCCTTAGGTCTGGGCGGTATGTTCCTCCTGCGCGCAGGCAAGGTGAAGTTCCACGTGATGCCTGACTTCTCGACCAGTCCGTTGTGTTCAGACAGTGATGTGGACACCTGGCTGCATTACTTCGAGATGAACGCGCCCATCACACATGTCGGCACTCTCGTCACTGGGGACCTTGTTAGTATATACCCTATAGCTATTATAGCTATCTATTTCTATGAAATTTTGCACATCCGGTTAGATATAAGACCCAACATTATATTAAAATAGTTTATTAACTATTTTAATATTTAGAATAATAATATTTAGATACGTACAGGACATGGTATTCCATGTCCTGTACGTATCTAAATATTTACCTTATACAAAAAAAAAATCATTCAGACGTATTACTTGCTTATTTGTATTCATCACATGAGTTTATTATCTAATAATTATGAATTTGAAGGGTCTGGACCTCCGCGTGCAGCACTTCCACGGGTTCAGCGTACACGGTGACGGAGGACACTACCACTACGACACAACCCCCGAGGAGGCGGACTATGAGGGATACTTCTCTGTGGCGGAGTCCATCGTCAGGGTAGACCCACCAGAGAACACACATAATGTGGGACGAGATTAAGACTTTATACAAACGTGGCAAAAAGTACCAATTCCGTGGACCATATTTTGTATGTTTGCTCCCAATATACACTCTCTCATTATAAATCAGTATATGATTACTTAGTGCGTAAAGAATTAATTATTGTTAATAAATATTTATTTGTTAAATTTAGTTTATTTTACCAAAATACACCACAATATTATACCTACGTACACACAAGGCCTTCGAATTTGTTCTGCGGCAAGTTCGAGTCATCACTTTCAATTAAACCAAAATATATGGAGGAATTACATTTTTATTGAAATGATTGCCATTTATATTTACAGAATATAATTATAAAATATATGATTATAGGATCATACAATGCATGTCTAACATACAAACACACAAGCAAATAAACACAGTTCAATGCACACCAATATTAAACCACTGAGTTATACAAATAATAGGAAGATAATAAAAAAATACAATCTACTTTACTACTCCGATACATTATTTTGTACATATATTACAATAATTACATTACTAACAATTACTGGCGACAATTTTCTATCATTGCTTTATTATTATAAATCACTGGAATTGATTTAATTGTGAACAATCTAATGGATTTGAGATCAACATAGACCAATGCATTACTTATTCATGCACGTACAATGTATATTAATAGCGTATACGTACGTGTACGACTGTACGTGCACGTATATATACTGCACTGTGTAACTTTGAATGCAAGTATAACTTAGCGTGTCTCAGCAAGAACACGTTATTTATTATAAGGAACATTGCATAATACAATGTCATGCGCACATTCGTACACGTATGAATGTATACGCATTTGATTTAGCAATTCTCTGTAGTACGATTGTATTACTGAATTTCAAAATTCTAATGTATCACAATCACTTAAGAAGCTAGGTAATTTATAATTAAAATTATTAACTGTTAACATTTCTTTGAACATTAGAGGTATTCTACAGATTTTGGGTATAACATCGACTTATGATTGCGCACAGTATAAAAATATTTCAATAAAATCTTACAACAACTGAATCAACTATAAAAATAGTTTTACGAACACCGCGTAGGTATTAACCATAGATTTCATTTACATAATATATTCTAATAATATTATAAAATAATAAAATAATGATAATAAATCTAGCGGAGTATCTATTCACTTCACACACGGGTACATACCAACTAACACTCTATACCCTGTTCCTTAAACGAATGCACTTTCATAGTAAGTAATCACTTCTATCATTATTAATATTTCAAAATATTTCATTGTTTGTTTGTTTGCATAACAACTACATCTCAGTAACATAGGCAATGTAATATGGTTAAAAATAGAGATCATTGCCTAAATAGGAACAATTTAATACAAAATAACAAAATTTTGAAAAAGATGGATGTCTGTCCGAAGAAACAGCAAATTTTATCAATACTATCCTTTGGGATCTGGGGGCGCGTGTTTAGTAAAAAAATAGAACAGTTTATGTGATTGTTTCATATAACTTTAGTTTGTCACCAGTCACCACCCCGTAAACTAAATTAAGCTGTATTGCTGTAAAGCAGAGGTGGATTCAGAAAGGCGTCAGCGCAGAATACGTCTGAATCGTTATGGAGTATTTATTATCCTTGATTTAACTAGTTCAAATCACAATTTGATGTTGTTATCTAAACTTTCTTATTTAAGAAAATGAATACAACGGAAGAGCGATTTTAACTAAATTATATTTTTACAGTTGAAATCCAATATCTAATAGGAAAGGAATTAAATACTCGAAAATTAAGGTCTGTACCAACTCGTGCCCAACATATTATTATGCGCTAAGATCATAGTGAATTGCCAGTCGGATTAAAAAGAAAAGGTATTTTCTATTTAATTTTATCACTGGAAAAGGGGAGGGGTTTACCTTAACCTATTCACTTGGTGACGCCCATTTAAGATACAACAACTTAAAACTATAACAGTAAACACTCAGATTCTCTGGGCGACATTTTTCACATTTAGACTACATTTAATATTTTTTATTTCACTAACACTTACTGGAACAGTCCACCTGTTCTTTAAACTATAAGCATAGCCAGATATGACGGGCGATCAATGGTGAACTATATTAAAAGTAATATATAATATAATCAGTTATCAAAAAATGGAAATATTGAAAGAATATGTCTTTTCGTAATTTATTTTTTCTGAAAATTATGCTCTGACTATGTCTAAAGCGGCCTAGATGCGGGCTGGTAACCACTTATAGAGAATTTCGCGATTTTAAGATTAACATTTACCATTTTACAACGATTTTGAAACATCAAAGGCCTGTAATGTATGTGATTTTCTTACTGTGAACTAATGTCAGTACAATTAACTAGATGACTGACGATAACATGTATATAATTCTTCAAATGGATGATACACACAGAAATGTTTGTTGATTCTATGCACAAATATTATAGAACTATGTCACAATCATTTATATTGTAAATTATGGAGGAAGTACAGTACGCGCGAAACTTCATTTTTATGTAGGTAGTTTAAAAACTATAGCGAATAGGACTAGTCACGAGGGAGAGCCTTCAAGTAGACTTTGGAAAAAATCTGACTGTATACTTTAATAGCTTAAATTTATGATGAAGATATTTCCATTGCTCATTGCTTATACTCGTATGTAAGAAGAAATAATAATGGATGGATAACATTGTAACAATACTAGTGTAACAACATATTAAAGCAATGACAATTAGCTGCAGTTATTAGTCGCATACTGTACTTGTATATAGTACGTGATAAGTGAACATATAGAATGTTCAAGATCGGAAGAACCTGACAGCTCTGACGACGTACTGCCGACAGATGGGACACTCGGCCAGCTGCTTGGAGCAGGCCGTGCATGCCGCTATGTGCCCACACTCCAGCAGCACGCACTCCAGGGGAGCCGCCATGCAGATCTTGCAGCACTCCTCGATAGGCAGGTTGTCTATATCTGAATATATAACATATTTATAATGTTGAGTTTCTGACAAAATTCATAGCAATATTCAAGGGATTAGATTATTTATTTCTGGTCGAGACAAGCGCGGTATTCAAAGTGGGTGTGTGTGATCCAAGTCTTACCATCCTTATACTGTTGGTGATTCCTCCACAGCGTCTTGGCTCTCTCCAGCAGGTCAGCTCGCTCGAGACACCCACGGTACTCCACACGGTTGCGAGTCAGTAGTTCCTTCAGTTCTTTCACATTGAGCAGGTCCAACTCTGAGGCCTCTTTGAAACGTTGTAACGTTATGTGCTTCGGAGTTTCTGGAACTATACATGACTTCACTTTATCTAACGTTTTTATGTATTTTCAATTGCTTATTTTATTTTTAATATTAGCGAATGTTGACATGCTCAAGAAGCAATGGGCAGACCAAATTGATTCTAAGATTTCATGTATATGACTGTATGTAGTAGGTAATGAATACAAATGCATATCAGTACAATATTGAAATATCTATCCTAATATATAAAATTCTCCTGTCACGGTGTTTGTAATTATACTCCTCCGAAATGGCTCGACCGATTTTCGTGAAATTTTGTGTACATATCCGTTAGGTCTGAGAATCGGACAACATATATTTGTCATACCCCTGACCTTTGTATGGCAAAACAACGTTTGCCGGGTAAGCTAGTATAAGCATAAATTTGTTATTTACCAGTGTTGTTGTGTGATATAGGTTCATCCTGTAAGCTGGCCGAGTCTGTGTTGTCATTGTCGTGTATATTAAGGTCTAGTTCTGAGGCCGCCCGGGCCCTCCCCATCCCCCCGGGCTCGTTCACCTCCAGGGTACTGCGACTAGCGGGATGAGGAACATTCAGGGTATTACTTGAATGGTTTGTTGGACTGTGCGCACCACCTTCATTCATCAACGTCATTATTATCTCCGCGGAATCTACAACAATAGAATTTTGATCAGCTCTCACTATTATTTATCATATTCTCGCTATTCTTCATAACACGAGAATGTATTTAGTTGTTAAGAGAAGGTAAAGTAAGCAAGATGTCCTATGTAGGAAGTTCAATTCTAGAGATAAGTTGATGCTAAGAAATATGTTATAAGTTGATATTATATCTCCATCATATATTAGGTATCAGAAGATCATGGTAATGTTACCTTGTGGTAATGGATCGGCAGCTCTGTTGACAAACTCCCAGTCTGTGTCGTCCAGGTCCTCGATCTCGAAGCAGTCAGCTGTATCCACTCGGGCATTCTCACCAGACGTGCTGCGTGACACGGACGGACTTGACTCTGGAACTGGCACGCGGATATCTGTCTCGCCACCTACGAAAATAATAAATAATAATAAATAAATATTCATGTACATTTCACACAACGTCGTCTGGTCCCAAGCTAAGCTTATATGCTTGTGTTATGGGTACCAGAATACGGACAGACCACATACATAAACTACTTTTCTTTTGTAAATACATACTTATAATACATAGAAACACCCAGACGCAGAACAAACATTTGTATGACAATTATAAATAGGTATCACACAAATTATTGTCACGAGCGGCAACGATATTATTATATATTCGAACTCGCGACCTCACGATCAGCAGTCCGTTACATGAACCACTCAACCACGAAGCTCGTCAATGATGTCAAATAGTGAAATTTAAAGAAAAGAATTAGACACAATTTTGTTACAATATTTTTATAGCTGTATATATTTTTATAGAAATAATATATTTTTATAGAAATAGCTATCTGTAAAGATAGTGCTTTATCATGTGATGAGATTGTGCGTCAAATGACGCCAATATTTATAAAATCCCATAATAATATTATGGTTACCTGGTGTGGTGGTGAATCTCTCTGGGTTAAGTCGTGGCGGCGTTGTAGTCGGCGGAACATCTTGGGGCGGTGCTGTCGGCGTTGCATGCGCGTGCGCAGAATTGAAACAATTACCTACAACCAATGAAGGTATTGTGCTCAGTAGATTGGAAACTCCTCATATCAAAAATTTTTGCTGTAGTAGTTTATTAATATTTTAAAGAGTACTTTAATATTTTTCCACAAAATAGATGTACATATAACTAGATACATTGTGCCAAGCTAGAATCGAACCTTCGATTTCCGAAACGGTAGGGTTGTTTTGAGTCACAGAGGCAGTGATTTCATTCACATTCATATATTATTGTCATATATACATTATAGGTACCACATATCATACTAGAGTAACCCCGTGTGGGGGGTGTGGGGGGCGGCGGTGCTGGGGTGGCTGTGCGCAGGTCGAAGGCCGAGTTGATGAACTCGTTGATGTTGTTGGTGAGCCCCTTCAATGTGGTGAACGGACTAGAGTTGCCGCGCTGTCCACGACGACGGTATGCTGCACTGTTCACGTGGGAGACACACAAACTTACTAGCTCCTCCTTTTCTGCAATAAAAAGAAAGTAACAGCTGAATATCACAGCTCATTTTATTATGTGACAGGCAATGAAATGAAATATCAAAAGTCATTATTTAATAACAAACTTTTATTAGCTGTCTATTAATCTATATAATGGAATCTTTTTAAAGTAATTTTTATTTACTTGTAATTGATACGTAATTTTGCATACATTAAGAAAGAATGATAATGCTTATTACGAAAATATCCAGGATTTTCAAGGTGTGTGTTTTAAAATAAATACTAGGCTAATTTCAAGACTGATACAGTTTCACCTATAAACAAATTACTAAGTAAGTATTACAAAATTGTAAGCAAGAATGTCATATGTGATAATGTATATATGTGAACTGTAACACACTCTTGATTTTAATATGGATATTTTTATTAAATTATAGGTGTATTAATATCCATCAAATCTGCCACTGATATTATTGCTAGCCTTGATTAATTAGTGTACAAGATTTATTTCATCACATAACAGTAATTCTAACAAGTCTATATTTAGCAACATATTATACTACCTACCATACCAAGTTATAATAATTACCCAAAACTAGCCAATAAGTGCACAATACAGGTACAAATGTACAATATAACATTCTTAAAACTTATTATTAGCTTAGCAAAACAAAATTTGTTTACTTTATTAATTAATCAAAATATCCTACCTACTTGACATCACACACCAATCACTTTAATATTCTGACTGCACTTATAACTAAAACTGTCCCTTTCTCTATGACAAGTTGTTAGTGTACAAGCTTTGTAATTATCAGGACATTACTGTGTGACACTTGAAACAGAGATTATCATACAGATAACTTGATAACAACCCATGTATTGTTATATTTCTCATTATATTTATGTATAGTTGGACTGCGTATACTAAATTTAATAATATTAGAGTTGGCATTACCTCTCTAAATAGATAGTCTAGTCTAAAGGTCTAAGAATGTATATAATAAGGAATATCAGTTTCACTCATGTGCAACTTTTGTTTTATTAGTTGTAGATTAGAAACATCAATGCAATGTCAATAATGAAATGAAATATCATTTAATCACGTAGACACAATTTTTCAGAAAAATTATGTGCTTATGACATGTCCAATTTTTTTTCCCTACCACCGGTTCAGGACGCAATCTGCTGAGAAGAACCAGTGTAAGAAACTTAGCAGAGCTTTTAATCAAATCAATATTTTTTAAATTAAATGTCAATTATACTTTCAATGCTAATAAAACTTTACAATATAGAATATGCATTGCTCCAGAGCAACTTACTCCCAAGCTTTATCATCTTTAATATAATCAAGATCAAATAATAAATAACATACTCAGTAATGTTACAAGAAATATAATTTTACTCCTGCCCTGTATGTTATTATTTCTCTAGCAATATAGATAATTCTAGAAAAAACTAAATGACAAGTGAAATTTGTATCATAATTATGAATAACATAACATAATTGACTATGACAGATAACAGCCGATTGTAAGCTTTATCAAAACTGTTACTTAATATAAATAAATAATCATTTTATTGATTACAATTTTATCATTACTTAATTGTGTCTTGTCTAAATACATGTCTTTACTTAATTTTGCCGAGTAGTAACCGAACCACTGCTTGTACAAATGTATTTTGGTGTGAATACTTACAAGCACTACTACCCAATAAATATTTATCTCTAAAGATACAAAAGAAATTCAATCCAAGCATGGTAATACAGGACCACACGCACACCTGCATACACATAAATAATTTTTGTAAACAGCTTATCAGTAGTACTAAAATAAAAATTTGTGTTCGAAAAACAAAGATTATTATTATTTTTATTATAATTTCATAATCAATTAAGCCATTTAAGTACTAAAGGCACATACTGATTGAAACCAGTGTTGTGTCCATTTATCTAGCAATTTTAGTGTAATAGTTTAGTTAAAATCTCAAATGATTAAAGGTTTTACATTATCAAGCCTTGAAGAAAATGTAGGAACATCATAACATCACGCCTTTTTCCCATGGGGGTAGGCAAAAAAAAAAACACATTGTATGAATTCATTGTTTGCAAGTAAACGTAATGTCAACAGGTCTACGAATCTATAGAGACCATTGTGCTATCCACCCAAGTTATTATAAACAAATATATTTATTACAGTATGTATGGTCCTATTGTTTGCTCGACGCCTAATTTATTGTATACAAATATATTATGTATGGATCCATTGTATGCAACACTCTGCGTATCAGCAGTTTTAGGAATATATAGAATCGATTGTTCTCCTTACCTATATAAGATAATATTATATTAAATATATTGAGTCGCAAATAAACGCTATTCAAGTCCGGACGTGGTCTGGTTAGAGGATAAAATGAAATATTTTATCCTCTAACCAGACCACACGACATATAACCCTAAAGTGGTGAACCCGACGTGATATTGTGCATATTAGAGACGATTTTTTTTTGTTTAAAGTAATATCGGACAAAGAAATTGATTAACAACATGGAGAAACCTGAACAGCTTGTTGCCAGTCCTATTAGCAACGTTGACGACAGAGCCCTAGCAGCCATAACCGTATCTTCAAGGATTCCGAAGTTCTGGGTGGACCAAACGCGACTCCGGTTCATCCAGTTTGAAGCCGTTATCGAAAACCAGAGGGTCTGTGACGAAGACAAGTTGAATCTCGTCGTCACTAAACAACCGGCTTATAGTTTGCGCCAGACAGACAGGTATGCGATTTTTAATAGACACTGGGGCTAATGTGATACCTGTGTATAAAAATAGTTTATGTAATCGTGCGATAAAAAGTGAAATTATAACTTGTGCGCAGTAAACGGAACTTTAACTAATTAATTTATATGTACTTTTAATTTACTACAAATATTCAACACATAAGTGGTAGCGATAATGTTGTCGCGAACACTCGCGTGCTGAGACCCTTGTTTATCCGTCAACACTCAAATTTGAAGACAGCAATAGATAGCGCAACGGTCGGACAGAGAACTAACGAAGTTGTTAGCTGATAAGAACGATAGTTTATGATTCAAGCGCAATGTTTTGCCGGATGCTTATAATGAGCTTACGTGTGAGTTTTTTTACGAATAGTGTTACGCCTTATTTACCTACGGAGTTTAGGAAAAAGGCATTTCACTCTGTATATGATTTATCTCACCCAGGAATACGAGCTACTACAAAATTAGTTGCGTCCAAGTACTTTTGGCCGAATATGAATGTAGACGTTAGGAATTGGACCAAAACCTGCATTCAATGCCAAAGTTCGAAGGTTATTCAACACACAGTGTCGCGACTAGGACAATTTGAGGCGTGTGACCAGTTTAAACGAACATATCCACGCTGACAATGTTGGACCGTTTACGACAGCGGCTAGCGGTCATAGATACTGACTTACGGTGATAGATGGGGCAACTGGTTGACCTGACGCTTTTGAATTAAAAGATATTAGTACCGTAACAGTAACCAAGAAGAAGAAATCTAAGAAAGTATTACCTAGTGATAAGCCCTTAAGTCGTACCACGGGCAGTGGGAGATTTACTCTTTGGGGAGATTGGTCAAACGACCGATAAGATTTTAACTTTAGCTTATCGTATATTATTGTGACTAGTTTGTTAAGTGTGTTCTATGTTTATGTATCATATTAATTATGCTTTATTGGTTTTAAATACTTAGCTGTGTCGGTAAGGTAAAATAAAACTATATGTATTCAATGACTTAGATTATATTTTTTCTATATCATAAATATGGTAATTAGTACGAATTTATTGCGAAATGAATTGTCAGCTTATTTAGTAAACACTGTTTTAATTATTTTTGCCTTATATACATTTTACGTATTGTCCGAGTTTACTGTTTGTTTTATTGTTTGGTTATGTTATAAGTATACATTGTATTGTCATTTTTATTTTGTGTTTTTAACGTAATATAAAGTGCATTTCTTTTAAGGGGGAGGCTACTGTAGGAACACATTGTATGAATTCGTTGTTTGCAAGTAAACGTAATGTCAACAGGTCTACGAATCTATAGAGACCATTGTGCTAGCCACCCAAGTTATTATAAACAAATATATTTATTACAGTATGTATGGTCCTATTGTTTGCTCGACGCCTAATTTATTGTATACAAATATGCAACACTCTGCGTATCAGCAGTTTTAGGAATATATAGAATCGATTGTTCTCCTTACCTATATAAGATAATATTATATTAAATATATTGAGTCGCAAATAAACGCTATTCAAGTCCGGACGTGTTTCATTTTATCCTCTAACCGACGCACACGACATTTACACCTAAAAAAATATTACAATAGTGTTGCAACAACCTAGCACACAGCAACACTAGCACCACATATTAGTAAATTAGCTCAAATGAAACCAATATTCAAAAAAAGTAAATAAACACATTCTGCAATTGAAAATAAACCCTAGCAGTTAGTTATCTATTCCTGTGAATGAGATTGGGCCACAAAGGTGTAACCCCATTATGGACAAAAGGAGAGTTAAATACTTGAATTTTCAGCAATTTCAGCCACGTATTTCATAGAATAAAAGAATATCACCAAATCCTTACAAAATATTATCAATATGATAGTTATAACTTTCTAGAAATAATACAATATGAAATTTCTAGTCTATGCAATGTTAGTTAAAAATTAAATCCTTAGAAAGGAAGTGGTGACCTGCAATGATGTTGATGATCATTGCAGGTCACCACTTCCTTTGAAACACTTCTTTTCTTCTTTTCTTTTTTCACACTTCCTTTCACACAGAATATCAATAATCTAGATTTTATTGCGCAACATTATATTAAATGTAATGTAAAATTTTATGTTACATACCAACACAGCCTCTTGTAGAAATGTTCTGTCGGTGCAAGAAACATTGTAGGTCGCGCACTTTGAGATGAGCGATGGTGCTCCTAGACAAGGGTCTGGTGGAGAGCACTCGGCATGGCACACACATAGTCCCACCTCCCCGGCGCAGACACCCGCTGCAGTAATACCGCTCACACTCGCAACACGCTCGTTTCCGCTTAAACACGCTGAACTGGACAGCACAACTCTCGCAAGGCATTGTATTACCTTCGCGTCCTCCTATCCTCCCACACCATCCAGCTGTGTCACAGATACATTACACGACAGTGATTATAGATTTATTATACGTTAAAGAATATTTACTATTTTTTAGACTTTGTATTTATTTTAAAAAAATCAAAACAAGAATGACTTGATTGACACATACCTGCCATCACGAATGAAAACATTATTCCGTTTAGCCCAGTATAATAGTGTAAAATTTTCATTACTCTTTTAAACAAATACCGTTTACTCAATTTTGATTTTATTGTATTTGAAAGCTGTTATCTGCATGTAATGCGTATAAATCATATTTCAGAAGTAGTAATAAATTGTCTAAACAAAATAATTTCAACATTTCCATTATTTTTGGACCTGCCCGACTCTAAACCGTGTAAAGGAACTTAATTATTTGATAGTGTTCTGTGGATATCATAGAGCATTAATTTGACAGGAGTCGACACTAAACGAACGAAACTCCTCTCCTATTACACATCGCGTGGCGTACGGACAGTCTCGTCTCTTAATATGTCCCGAACTAGCAATGCAAGTTTATTAAATTTAACAATGAAACAGCTGTGTAACTACTCTTGTTAATTTAAGGTGCAATGGAGCGGAAATGTGTATGCAGCGGACTCCGTTCTTGATGTAGTGGGGTCAATTCCTATACAATACAGGCCTATTAATTAGGTAAGATATTAGTTTCGTATGTGTTTATCACTTCAAAACAACTGAGTACTTAATTGAGTAATAAAATATTAGTTACACCATAAATAAATTACTAATAAAGATTATCAATTCCCATACTTTAGCATGTTCGCCATAAAATGCACGCTAAATCTAGGTGGCGCTGTTCACTAGCGTAACAACTTGTATAAAACGGACGTAGCAATAAGATACGTTTAGACAGAAAAAAAAAAACTAAATATATAATTCATTCATGGTTACACACTACTAATAAATTAATATTCATAAACACTAGGAAGCACCCACAATAAAATATAAAAACTAAACTACTACAGTCAAATGTACCCACATTCACTGTATGTTATAGGTAATATACCTAATTCTTTTAACTCTACTCTACTCGTTTAAGCTCTTTTATTGGGTAGACAGTATAAAATATATTTTTATATTTTTATTACATTTTCACAAAAAGAAAAACGCTGAGGATAGGCTTCGAACCTGCGCGGGTATAACCCATTGGATTTCAAGTCCAACCTCAGCTGTAAAAAATTAACAGACATTATTATTGCTAGCGATCTACATAATTTGTGAAGTAGAAGAATAAAGCTCTTCAAATATTACGTTTAAAGTTCATGTAAAGAACAAATTTAAAAAGAAGTTCTTAAATATGAAACAGATAAAGATACAGATTTTTTTTGTATTTCTTTTCTGTAAATAAACAAATCTGCATAGAACAGGAGCGGTCTCAGTTCAACGTAGAGAGTTGTAACGTGTGAAATGGGATTGAAACGTAAGTGCACTGAGCTGTGAGTTTTGTTCCAGTTTGGAAACTTATGTTTATCAGCTGCATTCAACTAACATAGGTACCTACCTAATGTATCAAACTTCTACTACAATTTTAAGAATATACGTTTATGAAGATTGCATACCACAAAGCCTTAGGCGTTACTAAATAACAGAATTTATTTTATTAATTAATCATCATCATCATTGTTATGATAATGATGATAATTAATATCCTCTTTGGTAAAATGTTAATGGGAGTAAACTATAGTCCCTGCCTACCCCCATGGGAAAAAGGGCGTGATGATATGATGATGTTGAAATTTTGAGTGACACCCAAAAGAATGAGTGATAGCTGGTAACGAAATATTTCTAAGTTTTAGTTTTTATTAGCTGCTGCCAGAAACTACGTATGCGTGGCATTTAAAAACCAAACTAACAAATTATGGAATAAACCCTCCTCTGATGATGATGATAATTAATATCCTCTTTGGTAAAATATTAAATAAAAAATATAAAATACTATTTTTCAAATTCTCTCAAAAGTATAGCAGCCCGGATTTTAAATATAAAATAATATTTTTGTTCTTAGTGCTTGTGTAGTTCGCAGTGTCTAATATATGGGATTATGACTGCACTACATAAAGATCGAATAATGTTTCTGTAATTATTGTTTTTATTGTATTAAACTTGACTTATACATATACTTAATAAAGTTATTTATCAACTATTTTTTCTGTGTAGAATTTAGACCTTAAAGTATAATGGTCTTATTCATAATGACTTATCGGAGGTTTAAAAGTTCGCTAATATCAGTTCGCGAAAATTGTCAAAACTTGTTATTTATAATAGTCTTTTTACGCTAAAACGTTTATTATTACTCCGATAAAATCTCCGTTTAAACCTCCGATAAGCCATTAAGAAGAAGACCGTAAGTGTGTTATATAGCTCCGCCTTAATAGCTAACGTTCCATCGCCTAATTAATCTGTAACATAAATCAGAATGATCTGAGTTGTACACGACTTTAGGAAACATGGTAGAAGCCATTAGTGAACAGCTTTGTGTTTCATAAAAGTGTGTCGCATCACACAAATGCATCTCAGAGTGTGCAACACTTCACTCTACATTCCGAGTTGCCAGTGCAGGGGCACTTAAAAACATTAGAACGTCGACTTTGACGTTACGAATGTTGCGATCCAGATGCTTTTTAGCTTTGATACAATGTTTGTGATTTAAACGTGTTTGTTCAAGGGAATCAGTTGAATAACGGATCAAATCCTAAAAGGAGAGTCGCCATGTGTATCGCTAACGGTCTAATAGGACTATTAACCCAAAACAGGAAGTTACCTGCGAATGGTTACTGACCAGATAAATATATTTACTTTTCCCTACATTTTCATTATTAATGCAACATCCTTCTTTGTTATATAGTGATCAAGAACAAAGAACTTACGTAGTAGTTTGTTCAGCTGTTGTTATTTTGGAGCGATCACATAAATTCATAGTTTTATACGTAAATGACTGTATACGATTACATTGGTGTCACTATCTGTTAAGTAAATAATTCCGCTAGTGGTTACAGGGCATGTTGTAGCTTGTTTTAGTGACGTGGTAGAGGCAATAATTACGTAGTGATACTACCTTTATGTAGAGTTAATCTAACACTAGTTTTATCGGTGTCCTAAGTGTTATATGTCGCTGTCTCTGTCATTCTGTCGCAGTGTGAATCTGCGCTAATAACCTCGAACCTTAACCTCTAACCCTGTTGTTTCCATTTTACAAATAATACTCCTTATATTAAGAAACTATTTTTATTATGAATTTGTAATCGGTTTCATATGTTAATCAAAATATTGTAACAAGTAGGTTGAGCGAACACTTACAAATTTTGTGGGTTTGGTTTTAAAACCAAGAACAACATTTCTTATTTTTATCTATTCCTAAGCTACGAAATAGTTCAAAATGCTAGAAGTTCTATCTATGTTAGGAACATACACATTATGTAATTAACTATCTTTAACTCACTGGCCTACATTTAATATTTCATCTTATAAGTGTTACCTAAGTTTAAAATACAGTTTCTGAGTAAAAATCCGTATACATATGTGAATGTGTTTTATCAAATTATGCCCCTGTTACAAGCTACGATGTCAAAAATCGCATAATTCTTTAAATATAAATACTATAAAAAAATCTCAAACATAAAAAGAAGGTATGAAATAATTCCACTCGGCCTTGTTCCTTATTTGAAGAAGTACATCAAAGGACGACACGACCTTCTAATATTCAATCAAAATAAAAACAGAGAAGGCCTCCATGAAAGCTGATCGCTTCGCTAAATAAACTCACTTTCAGATAATTGATACAGAATCAATAATGTCAGTTCAACAACGTAACTATTTACGTATATCCTTCTTCTTATTTTATTCAGTTTCATGTAAAACCTGTTTATGTTTTTTTGTTAAGATGAAATTATTGCTTTTACTTACTGTTTTGTGATTTATGTAGTTTTCCTAACACAATTAGTAGCTCAGGGCTACTAATGGGCTTTTGTCAATGGGCTTTTATCAATGAGGTCAGGGACTCTATTATTATTTTTAACCGACTTCAAAAAAAGAAGCAAGTTCTCAATTCGTCTGTATGTTTTTTTTGCGGGTCTAGTTAGTAAGTTTATTGCTTATTGCACTATACAGGGCCTATCGCCAGTACAGAGCCTCTGACCTTGAGCCATAATCCACTGTAGTGGTCTATTGATAACAATTTTTATATGGTTAAATCGCAATGCGTCAAGAACTCACCAGAAATATTTTTACCATCTCAGCTATATATCGCTTGCGTTTATGTAGGTATAATACCAGACCCCGATAATACTAAAAGCCATATAAATATTTATGTAATCAAACACACATACCAAGGTAGTTTGTCCAAACTTCAAAAATAATAATTATAGAAAGGGCTACTATAAAATTGTCTCACAAAATAAAAATAATCTGTGCTATTTTAGAAAAATTCGTTAAAAACACTATGATATGTGATAATAATGACGAATACCTAACGAATGCGTGATAGTCTGATAGCTTCATACTAGGTCAAACAAAATACTTGTACCGTTATTACACGTCATAGCGTAATATTGTGATAGAAACTAGTTATCTACGCCAATTACTATGCGAAACGTAATTTCACGTTCGCTAACACAGCTGAGGTGTCCGAGTGGTTAAGGAGTTGGACTTGAAATCCAATGGGTTCTACCCGCGCAGGTTCGAATCCTGTCCTCAGCGTCTCTTTTTGGAGTTTCCTTATTTGTTTTAATTCTTAAAATGGTTTTGGTTTTCTTTTATTTCATAAATTAAATTATTTATATTAGGTATATTCTATAATGTTTTCTTTTAATTAATGTAATTACATTTGTTTTACCTTGTTTGTTCGTTTTATTTCTAGTAGTAGTATTTAAATAATATGTACTTAAATATAATTAAGTACTGTAACATAATTATGTTACAGTAATTTTATTATTAGAGAGCTTATTTGTAGAGAAATTTTGAGGCGCGCGAGCGGTATATGTATTTCAAACTCTAGGTACTTCTTTTGATTAAAAATGATTTTTAAGAAATACTAGCTAATTTAAAAGCGAAGAATTTGCAAACCAAACCTTAACAAATTAATTATACAAAACATCATCTTCTTGAACCACTTTATCTAAAATAACCGTATTAAATTCGAAGATTTAAGTTCATAAAGGGACATACACATACAAAATAACGACTTTGTTTTATAATAACTGAAGATCAAGAAGTTATTTACAATAATTTACATACTTATTTTTTTACTTTTCTACGTCTAATAAGCCTCAATATTTCTACGGCACCGTCTACTGAAGCAGATATGATGACGTCATTATATTCACAAAACTTATAACTAAGGTCAAGTTGTAAGCTTTAGACGTAGCGCTTGAGTGAGTCCTCGTTGAGTTCAAATATGAGATATACGGTATACCTACATGATACAATACTCATAGCTCTCTACTTATCCACCCACAGTGTTGTTGAACCAAACTGAAAATCAAAAGAAAAACACAAACTAAAATAATCCTTCAACAAACTAGACCAAAGTATATTTTTCATAAATAAGTAAAATGAAATATGTTGTTTAAATAAATGCTTATACAAAAAAGAATTCTATTCCCAATTGTCAAAGTTTATTTCAGTGTGTTTGTTATCTGGAATATAGGTTAAGCACAAGTTATTTTTCACAATTCCCGCGTATGTTGAGCGTTTGCAATTCAAAGTAGAGTCGTCACCAGAGGGCGGCACTAACTCACTACGTTTTACTAGCTCAAGATTTGTTGATACTTTTCCTGTTGATAACTTGCCCGTATACAGCATTCTCTCATTGTCCGTGTGGTGACGGATTAAGAATACAAGAGTCACAACCCCATCTCCTCCCAAGGGTGCTGTAAAAGTCAGCTAAGGGACATTATATTTATTTAAAGTGTTAGAGAATATCAGCAAAGGGATATTTTTACACAGATAACAACCTCTATGAGAGACGGAAAACTCGAAAGTAAACCCTGTGCCAACACGCCTGGTCAGCGCGGCACAGTAGACCATAATCCCTCCCAAAGTGGAGGAGGTCCACGCCCAACAGTGGGACGTTAATTGGCTGTGAGGGAGGGAGATACAGCATTCTCCGACGGATTAAGAATAAATTGTCACATCCCATTTCTACCCCAGGGTGTTGTAAAAGTTAGGGGATAGTATAAATAAGAGAACTACTATAAATAAGACAGACATAAAATTCACTATAAGAGACGGAAAATGTTAATCTAAGTCCTATGCGTCAGCGCGGCATGATAGACCACAATCTCACTGAAAGTGGAAAAGCCCGTGGCACGTTAATGACCTGGATAAAAAGAGCGGTAGAGAGAGGTAGAGAGCTATTCCAGCCAGAATATGTCACACGGCAGTCACACTCACACATACCTATTTTGCTTACAAGTCGCAAAGTATGTATATGTAATAGAAATACTTACCGCGTACATAAAGTATCATAACTGCGGCCTAGTAACAAAGATTGCTGAGTAAATAATACAAATACGACTCAGTTGATTTTAAAGATATCGGATAGTAAACGGTTCCGTATACATATATTAGTAAGTACAATAGGTACATCGTCTAGAACCAAGCCATCTATAAAAATTGCACCTTATTATTAATTACTGGCTGACCCGGCAAACGTTGTTTTGCCATACAAATGTCAGGGGTGGACAACCCTTATCATTTAGGGGTATGAAAAGTAGATAGTAGCCGATTCTCAGACCTATTGAATATGCATATAAAACTTCATAAGAATCGATCAAGCTGTTTCGGAGGAGTATGGTATTATATATTAGAAGATAATGACAGCAAACTATCCTTATGGTTTCCCCAGACGTTGGTCGCGATATCTCACGCGCTCAAGCTTAGTAATAGAATCTTATACACAGAGTATTCTATGTAAATAAACAAATCAAATCAAAATCATGATCATTCACAAGAGTTAAGCTCATATAAGAACATACAACTTTGTTTAATATTGTGTAAAAAAGATTTTAGATTTACACAATACATTATACTGTGCCCTAAAAATATTTAATTATAATTAGCAAGTTATCATATTACAATCATTTCAACATATTATGTATTATATGACGCTAATATTACATTAGCCGGGGAATTACCTTAATTAGCTGACTAATCATTTTCAAAGGGTTATCGAACTGTGGCGTCATGCCGACCTAATACGGATATGCAATCTCATATCGTGGATTGGGTAACATGTCAATATAAAATGTACTGTTAATTGGCGCTGACTGTCTGCACGATGTTCGCTTATATTTTGTTCAAGGAAGCAATTTATTGAAGATACGTTATCTGATCTCGATGAGTAATCAATCACAGTTTCCTTAATGCTAATTGAGACAGCTTAGAGAATGTCAAAAAAAAATTATAGACAATTTTTCTGATACAAACCCCAGATCACTTCGGCTTTAGAAAATATTTTTGTTTTAGTATACTTACAGAAGGTCCAGGTCATTATTTATAGAAAGTAAAGGATTTTGTATCACATTTTAAGTCTCTAGCAGATTTAAAAAAATTAGGATTATCTTTACCTGATTTCTATAGAAAATATGAACGAAAACAGTCTGTATGTCATCAAGATTATCTCACCATACATCTAACGGAGGCCCCGTTAATAACTGACCGGTTCTTACTCTTATTTTAATATGCATCCTTCTTAAACAAACGGTAAAATTAGCCGACAGTAATGACAAGATTATTACGACTGGTCTCGAGGTGGCGCCACTTACTAGCCCCTTAAATTACCACCAACTTGTATGTGTTGCATGACTTGATTGAGATTTATCTGACGCCAATCACCACAAGAATTAATCACGTTAAAGAATTTCTTCGGATATCCATTCAAAGTTTATCAACCTTATTAGGGTTCTGTATCTAATAGAACTTTATTATTAAGTATCTCAAATAGATAGTGAAAATTAAAAATTGTATAAACATCACATTATTATAATTCTGGTCACATCATGAGTGAAAGTGTTTTAAAATATTGTAATGGAAAGTTGTAATTGTCTAATTCTTGGCAATCAGAACCTCACATGACAACAGGTGTGTTAAACAAAATACAGGCGGTTTATGTATACTTAAATAATACATAATGTTTTGCTCCTTTCAATTGTACCAAAGTAATGTGTATAATACATAGTAGGTATTACATATATCTATTATTTATAAATAGTATGGCATGGCATGACATATTGTTTTTTTTACCGTTTATTTTTTTTGATTGAAAGTTTAAAACAAATCCGTCAGTATAATTTTTCAATTAACCTCTCATAATTGTTAATTTTACTCTGCTTTTGATATAGGGACTCTATTACCTTTAAATAAACCTACGTTTAAGATTGTAGAGGGATGCGTAAAATGCGTTAGATCTGTGACTGACTCTGACAGCTCATGCTTATGACGTCATTGCAGTACAGTGCGTATGCGCACTCCGAGGCACGCACACATCCTCCTATTGTAAATGCGTCAATGTATTGCTAATTACAACCGCAACAGCTCATTGGAATACAATTTAAGATTGCCTATAAAATAATAATATCTATTCAGATCAATGATATTGTCTGGTTATGATAAATTTATAGAAAAATCTCTTCGATTTTTCGAAGACCTTACTAAAATGCATTGGAAGTCTGTTATGGGACTTTATCAATATAATAGGCTTATAATATTAATTACCTCTTTATAAGACCTAGAAGTAAGACCTAGTCCAATAAAAAGTTTCGAATTGCATTATTTATAGAAAAAAATTATCATATAACGTACTCGTATATAAATAAATAAATCTTCTAAGGAGTATTTTTATAATGTTATTTACTCCATAAAGAACTTATTTTATTTTCGATGACAAAGATTCAACCACTCGTGTGTTTCATTGTGTGTCACCAAAATCCTATTTGTTAAGGAGGTAGACATGAGCTCAGCAGTTCTGTAGCTTTGTCAAAACAACATCACGCCATATTATGTGGAGCACACGAGTGATGACACACCTACCTCCATGTGTCAACTCAGCATTAACTTTGATGACGTGATGAAATAGTGAATAATAAATTATTAATTACACTATTATTTAAAACTTATTAATAACTTTATTAATTAAAAATGAATAATGTGTAGTATTAATAATCTATGTCCATGCGATGATGGATATTTATTTATTTATTTATAATTTATGGAAGACTTCAGCTACTATACATGAATAACTGTTACAATAGGTAGCATAAAGCCAATAACAAGTTTTCACTTATAGAATTATGATAGAAGTGAAAAGAAGAAAAAGAAGTGTGAACATATAAATCGAGTACAGGTTAAAAGATTGTTATATACCACTTTATATACACTTTAAATATATACTTGTCATTACTGCATTTCCTTTCACGAGTCTTGTAAAGGTTATCAATTATTGAATCTCTTTATTAAAACTACTTACTCATTCCATGAACTCGACTATCTTGTCAATTTAGGGTAGAAATGAGAAATAAGCGCATTTCAATCATATTCCCAACCACGGATGTTGAAAGAACCAGCTAAGGATAATCTTAAAAAAAAAACATGCTTCAAAAGACAGAAAACTGGAAATAAAATCTAAAACCAACGCGTCATATAAGAGTAGTACAATAGACTAATTATTCTCTTTTTGTAGAAGAGTCAGCCGTCAGACTAATTTTAGGGAGCAATCTATTCTCTATCTATACTAACCAACAGTAATTCTTTGTTTGAACGCGCTAATCTCAAGAACCACTGATCAGATTAAAAAAATTATTTCAGTGTTGTAAAGTACATTTATTGAGGAAGGCTATAGGCTATATACCATCACATTGCGACCAATAAAAGCGAGGCATCAGTGAAAAAATTGCAAAAACGCGGAACATTTTCCAAATCTCATGCGTCCGAAGTCGCGGACAACAGCTACTTTATACACCACAACGAAAAACAATAATAATAAACAAGGTAGAGACAGCAATAAAGTTCTGTTAGCACCTTTCACAATAGACGCTATAAATAGCAAATAAAAGTATACAGCCTGTTCTAGTGATCGTTTAAGTTATTAATTGTATTATATTGACAAACATTTTGTTACAGCTACGCTATAAATGATAGCAGGCTCCCTACTCAGTCGTAAAACCATGATGAGGGTTCTGTGGGTCGTTTTTAGTGCCATTCGGTCTTATAGTTATGTATATTAAACTACGATACAGCAAAATGAAATGGAAAATATCTTAACTATAACAACATAATCCATTCTTTATTTAACATCTAAATAAAAGAAGGCTTATTATTATATGTTTGTGTTAACACTTAAATTCTAGACTTATGTACTTTTATTTCACTTAATTATATAGAAGCTATTGCAATTAAAAGCATCGTATTCCAAATAAAATACTTACTGTTTTATCCTATGGTGTTTTAGCAAAAAATAATTCAAATAACTTTTAGGAATATGGTGAACGCGTGTTAAAGGAGACATATATTCATTATTCATGTATTTTTTATATATCTCTTTTACTTCAGAGGTTATAGGTATAATAAGGTATGAAAATAAATAAGTTATTTAGGTGTATCTCGGTTGGGCGGGCGGAGTGCTGCCCACGCGTGCGGTCGAGCGCGTTCAATTAGAGCACTCGCTCGTGACGTCCTTCACACGTCACTCCTCAACCTCCTAAATATATCAGACATTATACAGGGAGATTCTAGAACCCTCTACTTTTGGACCCTATTTCAGCGACCTTTTAACCCCAATTCTTGAACAGTTTCAACCATGTTTTATACGAATGTGAAAAGACGTTCAAAGGAAAACGTTCGGTCTATGATATACCAATTTCTTTTTAAAACGCACTAAGTTATTTTTAAATGTAATCTCAATAATATCCATCCTTTTTACCATTTTGTTGGAAGAGCAACAAAAAACTGACATTCACATTATTGGCTAGGATTCCGGGATTCTCTTACACGAAACGGAAAGTTGACGAAAGGCGAAAGAATGTCGCAGGTGCGCACATCTTCGTGAAGGTTAATTGGATGTTTATATATAAACAAATAATAGACAAGCGTGTAAACATTTACTTTTAATTATACTATTTACCGTTCATTGTGTTTGAGAGAAAACTAATTGGACAACCACTCAATTTACTATAGATAATTAATATCCATTCATGTACAGAGGAGCTCACTTAATGTTAGAGTATGCATCCTAGTTGCTCTACGAGACAATAAAAAACAAATTACTAACCGACAATTACAACAAACAGTCAAAGTCATCAACACAAAGGTCGTGGTGCAGGTGGAGAAATGCCACAGTATATTATAATCAGTAGTTCAACCAAAAAGGAGTCGATATTTGGAGTTTTCTGTTCATTTTTTGATGCTTAACTTTAACTGGGTGGGTGCTTCTATCTAACGACTGATTTGATGAATCATGCATATCAAATCATTTATTAAATATAAATGAAAAAAAAATATTCACGGACATTGCACACAACGTCCTCTGGCCCCAAGCTAAGCTTATTAGCAATAATAAGCTTAGCTTGGGGCCAGATTCTATCGTATCGTATTCTGGTACCCATAACTACTACCCTAACTAACCTACTTTTCTTTTGTAAATACATACTTATAATACATAGAAACACCCAACTATAACTGAAATTATAACAATCATTACATACGCATCATTTTCATTACTATACATCATTAGGGCTAGGGGAGGGGACATACAAACGCAGAGAAAATCGCATGCAAATTGGATTTACTAAAATTGATTTTAAAATAATAAGTTCAGTCCTTTTCTTGCGAATACTTACTTATATTGTGTAAGTTATGTTCACGTGTACTACATAATTAGCAACATTGTACAAAGTTGTGCTACTGTATAACACTAGTGTACAATGTCGAATGGAATGTCAATTTGTTTGTATTTACGAGCGCAACGTACTGTCGTTAACTGTTAATGCTGTGGACAGGATATTTGTTTTATTAATTTTTTTATTGCCAATGTTTGTTATTAACGATTACAGATGAATAACTGTTCTTTGATTTTCTATCTATATGTGTTTGTATTAGTTACAATGTTGTAGTTATTTGTTACAATCATTGTAGCATGTACGACTTAGAGGTACCTACCTACCTTAATCAAAATATTAGTATGTGTGATCTTTTTAAGAGGCTTAACAAGATTAGACTAGTGCAGATAGCTTCAAAAATAGTAAAAAAAATTAAAAAAATCATAGTAGGATGAAACCCATTAGAAAAAGAGGAATATATTATAAAAATAATAATTAAAATTAATTCAAAAATTAATTCAAAAATATTTTTTAAATATTAATTCAAAATAAGGTGAAAAAATAAATATTTCTAATCAAATAAATTACAGCGTATTAAGGACATAAAAAGGTAAGTTTTTACCAAATTTCGTGAATGAAAAATCATTTTTGTAAAAGAAAAAAATAAAAAGCCAAAAACTTGGTTTTTTGAACTTTTCACATAAATTTTGAGGTTATGTGAATAAAGTGTGAATACAAAAGTTTTAGACCTTTTGTATTGTCTACAACTTTGCCTGTTAACTTTTTTCACAGGACTATTAGTTTTGCCGGAAATCGAGAAAAAACATTTTTACCCTTAAAAGTGCCCCCCCACCCCCTTCCCGACCTCAGATCGCCCGTAAATTATTTTTCCTTTCATTTTTATAATATTCTCCTCCTTTTCTAATGGGTTTCCTCCTACTATAATTTTTTTTGTTTTAAAAATTATCGGCACTGGTCTAGATGGTATTGACATGGTATTGAATTCGACTGATAATTAAAGGTTCTTTATATTTATTTATACTTAAACTTAACATAGTTAATACTCAAATTAAATAGCCTCGAATAATTTAAACTAATTTAAACTCTGGTGAGAACTGGTGAGAACCGTCGCTAGACGCTGTAGCTGCTTCGTGTGCGCCTGCCGCGGCTTATGGAGAATATAGAGAAATAATAGAGAATATATATAAAATATTGGCAATATAGTAGATAAGACAAATGGTTACAATTTGTAAGTATAATATTATGCATATTGCATATTATACTTACAAATTGATAATGTTTTGATATTAAAAATATTATACTTATATATAGAAGTCATTGGTAACTAATATTAGAAACGTAATCTAGCTATGAAGATTGCGCACTTAGGAATTCCCTAAAGTTTAAATAGCAAACAAATTTATAAGAAAGTTTAAATAAACTAATAACAAATGATGAAAGAATGTGATGAAGATCTTGAAAACAGATTCTTAGAAATATAGGCAAAGTTATGAAAACGATAAGTCACGTTATTATATCAATCGATATACGATAATATTGATGTAGGCCCTTAATAAATTACAGTTTGATGATATAATATTGACGGTCATCATGCACTTCAAGTATTTAGAGTAGTGCCGGTGCTGCTCCTGACATTATTATCATCTAGGTAATCATTTCTATAAATATTTGTAGTAAACTTTCTTAATACTCATAATTTATTTTTAAAAATAAACTAAAATATATTTTTTCAAGTTTAGTGGTTTTAATTATCCTTATTCTTGCTAGCTATCAGTGGTTGATTAGTTAGTTTAATTGATAATGCAGAAAGAATCAAATGCCATGGCCGCCACGTGCTACGAATGTAAGTACTTGGGTTAATACTCCTGAGATGAGGATAACATTATTATGTTTATTATTTAGCATCTCATTGACATTGGCTCATATATTGACATCCATGTACGTGATAGGCTTCTAAAGTGATTGTTTTAAGATGTATGATGTAGATGGGATTTCCACCAGACTGCTAAATCATGGAAATACAATTATTGTGTATACGCAGAGCGCAGACAATATTTAGATACTTTTGAGATTCTAATGGAGCTCCATCCTGCGTACAGTTTGATACGTAAATTCAACAATCAAGCAACCAATCATGGTGTTCTGTGAGATTACTCAACCATTTTCTACTACATATTACCAAATTTTGTTTTTCGTCGTTACGAAAGTTTTAAATACGCAAATACAAGGAAGTATATTTGAATCGTAGCATATGGCACTCTATAGTCTCTGTCTATCTACTGTCATGGGAAAAGGGCATGATGTTACGATAAAGATAATGATAAATTCACAAATAGATAACCAGACGTACATTGTGCAATGTTTATATGTTTAAAAATAATTGTATATAGTCAACTAGTTTATCCGTATCAGGTGCTCAAAACACAACCATAGAAATATAGTTTACTACGGGATCAGAGGAGGTTGTGTGAAGTGTTCATTAAACATTCTTTTATTTATCGTGTACTTCATAGAGAATTTTGTCATATTACGCATGGCCGGTTCGTTTGTTTACTCCATAACTAGGGTATATTATATAATGTCTGCCCTAAATCATACATTTGTGCTTGTTTCAGTAAATATTACTATTAAGAGTAGATTATGAACACAATAATGTACATCCTTGTTGACAACCACGTTATACAAAGTGACAATAATCTAGACAACTTAGATATGCTTAATGTGAATGGAGGTCATATGAATTGCATTAACTAGATACATCTTTACGTACTTGTCTGACCTTGTGATATACTCAAAATTAATTGCAAATATGAGTAAGACTAGCGTTTAAATTGTACCTACCATTTATCACATTGCTATTTTCTTTGTCAAAAACCCACCAAAAGAGATATTTGTTACTTATAAAGCTGTATTAAAACAATAAAGGCATTAAAACGTTGGGAAAAGGATACTACTAATCAGTAATCACAATATTACTTAATAAATCTTTATTAAGACGATACCAAAATAGCTTCGTGCATTTTTCTATGTACGAAGTTTTCATTGTTTCTTTACATTAAATGGCTAGAGCTCTAATTTTTAAGTATATGTTTTTTCAATATATGATCTAGGATCGCATCAACTCAGAAACGCGATTGAAAAAAGTTTTCTCGATAGAAAATCTTGGCGAAACAACCTCTCAAATTTTTTATTTTTTTCATTTGTCGGTCTATTATCGCGTATTAACTAATGAAATAACTTTAAAAACATAAGTAACTATTATATATAGAAACACGTAAATCAGAATTAAAATATATTTAGTAGATTTTGAGTAAATAGGAAAAGTATCCCTAATTCTTCATTTTCTGTGCCTACTGGCTGTGTTAATATGTACGTGTCGGCGATGATATACGATAATATTGATGTAGGCCCTTAAATAGTTTATTTAGATTTATATACAAAAGTGAAACGATATATGTTTTAAAATTACGATTTAAATAAAAAATTGTGCTCCATCATAGAAGCTGCAGTCCCACTTTTGGACAAGAGCCGCCTCCACCTTAAAATAGTTTTTGGTGTGTTATACCGCTTTGATCAGACTTGTTGGCATATGGTTTAATTTCGAGTTTTCCGTCATTCACAGTTGATGCTGCTCATATTATTGATCAATTAATCTCTACAACCTATTAATATCGTATGTGTTCATCATTATATTATACTTAAAGTATTTGAAAATCAAATATAATTATGTAGTCGGTGTAATAAAAATTGATAATTTTATGTGTTATTATTCAGTGGTTATAGTTGAGTGCACGCGGCATGTTATCCTGTAACACTTGATTGAACATTCATCGTCAGGTGATGACCAGGTCACGTGGTGTACAGTACACTTCCATCTAGTCAAGACTTATTCAATAGACAAAAATATTGTCGCTTGAGTCACTTTTCAAGGAACGGAGATCATGAGATATTTCAAATAGCGAATTGAAAAATATTAATAAAAAATAAAGCGGCAGATAGCATGTAATAAATTATAATGAGAAATATAACGCATTTAACAGTCGGGATCCATTAAAAATCATGACCAAGTCAAAATTTCCCAGTGATGGTGGCCGAGTCCTGATTATTAAACTCGCTATATTTTTCATTAGAGTTTAATTATTTATTTATTTTGTATACAGAATAGCAGCAATACGCAGAAATGCTGTAAAATACGCTATTATATAATAATAATATAGCCTTTTATTCAGATCACATAATGATTTTTTGGACTTATGAAAAAGAATATATAATACATTTAGAATCATATTTGTTGCTTGGTGATCTTTCCTAGATCTGTTTGACAATCGGCAAAGGCCTCCTCCAACCTTTTCCATTCTTTTCTTTCTTGAGCCACTTTGTTCCATGTTTGACGAGCCTCGTGGTCTAGTGGTTCATGTTACGGACTGCCGATCAAGAGGTCGCGGGTTCGATTCCCGCTCGGGACAATCATTTGTGTGATTTTTCTAATTGTCATACAAATGTTTGTACTGCGTCTGGGTGTTTCTATGTATTATAAGTATGTATTTACAAAAGAAAAGTAGTATATGTATTCTATCCGTATTCGGGTACCCATAACACAAGCATATAAGCTTAGCTTGGGACCAGAGGACGTTGTGTGTAATGTCCGTGAATATTTATTTATTTATTTATTTTATTTATGAGTCTCCCGCCACTTGTCCATCGTCATCGTCCCTTTTCTGTGGTCAGCCTCTTTTCCTAAACTACTGGTTTTTCGTTGGTGTTGTCTTTAGATGTTGGAGGTCGTTTTCCCCCTCGAGGACCAGTCGGCTTGGGGGAGTTCGTTGTTTTTTTTTCATTGTTTCTTTATTATCAGTTTCCTTGGTTGGTTTTGGTTTCCGTTTGAGGAAAATACGCTATTATGGCACTTAAAATATATTCTAAAACTGACAAAGGAACAGGAAAGTCTACAAACCGCAGGGTACCTTGTGGTGCGCTGAATGTGAGTCATGATGATATCTTGGACTAGTCCTTTATGCCTAACTAGTGTGTTCAATGTCTCTATACAGTACGCTTGTCGTAAAAAGAGAGAAATCTTTTTAATATACACAATAAATCAGTAAATATGCCACAAATATGTATGGCATTGGTTCACCAGCTCACCAATAAATAATAAGTACCATAGGTAATTGTTAGACAGTTATAAATGTGCATTATGTCTGCTACACCCATAACGATATATCGTAGTATTCGTAGCGATATGTCTGTTCAAATCACTTTGAACAAATTTATGTATCGTGTGTATAACAAACTTAGAATATATATAATATAGACGTGTAGTGTAGCATTCAATTTATCTGTTAAAAAAAATATATTACTGATTCGCATCTTCCTTTTATCAAGTTAGATATATAGAAATAATGTTCAATAGTCCTTATATATTAACATTTTCGTAAACGGTTCTGAACAAATGTAGAGTCACTGTGGGAGAAACATTTATTATTCACAACACACATACTACTCTACGTAAGTAAATATGTAAAAGAGAAACGGTATATCAGAAATAGGTTAAAAATAAATTGAAATTTAATTATTTGTTTGGGACTTCCATAAGAAGTGCTTATGAATATTAGACGGGCTTCGTCGTTACGATATGATGGTCTCTACATAGAAGAGAACGTTAAGAACGTTTTCTTAACGTTCTCTTCTATGTAGAGACCATGAAATATTTGGTCTAATATATCTGAAAAGTACTGAAAAAACGAATACAGAGTACAAATATCTACCAAACCAAACTTTTGAAAAGAGCTTTACGTAACTACTTACTTTTTGAAAAATCCTGGGAACATCAGTACTGTCTATATTCTATATTAATGTTGTAAAGAGTTTGTTTGTTTTAACGTGCTAGTCTCAGAAACTACTGGTCCGATATGAAAAATTCTTTCAGTGTTGTTATATAACATTTACCGAGAAAGGCTATATAAGATCATGCTACTAATAGGTGCGAAGCAGTAGTGAACAATATTGCTAAAACGAGGAAAACTTTAACAGCTGGTAGTAGGAGTATAAAGCTAGAGTTTGTTATCAAAATTAAATAAGGAAAAAGGAATAAGTGCACGAATCACAAGTGTATAATAACTATATTTTATCACAGGGTACATATACCTATAAAAATATTGAACGTATTTCATAGAATCATTGCATACGTCATTCACACCGCAATTCCAGCTACGAAATTAGACTGAATTAAGCCGTTTATCTACAAAAACAATCGCTATAACAGTTTAAAATATGTGTTTCTGTTTTTTTTTAATTCTCTTACCATTCGAATTCGAATATGATTTTTTTTTATTACGTAAATAATTATATGATGCATTTCTATCCCGCATAAGCTTGGACACAGAATGGCTTCCCCACAGTAAATCGTGGCAGATTTCTCTTGATAAATAAAGTAAAAAGTAGAGAAAAATCCTGTAAGGTTGTGTATAGGAGACAAATGAAACGCTCAAAGTTCAATGATACACTGACTATATTTTAGAGACTACATGCTTATTATATACCTTACAACTACTACATCACACCTCCCCTGTTAATAAAAAAAATAATAATTGTACACAGTTATTATTTTGTATACCTAGTTACTTACTAAATAAAGTTTGATTACATTTGATTACATATTATTATAATACTAAACAAGATAAAATAATTGTAATAATACATATTATTATTTAAGGATCTTATTTAAGTCTACAAGACATCATAAGATGATATAATGAAAAGAAAAAATGTTTACAAACTTAGACACTTTTATAAAGCTTAGTTCTATTCTTATGTGTAACGTATTCTTTATTATTTTTCAATATTTTTACATTACAATCTAGGTCATCAATTACTATATAAGGTCCTAAATATATTGGATCCATTTTATTATCAGAAGTATTTCTTAATAATAATAAATCACCCTTTTTAAAATACACTGGGTTTATATTGTTATCATAATCATTCTTTCTTTTAACTTTATTTTTAATTAAGTTGTCACGTGCATCTTTTTGTGCTAATTGGAGTCTATATTTTAGTTCGAGAGCATAGTTGTCGTGAACATATAAGGGATCTACGATATGACCTTCTAAATTTGCGGGCAACACACAACGTTTACCAAAAACTAATTCATGCGGTGTGTACTTGGTCTCCGTATGTACTGTATTGTTATATGAAAAACACCAATATGGCAACCAGGTACTCCACGCAGCCGTGTGATTGTTACAACTTATTCTAAGATACGCACCCATTGCTTTGTGGTTATTTTCCAGAGCTCCTATACTCTCGTGATGGTAAGCTGTAGAGGAAGTTTGAGTGATTCTTAAGATTTGGCATATTTCGTTCATAATACTTGAAATAAATTCTGACCCACGGTCTGTCGCTATTTCTCGGGGTATACCATATCTTAAGATAAAATTATCAACGAATGCTCGCGCTACACTTACCGTGTCTTTGTTGTGTAATGGATACGCCTCTGTGAATTTTGATAGCTCGCATTGCAAAGTCAATATGTATTTATAATTATATATGTCCTGTGGTAACGGTCCGACTATGTCTAAATAAACCTTCTCTAATGCTGAATTTGCAGTCGTTGTGACTTTCATAGGCTGCTTAATGTGTGTGGAATATTTCTGTTTCTTACATTGTTCACACTTCGACACAAAATCGATAACATCCTTTTCAAGACATGGCCAGAAATAATACTTTTTGATATTATTTGTCATTCGCCTAATACCTGCGTGGCCACTAGTGGGCAATAGGTGGAAATCATTTAATATTACACGCCTATTATCTAAATTATCTATTCTCTGAACATTACTCACTACACAAATACGTGGTCCGGACCACTTTTCATAACTCTTTATTTCATTTATAAGCCCACTGATAAAATCATTATTATTATCATTTCTTAATATGCATAGCTCATTTATCGATATCTTTTTACATAAACATAACAAGTCTCTCACCAATACGGCTCGCGTGATCGGAGATCGAGATATTGTTTGTATATAAATTATTGATTTACTGGGCACATATATAAAATATTTAAATTTTTCTACGCTTATTCCACTTTTTATTAAATTATTTTCCTGCCTAGGGTTTATTAACGAAAGTTCGGTAATATTCCTCGGTTTTTTAATTATTTCCACCACTCTTGGTTGATCAGGCCTCGAGTGTGTGTCTATATTATCCACCGACGGATTATTATCGCTCTTACTACTATCCATGTTTAATTGACGCAATTGCGCTCTAGTCATTACACTAATAATATGCTCATTCATTGATTTTAATTCCTCAGATGTTAGTGTTATTCGCGATAAAGCATCTGCCACTGAATTTGACTGTCCCTTTATATACTCAATTGTATAATTAAATTCTTCTAATTGCAATCTAAATTTCAATAATCTACTAGAAGGATCTCGCATGGAAAACAAATAAACTAGAGGTCGATGGTCAGTCTGTATCTTGAACCGTTTTCCGTATAAATAAGGTCGAAAATACTTAACACTCCAAACGATTGCTAAGAGTTCCTTTTCAATGGTAGGGTAATTAATTTCGGCTTTATTTAAACCACGACTAGCATAAGCTACTGGCCGTCCATCTCCATTACACAATACAGAACCTATCGCTGTACCTGATGCGTCTGTTTGTAATATAAACTCATTGTTTTCTGAAAAGTTTGGATATTGCAATACTGGCGGGTTTATCAAGGCTGATTTTAACATCTGAAACGAATGTTCGCATTCCTTTGTCCACACAAATTTAACATTTTTACAGCCTAATTTGTTCAAGGGAAATGCAAGTTTGGCAAAATTCCTAATGAATTTTCTATAATAGTTAGCGAAAGCTACAAAACGCTTCAATTGGTCCGCATTTTGTGGCTTTGGGTAATTATCTACAATTTTAATTTTTTCTGGGTCTGGTAAGATTCCTGTACCTGACACTATATGTCCTAAATAAAGAACCTCTTTTTGTAGAAATAAACACTTAGCAGGGTTTAATTTTAAATTTACTTTTCGCAACCTAGTAAAGACATCCATCAAATTTTGATTATGTATAGATAAATTTCTTCCTATTACGATCAGATCATCCTGATAAATGAGACATTTATCGTAGTTAAGACCTGACATTGCTATTGTCATCATTCTGCTAAAACTATTGGGACTAGATTTTAACCCCATCGGCATTCGAGTCATTTGATATTGATTTTTACCTGTAGTGAATGCCGTACATGGTCTACAACTTTCCTGTAATTTAATCTGAAAAAATCCTTGAAATAAGTCTAAATGAGTAAAGTACATTGCTCCCGATAATGAGTCAAGTATTTCACTAATGTTGGGAAGAGGAAATTTATCATCCTGTATACTATTGTTTAGCTTTCTATAGTCAATAACGACACGCCACTTTGCAACTCCATTTTCATCACGTTTTTTCGGAACGAGTAACAATGGACTGGACCATGCACTTTGAGATGGTTCAATTATTCCATCGTTTAACATATTTTCAATTTGGTTATCTAATTCTGGTTTTTGAGCATAAGGCAAACGATAAGATTTTGTGTAAATAGGTGTGGTATGTGGTTTCAAGTCAATGGTCTGTTCATATATGGGCGTAGTAGATAATTTATCACCTGGCAAATGAAAAATGTCGGGAAATTTAGCGCAAATGTTTTCTATCGACTTTTGTTCTTCAATGTTCAACCCTTTCAAATTTAATAAATTAAATAAGGTTTTAACCCTTTCCGAATCAATCGCAGTTTTATTAAACTGACAAATAAAATAATTATTTAAATTACTAGTGTTTACCTGAAAATAATTTAGTCTAACGTTTTCATCCCTAGTGTTTAAGATACGAATAGGTATTTTCCCGTTTATTGGTTTGTTTATACTGCTTGCCAAAAATACACCCTCACATAATTGCTGATTTGACACTACACACTCTTGTTTTGAGTTTGTTTCAATAAAATGTATTGACTCGCTACGTGCTGGTACCGTTAAATAACATGTGTTATGATTTGTAAAATAATTATCAAAGGATATAGTAACTAACTCGGACTCATCAGTAAACAATTGCAATGTATTGATTTCAAAATTTAAAATGGCTCTATAAAACGATAAAAAATCTTGACCTAATATACCGTCCGTCTTACATGGTAAATCCTTAAATACAACGAATTTATGATGGAATTTATACTCGTTATAATTGAGTGTTAAATTTACACAACCTTCTGAAAGTACATTACCACCTATTCCTTTCACACTAACTCTCTCTATATGGTAAGGAATTTGTAAACGATTCAAACATTCTAGCTTCACTCCCGATATGGATGCGCCGGTATCAATTAGCCAGCTATGATTATGATTGCAAATCTCAAGTGATACTTTGTTTAAATTGTTACACGATAAGATGACATCATTCACGAAAAAAATGATTTAGTGATTCATTAGTTGATGTCTCTGTTGCTACCTGTCTATTTCCAGTCATGAAATTCATATTTCGTTGTAACGCGATGCCTCGATTGCGGTTACCACGTGGGAATCCATTAGATTCACGAAAGTTATTGTTATAATTACCGCGAAAATATTTATTACTAAATTTATGAGGTACCTGGGGCCGATGACCTCGTTGCTGGTAACCTTGGTGCCCACTTCTTGCAGCAAAATTACGCTGTCCTCGATAACCTCGCTGGGCTCTCTTAGTCTGATAAAACGAATGTTTATACGTACCTATCATCTCTGCTGAACCGCTTGGACCAGGTGTCTCCTCATCTTGGGCCGTCTGGATAGCTTCTGTTAAAGAAGAACAGTTACGCGAGGCAATAATTGTGCTTAGGCGCCGATCTCGCAAACCATCAGCGAATCGCTTAATTGCTAACTTTTCATTCATAGGTTTTAATAATGCATACTTGGCTGAATCACTTTCGGCTTGCGATATCGTCAAATTCACAAAGAGTTCTGAAATTTCTTTGCCGTAATCTGTAACTGTTTTATTATATTGTTTACAGTTTTGCAATTTAGTTTGAATAGATATGTAGCTTTTTTGTGGCAACAATAGTTTACGCATATCCTTTATAAGCTCATCGACAGTTTCATATTTTGATGATAATAATAATTTTGCACGCTGGGATAGCCTGTTTTTCAAAACAAACTGAATAAGCTTAATTTTACATCCTGGTTTGTCTAAAACTGAATCGTAATATTCAATACTCTCAATAAGTTGCTTGGTATTGTCAGAACTATCGTCCATAACGGGCAAAAGATGTAACGCCGTTTTAATTTCGAATATGTCCGCCATGGTTTGTAACGAAAGCTCGCCCTCTCTTGTATCACTACACCAACAAATTATCTCTGAATATAGTTTATCAAATTCCTCACAAATCCTAGTAATTAATAAAATCTCCGAATTCGTAAAATGTCTTAAGTTTTCTTTATAAATTTTAACAAATTGGTTATATTTTAATAGACTACTGTTAGCCTCTTTTCTTTTAATGTCCAAAATCTTGCCGTGTCGACGGCTGGGACCTATTTTTATTAAGTAACTTCTTATTACTCTTAATTCGTTTAATATTACGTTTAAATCCTCAGCCATACCACGTTAGTGAACTAATTAACAGTGGACTTTATTTATACTACATAATTTAACTAATTAATACCCGAAGATTATTTACTCACAACACATATAGAACCTTGGACCTATCACATCACATCACTACCGTAAGATATTTGCACTGAGCCGACACCGCTGCTTGCCCAACGTTAGAATACGCACCTCGAAGATATCATAAGCTACACGTCGATTACCTCGGCCATGCCAACCTGCAGCACAGGATCCTTGTTTGCCTGGTGTCGTCGCAGGATACTGGAATAACGCCTCAATGTGATTTCATCTATGCGACGCTGTATTATCTTTTTATGGCAACGGTTATACAGCTTGTATACAATAATCACCACCCCAAGTGTCAAAATGGTACATATAACCACGAGAATTGTGTTCGTGATTTCTTGCTGACGGGTATGGGCCGTGTTACTACCGACTCCGGCGCTCTGGGCAATCACTACTTCTTCCTTCGAACTAGAACCACCCATTTTTCTCGTAAATGTTCCTAGACGACGTAACTATAAAATACGTTTTATTGAACGGGGACCTGATCACTCTTTGTTTCATTTTAAAGTCCGTAGTAATTTTCCACCAATTGTTTTAAAATACCGTTTCCATATTAGGAGTACACGCGCGCGCGGATCGCTTAGGTTACAGGCAGGGTCGCCATGTAAGGTTGTGTATAGGAGACAAATGAAACGCTCAAAGTTCAATGATACACTGACTATATTTTAGAGACTACATGCTTATTATATACCTTACAACTACTACATCACAATCCAAGCTGGGTGCATTGTATATGACGGACATCGTGGTGGAGTGGTTCATGTAATGGATTGCCAATCACGAGGTCGCGGGTTCGATTCCCGCTTGGGACAATCATTTGTGTGATATTTATACATGTCATACAAATGTTTGTACTGCGTCTGGGTGTTAACTATGTATTATATGTAAGTATTTATAAAAAAAAGTAGTATATTATGTAATATATAAAAAATATATAAAAAAGTAGTACATCCGTATTCTGGTATCCATAACACAAGCATATAAGCTTAGCTTGGGACCAGAGGACGTTGTGTGAAATGTCCGTGAATATTTATTTATTATTATTATAATAACTAGAAACTAAACTAAACTTATTAACTTGGTATATAGCTTCTCTCATAAAATGTTGTAATTTTATTAATGTGAACACAAAAGATTTATGGTAAATATAACAACAAAACCCTAAAAATGACAGTTATGGAGCACGTGTTATGAGCCGTGCAAAAACTATTGAACTATATTTCACAATTTCCTGACATCATTTTATTATATGTATATACCAATATTATAAAGCTGAAGAGTGTGTTTGTTTGAACGCGCTAATCTCAGGAACCACTGGTCCAAAATTCCACGTGTATGGAGTCGCGGGCAATTCTTAATATTATCCTGTGATACAGTAACTAAGCTGCCTGCTTTCAGTGATGCGTCGATTTAAATCCCGTCCAGGACTAAAATATTTATGTGAGGAATATGTGCTATGCGGTGTACTTATTCTGTGTATTACATGTATGATCTACTTACTAATAGATAATATTAGTAGTAAAACAGTAGTAGTCACAATCACAAATATATGTAATTGTAAAGTTGAACAAAGTCCGCGTTTTTACAGTAATAAAATTGATCGTGTGGCACTCACACATCGATACAAAGGTTACAGTTGCTTTGAAAGATGATCGAGAGTGATTTCACGAAAACACGTTTATCCATTTAAAAATTAATCTGCCTGAATAATTGTCCTATTAATTTAAATAGCGAAATATTTTGCACAGTTTGTATCGAACGACGCAGTTATTTTCTTGAATGATCTAACAGCAGTTAATTGGTACAGTCGTTTGCCAATTTCATGGTAGTTAATGCGATAAGAATACATTGAGTGGTACCGCGATATGCGAATATTAGGGGCACGCCTGTGTGCCGCAGGACGCGCAGGACTCAGCCCCCGAGCCTCCGCCGCGGGCCCGGGGTGCACGCTCAGCCGCCAGTGCCGCCACGCAGAGGCACACTCGCGCCTTAACCATCGTCGCGGACGGACGGCATGGCGACCGCGCGCTGATCCGAACGAATACGTGTGACCTGTGCTCTGTGAAAAATAAACGCATCGCTCAACATTACTTCGACCAGCTCATCATCAGCTAACAACATGCTAAAGTAAGTCCTGTGTTTCAATATCACATCCAAAACATTACTACCCTTAAATTGTCAAATTTTCCCAACATTTTCACTCCGGAAAATTATAAACGTTATACGTTAAGTTTGTAAAACAGTTTTAATATTTATATTTAGTAATTGATGCATTAATTAGCCTTGATGGTTAGGCTGTATTGTGTCGGCAATATTTGGTTAATGTTTCAATACAGACGCGATGAAAGGTCACGAATTTCAATAACAGTCGATGAGGTGAATCAGAATTGACTCATCGGAGTCGATTTGAATATAAACTTAATGTGTCTTGCGTTTGAAGTCTTGGAAAACTAATGAAATTTATTCTGAGAAACACTAAAAACCTTTGAACGACTTTGAATCATTATCATTTGCAAAACACATTGACTATTTCTACGAATACAATGTTATTTTGTGTGTAAAAATGTATTAATTTGTATTTAATTAAAAATATTTAATTTAAAACGCACCTAAATATTCATATGTAAGTGTGCCACAATAAGTTACGTGTGTTATGAATAAATAGTAATACATAATTGTAGGTCAAGTATGTGGAGACAGATTGTCTGTGGACGATATTCACATATCGATGTGAGCCTCTGAAGATATACCAGCACCATTTAACACTAGGAATTTTAATTAATGACGCAATGACCTCTGCTTTTATTTTTTGCATAACACCAAAAAAAAAAACAATGCAATAACTCGTTGTATCATCGTCAAGCATAATATGAGTTGAGTTGTTTTCCTTGGAGATCTTTCCGGACATTAAGTAATACATTAAAGTCTGGTAGGTTGTTGTACATTTTCGATTTGTCGCATAACCTGTACGACTTAAAATCAATGCATTCTAAGTATTTGCAAACAAAACTGGGCTATATCATTAGCTTACGTGCATGTAAACTGATTGTATGAAACATATTGGTAAGATGTTCTTGATTTATCAATTGTATGCAGATGAGGCGACACTATCAATGATATGAAACGTGAAAACACCAACCTATATTTACGTATTAATGTTATGCAATTAAAACAGCTGAATTAAAGTAGGGGCGGATGACGCGTGGTGAATTTGTGTGTGTTGAATGCGGATATTTGCGCAATATAATTGTTGGTTCGCATTGTGAATTGCGAATAATCCATTTTAATAATTCGTCGAGTGTGGAAGGTGTTATCGGGATGTCGTAAGAATGGTCGCTTGATGCTACAGACGCATGGCGACTTGCGCAGAATCGCAATGAGTCGTGATGTACGATGGATGGCACTTAGCAACTGCACCGGATAACATCGGTTATATTTGCATACACCTCGGCTCCGGTCATGCTCCAAACCAATGTCTAATTCTCACATATTTCACAGTGTGTTTTGTAACATCACTTCATTACAGTATATTGCACCAGTATGCTTACGAATGCAGTAATTAAAATCCAACATTGACGTTTCAAATTCAAGTTAAAATATGAAAAATGTATATGTGTGTGTTCGTGAGTTGCATATACTAAAATGTGTGAATCAATTGAATGGATATTTTATGTGTTTAGAAATTTCAATTTTTCAATTCAATTTCATTTATTTGCGATAATGGGTAGTAAATAAGATTTTACAATAAAGAATGTATCACCACAATCAGCCAAAATAGCATGAAAATATTTAACATAATTTTAACTTTGTTAATATAATAAATCAAAAGCATTATTACAATTAAAATAATATAAGTTCATAATTTCCTAATTTAGGTAAAAAAGCAATAAATAAATAAAATACATGATAACAAGAAGTATAGGCTAAGTCAAATAATAATAATTACTAAATTGATTATATACACATCAACAGATCATTATATTTATTAAAAATCTACACATTAGCGTCGGTCGTTTTAATATTCTTTAGTGCTATAATAACATTTGTTAATCAGTAACTTATTAACACAGTTTTTAAAATGAGCCAATTTTGTTATCTTTAGGATCTCAGTAGGTAAATTATTATTGTAGAGCCGGGGTGCCATACAGTATATACTTTTATTTAAGATCGGAATTCTGTTTCTAGGAAAACCTATTTTAAGATTTTGTCTTCTACTATTTAGTCTATCAAATAAACCAATATTCTTGCGAGTAAAAATTGCTTGCGAGTATTCTTGCGAGTAAAAATGGACCTTAAGCACCTTTTTTGTGCTTTGAATGCGAATTCCCTGTCAGTAGCGTTGCCCCAGAACATAACCCCATATTGCAACAATGGTGTTACGTAACCATGATAAGCTGTGATTACTGTGGAAATGTTCGCGGCCTTTTTTAAAAAATAAAGTGCGTACGAAAACTTATTAAGTTTAGAACACAATACTTCATATGGGATGTCCAATTTAAACCGTTGTCTGTAGTCAAACCTAGGAACTTTATTGTGTCGACCTGTTCTATTTTATAATCTAAATATTTAATGTCAGTTATAAATGTCCAATTTGTCAATTCTGTTTCGAAAAGTCATACAATTTGTTTTGCTAAAATTAATTTTTAAATTATTTAATGTCAGCCATTTGAGAGCGCTACTTAGGGTACCATTTATGTCATGTTCTAATTGAACCCTGTTATTACCAGTAAAAATCATACCAGTAAATATCATCCGCGAATAGAACCAACTTATGATTTACTGCTTTTGGCAAGTTATTAATGTATATGATAAAGAGGAGTGGTCCTAACACACTCCCTTGTGGCACTCCAAATGTACATAGTTTATTTTCTGACATATATAATTAGTTATTTTTTTCTGATTGGGACAAATTTTCACTATTTCTGTTCTTTGATTTCTATTATTGAGATAGGATTTTATTAGATCTAGTATGTTTCCTCTAACTCCGTAGGCATATAGCTTTTCTAGTAAAATATTGTGATCAACGTGATCAAAATCTTTCGTAAAATCCATAAAAAGAGCACATGATTGATTTCTTTATCTATATTTGAAACTATTACATTAAGAAAATCGAATATTGCCAAGTTAATATTTTTATTCTTTCTAAAGCCCGTCTGCTCAGCACAAAATAAATTTTGGGATTCAAAGAAACTGTACAAACCATCACAAATCACTCTCTCAAATATTTTTGAAAAAACAGGAACGAGAGCGATGGGGCGGTAACAATTGTTTGTGATTTTTCTTAAATAATGGTCTAATTACGGTTGTTTTTAACTTTTCAGGAAAACACCTTTTAATATGCAGAGATTCACTAAGTAACTCAGAACGCTCGACAACTTTAAAGACACACTTTTTATAATTTTAGTAGAGATGCCATCATAACCAGTGCTATTGGTATTTAATTTAATTTAATTACGTATAATATTGTAGATATCATGAGGCATTGTAGGTTTTAAGAAAATAGATTTATGGAAGTTTGGAATATTAAACGACGAATGATCAACAGAATCCATTATTGTGATTTGATTGATAAAAAAGTTATTAAAATGGTTAGCTATGGCGTTGGGATCTCTAATTTTAATTCCATTTACACAAATTTCTTGAATTTCTTCTTTAGGTTGACTTTGTTTGTTGTTTATAATATTCTAAGTAGCCTTACATTTGTGTGTAGCATTATTTATGTAGTCTATATTACGAGACTTTTGAGTTAATTTAGTTATTTTATTTAATTTAGTCGCAAGAGTTTTAAAACGAGATCTACTATAAGGTGTTCGCGTTTTTCTGTATTCCCAAAGAAGTGGCCTCTTCCGTTTACAACATCGCTTAATGCCCTTGGTGATCCATTTTGCTTTAACTGCAATGGAGACCTTAATGCGTACTTTTGGAAAGCACAGGCTATAAAATAAAAGAAACAAATCATAAACACTGTTAAAAGCAATATTGGGATCGTCACATTCGTAAGTTTCATTAAAAGCAAGAGAATTCAAGCAATCTTTAAATTTAATAATATTATCTACATGATAGTCATACCTTTAAATATACCAATAGTCTAAAGGTATTTATTTTTTACTGGACATGCTAAAATTTTTGCTTATGTAATTTATGTGGTAAATATGAATGTTGTGATTTTCGTATTTTTATTCCCGTACTCACTTTCAGGCCTAATGTTCTCTGTAATGTTCCTTAAAAGGAATATGGTTATCAACATAATTTCACAGATGTTTCAAATAGGTTTATCTTATTTCTACTGCTTTATCCCCATTTGCAGGTATGAAGGTCTAATTACCTATCTAATACAATTTTCTTCAACACATCTTTTAATAGGAGAAAATTGCTTCGCATAATAATAAGGTTTTACATAATAGCATAATTATATTGATTCTATAAGAGACGAGACTAATTGAATCTCTGAACATGTCTGAAGGCTGATTAAAGAACCTTCAAGGTATCGAGGTACCTGCTAAAGGCTATGCTCGATAACGGAGGTAATGATAAGCAAATAAAGTAGAATTGAGGACAATATTAACGTCGTTACGTTCGGATGTCATGCCAGTTGCAATTACAACGGTAATTATCAGGCAAAACTGTCACAAATTATGATGGAAAAAAAAAACAGAATAAAAACTTGTTTATGCATACTCATTAGTTATCCTCTAAATTTTATAATGAGTACAGTGCGAAACTAAACTTTTCAGTGCCTAATGAATTCCGTATCTGATTAGTCTTTGCTTATTTGTTTATTATCACGCCTGTGTGCAAAGAGGTAGCCAAAAGAGGTAGCTTTTGCAGGTTTTTTTGTTTGTTTAAATAATGGGTTAATCTCTTGACATGCCCCTGCTGGACAGACCTGGAATTCTAATCAAAGACACTTTTCTAAAATGAACCAAAGTATATTAATACTAGCTGACCCGACAAACGTTGTTTTGCCATACAAATGTCAGGGGTGGATAACCCTTACACTTAGGGGTATTAAATATAGATAGTAGCCGATTCTCAGATCTAACACGAGAATTTTATATATCGGTACCTTTCTGTAACTAATTGCTCATCGGGTAACTAGAGCTTTGTTTGATTTGCACGTATTTAACTAAATATTTGCTTTACATTCCTATCCAACATTCTAGAGAAATATGAGTCACTTATAGTTGTCTGATTGCGGTATATTATGTAGACATAGCTGTATGTATAGTTAAAACAACAAGCGTTAAGCATGACACCTTTTTGTTTGTATAAAACAAACAAAAAATGTCAATGCCACAACTTTTTCTGCTTAAAAATCATCACGGCTTATTTAAAGCGGCAATCCCCAACGATGACGTTATCGGACGCCATCGATGTACCTGTCCGGATTCCAAAACGTTTGAAAAAGGAATGCGAAATCAATTAGGTATTTTTTAAGCTCTGTCAATTTGAGTCTCCTATGCGAAAGATAACGTTGCGTTGTCATGCCATAGATTATACGCATAAAGAGTTTTTGGTGCCAACTAATGGAGTCGTATTTATGATATTAAAGTGTGCTAACATACTGTACTAAGTGGATACAAACTAACAGTAAGTTTATACTTATAATAAATGGAGGGGTTTTTTAATAGAATCTTAACCTCTCTGGCCTTGAGATAATTATGATGTTTTTTTGAAATCTCTTGTTTTTTTATATAATACAAAATTAATGCTTCATGTATATTAATAGATACTTGTAGAGTTGTTTTGTACCTTAATGTTAACTAAATTAAACAGACATTTGAGTGACATGTGAAAGTACAGTCAGTGTTACATACACTTGTATTACCTGTCCGTTTTAATTTATTAACGTGGTATGCCCGCCGATGTATACATTACAATAATTGATTCATTTAATTGTTAGTTTGTTTTTTAGGGAGTTATTACGTAGACTGTTACCTACTGACTTTGTTTCCTTCCATTTGTAATTAAAAATGTGTATTTTTTATCCTTTATGAGCCCACTACGGACCCAGTAAATTCAAAACTTTAGTATCTGTGTTAGGTATTGCTATCCCTATTCCCGAGCACCACGCCTAAAGGAACAGCTATAGTTGACCTAGAATTACCTATTAAATATTAAAATAAAAACGTTTCGTAGTCCGCTGTTTTCTTCGTGAAAATTAAACCGATTTGAATTTTTTTTAGGCTATATTATAGATAAAGAGCAAATCTATGTTTCTATTACTTTCTATTTTGGTAAAAACCTTACCAAATTTGTATGATAGATGCTGCAACTTCATCTATCTACAGAAAACCGAAAAATTCGAGATTTTTGTATGGCCGTATTTTATTATTATGTTTTGAAATAAAATAAAGTAATAGAAGCATAGATATATAAGACCTACATACTGTGAGGAAAATTCGTTGCTCTGGAGGCAATATCCATGAAGAAAACCGCAGACTATGATATTCATATTTTACAATGAAGCATAGTTTAGTGTCGTATCCTTTTAACAGCCCTATTATTAGGCACGGCTCCATGGCATTTCTCCATAACCATAAGTTATAAGTTTACTGTATCTCAGCAGTAATCAGATATGTTGTTTTGGTGCTTTCTTTCAAAGAAAATATTTTCAAGCTATTTCTTGGTTACCTATTAAAGCCTGAAAGAAAATATGTTGGTGACACGTTACTTAGTACACCTTGCACACAATCTATTAGTAGATTTTTATGACACCCTTGACTTCTATAAGAGGATAAGCGTTCTTTAATAATTATTGTACGATTTAGCGTGATTTAGCCTACTCAGTGTTATATGGAAGCAAAATAAATACAATTTAACGGTAATTAGTGGTTCGAAGCGTCATAACTAGTCATAAGCCTATCTAATATAATGTACACCTACACCAGTTAGTTAATATAATTAGTTTATTCACACTTTCAGTTTCATTATATACATTTAGGTAATCTTTCGTCAGGAAATAGCCGTGAGAGACTTTACATTCTCGGTTCATTTAGCTCGCAAGTTATTTACAAATTGAGACTGTAAAAATGTTGAAAAATTTTATAACTCACTGTAACAGAGTTAACTAGAGATACGATTATTTGTATGTCATAAATTCATAATTGATATATGTATAGCTTACAGTTTTGTTATGCTCATGTCATGCCCTTTTTTGATACGTGTTTTGGGTACATTTGAAAATATGTTGAAATAGTTCATCTCCACTTCCCATTCCCTTGCTGATTTGTATCTGAATAATAGTCCAAATCGTAGACACTACAGTCTGATGTAGGTACGTTAAATTCCCTCTTTAATTTAATTTAATCAAATTTACAATCAAGTCTATCAATAAATGAGCTAAAGTTACCTTCGACGAAGAAAGGACGAGGAAGAAGGTCTACGGTAACGCGGTGGACAACCCTAGTACAGATACTTCCGTTATAATTCCACGTAGATACATCAGTAGGAAGTATCTGTGCTTAGATCTGTCGCTGTGTGTTGCGTTAGTTCGCGTAATGTATGCACTATTCTAACTGAAGATTGGTATTCACATGTCGGGTGAGTGCACGTGTCAGCGCATTCATTACAACCATTCAGTTTCGTTATTCAAATCAAGTGTCACTTGAAAGTGGAAACTATATTATTAAATATACTATTAGAAGTGTCAGATAGAGCTTTCCCGTAATTTATATCTATAAATAAAACTTATACGCGCAGTTATACTAGAATGAAATGTGTAGAGATGGACTCTACCTCAGATTGCAAACCTATATAATAAATATAAAAGAAAACCAAGTGACTTTTTGTTAGTAGTTACAGAATAATAACTTTTAAAGGATGTTTTAGCATTTCCCAACACAGTAAATTGTAATAAAGCTGAAAGACATGCCTATTGTAGTCAGTATTTAAAGAGACTTTATATTAACTTACCAAAATATAAACTAATGCGGAATAACATATCAACATCTGGTATCTAATATAATGTTAGATGTAGTAATGATGTGTTACGAATCATCTGTTTCATTGTTATGATTTCACACTTAATTAAGATCTCATCTCATAGTGTATCCACGGCAATGTTCATTTTACGTCAATTCATACATTGTTGATAACATTACCTGAGAACAACAGAGATATTATTCTATCGTAATATTTCAGTATTTTACATACAATATTAATTCAGGAGTAACAGTAGGTATGAGCTAGACAAGAAATGTGACGTAACATCGGCCAGGCTGCCTTGTACACTTTCACTGAGTCGTTGGACAATAGTTCCAGATTTTGTTGTGCATAAAATTCCGCATCAACAATGGCCGGATGATGAATTCTTCACATAGTAAACACAACGAGAAATTTACACGTACCAAGACAAATTGTTTTAAAGAGAACCTTTGTAGACTTTGTCGTTTTAGATACGTGGAGCCTTGAAGATATGTGTGTTAAACTATTTGTTACGGAACTAGTTCCTTGGACGATTCTACAAGTTGTACCCTGATGCACTAGCTGTAACGATTAGTGCTCTTAATCAATTATAATTATAACAATCTTATTTATAATACAAAAAGTAGTGTTAGGACTTGATAAACAGTAGGTTTACTTGATAGAACTGTGAAAAGTAATAATAAATGCTGGCTATCTCTACATTATCTGGAATCAATTTGGCTCCTGTCAGTAAGTGTGGAATGCAATGTAGAGTTAATCTTTGATAGAAGGCACGCATTTAAAGTGTAATAGCCAAGTATTGCGCTTGTAACGAGGAGATACGTGCTCATTTTTTAATGTAGGATAATAATAGCTTATTTTATTGCAATAAAGTGCATATAAGTGTTGATGTAGTCGCAGTGGCACTGCAATGTTATGTTGTAACTATGTTACGTGTGTTTCCCGTTTTGTAACTGTCTATGTTAAACAAGTATTAATTACACATCATATAATAAATCTAGTGCATTATACATAGTGTATATTTACATACTCATCGTTAGTTCACGTTACTAGAGCGTTTTAATTGTTGCATTGTACTGAAAGATCTACCTACGTAAAATGTGATAATCTACTTTTCGTTTTTGTTCCTGGCCTTATTTTAGATAACGCTTTTGGCCAATTTATTCGGATTCCGCACAATTAGAATGAAAAAATATTGATCTTCTATAGTTTTAAGTTTGCTAAACGACATGCCAACCACATCGTAGTCAATTTCACCTGAATCCTTAAAATTTGTTGAGCTTCCGTAAAATATGAGCAAAATCGCTAAATTCGCTTAAATAACATGATTATATGCCTGTTAGCTAAATTAAGGGTGATTATTTTGTATAAACATTCCGCCAAGTAATAGAATATTAATATTGTGAATGACGCATTTTATAACCACACGCAAAATATCACGTGCACGTCCGACATGTACCTATTTCAAAATTATGATAAAAATTATTTTATCAGTGCGTCCAGTTATCTAAATAATTATCACAAAGTTACGTGATTCATCTGTACTCTGATCAATTTTAGTGTCCAACCAGGCGTGATTGTTATATCATTCTCTTTAAAATATCAGGAAGCTGAGTAAGGAAATGAAACATTTTGAGATTTCAATAATATTTTGACACTGCAAGGGGTGTTGGAACTCTCAAAAACTTTCAGGAAGTCATAAGTCATAAGTAATAACCCTAATTAGTCAGTTGGATTGTCAATAAATCACTATGTACATTAAAATATAAATACATATTTCTCTTAAACTTATCAGAAAAATCTCACTTTCGCGGAAAATATGAATCAACTCTATCTACATTATTGTATTGTGTGCTAAGTCAACGAATAATATTGAGCAACGCATTCCTACTGAGATAAACAAGCGAATGAACTGAACGAGCCAGTTACGTATTGTATATTGTTACAACTTAACCTTTGAGTCTATTTCCTGACCTAGACTGAGTTAGTCACTTCTAGAACAAAACATTGGCTCCTATTATTTTGAAGTTGTTTTGCGCTACAGACATCCTTCACTCATTTCATTCATGGAATATTAAATAATACATATTCATGTGAGAAACATTCGCTATCCTTATTATTGCTGTTTCTTGTAATTTTAATGTATTCTTCTTGATTATAAAAATGCCTGAGCCTGAATGGACTTTATACATTATTTTAAAAATAAATTAGATACTAAATACACTTTAACTTAAACATTTACAGTAAAATTCTTTTTGTAGACTTATCAGCTTCCAAGATCTACAAACACCTAATTATAAAATTGGATTTAATTTTCGTGGATCCCTTAAACATCTTTCGATCTCGTGATTTTTTGATTTTGTTGCATATTTTTCTAAAATATTTTTCATTAACATCAAGATCAGAATAAAATATTAAAACTAATTTAATTTATTCCTTAACCATCTTTGATATTAGCATATATGTAGATCCTATTTTAATTACAGTATTACAAAAGAATGTAGCTTCAACAGGTACTATGTTAAAACACTTTTGAAATACTAATCTAATTTCCCAGAATGTTACAATTTCATTACAATAGATGTTGCAGATGAAGTCAATATTGGCTAATTTAGAAGATTGAAACTAGTTTCATTTACTTTTAGATCTTCAGATGATAATACTCGTCGAATACATGAACATTATAAAGTCTGATATCCACAATGACGAGTACACCCACACTATACTTAGGATTACTTAAGTCTAGTATAGATGTTATCTATCCGACTTCATAGAGTAGATAGTAATCTATAGTTAGCTACCGGTCGCCACTGCCGCCTGTGATTGTTAACAACCGTTATTTGAGACCTTTCACACTTATCGCTACTCAGATTGTTTCGTACATCTTGTTCGGATGGTTTTGTGTGTTTTAGACGTTCTTTGTTATCAGCATTTTCAAAGCCTTGTAATAAGCTTCCATTTGTCAGATTTCTGGTATCTCTTTGTGTTTGTTTATCTTAAATATTTTCTTTGTGTACTATTGTTATTTATGTCATGCGAATATTTAGGAAGATTGATGAGCTATAAATATTTATTGTTAATTTATACTTGTCTCGTATAAATAATTAGTTTGATGGTTACCTCAAGGTACATTTTTGGGATCATTACCTTTTCGTCCTCATTTCAACACATCAGAAATGAGTAATTCATGTAGGTATATTTATTATTATTTTCGTAAACATTTGTAAATAAAAATGTACTGTGAAAGTGATAAGGAGGTTTCAACATCCGATTTACTCGTACATATCATTATTGAATAGTTATAAAAATATGAAAACCAACGAAGAAAAATAATAATAATGATACTAGACTACGGACATAATTATCTTGAAATCATCACTTTGTTATTGTGACAAGTAAAAGTATGTCATAATGTATGAGTGGTCGGTTGTGGCTGAGTCACGCGACCGGTGCGCCAACTAACCGTGAACCCGAGATGTTATCAAATAAGATAACACAACACCATTGTCAGTGGTGCCCTCAGTACGTTCATGCTTAGAATTCAATACTTCATATTGATACGAAAGAATTCTTGACACAAAGTATTTAATAAGTGAACCTTTTAAGATATTAAAAAGTTACATAATGATTAATGTTTATATCAAATGTACTTATGTATAATTGTTTTGAATGTTTTTATAATAAATAAAAGAGGTGTAAAGTTTAATGAAAGATAACAAATCTAATTTATTTAATTTAAAAAACGCGGCGGAACCTTCCGGAAAAATTACAGCATGGCTGTTTATACAGCAGCTACAGTACCATAAGTGTTTCCGAGATACATAATTGATGCTTTGATAAGTTCGCGAAACCCCATTTACAGCAACTAATCGTTTTAAAATGAATGATTTGTAGAAAAAAATCATAATTTGACTCTCAAACATTTATTTAGCTTATTTTAATCATAAATTTGGACTTTCACGTATTGAAACCATTAGGTGGTCAGCGTTCCTAAATTTAAATTGCAAACGATATACATAATATAAATATAATAAGTCCTTTAAATCCTCTCCTCCCGTATGTACATTATTGGAAACAAAGTAATATTTGCTGAAGGTTGATACATAATCATGGTCAACTGTAACCTCACGGTATATCAATAACACGATCTCACTTCCAGTTCTCTTGAACTTGACCGTGTTTAGTAATCGACCACTCCTACCTTTGCTCTGTGATCTGATACCTACCGCATGGTAACGATCATCACATTCTTCAACAAATAATCGATGAATCAATCGATAATTTCTTGGAGATAATTATTGACTAAATAATTGAGCCTGATCAATTGTACTTCCTGATTGGTAAATTATTTTTAGTCATGACGCGGTTTCATCGACATATGTATTAAGATCTGTGCTATTTTGCTAATTTTACCGAACCCATCCATCTTGGACGTCACCAATTCTTATCTGGAGACTCAAACAAGAGACAAGCTGATAAAATCATTTTATTTTACTGTTGACCCCTCTGATCTTTGGGAGAATATCGACTGGAATTGGATGAAGGTTTTTCTATCGATGATGAACCCTTACGTCTACTCGTTTATTTAAAAAGGTTCTGTATCTCCTCGTACAAGCTAAACTAATATTGTTGCGCTAAAGCCAAACCTTATTGGATCACAAATACATATACACATATATTACAATACATATATAAAATCAGCTGATTTATTAAGTAGCTGATCCATTGTCAGTTGACGTACGTAGTGGCTGTCTACTGAATATTATAACACAGCCCTAGTTGCTTACCCATGTAGAACTAACTAAGCAATTTACTTTCGATATTAATATATTATATGGCATGGAAAGTTCACATTTGCTCTATTATTTATAGCGAGTAATGTGTTAGATATTATTTCTGGAAATATTAAATAAACTGAAACAGAAACTAACGTTATACAAAATCATATTTAACGGATTCTCTCGTGCTTTGATCACACTTTTAAAAATAGTCTTAAATTCCTCTCCGTGACAATTGCCGCAGTTTACAAAACGTGGAGTAGAAAAAGTTAAAAATGAATATTATAGAATCCGTAAAGAATAAACATTTGTAGAGAATATTATAAAATCGGTGTTGAAAAACTAACCAGAAGTAATATCCCACATATCCTCTGTACATGACTTATAATGATAATTCCTTTGATTACGCCCGCATTAATTAGTTTTAACATTAACCTTAAGCGAACTTTTTACGTATTGGGCTTAATGGTGAAAAAGTCAAGAATTATCAACACTCGTAAAGATAAGTGCTATTTGTCCTTCGTTCAAAAATACCTTTCCATAATTTCCATTAATTGTATGGGGTTGATTGAGAGAAGTTGACTGAGTTTTCCGTGTGGTGACGGATTAAGAACACAAGTGTCACCACCCCATCTCCTCCCAAGGGTGCTGTAAAAGTCAGCTAAGGGATATTGCACACAGATAACATCATCTGTGAGAGACGGAAAACTCGAAAATAAACCCTGTGCCAACACGCCTGGTCAGCGCGGTACAGTAGACCATAATCCCTCCAAAGTAGAGGAGGCCCGTACCCAACAGTGGGACGTAAATGGGCTGGAGAAGAAGACTGAGAGAATATACTGACGTGTGATGAAAGAGTAAAAAGAGCATCAGAGATATTGGAACTGAAATATAATCATCGTTGTAGAGAAAAAGGAATAAATGAGGGAATAAAGTTTGATTGCACATTTATTAATGTGTAGTCAATAATTTTCATTATGTTTTGTATTAAGTCTTTAACAAACATAACAAATGTAATGTCAATTATAATTTGAATTATTACCAGCCCCGTTATGACTTATATAATAATCCAAATAATACTTTACATTAAATATGTAGTAAATAAATCAAAGTGGAATAAAGTGTAACTATTCCTGGTGGAGGGACAAACTCAGTAACAAATTGGGAGCCAGTTTAGATAACGTAGGTATGTTAATATCAAATAATCTAAATGACTAAAGTTTTGATAGCGCGATGAGAGGAATAACTATGTTTATAATTGAGTGATTCACCTGGGTATTGTTGGGTGAAGGCACTATTAAAATAGCCGCAGATTTATTTACTTTTAGTTCAGTGTCAGATTAAGGCAGCTCGGGACTTGGCAAATTTGATGAAGTTGAGGCACCCCTTGATTAGGCTATCGTGAGCGTAGTCAAAGCCACGTTAAAATGATTTTTAGCTTTTAATGTTTTCATTAAAAGTGCGATTGAGCGGTAAAGTAGGAAATGTTAAGAGAAAATTAACCTGGTACTAGAGTTATTCAGTATTTAGACATGTAATATAGTTGGTAGTAACACTGGCATGCACAAGACGTTTAATTTAAATATTTGTGAGATGTTCACAGGTATTGTACTGCGTCTCTGTGCTGCCTACGTAATACTTTTATGTACATTGAACAGGTTAGTTTAAATTGAAACCAGAGGCCATTTGGTATTTTCTTTGCTATTTTCGCGACATAATAAAACAATTAATGTATATGTTTCCCGAGGTGCTACAACTACAACTATCTCCTCGATTGCTCATCGCAACTGCAAAGTGCAACTTCAGATCACAATGTGTATTTGATTATCTTTGTACAGACATAGTAAGAATCATTTTTTTTGCAATGAAGAAAAAGTGCTCCATCTAAAATCTGTTACAGTTAACTCTGTCTAGAACGTCTAATCTTAATCGTTGGTCTAGATAGCGCGCGTGCGCATTGAGGCCGCGGTTGATTGACACTTGGTCCAGGTGAAAGTGTACGGGACTTTCACGTACCTCTCTGTACGCGCAAAAAAATAAATTACATATTAATAACTTGTTCTAAATTTTGGCCGCGCAAAAAATGCTGTAACAGTTCGTGATATTAAATAGAACAGACAGGTGATGTTATCTATTTGCGGAGAGAAATTAACTAGAACTGTTTGTCTGTGTTTGCGTAACACACATTTTATTCATATGTATAGTTGCTGTTATTGATGAATATTAAATCATGAACCGATATTAGGATTTTTTTATACCAAAAAGTAACAATGTAGAATTGTAATTTGTTTTGGTTTACTAGGTAATTTAGGTTAGAAAAAACAATACTGTTCAACTTGCTCGTAATATAATTTGAATGATTTCATAAATATTATTTTTAATATCAATCAAAATAACAGTTCATGTAACCATGACATTTGCGAACGTATAAATGAACAAGTTTACACCTCAGTATGTACCATTGTATTGAATTAACGGCTTCTGATCAACTTACATAACATACATAACCGATTATGTAGTGTTAAACAACGAAATGCAACTCCAAACATTGACCCGTACATCACAACCTCACATCAAGGTGAACTTATCAATGTCGGTGCTCATATTATTTAAAATATTAACGCTTCTACGCAGATATCGAGAAACAAAGTGGAAAATCACGGTCAAATTAGTACGATTAGACCCCCGTTACGTGTACATTCAAATTTGCAAAACCAATTTTATTGACAACGAATATGTGACATTTTAATTAAAATTTATGTATTCAGAATCCGCGTCTAAATTCGTCAAAAATGGGTCCGAATAAATCTGTTAGTTGTTAGGTTGCTCGTAGGCGACTGATTTGTGAACAGCCGAAAAGTTTTAATCCTGTTTGGTCCCTTTTTGACGACAACGGTGAAAAGAATAAATTATAATAATTTCATGACAACACTTAAATTACGTAAAAAATTGTGAAAAAATGAAAAATGAGATCGAATTTGTAATATTTTGGTTTGTGGTTAAATAAATCAATAATAATGAAAAGAGACTACAAGCTTAACTTCTGCTGTAGATGTGAGCACATACAGTTTATTAAAAAAAAAACTTATCAATTTACATATTCAGCTTTGATATTGGGAATAATGTTAAGTAATATTATCTTAAAGACATGATAATATAAGTTACCCTTGTACATGTTAGTATGCAGTGTGTATCCACAACGCACTTGAGTTATGTGGATCACGTCCGAGGAAGCTGTGACTAAGCCAGGGTTTTCCTTCGCCACGACCTCCATTGCATATGTCATATAAATAATAAACTAATATAACATACGTTTAGCGCATTTACTTACGGATATTTGGAAAATTCCGTCTTAAATTAATTTAGAAATATATATAACTAGCAGTTGCCAGCAACTTCGTACGCGTAGAATTTAGAAACAAAACTTTAATAAATTACACAAAAAAGGAATCCTCTTAAACCACTCTATCATTTAAAAAAAACCGCATCGAAATCCGTTTCGCTACTTTGACGATGTAAGCTCACATAGATAGGGACATACATACAAAAATAACGACTTTGTTTTATAATAAGTAAAGACTTTGTTAAGGTTTGAATAGTTGTAATATTTGGGACTAGGTTTGTGCTAATTTATTTTAAAGTAAAGCAATTAACAAAATAACCTATTAAATAAATAGGTTTGTTGTTCATATAGTTCTGTACGAACAAAACAGTTTTAAAATTTCATATTTTAATGGGTTAGTAACGGAAGGAAAAATTTATACATAATAATAATTATATTATTAAAATGTCGTAGAACCTGCAGAGTTTTTTTTCACAATAATTGGTCTATAGGTAAATATCTAAACGCGTTGAAGAGACTAAAACTAACCATGTTTGCAGCTCGAGCAGAACTGTTAGGCAGGATTGGTTCATGACCATTAATAATAATAATAATAATCTCTTTATTGTATAAATTGTGGTACATAAGATTTTACATAAAGATTTTAGAAATTCAGCACAATTTACCCGGAAAGGCATACAATATTCGTACAATCAATCGCAACATGAATCAGAATAAGTCGAGCAATTTACATAATATAATTCCAGTTTTAAGCCAGGTCAAAGTTACATTAAAATATTATTTACAATAATTTCTAGTTATTTGTTACATTTATCATAGTCATATTATATGAGCAACATGCAAATGAGCTGTCTATTCCAGCTTTAAAGATGGCGCTATAGAATAATTAAATGTGAATCTTTAGTATAGGACCACACCCCATAGTAGGTATCGTCCAAGAACTATGATTTGTACCAAAACTATACGCAAGTTAATTTCAATAGTTTCATAATATAGGAAAATATTTCTTTAAATACACGATACGAACAGTGCAATTAAGCCTTACTTAATTTTAATATAATATATGAAATAGTTACCTTTTATTACAATAAATAGTTGCTTTAACAATAGTTGCTCAGGTTGTTAAAATATTGCCCTTGTTGATAGTAAGCCTTTGAATATAATAACTAACTCTGAAATGAAGTGGTCCTCTCTAGGTTTTGGGCAAAACATGTCAATTCTGTGCATTTTGAATATTTACTAATAAAATTTAAAACGCCAATAACAGTTTTGAATCTAGAAGTAAGCGTTAATACAGACTTACTAATTTACGCGATACTGAAAATGTTATTGATGTCCATATAATGAATTTATTTTTTAAATTACGTAATAATGCTCATGAAAAAACAAATCTACACACGTAGATTCAACGATTTATACAGTGTATATTTTTATCAATATTAATAACTTTAATTTCATGTTATTTGTTAATTAATTGAAATTAAAAGTGGCTTCCGCCAGAATGCTCAACAGGACTATTAATTTAGATGACTCGTTAGATTCTGTAATCGTAATCGTTCATCAATAAATAACTACTTAAAACTTATATTCAAAGATTAGTCATAGGCTTTTGACAATGTTAATATGTTAATAAACACCATATATAGATTTTTATATTCGATATTCAAGAACTAAGGCGGTACACGGAAGATGTTCACATCTATAAATAGTATCAGTTCTCCAAATGTATACCTATGTGCAATAAATGTTAAGTTTACATACATAAGTGGTTGCGCAAGGATGTCGGTCGGCGCCCGTGCCTCGCCGGTAACCTGCGCACGCGTTGCTCTAGCGCGTCGCGTCTAGAATCAAACATTGCTCTGATTTCTATGACTATTTTGCTATAGAATTATAATGTGTGGTGACAGACTGTTAAGGGCCTACATCAATATTATCGTCGACATGTACATATTAACACAGCTGTATAGAAAATGAAGAATTAGGGATATTTCTTTTGTTTACTCAAAATCTACTAAATATATTTTAATTCTGATTTACGTGTTTCTATATATAATAGTTACTTATGTTTTTAAAGTTATTTCATTAGTTAATACGCGATAATAGACCGACAAATGAAAAAAATAAAAAATTAGAGAGGTTGTTTCGCTAAGATTTTCTATCGAGAAAACTTTTTTCAATCGCGTTTCTGAGTTTATGCGATCCTAGATCATATATTGAAAAAACATATACTTAAAAATTAGAGCTCTAGCCATTCAATCTAAAGAAACAATGAAAACTTCGTACGTAAAAAAATGCACGAAGCTATTTTGGTATCCTCTTTACCTCTAATACAATTTTGTCCCAACGCAATAATGTAAATACAATAAAAATATGTAAAAGTAAAAACATGCAGTAGCACATTCCGTTTATAAGGTAGTTCGTTCGATTTCAGATCAGCTGCATTCCTGAAACAATCAGAGAAAAGTAAATGTATTGTGTCTTGAAGTATGTATAAATGAGATATGGCTTAAAAATGGTTAGTTCAAAGTACTATTCACTTTGAAAATGATTATCTTCTTGTACAAATTCTGATATATATTGTCACATTTTCCTATTTCGATAGGAATAGAATATTTTCGTTCTTTATTTATTTTATTTTATAAAATATTATTAAATATACATTCACTACATTGTATTTCCGATATATTATATTGAGTATATGTTATGTTTTTTTAACACAACGGAAGATTTATACGTAATTATTACATCTATTAATGTGAGTTAACTCTTTATATATTTTTAATAAAAAATTAAATCCAGAGTATGGGATTAAAATAATTATATAAAAATATAAGTAAATAATAATAAATAAATATTCAGAACATTTCACACAACGTCCTCTGGTCCCAAAGTAAGCTATATTTCTATGCTTGTATTATGGGAACCAGATACGGATAGACTACATATACTACTTTTCTTTTGTAAATACATACTTATAATACATAGAAAACACCCAGACGCAGTACAAACATTTTGTATGACATTTATGGATATCACACAAATGATTGCCTCAACCGGGAATCGAACCCGCGACCTCGTGATCGGCAGTCCATTACATAAACCACTCCACCACGAAGCCCGTCATAAGTAGACATATTCACGTGAGAATCATTTAACTAGCTATTTCAGAAAGGATATTCCTTTCTGTACAGGGAAATATAAAATTTGTTAATCTATCGAATATCACAGTTTCCAAAAATACAAGTTAGCCTAGTAACTTTTCCAGGTACACTGGAGAGTTCTCCAACCTTTCTTCTCAAACTTTTTTTAGGGTCGGAGACCCTAGAAAAAGCTTTCTGAGATAGAAGCAACGGGATCAGATCTAATCAAAGAGAGGCAAAGAATGACCAATGTTTTTCCAAATTATTATTCCAAATTATTATTAATAATTATTAGGTCCCATAATGAATTTGTTAGGATTTACAATAACGAAAAGTGATATTGATAATGTAGGTGACTATACCAATTTTACAGCTTACATAATTTGAGATAAACTAATCTTTTTTGCATGGTTGATTTAGTTACCTATTTAGTACTAACTTCTGTGTGTGACGTCATGACATACTCGTATCATGTGTTAGATGCTTTATGACATATCACTGGTTATATATGACAGGAAAACTGTACATTTTTGTTTAATTTTGTATTCTTAAAACGTGCAGTTGAAGGTCGCCATGTTGGTGGTGACAAGCGTCATATTTTGTATTATATAGAAGTGCTTAAGACGTGATTCATCGTATTAGATATTCCCTGTTCCACGCACAAACAACAACATATTATATTTATTGTTTTCGATACAGTTATTTGCTGTGAACTGGTTTATTTTCGTTTGGCTACGGTCGTCCACCCGCGGTGTGATACGGTAACTCGTTTTTTTTACTAATGCAATCTGTGCACTTAAAGTTTTATTTTTTTAATGTTCTGAAACTGTTAGGCTCCGTTAGAGATTTCTTTCGTGTAATTTTTTTTTTAGCATTTCAAGACCTGAGTGTAATTTTAAATGAAGAATTCATTGTATTTTTTTTTCACACATAACACAGATTTTGTTTGATATAAAATAGTTTTAGGTTTTGATACGAGACAATGTTTTACCATATCTATTGTTCTGTAGATCCTTGACATTTTTCTAACATATATTTTGATATACACTGATATACACGTAAATGCCTATGCTTAATACGAGTAAATATATCTACCTAGAAGTATTCTAAAGCTATAACTTGGCAATTTACATGTTAGCTAAGATACTAACTAACTAATAGATTGACATTAGTGTATTTTGATGAGGTTGTTATTTTTATGTACATTTAGACATCCTTTCAATTTCAATATTGCAGTCATATCATTAAAATTGTTTGTCTTATAAAATTGTCTGAGATTACAATGATAGGATTGATATAGTTCTTCCCACAAGTTGCAAGTTGGTGATTATAATATTATGCCCCGCGGTGTTACCCGCGGTAAAAAGGATAAAAAATAAGTTCATTTTCTATTCCATTTTCCATTGGAAAGTTTCATGAAAATCCATCCAGTAGACTTTACGTGAAAGCACAATAAACATCCTTACATATCCAAACATTGGAGTATGGTTAGAAGACTGAGGAAACATTCGCGTTGCTTAGCCAACAGTTTAAGTATTTTATTTTATAGCGCGTAATTCTTTTTTCGTCATATCTCCTAAGATATTCATTTAAATTGCATGCTGTAAGGAGCAGTTATAATATATATTAATTGCGTAAGCTAACTAAGTTATTTAATTTGGTAAAAAATAATACTATATACACATAAATAGCTTTTGAAAACACCCTATTGAATTAGATAATTTTTTTGACATTATATACGGGTACAGCGGGTTTCCCTTAAAACATAGACATATGCCCTCGCGGACTTTTTTGAAGAACTTTAAGTAGGAAATAATTCCTCGATACATTAGTTTGTTGTACCTCACATAGATAAGGCAGCGTTTTCATTTATAGCTCCCGCGCGTCCGAATTTCTCGGCAAATTTAATCATATCTCATCCAATATAAAGCAAACCCCAACAAATTATGCAAAAAAAGCCATCCTGTTGAACCATTCTATCTTTGAAAAAAACCGCATCAAGATCCGTTGCGTATTTTTGAAGATATAAGCTCACATAGGGACATACATACAAAAATTACGACTTTGTTTTATAAGAAGTAAAGAAAAGATAATCTACTACACGACTCCGACCAAGAGTATCCGTATAGGTTTTAGTTTACAGTATATAGTATAAAGTAGAAGACATCGGTACCAATTCTATGTGCACAACTATACTAAACTTAGCTAAAAACTCAATTTTGATAGAGTCGATGACACAATTCGGCAATGTTAACTAAACTTTCTTGTTATAAAAACAGTTTATTATAGATTAAATATTTTAATTAATATAAATGTAACAAATATAATTCATATTTTAACTATATTTATTAATATAAATGTGCACAATAAAATGGTCAAATAATCAAAATACAGAAATAGTTGTTTTCGTTTGTTAATTAAGTTGTGCACGTAGAATCGGCATAATTATCTGCTTAGGTTTAATCTTACCCGAATCCTGACTCTTACAGCATCTTAGTGAGCAAATAAGTTATTGATATTTATTAATCATAAGAAGATATATTTACACCTTACTCGGACAAATAAGGTGTGTAACATTAGTCACACCATTTCAAAAAAATATTATGTAATATTTATACCATTTATTTACTTAAAGAAGCTATTCCCAATAATTCATTAGCACAATCTTAAATTAATTAACGTTGACACGGAATAAGATTTTCCTTAAAACTTAAGGATTAAGGTACACCAATATTGACAATATTTGACTTTAAAAATATAATGGATTAGTTATATGTACTGCAATGATCAATTTATCATTGTGTTAGTGGTAGGTACGGACTCCTGATAGAAAATATTCATGTGATAGTGTAACCACAGTGAAGAATTAGGAATACTCATGTCACTACTTCAATTCCTTATAAGCTAAATTTAAGAACATTGCCTCCCATAAATGAGATAGCGAATTCCAACCTTAATCCAACATCAATCCTCCTGGCCATGGTCAGGTCAGGTGTGTTGATAGCTTTCCACACGATACAAGTATTTGGTCTACCAATTTATCGTTCAATTATTTGGTAGGTCCAAGGTCTGTTGTCGAAATATTACAATGTATTTATTATGCCACTGAGGCCGACCGTAAGCTTCTTCACCAGAAGCTTACGGCCGGCCTGAGGGTTACAGTAGCCTATAAACTTCTGTAGCATCAGAAGAACTAACAAAACTATCCAAAACTAACGAACTATATTGGGAAGAAGAACACGTTAGAAAGTGTTTCTTCGTAAAGCCTCATCTTGTTTATTAAGTAGCCTAATTATTTATGTTGATATATTCAGGAATCAACGCAAGGAAGTTAGTTACTTACGTCGGTAAACTTTAATAATTAATTTACTCTGAGACTTAATCTTGATGAGACTTATGTTTTACGATTTCGCAACTCATTTATAAATATAAATGTTGGGTCTGCCTAAATTTATTATGCTTCTTATCTCAGTCCGTTTACCTCTTCATTGCCGAAGTAAATTGGTTGGAAACTCCTTATATACTTCACTACACCGGTCATAGGGTGATATTTTGGATATATAAAGTTAAAAATATGCTTGTTAAATTAAATGATCTATTAGTAAGTTTGTTAAATGATGATGAAAAGAAACACGTGAACTTTTACAAGTATTCGTAATAAAATGTAGAGAAACATGTCCAAGATTGAATTTTATCCAGAGTTAACATTTTTAAATCTTAAAGACAAACAGATATACATTATATCAATGAAATCCTTTTAATAAATATTTACTCCTTCCGGTAACCTTAGTTAGCTTAGTTAATAAACAAGAATCCTTATGAAGTTGTCCAACAAAATAAGGAAAATTATAGGGGTAGTAGAAATGAAATCGTTCCCTTATACAGAGTAATGAAAATGAGAAAAAGCATATTATATGTGTGCATACTACGGTTATATTTGTTTTTTTTTCTGGAACAAATAAGGAAGTGGGATGATTTATTTGTGCGCGGATATAACCTTGTGTGTAGCCAGTTTAGTTATCTCAAAGTATTGCTCTATTATCTAAGATAAAATATATTTTACGTATAATATGACGAATGACTCCTGTGTATTTTTTTATTATTGGCGATGGCCTTGTGAAGTGAAACCGTTCGTGGAAATGTATCTTCGTAAGACAATTTCTTTTGTCTATTCAGGTATATTTGAGTTGAGTTTTGCACTGAGTTACTGTTTATTTATTTAACATATTTGCAACTATACAATGTAAATATATCCGCTGTCACTGTACAACAATACACGTGTCGTGTATCGTCTAGTTTGGAACTAAATGACGTATGAATTGAGTCAATATTATATTTTATTACTACACTTTTTCATTTATATTACAATAATGTACGTAACATCGTAGCAGCAGTAATACAAGGTCTATGTTTCTTTGGCCTCATAATACAAGTTAAAGTCTCCCACCAAGTGGACTGTGGACAGTTATGACGCGAATTTCAGTTATTTATTGTGTTTATACTTCTTTTGGTGTGATCGGAGAAATTATTAGAGTAGATTTTTATATTGTGCGCGCACACGTCAGAAAAAAATATAGACATCTTAAAATTAGTTACGAATTGTTGATATCTCGAAGGATATACAAAGAAGTATGACTTTTCACACACACACGATACATATTTTAATGCATTTTCATGCCGGTAATATATTTTTGCTGCCCACAATACAACAACTCCCGAAATTACAGTTGTTCTTATATTGTGACATTCAATATTATTACTGTTCATTTTATTACAAATATAATTATATAAGACATGTAAAAACAATGAAACAGCAACTAAATGTCAAAATAAATTAATAATAAATTATAATAAATATTCACGGACATTTCACGAAACCTTCTCTGATACCAAACTAAACTTAATACTTGAAAAATATTTAAGGAAAATTGTGTAATTCCGGCTATCAGTCACATATTTTATATCGAAATTTACTGATCCATATTTCGAGTGTGTCTGATGTTCATCTCCTGGACGAGCGCGTAGTGGTGTGACCCCACCATGGCTAAATAAATATATCAAATGAATTGGGATTCAGATATTCACCCCGTTGGCAATATTGAAGACTATGACGGACCTCTTAGTCGAGTGGTTCACGTAAAATTGGCCATTAGAATAGCTGTATTATCAATAATTAATAAATTACACATATCCTTCTTTGGAATCCAAAACAAAGTTTGTCAACAAATGAGTTCATCAACACACAGATTACAGTTGTTTAATAAATTAGTGCGTATATATATATAAGATATTTGCGTACATTTGTACCGCGGAGACGTCGGAACAAAGCCGATGCGAGCGAAACATCATTATAATTCGTTCCATTTACTTATGTATATCTAATTTTAATTTTGGTAATGTACAGTAATATTATTTACGTCTTATAAGTTTGCAATGTATGTGTTAAAAACCATTGAGTTGTAATATAGTAGTGGTTCAATGTTAAAAACATTATTTAGATTTGTAACTTTCATAATTTTGTAGGCCGCCTGTCTCTTTGTTCTGTTTTTTAATTATTTTGTTTCTATGTCCTTGGTAATTAGTTAAAGAGATTTAATTTTTACGAGGAGGTTCTAGGCTTAGATTTAAGTCTATGCAGTGGAGTTGTATGAGTTTAAAAGAGCAACTAACTACTAAAGCATACATTGAAGAGACACTAATTTACCTCACATTAGTGTCTCTTGAATGTATGCTTTAGCATCCCATTATTGTTTTTACCGGTAGTTTTTATTATCTTGCGCAAATTAGAGTTAACGATAATCGTGCCAAAAATAGTCTTTTCAATCCGTTTATCTGAAACGACACCTATGTGAGAAAATAGTGCTCTAAACTAAAGAGAGATACACAGAACTATAGCAATATTATGTACTCTTAAATTTGAAATTCCATTTCAAAATTATTCAATTCTAATATCAAATTAAAATTATTGAATTATTTTTGCAGAATACAATAAATATGACTTTATTAAGATATGTCGCGTGTTTAATCAAATGTTTTAACAACAGCTGGTTAGTAAAATTAAATAAATATCTACGTATAACTTTCATCATAGTAATTTTTTTTTGTCATAATGACGTATTATTTATATATGTCTCTATATAAAGTACTTTTATTTTCATTGTTAGACACAGGACTCTCCTCAACAAAGCCACGATACCAAAACGTCTCGTTTGCGTTTGTTTATTATTGAATTAAATAGAAAATACTCAGATTCAACGTAAGTATCAATGTCTATCACACAAATGTAATGTGCAGAAATAGAAAATCAGGACGGAGAATGTTCAACTTCGTTTTTCTTACCAGTGGTGTACAGAAAACAACTCGACAACAAACAAAAAAACTAGACGAGCCCCAAAGTCTTCAAGAATAGTGTTATTAATATAACGAAAATAATTTAAAATTGATAGCACTACGTTTTAAATGTAAATATTGTTGGGCAAGCTTATAAATATCGTAAAAGAATAAATAAATAAATAAATATTCATGGACATTTCACACAAAGTCCTCTGGTCCCAAACAAAGCATATAAGCTTGTATACACTTCTTATGTTAAGGGAGATTTATGTAAAGATAACTTGGTCTATATTTTTATAGAGTCGGTCGGGTAGTGACTGGGAGCTGTGTCTATTTATATCTGTCAGGTCCCCAGGCATAGTTACGAAGCACACGGTAACCACTTGTAAGTACTATGAACAAGTTTCGATGCGCCAGTCCCACCTGACGAGCTCCACTTGCATAATGGTAGCATTTTTACGATAGACCATTTGATTCTTGCTAAACTTGTTTCAGTGCGAGCCAATGATCCATCGATCAGCGAACTGACATTGTTTTACAATTATATTAATTAATAACTAGTTGCAAAGTTAAACAATAGTTTGCTAAAATCACAATATCAGTCATCATTCTCCTGCCCTTACACCATTACTTGGAGTCAACAACATGTCCTTGTCATATCTGTGTTAACTCTTCTTCAGTCCGTCCAATGAAGAATCACAATGTAGGTCTAAATAATTAACAGTGCATAATAATTTGTCTTTTACTTGTTGTAATGTTATACTTATTGTATTTTCTACTTTTCCTTGAAATTTTGTATATAGATTCTGTAGTATAATTTGAGTATATCTTATGTTAATTACCTTTCTTTGTGTTTCTTTTATACTATTTGGTCTTAAAAATATGTAAAATTTTAATATTATATTATTGTGAGTGACAGATGTCATATCATAAATCTCTTACTTTTTTTTATTAAGAGGATACCAAAATAGCTTCGTGCATTTTTCTATATACAAAGTTTTCATTGTTTCTTTAGATTGAATGGCTAGAGCTCTAATTTTTAAGTATATGTTTTTTCAATATATGATCTAGGACCGCATAAACTCAGAAACGCGATTGAAAAAAGTTTTCTCAATAGAAAATCTTGGCGAAACGACGTCTAAAATTTTTCATTTTTTTCATTTGTCTGTCTATTATCGCGTATTAACTAATGAAATAACTTTAAAAACATAGGTAACTATTATGTATAGAAACACGTAAATCAGAATTAAAATATATTTAGTAGATTTTGAGTAAATAGGAAAAGTATCCCTAATTCTTCATTTTCTGTGCCTACTGGCTGTGTTAATATGTACGTGTCGGCGATGATATACGATAATATTGATGTAGGCCCTTAACTTATTTATTCTTAAAAACGATAGAGGTTGTATGACATTTGTTAAATTTATATTTTTTTGTCCTACTCTAAAAATTTTAATTGTAGAATTCTGGTATGGAATTAAAAATTTAAATTTAAAAACTGAAATTCTAAACTTTGATGGATCTTGAGAAGAAAAGGATTCGGCTGGAGGAATTGAGAGAGCACGGTTGACTGTTCGGATTCTAAGGTTTCCTGTGGATAGTGGATTGTGAATCATTCTAGTAAGGTCAGTGACTTAAACTTTAAACTCTGCAATACTTGAACTCTCCAGGCCTAACTACACTTAAGGTCTTGGACTTACTTTCGGAGTGGATTGAATCTTAATAATATAGCTGACTGCCACCACCTTGCTCTTGGGGAGCCTTTGCCGCTACTGCTCACATTGATTAATACCGCCTGATGCCGTTGCCACTATTGATGAGGTTGACGAACTGAGACGAAGACCTAACGAATATTATTGCTCAACCGCCATACCAGATTTACCCAAAGTAGTTTAGTTTTACTTTTACTTTTTCATTTTTTTATTTAAAGTGTGTTTTCTTTTTTTAAATATAATTTCTAAATATTTCTTTAATACTTGTATTTTTTTGTTACTTTTAGGGTCCTAATAGGTACCTTACTTTTAACAATTGTGACTTGCCTCCTTCTCTTGAAGGAGGAGTGCAACGTTACATTGTCTCTTCTGTTGGGAGATGCAACTAAGTATATTTTAATTTAGTTTTTACTACAATTATTGAGGTATTATTGGGCATGGATCTCCTCAAAAATGGGGGTAACTGGTCTCTTGCATAACTATATATCATCCTAAGCAATGTTGGGGCTAGGGCTTCTCATTTATATTTAGGCACTTTCTAGAAAATATTAGTTTATTTATTGATCGTTCCATCTACACATTTGCAAACCAAAGTTCTAGTAAAACTTTTTGCTTAATTTAGGAAATAAAGCTTGGACTTACGCTTTGGCCTACAGGGAGGGAGATAAAACGATGACCTGACTGCATATGCAAATCTGTAATGAATAATTCATAGCAAAAACAAACACTAATTATGAGCTCTATTGCATCTAGAAGTATATATATTTTGCTAATTCTATTGACAATCATCGTATATGCGGGCGCGTACACTGCGCCTGCGCATCTGTGAATATCTGGGTCATTGACAATGAGTTTATTTGCCAATTATTGACTATCTTCTACTAATTATGGTTCTTTGCATTTATTATTAAATAATCAAAGTATTCACAGTCACCGTTCACAACTACTTCTTAGGATGTCATGTCCTTCCATCCATCTTGGAATAATGGTAAAACAAGGTATTCAATTACAGTAAATTAATGGATGCCCCTAAGTACCTAATTTTTACAAATTTAGTATGAACTGTGTGTGTGTGAGAAAAACGGAACGTCGTTGTTTTTACGGTACCAAAGCTCCTCGTTATATTTATGTTCATGGCAGGATATTCTCAACACACAAAATTTGAATAATCATATTCTACCGTACTCCATATTTGAATAAATTTCTTCTAAAAGAGCTTTTGTTTATTTAATATAATCTTTATTATCCTTAAAACATTTGTATATATTAATATATAATTTAAGAATGTAGGGCATTTCAATTTTTTATTTCTTGCGATCTGTTGATTATTCAATACAGGTTTTTATGTATAAATTCTTCCTAGTGTTTCACATTTCAATTGAGGTCGATATCAATTTGTAACAAGTTTATTTTAAGAGGAGAAATTATATCTAATCATTACAATTACGGTCCTGTTTCTTAGCCTTTAGCGTGAAAGCATAAAAATAGTTGCAAATATTTAATTATCCCTGCTTATCCCTCTAATCCAATAATTTTGTCACCTTCCCTTATGTGTAGGCAGAGAATTCAGAGAACTGCATTTAAACTCATACAGCTGGTCATAAATACATTTTTTAATATATTAGCTACGGCATTCACTAATTTATTAACCCTACATCTGCTGCTGGTACAAAAGGGTCAATGCTCTTCGATTATCTTCTCTCACATAAGCAGAACCATGTAAGGGTTATGCAGTCCCAACTTGTTTGACTAGAGCGCGGGAAAAACGAGCAAAATGTACATCGTACGAGCATAGTATGCAACTCACATCATTACTGAGTGAAGTGTATCTATATATAGATCTTAGCTCATGACTAATGAAGCTTTCTGAACGTTAAGTTGTTTTCAAGATGGCACCAGTCTTTGCTTAATCTAATTCTACACATATTTCGGTACTAAAATCGTGACCTGATAAGATAAGGATCCACTTTTATTTATTATTTAATATTCGTTATTTCATGATGCCTGTTACTTCAAAACTTCAAACTAATAGTATGACTTTAGTATGATTTAAAAGAAAAAGGTATCGTACAGGGAATATGAAACTCACTGTATTATAAATCCTTATATTATAAACATAATACACAGAAAACACCCAGTTATTAGTAAAATATAATAATAGCTTAAAGGAGGTCATTATCAACATCATAAATATTACTTTTGCAATTAAATTTTTAAATTGTATTACATTTTTTTTTAATTTTTACACACACCAAAGGTGATGAAATGTCCTTGCATAAAATAAAAAATAAAGGAATTACGAACAGCAAGGTGGGCAATTTGTACAAAAGAAACGAGATGTGACCCCACAGTAATGATATAGGTAGTTAAATATATAGTCACTATATAAAGTGGCTCGGGACGTATGAAGTTAGTAAATCCTATTTTCGTAACCCTACTGAAGCAATGTTGTCAGCCGTAAATTATATTACAACAATATGATAACATTTACATTTACTTTAGTAATATTTTGTAGGAAAAATGCATCATGTTTGTATATTGAAGAATTAAATTGCATGCAAATTCCTCCAAATGTATTCATTTGCAAAATCACACAGACACAATTGTTATTCGTAAACAGTTTAAAATATTCATTTAATAATTTCCTAAGAATATATTTGATATTTCTCTCCGACAATTTGAAATAACATCGTCTCAGTAGATATAATACTTTGATCGCGACAATCGCTTCGTTCCGCGCCCGTCGATCATAATTTCCGTTGAAGCTCTATAATGGAGTTTTCTTTCATTTCGTGTATACATTGTCTTGTTGTTGTTCAAACAATTTGTCTCAGTTTTGTTTACAATTTACGTACACAATGTTAAATGATTTGCTCTGTTTGTTCTTATTGAATTTAGGAATATTCATCTTTTTTATTTTAATAAAAAGACTGTCATAACTTCATTCAGAATAGAGTAGCAGGATGTTCAATTAGCAGGTATTATTTGAAATATTGTTCAAAAGCAAATGAATTTTGATAAATGTAATACAATGTAGATAAACAATCTCTTGATTATTATTTAGTTTATAGACTAGGTAAATGTGTTCACAATTTAAAAATTATTTGGACGCTTTATAAAACGTTTCAAAAACGATGCTTATATTACGCGCTATAAACGACGTATTTGCTTAAAAATTATACTAAATGATATAATTATGATTTTCTATTTCTATTACTGTTGTTATTTTTTAACAATTTATAATAATAATATAAATAATTTATTTACCAGCTGTACTTGAACCCAATGGTCTGGTACGCGACGACGGAAAGAGACCGGACGGTATGTCATTGTTGCCTTGGAAGGTGGGTCGGCCTTTGGTATAGGACGCCACCTGCGTCGATACCCTCGCGCCATTTCATGTTCCAAGCACGTCTGTATGCGCTGGCGCTGCTGCTGCGGCAGCAGAGACACTCAAACGGCGCAAATATCATAATCTTGTTGGAGATTATGTTTTTGAGCCGTTTGGGGTCGAGACGCTGGGTTCATGGGATCCGAGTGCTAAATCTCTTTACGGAGAGATTTCTAAAAAATAAGTCGACCGCACACGTGACCAGAAGGCTGGTCTGTACTTGGCACAAAGGATAGCAATTGCTATCCAGCGTGGTAATGCGGCCAGCCTTCTGGGCACATTGCCCATTGACATCGATGCGGAGGAGTTTTTGATGCGTAAAATATACTTTAGTTTGCCTTTTTTTTATTTATTTTAAATTTTTTGTAACCCTATTTTATGTTTTGTAAATAATAATATTGCAAATACTACTGATGAATAAAGCGATATCTTTTATTTAAAATAAAATCAATTTATTAATATAAGTACTTTGTTAATTCCCTGTGAAAAAAATACCCTAACCAAAGTACGATCTTGATCATGTCATATAAAATCGCATATCATATTGTATGTCATTAACAAAATGAGATCGTAAATATTTATTTCATGTTACCGTTATAGTGATGTACATAACTGTTGCATTTTTATATCGATACATATATTATTGTATTAACATAATTAATACATTATTATAATGATAAGTATCATACTTCTTAGTTTTATTCTGATATATCAATGTAATATTAGCAAAATAAATGTGGAGATGTAGTATTAAAGCGTTTATTAAGTAGTTTTTTATTTGTATTTTAATTTTTAGTCTTGATAAAAATGATTAAAATAATTTTAATCATTTTGCTCTCCAAAACGAAAAGAGAAGAGTTATATATATTATAGAAAATAGAATTCTATCATTCCTGAAACGTGCCTTTACCTAAGCCGTAACCTGTGTAAGAAAAAACTAATTGGTCAAGTGCGAGTCGGACTCGCGCACGAAGGGTTCCGTACCATTATCTATGCAACATAAGGCAACGTTATTAGTATCGAGCAAGAAACGGTAAAAAAATCATGTTTGTTGTATGGGAGCCCCCCTTAAATATTTATTTTATTTTATTTTTAGTATTTGTTGTTATAGCGGCAATAGAAATACATCATCTGTGAAAATTTCAACTGTCTAGCTATCACCGTTCTTGAGATACTGGGTACGGAACCCTAAAAATCATGTTTGTTGTATGGGAGCCCCCCTTAAATATTTATTTTATTTTATTTTTAGTATTTGTTGTTATAGCGGCAATAGAAATACATCATCTGTGAAAATTTCAACTCTCTAGCTATTACCGTTCTTGAGATACAGCCTGGTGACAGACGGACGGACGGACGGACGGACGGACGGACGGACGGACGGACGGACGGACAGCGAAGTCTCAGTAATAGGGTCCCGTTTTTACCCTTTGGGTACGGAACCCTAATAATATAATATAAGAAATTTAATACTACCAAAAATTTATCTGAAATAATATAAAATTTTAATATTTATGTTAAATAAATGTAAAATAAATTTAATTTAATTATAGTTAGCATAAATAGTGCTGCAATTGTGGCCTGGTTTAGTTAATTATCATCATCATCATTAGCATCAAGCCTCTTTCCCTTGGGGGTAGGCAGAGACTATAGAGCGCTAGCTGCTACGATCCAAACATACTTCCTTGGCTTCATCCACACTCATACATATGGTCATACATGCCCGACGGTTGTAAATAAACAAACTATAAATAATAATATAATACTATTAATATGTAGTTTATAATACCACAGTTCATTGAGCGCAAGTATAATAACTAGTTTTATGTTATTGTCATAAATCATAAATATTGCGCGATTACTTAAAATTTTTATCGATACTATTGAAGTGACTAATTTAAAGGATCCCTAACATTCGTTAGAATCTATCACAGGATCAGTTCTTAAGTTGATACCCTTTCAAGCACAGTAACGATTTTCCAAATCGATCAAGGAGCTTTCCACAAATCAGGCAACTTCCTTCGGAGTCAATTTTAGAAATCGGTATAAAATATGCATGGTAACACTTGTGTCCTAACCAGTGGACACTCACCGTTGGGGCCGATGATCTGTCCAAGTGTATATCCCCTTTTAACAGCAACTTAAGTATGCTTTGTTACTGCACAGTGTACAGTAATGTACCTACTGCAAATTTGGTTAAAACTTTATTGTTTTGAAACCAATTAAATTGCAGAAAAAGGTATAAATTATGGAAAACTAATTAAGAAAGTTAACATTACGACTACGTGTCCGTTAGTTTAATATTGCTTTATTTAAATAACGTTATTGCTTGTTGGCATCTGGCAACGTGGAAGTCTCAGGTTTGACTTCTAAGTGGAACGTTTATAACCAATAGATGTATCAAAGATACTTTCAAAACAATGTGCCATAATTTCCCTTCGATGTAGATTGTTTTAAGTATTCCTAAGCATATATCATTTTCTCCCTATTTATCTTATTCTATCACAGAGTTATATGAATCCCTTCGTTTCGCAAAATGTATTTCGAGGTTATTTGACAGCCACCCTCAATCGATGACGTAAGTAGACTTATAGATAACTTTAGTGGTCTATTTTGGGAATATAGAGAGCTTAACCATTAACATAACAGGTATATTATCCTTTATTATATACATTACTAGCTGACCCGGCAAACGTTGTTTTGCCATACTAAAAAAAAAAGAAAAAAAAGGTTTGAAAAATAGATGTTGGCCGATTCTCAGACCTACTGAATACGCATGTAAAATTTCATAAAAATCGGTTCAGCCGTTTCGGAGGAGTACGGTAACTAACACTGTGACACGTGAATTTTATATATTAGATAATATATTTGACGACAATTATAGAATTTCAGAGCAAAATCGGGTTTGAATGAAAAGTATTTTTCAAGTGCATTATGAGGTTTTTTCCGAACACTATATGCTAGGACTAGTTCCTTTCTCTTATTCTCTCTCATGTTAAGGACCTGATCCATGCTCATGCTTGTTGATATGTTGTTATGTTTTGTGTTGAACTAAATAAAGCAAGAATGTTAATAACGTTAATCATAGTATAGGTATCAGGCAAAAAAATTGTTCGCCGCAACATCTAATCTAAATTCAGATTGAGAGGTGGAAAAAACTCGCTTGGGTTGTTGTGACTTTCGTTCGATTTTCGATTACTCACGGGGCGCCAACACCACTATTTTGTTTTGTTTTTATTTATTTTTTTGCAAACTTATTATTGGGTCATCATATTGCGATATTTTTTTTATAAATATTTAATTTCTCTTCTGTCATTTTTATTACAATTAGGTAAATTTCTACGATCTTTTATAATGTCTGTGAAAATAATTATCTAGTGTGTTAAAAGTTTGTCATTATTCGCGGTCTTTATTTATTTGCAGTCAGCGCAACATGTCTTTTTCTTCCATAGTCTTCTATAAGCCGTCATGTCTGTGTAATCCATACTACATTTATTGTGATATGTCCGTTTAATTAATATGTTCCTACCATTACACATTTTTGCAATTACTCAAGATAGATAACTCGATAATTACCCGCATGTTTATATACCTACATGTCGTCAACCCTTATCATTTTGACAGGTCAGTGACCTACACGCTTTTGTGATACCTAAGGAAATACAAGTAACCTACCTCCGAGGTAATGTGCTAAAGGTATTGTAATACGGAAATCTAGCTTTCGAATTTCTAAAAAGCTAAAATCGTAATAATGTAAGTGGTTTAATGCGAACTCAGTAAAGTAGCTCTATCATGAGTTTCACAAACGTCTCATCCGTATATCAAACTATATTGATCTAGAATTTTCTTAACAAGGATACAGGAAAGCCGGTTCAACCAGATTTTCTGTTGCCATTAGTCAAATATTTTATTAAATACTTAGACAAATATATGGACAAGCGGTACATCATTTGCAAGTAAATATAACTATTTAGCAACAAGTACCTACATAACTGTCAAGTCATGTATTTGCTTTCGCGTCCGGTGTCCGATGTCGTTGGCGTCTGCAATCCGACATACTTGATGTAATATCGTTGTTTCGCGATCAATCATTTGCGGTTTTATTGATTTTTAGCAAAAATATTTTGCTAACCGATCATATTGAATCTTCCATTATGTAATTTGAGTGATACCAATAGGTTACCACGTCATCGTTAGTTTAATAGGTATATTATAATCGTCATTTTATAAATAATTTACGCCGAACGTTCTTATATTTGTACGTGTGGTGACGGATTAAGAATACAAATGTTATCACCCCATTTCCTTCCCAGGATAGCTTAGGCAGACGAAGTTGGTCCTAAAGCCTTTTGCGAATATAAAAAACTTTTGATAGAAATATTTAAAGCCTATCTGATGATTAAATAATTGATTGTATTTCAAAATATTTTTATCGGTGTTCTAGTTTAAGAGATAACGTGAAATGGAAATAATAAACTTGACGATTCCGGTAGCGCGCTCATTGTACTAGAGTAATAAATTGCACGAGGAAGTGTAGACTAGGAATTGGGATCGTTTCACTTGCAGATGTCTACCAAGCAACATACGTCATTTCTGTAACAGGCATTCAAGTGTTGTTGGTAAAAATACTAATTTTAATTCTTTTAGGTTCGAGATCCATTTGCAACTTCCCTTCTCAGCCCACCAGCGTCCCACTGCTGGGCACGGTCCTCTTCCAGGGATCGAATGGTCAACTATGCCGCGCTAACCAGGTGTTGCCACTGGCACAGGGTTCAATTTCGGGTTTTCTGTCTCTCACTGTTGAGATAAACCGATTCTAATAACTCTTAGCTGGTTCTTATAGCACTTCAGCGAAGAAATGGGGTGGTGACACTTACATTATGCTATTTTACAAACCTTAATTCGGAATTATACTGAATAAGGTCCACAATAAGTATAGTGATAACGTCCGGATTATTCCCCAGTACAGTTCCCACGTGCGTGTGTGACTGACAGACTTACAACGGACAATATCATCATTATCCTATTGAGAGAGATTGAGGACTACAGAGGTCGTTTACCCGTGACCGACTCACGGTACAATTCTAGGTTACAAATAATATCCTTTATTTTATTTATTAGTTTATTATATTGATTGTAACGTCCGAGTGTAGTAATTTGCCAACCCTGACTATATAAAACATAATGTCAGGAATATTATTTTTAATTTTAAAGTGCCGCCACCATTTTTCCTGTGACATATTTATAGATAACACCTTTTAGAATATAAAATTCAGGTATTATTTTTATCAGATATTTAATGTGGTTATTGTTTTTTAACTTTAAATTAACAATGAAAAAAAAATTAAAATAAAATAGAAATTAAATTACAATTAAATTACAATTAGTTTCCTGAATTAGTTTTTAGCTTGTTTTAAACAAAAAGCAGTTTTAGTTACCAAGAGTATAAATTTGAGTTCATAATTAAATAAACAAATATGTAGATAAATGTCTTTTGACGAATTTGAAACAATTTTTTGATGATCATGTAATATGTTCTTACTGGATGTCAGCGATAGGAACAGTGACATTCTGTCTGTCTGTTTCCGAAATACTCTTAAAACTGCTGATTCAACACGCTTGGTTTGGCTTCATCGAAAATTGCTACCGAATCTCTCTCTGTTAGCGTTCTTTCCAGTCATAATAATCAAAATGTCCTGTTAATATAAATGTGAATATGACCCAAAAAAAGGAGGAGTGTGAATGGTCAATAAGCGAGCGTACAGTCGGGGACATGTCCGGTGGCGCACTTTATATGACACACTTCTCAAACATCATTAGTATCAAACGGCACGGTCAGAGGGAGCGAGAACCTCTGTAAGTGGGTGCTCCTCTTTATTTATTGAAAGTCAACGCTCAGTTAGGGTTGCCACTTCATATAAATTGTAACTCAATATGCAAACGTTAATACGTGTTTGATATTAATTAAAAATACTAGATATGGATAGTGTTAAAACTGTTTAATGAGTGCAAAGTGTAAATGAAAATGTATATTTCTTTTGTTTTTTAAATAAGACGTAGTTTATTGCAAATGAAAATATTTTAATCACTTTGTTACAATTTTTTAACAAATTTATGCTCATAAGATAAGTCCAAACTTCTTTCCCTGCCTTCGGTTTAGGACATGCACTCCGCTGAGAAGAACCAGGGGGTCGTAAGAACTTTATTAAAGTGCTTTTTACATTTATAATGATGGCAGTTGGATAAGTGGTCTGATTATAAACTTACTTGTTTCTACAATATTGATTAGAATTTTTATAGCCCAAACATATTAAGGTTAATATGGGACAATAGTCAGAAGTCATTCATTAGCCTTGTAAGTAGTAACGTCACGCAGTACCTAAATCTTTTTTAATAAATAATAATAATAATAAATATTGACAGACATTTCACACAACGTCCTCTAGTCCCAAGCTAAGCTTATATGCTTGTGTTATGGGTACCAGAATACGGATATACTACATAAACTACTTTTCTTTTGTAAATAATTATTTTCATGTGATAGTGATTAGTTAAAGTTTGTGTTATTTGTTTCATGACAACATTGTAACACCAATAGAGCGTAATGATAATTTTGTTGTTGACAACCCTAGTGATAATTTAAAATTATGATTGATCGGTATTGTATACTGAGCAAATTAGGTAGGTTGCGATTGACCTGATTGTAGTTATTGATAAATGGACTTTACTAAGTACATATTATATTGTTTAGCTATCATCAAATACGCTTTAAAGTTTTACGGTCTTATTCATAATGACTTATTGGAGGTTTATACGGAGATTTTATCGGAGAGATAATAAACGTTTTAGCGTAAACAGACCATTATGAATAACAAGTTCCGACAATTTTCGGGAACCTATTTTAGCGATCTGTTAAACCTCCGATAAGTCATTATGAATAAGGCGGTTAGTTTTCAACGTGTAGAGGTTTAAAAATAAGATTGCACGCGTTATTGCTTTATAGTAAAAATACTTAGAACTATAAACTAATGGCGGTGTTAAGAGGATACCAAAATAGCTTCGTGCATTTTTTACGTACGAAGTTTTCATTGTTTCTTTAGATTGAATGGCTAGAGCTCTGACTTTTAAGTATATGTTTTTTCAATATATGATCTAGGATTGCATAAACTCAGAAACGCGATTGAAAAAAGTTTTCTCGATAGAAAATCTTAGCGAAACAACCTCTCTCATTTTTTATTTTTTTAATTTGTCGGTCTATTATCGCGTATTAACTAATGAAATAACTTTAAAAACATAAGTAACTATTATATATAGAAACACGTAAATCAGAATTAAAATATATTTAGTAGATTTTGAGTAAACAAAAAAAATATCCATATTTCTTCATTTTCTATACCTGCTAGCTGTGTTAATATGTACATGTCGACGATAATATTGATGTAGGCCCTTAAGAAGGTGTCAACTCTTTTATGCAGTTGTAATAGCGTATATATCTATGACTGAATTTTTCAAAGTTTTGACTAAATGAAAAATAAACCCGTGAGGGTTTTTTATAACACTGTAAAATGAATCGGCTCTGTCTTATATCTAGTTAATTAAATGTTTATTTTATGAAAGAAAAACTTTACCTCTCTGTTTGTATCTATTAAAATTTACATACAGGAAAATATCCAGGAAATCTGGAAATAATAAATTATGTATTCACAAAAAATCTACATATATACCAAGTACAGCTATCACAGTGATATTTGCTCAACATGAGACGAGAACACAGAGAATACGTTGAAAGTGTGTCACGATATATTTCTAAAGAATATTTTCTTGCAAATAAACATGATTTTCTTATTTTCCTCAAACGTAAGTGGGTAGCACACATCGTAGGTAATCCATCTTAACAAAGCTTGCAAAAGGTAAAAGCAAAACCCTTTTAAATGACACCCTTGGGATGAAAGGGATGAAAGAAACCCTTAACCTTTTAAGAATAAAGCGTATATTATGTTTGTTTACAAAGTTAATTATAGATTGTATTAATTTTTTAATTTTTGCATTTGACATGCTATACCTTTTACTTAATAAATCAAAATATGGTCCCACTTGCGGCATTTTTCACTTTTTCCACCATAATTTGATTTATTATAGATAGCTGTGCCCACGACTCTGTCCGCCTGGATCGTTTTTTTTCGATCGAACCAATAAATTTTTTGATGCTATTTAGCCGCTAGATGGCGTTGCAAGTAACAAAATTGAGAAATTTCGTATCATGTAAATATCTCTTGATTGAGTGGACCGATTGCGATGAAACAAAAACTAAGTAATACCTTGAGCTATGTACAATTTTTACGTATTACATTTATATTTATAAGTGTTGTACATTTTACGTGATGCGTGCACAGACAAACATCTAAACAGACAAACAGACAACAAATTCAAAAATGCTGGAAATGGGTTCTCTTGGTTATCCTTTAACCATCTGACAATTTTTATCTTAAATATGTTTGATGTACAAAAATTTTTTTTCTACAGATTTATTATATGTATAGATAGATAGATAGATAGATAGATAGATAGATTAACTCTTTATTGTACACATTTACAAGAAACAGAAAACAGAAATTTCGCTTAAAACTACGAGTAGGTACAAATGGCGGATTTATTAGATTATTATTGATTATTATTGATTAGATTGTATTGATAAATTACAATACATGGTGTCAAGTAGTGATATTGAATTTGAAACGCATTAGGTTGTAGATACGATTCTCTTGCAGGAAAATATCTCAGTTTAATAAATCAAATACATAAAATTCACGTGTCACAGTATTAGTGACCGTACTCCTACGAAACGGCTTCACCGAGCTTTATGAAATTTTACATGCACATTCAGTAGGTCTGAGAATCGGACAACATCTATTTTTTAAACCCCTCCCCCCCTCACTGACATTTGTATGGCAAAACAACGTTTGCCGAGTCAGCTAGTTATTTCATAAAAACATGCTTTAAAAAAATTATCACACCGCTTACTTTAAAAAGTACTAATTCGTGAGAGGAAAGAAAACGGATCTTATGGACTATATTATTCTCTTAAAATAAAACAAAATGCGCAATTTACAAATGGAAACATCCAAATTGGTTGCACATTTAATAATTCAAGAAAAACAAGTTTATTTTGATATAAAAACCTTTTGTTGACTTTGATATACTATTATATGTATAGGTAATATGTTTTTTGCAAGAAGATTAGCAATTGATATAGAGCTGTGAACTATTCAAATCAATTAGGATCTTTCTCAAATTAATAAAGATAAATGACTAGTTTACTATTATTTATTATTTATAGATGAAACTACAAAGAATTTTCATATAAATGTTTTGCTATACTAGTTGGGTGCACATTGGTATACACTTATAAATCTTTTCATAGCAACATTTTGTGCCACTATAATATATGCTATGTGCTCTAAAAGAAAATGAGTAATAGAACCAAACGAGATATAAATCAATAAGGTTGTATTGTGTGTGATGTTTTATAACAAAGTTTGAGAGGTACTTTCCGGATCCATCAACAGATCGGCTTTATACTATTCAAACTGTGAATATGTATTTAATGTGCATGTACCTATAATAACAAATAACAAAGGAAATCAAAATAATATTACATTCAAACGCGTTCACGCGTCAAATTGTATGCTGGTTAACATAACGTTCTTGTAATGATATAATTTTATTGAAATGTATAAGGTTGTTTATGAGGTGTACAATGTGAAATCGATAGACAATTACGCATAGTGTAGCGTGCGAAGGTTATGCGATTTAGCAGATATGATAGCACAGGCGTGGGGTCGACGACTTCTGCGCATGCGCATCATACCTCAGCCTTTTTGTTGTAAAGCTAGTTTTGCCCTAACGACAGCGATCTAATTACTATCGATCGATGAAGACGTTTAATAAATAACAATGTTTAAATTATGTTTTTAATTGACAAACGTTGAGATTTAAAGGTGTGTTTTTAAATAATTTCTTAGTTCCCCATTCTTAAACATTATAAAAAGCGGGCTAACCGTGTAGGAACATATCAGTATATTTTTATACCAAAGTCAGCTGCGTGTTTTCAGTTTCTGAGTCGTTTATGTTTTTTATTTCACGTATATTACTCCTAAAATCCGTAGTACCAAGCTATACGTACATAATCTATCGCTATTCACTTTAAACTGTAATACTTGATAGAATATTAAGTTAATGTAATGTTGTTTGTTTCAGATCACGAGGCGACATGAGGTCGCCACGACACGCTCTCATCTTGTTGTTCACCATCAACTTAATGGCTCTCAGTCGAGCTGGTGAGTACATACCGTAATACCTTCTAGTCTCAGTCTTGTAATGTCATACTATTGGATTTCCCCTGCGTGGAAAGTCAAGGTCTACTTAAGTATGCAGTGTTGGTATAGGTTTTCTCGTGTTTCAAGATTACCACCCTTCAAAATGCATAAATTGTCAGTACTAATATCTGTACTTGTTGCACAAATTATAATTCTAAATGAGAAAATTATGGAAGAATTGCGTTTGCAATTCTTCATAATATTCCTACTTATTATTCCATTTCTTTTTATGGTATATACACAATACATAAGCGAGCTAACACTATACATATATTAAGCCCGCCTTTGTACCTACTATGTACATTAATGGTTTTATTCATAATGACTTATCGGAGGTTTAAAAGTTCGCTAACATCGGTTCGCGAAAATTGTCAAAACTTGTTATTCATGATAGTCTTTTTACGCTAAAACGTTTATTATCTCTCCGATAAAATCTCTGTTTAAACCTCCAATAAGTCATTATGAATAAGACCATAACCCCCTTATTACAAAACGCGGCTCAACGTTAAACCCAGGTTTAACAAAATTTATTTACGAGGAATTGGATAGTTAGACCCGCTCTGACACTAGTTTGGCGTCGGTTTAAGACTAAGGTCGTTGTTAGATCTAGGATTTGAGAAAAATCTGCTTGAAATGCGCAATTGAAGTGTTTAAAAACCAGGCTTAAACTGTGGCTTAAACTTAGTCCACGTTTTGTAATAAGGCGGTAAGTGTTTAAATAAAATAAAATATAAATATACTAGCATTTTAGTTCAATTGCACAGCAAAACCACAGTAATATTTTTTATCTATTCTGAACTTTGAACACGCGACCATTAATATCTATTGAGAAAAATATGTAATCCACCATGTTAGATTCTTAAATGATAAAGATTTGTAATTTTAATTGTCATTTTTCGTTGTAGTGTTAAATTAGGCACATTGTTAGCGGCCTTAGTAGAGCCTCTGTGTACACATTACTGTGTATTGTGTTAAGTGGTATTTGCGCAGTCAGAGATCTGTTAATTTCATTGTAATATTATTAATTACCTAACTACGGTCGTGTTTATGCTTCTGTCCATCTCCGAAGTCCAGCGTGATAATATAAAGACTTTACCCATTCCACACATTTAATTTACAAGTAAATAATATCTGAGAAGGTCCTATAACGTGAAGTGTAACAAAAACATTTTTGATCGAACTTCAAACAAATAAATTTTATCATAAATGAAGCAGCAGTTTACATATTATAATGCTAATGTCTGACACAGGCCAATACATATAAGACGGACTACAATTTTATTAGGAGCTTTAAACTACGATATAAATGTATCGAGAGTAATAACTACAGAACACATCAAGTCGTCAATAAAAGTTGATTGTCAATTTAAAGCTGATAGTTTATAAACAACAATGTTATATTGATGTTGATATTTATTATGATTTAAAAAGCGATGCACAAATAAAATACAATAAAATATAATAGCTTATAATATTCAAAGTAAACGAAGAGTTACTAAATATTTCAGAGTAAGCAATTTTAATACTTGTTGTCTCAATGGGATAATGCTACTGTGTTATTTGTTATTATGATTTAATTTATAAAGAAATAATATTAATAATAGGCTGCTTGGTTTCACAGGATTAAAATTCTAAACAATAATTTAAAAAAATTGTTAGTTGCTACATTTTTATTGTTTTTTGTTTTTTTAAATTCCGTTAATCTAATATTTCATACAATTCCACTTTAGCCGGCATTCCTGATTACTTCCGTGCTCCCATGACTTTGGGTTCGTGATGGGCTTCATTATTATATCTACATGTACACCACATATGTATAAAAATATTAACACTCGGCTAATCACTCGATATTAATTAATCGAATCTTGTTCTCGAGTGATGCAGTTTGCTCCCACACACCATGAGGCTTATCAAACCTCAAACCTTATTATGTCATTATCTTTAATCGATCTATGAATCCTTCTTAGTACACTGCTGGATATAGTCCTGGTGCAAAGTTTCTGTGACATTGGTATCCAGGGATTCCTCAGTCCTATTCTATACTATCCTATCCTATTTTAAAATGTTTCGTAGCTCCTGGCAAAAAGCTGTATTTGTGTTTTGTTTGTACAACAAATGGTTTGTGTTCTCGATGCGTTTCTATTTATTCAGGTGAGTCATGGCCGAAACCCAAGGTCGTGGTGACGTCACTCACTCCACATGTTTCTTTACAAATTAATCAGGATACCAGTCACGTGTTCATATGTATCAGACATGAGATATGTCAGTTAAATAATGTAAAAACAACATGAGATAACTTGGCACTTCTTTTAATATAATATGTATGTGTATTATTTTAGCTTAATTTTGTAAATAAAATCGCTTTTAATAGAATTTGACACAATATATTTGTTCCAAGTATTAACCGGACGTTTTGAGAACTTTTCAGTCACTAAGGTCACGGGTGGGGCTGTATGTGTTAAAGAATATTTAGTTTAGGTAGTAGTGCAACGGAATTGGCACCAATGAGAATGCGCTTAAACCACACAATGTTACAGATATTATTTTAATGATAAATTAGTTTATATTAGACACGTCTGGTCTAGTTGAAGAGTAGGAAAAGAGGAGGAGGGGTGAAGCAGAGATCTGATACAGCCGTCGACTCAGGCATACCAATATAAGACGTGATGCCAATACTAAGGGGAAAATATTCGCTTTTTTGTCTTGTGAATTGTTTGTTAGGTGAGCGATGGCACGTAGAAAGTTCCTAATGTTTTTAACTTAGCTCTACACTGAAAATAGCTTAAAATAAATGTCGCAAAGTTCGTAAATATCATGAATTTTAACATGTTTTATATATATGTCCATCCTGTCCGTGTGGTGACGGATTAAGAACACAAGTGTCACCACTCTATTTCTTTCCCGGATGCTGAAAGAGCCAAGGGCCAATATAAACAGTTAACGCATACTGTGGAGACGGGAAAGCTCCAAAATAAACCCTGTCCAATACGCCTGATCAGCGCGGCACAGTAGACCATCGTCTCTCCCAAAGTGGAGGCGGCCCGTGCCCAACGTTGATAGGCTGGAGAGAGATACATATTAGTTATTAGATGTTTTGTGCATTTGTTTGCATTGGACACCTACTCTTCAATATTCTATAGGTATTGTTCATCACATCATCCAAAAGAATATAATGTTATTTAAATTATCACACAAACGACAGTCTTATTGCTATCTGCAATATCTACCAGACAGCCCTAATGAAAAAAATCAAGTGTGCGGTTTAGAGCATACAAATACAATGAATATAAGTATTAAAGATTTTATTTTCAGAAAAAAATACAAACATATTGATAGCGCATACAATTTTATGTGAATTTATATGTGAAACTACAGGAAAATCTTAATATTTTAGTGCAGTTTCACCAAGGACATCTTGGTTTTTCCGCAAAGCTCCCTATTCGGATAGTGAAGTAAAGAATTACAATTAACTCCACATTTTATTTAAATAAAACTACTTTTTACGGATTTAGACGCGTATATTTGTTTTAAATTTTGGCCCGACGTTTCGGAGACTTTGCAATCACCATGGTCACGGGTGAGACCACATTTTATTTCAAATCATCAAATATTCTCAAGGTTTAATATCATCTTATGTGTTGAACAGCAGTTATTTTAAATTAAAAGCAATGATTCATTCACAAAATATTCAGTTTAACCGTATCAAATATCTCACGTTATAATGAGTTACTTCTTGGATCTCTATGTGTGTTTTTTGCGACTAATGATTATGTATTCATTAAAATTATTTCAACAAATAGCAATTAGCACATATTTTTAATAATTCCTGTTTATTGTTATTCTTAATATACTAAACTTATATACGTACTTAAAGTTATGTATGTATCTAGACTAATATTATAAAGCTGAAGAGTATGTTTGTTTGTTTAAACGCGCTTATCATGGGAACCATTACTGGTATGATTTGAAAAATTATTGCGTTGTTAGATAATACTTTTATCGAGAAAGGTTATAGGCTATATATAACATCACACTGCAACCATTAGGAGCAGCGAAGCAGTAGTGACAAAAAACGGCGAACATTTTCTGAATTCCACAGATAGTTTGACACATAAAGGTTTGGACAATGCAAATATTTCTTGTCAAATTTCCAAGGTCATCATCATCATAACATCACGCCTTTTTCCAATGGGGGTAGGCAGAGACTATAGAGCGCCATCTGCCACGATCGAAGCACACTTCCTTGGCTTCATCCACACTCATACATCTGGTCATACATGCCCGACGGTTGTAAGTGCTACGCACTTGCCCCTTTTGGAGTATCCCAGCGATGACATCGGAGTATATTTTTCTCGGGCGTCCTCTCCCAGCATTTCCACTTACTTTCGCCGTGTATATGCCTTTCGTTAAGCGTCTCTCATCCATCCTCTCCACATGACCAAACCACCTAAGCATACTTTTCTCCACCTTAGTCACTACATCCTCTTTCAGACCACAACGTTCTCTTATAACTTCATTTCTTAATCTCTCTTTCAAAGTCACACCACACATACTTCTCAAAGAGCGCATCTCTACAGCATTTATTCTACTTTTGTGCTTCTCCTGCCACACCCAACATTCGCTTCCATACATAAGCGTAGGTAACAACACGCCATTGTGGATCGCCATTCGAGCCTTTTCAGTAATCGCTTGGTTAGCCACAATAGCATGCAAGGCACCATTCAGCTTATTTCCCGCTAACACCCTTCTTTCCACATCAGCATCAACCTTACCATCTCTTGTAAAAACACTTCCCAAATAAACAAATTCTTGTACCTGTTCCACACTTTCATCATCTATTTTAATATTACATGCAGACATACACTCCTCTTTTTCAAACACCATAACTTTCGTCTTGTTTACGTTTACTTTCATTCCTTTTAGTCTAAATGCTTCATTCGTTCTAGTTACCATATCTTGCAATTCTTCCGCAGATGGTGCAAGTAGAACTTGATCATCCGCGTAAAGAAGACACTTGATAGGCAGCTCACCCATAACCAATCCATCATCACTCTCTCTCAAATCTACCAGACAACTATCCATGTATAGATTAAACAGCCATGGTGACGCTACACATCCCTGTCTCACACCCCTAGAGATACTAAACCAGTCAGTATATGCCCCATTTATCCTGACACAGGCTCTAGAATCCCTATAAAGAGATTTCAGTGCCTGCACCAAGCGCCCGTCAACTCCATACATAGATAGTGTCGACCACAATTCGTCCCTCCACACGCTATCATATGCCTTCTCCAAGTCTATGAAAGCGCAGTATACTTTCTTGTGTTTAGCCAGGTGTTTTTCGGCTATACACCTTAGGGAGAAGACCTGATCCACACATCCCATTCCCTTCCTGAATCCTGCTTGTACATCCCATAATTTTTGATCTGTCATACTCATCACTCTATTAATTAAGACCTTAGCGTACAATTTGCCTACAACACTTAAAAGGCTAATGCCGCGGTAGTTTTTGCATTCCTGCTGTGAACCTTTTCCCTTATACAGTGGAACTATAACAGCCTTGCACCAGTCGTCTGGTACACGGCCGTGTCTCCAACACATATTAAAGATCCGGCACAACAGACTTGCTACCACCCCGTCACCGCCTTTCAGCATCTCTGTGGACACTCTATCATATCCAGCTGCCTTTCCAAGTTTCATTCCTTTCAATGCTTTCAGAACCTCATCCAGTTCAATCTGATTTTCGTCGCCCTCACCTATACTCTCACTAAATGATTCCACGCTTCTCGCTTGCAACCGCTCTCCTACTTCCTGTACATCACCTTGCAACCTAAATAAACCTTCAAAATAACCTTTCCAACGTTCCAAAACCTTACATTCTTCACTTTCTAAGCATCCATCGTCTCCTCTTATGGCATTCATCTTTAACGTTCCTGTCGATCCACGGGCTTCTTTTACCTTCTTCCAAAATAGTTTGATATTTTCACGAAAATTATCACACAACTTTATGTTTTCTTTCTCTTCCCATGCATTCTTCTTCAATTTTACAAGCTCTTTTACTTTGATTTTTAGCTCTTTATACTTCTCTTTCATTATATCTAGCGCGTTATTTCCATTCCTCATCATTATTACTTGCGCTTTACAATTTAATAGATCCAGCCATGCTTGCTTTTTCCTTCCTACCAAACCCTTTACTTCATCATCTACCCAAACTCTGCTCATTCTATTCCCACAATTCCTTTTCATAACACCACATACTTTTGTACTTACTTGTATCATACTATCTCTAACCAACTCCCAAGTTTCTTCTAAACTAAAGTCTTTCACCCCATCCCATACTTTATCAGTCATCTCTTTCACTTCTTCCTTATACATCTTTTTTCCAAGGTATACAGCATTAAGTAGAATCGATATTTTATTTGCCCCACAAAATACCAGTGGACTTTTTAAAAATAATTTTCGCAAGTCCATACCAGTTGTTATCGATATCTGTGTATCGGTATGTGTCTGGTATCGATGAAGAATTCCGAGAGATAGCGAGATGTGCGCGGTCATTAGAGCCTGCGCGCTCGCAACGAGGTAAGTAGCCGCCTACTGTGGGAAAATACATTATTCATGTTATTTTGAACAGTTAATACGTATCTCATATACTTATTATTCATTATTTTACAGACATACTATTAAAACAATTGAATTTATCTTTATTATTATTAAATTTCGGTAATAACACTATTAAGTAGTGACAAAATCGTGTTTTTTTTATTTATTTAATTGGATTACAACACAAAATATCTTTTCATTGTCATCGAATATGTTAAACCTCTATCTTGCTTGGCTTATGTTTATAAATCCTTTGATTTCGTTATCACAGATCTTTGACAGAAATTCGTTCGGAATTTGAGTTTAATATTATCATTTTTAGAGGCTGAATATCACATTCATTGATTTATTTTTCATATTTTATTAATATATCGAAATAAACAAGTATGATAAAAACTAGAAGTAAAATAAACTACTAGACTAGAAATAAATAATATTTTCTTTCTATAAAAATAAAGCATAATGAAGAAAGAAGAAATTATAAGAGGTACCATAATTGATATGATGAATTTATAGAAATATTAAAATTCAACGACATTACTAATTTTAAGAAATGTTCATGACCGTGTTCGTAGACCATGACATCCACCGGACATCCACTGAGATCACACAACAACTCAATCATTTCCATGTAACATGACACAATAATATCAATGTATTAAGTGACAGTCACTTACTGCGGCGCGTCCGTTGAGTCATGCGAGGAATGCTGTCCGTCGGGCCGGCGCCCCCCCGGCATGCCCCCTCCACCCTCCGCCTCCCTTGTCATCCCGCACGGTCTAGCCATGGGAATTGCATAGCACACAGCTCTTCTAGTATTGGGTAGATATGGTATACCTTGATCTATGCTAGTCTAGATCTGTAAACGATAGATAGAGGCTTGTGTAGTATTTTGCCTATCCCACTAAGGTGGCCCAAGTCTGCTATTACAATGATGTCATATTGATGCATAATGGCGAATTTTATCAGGTTTGGTAGAATATGAATTTTTTTTTTGAATTTTTTTGAATTTTTTGTCATTGATCAGATGACACCATTATTATAACAGACTTGTGCCCCTGATGGTAAGCAGTTACCGTAGCCTATGGAATAGCTTGCAACATCAGAGGTGCAACTCGCGCGTCACCGACTCTGCAGAAATCTTTAGATCCTTTTTTGAATAGCTCCATGCTGTAGTCCAATGGTAAAACCTCGACAGGCAGTTCATTCCACAATCTAATTATACGTGGGATAAAATTCCTGTAGAATCGTACAATATTTTCTCTTTCTCTGTCTCCAGCCCATTAACGTCCCACTGTTGGGCACGAGCTTCCTCCACTTTGACAGGAGTAATGGTCAACTGCGCCGCGCTGACCAAGCGTGTTGGCAAGGTTTTAATTTCGGCTTTTCCGTCTCTCACAACATTCTACATTTATGATGATGACTCTTATGTCAAATCTACAAAATATATTTTATTCTCATAGCATAAATTATTGTCGGAAACGAACATCAACCCAGCGACTACGAGAACGGAAAATACTCTACCGCTGCAACACGATACCCGTTATTTATAATTTTTTTTTTTTAATCTTTATATACGTATATAAATAAATAAATATTCATAGACATTTTTACACAACGTCCTCTGGTCCCAAGCTAAGCTTATTATGCTTGTGTTATGGGTACCAGAATACGGATATAATACCATATACTACTTTTCTTTTGTAAATACATACTTATAATACATAGTAAACACCCAGACGCAGTACAAACATTTGTATGACAATTAAAAACATCACACAAATGATTGTCCTGACCGGGAATCGAACCCGAGACCTCATGATCAGCAGTCCGTTATATAAACCACTCCACCACGAGGCTCGTCAAATATCAAATAATAAAATAAATAATCAATTATTCATTATATTATATAGTTATTTATAATTTTGTAACCCAAAAAAACTTACAAAAACTTCTTCGTGATAAGCTAGAAGCTGTTATCATTAACTGAATAATGTATGAGTTCTGTTTGAACCAGACCGATCTACTTACAAATAGTTTGTTTTTGTTCAAAGTAACTTTCTGTGAAGTTTATCTTTCGTATTATTTTATGATAATCATGTTATGATGGATGTATGTAACACATACACATAAGCTTGGGCTCTACAAACTGGACATTCGTATATAAATGATTAGGGCGTTCATAGGACGCCATACGAAATGAATGAATTGGTTTTGCAAATAATATGTATGTCTCTACCTAATAACATGGTTAAATAATCTTTATAAATACACTTTAAGTCTTACTAATTGGACAAGTAATATTGATATATGGCCGTAATAAGAGATGGTTGCATGCATAAATGTAGTTGCAACTGATTTCACCTTAGACCGACGAAATTGCCGTCAAAAGTTATCTATACTTATAATAAATCTGTAGAGAGGTCAATTCTGTACATGAAATATATTTTCAAAATAACTATCAGGGGGTGATTAGTGATCGATACTGATGCCAAAAATGCAATCAGTAAAATTTTTGTCTGTCTGTCTGTCTGTCTGTCTGTCCGTCTGTATGTTCCTTATAGAAACAAAAACTACTCGACGGATTTTAACGAAACTTGGTACAATTATTCTTCATACTCCTGGGCAGGTTATAGTATACTTTTAATCACGCTACAATCATTAGGAGCAGAGTAGTGAAGGGAAATGTTGGGAAAACGGGAAAAGGTGCTCCATTTTTTAAGCTTCCGTCGCGTGTGCAGCCTTAATGGTTAAAGTTACATAGAAATCATGTATGACGGAAATATTCTATATTTATGTACTGTGTATTTATTGTATATATTATGTAGGCTTGTTAAGGATCTATGTATGTTTATGTATTTAGTATAAATTTATTTTAACTTAAATAGTTCACCGTATCTCTGTCACCCTACACTAAACACCCATGGTCAATCTTTTTTTTCACAATCTCCTCTCGCGGGTCTACAGGTAGAGATTTCTTTTAGAAATATGTGGATCCCTACACTACTTTTCTTATGTCTGTATTTACTATGGTTTTCTGGTGTAAAATCTTTTAAATAAATAAATATATCTATATTTTATGGTTGACTCACAATAACACGTGTAACTCCTGATAGCTTAGTAGTTCGGAGCATTCTGATTATGTTTGTTTACTCTTACGTTTATAATACTCTCACTCATCCCCAATTTAAAGAAGTTAACATTATTACCTATTCAATAAAAAAAGAATCATAGAAATCGGTAAGAAACACCAAACTTATACATGAAATAAGCCATCGCGCCGTCGCACGTGAAAATTTTCTAAATGGTACGCGGACGGAGTCGCAGGCAACAGCTAGTTTAAAATAAAATTATTGATTTTTAACACTATTTACAACGCAATAAATAAAGACCATTGTCTTTATTTATTGCGTTGTAAATACTGTCGCATCAAAAACTAAACTAAAATAAAATTGAAATGATAATAAAGTTGATTTCCTCTTTTATTTATTCTCTTTAATCTTTTACAAGAAACTATAGTTAAGGGCCTACATCAATATTATCGTCGACATGTACATATTAACACAGCTAGTAGGTATAGAAAATGAAGAATTAGAAATTTTTTTTTGTTTACTCAAAATCCACTAAATATATTTTAATTCTGATTTACATGTTTCTATATATAATAGTTACTTATGTTTTGAAAGTTATTTCATTAGTTAATACGCGATAATAGACCGACAAATGACAAAAAATAAAAAATGAGAGAGGTTATTTCGCTAAGTTTTTCTATCGAGAAAACTTTTTTCATTCGCGTTTCTGAGTTTGTGCGATCCTAGAATTAGAATCCTAGAATTGAAAAAACATATACTTAAAAATTAGAGCTCTAGCCATTCAATCTAAAGAAACAATGAAAACTTCGTACATAGAAAAATGCACGAAGCTATTTTGGTATCCTCTTAATCTCATACCATCCTGAATTGTGCTGGTGCACTTACAAGATTTATGTTTAAGTTTGTTTGGCTTGCTGTGCAATCAGAATTGGCACTATTGATATAATTCTTATGAAAAGTCTATATTTTTTGTTCAGCCGTTGAAATTGTTTCAATTGTTCTCGTGAAAACTTAAAGTTGTATTACGTAAATGTCACAAAAGATTGATTTAAGATAATTATTAGATCGTAGTTTGATTGACACGTAATTTCCTTCAAGTGTTGCAAAAGTTTGATTATTTTTGTCTTCATTTCATTAATAGAACTTATAATCACGCTTATATATTTTTGAAGAGGTAGGTACAGATGATTCGTATTGATAACTATTTTGATGTAAAATTCACAGCAGAAAAAAGGTTTACAATTTTAGCACTTTGCAATAAAAGGCAAGTAAGTAAATAGGTACGTACCGACTAGTGCAATCATAAGTAGTAAGGATTTTGGACGAATGAAATTGCTGTTATACATCTGAAATAGAATGTGATATTTTAATCGCGTCGTGACGTCACTTTTAACTTGAATCATAACTATTATTTAAATAGAAAAATAAATAATACTAACTTTTTAGACTTTTCTTTTAGAATCGAATCGACATCCATTAACTCTTCATTCTTACTATCGATTAAGAATGAATAGTTAATCTATATTGGTTTGATTCTGAACGAGTAAAGTATGCTGATTAGATAAATTGATGTGTGCAATCAATAAATTTTGTTCTCCAATTTTGTCGGCCCATCACGACACTATTTTAAAAGGGGAGCCCTTGTGTCCCGAGTGCAGATTACTTGCCTTAACGACTTGGTAGATAGGGTCGGTATAAGATAAATAGATGGGATAGCATAGAATGTTGTTTTGTTCCTTTTTAGTAGGTCGATATTGGCAAGATAAGGGATGGTGGTGTTAGCATATAATACTGCACTGTAGTTACGTAATTAGTTGGGTACTTAATTATTTAGTTATGTGATAAATAAAAATAATATAATGCCATTTTTTTTATCAAATCACGGACATTTCACACAACGTGCTGTGGTCCCAAGCTAAGCTTATATGCTTGTGTTATGGGTACCAGAATACGGATATACTACATAAACTACTTTTCTTTTGTAAATACATACCTACTTATAATACATAGTAAACACCCAGACGCAGTACAAACATTTGTATGACATTTATGGATATCACTCACACAAATTATTGTCCCAATAGGGAATCGAACCCACGACCTCGTGAACTGCAGTCTATTACATAAACCACTCCACCACGAAGCCCGTCAAGGATCTCATATTATCATTTAGGGATCTTATCATTAATTATCAGGTAATAATAATACGATATCTGACAGATTTCACAGTTTGATCACATTTAAATCACGGATAATGATTTTAGAATGAATTCATGTAGTATATGTAATTTTTTAAGTATTTTTATGTATATAGAACCGTGACAAAACTATCAAAACATATTAAAAAACTTTTTCGTGCGATATTCGTTTTTGAATCGAAGTATAAAAAGAAGGGTGCGAGTTGCGTCGATCGATGGTGGCATGCCGTGTCTGCACCCCAGCTTCATACTCACTTTCCCATGACAATATCGAACTACACACAGTACATTGCAGCTCTGTAACCACAGAACAAAACTATTTTAATATCAACGCAGTAATGGATTGTGTTTTAAAATATTCCATTAATATTGTAAGTTCTGCATCAGTCTTCAATAACTTCCGCAGTGTATTTGTAAATTTTAAAGCATAGACAAGAAATGTAATAGGTATCGATTATTGTTAGAGTGTGCAAGTTATATCGCATCCGGTATAAATGTTTGCTGGCAGAGTTTTAGAATAACTAGGTGTAACAATAATAACCCATTCCTGTGATAATAAATAAAGTATGTAGATACGTAAAAAGACAATAGGAAGGCGTTACGTGTAGTAGTTCTTTGTGTATTAAATATGAGATGAACTACAATATACTATACTAGTTGTTGCCCGCCACTCCGTACTCGTGGAATTTATAGATTTTCCCTGTTTTTACAACATTTTCCACTAAAGCGTGATGTTATTATATAGCCTATAGCCTCCCTCGACAAATGGTCTAAGAATTTTTCAAATAAGCCCAATTGCAATGGTTTAGAAAAAAGCGCGTTCAGACAAGCAAACAAACAGACTCTTCAGCTTTATAATATTAGTATAGACTAGCGGTAAACATAAACCCGCTCTATGGACTCTACCCACCCCCATAAGAAAAAAGTATGACGATGATGATAAGAAAATCAAATTTAGGTAATTTTTGTAATCCATTTCTTTTATAAGTAACGAAATTATGTTTCAGAAACAATCTTAAATAAACTTATAAACTTATTGTCAGTTTACAATAGTTAATTTTCGCTACATAAAACCTAGAAAGATTTTTTCTTAGATGATTACCTCTTAACTGTAAAAACTTTTATTTTCTTTATTTACGTGAGACAACCAGTAGCGCCCTCTTGTTGTTTTGAGATGCTTATCATTGTTATATACTTTATCAAGAAGTTTCTGCGCAATCATTGTATTGTACAGAATCCAAATAAAAGCAAGGGGTTGCTTAATGAACTCACTAACAATAAGGTTTGACCGTGCTTAATTCTATTCATATTGTTACCCAAGTTGTTTATTAATTTTATTATTAAAATTATTTGATTTTTTAAATATCTGTTGTAAATATTAAAATAGGAAATTGATTATTTTTCTTAATACCTACTTTAGACTAAGAATTTATTCAAAACTTTCGTCTGTGTGTTCTCTTCTCAAATGGTTGGACTGATTTTGATGAAAATTTGTATCTGTGTCAATATTATATAGCGTGCTGTTATTAGTATAAATCTAGAACCTATCATAGCAGAAAATAAAATCCTGAAAACAAAAGTAGAAAATCTTGAGAAGGAAGTAGAAAATTTGAAAAGAACAAATAAAAAGAATAATCTGATCATTTTTGGGATTAAAGAAATAGAAAAATCGAACAAAGAACTATTACAAGAAGTGAATAAAGTTTTTGAAAGTGACTTAGGTATAAATTTGGAAGAATATGAGATAAATAATATTTACAGAATTGGAAAGGAAAGAAAGAGCGATAAACCAAGACCCATTTTGGTTTCCTTCATGAATGAATGGAAAAAAAATGAAGTAATGAAGTTGAAGAAAAATTTTAAAGACATATATATTGCAGAAGATTACACCAAAGATGTTCTGGAAAAAAGGAAACTGCTACAATCACAACTGATAGAAGAAAGAAATAAGGGAAATATCGCATACCTAAAATTCGACAAAATAATAATCAAAGGAAAAAATAACATAAACAAAGACAAACGAAAAAGAGAAACATCTATATCTCCTCAAACGAATAACCAATCAAAAAAACAACAAACCGTAATGCCGTCAAACACCAGTAGATTGAATGTTTATGAACTAATGAGAAACAGAAGTAGTTCTGTCCCCTCAAATAATTTAGTCAATAAACAATAGCAATTAGATGAAGGTACACGGAAGACAGAACAATATTTTAATATAAAGAAAATAGAAACAATAAAACAAAACACTCCCCCAAGCCGACTGGTCCTCGTGGGGGAAAATGACCACTACCCTCTAAAGGTTACAAATATTCCCAGCAAAAGGAAATTAAATGACATACACATAGCAACTATAAACTGTCGATCGCTCAGAACTCCTGAAAAACTTCAAGAACTAGAAATAGCAATGCAAGAAATAAAATGGGAAATTATAGGACTGAGTGAAATTAGAAGACTTGGCGAATATATAGAAGATTACGGAGAATATATACTATATTATAAAGGAGAAACGCCAGGAATGTATGGAGTCGGTTTCATGATAAAGAGAAATTTTGTAAAGAACATAAACGAAATAAAAGGGATATCAGATCGTATCGTAATTCTTAATATAAAACTAAATGATGAAATATGGTCCATTATTCAGGCATACTCACCGACCGAATCAAATAAGAAAGAAGATATACTAATCACTGAAAAATTCTACGAAGATCTTCAAAAGACCATCGACATCGCGAGTAAAAATGTTATAGTGATGGGAGACTTCAATGGCCAAATCGGAATACAAAAAAACTATGAAGAACAAATAATAGGAAATTACGGTTATGGAATTCGAAGCAAAAACGGCTCAAGATTAGTAAACTTTTCACTAGAAAACAAACTAAGCATTCTAAATAGCTTTTTTAAAAAGAAAATAGCAACTAAATGGACATGGATGTCACCCAATGGACTTCATACAAATGAAATAGACTTTATAATATCTAATAAAAGAAAAGTTTTCAAAGATGTTTCGGTCATACAAGACTTAAATTTTAACACAGACCATAGAATGATTCGGGCAACCATGGCAGGAAAACCCCCCAAGAAAACCAGACGATTTTATAATAAATACGCAGCTGTTCAATACACTGGCGAAACAGAACTAATGCTTAACGAGCTCCAAACACCAGTAAACACCACAGAATGCTTATCGATAGAAGATAAATACAATACATTACTAAACCAACTTAAAACTGTAACTAGAAAAATAAACACAAAGAACTACAAAGAAATCTCGCTTCAAAGTAAAGAACTATTAAAGAAACGTAAAGAACTAATTCAAGAAAAGAAAAACAAAGATAATCGTAAAAAAATTATAGAAATAAGCAAAATGATTAGCGAACAACTACGAAAAGAAAGAAAAGCAAAACGGTATAATACGATAAAGAATTACATAGAAAAAACAGGAGGAATAAAAAAGGCACTGAAAGAACTAAATTGTAAAAAGAACTGGATAATTAGTATGAAAAAGAAGGATGGTAAAAATACAGGGAAAAGAGATGAGATACTAAAAGTGGCTACAGAGTTTTATCGAAATCTATACCAAAGCCAAAAGGTGGAAATAGTTGGAAAAGTATACGCTGCATCAACCGATGAAGAGGAAATACCTGAAATACTGAAAGAAGAGACAATAAAAGCTATAAATACACAAAAAAATTGCAAAGCTCCCGGTTCCGACTTAGTCACAAATGAAATACTGAAAGCCACAATATCAGTGGTAGCCCCAAAGCTAACAGACATATTTAATGACATAATCAAAACAGAAATGGTACCAGAGGATTGGACAAAATCCACAATTACACTACTGCACAAAAAAGGTGACAAAGCAGATATATCTAATTACCGGCCAATTAGTTTAATGTCTAATGTTTATAAGGTATTCTCAAAAATTATATTGTCTAGAATGGCCAACACACTTGAAGAAAATCAACCCAAAGAACAAGCTGGATTTCGTCGAAATTTTTCAACTATCGATCATATACACGCCCTTAGACAAGTACTTCAAAAATATAAAGAATACAATAAGACATACTATTTAGGGTTTGTAGATTTTAATAAGGCTTTCGACACTTTAGAACATGAATTTATTTGGAATGCTCTAATAACGCAAGGTGTACCAACAAAATACATTCGAATACTCCAAAATGTATATACCAAAAGCAAAGGACGAGTAAAGTTGGAAGCTAAGGGCGAAGAATTTCCTATCAAAAGAGGAGTACGACAAGGAGACCCTATCTCTCCAAAATTATTCTCAGCGGTTCTAGAAATGATATTCAGGAACCTGGACTGGATGAACAAAGGACTTAACATTAACGGCGAAAATCTAAGCCACTTACGATTTGCAGATGATATAATTGTATTTTCCGAGAACTCAAAACTGCTAGAAACTATGCTGCAACAACTAGCTGACGAAAGTAACAAAGCAGGGCTAACAATGAATTTGAATAAAACAAAAATTATGTCAAATTCCTCGCAAAAAGATATTATAAAAGTAAATGGTGAGCCAATAGAATACGTAAAGGAATATATATACTTGGGACAGCTAATATCAACCGAAGAATGCATGAAAAAAGAAATAGAAAGAAGAATAGCTAACACATGGAAACGATATTGGTCACTTAGTGAAGTGATGAAGAATAAAGAAATGCCAATGAAGGAAAAAAGAAAGGTATATAATATTTGTATTTTACCATGCTTAATGTACGGTTGCGAAACCTGGGCATTGACGGAGGAACTGGCAAATAAAATAAGAGTCTGTCAAAATGGAATGGAGAGAAGTACACTAGGAATTCAAAGAAAAGACCGAGAAAGATTAAAAGTAATAAAAAGTAAAACAAATTTCAAGAATGCATATTTAACATATAAACAACAAAAGTGGAGATGGACAGGACATATGGCAAGACAGAAAAATGAAAAATGGACACGAATAGTAACGGAATGGTGCCCTCTGTACAGTAAACGAAATCGTGGTAGACAAAGAAAGAGATGGGAGGATGATTTTAGAAAGATTGCTGGTGCGACGTGGATGCGAATAGCAAAAAACAGGATTGAATGGAGATCTTTAGAGGAGGCCTTTGTCGGAAGACAAGTTGAAGAATAATAACCATCTATCGAAAGCAGAATAATAAAACCAATATTAAAATTTGTTAAGTTTAGTTTTTTTTCGTTAGAAGAATTAGTATCACATTGTAAATAATAACTCAGATTTGCAACAAAAAAAAAAAAAAATGTTACTTAATTTAAGTTCAACAATAAAGGCTTTATTTATTTATTTTATTTATTTATTTTATTAGTATATACAGTGAAATTAGAATGTGACAATTATTACTTTGTATTTGTCTTTTATAAGTGTGATTGCAATTCAAATAGGCTGCATATTATTATCGATCGATCCTGCCTATTCACCTCAATTTTAGTGACAAATTGCGATAGCGTGATAGTACGATGTTTTGCTGCCTCAATTTAGCATTTCATGTTATTGTATCAAACTATATTCTGCAGTTTATTTAGAGTTCGCGTTATTTTACAGAATTAAGGCCATGTTTGTCAAACTAGTACGAACTATGAAATTAACATAGAGATACTAGACTAACCTATTCATATGGTTTTTAATCTTCTCATCCTACTTAACATATGAATGCTGTTACATAACATATGTTTGCAGACCCCCCTACATTCAGATGTGTATTGGACGCATAGTTTCCAAGATATAACGAAAAAGGTGTTTGCACTCCTTTTTCCAAGATGGCGGCCGAGGGACATGGACGGCAACCCCACAAAATTGGGGTTAAGCATCTATAGATGTCTACACACATGTCCCAAAAATAAAATTGTGTCCTCTTACAAATGCAATACTAGACCATTAAATTTAAACAATTCAAGGGGTATTTAGGAGAGACAGTCCACACAGTGTAATTAAGAGCGAAACAAGATACCACCACAAATATAAGAGCAGACAGAATTCACGAATAGGGCTGTCTAACATTGAAAAAAATAAATAAATCAATATACTCCATTATGTTGTGGAAACATTGATCTGTAATATAAAATCTGCAAAAAAGCTACGTTATATTTATGTACATTACATAATAACGAATACAATAACGAATACATGTAATAATTAAAAAAAATTACAATTATTCTAACAACCAAATAATAATTAAATATAAATATTTTGAAACACTCATAAGATTTGGAAAAATGGTTAATAACATATAAAACAAAATAAAAAACAAAATTCAATGAAAACAAAAAACAATATTCAAATTCTGACAATGTGCCAACCCTAGCGAGTGAGTGAAGTGTCGGCTACCAGAATATGTTTTAATTAAAGCTCACACGACTGTACCACAGCGCTGTACTACAAAGATTTCCCGCGGAGAGTCTGTAGGGTTGCTCTAATGAACGGCGCACTGAAGCCTGCTTATTATGCTGCTATTATTGCGATGTAAATGTACTGTACTTGTATATTATACTTATGTAGAGTAAAGTTTGTCATTTATTAATTTCGTCATATGAGAATACAACCTGCATTGAGCACAGGTATAGAAGTAGCCTATGTATCAGTAGTCAAGCACATATTTACCAAATGTAGTGTCTATGGCTACATCACTCGGCTGGCTTGAAGCATAGACTTACTTGAAGTCATTTGTATATGTATGTGTGCGTGAGGTGGGTTTAATGCATGAAGGTATAGATAAAAAATAGGAGGCCATACTTGGAACATCGGTTTGAGGCAAATACCTACGTATCTCTATCTCACTCTCTGTGGTCTGACCTCTCTTTTTAGTGTGGCCTTAGTACTGCTATCTCCTTATTAAAATCTCCTAGTAAATTCTTAAAAAGAGTCACCACACATATCAAATCACAAGTTAAACACTGTCATTTGATAGTGTTTAATCGTAACTATAAATAACTAGTTGAAATACGATGAATGAAATTAAAAATAATAAAATAGTAGATCACGGATGCTTTTCATGGTTGACGAATCAGTGAATTATTTTCCCCATTTCCTAAGGATTTCGTAATTTGGCAACATTGGTCACCATATGTCAAGTTGTCGACAAAATTGTGCCAATATGTCGGTTGTTTACTTTACGGTTCACAGCTTCGTTTCAAATTTTCGACTCTAATTATTTTTATAATTAAAGAAATGGTGCAAACTTGTGTAGTGCGTGGTTGCGGTAGTACGTGGTGTCCAGGAGGTGATATACAATTTCACGCGTAAGTGTTTAGATCGTGATTTCTGGCATTGAATAACTGCAAACATATTTCTTTGTATTTTCAATTAAATACTTCATAAAATGATTAAACAATGTTTTCAGCATACTTCTAACTAACTATACTGATAACGATGTAAAGATCTAATAGTCTTACATTGAATTTCATGGACTTAGTGCAATTTTATCTTTCTTGTTTACAAGAAGTAATTTTGAAATAGTGTGACCATACTGAGGACATATCTAGGACTTTCTGTGGGACCTGAACTAAATTATACATGTTTGCTTAGTCATTTAATTTTTATTTCACATTATTTACAACATTAATATACTTACCTACAATATTATTTTTTTAGATTTCCTAAAAATAGTACCCAGAGGAAATTATGGTTATCCATTGTACCATTGAAAATGAAATTTTATGAAAGTGCAAGGATTTTTTAAAACAAACAGCAGTTCCTACTATAATTACAAATCAAGAAGCAGTATCACCTTGCAAGGTAAAATTTCAAGTATCTATTTACAAACTCCTTTAATTGTCTCACATGTTATACAATGTTAAATATTTGAATTTATAAGGAATATAAAAACTAGTATGAAAAAAAATACCCCACCAGTATCAGGAACATTTTCCAAACTACCGGCGCTCAAGGCTCCAGAGATAATTGCTGCTTTCTGAACCAGCCCCCCCCCCGATCCGACTGCCTAATGAGAGCCTTACATTATTATTATGTTTCAGAAATGTAGTAGTTCGAATATATGGCAAAAGGCTATATTTTGTAAAATATATTATAATTTTCAGATAGACAGTTCATTACAGGAAGAGTCTATGGGGCAAGTAGCTACTCTGGGTGTACCAAATCCTAGCTCTGGCATTTATGAAAGTAATCCTTCCTGATGGGCCAACTCAGAGAAAACAATATAGAAAACAAATTAATTAATGTTGTATCACAACATTTTACTCCTCTGTTGCAAGAAATGTTTAAGCATCCCATCACGGACTCAATTTATTGCAATGATTTGCATGAAAGCGTATTAATTAAGAAAATTGCAAATTCATTTTTAGGGTTCCGTACCCAAAGGGTAAAAACGGGACCCTATTACTGAGACTTCGCTGTCCGTCCGTCCGTCCGTCCGTCCGTCCGTCCGTCCGTCCGTCCGTCCGTCCGTCCGTCTGTCACCAGGCTGTATCTCAAGAACGGTGATAGCTAGAGAGTTGAAATTTTCACAGATGATGTATTTCTATTGCCGCTATAACAACAAATACTAAAAATAAAATAAAATAAATATTTAAGGGGGGCTCCCATACAACAAACATGATTTTTAGGGTTCCGTACCCAGTATCTCAAGAACGGTGATAGCTAGACAGTTGAAATTTTCACAGATGATGTATTTCTATTGCCGCTATAACAACAAATACTAAAAATAAAATAAAATAAATATTTAAGGGGGGCTCCCATACAACAAACATGATTTTTTTACCGTTTCTTGCTCGATACTAATAACGTTGCCTTATGTTGCATAGATAATGGTACGGAACCCTTCGTGCGCGAATCCGACTCGCACTTGACCAATTTTTTTTAACACTTAAAGAGTCATACAGAAAATATACTTAGTGATTTACGTGGTAAGAGACAGAAATTACACAAAACAATAATATTTAGTCATGTATAAAAGAAAAGTTATTAAATGATTTTAATTTGGAAAGTGCTGTTGTTTCTTTTTTGCCCTTTTTTTGTAACTTTATTATCGTTCCTATTATAGCCCCCTATGATATATGTCACAGTCAAAACTTATAACCACTCAATAGACTGTAAGCTCTCGACAGTAGTACTTTTGACTGAAATTATTGAAAACTAATTTTACCCAATATAGCTGTTTAAATGTAATTTTAACTGACTTGCCTAGCGCCAAGTAGTGGAACACAAGGCACAGGGAGCCAAGGGCAACCCGACAAGGGTGGGTTAGGTTTTTAGCTCCCGTCATGCCATTCATGATAGGTTCCTTTAAACGCTGTAGACAGAAATATACGTAAAAATTGATTTTGACTGATTCTCCGTTCTTCCGTCAGCCACTTTTAACCACATTCATATTGTCAGTTAAAATGACTATTAACTACAGATTTTCCGACAAACTAATTTTAATCAACGTAACGTATTTTTTTTTTCAGAAGTATTATTGACCGAATTTGCCCTTTAACTGACATTAATAAATAGAAATACATTGGCTAACCCAGAAATCTAGGAAAAACTATTGTCCAGTATGTATTCATAATGTTTAATTAATCTGCAAAATTAATGAAACATATATCTTTTGCGATTTCATGGTTGGTCCCTTAATAACAGTACATGTTTAAAAATATGAGTACAATAACCATTTTTCGTTTTTACGCTACCTACACAAAAAGTTATGTTTCCACTTAGGTATGCCAAATAGATTTTATTGTGTAACTTGTTTTGTTTACTAAGAAATTACTAACACCTTGTTATTTTTAACCGGCTTCAAAAAAGGAGGTTCTCAATTCGTTGGAATCATTTTTCTGTATCTTTGTAACATGTATTTAGGTCTGAAATAAAGGTAAATTATCATTATTTTATCTCAAGCAGATCTCACAATCATTCATTAATTTCGTATTGCCGTAGGAACTACACCTTTGTTCTAGTAATTATCTATTTCCCACCAATATTCTATAGGTACATCGTACATACGAACTAGGAAATTTTACGTGTTTATAAATGTAAAAAGAATAATAAATTTAACAACCGAACCTCCAGTTACTGTTAAAAAACTAGAATTATCCAAACTTTCACGCGATAACAAACAGTTTGTTTTTTGAGTATTTTTTTTACGCACAGTACATAAAGTATCTCGACACATAAAATCTATACGGGCTAGGTCTTAGAAGTGAACATTTTGTTGACACTATATGGAACACAACTACTTGAAGTTTTGTCCTGGAAGAAATACAATAAAGGTTACCCTACTTAGAAAGAAAGGGTTTGACCACAGTGAGCGAGATAGCCATACATCATTTTTGCTTCAAGTAGGTATTCAGAGTCTGGACTCCACTTTTATCTGTACCTTCATGGTTTAATGTATGTCTATGATACGTCATTAATTTGAACATGACACATCTTGTCTTCCTAATGAATACCTGTTTAGTGTTTGTAAATGTGACGTTCTATAGTTTACGAAAACTACTTGTCACATGAAACATATTTTATTAGACCCTGTAGTACGATTTAGCCAGGTTAAAGTTACGTGTCATTAAAATTGAACGCGTATGCACTACCTAGTATATCCGTGTAGTCAAGTTATTTAATTACTAGCTAACACCATCTACTCGTAGCTATCTTGTAAGTGAATAAATCCCAAGCATCTTACAAGTTTTATTCTGGAATGTTTCGTAAAAACAGCAGTTTAAAACCATACTGTTATCAAAACTGTATAAATGTTATTTAAAAATTTATTTAGTTAATATAATGTTATTTTATACATAAATATACGTTCTGTTGAAACTTATTTACTCATCGACAAGATAAAAGTGATCTTATTAATCGGCAGCCTCCTTTGAGGCTGTTGATAAACGGATGTAGTTACGGTCCCTCTATAAACTACATCAAGTTTCACGGTTAGTACCCATTTGGTGAATTGGGACGGTACCTGATCAGCCGCCCTACATACAGTTCAGCCGCCCGCCCTTCCACGCCGAGGTCACGCGACCAACGACTCTAATCTAACGCTATGCGTGGAGCCTGCGAGAGGTCGACGCACAGTTAACCTTTGATTAATAGATTAACTAGTTAAGATTTACTGCCTACTACTTCAGTTACTGCCTCCTTGTATACGTTTCAGGCTTCATTGTGTTCTCAATAAGATTAAATAAGATCTTTGAGTTTGAGGTTGTTTTTCTTTATTATTTTCTAATCGTGTGTGTTTAGCAATAGACAAAAAGGCTGATAAATGAAATGATGGTTATCCGTATACTGTTCCGACGCTCTATTCGACTACAAATAAAAAGCGTCACAAACTAACTGCAAAATACTATTAGTTATAATAATATTATAATAATATTAGTTAATAAATAAATAATTGTTTATCACTTGCAACATTATTAGGTATAGTTACAATGAGAATTTGCTGACACAGCTGTTAACATACAAATGACAGTCGACATGCATGAGTTGAACATTGTTAATAAAATAAATATAGTCATCAATCAATTCAAACATTAAATATTACACGTGTTATAAATTGTTATTTTATCAATTTTGCGACATAAAAATAAAAGATATTTACAATACTAGGATATTATTTTGAGATATCGTTAATAATATGTAGCATGTTCTAATACTGTCCATATAGTGACGGATAAAGAATACAAGTGTCACCACACATTTTCCTTCCCAGGGAGCTATCAAAGCCAGCTAAGGAATTTGCACCTATACAAACATCAACACAAACATAAACCCTCTCATTTCAGAAGATTGGTGCCGATTCTGCGTGCACAACTAAACATAACTTAACTAAAAACTCCCAATCCGTCTTCGGAGAAACACTCTTCTTTTATGCATTCTATTCAACACGCAGAACCCTGCAGCACCAGCCTATCTCAAAGAGTGCTTCTCACCAGCTCACCCCCCTGATTCATTATGCAGTGCTAGTCTTCGCACAGTTCTCTCATTTCCTCCACACATAACAGTTTTCTACTCTTACTCTTTCACTGTACACGCTGCCAGACTATGGAATTCACTTCCTTCAAATATTAGAGAAAGTAAAACTATCTCCACTTTTAAACGTAAGGTTCGTCAACACTATCTCTCCTCTATTAATAGGCATAAATTTTACACCTATATTATTTTTATAATTATTTAATATTGGTATATTCTAATAAATAAAATACACGTGTCACAGTGTCAGTTACCGTACTCCTCCCAAATGGCTTGACCGATTTTTATGAAATTTTACATGCGTATTCAGTAGGTCTGAGAATCGGCCAACATCTATATTTCAAAGCTTTTTTTTGTATGGCAAAACAACGTTTGCCGGGACAGCTAGTATTATATATATTGTAAATTTCATGTTTAAGCTAATGTAATGTTCCGTATTGTATTTATGTATTGTATTGTATGTATTTATTGTATTGTACGTATGTATGTATTCCTTTTTTTACTCTAAGTGTCTGTATTTATAATCCGACAGAATTTTTCAATATACTTTTTCTCTTTCATGTTCTTTAGAAATTATTCGCAGTCTCCTTCCTACGCACAAATAAAAATTCCATTTTAACGCACTATCCTCTCGCTGGTCTGCTGGAAGAAATTTGTTAAAGAAATAAGCAGATCCTTTGTACAGACATTTCTTGTCTAATATTCTTTACATAATGCTATGTAAAAAGTGCATAAATTTATAAATAAATAAGAAATGAAAACAACTATTGCTGTGCACATTTATATTAATTCTTTATTGCAGATTTTACATCCATATTGTTAGTTACATTATACTTATATCCTATGTTAGTATAATTTGCATGAACTTAAACCAAAAATTAAGCTGTTATAATGCCCGTTCGAAGCACTTAATTGGCTTATGTAGTCCGGCCCAGTGCTCCATGAACGGGCTATCCAGCCTGTTATATAATGTCCTCAGGATACTGTTGGGACCTTCACATAGTCTTTTCATCATAGACGCGGCCCTCTTTCTGATAACGACGTAAAAGTCATCAATGTGAGCGTCCGCAAACATTTGTGATGCGCTACAGAAGCGTGGAAATCCCATCAGCTCCCTGAAGGCATTATTGTATTGTACACGCAGGACGTTGTAATTCCTCCGCGTATATGACACCCACAAGGCGCACGTATAAAAATTATGACAATACGCCTTAAAAATCGTCACTTTGACATCCCTGCTACAGCGCGCAAACCTCCGAGCAAGCATATTACAGCGGACTGCCAACGCCCTGTGTTCTCTCTCTATGTCAGCATCATCAGAAAAAGTATCAGTGACTATGTGTCCCAAATATTTAAATTCTGTCACTTGCGTTAGTGCTGAACCGTTTAGATAAACAGGTGGAATGTTATCTGGATTATTAAGCCTACTTTTAAAAACCAGTAGCTCACTTTTTTTTCATTATACTTGAGACCATGAGATGCTGCATAACGCTCACAGATTGCAACTAATTTTCTAATAGCGCTGATTGATGGACACAGCAGCACCATGTCATCAGCATAACTTACATTATTTATCATTTTACCATCTATTGTACATCCGACATTGGTGCTACTGAGTTCATCAATCAGCTGGTTGACATAAATGTTAAACAGGGTCGGTGACGTTAATCCACCCTGTCTAACTCCACAACTTAGTCTATAGGGCTCAGAATAACAATTAGCCCACTGCACTCTGTTTATTTGTGAGCTGTACCAGAAATTCAGCATGTTTATTATCTCTTCCGGCACCTCTAGCTTATTATTATATTATTATATTATTCATTACTTACATTTAACATCCAACACACGAATAATTATTAGTATCACATTTGACTATTTGGATAAGATAAATAATTAATTTCTACTCGGAGAACATATCAGTGACTTGTAGAATGTTATATGACTGTCACTGCAGCCAACATGAGTATATTAATGATGTAATGTGAATATTCGTACACAAATGTTTGTAGTCAAAGTGTACACAACTCAAGGTATGATGCCATCTTATATTGATTTTGTAAATTCATAGGCGCTTTTGGGATATGTTATTAGTTGAAACATCAATCTTACTCTCTTTTCATCCTCCTGCCCTTATCCCATTATTTGGGGTCGGCGCAAGATGTCTTTTTCTTCCACAGTCTTCTATTAGCCTTTATTAAAGGATAATTAGATTGCCGTCATGTCTGTTGACACAGACATGACGGCAATCTAATTATCCTTTAACAGATGTAATTTACGACATACAAACATACAAACTTTTTTAACACGATTTTATTAGCTTTGCTAGTATTTATGTAACGGAATCTTTAAATGCGATTTTTATCCTTTAAATTCTTAAATGTCCCGAAATAATCTAAAATATTGCATAAAAACCCGATAACAACGCCATAATTTTGAAAACTAAGATTTTCCCGATTGAATAATCTTTTAACACTGAATAACTTGCAGTCACTATGCGGGCTTGAAATACTGGTCCTATAAAATGTATCTTATTGTTTGATTAATAGGAGCGATGTATCTGAAAAATTTTGCAATAACGGGGAAAGGTTTCTAAATTTCACGCGTATGAAGTCGCGGCCAATGAACCTACCTATAAAATAATATGTTCCTTATTATATCTCTTGACGAGCCTCGTGGTTGAGTGGTTCATGTAACGGACTGCCGATCAAGAGGTCGCGGGTTCGATTCCCGCTCGGGACAATATTTTGTGTGATTTTTCTAATGGTCATACAAATGTTTGTACTGCGTCTGGGTGTTTCTATGTATTATAAGTATGTATTTATAAAATAATAATTGGTCAAGTGCGAGTCGGACTCGCGCACGAAGGGTTCCGTACCATTATCTATGCAACATAAGGCAACGTTATTAGTATCGAGCAAGAAACGGTAAAAAAATCATGTTTGTTGTATGGGAGCCCCCCTTAAATATTTATTTTATTTTATTTTTAGTATTTGTTGTTATAGCGGCAATAGAAATACATCATCTGTGAAAATTTCAACTGTCTAGCTATCACCGTTCTTGAGATACTGGGTACGGAACCCTAAAAATCATGTTTGTTGTATGGGAGCCCCCCTTAAATATTTATTTCATTTTATTTTTAGTATTTGTTGTTATAGCGGCAATAAAAATACATCATCTGTGAAAATTTCAACTCTCTAGCTATCACCGTTCTTGAGATACTGGGTACGGAATCCTAAAAATCATGTTTGTTGTATGGGAGCCCCCCTTAAATATTTATTTTATTTTATTTTTAGTATTTGTTGTTATAGCGGCAGTAGAAATACATCATCTGTGAAAATTTCAACTCTCTAGCTATCACCGTTCTTGAGATACAGCCTGGTGACAGACGGACGGACGGACGGACGGACGGACGGACGGACAGCGAAGTCTCAGTAATAGGGTCCCGTTTTTACCCTTTGGGTACGGAACCCTAAAAAAAAAGGTATATTGTATTCTATTCGTATTCTGGTACCCATAACACAAGCACATAAGCTTAGTTTGGGACCAGAGGACGTTGTGTGAAATGTCCATGAATATTTATTTATTTATATAATTATATAAGTATATGAATATTAATTGAAAATGGATCCTCATTGAAATATAAGTCACATCACCATCTACCTTCTACTGATTGATCGATTACTAGTTTTAGTTAGATATTATTAGTTTTTTGTTTAATATAAAATAGTTTACAGCATCACAATGATTCATATTTTTGTATATTTGTGTAGATACAAGATGCTGGATGTGTGAGTGTCGTTATTACGTGTCGCGATGATATAATAGCAAATAATATCTGTTACAATGAAAGGTAAACGATCGATTTTGAAACTCTACGTCCTACTTTATACGAAATTTTACACAATTAAGATAACTAAATAAATATTATAATAAGTTTTCAACGCTTGTCGTGTGAACGTAACGACCTATTTGCTTCTCGATACATTTTTTTATTAGACATTCATAAGTAATAAAATTGCTGAAATGCAAGGACAGAAAGAGTAAAAAGTTTTAAGTAAAAATCATTCTTAATACAAGTTTAAAAAGTATTTTATGTTGAAACACACTAGTCCTTTTTATTTTCTCCCCTAACGTGAAATACTCTGTTGAATATAGCCCCTACTTACAAGTCTGTACAGCACTTGAACTCTGTCGCAGCCCCCTTCATTCTTGTAAGAGCCACTCAAAGCCAACGAGTTGCTAACGTCAAATCAATGCGACTAATTATTCCAGGGGTAGTTTCTCACGAGAGGGAGTTAGCACCACCTACTAAAGCGGACCATTCATCCCCCGATTGTTGTAAAACTTGTTAACAGGCCATAAATCCTTTGTAGAATGCTGTAAACTTTATTGTCGATATAAAAAGTGTGATCATTCTTTTCTCGTTTTGTTCACAACTGTAAATTAAATAAAGAAAAAATAAAACATGGCTCACAGATTCCACGAAAGTTTAGTTTTTCTTTTAAAAAATAAAGTAATTTAAATTAATGTACTGTATTTGAACAATAGTTTTCATATTATCTTGATATTTTAAACGGAACTTGAAACTTGTTATTTTAAAAAGAAAATTCGAAAGTAAGTCAACTCCCTAAATGTAGAGCATATTATTAAAATTTCTGCCATTTTGAGAGCGGACTGTATCTAATTCTAACATATCTATAGAACATTATTATTTTTTTAATATATTTGTGCTCATCATAAAAATAATAGTTACACAATTAAGCTTAGCGTGAGCCAGAGAATTGCCTATTAATAAAAAAAAATGTCCTGAGTAGGAATAATACCAATCTTGTGACCAGGAGTGTGAAGTGCTACAACTTGTGCAAAGAAGCCCATCTATATGTATAAAGAATCATTGTATATAGAATGTACACTTAAATCTAAGAATACGAACTTATTTCGCAAAGGTTATATTACAAAACTGTATCGTTGCAAGAATAAACAATTGTGTTTTATAGTTTTTGTTGCAATATCCAAAATCGCCGAGTTGCAATTAATATTTGTCTATCAAGCTAATATTGCAAATTAGGCCATTTTGTACAATCTACATTTTATTGCTGTTATAATTTAGTAATAATTTTATGAAAATATTCATATTGTTACTGGTAGACTTCGTTTCGGGCATTAACACGTAGGTTCGGTTAGATTCAGAAGAAAATTATATCAGGCGTATATGTATGTTAGGTGTAGGCTGGTTCAGGTGAATAATTTGTGGAAATGTTTTTATAAATAGGTCACTTGGTTGACTGGAAAGGTCTGGAATCATAAATATTGCTTAGGCAAAGTCAAAAGGAGTTTCTAGTTGAAGAAAATATACTGCAAACGACCGACGCGGACGCACCAAATTCATACACTTATTGTGAAAATTGTTTTTAATTCAAACGATTATATTTATCCGTAGCAGACGGCGCTTTTTATTCTTTGGAAAAAGGCGCGATGTTATGATGATGATGATGATTTTCCCACATTAGCAAAGCTAGTGTTTTGTGCTTCAAACCTCATTGTCACATTAATTGATCACGACAGCTCCCTAAGCGCTCGTTTCATATCTTCCAGTGGGATAGTGAATGCGCGGCTTTAATGTCGTTCCATTACACGCGCCCTTTGATTTACGTTCCGAGTCACGCTGAATGCTGCGCTTACATTTTTTATGTTGAGTTCCTGACTTGCTTTTAAGGTACCATCTATTTGAGATGACGAAGTACGGTCGTAGGCTTTGAATGAATAAGCCAAATAAAATGTGCATAACGGATATTGCTTGAGTATTGTCACGACATTTTAAATTTTCGGTCTTTTCATTTCATTAATATAAGCTTTTATGATGATTGCTTCAGATATTATTTGTTTCAACATCATTACTTTACTGCCCTATTTTGAGGACGATAAAATACTACTACAGCTGCCACTTTCTCTGACAAACGTTGTCGTCTGTTTTAAACATACGGAATCTTTCTACCTGTTACAGTCTTCTGCTATAATTTCTATACTTACTGATTACTTTTCCACTGATACTGACTAAATAGGCTATGTGTGCCCTGCTCTTTACACTTATGTAGTACAATCTTCTACTGATCGTCAAAGCCACCATCATATGTAATGGGTTATAAATTCCGACTATTACTATTGAAATCTAGTAAATAAGTTAGTATACTGAATTCAGCTATTTATGCGTCATGAACGAAAGCAGCGAGATATTTTAAGGGCCTACATCAATATTATCGTATATCATCGCCGACACGTACATATTAACACAGCCAGTAGGCACAGAAAATGAAGAATTAGGGATACTTTTCCTATTTACTCAAATTCTACTAAATATATTTTAATTCTGATTTACGTGTTTCTATATATAATAGTTACTTATGTTTTTAAAGTTATTTCATTAGTTAATACGCGATAATAGACCGACAAATGAAAAAAATAAAAATTTTGAGAGGTTGTTTCGCCAAGATTTTCTATCGAGAAAACTTTTTTCAATCGTGTTTCTGAGTTGATGCGATCCTAGATCATATATTGAAAAAACATATACTTAAAAATTAGAGCTCTAACCATTCAATCTAAAGAAACAATGAAAACTTCGTACATAGAAAAATGCACGAAGCTATTTTGGTATCGTCTTAACGAGCATTATTTTAATGCTAACGTCATAAATTTAGGTACACCAATAATTTCTCCCCACATTTTATTACCTTATCAACATTATACAGCCCTTGTTAACACGTAAGCTTCTAAAATCAACAATAAATCGCTGCGAATCTCATAAACTATTCACAATCTCGTAGCTAGAATCGATAATTAGCTTTGCAAACCAAATATTAGGTTTGTAATGCATTTGACTGGGGAAAATGAAATTGTGAATTGAGGAAAACTGTTCAGAAACTGCGGTCCTCAATCAAGAGCAATTGTTTTTAAAGATGATTCTACATAACGTAACTATAGTGAGATATACTCTTTGTTACAGGTCCTGTGGGCCCGATGCCGAACGTGACCAGTGCTGACCTCGGATTGAACAGAGGTAAGCTCAAATGAAAACTAAAAATGGGATATAAAGTAGACGTTACAAAATGAGTTCAGTTGAACGCTATGAGGAGATCCATGAGTGTTGAAGAAACCAAAGTTTAAATAAGAATAGAAACTGGTTCAATGATATTGCCTACTCTTGCCGTTACATTGTAACTATATACATAATTGTAATGTTTCAGGTAGTTGCGCGTTAGGCGATGTGGTATACATGGCGGGAGATGAGTTCCCAGGTTCGACTCCGTGCGAGAAGTGTTCGTGTTCGGGAGGCAGCGTGAAGTGCTCCCAGCAGGAGTGCGAACCGCGACCAGGCTGTAAGGCTCTGCACCGACCTGATTACTGCTGCCCCACCTACCAGTGTGGTCAGTACATAGTTAAATATTAAAATTAGTACAAGATTAATAAAAATGTTTGTTCACTATACCGTATACGCTTCGATTGCATTTGATTGTGCATCTGTCTGTCAACCTTGTTATTTTCAACACTACACAGGAAAGAAGCAAGCACTACAGATATCTGCGTATGTTGATGATACAAATGATTGCAAGAGAATCGATGCTATGATCTACATGACAGGCATATATTATATGCAATATAATAGTATAATTACTTTAGTACTATATTTAAAAACTAGATTTTTTTAACCCTACATTAATGGAACCTTTACGGTTATGTATTCATTTGCAGAGTGTGAGCAAGAAGGTCGCGTGTATGGTAATGGCGAGAAGCTGGTGGATCCTGCGGACCCATGCCGGGTGTGCTACTGCCAGGGCGGAGAGGTGGTCTGCCGGCGTATCGCGTGCTTCGTCCGAGATGACTGCACTCCGCGGCATGTGCCTGGACGATGCTGTCCAGAATACGATAACTGTCCACTTAGAGGTAAGGTTCTTTCTATCATTCTATTTATAACTTTCAATGCACAGACTGTAGAATTAAAAAATATGCTAACTTGTTAACTCTGCGCAGCTAAGATTGAATTTTAAAAGGATACTGCCATTAAAATACTAAAGAAAATAATATGATAAATTATATCACTTTCTTCACCTTCTATAACAAGTATTATTTATAACATTCTATTATTGTAACATACTCATTTCAAAATATATGATTTCAGGTGTAACCAATTTACCAAGCGCTTCTTCACCAGCTCCGGGGATGTCAAGAGTAGAAACAATAGAAACTCCACCATCACCATCTAAAGAAAACATCAAAGAATTCACCATTAAGGAAATTACTCCAGTGTCTGAGATTCCTGCTATTACTGACGTAAAAATCAAAGAGATTTTGCCTTCGCCTGGTATTGAAGTAGCTGAATATTCTCCACCCAAATCTCCTCCAATCCCACGTGAGGTCACAACTGAAAAGAACGTTAAAGAAACTGACGTGAAAACGGAAAAGCCATCGATAGTAGAAGTTAATTTATCTTCATCTGCTTCGTCACCAGAAGCTACACATTTTCCAGTTTCTGAAGGTAAAGATGCGGATGCAACGCCATCCAAAATAAGTTTTGCTGCTGAAGACTCTATACATAGTTCAATTTATCCATTGAATGTGCCAATAGTAGCAACCATGGGAGGTGTGCCTGTCACAGCAGAACCTTTACCAGTAGCCACTACTAAAACTCCTATGATTTATGAAGAAGATTCTTTTGATCACAATCCGGCTTTCCCTCCACTTCCTGATGACTTAGCTGTTCTAAGAAATCATGAAGATGAAATAGTACCTGAGCCGATTGTTGACAACGAACACATAACTAGCCATGACATTACAATGGACTCGTCACTTTCACCTGGAGAGAACAAAGAACCTGAAATTGTAATGCCATCTACTGCAAAAGATTTGCCAGATACTACAGTTAGCACCACAACGGAAGCTCCCAGAACAACAGTGGAAGTAACAACACTACAGTCAACAGTATCAACTGGCACTAAAGCTCCAAATGTCAAAGAAAACCCAATAATTAATCTGAGATCAGCTATTCCAACAGAACTTCTCAACTCACCATCTCTAATTCCAGAAGAACAAGAGGATACAACTAGAGCAACAGAAGGAACTACATTTGCTATAATTACTACGACGGAAACACCAATAAAAATAGAAGAAATTGTAACTGAACTGTCCAAGACTACTTTAGAAGATAACACGACTTTTTCCGAAACAAAAGCGAGTTCACAAGAAATTATAACAAGTGAAATTACTACCATAGTCCCCGAAATTGACGAATTTATTTCTAAAGAAACACAGACAGAAAAGAAACTCACTAAAGAGGAAGAACAAACGACAAGTGAAATAGCGAAATCGAACATTGCTACTGAGGTTACTTCGCAGACTGAATTAAGCTCCCTACCAATTGAAACTAGTGATCAGAATCCCCCTAAGGTATCTGAACAAACGACGAGTGATAAAATAGCTGTATCTACGAATGATCCCCCTACTACAAGCTCTAAAATTACTTCAGAAAGCTCGGAAGTCATCACTGTCTCGAGAGCAACAACAGATAGCAACATAGGCTTTGAGAATGTAGAAACAACAGAATTTATTTTGGCATCGTTTGGTTCATCTGAAACTGCAACAGATGCAGTGGAGTTGATAAAAATATCTGCAGAACCCGAAAAGAGTGCAGCAATAATTGATGCTGACAATGAAGGAAAAAATAATGCCTTAACAGATCTTATTAATCTAGTCAGTGACGTAGCCTCCATTAGTGACCATACAAATGAGAAAGCCATAGACTCTGTGCAGTCTGCCACAACATCTGCTAGCATTTCCGAGTCTGAAGAACTTATTCCAGTTAACGCGGGCTACAAAAGCAAGAATAAAAACTTCAACCAGAACTCTATAACTGAGGTCCCAACAAAGAACAAAATTCCAAATACGGTCAATAAGCAAAAAATTGTTGAGATTGAAGATGACGAATCTGAGGTTGTGACGGATTCCTTGCCGCCCAACGATAAAGTGGAACCGACAACACGAAGACCAATCATTGATAATGTATCTGACGATAATATTTCTAATAATAAAACTTCCAAAAAGGATATTGAGATCATAACTCAATCATATGTACCAACAATCAATCGAAGACCTACAAAAGTGGTAATGAAGAAAAGTAATGATAAATCTAAATCAGACGAAGCGAATGCAGTATCTGCATCAGCTGAAACAACAACTGATATTAACACTTCCAATGAGACGCCATTAACAACCAGTGCTGAGTCAAGTGCGTCTGTTGAAAATAGCGCGGTCATTGAGCAAAGCTCCTCTCCTGAATACAAAACTGAAAAAGCGGAGATCGAGCCCAGTGTAGGACCAAGTACGAGCTCTGAGACAGACGTGACAAGCGAGAAGGTGGAAGGAGCGCAGTGAGCAGCTAACCGCGTTCAGCACCACGTCTAATGAACCTCAGCTAATCAGCATTTTATAGAATAAGTTTCGTTCTTGAAACTGTAAGTTAACGTAGAGACTATTAGGTATATATGGGCACATGCCACCATGTCGGCATTAATCATATTCCTCGTCAATTGGCCACTCAGGATGAGGAAATATCCTGGGTTATTTATATTTCGTAAGATAAGAAGCCGGCGGGGGCAGCTTGCCGAATATATGTGTATTAGCTGGACAAATTATTTATAATACTTTAGCAGTAGGGGGCGAGCCGATACGGCTGCTTTGTGTCAAATTGTGAGGTGCATGCGAGCTCCTCGCGTTAGCTGATAAGTTATTTATTTGTTTAGTGAGAGGTCGTGAGTAGAGTGTTCGATAAGTAAGCAACCAAGCTAGTCATCCTGTGACAGTGCTCGATGCCACGTTGCCATTACTACTAGCTATATTGTAGAAGAACATGACAGACGCAGACGTTACATTCCACGTACACAGAACAAATGTAAGTCATGTGCGCCATCTATATCATTAACAAAATATGGTACAAACGATTTTGATCTATAGATTATTGCCAACATAGGAGTTTTATTATTAGACTTTAGAATTATGTGTCGCACTACCCATTTCTATCTCGCACTTAGTGATGGTGTATAGTGTAATGAGGAATTCTATTGGAAGGCTCAACGTTAGGTTAGAAATATATTATGAACGTGTAATTATTTTTTTGGTCACTTTCGTTTGTATGGGATATTATTGGAATTTCAGTTTATGATTTTGTGTTACAAGTTGCCCTGTGTCGTGCTATGCTACTTTATATAAAAGTGTAATATGTAGTTCAATTCATCAAAAATTTAATTTTGCAAACATGAATTTATTTGATTATGGAATAAAAGTAGCAAGTGCGACATAAGTGAAATAACTTCGTCTGGTTTTTTACATATTATTTGTGAATATTTTATAGTGACTACTCGTAATTATGTTACCCCTGAGGATTAATTTTTAAATAAGTTTGAATACATTCGTCTGCTATGATCAGTTTATAAGTTGTGTGGTGTAAGTGCCTCCGCACACGGGACCCCTGCTGCAGGCTCAGTGTGCGGCGGTATCGTGCGGCTTCTTGCTCCGGAAGACAGTAACTTTTCCCGGGCAATAAGCACACATGCTCATTGTATTATTTAATTAATAATTAATTAACTATTGTTTTTTTTACAAATAAAAGAAACCTAGACTGATGGTGCGTTTTCATGAAATTCTTTAAATATACCTATAATAACCCCAGTACAGTTAAGACGTACCGCCATAGACACAGTACTAATATACTGTGTCTATGGTACCGCATTGCCCGCTGAGTGCTAACTACAAAATTGATTTTGGTTATGTTCAGCTCGATAAATAAATTATTATATATGCAAATCTATACCTGTCGGTCCGTCTGTCACTCAATCACGGAAAAACTACTAAACCGACTGAAATATGTGGTTCACAGATAGTTTAAGAGGCTGGGAAAGGTATGACCTTTCCCAGCCTCTTAAACTATCTGTGAACCTAATAGTCTAATTCGAAAACTAGACGCATACGAACTCGCGGGCAACTACTAGTAATATTAAAAGAAAAAGAAAAAAAAGACCTTAGCTAAAAACGGAAAATGAGGCGCAACAGTGGTCCGTGCCTAATAGTGGAACTATGAGCTGAGAAGTTTAAAAATAGCTGTAAGTGCTGCCCTCTATAGTTTTCGATTATTATTGTTAAACATGGAATCTCCGGGTTTTTTGTAGAACTGTTGTTATAAGTAGTTCTAGTTAGATCCGTAAGATGGCATTACAAGTAAGGCTTTGTAGGAGTTTCTGTTGACCGAACATCCATTCGTACCAAGTCTTATGGCACACAGTAAACCTACGAGTATATCACTTTATCGCTACTGATGAGGTCAATCGATCGCTTTAATTGTATAATTCTGAAAACTTGTAAGTGAACCTTCATTTTAATGATTGGGTTAGATCAGCCATATTCCGGTTTCAAGTAGTGAGGGATGACTTGTGTAGTTTCACACAAGATAAGTACTCTAAGAGTCATCCAAAGGGGAATATATAAGCACTATTTTGAGAGACATGGAAACATTAAAACTATACCTAAATACCTTAAATCAGTACATGTGGTCTTATTCATAATGAATGAATTATCGGAGGCTTTAAAGTTCGCTACGTCCGGATTGTCAAAAATTGTAATTCATAATAGATTTTTTACTCTAGAACGTTTATCTCTCCTATAAAGTGACACTATTTTAAATAAGCTCCGACCATACTATAAGCTCTCTATTATATAACAGATTCACATAGGAATACGGCTCAATACTTTGGTAAACTTACGTTTAAGACTATTTTCTTCTTCTTGTCCGTGTAGTGTGGATTAAAAATACAAATGTCACCACACCTTTACCTTCCCAGGGTGCTGTAAAAGCCAGCTAAGAAATATTGTATACAGATAATATCCTGTGTGATAGACGGAAAAATCGAAAAAAAATCCTGTGCCACGCAGTACAGTAGACTATAATCCCTCCCAAAGTAGATGGGGCTTGTGCCCAACAGTGGGACGTTTGTTTGAGAGAAAGAGAGAATAAGAGAAGAAGGAAACAAATAAAAACAAATTGACTTGATCTCCTAACCATTACCACATATACAAATAAAAGTTTCATATAATTGAAATGTATCCCATATTACGTGAATACCAGAAAGTATTAGATAATGCTGTTATTAATATATCGGCCAGCGAAGGGTCCTTTCACCAAGTTTGGAGGAGTCGTAGATACTCGTCGAGTTGCCTCACTGAAGGTCGGTGCCATGTTTGGACAATAATTGACCTACTTAAGACTACCTATCATTATGATCGGACTGTGTAAATATAACTACAGCAAAGATAATAATATACTAGCTACAGTAAGATTAACAGTGATCGATTATTTATAATATTAGTCTATGTATGAAAAAAAGTGTCTTATGTACGCAGGTTATAAGTTTTTGTTTATCTTTCGAGTTATCCTACGTTTGTAGCTGATTTTAAAGTGATAGAAATTATGACAGTAATTTTATTAAGACAGGCGCACATGCGTTGTAAAAAATTACTTTTATATTTTTTCCTTACCGTGCCAAAAGAAGTTAAACTTTGAAATATTATATACTAGCTGTTGCCTGCGAATTCGTTCGCGTGGAATTCACAATATATTCCCAATTATTGCAATATTTTTCACGGATGCTTCGCTTCTATTAGTCGCAGCGTGATGTTATATAGCTTCCTTCCTCGGTAAATGTACTAACCAACACTGAAACAATTTTTCAAATCGGACCAGTGCAATGGTTCCCGAGATTAGCGTGCTCAAACAAACTCTTCATCTTTATAATAATATTTTAAAAAACATGGACATTACATACAATGTCCTCTGGTCCCAAGCTAAGGTTATATGCTTGTATTGTAGGTACAAGAATACTGATATACTACATATACTACTTATCTTTTGTAAATATATACTTATAATACATAGAAACACCCCAGACGCACTACAAACATTTGTATGACATTTAAAAATATCACACAAATTATTGTGCCGTGCGGGAATCGAACCCGCGACCACATGAACGGCACGCCACGGCAGTCCGTTGCATGAACCGTAAGACCACGAAGCCCGTCAAAATATTTGTATAGATTAAGTTTTAAATAAATTCGCTCTTTCTCAAATGTATATCTTGTTGAAAAAGGTAAACAAACTCGTATTATCACTTGTTTTATGTAAACTTGATGTGTGTTTATATTGTTTACTGAATAGAGTAAATATAAGATGTTGCCACTAGCTGCTTTAAATATGCATAACGTCGTCTTTACATTAATTAATTAACTGCAAACAGTACAGAGACTGTTTACTGGTGGTTTTGGTTGTGTTTGAACAATGTAAGTAAGTAGTAAAATAAAAATATCAATGTCATGACACTCACACGAGGCATAGCATGGATGGATAAAGGCTGCTAACGTCTATGTAGAAAATCATGAACTAGAGGTGTTTGTAAATACACTTCACTGTCTACCCTTGAGGGAACTGGCGTAATATTTAAGTATATTTAATCTTCAACAACTTCCAAAAAAATAGACAGAGTATTAAGTAATTTGACTCTGCAGAATAAAAAAAAAACAATAACAGTATATTAATAGTTTACAATATGTAAGCGGTAGCGGAAGTGAGAGATAAAATACATATTCATCTTGAATCTTCACTTCACTTCTCTTCCCATATATGTATATATAATATATATGTATATTTTAGGCTGTATACGAGCCTAGTAACAGTATTAACAGGGTCATAGCCAGCTAGTTTTATTTGGGGCATTTTGGGTTTTCAAAATTTTCTTCGGAGGATTACTGATGGGCAGTCTGTATGGAATTTAAAAGGCCTTAGAAATAGAAAATATAAAATAGAAAATGATACTAAAAATAATGACAGCAAGCGAGCTTTTAGCGGGTGATATTTTAAATTTTACATACATCTAGGTACTGCATGAATACTTGTTCTACTGTAATGTTAATTTATTTAAGAGTGACTATATCCTAGTCTTCTTAGTGTTGTGTTACTTACCCGCTGACGCTTATAGGTTGCAGTTAGTGAGTTGTACTGTGAAGAGGGCGCAGTTACTCAATGCGACCGCAACGTTGCACAACCGACCTCTGTCCTGACCCGTAATGTGCTCATCTATCTTAACTCATATAAATAACGTTCTAAATTATATATTTATTATAATAGCTCCCACCTCACCTAACACCTCTACGACAGCCTCCTTTGAATTCCGGGTCAGACAGTGATTGCTTGTATTAAGAAAACTTCCTAACAGAATTTTACTCATTATCAGTAATGTCCTCGACACCTATGAAGTGCTTTTGGATGAATTAGTACTTAAGTGGTGTCTGATTTAAGAGGATACCAAAATAGCTTCGTGCATTTTTCTATGTACGAAGTTTTCATTGTTTCTTCAGATTGAATGGCTAGAGCTCTAATTTTTAAGTATATGTTTTTTCAATATATGATCTAGGATCGCATGAACTCAGAAACGCGATTGAAAAAAGTTTTCTCGATAGAAAATCTTGGCGAAACAACCTCTCAAATTTTTTATTTTTTTCATTTGTCGGTCTATTATCGCGTATTAACTAATGAAATAACTTTAAAAACATAAGTAACTATTATATATAGAAACACGTAAATCAGAATTAAAATATATTTAGTAGATTTTGAGTAAATAGGAAAAGTATCCCTAATTCTTCATTTTCTGTGCCTACTGGCTGTGTTAATATGTACGTGTCGGCGATGATATACGATAATATTGATGTAGGCCCTTAATTGAATATTGCTCTTTGCGAGCTTATACGTGACAAGGAGCTTACCCAAATGTCTATCTGGCAACTAGCTGCTTACTGGAAAGATTACATATTATGGTATTAACAAATGCCTTTCAATCGCATCTATATGGTTATACTTATACCAAAAGAGCAATGCAGCAGTCAAATGTAAAGTTAATTACTTTAACCTACAGCACAAAAGTCAATTTTATCATTATGTGAGCCAACAATAGTGACGAGCTCATTACTACCGCGCAATGAGTATTACCGAGCTTGAGTTGTCATCATTGCACATCGCGGAACAACAACTCACTTCTCAGATGGTATACAATGTTGCCACATATTAATGTATTTGAGAATTGCAGTGCATTGCAGTATATTACGACATATATCTACTAAATGTTGCGTTGCAACCTTAACAGCACTTATGACTATTAACTATACATCCATACGCGAACTTTATATTACTTTTTCTTTATTTAGGGATAACAGGAAAACTGTTTAAGGGCCTACATCAATATTATCGTCGACATGTACCTATTAACACAGCTGGTAGGTATAGAAAATGAAGAATTAGGGATATTTTTTTTGTTTACTCAAAATCTACTAAATATATTTTAATTCCGGCTTACGTGTTTCTATATATAATAGTTACTTATGTTTTTAAAGTTATTTCATTAGTCAATACGCGATAATAGACAGAAAAATAAAAAAAACATATGAGAGAGGTTGTTTCGCTAAGATTTTCTATCGAGAAAACTTTTTTTAATCGCGTTTCTGAGTTTATGCGATCCTAGATTATATATTGAAAAAACATATACTTAAAAATTAGAGCTCTAGCCATTCAATCTAAAGAAAAAATGAAAACTTCGTACGTAGAAAAACGCACGAAGCTATTTTGGTATCCTCTTAAGCTAAGCTCAGTAATGTTTTATTAGGTTCACGCTGCTTTAAGTATGCTTGTCTACTAATTCTATGATTAGTTCAACTGTAATAGATTGTACTAGTTTGATGATAGTTACATCGTAAATAACTTAATAATTAAATAGTTGTGTAGATGTGATGATAATAATAATAATTATCACTAACTGTACACTTGTGGACACAATTGAAAGTAATTATCGTGTGAACAATTATTTCCGTTGTCTTTGGCTGCTTTCAGTTACGTGTGTGTATTATACATATACATTTAAAAGCTTCCTACTACAATATATAATATAATATTATATTTCGTATGAGTGTAAACGAAGCTCAGGAAGTTAGTTGTAGCTCAGGAAGTTAGTTGTAGGTAGTAAGTTGGTTAGATCACAACAGATAGCGCTCTATGTTCTCTGTCTACTACCACGGGATTAAGGTATGATTCAAAATCGTAAGATTAATATAAGACTCTAGACTTATCCTAAATGTCAAAGAAATCAAAATGTATTTAAATGTTTTAAGTACCTACATATGTTACTATAATATTAGGTTAGGCGGTACTGACAAGTAGATGACATTTATGTTGCGAGATTTGATTAGAAGCGAACATCTGGACAGATCAAACTAAATGAAAACTTGAAATATTACTAGTTTCGAAGATGTTATCGATTTACAATATTCCTGTAGCTGAAACTTATAACATTAATAACAAGAAATGGACTAATGGTCAAGATATTTTTGTGAATATAAATATTGTTGTTTCCTTGTTCAGAGTTTATCCAATGAAGTTAACAATTTAGAAAAACAACAAATCCACGCGAAAGTTGTTATTTATGTAACATACAAATTCCATATGTAATATATACATATAATGTTCAGTTAGTATAACTATAGATACAATTGATATATATTACGCAATGTATATATGTATTTATGTAATAAACGTAATGTTTACAACCTCTGAATCAATAAAGCCTACCACATAGACACATCGCGGTTAACAGAACAAAACAATGGAGTTATGTAATTATAAAGAAGTGAATTTTATTTATATTTGATCGAAGTTCTATTTCATTAAAACTTACTTATAGATATTTATGGCACAGTTTATGTTTACATGGTTGTTTTCGAAGAGGTGCTAGTTTCACAGAAGGTGAATATCGTGTAACTTGTCTTAATCTCTACTTAGAAAGAATGTAGAGATAAATATATTTTATAACGTAAATTGGATTGTCATATATATTTGTATTTTAATTTTAATAACGATGGATTGATTTTAAATCGACTTTAATGGTAAGTTTTTGGGCGAGTAATGTACAAGCTATTACGTTTTGGGTAAAAATCTAGCCCGTGGCCTTGCTCTGATTCCATAGTATCTTTGTACTAATTATTTATCAAATCAGTTCTGTAGCTTTAGCAGGAAAGAGCTACATACAGAACTACTCACAATTTTAATATTAGTAAAGATTAGTGAAACTTATATCTATATAAATAAACTCGAGAGGACAAAAACTTATGTCAGTCATTAAAAAAAAGGTGAGTGATTACGTTACAAAATATATCTGTATTTTTTATCTGTCGGACTTTCTATAAAATGACAGGCAAATAAAAAAAAACGTGTATTATAGTGATTGGAATTATATCGTGTTTGGGATGAGAGCTTTTTGCTTCGACATTTTAAATCCGAATGTTTGGTATAATCCTCCGGATGTGGAGCTGCTAAGTTAGCTTGTATAGGTTTCATAGCTTAGTATATTTGATGAATTATTTATTTCGCTGTAGTGCTTTGCTAAAGTCACGGGTTTAAACCATAGGGTAATTTTTTGATGAACACAAATGTTTGTACTGCAGTTAAATATTTGTATGTATGTATTAGAACACCCGCAGTACATAATAGATTTGTATATTATATCACAATAAACCTTATGTCTTCTCGGTATTGATAAGATTTAATTATTTTTAGGAGTGTGGTATGACATGTTTCATATTATTAAAATTAATAATATTACATTTTTTAAAATCACAGTGTGTTTAAAATACACAGGTTGCATAGTTTCATTGGTATAATTCCAATAAATAAAGGTATATAACAATATGCAGATTTACTCGTAGGTATCTCAACCATAAAATTTGGGTGACGGAGAAATCATTATTTGGCGCAAATCCAACAGAAACTGTTTGACGACATAAGTATAGTGAAGTACATAAAGCCTATAGACATGTAACACATACAGGATTAATATAGTTTAAATGATTGTATTTAATTTTGTTGGCTTATGTTCAGTGGCCAAGGTTAGTGGCAATGTATTAAATTATCTTACTAAATTTTGGGTTGAGCATGGTTGGGCATTATTTTTTTCATTATTAGCTCAAATAATAAATAATAGTTTTGTTCTATAGTTGATCAAATATGTGCATGTATAGATATATTAGTAAATGTTTAAATAAAACAATTTAGAAGTCTCGTTTTATGCCATGAAGCGTAAGAACGAGTGCAGTCATTGTTACAATGGTATTATAATTAGGTGGTAGGATGGTATTAAAATATAATTGGTAAAATAAAAACATGGCGTATTTTGATTTGCTTAATCGTTGTGCATATATCTATTGATAAAAATCGTTAATCTATATCATACAGATTATCTAGTAAAAAAGTTCCGTTAACATTGACAAATTGTGTTATTGATACTATCAATTTTCATTTTTTAGTTAAGTTAAGTTTAGTTGTGCACTCTAAGCATACGATGTAATACAAGCATAGAAATATAGCTTACTTTGGAACCAGAGGACGTTGTGTGAAATGTCCTGAATATTTATTTATTTATTATTATTACTCTGAATTGGTACCATTGCTACAAATTTTCACAGATCATCATTGTACTTATGTTAGAACTATCTATACGATATCTAAAAAGCACTTTATATCATTTTCGTACATATCTCATTATTTGGAGTCGGCTCAAAATGTACTTTTCTTTCATATCCTCAATCACACAGTCCATCCATTCTTTCTTAGGTCTTTCTCGAGACATTTTTTCTTCAACATTTACGTAGCACTTCCTAAAGATATTACTTTCCTCTCGTGTCATTACACGACCATACCAGAACAGCCGCTCATACTTCAATTTTTCAGTCACTGGCATCACTTTCAGGTTGAATCTAAAATATTCATTTCTTATTTAATATTTTTGTTTCTTTTTGGGCTGATTCTTAAATACATGTGTGTATTGTTCATAAAAGGATTAACTATATGTTAGTATTAATAACTTAATGTTTGACTTGAGTCTAGATATGTTGTGTGACTCCAAAAAAATAGAAAACTTGATGTTAGTATGTAAAGTGGATGCTAATAAAAAATAATCAATGTCGGATGAGTAGATCTCGTGGCCACGCATAGAACATCAGGACAGTTGCGCAGGCGCCCCTTGTAGTGAAAGTGGGCACTGGGACGAAAGGCGGGGAGAGGCTATATCAGCCGGACAAGTGCGCCCGCGCAACACTCCACTCTTCTCAGGTGAGATATGGTGACACTAACAAGCCTCTCTAGTGAATGTGCTACAAGTGCCTATATAGTGTGTATGTGTACTGATTAGCGATAGGCTTTCACGCTGATATCGATCACGTCCGCTTACGTAACAGTAGGAAGTGCTTCTCGATCTATCTATCTCTATTTTTGTGAAAAGCTATGATTTATATTTGATAGTGTGTGAAGCTTGAAACTTGCTAACTTGAGGGGTTTGTTATTGTTGTTAATCTGATTTCCTTTTAAAACGATTTTAATAAATTCGTGTTTATAACATGAAACACATTAAAAGATCACTCATAATCAGGTATGGGCGGTTAACATAAAGCTTTCAAATGAGAATAATTGAAATATCACGTCAAGTAAATTGTTTTAAGGGTTTTTAGTACCGCCTGTCTCTGATTGGAGGATGTGAAATAGTGATTTATTTAACATTAAAACAATTGATGTCACGTATTAAAAAAAACCTGGTGTTCACCCTACTGAAAAAAAAACTAAGTGGCAGAGCAAAAAATATTTTGATTTTAATAAAACATATTCTTTTCAGTTTCTTACCAAACGTAAGTTCACCGTCTCGTGACTAAAATGAAGTCCGTAGTACTCTGCGCCCTGGTGCTAGTTGCTTGTGCGACCGCCTTCCCCCAGAGGGAGGGTGCTGCCTACACCAGGGAAGCTATCAAACAGGCACAGAATACACTCCTTATTCCTAAGGACGCTGAAATTCAGAAGGTAAGCCTTTGTAAAGAAAAGATAAAAACACAAATATACTTGAAGCGCTAAATCATTTTATTTGAAATTAAGGGTGAATATTGCTTTTTATTGGAAAATGTTTTCGTTTTGAATAGTGTTAATTAAATTAACATATCTTACTAATTAACTAATATTAAATGTTAATAAGGACCCTAACATTTTAATGCCTTTCTTGAATATTGACAAATATTTTTAAATAAGCCTAATAGATATACAATAATAATGAATACGTATGTAGAAATATTCTGAATAATATGATCAGTGTTTTATTAGTGATTGATCTTTTGTCTGTCTGTTCATAAATACTTTATTTAAGTGCCCAATTTTTCTCTATTGTCACTAAAACATCAAAAATAATAGTATACTGAACTAAGATATCATCACTATAAACGTAAAGTTATTCACTTTCCACTAAACCAGTAGTTTTACTTGTCTGTGGTTAGCTTTTAGTAAAAATGTGATCAAACACCAACGTGTTTGTTTAGCTTCTTTTATTATATGTATGAATATTCATACATATAATAAAAGATATATAGCAATTGATTTTCAGTATGATCAATTATTCAATTGATCATACTGAAAATCAATTGCTACATGAAAAATATTAAGATGATTTGAAATTTCATTACAATCATTTGTTTGTTTTATTGTTTAGGTACAAGAAGGCATCGAGTTGGCCGCGTACGAGTCTATTCCTGGTAACCAAAGAATAAACTTGTTCGAGATCCTTGGTGATCAGGTACCTTCAGAGGTTATCAACAACCTGCAGAGTCAGATCGATCAGGTTGGACACCAGTAACCAAATTATCGTTATAGAAGTGTTAACAAGGGCAACCGGAACGATTGTGGAGCTTAAGAATACTGTGTTATTTTAGTAGAAGTTTATTGTTATGATAATAATATGCAGCCAAACGATGCCTCTGACGCCATACGTGAGAGGCTGTTGCGTGTATTACCCTTGGCTGTTGCAATCGCCGCTGCTTCCCAATGAATACACCTTCGTTTTACATTTAATTTATTGATGACGCAAGTCGAGTAAGAGACAGTGAATGTGATATTGTGCAACATCGCAGTTTTATACCTTTGTACATAAGTTATGTTTAAATAATAAATTGGTCGTTCGATTACCAAACGTTTTTTTGTTTTATGTAATCCTAAGGACAATGGCGCCAATCCGTTGTGTTCTGTGATCAGATTGTATTTCGAGATTATGCTTTAAGGCTACACTGTAAAACCCGATCATAATATATACGATGACTATCCGAAGACCTTCAGTGAATAGGCTATATGCTATATATCTTTATTGAATAGGCTGCATTATTTTGTCTATTTAATATAATGTTGATCCTATTAATATAGGAATTGTGTAGTGAATAAAAATCCAAAGTTGGGCATACATAATTACCTCTTTTTTACTAGAAACTGGTTATAAGTTAGTCTAGTATACCACGTTGGTAGGACGATGTCGCATAATTTTATTTTGTACTGATTAAGCTGCCTCGCTTACACCCAGCGCTATTGATACAGAACTAAAAAAGAAATGAGGAAACTATTTGCGTTTGATTGTAAATAACTAAATAAATATTATTCCATACTGAATTTTAGATCGATATTGTTTTGACAATATCCTTACATCTTATATGTTATTGTTGTTTGAACAGATAAATTATTATCATTTATTTCTGTATTATCTGAACTATAAATCCAAGTCGGTGAAGTCAATGTTTTTTATCCTAAATGGAAAGGTCAAGCTTCGATTTGTTTCTTGTGTGATAAAGCAATTTGAAAATAGGACGTAGTGGTTTGTTACTAGTCTACTGTTTATATTTTTGGGTTCCAAGCTACTAATGATTATATTAATAAAGGAAAAAACATTCAAACACTTTTGCTCGTTCTTGTACTTGAACATAAGACTTACAAGGTCTTGTCGCTGCGCTGCAGATGCTGCCAGTATCTAGGTACTAGCATTATAAATATCTCAATACTGAGAGTAAAGAACACTACAATCACTTTACATCTTATGAAATACGAACTCTATAACATTTAGTTCCGCAAAAGGTTACGTCGGCATTAACCATTAGGTTAGAAGTTAACACGACTCAATTACATATTCATTTCAACGAGGAACATAATTAACCTAATATTTATTTATTTATTTAAAAACTTTCAGCACAAAATTGTACAATAGGCGGACTTAATGCTAAAAGCATTTTCTACCAGTCAACCTAGGGTGATGCAGAGACATTAGTGGTAGGTGCGTTATTTGCTTAAAAAATAAACATCAAGGAACGAATAAACTAAATATGACAAATAGAATACATAATATTAACATAAAATATATTAGTACATACTAAATAAAAACATAATAACTATATAATACTTAGGTACATAAATAACTATTAAATACAATAAACTACTTGTAAATACAATACATACATACATAGCATATATATTATACATTATATGATTTAACATTAAGTCTGAGAAGAATCAGCTAATTTTTGTAGCAGGTGTTCTTTTATTTTACGCTTAAAGGTGGATCTGCTAGAGGCCATCCTGATCTCAAGAGGGAGGGAATTCCAAAGTTGGACCGATTTTACGAGAAATGACGACCTAACACAATCGGATCGATGTGACGGACAAAGAAGAGTAGAATTAAAAGTTGAACGAAGATTCTTGGAATGACCAGCACATAAGTAAGTGAAGCAAGGAGTCAGATAAGAAGGACCAGAAGGAGAATTTAGTATAGAATATAGTGTTGTAAGAGTACGTAAGCTTCGACGATGACAAACAGGCAACCATTTAATATATTTCGTTTGAAGTTAAAATTTAAACATAAATAAAACGTCCGTCATCCACACAATTGGTATTATAATATTGTCGTATAAAATGTGACCTCTCATTAAAATTAATTTGTCTGAAGCAAAACAACAGTTGGCTTTCATTTTGTATTTCTATTTATTTAAATTTTCTTCTCAGAAATTTTGTTTGTCAATACTGGAGTGAATAACAATAGCAAATTTTATTTATAAGCTTTTTTCCAAGAAATGTATTAGAACTTTAAAATCAATACTTTCTGGTTAGGGTACTATAATATATTCTTGGCCCAAAAAATACGTGACTACCTTCTGTCAGCGCTTGGCTAACTTATAACTAAATAATATATCAGGTCTATAACCTGATCAGACATACATACCACGGGACAGTTACAATAAAATGGCTTTAGTCCAGTCCAGATCTGTGAGGACATTTCCCAATGCAACGGGGTCACTTTGGGTGTTCGATTCCGGATAAATTACGTCTCTAAATCTAACACCTTTCTAGTGTAATTTGAAACCAGATCCAAATATCAGATAATATTCATGAAAAAATGGAAAGTGTTGCCAAATAACTAATATATTAGAAATTTTACGTAATTATGCAGATTTTGTCGTCTAAATTAGTTTTTTTTTACATTTTGTCAGGAAACCATAAGTAAGTACTTTCTCTATTTAACACCTGCTAATAATTTAATTTTACGACTGCATTACCATTTTTGAGTTTATTTGGTAGAGCTTATTTTGGTTAAAAAGATCACAGAAACTATTTTTATGTTAAACTGTATTGGGTTTTGGAAGAAATTCACGGTGTAACGAAGAAGAATCCATCTGAGTTTATAAAGTGTCGTATTACCCATGAACTGAACCCACAGATCGGGTGGTTCGCTGAAGAACTGTACTAGGTATAAACTACTTATTATAATAACTTTCTTTCAGCTAAAGCTGAAGCTGAAATAAATAAATAAATAAAATAAAATGATCTTAACCCTAAAAAGGAAGGAATCAAATCACTGCATTATATGCGCATAAAAATATATTCTCTTACGAATATGTACTTTCACAGATTTAACGAATCGCAAGATCACCAAAGCATATCATCTTCTGCCTGTCTCATAAATATATGTTGTCGTAATGTTGTGTGTTACTGTATACATTAACCCTGACCATATTTCCTGCGCTGGTTGCGGACCAATTCTTAAACGAACTGTAAGTACACGTAATTACGTGTTTTGTATAATATATAATTACACACGCATGCGTCATTACGCTTAATGTGCGTAAAAATTAACATTTTGTCTAACTGTTTTTGTAAGACTGTATACAAAAATTATAACGCCAGTTTTGTGAATTCATGGTAAGTAGAATTAAAAGAGTGGGTATTACACAATGATCAGCGCAAATTCCAAACGTACTAAAAAGGTTCCCTATAATTCATATCCTCTCTGCCAGAAAAAGGGTTAAATTGCTGCTTCCGCATGTCTAGAGTCGATGTAATGCCTCTTAAAAGGGATGAAATCAATGGAATTCCTCTGAGTAGCGTGGTGCTTTTGTGTTTGACCATGCAAGCAGTTAAAATACATAGTTAATAATTCGTCGGCTGCAAGCTCTGCAGATAAATAATTTTTGCACTGAGAACATTAAGGAGAAGCCGTAATCGGTTTTATTATTTACATCCTGCTTATATTATAAGTTGCGATGGTTTGTAAGAAAGTATGGATGATTAAAGACAATGGATTTTGATGTACCTTTAAAGTTGTATAGCTTAGGAATCAGAATATCGCAGGTGTTATATTTTTAAACAACATCAGGCTAAAAGCTAAGAATTAGTAGTAATTATATATCGCTTGAAACCACGGGTAGCATAAATATTATCTAATATATAATCTAATATATAAAATTCACGTGTCACAGTGTTAGTTACCGTACTCCTCCGAAACGGCTTGACCGATTCTTCTCAAATTTTGCATACATATTCAGTAGGTCTGAGAATCGGCCAACATCTATTTTTCAAACTTTTTTTTTTAGTATGGCAAAACAACGTTTGCCGGGTCAGCTAGTAATATATATAACCGCTGTACTAATTATGTCACTATGTACATGTTATTATGTCATTACTAAAACTCGTTCAATAACCACGTCTTGTCAATCCAGTTGCTTTTAACGTGGATGTGGTTATTGACCTAACAACATCCACACTACACGTGTGAAGATTTACTCTCATACATTAAACTGTATCATTTGATAATCTTACGTAACAGAGGTACTATAAATCGATTAATAATTAGTGAACAGACCTGTCTACATATGTGTACCTGTTATCTGAAAGATCTCAGGTGACTTGTACCAACCAATTTGTACCAGCTTTATTAAACACTAGTTGTTGCTTGCGACCTCGTACGCGTGGAATTTACGATGTTTTTGTCTTTTTGCAACATTTTTCACTCATGCTTTGCTCCTATTGGTCGCAGCGTGATGTCATACAGCCTATAAAACACAAAACTCGCTTTACCATCTAAGATTCCATTGTCTCTTACCATCAGGTGACATGGGATCAAGTGCCAACGTGTTTAAAGTAAAAAAAAATATTTTTTCAAGTCGAACCAGTAGTTCCTGAGATTAGCGTGTTCAAGCAAACGAATAAACTCTTCAGCTTTATTAGTAGGTATACATTTTATGAAAATTTCGCGGGGATTAGTACATGAGTACCTATATAGAAGTGGAAAGAGAGTTTTTTGATGACATTATAATTTGACTTTTACTTTTAACTAAGCAGGGTCACCCGGACACTGGGATAGAAATGTATGTTCAAAAACTCACTAAATAGATACAGAACCCCAGAACGCGAGACTGCATCGCACTTGACTGTCGTTATATTTTATCTTAGTAATATTTTAGTTCTAATATATATTGTCTAAACAATAAATAAATACGATATATTTATTTTATTGTGTAAGTAATACAATTAAAATATTATATGTTTTATTCATTTACATAACACATCATTGTTCCACTTTACAGCATTATTATGTAACTAATAATGTTTTGATAGTTTGTATGAAATATAATCTTCGCATAATCTTGTGAGCTTTTGTAATTTTGACATAATCTTGGTCTAAATTATACATTAGACTTAATTGACCTGGATTTTAAAAAAAGACCCATAAGATACGACAAAGAACTGCCTTTAGCAAGAAAAAAATCTTAACAATAACCAAATGGGCAACAAAATTAGGCCACCCTCACAAAAAAGTAGAATAAAATAGGTGTGTGAATCGACCAAGTAACATTTTTTTTTCCTTTTACATCGCATTACCTAGAATGGAAAATTGAAATAAGGGTTAATCCCTATTGTAAGACGTTTGATACGGAGGATAGACAGTTTGTTCAGCAGTGGGAACGAAAATATGCTTTTGTATTACCTACGTGATATAGTTACTTGTAATTATGGTAACTTTATATTTGTTGTATAGGCTGAATAATAACAAGGCTTGAGAAAGTAATGTATACAGCCAGTACAGCCTGATGAATGATAAACGTATTTGATTGTCAGTTCGTGATACTCGCAGGGAAATCCTTGTTTATTTACAGATTGAGCTAATGATAGCTGTGATAGTTCACAATGGTACATATTCTACGTGCACAACTGAACTTAACTAAAAAATGAACATTGATAGTGTCAATAACACAATTCGGCAATGTTAACTAAACTTTTTTAATAGTTAATCTGTATATTTAATTATAGACAAGTGATTTTAATTAGCAAAAATGTGCTCAATGAAATAGCCAAATAATCAAAACACACCATATTTGTTTTAATTTTTTAGTTAAATTCTGTTATGCATATAGAATTGGTAGCAAACCATGACATCACACTTTTCTAGTTTGTAAGAAGCCGTAGTAAAAGGTAATATAAGCAATTATCTATGGTGTAAAAGGTAAGCCCACTTTTCATAATATTTAACTTATACCAGAATGGCGCTTAATTTTATTATTGTTAATGATAAGTCCAATGACATATTATGTTATGGAGAAATCCATACAAGAGAATGAGCATAACTAGAAATTTGTTTCGAAAGAGTTTTCAAAATTTTTGTTCACACTTATTTGTCAGAAACAGTATAAATTCACATTTCTTTTGCACTCCCCGTCTTTGATGGCTACTCCCCAACAGATAATACATACGTATTAATCTCTTTGCACCCATGCATTGCCTATGATGGATTCGGTTGCAACGAAACCTTTTAGCGAATTAACAACACCAAACTTTTACAGCTAGTAGCGTCATCTCTACGTAATCTCTACTACTATATTAAATGCTGTAAAAGCTCTTGATTCAGTTTTTTTCTTGAAGATGGCGTTATTCGCAATCATGTTAAAGTGTTCTCAGAGGAGCTGTCCAGCTGAAAATTATAGTGAGATACAGTGCCATCTAGTTTCGAAGTTACCAAATATTTTTAATGCATGGGCAACAAATAGTACCAACAGGCAACACACCATTAATACATGTAATTTTTGTTTGTTTAAAATATACTAGACTTCTGTCCGTGACTTCGTCCATTAAAGCACTCTGCCATAAAAATTATGATCTTTCGTAAAAAATTTCACTTGTATTTGTCTTACACTATAGCAAAATTTGTACAGTTTTCGTATGGATATCGTTTTGGAAATTTACTTTATAGGATTTATATAAAGATTAATTGAAATATCTTTTATATATTTTATAAGACGTAATATGTACAATGTTTTCGCAAAATTGAAATAGTCAAATAGTTTAAACACAGTAAAAAGGAATCAAATCAAATAAAATTAAGCGTCAAATAGATATAATTAGGGTCCGGTTTGAATTGGACCGAATTGTATTTTTGGCACTACCCTGACTACCCCGAAATTGTTACTAAAGTTTTTGTTGTCAAATATAGTCAAAATATTTGGTAGATCAGAAAATTAATTGAACTATTATTTTCTAACACTTGCGCGACTCATCTGTTTAAATAAAACTACTTTTTACGGATTTAGACGCGTATATTTTGGAGACTTTGCAGTCACCATGGTCACGGGTGAGACTCACCCGTGACCATGGTGACTGCAAAGTCTCCGAAACGTCGGGCCAAAATTTAAAACAAATATACGTGTCTAAATCCGTAAAAAGTAGTTTTATTTAATTGAACTATTGTTTAGGGGTCTCTCGTTTTTAATATATTTACAATGTCAAAAATAAAACAAATTCGCGCTTGACACCCAGTACTTTTCCTCTGTAGTACTTGAGAGAAAAAGTACTAAGTACCACTTAGACTACACATTAGAGATACCTCGGACACTTCTAGAAGTTATTCACTAACACACGCGACACTTAATATAATAGCCACTGAGTATAAAACGACACTGCCTTTGGATATTTCAAGCAATTTTTTGCCATTTAACTGATGTTAATTGTTGATGAGAATGTTGCAAACTCAGTGTTATCGCGGGAACTAACGGTGAGCAGCCGGTCGTGTGTGGTCAACTTTATCTAATAGCCTCTTAATTAAGACAAAAAAATGTTTTTAATTGTTCTCATTTGACGCAGCGGGTGTGAGGATCGTTAACGTTGTTCATGTTGCTCTGGTGGAGGCAGGAATGTTGTTTATAAAAGTTTTCTTGTAGATGCTGAGAAACCAGTGGACCAAGAGCCAAGAGGTGAAGAGCCATTTTTATATAAGGTTTTTTCGTATTCATATAACCTTCTTGAACGTATCTAAGTACCTATGAATTTGGTGTAATCGGTACCAGATAATGGATATGTTTTTTTTTTGTAATGAAGTTATACCAAAGACTCTAAGTGGGAATCAAACCCACGATATTCTGTAAAGCAGGTAGTTTCTCTATCTCACAAAGCGTACAAGTATGTGTGACATTTAGGACAAAATATTTTCAATGTTTGAGTTTTCTTTTGCTGTTATGGGCTCTTATCCTACTCTATGCTCTTTGCGTATTAAGGGCCTACATCAATATTATCGTCGACTGTACCTTTTAACACAGCTAGTAGGTATAGAAAATGAAGAATTAGGGATATTTTTTTTGTTTACTCAAAATCTAGTAAATATATTTTAATTCCGGTTTACGTGTTTCTATATATAATAGTTACTTATGTTTTGAAAGTTATTTCTTTAGTTAATACGCGATAATAGACCGACAAATGAAAAAAATAAAAAATAAGAGAGGTTATTTCGCTAAGATTTTCTATCGAGAAAACTTTTTTCAATCGCGTTTCTGAGTTTATGCGATCCTAGATTATATATTAAAAAAACATATACTTAAAATTAGAGCTTTAGCCAAAATCTAAAGAAAAAATGAAAACTACGTACGTAGAAAAATGCACGAAGCTATTTTGGTATCCTCTTAATCAAAGTGAGCGTAGTCTCGGGCTATAGATTTATGACAAATGTAAAACACATGGGTCTGGTTTATTAAATCGTGTGGTGATAAACTACAGCCCGTATGTTACACACAGTAGGTACAAGTAAATACATTGTTATCACCATCACTTTCACATTAGTCATGACAGTTATGAACTATTTACACACATTGTATTATTTTGTTTATTACAGAAACATAAAAATCTGCAGCGATCGATTTTAAATCTCGTTATTCAGATTAGGTATATCGTACAAGATTAACTTCAACTTGTTGTACACACATCATAAATATGATAAAAATCTAGAAGCAGTACAAGTTAAAAATTATCATACAAATTATTATTCTAAGCGGAAATCGAAACCAAGACCTCCTGCAAAAAGTCTACGATAGAGTATATCCGAACTTAGAACTACTCAGAACAAAGACTTCAATGTTGCAAGAAAATAAATAGTTCAAATATTGTTGTAATTAATACTACTATAATAATTCTGACCGGCCTCGTGGTCGAGTGGTTTATGTAATGGACTGCCGTTTACGTGGTCGCGGGTTCGATTCCCGCTCGGGACAATCAATTGTGTGATCTTTATTAATGTCATACAAATGTCTGTTCTGCGTCTGGGTGTTTACTATGTATTATAAGTATGTATTTACAAAAGATAAGTATTATATGTATTCTATCCGTATTCTGGTACTCATAACACAAGCATATAAGCTTAGCTTGGCACCAGAGAAGGTTGTGTAAAAAAAAAATTTGCTATTGACTTGCTATGCTGTTATTTAATGAATTAAATTGTAGTGGAAAAGGTGATCACAGCAAGCGGTACTTGACTACTTTAGTAATAAAAGTCGCGTCATAATTTTCAGCCCAATTGTATTCTGTAAAGAATACTAGGTGGCTGGTCGAGATTGTTGCAAAACATTCTCGATAGACAGCGTTGTACCTCAAAATGCGATGTAGACTCAATCGAGTGACATTGTAGTGGTCAAATTGGTTACTGTTAGCACGACCGCAATGAGCTCAGTTGGCAGAGATACGGAACGGTATTCCGAGGTCGTGGGTTCCAGCCCCGCTTGCGGTGATCACTTTTTCGACTATAAATAAATTTATTAAGTAAAAGCATAGCAAGTCAATTGCAAAATTAATAAATTACTTTACTTAATTTAGCTCAATCTGGAACAAATATTTAAAGGTTTCTTTTTTTGCGTTAATATGGAAACAAGAATAAAAAGAAAGAGTCGTATTTTTCTGAAAAATCTACGTATATTACCTTAATAAACTGATATAATTTGTGTTACTTCGAAGTTATTAGCAACATGTAACAAGAAGACTCACGAGTAAAATATTTTGAAAAATTACAACAGCACTCCATTCACTTAAGTTATGTAGCGTCAAATTATCGCAGAAGTCGGCGGCTATTCACTTCACATCACTCGGACGAGCAAAGAACTAAAATGTATAATAAATATGGCAAAAAGCTAATCAGAATCGTGGGAGCGAACTGTGTTTAGCATGAAGGCTCTGTATTGTGTTGTAATAGTTGAAAATAGGGTTATCACCACTCACATTAATATACATTATTTTATCAGACTTTGCCATCTGATTGACATCTGAGAAATGAACATTTATACAGTAATACTGTTTTTTCTGTTTATTTAGTAATTTTGTAGATTATAATCATTTTGTATTTCATTACATAGGTAAATAATAATTATTATTATTATGCTTTTAGATTACGAGATATTTTGCTAAAACAATAGACTTTTTTATATGACGGCTATACCACGAGGCACAAGTCATTATTTTGATTTTGTAGTTTTGTTTATAGTGTTTTTCTGAGATATTTAAAAATATTAACCGTAGGGATCCGACACACTAAATTTTAAAAGTTTTTGTCTAAGTGGATGAGGTCACGAAAAACTAGTGCTGCATAAAATTCATAATGAAAATTAGGAAATCAATTTCCATGGACAGTTCACACAACGTTCTTTAGTTGCCAGCTAACCTTATTTGCTTATCTTTTTAGTACCAGGATACGAATATTCCAATTTTGAAACACACACAAATATTTGTGGGTTGACATAGATATCCCACAAATAACTGTCCTGTGCAGGAATTGGACCAAAAATATCATGAAAAGCAGTCCGTTATATGAACCACTAGACCAAAGATATGTTAATGATATTTTATGAATTAAATCATTCTACACTTCTAAAAGTTCTTTAGGCACAAAAGTGTTTTTAGAGTTCCATTGAAAGTATATCGTATTAAAGTATTTGTGATAATAACCACTATCCGCTAACAAATGGATACTTAATTAGAGGATATTGTGAGTTGGATTGTTAATTGTAAGTGGATGAGGGCGGCGCGTTTATTCAATAGAAACTTTAGCTATTTAAGTATTTGCAACAGTATGATACTTCTAATCAAAGGGAATTTGGTTTGGATTGCAAAAATATTTGTGTTAGTCAATACAGTTGGAAAGTTTAATTAAATTCATTGCTAGATTTTTTAGAATGCCTTAATTTTAGTTAATTGACTCAAGATTGTTCTCACTCTCTTTCCTGCTGCTTAAAGTGCCGCGCTGACTAGGCTTGTTGGCATCAGGTTTAGTTTCGCCTTTTCCGTCTCTCACTCTCTGTACAACGTCCCGCAGCTGACTTTTATAGCAACCTGGAGAGGAGATAGGGTGGTGACACTTGTATTCTTAATGCGTCACCCCACACGGATAGATTGTAACTAAAAGCTATTATAACATATTATTTATAATAAACCTATCTTAAATTGTATAACTACTGATAGAAATCATGCCATCTGAAAAAGTCCAAGTTTTAAATATATAAAATAGGATTAATGGTGTCGTCTTTAAACGGCAAGATGGCTTTATACCAACCAGGTTTTTGAAAAAGGTATTCAGACGATGGAGTTAACCTGTTCACTGTCATCTGCACGCACAGATGCGTCGATAATGACCCTCTACACTCAGCGGTGCAACACAATTTGGATGCTGTGAGGACCACAGTACGATTAGATAAGACAATAAAGAAATGTTTATAGAAAACAATGTTGGCGACTTGTTTTCAAAATGGAAATCTACTTGTTTACAAAATATATTTTTTAAACAATTTGTTTATGTCAGGTTATTACTAAGTAGCAAAATTACTCAAGTATTTTCTTTCAATATCCTTTCCAACTAGAAATTAGGAAAATCGATTTGTGACAATTTAACAAAATACTTAATATCATATGCTAATGATGTCACGGAAAGATAGCTCGTTTACCTATATTAATATTACTACACAAGCAGGACATAAACAAACGGCACTTCTGTGTTATTTAGATTTTGATGGATACTCTAATTATAAATCTTTCGCTATTATAATTTGTGGATAATTAATTTTAAGCAGCATTGCCGAATCTATAAGTTATCAAGTCTAGATTGCTTCAATTTCAAGCAAAATGTGATTGTGTGGATGATACACGGTGTTCTGATATATTGGTGTATAGGCAGAGGCACACAGCACCCAGTCCAGCCCAGTCAGTCAGTGGCGGGCTGTTGTCGGGACCGGTCGCGTGTCATCATGGCCTTCACGTTCCTCGCCATCGTCGCGCTACTCACCGGCGTGAGCTCAGGTTCACAACCATGCAAATACACCGGTCAATGACCCTCAGTGATATATGCGAAAGATACTGCCCAGTTTTGATTACACCTTTTTATATTCTTTAGTGAATAGTATTTTAAAAAAGCATTATTAATTTCATGGTTTGTGTTTTTTTAATATAGTTTATGTGTTTGTTGTGAAGATCATAGATCAGCTGTTATGTATGTTCTTAACATAACTAGTCTATAAAACTTAAAGAAAAGAGTATACAACATTTCAAATGTAGTCTATTACGACTGAACAGTGACATAAGAACTGTAATATAATTTTATACGTCCGGTTAACTTCTAGGCTACAATATAAAACTTAATGTTTCATAACTAATTCATGTTTACTTATATGTAATACACTTAGAATGAGAAGGTCCAGCATACAAAAAGCTTTTCACAGATTATGAATATGTTTTAAATTAAATCTTTGATTGAATGATTTTACATGTTTCTATATTATTTTTTAATTTATAACATGTAATATTTGAACCTCTTATTTGTACAAAATTTTAATTGAAGTTCTATAACCATTGGCCGTTATCTCTGGAAGTTGCAAGCATTTTAAAATGACATTAATATGGATAGAACTTAATTTTACGTCAGTTCTGTTAAAAACAACACAAATAGTCTGACATCGGTGAAGTCACAAATCCATTCCAAATCAGGCAGATTATTTATGTGCAGAGAAAAAATTAATTTAAGAGGCTCGAAAATAATAACAAACATAAAACTATTATGAAGAAACTATTCGACTAAGTATTTATAAAATATATGTCTGCAGTTGTTCTTAACACAAGCGTAAAGTTCCAATTCATTTATATTCTCATAACGTCGTATATTAATGGGATGTCGGTTATTAAAAAGATTTAAACTCGTTTGCACCTTTTTGAAAAAGCACAAAATATATTTGCATGTGTATTCAATATGATATATTGATATAGTGACTGTTAGGATAAAAATGATTCATTCATTTTCCAACATAATTCATTTTCGTCTTATTTTTACATACGTATGTTATAATATCTTTTAAGTAACAGATTTATTGATAGTGTAAAAACTAGGATAATAACGATTTGGTATCTTTGTTACTACGGTCTTGCGTACCTGATAATAGATAGACAACTCTCCCCAAACATATAATTCTGATAGAGGTAAGTCCTTGAAGTTTTTATAACGTAAATGACCGCTTAAAGTAGACATTAACTCGCCATATAAAAGAGTTCAACGCGCGCGGTGGACTGTCTGTATTAAATTACACATGGGCATATTTTACGCAAATTACCGTTAATTTAGATAATAGTTATAATAACTGCGATAATATAGTTATTCATGGCTCATGTTTATAACAATTTTTCAGAACAATCACTTGATTGTCTAGTTTACCTAGGACCATGCCTAAGTTATCGGTACCTTAATCACCTCCTATATAAAATAAATAAACTTTTAAAATACTAAAACTTTTAAATATTTTGTGATGAGTCAAACTTAACACTTATTTCACAAAAGGAAATTAATTTTCTTTTTCATATCATTTACATTCATTCAAAGAAAATGTATAATAGACCTTCACCATATTAACAAAAGTTACTAATATATCGTAACACTTAACTAACCGGACATTACAAAGAATATTAAAATACTATTATTAAATAATTTCATAATTAAAAAATTACCTTGCATATTTAACATAACAGTTACAAATATTAATTCATAATGCGTTAAAAGGTCACCCAAATAAATATAATTAAACGTAATTTTTACGTTTACAAGGTACTAAGGAGGCTCTCAATAACAACACGTGAACCAGTAACGGATGATCGTAAAACCTTAATGAAGTTATGTTGTACTAATGTAATTATTGTAAGGTTGTATGTTAATTATTTTATGTTTTAAACTCAACAAATTAAATAATATTTACGTTACCAACTATAATATTAATAAATCAACTGTCGTAAATATGTTGGTTGAGCAGTTTCTTAATATTGGCATACTGAAACCTTCTAGTGTGAAGAATAAACTGATTAGTTATAATTTTTATAGAGCTAAATGATTTTTGTGACGTTTTACCAAATGTTGGTTTATTGTCTTCTTACCGGGTGACAATGAGTTAAATCTGTATACTATGCATGTGTATAACAACATTATAGTCTTAAATCATCCTTCGCTGAGCCTTGTCTATTTGCTTTGATGGTTCAACAAATTTATTACCTTAGTTAGTCGTTTACATCTAAACCTACATTATTTTCATTGCATACCACTTTAAAAACAGAAAATGATATAATCAATGGAGTGTTAATATCTATTTCGATATAGGTTTCAATTTTATTACAGACATCTAGCTTCTGATATAGCATTAAGAAAATATCTTTGACTTTGGCCATATTGGTAAAACAGATAACTTTTTCCTACTGTTTTTAAGGCTGTCGGCTTAAAAAAAAGTACTAATATATTATGAGGCTTTTTAACAGTCATTAGTGACAGTTTTGTGTCAGTAGGACAGTCATTGTGTACAGTGAACATTATCATAACAATAAAACAATAGTGACACATCCCACTGGATATTCTGAGCTACACATTTATTACAATTTACTTTCTTTTAAACTCTCGGAATTTGTAAAAGTCAAACTTAAAATAAATATCAAACAATAAGATGGTAGTAATTGATAAAGCTTTTGTTAATCTTACTTGCTAATGTGACATATGTAGGAATTTTATTATTCGTCGGCTGTGTCTACTAGTTCTGCTTGTGTATGATGAACAGTAACAGTGTGTATAATGTATCAATATTTACGGTTGATTCAGAAGTTATATAGTATTTATGTAGCCACACCAAATTATTTCTAAAAAGTTTTGTATAATGTAGTTATAATACGTGACAGAAGAGTTTGGAAGAAATAGATGTATCACGTTGATCCCATACCTACCATACCGACCTACTGAAAACTGCTTTTTATCCAAAATTAGCACGACGATTTTAAAACTTTTCCTTTGTAACTTTCCCCACTAAGTAGTGGCGATTTATTATATTTTTTTTCTATCTGTATACTTAGTATCGATTTTCAAGTGGTTGAAACTAATCGACTTTGTTGAACAAAACGGTTATATTAACGTTACGAAAATTCACATGATCGGTATCAAAGAAGTGGTCAATAGAATAGTTATTGAGAACACATTACACACCTAACCGGAATACTTAATGCGAGGCAAGTGCCGTTCATTGTAAACGACTTCTAGGATTTACTCACTACTTTTATAGTAGTAGTACAAACCTTATCGCCTAGTGCTGTTTTTGTAAAATTCTTAAAAACATATAAAAATATTTAGACTCCAATGTCGATAAATATAGGCACAAAGTTGACAAGAAGGATGTTCTTGTGTGCAAACCAATGGAATATTTGATTTGCCAGCGGATGTTTAAAAATGCTGTAGGAGATAAATACATAAAATAAATAAATATTTATGGACATTTCACTTAACGTCCTCTGGTCCCAAGCTAAGCTTATATGCTTGTGTTATGGGTACCAGAATACGGATAGAATACATTTATACTATTTTTTTTTGTAAATACATACTTATAATAGATAGAAACACCCAGACGCGGTACAAACATTTGTATGACAGTTAGAAAAATCACACAAATAATTGTCCCGAGCGGGAATTGAACCCGCAACCTCTAGATCACAGTCCGCTACATGAACCACTCAACCACGAGGCTCGTCAGATTGTTATAGTGAGCAGTCGCCCGCAACTTCGTACACTTACAGTTTAAAAAATACACCAAACTTAAATTATACAAAAAATCCATCCACTTGATGCACTATTTCTATAAAAAAAAGCATTACAATTCGTTGCGTAGTTTTGAATATTTAAGCTCACATTCTCGACTTTGTTTTATAATAAGTGAAGATTTATCGTTAACTATTTCTGAATTAAAAGGACCGGCTTCTTTATTTAGGCCAAAATCGTTTAAAAAAAAGCTAATTAAAAAAGTTTTTCAAACGACTGTTATAATATGAGATGACATTTTTCAAGTTTCTGTTGGTTCTTCCTCATAATGGATGAGGAACGTTGTTATAATACCGTTAATTATAACGTTTTATTATCGACGAAACATCTTCATGTCAACGATCGACAAATAGATAAAATATAGACTGACAATATCAAATAATGAACGATTGAACAACAAAAGCACCGAAAATTTTAAAGACTGAACGTCTTTAAAATTTTCGGTCTATAAACTACGTCTAATCATAAACTTCGTCTAATTCAAAATGCATCATGTAGGCTTAGTGGAACAATATCTTATTAAGATGGACATTTGGATGATCCAATAAGTTTCCTAAAAAAATAACTTCCTAGGACTTTCTATAAACATGTATCTCTAAAAGTCTTAAGGTAAGTAGGAAGTTTAAAAAGTTAAGTTGAAAATCTGTAGCAGAAAATAATTTATATACACAATAATTTTAGTTATGCTAGTCTGAACTTGGTTTTTAGACAATTATTGCAAAGGATTAAAAAAAAACTTTATACAAAATTAATAAAATAGTTACAAGCGTTCTTGAGCTACAATTTTATGGAAACAAAAACAAGTTTTCTTAAATATCACTTTTGTTTGCACAATTCGTTCACTTTATTACTCGTGAAAGTATAACATTTTGCGTGTATTTTATGGTCATTAATTACATTCGTAAAGTTCTCAGTATTACAGGAGTTTACTTTATGGTTAAGCCGCACTTGTGTATTTTGGAGAATAAAAAAGATATTAATCTTTCTGAGACAATGGTCAGGCACGTCTCGACTGTCCGTAACTTAGGGTTGTCACTCATAATTATTTGTATTATTTATGATAAATATAACCAATATCTTGTTATTTAAGCTGTTGGGTTTCTAAACAAATATTCATGGATAATTCACACAACGTCCTCTGGTCCGAAGCTAAGCTTATATGCTTGTGTTATGGGTACCAGAATACGGATATACTACATAAACTACTTACTTTTCTTATGTAAATACATATTTAAAATAAACACACAAAGGCAGTGCAAATATAATATGTAGGATAATTATTAATTAACCGTTACATGAAGTAAGCCAAGAGGCTCGTCTGAAGTAGACAAGCATAACCATTTAGCAAAAGATACAGTCGATGTTCAATCTCTTTACTCTTCAGCTCTTTCATCTTCCATAGATTTTAGGAACGCAGCAGCCCTATTTTACAAGTTCCCGGCCATGACCGTTGAACGGAAATGTCTGGCAGTACATTCCCATGGCAACACCATGAGAACCTCCCATTGTTGTTACACAGTTATTATATACTAATAATATTTGAGCTAACGGACTACCTGAGCATATATAACTATAATATTCATTATAATTAACAAATGTACGTGGTCTAGGCCGCATATGAATTTCATTATAATTTCACGCTGCTCATTATTATTACGTAATATCGTGCAGTTTATGTTACGATCAGAAACGAATAATGTTTTAAGCAAATAATTATTAAACTTCTTTTATTGATGCACCCTTTAAAAGTTGTGTTATTGAGATAAACTCAATCAATGGACACACGTAAAAGTTAAGATCGTCTTACCTTAGTTGTTACAATTTGACATACATATATCATGTGCCATGGTATATATCATACATATCAGGTGCCATCATATGTACCATGGGTATGGTAGGTATTTCTCAATGTGAGTTAAACATCGCTCGATGTTTTTGTACATCTATCGAGCTATTTCAGCTAATACAATCTCGAAATAGAGCAAACTTCATAAATTCAAAATTGAAAAAGTAAAAAAAATATAATTGACAGACATTATATCAACAAATATGTACCTAGTTTCATAATAGTTTAGTTGTGCATTTACAGTTTACATTAGTTGCACCGAAAAGATTATGCTTTCACGGAAGTATAGTGTGTTTTGTAAATTCTTACCTACATTAAATTTGATTTGTAATTAGATTTTAGAATAATATTAGTAGCTCTCTTGTAATGAAAAAATCTCAAATAATAAAATTATGTGTAGCATAATGTATATAATAAAGAAATATTTTTGATTACAACAAACACTAGAAAAACAGAAATAGATGAAATAAGAAGCAAAAATTTTGGAATAGACATTTTGCAAAGTGGTCAGGAAATGCTGACATAGCCATTCTATATGGCAGACATATTTGGATAAATTCATTTTTTACGGATTTAGACGCGTATATTCTAGATGGAGATAATTCCACCATGATATTTTACAGACTGTCTAAATTCATAAAAATCACACTTGTGTCATATTTGGATTAGAATATGTAGCAACATTGTCCGTATGATGAAGGCTTACTAATACAATTATCACCATCCCATTTTCCCCGAAAGGAACTTTTAAAGATAGCTAAGGATACTTTACGCAGATAACATCCTCTGTGAGAGACGGAAATCTCAAAGCTAAATTCTATGCCAACACGCCTGGTCAGCGCGACAAAACGACCAAAAACCTTCCCAAAGTGGAGGAGCCCGTGCCCAACAGTGCGACATTTATGGGATGGACAGAGAGAGAGAGGAAGGAGGGAGATGTAGCAACATGTGTAACTGTTCAATCATTATATCTTTTGCTATTTTGTATATAACAGTTGGACTCTGGGACACGATATGTATCGTGTAATAAAGTAATAATTGTATAAACTAGTATTAAGTGCAAACCGATGTTAACTAACGGTTTTGTTTTTTTAAACGCAACCAAAAATATTGAAAACCTTACTTTAGTATTCTATTTTGTAACAGTAGTTATGTTAAAATGTATCACGATCATTTTATATGATATTTTCTAATCCTGAACTAAGCTTCATGAGTTTTGAGTATTCTGAACTTAATTTTATCTCACATTATTTTTAGTATGTAATATAGGGAGAACCTATAAGTTTGCCTTTCAAAATTCATTCATTAATTCAATCATTCAAATAAATTATTTTGTGAGGAATCTGAAGGGTTAATCTCGCATATCATCTCAAAAAAAAAATTACCGCCTGCACTGTCAGTGGTTTCAGTATATTTCTATATTTTTTAAAATGATTATCCTACTGCTATAAGAAGGCATCGGGATTAGAGCTTAATATTCATAGACGGAATCTATCAAAATCAAAACTTCTAGTTCAATCACATTTTTAATCGATATTAAATAAGAACAAGGTTCTATGTTCGGCTGTATATAATTTTTTATGTTAAAAACTAGTTTAGCCTAACATTTCACAATACAACCGGACTTAGCTAATTCAGTAACAATTTGTTGCTTTTATGCAATATTTACATTGCGTTACAAATGTGTGAATAGCGATTAATTAACAAACAGCGCATACCACGATGTCTCGTTATAATTACACTGTACAGTTTTAGGTAACAATTCTACTTGCAGAACTAAACTTAACTAAATTTTTACTTATTATTAAACAAAGTCACCTTTTCTGTATGTCTCTGCGTGAAGTTAAATCTTAAAATTGTGAAAGGGGTTCTAGAGGAAGGTGGCAGGATTTCTATGTATAATTTGATGAGGTTTGTTTTCTAACTTTTACGCGGACGTAGACGCGGCCAATAGTTAGTAAAAATTATAAATATTTATAGAGTCCATAATACAATTCGGTAATGTTGATTATTACTTCTCACTATAAGTATATGTAATACAGAATAATTATCTTATCAATAAATGTGCAGAAAGTAATTCACATTAAAACTAAATATACCATAGTTGGTTTCATTTTAGTTAAATTTAATTTAGTTCTTGTCGGAATAGAATTGTTGCGATTTTCTTATAAAATGGTATATTATTTTATCTATCTAGTCAATTTCAACATGAATTAATTATTTTATATTTTGCACTGATTAACAAATTACAACTGTATCTATTTTGTAATGACAATGTAATCTCTTTTTTCCAAAGATTCATCTATATGGCGCAATTTAGAACCACGCTTAGTATTAGTTTTTTTTTAAGTTAATATGTATATTCTTAATTCGTCACCTAAATAATAAGCGATGTCTGCTGTGTGTTTTAATGACACGGCTTCATTAGCGTATTATTGCGTGTTTCCTTGAATTATGTAACATAGTTTTTTGTAACGCTACAATTAACACTACTGATAACGCTGGTGAAACCGAAGCTTATGCAAAAGAAAATTATAGTCTTCGTAACTTATGGAGGTTGACATAAATATTTATTTAAATAATAGACGCGAAAGTATTTATTTGAACTGTTTCATTAATTGTGAGAATTCATTTTAAAATTTCTCCTAGTACATTATTTTCTATATTTTCGCTTATTAGAATGTCACACGGTCTACATTACAAGTAAATGATGAATTTCGCGGGTGAGAACATTGTGTGAAAATATTCTTCTTAAGCTAATGTTTGTTATTACTGATTTTAACGATTACTTGTCACTTTTAGTGTACTATTTCCTCGATTTTTTTTATGACAGATCTTGTAACTACTTCTTGTGATACCGACTTACTGGTATTAATTGATATGATGGTACCAGATTAAGAATGTATGTAGTACTTAAGAGAATTTGTATTTACTTAAGGCTATTTGTAAATAATTTCTTAAAATATGTAGAAGGCAAGTACTACAATATACTTAAAAAAAATATTGTCCTGAGTGGGAATCAAACCCACGGTTATGATTGATACTTGCCAAGTCGTCAAATGAAATGAAACCATGATCGGTTTCAATAGGCAAGTAACTCCTGACGTATACAGGATTCGATAAACTATAGATCTCTTCTAGTTATATTGTCGGTGAGTGTAGGTCAATGTAGCTTAGGCTCTCTAACTGTTAAATTGTGTAGAAAATCTAGAAATATAAATTAGAGCTTTTTAAGTTCACAAAATGTGAAGTTCTATAATATGTGTTTCTCACGCTTTATTACAGTACTGGGTGGTCCAGACTTTTAATCATTTAATATACGTTCTCGGTCTGCTGAACACCGGTGACATGCGGTCATGACTTTATGATGGTATTGTGGTTACGTCTAATATGACCCGACGCCTTTGCGGTCACTAGGAGGACTGTAAAACATTATAGCGTAGATTAAATACTTATTGTATTAAACATCATTCTATGGTCTAACAATGTAGAGTTTTCGCACTGCATCAAGTTATTTCTTATTAATTTAGGTTAAAGTACCTATACAATTCATCTCTGATTCCAACATTGTGATAGTTAGCTGGTAATACATTATTATTTAAAACCTTCAATAGCACTCTATTTTAGGCAATTTAACAGCCGTTTTTAATAAGATAAGATAAGATAATTTTATTTGTTTATAATTTAATACTTTATTTATACACAATAGACTAAAGACAGATAAATCTAAATTTTATCCTTAGTCGTTTTATATTACCTAACCTACTGGTGTATAGCATATTCTATTGAAACATAGACTGTAGATACATAGAGTATTACTGATATACGGGGATAACAAACTGTCTGTAAACGTAGAGTGGTCATTAAAAAGCTGTTAATAGTTTAGCCAAGTCGCCAACAGGTCTGCCTTTATATTTTAAAGTTGTTTGTTCGCTGTATGACTAACAATCTATTATTATATTAATACCACGTGGAAGGACCGGTCTCTGTCAATGTGTGGGTGACAGGTTTGTTACAGTGCAAGTGGTCTGATGTATTACTTGGGTTATCAGGCAAATCGGATTAACATGATGGCAAATTAACTGAAAACTATGCTTAGAAAGCTCGTTATCGGAAGTAGATTGTTATAATGAAAGGGTGGATTGTTATACATGCTTGAATGTTATCTATTAGAAATGAATGAAAATTATAATTTGCCAAATGCCAAACGGTGAGATGCGAGCCAAAAATAACGAAATTAACTAAAAATACGATATGAGACATAATTTCAATTAAGTAAATAAATAATGTTGTGGCAAGTAATGTTATGCCGGAATTATTATTTCATGTTAATCAAAACTGAGGCAAAATCAAATTCACTGGCGTTGTTGACTTGGTGACTTTATGAACATTTATAAACGTATTTGATAATTAATTTGTCTGTTTGTGTTTACAGATGTACACAAAGATGAGATTACAAGAGATATTTTCAGCGCCAGATCTGGTAGAAGTTTCGGTAAGTTTAGTGACCATTTTTCTTTCCATCTTATGAATGTCCCACTGTTTATTTTGAACAACGGCCTCCTTGAAGTAAACGAGTTTTAGTTTCTACCAAATCTATTACACATTTTAGAATATTTCGTCTTTCGCAGAACCTTACATTTTATCACACTATCATCCCAATAATGCTTGTAATATAGGTAGCATAATAATATTATTACGAGTATAAGTCTAAGTCTAAACGTCTTAGGCCTACTGCATCTAGTAAGTGACTTCGTTGTTTCTGGTATATAAATATTTCACTCAGTCACCTTAAATAAATAAATAAATATTCCAGAGGCAAGTATGATGTCCGGATGCCTGTACGAAGGTCGATGGTACTCCAACGGTGCTGCTGTGGTGACCAGGGAGTCTTGCCTGCGATGTGCGTGTGTTCGCGGAGCCTTGTCCTGTTCACGTCGAGCCTGTGCGCCTCTGCCTGATCCTCCACCTCCCAAATGTCACGTGAGACATCGAAGAGGATCTTGCTGTCCAGAGTTACACTGCGCAGGTTTGATTGTAACCTTAATTTTACCAATATTTTACACACAAGTAGCCTAGTAGCTTAAAATAATTTTGTGCTAATATTTCAGAAGGCGCTCCAACATGAAGGCGCTCTTACTCACGATTTTATATTCACCTAACATTGCAGATTAGAAGACACAATTGTTCTCCTTCTCATGACTACTTTTTGGTTTCTCAGATATAGTAATAAACATGGAGCATGAAGCCAGCGCTCGCTCCGAGCTGGATGATTTCTTTGATATCTCCACACCGCCTCACCTAGGAAAAGGTATATATAGGCACTTGTACTATATCGGTGGCAAGAATAATTGGTTATATTTTTTAAGAATAAAATAATTGTAATTTGTAATTGTAGGACTTCCAGCATGCGTGGAAGGCGGCACTATCTACGTGGCAGGTTCAGCAATGATGTCACACGTGGCGTGTGAGCAGTGCTTTTGTCTAAAAGGCAGTAGGAAGTGTGTGAGACCAACCTGCTTGCCACCACCGCCTCACTGCGCACCCAGGCCCACTGCTGGTGCATGCTGCCCCCAAAGATACTACTGCGAACATGACAATCGACCGATAGTAGAGAAATCTTATGGTGAGTTCGCAGCAGAGAAATACTTTTAACTATGCTTTAAATTATGCATATCCAAATATATAAAAATAAGCTCTAAGCATAAACTTATGGAATAAAAATATTATAGAAGTAAATAAAATTTACAACCATAGGAATTGCGTTTGCTTAATTTAAGGTCATAAAGGTTTTATTAAAAAGTTTTTTTTAGACTCATCGTTTCTACTCAATGAAAAAATACTTACGATGCAAAAGCGATGCAATTTTAATGAAACTTTCTGTGAATTAAATTATCCTTGCTTTATAGACTGTGAAGTGAACGGAAGACGAGTCCAGGAAGGAGAACGCGTGGCCTCCGGCACCAACTGTACGGCCTGCTTCTGTCTGAAGGGAGCAGTGCGATGCCAGGCTCTGGGCTGTGCGCCACCACTGCACGGCTGTGAGCCAGTTCTCAGGCCAGGGGAATGCTGTGCTCATCAATATAAATGTGGACATGGCACTTCTAACAAAGGTATAAAAGATATCACAATGAACATGTATTAAAAACAATCTGACTATTCCAAATGCAGTGAAAACATCTAACATATTGTTAAATAATTTTGCTGTATGCTTTTTTCAGGGGCACTGCTTTCTAACAAAAAATCTGATAAACTACAATACAACTCCTTAGTTCCTACGAGAATGGATGAACGTGCGCTGCACGCAAAAAATATGTCCAAAATACTTGAAATAACCACCAAGAAAATATTGAATGAAATATACACAGTCAAAAATATGCCTATAGTTTCTGCTACTAAAAATGATGTAGGCAGTAGTACAAAAGTGAAAAGAAAAACCGATGAAAACTCATTGAATTTAAATGAAACTGCTCAAAATAAAACAATAACTTCTAATGAGACAACTTCTGATGAAGATATAGATAAAATAACAACTTCAGAAACGACTGAATTTACTACTGAAATAACTACAGATCAACCTGAAGGTACCATGAAAATTGTCATTAATGGAACTATAAATTGTACAGCAGAACTGTCATCAACTTCTCTACCATTAAACATCACCAATGATACAGACAGAATACAAATGGAAGCAATGCCACGAATACCGATTGTGAACGATATTGAAGCTCAAACTTATTCATCAGTTGAAATAATTACTGATCGATCTGCCAATGGCGACTTTGATGAAAATGAATCATTTACTATAAACGTTACTAGTTCATTGAATGCCAATCCTAGTAAAACTTCAAGACCGATAATTGGAACTTCTAAGATTGCACCTGTTAATTTGGTCACTAGTTCAAATAGTTCTAAGAAGACGAAAGGAGATTATGATTACGATTATACAGAACCTACGCTACCGCCATCTCTGCCCAATTTGAAGTAAGTATATTTAATGCTATAAATCATAATATTTATCTCGAAATAAAGTGCTCCAGTTATATTAAGTTCAGGCGCTCGTATTGGAAATCAGCATTGAATAGAATCGATAAAAAATTACATAAAAGGCATTTATCATATAAACGTAGACGATTTTAATTTTAAATTTGTTTCAGGATTATCCCGTTTGTGGCAGCTGATGCTGTAGTCGATGATGAACCTGCCAAAGAAACCCTTACATATCCCATGCTTGAACGAGAAGATAAATTTCCTGTCTACTATCCACCTGAACCTAAGGAAACTTTCAACAGACGGGAAGATATGTACCATCCTACACAATATCCTATATTTATGTCTAAAAAGGAACCTGTTTATTCTCATAATCTAGGTCTAGTTAATAATAGATATCCTATTAAGAATAGTCCAGTACATGAATATGCTGTAGAGACTTCTCTAGGAAATCACAAAAATGAAGCAAAAACTGTAACTAAAGCACCACAAACTAGTTCTACTTATGAACTGAATACGCCTGTAATAAACTTGTTTTCGCCACCTGTTGAGACTGAAGGTAAGCATTACTTATTTATGGAGAAAAATACTAGTTTGTTTTTCATGTATAATTCAATCTGAATGGGTCGATAAGCAACTTACTGTAATTCCAACTTGGTTCTAGGTGGCTTCATACCGAAAGGCCCTGGTATTATAGACGAGTATTATGCAGTTTATTCATCAACACCGCCGACACCAGCCGTACCACATCTTACTACTTCAATGCAATTGGACATTTCAGAAGGTAAGATTTATAACCTCATATTATATCATTATATCATTTTAAATCTTCAACGACGAGCCTGTAGTGCTACTTGGATGGCGTAATAAATGTCGTTCACGAGGTCTTGGTTTTGATTCCCAGACAAACCAATTAATAATTTACGTGTGTTTATATCGGTATTCTCATGCCCATAATCCAAGCAAATAAGTCTGACTTGGGTTTAGAAAACGTTCTGTATTGCACAGAACGTCCTTGATATATATAAAAATGTATATTACAAAATACCAGTACTTATTTATAAGAAACAAATCAATTAATAATTTTCCCATTATCACATTCTATAGGAGAATGTATATCTGATGATGGCCAGAATGTACCAGACGGTGAGAATGCTACGATAGAGTGCAATGAATGTATCTGTATGTGGGGCCACCTTAGCTGTGCACCAATAATCTGTCAAGCACCAACTGGTTGTCACTACAGTCCACCCAGCGCGGACTCAAGAGATCAATGCTGTGGCGATGTCGCGTGTGATCAAGGTAATCATCATTAAAAATATACTTATTATTTTACTAGCGTAATTCAATTGTGTGATAAAAATAAACGATTGAAATTGATGTGATACTAAGTATATTTGGCTGCTTCGCATTAAAATAATAATTTTGTTTTTACAGATAAAACAGTTAACTCAACTAAAACTGTTACTGAGAAATCTGTGGTTAATGATATCAAAAAAGAACTCAATAGTAAAAATGAATCTGTTAACCAGAAAATAAATCCATCGGGTGGTGTTGAAAACCGGAACAAAACAATTGAGATAAACTCCGAAAAACCTCCATTTAATATCATAAATTCAAATAAAACAGTTACGAAGAGTAATGAAACAATAACAGAAACAACATTAACAGTAAATGTGACTACAGAGAATCCAATAACGTACACAAATATGCCTCACGTTACTTCCACTCAGCACGTGAAAGTAACAAATTATAGCTCAGCTGAATACGATGATGATGACGACGATGGGTTTTCTTTCGGAAGCGTGCTCAAGCTTTTACTGAGTGACAGTTACGATTCAACGACAAAATCGGCAAACAAAGCTCCAGCAACTGTTGCTCCTCCTACAAAAGCAACATCACCAACCACTACGACAACAAGAAAACCATCAACAACTATCAACCCATTTAAACCACTACCATCTATGCCATTTATACCTCCTAGTTTTTACCAACCTACTGTAAACAGGATAGATCATTTAGTTCTTGGAGAAGCCACAGCTATTAAGAAAACTACTCCTCGACCTATAACAAACAAAACGACAAAAGTAACAACAGAGAAACCTACAGAAAGACCTAAAGTCGATTTAGCATTTACATCAGCATCAAAACCACCTAATCTCGGAGGGTCTGGTCTGCCTTTGGGAGCAGAATTATTGAAACTAGCTGGTTGTAATATCTACGGTAGAATGTATAGAGTTGGCCGAATTATCGCAGAGCTTTCCACAGATTGTCAGGAGTGTTGGTGTACTGAACTTGGAGTGCAATGTAACCCGTTAGGTTGTTGAAAGGACATAAAATTGTACAGCTGTGTAAATGTGTGTTACTCTATGAGAATATTTGCTTACTATTGAATAACAAAGATATAGTTCTGGCTAGTACAAACCTAATTAAATATTGATATATGTACAAAATATATGTTCAAGAATATATATGTTCAAGAATATATATGTTCAAGAATATATATGTTCAAGAATATATATGTTCAAGAATATATATGTTCAAGAATATATATGTTCAAGAATATATATGTTCAAGAATATATATGTTCAAGAATATATATGTTCAAGAATATATATGTTCAAGAATATATATGTTCAAGAATATATATGTTCAAGAATATATATGTTCAAGAATATATATGTTCAAGAATATATATGTTCAAGAATATATATGTTCAAGAATATATATGTTCAAGAATATATATGTTCAAGAATACAGAATCACATTACCTCATCACTTTTCACTATTATACTAATTAAGTATTTTTGCAGCTAAAAGTAAAACAATCACGTGATTAATAATTGTCAGACCAGAACAAGGCTAGCTACGAAGTTTTTAAACTAAGGAACTTAAATTTTTATAGACTAGTGGTTATTAAACTAGTGGTTAAAAGATGAGTGTATATAAAGAAAATGTATTGTTAAAGAATAGATAAGTTACATTATATAAAACAGAAGTGATGAAAGGCAAATTTCATGATAGTTTAGAAACAAAAATCAGGATGTGATACCATCTAGATTAAGAGTCATTGATTAAAATATATCCCAGGAGTTGTTGAAGTTCTCGAGGTTCGATTAAATATTTTCAAGTAAGAAATAATAAAGGTGTTTTATAAAAAAAACGATAAAATGATTTATTTTAAAGTACATTGTCAACTCTATTTGTTTATTCACTTCTTGGCCATAAGTTGTTGAATAAAAGAATATGATAAGTTTGTCGTAACTATATCATGTCGTATTTATTGTTTTGTAAAATTAAACAGAGGTTCACAATGATCTATGCTTGTGGTATTATCTACAGGTGTAGGTTCAATTTGATAGATCTAATATTCTCTGAAGAGATAGATAAAATATTTATTTTAACAAAACGCCCGGCATTGATCTCATACGACATAGAATACAATAGACTCGATATATATTTTTCTACGATTCTTTAGTAAAATGGCGATGTGATCAAACAAAGTGCATTTATAAAATTTATAAGCATGTACTAACCTCAGACTACGCTAAATATTCTAAGATATAAATAGACTAAGTTAGTATAAAATAATTAGCATTATTTTGATAAATAAAAGAACAAAAATATTGTTTGTGTTATTTTGTACTCAGATTGACCTGAATTTCAGCAATGCTTTTTAGCAGCCTTTAATTAGATGGAGTATGTTTGCTTTTACTTTGTTTCGTAATTGATTTTAACCTATGTAGATAACTAGGTTACGTTGAAACACACCGTCGTGTAGGTTCATTTTATCTTTCGAAAAATATTGCTACAAATATGAATCTGCTAAGCAATGAAAAAATACCGAGTTTATCATGAGTTTATCTATGATATACATATTGGTGCCAATTCTAGGTGCAAAACTAACTTAACTAAAAAATGAAAACAACTATTGGTGTATTTAGGTTAATTGTCTATTTTGTTGTGTATATTTATATTAAAAAAAATCACAAGTCCGTAATAAACAGATTTTTATCAAGAAAGTTCAGTTAACATTACCGGATTGTGTTATCAACACTATCAAAATTAATTTTTTAGTTAAATTTAGTTTAGTTGCGCGCGTAGAATTGGTACCACTGTTATATAAACTCATGATAAACTGTTTCCCTTTCCTAACTTCGTACTCCTGGAATTTAGAAACCAAACCTGGACAACTTATAATAACTTACATCAAACCTTTCTCTAGAACCACTCTAAATACAAAAAGACGCATCAAACATCTTTTGCGCAGTTTTTACGGTTTAAAGTTAATAAAGACAACGTCTTTTGTAATAAGTAAAGATTTTATTCTTGTCGTTATTTGTCGTCCTAAGACGCTTACCATATTATGCTTTACATTCAACTATTGACCATGTGAGAGCATAACTTGTGATCGCAAATTTTTCATGCTGCTATTTTTCTGCATTTATTTCCTGTCACAATAAAAAGGGCAAGAGAAGTAATAAAACCAAGGAGACTATTATTTACGTATTTATTTTCAGTTTTATGTTTATTTTTTGTTAAATAACCAGAGGTAGAGTACTTCTTATTTAAGTACATTTGAGCTAGCGTAGACTAGAATATTATTGTTTACAAAAATGTAAAAATGTTTGTACCTTACACAAACAAAGATATATGACATCTTTATAATATATATTTATTTTTATATATATTAATATTAATTAATATATATATTTTTTACAAAATTTTATGTAAGTTCCAAAAATTGATATTTCTGTATTCATAGTAACAGAACGTAAATAAGCTCAAGGTTGCACAGCGTGCTATGGAGAGGGCTATGCTCGGAATTTCCCTACGGGATAAAATCCGAAACACGGAGATCCGTAGGAGAAGTGACGTGTCCGACATAGCCCGAAAGGTTAGCACGCTGAAGTGGCAATGGGCAGGCCACATCGCTCGTAGGACTGACGATCGTTGGGGAAGAAAAGTCTACTGTGTGTGTGTGTGGCGACCACGTACCGGACGACGCAGGGTTGGGCGGCCCCCGACAAGGTGGAGCGACGATATCGTCAAGGTCGCGAGGAGACATTGGATGCAGGCGGCAGAGTACCGCGCGTTGTGGCGTTCTATGGGGGAGGCCTATGTCCAACAGTGGATGGAGAGAGGCCGAAGAAGAAGAAGTAACAGAACAATATGAAGCACCAGGCCGCCCGCGACTTGGCCGTTTCACACAATATCTATATATAAATTATGGCCTATGTGTTATTCTGATGTATAAGCTACATTATTGTAATTAAATCCATTCAGTAGTTTTTGCGTGAAAGAGTAAAAATCATCCAAATATCCAAACACACAAACTTTCATATTTATAATATTAGTATGATGAGAATCACATTATCTAATATTTTAATGACCTTTTGAACGGTATGTTTAAATTAGTATTTATCTATCGTTTGTTTTTATCTTATTTGCTCGTTTTGTTGCCAAAACTCGATATTAAAGTTCAAATAAATTATACAAATATTTGATAACCTTAACAATTAAGGTACAAGATGTGGTCTATAAGCTGCTGTAATACTTGATAAGGCACATTAAATGTGCTGATAAAACAAATATTAGAAATATTATATTTATAAGTGAGTCTTATAAATATAATATTTCTAATATTTGTTTTATTCTAGAAGAACAAAACAAATAAGTACAAAAGTTTGACTTGGGCTATTTTTAGTACAACACACATTTGATACTTTAAGAAAATATGAGCTGAGGTGTACCTACTAAGAAACTTTTCTAGCCTGTAACACCAGGTTATGATTGTAGAATTTATTCATTGATTGAAACATATTCAATGATTTAATGTATTATTTCTTAAAATACAATTTATTGTTGTATTATAAAAGCTGAAAAGGCTAGCCAATACATTAAAGTTTTGATACAAAACGTTAATAAAAAGATTTCATAGAAATCGATACATTTTACAAATGTCGCCCATCTCAGCAGCAAAACATTACAAATTTTCAGAAAATTCCAAAAAACTATTTATTTAATAATTTTACATCACTGCTTATCCCATTATTAAACTTTATTTGCCAAATTATTCAATAGAATTTTGGGCAAATTCATGTCTTAGTAAGATTAAACAACTTAAAATAACAATGTGCATAACACTTAGCTTTACAACGACATATAAAGTATAATAACTCGTTAATAGTTTTCTCAGTAATTTATAATTTACAATACTGTAAATATCATCAAAAGCTGTTCTTCAAAGACCAGCGGACGGATGAGTGCACTTTTCAGAGTGCTTTCAGACGCTTCCTTTTTTTTCAGGCTTTGACCAGGAGAGATCACTATCAATGATCAAGTCTGGAATATTTCCACAATAGGAGACTCATGATAATCTTCTTCATACATGACATAATGTATAGTGACTAGTACGGTGCCTGCCATTAGGAGCACAGCAGAGATCACACGACACGCGAGTATATATGGCTTCCTGTTATTTTCGCCTATGGACAATAAACAATCTAGAATTAGTAATAAATCTAGGTTAAGAACATGGAACTAGTCAGTCTACTCGTGATCTCGCTACCAGACAAGTTACGAATAATAATATCTGCTGGTAAAAATACAACACAATATGTATAATAATAGTAAAAATGCGATTATCGTATTCAATAGATTCTTTTATATTGCAACATAGGTCTCTCAAATTTTAATTGAACGAATGAAAAGTATTGAATTTTACATTAAGGATAAGTTTTAATCGCACTAAAAATAACTTTTTTATATTAGTGTCCGCTTATCTCTAAGCGGTAATTAAGAATTGCAACAGCAGTCATGAATAATAATGTTAACTAAGTTGTGTTTAAAAATCGCTTACCAGTGAAAACAATGAAGGCTAGAGGTATTCCAACTGCTGCGCCAAGAACGTGGGCGGCCCAGGCTACATGCTCGTATGAGACCTGAGCCTGAGCAGTAGCTCGCCCTTCTATAGGTGGAGGAGGTCGCATCAACGCCCAGCACATTTCAGACGTGCCCAACACCAGTACGCTCAACGGACGGAACCACCAGAGTGGGATATGACCATACCTAAAACAAAAAAAAACAAAGCTAAATGATATAAATAAAAATAGGTTTTGATTGATGGATCCAGTTATATGAAGGTATTAAACAATTTAAAGCAATTTCATACCTTAGGCAGACGTTAGCAATATGCGCGGTCAGTAGCGCGTACACCGCAGCAGAAGCTCCCACGACGCGGACGTTTGGTTGAAGTACACCCGCACCCAGGGCTCCGGCCACTAGACCACCAATCCAAAGACAAGATATACGCCACCAGCCTTGCTCTCGTTCTAAAATCCAACCAACCTATGGACAAACATAAAAAAATACAGTAATTAAAATTTTTTTTCAATAAAATCATAAAGTTAGTAATAGCTCTTTTTCTAGTCAGGATATCAAAATGAAAATGACTAAATTTAGTTTAGCGTAGGTTAAAGACCACTTGAAAATAAATGCAAAATTTGGCCGAAAATATTTTCTTCTTTTTAAATTAACACTGAATAACTACACCTGTCTAATTATGTTTTTGTGCGAATAATTTAACGCAATAGATATATACTGAATCAAAAAATATTATACTTACGGTTAAAGCAACAAGAGCGTTAAGTGCTAGATGTGGGACGCTGGCGTGAACAAAACCATATGTGAGCAGCCTCCAAGGTTCCTTCCTCCATGTTCCAGGCACCCACTCTAATGATAAACGTAAATATTTCGTACAACACATATGAACGAACACCTGTGAACAAGAATAGAATTTAATACTTCATTCATGTAATTCTAAGGTGAACAAATGCAATTTATTAACCTTTGGGATGCCTAGACGATTGTCGAAAATAACCTCAAAGAGATGGATATACCTACTAGTTTCGAAAGTTTTAAAAAGGTTAACAGTTGAGTACTAGTAAGAAAAGCTAAAAAGCATCACAACAAGAAACTACTTACTATAGCTAATATCACAGATAGTATAAAGTACGGTGGCTTCAACAATGGCACCAGTTTCTCTTTTCTTTTCTCAAATGCGCTCTTTGGCTTCATCGTCATCTTGTTGGTTTTAAGTTGCTTAACGTTCTTTCCTGAAGACTGTACACCTAACGTCAAACCGGCTTGAAGACGTGACTTAGTTTTAACATCTGGTCCACTAGGTAACAGTCTTTTGTTCTCTCCAGGGCTTTTTGCTTCTACAGGCCTTTCATCTTCATTTTCCATCCAAGCAGTAGCTGGAGGGTGACCGTCTGGTTGGATCTTCCTGGTGTTATGAGTTTCTTCTACAGTCAATCTCGCGGTCTCACAATCTTCGGCATCTGGGGCCATGGTGAAAATGTTGCATTTTCTTTTTCAATTTGTCATAACCAGTGTTGCTGTCTAATGATCCTCTCTGTTTCCTGTGCGAATGAAATATAATCGATTATTCCTGTGCCCGTACATATATAAACGATGTATAAGGAAAATATGTTATTGTTAACTAATTAGGGATTCACGCGTAAATGTCGGATATATTGTTTAATTAATTGATTAATTGTTTAGAAATAAAAAATCTGTTTAAGATATAAAGTATATACATATTATCTCTATATTATAGATTTGTCGCATATCTTTTACCTGACTTTTGCAAATATTGCAGGCATAATAGCTGAGAATAAGGCTAGATTATCAACAAACTCATATTACAAAGCTGACACATACTCTAAATCTACAAATATAATTATGTATTATACGACTTGTGTATATAAGAGTATAATATTGCATCTGTATGTATGTGTATGTACATTGTACATATGTGGTTATTTTTAACAGGTATATATATTTTGTGATATGATATAAAAGTTAGATAACACAAGTTATAAATAAAACAACAATAAAAACCCCGACTACATAAAAATAATGAACTGAAAACAGGAAAACTGTGATTTTTGTCAGTAGATATGCTTTAGAACATACACATTTCTAAAGTAATTTATTAATTTTGCAATTGACATGCTATGCTTTTACATAATAAATTAAATTATGGTGGAAAAAGTGATTACCGGACGGGACGCTACGTCCCGCTTGCGGTAATCACTTTTTCCACCATAATTTAATTTAACATACACATTTTACAAAATTAGTAATGATCGCCAAATATGGAGATACATTGAAATATAAATACTGATCATCGTTAATATCTACATAGTTTCTGTTAGTGTGTATTCTTACGATTTGACTAATTTTGTTAAGTTGATTTGATATTGATATCTCACACTGAAAAACGCGTGAAATATCAAAACGAAAATACTTCTTCTAAAAGTAGAAGAAGTATTTTCTTTTATATAACCAACAAGCTTACGTCTCGCCTGATGGTAAGCTATTGCCCTAGGACGGACCTGCCCTGCCCTACCTCTGGACGTTTACAATACCAGAGGTATCACTTGCGCTTTGTCGACCCTGTAGGGACATTTTAACGCCTTTAATAAAGAGCCACAGTATATAAAAAGTACACATTATTTAAAAAGTTGAAGTCTGTATTGATGATATTGAAGAAAAAATTGGATAGGCAGACGGCAGTTTTAATTGATATATAGGCGTGATAGAAGACAATACAATGGTTTATAAAAATTTTGTGAGCTTTATATTTGTCCGCACCTCACGCCAAAACTATTGCATGGAACTGAATACCGTTTTCAGTGATATGATGATAACGATCTAACTTAAAGTACAGGCTGCAATTATTCCCGCGATAATATCTAATTCTGAAACACCTGCTTTAAATTTCTTATTGCCCACCATCCATCTCCATCCACTGTTGGACATAAGCCTCCCCCATAGAACGCCATAACGTGGGGTCATGTGCCGCTTGCATCAAATATATCATAGTCATCCAAAATTTCATGCGAACAAAGTCGGGCAACAGCTAGTCATGTAATAAAGGTGTAAATAAAGGTGTAACGAGGGAAATCCTCGATACAATATATTTAAATATAAACAATAAATAGAGTTAAACAATAACAAAGAAATATTTACCTGATGAAATAAACATATACATATAGGTAACACGTATAGTGTCTTACTTACGTTATACTACTAGGTAATCTTAGAATTGTAATTCTATTGAAGAACTTAAAAGAAATATATATGAATTAGAAATTAATATTAGATTTGGGAAGGTGACCGAATGTCATCGTTCAAATCGGAAATACCCGTCTAGTAGACTAGTTACATTTAAATTCGCTGAGTTCATCATGTGCTGACATCAAAAGAAAATCCTGACGTTCTGTCAGTTCCATAATGTGAAGGAGTCTAACCGAAAGATAACTTAAATAATCAAGCATTCAACTTTATTATGAACATTGTCTGAGATTAACACAGGAAAATGTAATGTTTATGCTTCCCATACTTCATACGTTTGTCGGCAATACACATTTATTGCGGAAACCACAACATTGATAACAAGAGGATTACGAAGAAACTTTAAACTATGTATTTTTGAGTAATTATTTTTAAATGGTTATTATTGTATGCAGGTCCCATGGTAGCTCAGTTGGAAGAGCAACGGTACGGTATTCTCAAGTCGTGGGTTCAAGTCCCGCTCATGGTGATCATTTTTTCAATTATAATTTAGTTTATTAAGTAAAAGCATAGCAAGTCACTTAGTCTTGCAAAAATTTATACATTAAATGTAATTATTTTAAATTAATTAATAATGTAAATATAGGAACAATATTTTAAACTTTTGTAAACTCTATTATCACCAAAGAGATGTCCATAGAGGTAGTCGGTAGGTATACCTCACACATGCGCAACGCATTAAAGTTTTTTTTTTACTTTTTTTTGTTTAAGAGATCAAAATATGAGTGTAAATTATACGATGCAGACAAAATACTTTACAAATAATCGACATCAGTTACTGAAACGGATAACACGAACTTTTTACGTGCGTATGAGTACATAATATATACAGATACACACAATGAACTATATTCCGGACGGACATTTTATACAATTGATTCTGAGATGTGATTATTAAATTTTTATTCAATTAAAGTTAATTACACGGGCTATAAAATCTGTGGAAAAATATATGTATGAATCCTAAAAAATACTACAGGAAAGTTTTAAAGATTATTACTTCGATATCTGGTGAGAGTAAATGTAAAATGCATAATTAATAATAGGTAGTATATAATAATATTATGAGATTATTTGTACCTATAATTTACTTTCCCAGGTCAACGATTTTCCCTGGCTTATTCAATAAAATGATAAGTAAGTAAGTAAGTCATTGACCGACGACACTCGGAGTTTATAAATATTTCGAATGATATAAGTTTTATATAATTAATTGGTAGTAGTATGATGATTTATTATATAATCTTGATGATTCACTCTGATGATGATGATGATGATTAGTGAGTGAGTTAGTAAACTGTTATCTTTGAAACACATTTTAGGTTAAACGATATTTTTTCTAATGATGAACATATTAATACGTGTGCCTATATAAAAGATTTGAGTCACTTGCAAATTTTCTTTAAAATTTTAAAAACTGTTGTATATTGTAGCAAAAGATTAAGAAAATTATTTAAGCTTTTCGTTTTATATTAGGTTATTGTAAGTTTGTGGTTTAGACAAAGCTTTTCTCTATCATGTTCTATTGTAGCCCTATTAAACTTAATATATTAAACTTCTATCTTCAACTCTCTCCACTACATTAAATAAAAATTATAACAAGTTTAACGTATTATTCATGGTATTAATATACCTATAATTAGCAAAATGTTACTCACATACCTTTTTATAGTTGTGCAAAAAAAATCACTTAACAATCGAAATCTTTTAGTTACACCAGAACACATTAGACATATTGTTCCGTCTACATAAACATTTGTAAACATAATGAAAATAAATCATCATTTCATATAAAAAATAACAAAATAATAACATATAATATGTACGTAATTCCCCACATAGTACACAACAATAACAAACTATATCAGACATAATGACGTCTGTCATACGATTGTTATGAGTATTACGACATTACGCTACAACCAAATAGTATTTACGCACGTTAACGGGTAAAACATTAATAGGTACAACAGAACTACATTAAATATGTTCAGAATGTACAGGTGAATGTAAATTGAACAAATTAGTTAACGTTTATTCACTGATTATTTAGAATGAACAAATTGATCACTTAAACAGTGGTTTTCTTAAAAGATGTGACTCATCATATACATATAATATTTTCGTGTCACAATGTTCGTTCTCATACTCCTCCGAAACGGCTTGACCGATTCTTATGAAATTTTATATGCACATTCAGTAGGTCTGAGAATCGGCTACTATCTATTTTTCATACCCCTGATATTTGTATGGCAAAACAACGTTTACCGGCTCAGCTAGTATTATAATGGAATTTATTTGGTCCAAAATTAAGGTTAATATACATGTTTTATGGATACTTTAATTATATTATTACTAGCTGTTACCCGCAACTTCGTACGCGGTGGAATTAAGAAACCAATTTTTAAAAAATTATAAAAACATATAAGCGTGTTAAAAGGCCGAGCTCTTTAAGGGCCTACATCAATATTATCGTATATCATCGCCGTCACGTACATATTAACACAGCCAGTAGGCACAGAAAATGAAGAATTAGGGATACTTTTCCTATTTACTCAAAATCTACTAAATATATTTTAATTCTGATTTACGTGTTTCTATATATGATAGTTACTTATGTTTTTAAAGTTATTTCATTAGTTAATACGCGATAATAGACGGACAAATGAAAAAAATAAAAAAATTGAGAGGTTGTTTCGCCAAGATTTTCTATCGAGAAAACTTTTTTCAATCGCGTTTCTGAGTTTATGCGATCCTAGATAATATATTGAAAAAACATATACTTAAAAATTAGAGCTCTAGCCATTCAATCTAAAGAAACAATGAAAACTTCGTACATAGAAAAATGCAAGAAGCTATTTTGGTATCCTCTTAAGTATCATTAAAAAAAAGGGGCATCAATATGCGTTGCGTTGTTTTAAAGATAATGCTTACATAGGGACATATTTGCCGGCAATATAGAAGATTTTCATTTGAGGGTGATTATATTGAAAAATAAAAATTAAAAAACTAAACTTTTCTTTCATTATGTACCCTAGGCCGCGAACTTATCAGCCGCCCCTCGTACATACAAAAATAATGACTTTGTTTTCTACTACGTAAAGATAATACTTTTTTGGGACGCCTATTAGTAGAGATAACAAAATACGTAGGAAAATATCGGTCAAGTACGAGGACGATCCGCACACGAAGGGTTCTGTTACGTTATTATCATTAATTATTGGAATAAGAAAAGGTCAATGGAGCAACTGTGAAGTTTTTAGCTAAAAACCTTAAAAAAAATTGAGTGGTATTGGAAACCAACAGGTCATTTATGCATCGAAGTCGATATCACAAAGTAACACATTTTGTAAGACTTTTCTGTAATAAATATAAAGTGATGTAATAATTATATTTGTCTAAATTTTTTGTTAGAATATCTAGCTTTGTATGTTTGTGCGATTATGTTAGTAGGTATATAATTAGGAGGAATTTGATAAGCGAAATAAACTTAGTACAACACGACTTTCCATTTTAATCTTCGACATTTTAGTATCTGTAATGATAGGGTTTGGAGACACGTGTCACCACCCCATATCCTTATGGGCATGGTGAAAATCAGATAGGCGACATAACTAGCATTTGGCGAATCTGAAACTTAACCCTCTAACAACACGCCTACTCGGTGTGCTCTATTATAATAAATTTTAAATCAAATACGTTCTCGCTGTGAAGTAGGTCCGTGATCAATAATAAACATTTAAGGGTTATCCCTTTAACCCTTAAAGATAATATGTCAACAAGCAGTAGATTTAAAAAAAAAAAATCTTTACTTTTATTCATAATTTTAATTTATTAAGGATAGATGGATCGACTACGTGTAGTGACGAGGAATACAAGTGTTACTACCCCATCTCCTCTCAAGGGTGCTGTGAAAGTCAGCAAAGGGATATTGCACACAGATAACATCCTCCGTGAGAGACGGAAAACTCGAAAATAAAGCTTGTGCCAATACGGCTGGTAAGCGCGGCACAGTAGACCATAATCCCTCCTAAAGTGGAGGAGGCCTGTGCCCAAGAGTGGAACAGAAATGGGCTGGAGAGAGATAGAGATGGAACGATGTCACATTTTTTTATGGATTTGATAAAAAAAAAATTATTATACAACGATTAATTGTAACAATTCAGGATATTGTTAGAATGATGTAGTAAAATGAATTATCGCTTATAGAGATCATTAGGTACTGTTAATGGGAATCCCATTAATTACATGTGAGCCTATATTTCCTTTGTAATAAATATTTATCAATATTATGTTATACACAGAAGGACAGAATGACTAATAAATGTACACGCAATACTACACATTACTATACAGACAGAGATAACACAATACGACAGACAGAACGACAGACCTCGTTGCGTAGGCGATAGTAATACAAATATGTTGGTACCAAATGTGCAGGAGACCGTAAGTTCGATTCCCACTCAGGATAAATTTGTCACAAATTCAAAGTTTAGTACTACGAATACACAAAAAAACTAACATTATCGCATTAACATTGTCGTTTTTATAGCACATCGATCTTTGTTTAATTTGAGTGTATATTGCGCTGTCTGTAGGATAACAGGATACATAAACTATTTACAATTTTATTGTGTTCACACAGACAAAAGCAAATATTTTTAAAACTCTCATCATAATACATAGTGATATTTTATTGTTACGTTGTAAACTTGTCTAATATGACTATTTGTAAAATGTATTTAGAAGATAAAAGGGTTAATATTTACGGTTAGAGATAATATCTTTTGTAAGTGCTCGCTTAATTTCATAGCTTTTATATTTCCTTTTAAATTCTTGCAATAATATTCTTAAATTGTACACAGTCTTTAATTATTCTTAAAATGTTTGTAGTTTATTTTTGGCACAATATTAGTGATTGTTTCAAAGTTAAAAGTGCAGTGACCACCTAATATATTTTATATGTTTAATATGACATACTTGTAGTCATATTAGGGTGTCCAACAATGTCAAGACTCCATGTAAAACCATCATTAACGGTAGAGCCGGCGAATTTGGCAAGTGCAAAACTAGTTATCATTTAGCATTGTTATGAATAATAATGAAGCGCATAGATGCTCTGCCGATATAAACGCACTTGGTGCACAATAATAATATTATGCTTTGACCACCGTGAACCGGACGACGAAATATATTCATGAACTCATTATAACTTTATTAGTATCGCAAGGAGTCGTTGCATAAAACCAGTATTACCACCTCGTAGTGTGCTATTGGCAGAAATCAAGGAAAATAATACATAGATAAAAATATGGTGGTGAACGGGTTTTTGGCTATAAACAAAATACACAAAAAGTCTGACCGTCCGCGACCTAGATTCGTCACGCCATGACAGCAACATTGATATAGGGGCTGCTTAGCATACATTTAACAAACACATGACACATCCCTTTTTTGATATCCATTCCGTCATTCTCCTACCCTTATCCCCTTATTCCTGCCTGACGTCAACCCTCCTCATTGCCGTTTGTAAAAATTTCTAATATCCATAAATCCATAACAAATTCTTGCAAGCATTGACATTCAAAAAAAAATAATTTCATACAACCTTGATAATTTCGCTATATGCATTCAGACACGTCCATCGATCGGTTGTTCGACAGGAAGTATTTAACTAAGCGATTGTTTTCAAAGCTTATTATAAGTATTCAGTATTCAATGTTAGTATATGATAAGCCTAGTACGAACTGTCTATCTATCGTCTATCAGATGCATAGTGCTGATAGCTATATGACAAAAGAATTGTTTGTAAAAACATTGTTGTGATACTTAGTGCATAGAATTTACGTCAAAAAGGACCGAACAAATTGTTACGACTATATAACCTCACGTGTACAATTCCAGTAAGTGAACATTATGAATGTCCCAAATCAAGAACGAGTCCAAGACCCTTTGCACAGAAGTTAATACAAATACTACTACGCTATGAACTGCATCGTCATCGTCAATTGAATACAAATAAATAAATTTAAATAAGTTATTGTTTATGTTAAGTATGTGTTGTTATATAAATATTAATATAATATGTATATTGATGGCCATTTGTATGTTGTATTTATAACTTTCATACAAGTATGGGCTCATACATTTACATGTAGACATGACAGGCACTTGTTTGACAGATGTCATCTGTCACATAACGAGTAGGTATATTGGATTTATTAATGTAATGTTTCTAAAAGATATGCAGAATAAATTAAATGCAATGCTCCATGACCGAGTCGGTTTACGAAATTTTATACCTTATAAGTACCTATAAAAAATAATTAAAAAAACACAGCTAAAATAAGTGTCGTAATAATTTAAGATAATGTCTTGCTAATTAATGGATAGATATTTGAGTAAAAAGTATAAAGCAGCGAAAAAAATGTTTCATAAAGACTGTTTATAAAATTCTTATTCTTTGATTTAAGAAGTCATTATATTAAGCTTAAATTGCTTAATATAATGACTTCTTAAATCTAAATAGCATTTTTATTTCATTATTCTATAAATGTATACATTCATTACACTTACAAAAAATATCCAAAAAATTAATAAATATAAGTACAAATACCTAACCAAAATTAAATTCCTATCACTTACCTAAAATATAAAAAATTTGTTTCTAACAAATTCCAATGATTTTCACTCACAAAATTAAATTTAAAGTTAAAAGAATATTATTAAGATATTTGGGACACAAGTCGCACCCGAGTGTTGAATATAGAATGATCAACAGGACAGCCTGTCAGGCACCTGCGCTAGCGCACCTCGTAAACGCACACAATTACACTTGTTAAAGATACCAAAATATTTGTATGTGTGTGTGATCCCATCTTTTTCTTTCACAAAAAAAGACTACTACTTTCAAGTCAAGGTGCACCGTTTTTAATCCTGTTTTAGAATAATTTCAATAATAAGTTAATACATACTTTTAATTTACGGACCACGTGATGCATTGGTTATTGTAGCGGACTGGCCTGGACTTTACGGGGTTGCGAGTTTGATTTCCACACAAGTAAAATTCAAAAATAATTTTATAGCGTTCCGTCTAGATGTTTTCGTTCTATGTGATATACGCGTAATAATGTATTTACCACAAAAATAAACGTAAACTGTCGCTAGATATTTTTATTAATTAATATTGCACTAGCAAACTCACGCGAAATTACTCAAGTTATAGTTAATATTCTGGACAATTATGAAGCTCAGACATTCCGGAAATTTAGGGTTATATATTTAGCAGGTAAATATTTTGCAAACACATTTATAACGCTCATAAATAATTGGTCAAGTGCGAGTCGGACTCGCGCACGAAGGGTTCCGTACCATTATCTATGCAACATAAGGCAACGTTATTAGTATCGAGCAAGAAACGGTAAAAAAATCATGTTTGTTGTACGGGAGCCCCCCTTAAATATTTATTTTATTTTATTTTTAGTATTTATTGTTATAGCGGCAATAGAAATACATCATCTGTGAAAATTTCAACTGTCTAGCTATCACCGTTCTTGAGATACTGGGTACGGAACCCTAAAAATCATGTTTGTTGTATGGGAGCCCCCCTTAAATATTTACTTTATTTTATTTTTAGTATTTGTTGTTATAGCGGCAATAGAAATACATCATCTGTGAAAATTTCAACTCTCTAGCTATCACCGTTCTTGAGATACAGCCTGGTGACAGACGGACGGACGGACGGACGGACGGACGGACGGACGGACAGCGAAGTCTCAGTAATAGGGTCCCGTTTTTACCCTTTGGGTACGGAACCCTAAAAAACCGGAACCAACAAAATATCTTTATTGTCTTCTGTTCTGGCGTAATTTTTTTTTAATAATGGTATAAGTTTATTTACAAAAGAGCAATGCCATATGGTGCTTGTATGGATAAACCTATTGTTATTTGCTGCAAAAATAATGCAATATTTATAATGCACTAGCTGGCCAGGCAAACGTTGTTTTGCCATACCAAAAAAAAGTAAAAAAAAAAATAAAAAAAAATGAACTATAAACCTCACGGAGCCCGAGACCTTTCCAACGAATGCAAAACCGTGGAAATCGGTTCGTGCGTTCTGAAGTTATAGCGTCAGGAAGGAAAACCCGACTTATTTTTATATAGTAGATACCCTAACGTTATTCACCTTTAACTTAAGTTTGTTACTTAATTACTTTTATAGTTCCAGATCACAAGCTAAAATGGGCCCTTTATGTCGTAGATTTTTCACCAGGCTATCTACTAAACGATGGAGGCTTAGGGGGGAAATGTTTCACAAATTATATATTTTTCTGATGCCGCTATGATAACAAATAGGTACTAGAATCACATAAACATTCTAAGTTGCTAACAAACTACTACTAAGTAGAAAACAAATATTTTTAGTGTAATATTCTCCCTTGCGCATTGTTTTAATCGCATTTGTTTTAATAAAACTACTTATTACGCATTTATACGCGAGTATTTGCTAAAATTTAAAACAAATACACGCGTCTAAGTCCGTAAAAAGTACTTTTATTTTTAGTGTATTTAGATAATACATTTAGGGCTATGTGATGAATACGGATATTTCAATGGTTTGGAACCCTTACACTCGTCAAATTATTAAGTTACACTTCTTTGAAGTAGACATGAAACCCTCAAACAGCTAGTCTACTTCGCACTTGACTGATTTTTTCGAAACCCAAATATCGCACGTGTAGAAAGTTTCCATTTGATTAAATATTTGGGTAAGAGCAGCTTTTAAACCTGTAACACATTGCGAAGGACGCCCGAACCCATCCGGCACGTGGCAGGTGCTCGTCGCATCAAAGTTAGAGAAAAAATCCTTACAGCATCACCATCTGCTCTATACATTCCTAATGAGATTAACGAATATATTTTGTTATGTGTTTAGGTAATGTTTTGTTGCCATGCAGTGGTTAAGGTTATATCTTTGACCTGAAATTTAAGATTGAGTAGAATTATTTGGTATAAATATTTAAGGACAATCACAATGTCATTAGGTCCTGAAATAAGCTTAACGCGTGTGCTATTGGTATCAGTGTAAACTGATACCAATAGCACACTAATGTTTTAAATATGTAAATATTTAAAACATTAATTCTAATTGTTTTAAATATGTAAATATTTAATTTATATTAATTTTTGTCACTTTGTGTGTATTTGTAAATTTATTTCTTACCTTGTATCTACCAAATAGATGGATGGATTTTGACAGCTAGAATACTTAACGTTTCTTCTATCATAAAAATAAAAGGGAGGATATTTTGAGTTTAATATTAACATGGTAATAAAAATATTCTAATAATAAAAAGGAAAAAAAAATAGCCGAGATTACGAAAATATATCAATAACAGTTATATGATGATTTTTAAAAATTCATTTTGTTATATGACAATTTGAATATAATTTAATATTATAATTAGATACTGTGATTATTCTGACAGTAACAGTAAACAATGTTAAAGCACCTACTTATATTATCATTAACTTGTTATATTATCATTAACAAGTTCAAAACAATATTACAAAATATAATATTGACTTGTGTGGTTTTTGTTATATAATTACACACAATAACAACAAGCGTATTTAAATTCATATAGGATATGTATATTCGCCACAAAATCATATATTATAAGACTAAATGTTTGCAGTTATTTTACAGAATATTCTCCGGTCCCTAAACTAAGCACTTTTCAATAAGTGACAAGTGATATTATATACATAATATATAATTTTTTGTGAACATCTTTACTTCTTATAAAACAAAGTCGTGATTTTTGGATGTATGTCCATATGTGAGCTTATATCTTCAAAAATACGCAACGGATCTAGGTGCGGTTTTTTTTAATATATAGAATGGTTCAAGAGGATGGCTTTTTGCATAATTTATTGAGGTTTGCTGTATATTGGATGAGATATGGTTAATTTTGCCGAGAAATTCGGACGCGTGCGAGCTATAAATGAAAACGCTGCCTTATCTATGTGAGGTACAACAACCTAATGTATGGAGAAATTTTTTGCTACCTATAGTTCTTCAAAAAAGGCATATGTCTATCTTTTATGGGAAACCCGCTGTACCCATAATAATGTCAAAAAAAATATCAAAGTCAAAAAAGGGTGTTATTAATTTATTGATTTTTGCATTTGACATGCTATGCCTTTTACTTAATAAATCAATAATATATAAATTAAAATAATATATAAATGGTGGCTAATTTGAAGGTGTTGCAAGTAGACCGCAATAAGCTCAGTTGGAAGAGCTTCGGAACGGTATTCCGAGGTCGTGGGTTCAAGTCCCACTTGCGGCACATTCACTTTTCCACCATAATATGATTTATCAAAAAAGGGTGTTTTCAAAAGCTATTTATGTGTATATGGTAATATTTTTAATCAAATTAAATAGCTTAGTTAGCTTACGCAATTAAAATAGATTATAACTGCTCCTTACAGCATGCAATTTAAATGAATATCTTAGGAGATATGACGAAAAAAGAATTACGCGCTATAAAATAAAATACTTAAACTGTTGGCTGAGCAACGTGAACGTTTCCTCGGTCTTCTATCCATACTCCAATGTTTGCATATGTAAGGATGTTTATTGTGCTTTCACATAAAGACTACTGGATGGATTTTTATGAAACTTTCCAATGAAAAATGGAATAGAAATAGAACTTATTTTTTATACTTTTTACCGCGGGTAACACCGCGGGGCACAGCTAGTAAAATATATATGTAATACAAAAGTAACACGTATTATTGTAACAAAAATAAGTAAAAATTGTATTTTCTGGACTGAATAACCCTAGTTAGAATATAAAAAATACAAAAATCACTTTAATATTACCGTGTATATCCGTGATAATACAATTACACTAATCAAATACAATAAAACCGAAATAAAATTATATATATGCTCTTATCAGTTTAATCCTGTATTAAAAGGTTTTAGAATGTTTAATTAAGGAATCTTAATAAGACACCATTATCGCTCCTTTGAACGAAATTAGTCTAACTCATAAATCTTTTATTTCCTGATTGTGTCAAAAATATGGTGATAAAAAATATGCCCATCATAGAAAGCCTTCTAAATTACTGTACAACTTTAGGCTTAAGAGGATACCAAAATAGCTTCGTGCATTTTTCTATGTACGAAGTTTTCATTGTTTCTTTAGATTGAATGGCTAGAGCTCTAATTTTTAAGTATATGTTTTTTCAATATATGATCTAGGATCGCATAAACTCAGAAACGCGATTGACAAAAGTTTTCTCGATATAAAATCTTGGCGAAACAACCTCTCAAATTTTTTATTTTTTTCATTTGTCGGTCTATTATCGCGTATTAACTAATGAAATAACTTTAAAAACATAGGTAACTATTATGTATAGAAACAGGTGGATCAGAATTAAAATATATTTAGTAGATTTTGAGTAAATAGGAAAAGTATCCCTAATTCTTCATTTTCTGTGCCTACTGGCTGTGTTAATATGTACGTGTCGGCGATGATATACGATAATATTGATGTAGGCCCTTAACAAAGGCAGGTATTACCTGTTAACTGTTGCCGGACAGTTCAAACAACTGTTAGTTTTGTTTGTTGTGGTATTTATTAGTAAGCATATTAAAATAATTAGCTTTGTAACATTTGCTTTTTTTTTCATTCAAATAAAAGAGGTTTTGGTTTATTTTATTATATGTATAAAATTTACGTGTCACAGTGTTAGTTAACGTACTCCTCCGAAACGGCTTAACCGATTCTTATGAAATTTTATATGCGTATTCAGTAGGTCTGAGAATCGGCCAACATCTATTTTTCAAACCTTTTTTTTTAGTATGGCAAAACAACGTTTGTCGGGACAGCTAGTTTTATTATAGGTTTGTGTCCCTATAACTCCATCATTTAGAAAACGATATTACAATTATTTTATTTTTGAGTTATATACTGTCGTTTCTCGGTATTGTATGTTAAAATTGAAGCTACCTGGACCAGAGTGGTAAGAGGACACGATCGAGGCGTGTGCTTACAATAACTTATACATAATAGCAGCAGCTGGACCAACCATCTGCCGTCGATCACTATCGAATATTCATTTATACATTCTTCTTTTAATACAATAATTTCCGAAGACTTATGAACAATCTGGTTTTGTAAGAACATCATTATATTGCAATATTAAGATTCTAAGGACAGTGTGCTCTTTACGCTTTGTTTGTAGTAGTGACACTAGAGTCTGTGCAAGCAGGCTGTGAGTTAAATTTGAGAGGCGCTGCTTCAAAATTAAAAGAATCGCTTAATTAATCGTTTTTAGAGCCATCTAAAATGGTCAAAATATACAGACGTTTTCTTTCTTCGGTCCTTGATATGTGTGTTCAAATCAATCCGATTACTGGAAGTGAGTTTAGTTATAGACTTGAGTCTGTTCACTCAAATTGCGAAACTGTCTCTATTAACAGAATATAATATATGTAGACAATACACGAAACAGTAGGTATATCAGTAACTTAAATACCAATTAATTTATTGTTTATAATTAATTAACATGTACTACATAAAATTGAGGTTATCGTCAATGGTAACACAATGCCAATATGAAACTTAATATAATAATATACATACGCATCTGCACCACGTGTTATTAAACTGAGTTACATTGCCCAAGGTTTTCAAAACCAATTTTGTTTTGAAATAACTTAAATTTCCTCATTATTTAATGTTCTACGTATGGGGTGTATTTTTTTCTGATAACTGGTCGTCACAAATAATTTTATTTTTGTATCTCTGATAAGTGTGTATCGAAACTTATAAAGTAAATGTATAGTTCAATATAATTTAAGCCGCAATTATCATTTGTCTTCAAAATAAAGTTCATAAGGCCATACTATACATGTATTTGGTAATGTGCATATACCTAATAATATCTGTATAACTATCTTTCGGAAGTGAGAAAATATCTGCGTCGACAGTTTTCATTTAGATTTTACCTTTCAGGTTAATTTCCCCATATTTCCCGGCTAACTAAAATTCCTAAATGGCACAATATTTTACTTTATCACTTATCATATACATTATAGATAAAACTAGGTTAGTAATCCCCATTGTTTTCCCATTATTTTCCTGGCCGCCATTATGACACAATTCTTTCTGGGAAACCACGGTAGCGTCCATTTTAGTTATAAATTATTTCATAGAATAATATTGCTATCTATTTCCTATAACTATTATAATCCTCATAAATATAATCATTCTTATGGCACCATATTTATTGATGCGGAAAACCTCAACTATGGGAATCCGCAATCCTGTTACTGAGGCTATTTTAGTCTCAAACAATTATGGGCAATTATGTACCTGTTGTCTGGACATGGAATAAGCATAATGTTACTATGTATCTCTGTGGCGCGGCTCCTATAGGAAAAAATGGAAAGTATGTAGCACATCATACATTCATTGTCATATATATACGTGTATGTATATATATATGACAGTGAATGTATGTATGTGCTATGCATTAGGGTAATATCTAGGAAGAGGTTACGGCTCTCCTTGAAATATAATTAAGTAGCCGATGTCTGTGCTAAAATTACAAATCTCTATTAAACTCTATCCGACTGATTGTTATATCGATTCATTATTGAGTATTTCATTCCTAGATAGTATCTTAGACCTACTACTGCATAGCTATAGATTTATTTCAATCTTTAAACGGACAGATATTTTTCATGTAAATGTGATGGGTCAAAGTTACAGATGGAGGTCTTGGTTTTAAAATGTTTTAATTTACTGCTGAGTTCGCTATGCTATGAACTGAGCTCGCTACAGCATATGTTATAAGTATGATTTTAGGGTTTCATACCGAAAGGTAACACGGGATTCAGTTTAACTTGATGATACCTTTACACGTGATGATTATGATGCTGTGATAATGATGATGATGTTATGGAACTATTTGTGCGCGATTCTAAATCGCACTTAGCCGGCATTTAAAAGACAAGCATTTCACACAACGTTCTATAATCCCAGTTAAAACTTTATTAGACTTGACTTTTGTGTTACAAATATTTCACATCATCTGTTATATAATTTGCGTAACTAAAAAACACGCTTCAAAATCCCGCATATTTTATTAAATTATTGCATCGTCATCAGTGATTAATATGTGTCTAAAATTTCAGATGAATCGTACTACTGTAAGTGGATATAAATAACTTTTAAAAATTCCGTTACATAGATTGATACATTGATAGATACGTACGAAATCAAAAATGCGTTTTAGTAATCTATAGAAAATGCAATAATCTCTATGTTTTGGGAAGTATGTTATCATTACGGGAAGAACTGCAAGATTTCCTTTGAAAGTTGGGTATAAACGATAAGCCTCGATATAATCAGAGCAGGAAAACAGCGCATGCGCAGTGGTTTGTATATAACTAGTAGCACTATAATCTTGTCTTTATGTTTGTGGTTAATAGATTGTGACCACAAAACGGTAATTAATTAATACAATTATTGATATAAACTGTTGCATTTGTTATGTAATGATTGTCACGGCCACTTTGATTATTTTGCTGTAGAGGTTATTCATACGGGAACATAAAGTTAAAAGCAATACATAGATTTATTACTGAATTTAAAAACAAATGTTTTATTGTCTTCAAATTTACGATAATAAAGAAAATTAACCCGCAGAACAAATATTTGTGTGATGTGTATTATTTTGAGTTTGACACAAAGGTACTGCGCTCTTGATGTTTTTAGGGTTCCGTACCCAAAGGGTAAAAACGGGACCCTATTACTGAGACTTCGCTGTCCGTCCGTCTGTCACCAGGCTGTATCTCAAGAACGGTGATAGCTAGAGAGTTGAAATTTTCACAGATGATGTATTTCTATTGCCGCTATAACAACAAATACTAAAAATAAAATAAAATAAATATTTAAGGGGGGCTCCCATACAACAAACATGATTTTTTTACCGTTTCTTGCTCGATACTAATAACGTTGCCTTATGTTGCATAGATAATGGTACGGAACCCTTCGTGCGCGAGTCCGACTCGCACTTGACCAATTTCTTTTCAAATAATGTACAAAATCTAAATATCATAATTCTATATTAAATAATGTTAGTTCAGAAAGAAAAAAAAGGTACGTGTGTGTGTGTGCAAGGAGCAAAATTTCTTTTTAGATCGTTCTTTGGATATCCCGCGTTTGTAGCTAACTTATGGGTGTCGGAATTTTTGTTACGGTTTGCGCGCTTACAGCGCCTAGTACAAAATTTTTGTCGCTTTTTCCTAGACTAAAATAAGTATAACTTATGAAAATATTGGGTATGTATTACATCCGTTTTATATTTATAGTACCCATAACACAAACAATAAGTTTCGCTTGGAACCAGAAAATGTTGTGTGAAATGTATATGAATACAAAAAGAATCGATATAGTGATTTAGTGACTGTGGCGACGGATTAAGTCAGAAAGGGGACAATGTAAGTAGAAGATATCTTCTGTGCCAGAAGGAAAATGTAACTAAACCATAACAATATGCCATTAAGCGTGGTCGGCGTTGAATAAGTAGACCAGATATTCTCCCAGAATGAGGGATGCTCGTGCCCAACAGTGGGATATTATTATTAATGAGCTGTGAAGAAAAAATACAAGCCATTATAATTCTTAATATAGAAAATATGAGTTATCCATCATTCCATTGGCTTCTGTTTTATATAAATAGAACAGAAAAAATAGAACATAAATGTAATTAAATAATTAATTATATAACCAATAAAGGCACGTGCATTTATTTCCCTAAGGGTTTTCCACATTTATAGGTTATTTATTTATTTTATAAAATATATGTAGTTTGTTTTGTTTTCTGCTAATTGCACATGACTTCTATCTAACTTGATCTGTACACTTTTCATTTTAGTTCGTCTCTCCTTTACCGCAGATTCATCCAAATTTAACGCTGTATTTTAGGAAAATTTTGAGAATGGAGGAGTAAACTTTGCGAGTCGTGAATTATTATAGTTAAAGGATTGAGAATACAAGTGTCACCACCACATTTCCTCCCCAGGGTTGAGTACCTACTGTAAAAGCCAGCTATTAACATCAACTGTGTGTGACAGACAACTTTATTAGGTAGGTACCTCATCACATTTTATGTGAATAAATTATTAGTGGTCAAATTGGTTGTAAATTAATAAAACGTAATTATACCCCGAAAATATATCCTTAAAATCTTCACACAGGTATATCCCCAAAGCTGTAGGCAGATGTAAATAATGTAAAATATGACGTAAATACTACAAATTTGATCATACAAAAACATAACTTTCACGTACCTACGAGTACACTCTATTTTAGTACTGATTTTCTGATTTTTGATTGTATTTTATTTTAACTGTCGTAGACTAAGGAAAAGCTATAGAGCCCAGTGCAACACACTCATCATTTAGAAAAAAAACTGTCTAGAACGAGGTAAACTCGCACACTCAGGGTTCCGGACTTACGTAATTCGGCTGTACCTACTGCCGTTGCTGTGTAAATAAAGTTTGTCGGATCCTTAAAAGAACTAATGCTGAAATAAGTTAATGTAATGTTACAGAAGTACTCGATAACTCTATCGTTTTAGTCTGACAGAAATTGGTTTGACAGAGAGGGAAATGGGGCTGTGTATTATTTAACCGTCACGACATAGACAATATTCAGACGGTAACACCAATTACAGATCTACATAATAATGTGTAATACCTACTGTTTCATGTGAAACGGCACGTATGTAATTCGTAGTAGGTAGATGATGTAATATGCATGAAATAGATGGCACGAAACATGTTACATGTTAAAGTATCAAGTTATCAACCCATTTCAGATAAAGCGAAAGTTTGCATAGATAATAGTGCCATTTTTTAACATTGAGTAAAGAAAATCGTTGCCAGCGACTCAGTTAAAAGTATAAAATGCGCAAAATTTTTTCCTGAATTCAATTCTTCTTTCTCGCTCTTTATGTCACTATTAACACAATAATGTCCCACAGTTGAGCATGGGTCCCTGCCACCTTTGAAGGGCGTAAACCAACCGTGTTGGCATAGGTTATAGTTTCAAGATTTCTGTTTCTCACTAGATGTTATCTGCATATATTCTTCTATAGTTAGTTTTTGCAGCACCCTGGAGAGGAATTAGTATGGCGATACTTGTATTCTTAATCCGTCACCACACGTACAAATTCAATACTTACGGTTACCAAACAGGAGGGAAGTCTTTTTAAAAATCCTTAATATTTAGGGTTTCATTGAAAGGACGAAGCCTTATAGAATTGTTTTTGTGTCCGGCTGTCTGTCTGTCCATTTTTTTATCTGTTAACACTGTATTGAAAATTTTTCATTTGTAATATAGTTTCATGAATATATCATAGATGTGAATAGAATCACGGACAATAGGCTAGTCATCCTTTATTGCAAACATAATAATAGTATGTTGTGCGGTAACACAGAGGCCTCTTTAGGATAACTAGAACGAAGTTCTAAGTTGGTTTTCCTTCTTTTTTTAGCAATAATTTGATCCTGTCAAGGTCTCGACATAAACAATTCTATAAATAGCATTCTCCATTACTATTTGCTTATATTGGCGAGTGACGAGTCTGCCTACATTATATGAAGTGGTAGCTATAAAACAGTCCAGTTATTTTTATGTTTGACGTAATTTGCCCTTGTACAGTCACATGAAATATTGATGTTACATAAAATTTTGATCGATCATAATATTTGGCAATTGAGTTTGTTACCAAGCTATTTAAATTTGAAATGTAGCTTTTTATAATATTTGGTTTTTACTATCAGACTTTTTACAGCATTCAGTATATAGGTTTTCTATGTAAACACATAACTGAAAAAAGATCTATTCTGTATATTTTTAACTTTTCTTCCTTTTTGACATTACGTACACGTTTGTATTTACGTGTATTTACAATATATACGTAGTTTTAATCTGAGTTTAATAGGAAAATAAGATATAATATGCACTAGGTATATCTAAAGAAAATTAAAGAAATAAAGAAACTATATCTAGGTATAATTTGTTATACATAACCCAAGCATAGAAATATAGCTTAATTAGTAACCAGTTCGTGGGAGTCACGGGAGTCACATGGGGCCTTTGGATGCTGGAGCCACAGGACCGCGCGTTGTGGTATTCTGTGGGGGAGGCCTATGTTCGACAGTGGACGGAGAAAGGCTGATGGATGGATTAGGAACCAGCGTACTCATTTCCTACAGACTACGACGTTTATCATAACACTACATACAATATTACTATCGTAAATATTAAACCTAGTAGATAATTAACAGCAATTTTTTTTAAAAAGCCTGTATCAATTTGGATGAATTTTTGGAAACAAATAGTTTTTATCACGCTCTTATTAAGGGCCTACATCAATATTATCGTCGACATGTACAAATTAACACAGCTAGTAGGTATAGAAAATGAAGAATTAGGGATATTTTTTTTGTTTACTCAAAATCTACTAAATATATTTTAATTCCGGCTTACGTGTTTCTATATATAATAGTTACTTATGTTTTTAAAGTTATTTCATTAGTTAATACGCGATAATAGACCGACAAATGAAAAAAATAAAAAATGAGAGAGGTTGTTTCGCTAAGATTTTCTATCGAGAAAACTTTTTTCAATCGCGTTTCTGAGTTCATGCGATCCTAGATCATATATTGAAAAAACATATACTTAAAAATTAGAGCTCTAGCCATTCTATCTAAAGAAAAAATGAAAACTTCGTACGTAGAAAAATGCACGAAGCTATTTTGGTATCCTCTTAAAGACCGATGACAATGCAATAATTTAAAAATAAAACTCAGTATTGTTAACCGTGTTTTTAGTTTTTGAACTAATATATTATCAGTTTAAGTCGACGTTTTCCATAAGACACGAAGCAAGAGTTTCATAAATTAATACTTATAATGAATACTTTCATTTTATTTAGATATTTATCGCTGAAAATATCATTTAGCGCCATCTCGTTATTTTATGTTAGTACTTGTAATAATGCCAATAAACAATTTAACTGCACATATTTATTATTTTACCTGTTGCCTTAATATTTAGTGAGATGGAGTTATTTAACAATATCTGTAATACTGAATTAATATGGTATCGTAATATCGTATCGTATCGTATCGTAATATGCGACAATGAAGGTTATGCTTTTCATGTGTATTTTGTACACAAACAAACATACACTACCTATAGATTAATAACCAGAAGCTGTTTGCCGCCACTTTGTACACGTGGAAATCAAAAACCAAATCTTAGGAAATTACACATAAAATTCGTTATAGTCATCGGTCCTTAACGTGTGTACAACATTTCTGATAAATCTGACTACTGCAAGTCAGTGAAAGTCTCTTTAAAGATTCTGTTACATATATTAATACATACATAGATAGATACATAAATAGATAGAGAGATAGGTTAATAAAAACGTGTTACAATATAAAACGGTTACACGATTCATTTAATAACTGTTGAAGTTAAAATTAGTTAAGTCTATTATGTAGTGTAGGGATTTATGATAAGAACTAAATTGTTTACGATAAGGTGTGGCCATGACCTCTTATCATAATCGTAATAGCGGACTTTAGGAATACGGTGATAAAATAAAATAAAATAACTCTTTACTTTCCTTACATATATTTTGAGTTTATTATCAAAATTTAACATTAGTAAATAATTTTTTGTGTGATTTGTATCTAACTCAGCGCAATTATTTATATCATAATATCTGTAGGCATTAGGCCCCTATTTAAGCATTTTCTAGTAATCACACGTAATATGTATATATTTACTAAAAGATTATTTCCAAACTGTTCTTCGATGATCCAGTTAAACGCTCGAATTGAGACCAGCCGGCGTATTATGAGCTTTTTAAAATCATTCAAGTTCCAGGCAGGCCGTAATCTACATGGCTAAATTAGGTATTATGGCAAAAATAAAACTTTTAGTTGAAATTTTTTGGTTAGTACTTTAACTTTTAGCTGTACCTTCTCCTTAAACATATTAATGTATGACTTGTTTAGCGAATTGACTGACTAATAATTTGTTCATAATACGAATTTGCCAGACAGTTCAATTCACGGCGTAAACTGCCTGTAAATTAAAGCTCATAATACGGCCGCAGGCAGCCTTATGTGCTTTGTGTAACAATATTAAATATTTTTATCACTAACATACAAACTAACAGTCTTTGTTTTATAACAAGGATAATAAACAAACAATATAATATTCTAGTATTTAGTACACAATACATCTAGTCCATTTTATTTATATTTATTATTTTGCACAAATATTCCTGTTTCAACTTTATTATAAACACTTCCCCCATATAATATAATATGTTCGTATCATGAGGTATTAAAAATACATTGTGTCATCATTCCAGTTCCTTTTAGTGGATCAGTAAGAGCCCGCTAAAGAACAATTTAAGCAGAATACTTCTTCTGTGAGAGAAAACCCAAAACAAAACTCTTTGTCATCTAATAAAATTGATTTTCTTTGCTTCCAATTAAATGCATCTCACTCTCACACGAATATTATTAAATAAGCGTAAATAAGACAACACTCGAGTCACCACCATTTAGTCAACCAACGCAGTTATTCCACTTCAGTCCACCACAAGCCAACACACCTATGAAATAGACCACTGGCATTGCTGACAATGCCAGCATAATGTTCCATCTAACATACTGCCACCACATCTTACGTTTAGTTTGATGTGCATTAATGGAATATGTGACACTGCCAGTCGACAAGAGATCCGCTCTATGAGCTAAAACTTCCAAATTCTCTCCTCGTTGAGCCATTTTATTAACATTCTCCTTCATTATAGTCTTCAACTCATCTAAAGCATGTCGTATATCTGTTGCCGAGGGCTTCGTACTTCTATATTCAATCATTTTACTCTCTAACATACCAATAAAATCAAGATATCTGGGATGATTCGCTGAAGCGTACAACTTTGAAGTTTGAGGTGTGTCGGAAAAAGTGACCAGAAAAATATTCTTTATCACATCAAGGAATTCAAACGCTCTATTTTGTGGAAAGCTGCTGTCTGTTACACAGAAATATTTCATGTTATTCTCAGATATACAATGAAATAAATATGGATCACTTGCGTATGTGATTTTTTTGTTCTCTTGCATCATTCTCAACACTTGTCTCGAAGCATCCGAGAAATTACCTTCACATGTTGCGTGTTGAGCTAAAACTGTCGTACCTTTGGCAATTGCACTGAATAATATCGACATTTTGTGGCAAAAACTGTAACTTTTACTGCTCTTTTTATCACTTTTTCATTACATATATATAAACACAAACCACGTCAATACATGTACACAATATAAAACAAACGAATATTGTTAACAGGAAAATATATCCCAAAATTACGTGTACATATATTATTTGCTACTGAATCATAGGTACAAATTTCATTATATGTACACATCAAACATTAATATTCTATTTGTTTGGGTTATATTTTGGTAAATTTTCACCAAATCTGCTGAAATATTTTTTGGTCCATGTAAAGTTTGATTTTATGGGGACTACTAGATTGGATTTTACGCTTATAATGGCTATATTAGATGAGTTTATATTAATTACTATTAAAATGAATAATATGACAAAAAATGTTTCTATGAGGGTGATAAAATATGCTATTCAGATTAAGAGAAGCGCCATTTACAATATTTTATTGCTATTAAAGTCAGTCTAATCTAAACTTTTGTCCTTACTTGCATATCAATAAGCTACAAACGACAGCATTCTCTATTTAAAAGTTTGACAAGAGATAGTAATATCTTAATGATAAATGAGGATAACAATCTATCCGTAATCATAGTTTGACAGTTGAAAATGACCGTTAGAGAACTTATCCCAATACTCCAAGTAATAAAGGTGTCTGTGCCACTATAGCAGTATACAGATTCAGGTATCAGACCTGAATAACCACCACATTGCTGGACCAATCTATATGTTCAGCAAAAGAAAATTGCTTAGGTGGCCTCTACCAAGTTCTGGTCGTATGTAGTACACAGTTCCAGGTGATGTGACGCCAGTCACCTAATTAAAGCCGTAGGGAAGTCGTATACTGAATGTAAACAGGCGGCGCCACCACGTGATATGACGTACTATGTAGGTTACAGAGATTTGGAGACTTCGCAGGCATACAGTTACATCATCTTTTCTTTACTTCTTATAAAACAAATTCGTAATTTTTGTATGTATGTCCCTATGTGAGCTTATATCTTCAAAAATACGCAACGGATCTTGATGCGGTTTTTTAACAGATAGAATGTTTCAAGAGGATGGCTTTTTTGCATAATTTGTTAGGGTTTGCTGTATATTGGATGAGATATGATTAAATTTGCTGAGAATTTCGGACGCGCGCGAGCTTTAAATGAAAACGCTGCCTTACCCATGTGAGGTACAACAAAGTTATGTATGGAGGAACTGTTTATTATCTATAGTTCTTCAAAAGGTCCGCGAGAGCACATGTCTATCTATTCAGGAAAACCCGCTGTACCCATAATAATGTCAAAAAAATTATCAAATTCAATAGGGTGTTTTCAATAGCTATTTATGTGTATATAAGTAGTAATACTTTTTATCAAATTAAATACCTCAGTTAGCTCACGCATTTCATATAGATTATAACTGCTTTTTACAATATGCATTTTAAATGAATATCTTAGGAGATATGACGAAAAAAGAATTACGACACAATAAAATAATTAAACTGTTGACTGAGCAACGCGAACGTTTCCTCGGTCTTCTATCCATACTCCAATGGCAATGTTTGGATGTTGGATGAATGTAAGGATTTAAGGATGTTTGTTGTTCTTTCACGTAAAGACATTTTGCAAAAACCGGGAAAGTTTCCTAATGACAAATCTAATATATAAAATTCACGTGTCACAGTGTTAGTTACCGTACTCCTCCGAAACGGCTTGACCGATTCTTCTCAAATTTTGCATACATATTCAGTAGGTCTGAGAATCGGCCAACATCTATTTTTCAAACTTTTTTTTTTAGTATGGCAAAACAACGTTTGCCGGGACAGCTAGTAATATATATAATTAAAGTCTTTGTGACCAAATGGTTGTTTTAAAGAAACATCAAATACTTATTATTTAAAAAAATCATACGCTGTCGTGTGGTCCCAAACTTAAAATGTTTACAATGTATTATTGTCAAAATACGAGGAGAGTGAGAAACTATCACAGCATAGCTCATTGAAACTATCACAGCATAGCTCATTGAAACTATCACAGCATAGCTCATTGAAACTATCACAGCATAGCTCATTGAAACTATCACAGCATAGCTCATTGAAACTATCACAGCATAGCTCATTGAAACTATCACAGCATAGCTCATTGAAACTATCACAGCATAGCTCATTGAAACTATCACAGCATAGCTCATTGAAATTATCACAGCATAGCTCATTGAAATATTTAGAGACAGTAGTCTAGAGTAATGTGTCTCGAAATGTCATGTCCTAAAAGAATGTAGAGTTAACAGTCTCCATACATGAAAATCATGAAGCGTTTCATCACTGTTAAAAAAGACAGACACTTAAATAAAACATACTGACAATTTATCCTCTCTGCCTACTGGTTTTGGTGTGATGATAGTTAAATGAATGTAGTGATCGTATTACAAGGTATGTAACAACAGAGACGCGCGCATTGTACTAATTAATTACATTGGTGTGGCTTTACAGAGCTACTTCGATTAGGTGCGGGGAGTGCAACCTATTGTTATTTAATAGATAATTATAACAAATTGATAGACTTCTAAATAGACGTAATAAATGAGCGGTGAATTAAAATTAAGTACATTATTAAGCTAGCCGTTGTCCGCAACTTCGTACGCGTGGAATTTTGGAAATAAAAAACCTTAATAAATTATACAAGAAAGCCATCCTTGTAAATCACTCTATGTATTAAAAACAGCCAATTAAAATCCGTTTCGTAGTTTTAAAGATATAAGCGCACATAGGTACAGACATAATGACTTTGTTTTATAATAATATTATTTACTTTTCATGTCATAATTTTGAAATATTATGTGTACGAGTATATTATGACTTTATGAGTCTTCATGTTATACGTAAAATTTTGCAATGTTTGTTACGCAACTCCTGCAAAACAGAACGACTAAATTTCATATAGGTATCGGGTAGGTCTGCGAATCAGCTAACGTCTATTTTTATATCCCTACGTTTCGTTTTACGTTAGGTTTCAGTAAGAACGTCAGTAAAACTGAGGGACACAGCTAGTTAAGTTTTATATGTGTGTCCCTATGTGAGCTTATATCTTCTAAACTACACAACGAATTTTGCTGCGGTTTTTTAAATAGGAAGAGTGGTTCAAGAGGATGGCCTTTTTGTATAATTTATTAAGGTTTGGTTTCTTAATTCCACGCGTACGAAGTAGCGGGCAACAGCTATAATAAATAAAATAAAACTTGCGAATTTAATACAGCTATAGCTTCTAAATAAATGGATTAAATATAAATATATACTGTTACAGTAAGTAAATAACAAAAGTCGATACAATATTTGTACTAGTGCCGTTTTCCTATTAGGGGGTGAGTTGTTGACCCCTGGCTGCGTGCGTCATCACTTAAACACATAGAGAACATTACTATTTAGTAGGGTTACCATACTATTAGCTGTTAAAAAAACAGTCCTTTTTTACCCGAATGCAACGACAAGGAGGTTTATGACAACTGTAAATCTTTAAACAACAGTCATCACAAAACTATAGAGACACCTCACTTGAGTTGTGTTACTATATGTTTCTATGTTTACTAAATCATCATAACATCACGCCTTATTACCAAGGTGTAGGCAGAGACTATAGAGCGCTATTTGCTACGATTTAAACATTGATTTCACAATTAACAACTGACGTTTAACAATGAAATAAATAATTATATGCCTTATCAGTTCATCCATTTTTTATTAACACGATAATAAATGTATCATTGTAATTAAGGCAACGTACTCCTCATTTTAGTTCACGGACCTCCAAGAATAAGTGAACTATGCGTACAATGTATATGTATAATAACATCTTTATAATTTTATGAAAAATAAATTATTATATTATTTAATATTTTTTTTTTATTGCTTAGGTCGACAGATAACCTAACGGTCCACCTGATGTTAGGTGGTATCCGTTCTACCAGGGGCATAGCTAAGTCACTAACTACTGAGAAAAAAGAATTCTTCTTAAACCTCTTTTGAAGACAGCCATGTTATAACGCATAAGGAATATCATTTAATATCGAACTAAGTTTTTGAGCTAACAGATTACCGTCATAATTAATAGCAAAATGTATCTACATACTTATAGCAAGAAATAATTTATTTATTTATTTATTTTCTAAGCAGAATTACTCCAAATTTTTAAAGTCGGTGAGAATGGCAAATGTTTGCACTTGGTCTCAAAGTTTCCATATCATAAAGGCACGAAAACATAAATGCATAAAAAAAATCATATTTTGGAGATGTACTTAACGTTTTAGCCGGAAACGCCATGGTGTCCACATTAAAACAAAGTCACAAAAGTATTGTCCTATTGATTATGTCCTATTGATTACGGTAATATGGTCACCCTATTTAATCACCCGATTTCGCCCAATTACCTGTTTTAATGAGGGTTGTAACCTCAAAACACGTGTTACATACAGCCGTATTCACAAACGTTACTGTGAGGTCTCATAGTAGGCATGGACGCACAGGGGTAGCAAAATCATTTCACAAACAATACTTAAGGGCCTACGATCGAAGCATACTTCCTTGGCTTCATCCACACTTATACATCTGGTCATACATGCCTGACGGTTGTAAGTGCTACGCACTTGCCCTTTTTGGAGTATCCCGGTGATGACATTGGAGTATATTTTTCTCGGGCGTCCTCTCCCAGCATTTCCACTTACTTTCGCCGTGTCGCCTCTCCACATGACCAAACCTCCTAAGCATACTTTTCTCCACCTTAGTCACTACATCCTCTTTCAGACCGCAACGTTCTCTTATAACTTCATTTCTTAATCTATCTTTCAAAGTCACACCACACATACTTCTCAAAGAGCGCATCTCTACAGCATTTATTCTACTTTTGTGCTTCTCCTAATTTTTTCTAATTTTCTATTTCGCGTCTAATAACTGTATGTTGACATGTGGTGACGGCTTAGTAATAATATGTATATTTCAACATACTAAGGGAACTTATTTGAACTTTTATGCGCTTCTATTTTAAGACCAGGCATGACACATGGCTGGCCAACGCGGCATACCAGACCATAATCCCTCCCAAAGTAGAGATCGCCCAACATTGGACTAGGGAGAGATATATAAAAGCGTGTTAAGAGGATACCAAAATAGCTTCGTGCATTTTTCTATGTACAAAGTTTTCATTGTTTCTTTAGATTGAATGGCTAGAGCTCTAATTTTTAAGTATATGTTTTTTCAATATATTATCTAGGATCGCATAAACTCAGAAACACGATTGAAAAAAGTTTTCTCGATAGCAAATCTTGGCGAAACAACCTCTAAATTTTTTTATTTTTTTCATTTGTCGGTCTATTATCGCGTATTAACTAATGAAATAACTTTAAAAACATAAGTAACTATCATATATAGAAACACGTAAATCAGAATTAAAATATATTTAATAGATTTTGAGTAAATAGGAAAAGTATCCCTAATTCTTCATTTTCTGTGCCTACTGGCTGTGTTAATATGTACGTGTCGGCGATGATATACGATAATATTGATGTAGGCCCTTAAAATACGTCTTCTTTGTTATATTTATAAAAATTGAAACAAATCTAAATCCATTAAGTTTTCGGAATTTTCGTATGTTTATACCTACTGCGACATATCTCTCACTAAATTACATCTTATATTTATAACCCATTAAACCTGTTCGTAATTTCATTAACTTGCTAAAAGTGGTTTTAAAATAGGTATTATGCCTATTATCACTTAAAAAAACCAATATGAGTACAAACTTTTTTATTAAATAAATCCGGTCAACCAAATTATAGATCAACCATTAAATGGCCAAAAATTATTTTGCTATAGCTAGTTCTGTTTGATAGGCAAATACCGTAACTATCATTTACCGAATCCTTTTTAGGGTTCCGTACCCAAAGGGTAAAAACGGGACCCTATTACTGAGACTTCGCTGTCCGTCCGTCCGTCCGTCCGTCTGTCCGTCCGTCCGTCTGTCACCAGGCTGTATCTCAAGAACGGTGATAGCTAGAGAGTTGAAATTTTCACAGATGATGTATTTCTATTGCCGCTATAACAACAAATACTAAAAATAAAATAAAATAAATATTTAAGGGGGGCTCCCATACAACAAACATGATTTTTTTACCGTTTCTTGCTCGATACTAATAACGTTGCCTTATGTTGCATAGATAATGGTACGGAACCCTTCGTGCGCGAGTCCGACTCGCACTTGACCAATTTTTAGTAATTCACGGTATGAATGTTATTTAGGACGAAATATTATTATCACAATTTTTATTAGGTAGTATTTGAAAGAGGTCAGATACAAGGTCATTGATAATTCTGACCAGACCTTGGCTTTGCCAAGGTTTTCCGTTACTGTTAAAAATAAATAATATTTGGTAATCATTTACGCATAAAAAAAATTATAACTTAATAAATGATTGCCTCTGATAAAACATGCATAAAGTCGTAAGTTACGTTCCCAATTGATAAAAATATAATTTTATGAAATAAACCCGTTTATGTTTGAGTTTTATACATTTAAAATGAAAATAACTATATATGTATTATAAAGTTCGTTAAATGAGGTTGGTCACTTTCTAAGACTTAGATAAATAATAATAACTGCATTTTTAGTTCTGCTTAAGTAAACAAAAATAAAAACTTAAAGTTTTTGAAATCTTTACTTTATTTATTTAATTGTTTCGATGCAGGCCATAACTAAAGTATTACGATAGGCATGTTTGTGGTTTCCGTGTCACACGATTAATAATGTTAGCACAACTCGTTTAGCAAAACTGAAACAAATATCAGATCAAGTGACCCAATTTATAAGGAAAAATAAATTAAATACTATCACAAAAGTTATAAATATATAAATTTATTTACCTTATTCATGTCACGCAATCCTAGGAACATTACTGGCACTTCATTGCCCCTTTTTAATTCGTCCACAAAAAAAAATCTTTACTATGTAGGTACGGATTAATTAAAATAAAAACACTCTCAATTTCCTTGAATATTCATGTAAAACAGTTTTTTTCATTATTTTCACTTAACATATTATTATTTTGGACAATTTGTAAAAAAAAATTTAATCAAATATTTTTTCTATTATAATCGTGTTGTTATGATAAGGCGCTACGTCTCGGCCCGGTGATAACAAACAGCTGAGTGGCGACTAAATACGTGTAACGTGCCGATAACGTACACATGGTATGATAGACTTGTATTTGTAGAGATAATAAGGAGAAATCCTCATACAAAGATAAAAGAGTTCTAGAGTAAAGGATCCTACTGATATTAAAAATGTGAAAGTTTGTGAGTATGGATGTTTGTTACTCTTTCACGCAAAAACTACTTACTCAATAGATTTTAATGAAACTATACAGTAATGTAGCTTATACATCAGAATAACACACAGGCTACAATTTATAAAGATATTGTGTGAATTGTACAAAATGTGACGATAATGTCAAGTAAGTGGAAATTCCACGGGTACGAAGTCGCGGGCAACAGCTTGTTTTATAATATTATGCGTGAAGAGAAACTTTTAACATATTAGTGCGGCTGAGGATATTTTTATAAAAGATTTGAAAATTCATTGAAGTATACATTTGTCATACATTTGGTGTGAAATCTATACTTAATTGTATTTTTTTATAAGTAACAAGAATAGAATCTTGGAACATGAATAAAATTAATAAAAAATGAAGCGCGCAAAAAAGACAATATGTTAGACGTCTTTTATAACAAGTTATTAGGCATAAAATAGGTACTTAAAAATAAAGAATACGTGAAAAAGTTGTTGATATATGAAGTGATTATAACAGTGACGGAGAACCTCATCAGGCAAAGCCAAGTATCTAACAATATCCTTGAGCCTGACCTCTGCCAAATATTATGACCGATTTATTGAGTTGTAGAAATGTTTGATAACCTGTAATGCAGGTTTTAAATGAATACGCAGTAATTCTGGTTTTTGATCTTTTTTCTTTCACATTTATTTTTTAATCTTTATCTTTTTCCTGTTCTTATTCTAATTCTTGAGGTCAGCACACTATTTCTGACGTCATATATCTGTGTTTGATAAAGCCTCTAATATAATATTTAAACTTTTTACTTTTAAACTTTTTAACCCTAAATTTGTCTATAACGAATCTCCTAACCGCCATAACTTAATATTTATCTTTTTCATCTATTTGCACGTGAAATACGTTAACGTAAAGTATTGGTCTAATTTGAATTATCTTTTGTATTAGTATTGGTCACGAAACGTTAAATTAGTAATGTTAATAAACATGTACAAATATCTATTGTTTTCATGCAATATATACGTATATAGAAAAAATATGTGTAAATAAGTATACAATAATACAGAGCACTACGTTACGACTAAATAATGTGAAATAACAACTCAACTTTACACACCGTTATGGAAAGCGCTCGGAAAAATCCCCATAATTTTCATACACAATTGTATACACAAACATTCAAGTATCAAATTACATTGAGGTCGCCACCCTTACAGCACGCCCTCTGTCAATAAATACCGACACTAAACACTGACACTTAACACTTGTCCTGACCACTAGAAGCGCTCGTTATGGATAACAAATTGCATTAAACAATTGTTTACAAATACAGGGCGGCTAGCGCGCTGGGCGGGCGGCGCGGCGCGAGTGTGAGGTCAACGGCCGGAGTGTTACTGCGCGTTGCTATGCCAACCTTGCAGTAATCGAGAGTAGTTCACGTTACAGATAGGATACAGGATAGTTGAACGCGATATTATTTTATTATAATTTTAGCGTATATTCTATGACATTTTTTAAAAGAAATGAAATGCAATTTATTTGCTCGAATATGGTTTACATAACATGTAGATGATAGCACACAATTAGTTTCACATATTTCGTTGGGAATACCAACATGCAAATGTCATTATTAGTATCTAATAAGATTAATGTTTAATTAGTTTATTCATGCATTAGTGAAATATTCATTAATATTAAGTTTAATTTTTATGAAAGTTAAATTTTTTTGTTTTTTTTTGTTTCCTCTTAACTTTTAGCTGGATGAAGCGATTTTAATAATTCTTTATTTTTATTTGAAAGCTGGTTGTTAAACTTTTTTTTTAATTATTACGTTTTCAATTGCATCTACAGTAGGAAGTTTCGGAATTTAATTTAACTCTATGCACATTCACCTAATCTGTTTGCTGTAGGCCCTTCACCTAGTAGTGGTTTGAGAAAATATGTTTCATATTTTTCGATTTCAGATTATTTTTCATTTATAGAACTGCATATGCATGGTGGCTGGTCTTAACTCTTTTTATTATGTCATTGCACGGATCACGTTAGGCACCAAACATAATCTGAACACAGACTCCTATCTGTGTTATGTATGATTACATCTGTGCGCTGCACTCGGTCAAGGCTCAGTAAACAGAGACTGCTAATTTAGTCTGCTCCCAATCGGGAACGAGCGTGGAAATTTTAGCACAGACTACACAGAACTGCTTATAATATGATCAAATGGTGAGTGTGTTACATAAATAAATATTGTCGGAGAATTTCAATGTCATTGATCCTCTAGAAAATGGATTAAGTAATGTATTTATCGTTCATGTGGGGGATTCATGTGCTGGTTAAGGATAAAAGTATCACCAATCCATTCCGATTGTAGGGTGCTTAGAGTTAATGGGAAACCTTGAAAATAAACAACCCAGACTGGGTATATGTGGAAGCATAACAATTTTTTAATACAATTTAAGTAGACATAAACATATTCAAGACTATCGATAATTTACGATAACAACCGTTAACGCATAACTGTTATCGCTAAATTTTTACTAGCATTACCAATTAAGGGCCTACATCAATATTATCGTCGACATGTACATATTAACACAGCTAGTAGGTATAGAAAATGAAGAATTAGGGATATTTTTTTTGTTTACTCAATATATTTATTTAATTCTGATTTACGTGTTTCTTTAAATAATAGTTACTTATGTTTTTAAAGTTATTTCATTAGTTAATACGCGATAATAGACCGACAAATGAAAAAAATAAGAAATTAGAGAGGTTGTTTCGCTAAGATTTTCCGTCGAGAAAACTTTTTTCAATCGCGTTTCTGAGTTTTTGTGATCCTAGATCATATATTGAAAAAACATATACTTAAAAATTAGAGCTCTAGCCATTCAATCTAAAGAAACAATGAAAACTTCGTACGTAGAAAAATGCACGAAGCTATTTTGGTATCCTCTTAAGGTATAATAATGTAGGTATCATAATGTTTAAAGGCACACATTAAAAAAAGCCTAACAATTGTTACGGCTTTTTCCTCGTGGTAAGCTGACACCTGACACTATAGAGCGCTACTTCATCATCATTCTCCCGCCCTTATCCCGTTATTTGGGTCGGCGCAACATGTTTATTAATTCATGTTACAATGGGATCTCGCTGATGTTTACGATCGGCCGCCTATCTGACATCAACCCTCCTTGGGTATGTGATGGAGGCTTGGGAGGTGACGCTTGTGTTCTTTTTGTCCGTGACCCCACGGAGCAGAGCGCCGCACCGGATACTGGTCATAAATGGATGCGATTGCGAGTGCTTTGGACCTGGGACCCAAGTCTGCTATTACAATGTTGTCTTAATGATTATCTGACGCCACTATGGCACCTTAATAGTGTCATTTATGAAAAAAAATAAATAATAGACTACCAAACTTGATAAAATTCGCCATTTTGTAATCAGTGACTGATCATTATGACAACATTGTTATAGCAGACTTGGGTCCCTGTTACTTTTGTAATACTTCACCGATAACATGGGATTCTGTGTATTTTTGCATTAAATAAATCTTTTTCATCCCTACTAATATTATAAATGTGAAAGTAACTCTGTCTGTCTGTCTGTTACGCTTTCCCGCTTAAACCTCTCAACCGATTTTGATGAAATTTGGGACAGATAATCTTTAGACCTTGAGCAAGGACATAGGCTACCTTTTATTATTATTTTATGTATTTTTAAAAAATTTCCAAATTTTCACGCGGACGGAGTCGCGGGCAACAGCTAGTAGTCTATAAATTGTGAAAAAAAACAGCATAGCTATATTTCAAAGGTTTTTTGGATCTTATTCATAAATGCAATTTAGTGCCATCTAGCTTTAACATTATTAACTAACACAAGACTTTACTTAACTAAATTCTGTGGTAGTTCTTAATACTAACTTTAGATGACACAAAACTTTTGTTAGAAAATCTAGATGGCGTTAAAACAGTAATGTTAACAGTATATACTACTAGATGTCACTGTTTTAAAAACAATATGATACCTAAATTTTGAAATATTGAATAAGATTTATTATTATTTTTATTTGATGTTCTTACTTGAAATAATTATAGCGATTTGTTTTTTTTACTTAACTTATTGTGCCTGTAAAGGTACAATATGTTAAGTAAAAAAAAACAAATCTGTACTTACAGAAAAAAATTACGAAATGCTGTTGTACAAGAAAATAACTGTTAGAACGGAATTATTGTTGTACCTTCAGTAACTCCCCTTGAGAGGTTTCATTCAATTACCTCCAAAAATTTAACAGTTCTTGGTTAAATTAATTACAAAATATTAATAACATTACTCTCGTGTTACACAACGATTTCCATCCAATTTTGCAAGTGAAATTAAACTAGAATCCCAAAGCATTTATTCTTTGTACCAACTGTGCTACCAAATACCTATTACTTATGAAAAGTTTGATATTTTAAATAACGCATATGTAAGGAGTATAAATTAGTTCTTATTTTTACACCAAGCGATTTATTTTTTGCTAGAAGATTAATGGTCATAAAAAATTATCGGAGGTTTAAAAGTTCGCTAAAATAAGTTCGCGAAAATTGTCAAAACTTGTTATTCATAATAGTCTTGTTACGCTAAAACGTGTACTAACTCTATAGTATGAATAAGATCGTAAAGCTTTAAGAATACTTGTAAATAATAAATTCTGTGTTAAAATTTTCCTCGTATTCTTATAGTATAAATTTTTCAACAAAAGTAGGATAAAGAATAATAAAGCTATTTTTATGGCGAAGAATATTTTCGTGTCTGCTTGAATGGAATGAACCCGAGACTACTACACCACATGGCAAAAATCTTAAATATTGCATCGCGATTGATATAACTATCATAAAGATTGCTATTATATCATTCAACAATGAGAAAGATTAAATTCTCTCTACAAATTCTATCGATACCTGAATTTTTCAATTTAACACAAAATATTTGATATAATTTTCGCCTTAACAGGAACATTTTAGATATACAAATACTAATTATCAATTAATTGTAATATTGTACTGGCAAATACACAAATTGGTTTGCAAATTAATGTAAAACAATTGAAAGTAATTGAATACTTTCTGAGAAAGTTACGATACGAATCAATCGAAGGATAATGGCGGCTCAGGTTGATTGCGGCTCTAAATTGACAATAATCTCGCATAATGTAACACAATAACTATACAATTCGTTACCTTTCTTGATTACATTTCTAAGTTAGAAGTTATTTGGAATATCGAAAACCAAATTGAGATTACGTAAACTCACATTGTTATAATATAGGACGTAATGACAATTTCTTTTCATTTGTTAATTTTTTTTTTCTCATTTTATTTATTAATCTCCTGATCATTACATACTAGATTTTTTGAAAAAAAAATCCATCGCCAATTTCTAGATTCAAATTGGTTTTTCGTAATAAACTCAGCATCACTTTAATGGAGACTGTGGTCTATAATAGTAACAGGCACGCTTCGTTGAGTGAATATAATGTAGTCCCGCCTACACTTAGCAATAATCACATTGGAATTCTAACCTAGATAGATCAGTAGTCAGACACTGGGTTTGTAGAGCATACACTCAGTGGTAGAGCCACGAGCTCATTGGTAGAGCTAAAATTTGGATGGTAGACAAAGAATATTTACTTATTTACATAGTAATTGCTTTCTTTGGTATACATCATAAAAATTTATATTTGATGGTTATTTAGTAAAATTTCAATAAAGACCTTCTTTATGAAACTAGCTAGTAATTATTCATGGAACCTCAAAAGTGTACATTATTTATTGACATCTAGCGCCGAGTAGCTTTTACTACTGCTTACTACAATTCGACGAAAGATAGCGCTGTAAAATAACTTTAATAATTTTACAAAATTTAATGATTGTAGAGAGCCTCAACAAAAATCATATAAACACTAAATAAATATAAAACAATCTCTTGGTAAGAATAAAAAGAGAAACAATATTCATGTCATTATTGCCAAATAATCAGAAAATAAGCACAAAAAAGTAGTGCTAAATATAGACACTAGATGGCGTAACATATTCGACAAATTTGAAGCCTGGAACGAAACCAACAAGTTGTTGGTTTTTTCACGGAGATACTAAACAAATAAAACGATAGGAATTATTAAATTACTTATACTATAATGTAAGTGCGTGACTCCAAGGTACGTACTTAATCTTAGATTTCAATTAGCATTCACTTCGATTGAGTTGAGGTTGGGATTAAAATTATTAGCGTAAGCTGTTTAGTTTTCTTATTGCTGTTTATAGATTCATATATTTTGTTTAAATAGTGCACTTAAAAATGTAGACGCTTGCAAAAAGCAATTAGCTGATCATAAAGTTTAGCGTAAATCTTGCGTAATTGTATTAATTATGCAATTGAGTGAAATATCAACGAGTTCTTACCCGATTATGTTTCGTTGTGGGAGGATTTCCTCAGTTTGATTGTTTGTCCGCAATTAATTGTATTAATTGATTGCTAAGGCCACTAGACTGATTGCTGACGTAATTTCTGTGAGAAATAAGAGCAAATGTTACAAATCCGGGTGACGAAGGAAGTTTGTGGTTAAGCACTGTCATTCAAGACAGGCCTGCAAGTTGATTTAGCCGCTTATTGTAGGGAATTAAAATGTAGAATATTTTATAGCTAAAATGCAATTTAATAAGATTAGATTACGATGATGTATAGGGTTCGTTATTGTTTTTCTCGATCATATCGTCTCGTCGCATTTATGTATTTATCTGAACTTAAAGAGTCGCCATTAGAAGTATACTATCAACCCATTTAAGCAACTTTCCTTCGTGTATTACACAGCACAAAGCTCTGCCGCGAAATGTTGCATAATTTTATATATTGTGCTGCTTGCACTCAGCGCGCCCTACGCTGTACGTTGTAGTGGGGGCTCCACGCAACCACACTCTACATCGAGCTGTATGAATCAATACAGCATTTCGCTCGCAGTCCTGTACCACAGACTGCAGACGAGACTGTGTATGGTCTGCTTTAATTTTCAATATGTCTCGTAACAGTCATAATGTTGCAGGACCTTGGTCGTAAAGTAAATTGGTAGTTATATATAGCTTACGTAATGTTCGTGTTTTGAGCACATTCAATATACGTACAAATTACAGTCTTTTTAGTTATGTAATTATCGAGTATTATAATCAAAGCTGTGCTCGTATTTACTACTCAGCTGTATGAAGTTACTACGCAAACCATAATACATAAAAGTTTAATTATAGTTCTATAGTAACTCTTCCTAATACGCTCGTCTGATATTGTAGAACAAATACACCTAATATGGTCTATGCCGTATTTACTTGTTTTGAATGGTACAAAAAACGTCGCTTCGACTGTTTTGCCAACTCTTCATAACTCTACCTTAAGCCATTTAGAATTATTTACGTCTGAATAATAATTACATTCAATATTAGCTAACACAAAAGTGCTATTGTATAATGTAAATGCCAGCTGTTATATTTGAGTTCATTAGAAAGCACCTATTTAAATATAAAGCTAACTTTCACGTAATGTGTCAGACAAACATATTGTTTGTTAAGGCTTTGTCCTGTCAAGACTTTGTATTATAATAGCTATTATTTTTATAGTTATCATCTTTACTTATTATAAAACAAAATCGTTATTTTTGTTTATATGTCACTATATGAGCTTATAATATCTTCAATACCACGAAACGGATTTTGATGCCGTTGGTTTTAATAGATAGATTATTTTATGACGATGGCATTTTAGCACAATTTGTTAAGGTTTTGTTTGTAAGTAGTAAGCTAGTAATGTTATAAAATAAAGTCCCCTTCAGTGTCTGTCAAAAGCTGTTCGTAATAATTTTTATTACTTGCTACAAACTTTAAAACCAATCAATGTTGCATTATACAGTTTTAGCTAATTGGTAGAGTAAGCGTGTATTTCAAATTGATTGGACATAATATGATTATAATTGTAGGTAATTTTTGAGAGCCTCTATAATAATATATACCATTTTTTCAACATGTGAACTATTTAATTTTATTTTGCCATCTATATTAATGTAATAATGTTTCAATTTTTTGATAGCTGTTAATTTATATTATACCAATTTAAGATTATATAGATACGAATTTCAAAATATTAAATTACATAAATAGCAAGACTAGACCACAATTGATATAAACACATCGATTTTGTAGCGGATATCATAATGACTGGTTATTTCCGGCGAGTCGTTATGTATTCGTTCTAAAATCGATGTTGCTAGAATGAAAATGTGACAAATTGATCGAAATTTATATTATTTAGATTGCGTAACAGTTTATTAACAAAATAAGATTCTTTAACCACTTTTATAACGTTTTGTTCGAGGTTTTTAAGCCAACGTTTCCTCTTCCGTCGGAGAACCTCTTCTTTAGAGGTGGTCTATGGAAAATAAATTAGATAATAGTATCTATACCTCTATATTAATATCATAAAGTTGAAGAGTTTGTGTTTGTTCGAACGCGCAAATCTCAGGAACCACTGGTCCGATTTGAAAAATTCTTTCTGTGTTGGATAGTAAATTTATCGAGGAAGGTTAAAGGTTATATAATATCACACTGCCATTAATAAAAGCGAAGTATTAGTAAATAATGTTGCGAAAACTGGTAAATTTCTTAAATACCACGCGTACGAAGTGGCGGACAACAGCTAGTAGTTTTATAAATAAGTAAATAAATAATAATAATAAATAAATATTCATGGACATTTCACACAAAGTCCTCTGGTTCTAAGATAAGCTTATCTGCTTGTGTTATGGGTACCAGAATACGGATGTACTACATATACTACTTTTTTTTTGTAAATACATACTTATATTAAATAGAAACACTCAGACGCAGTACAAACATTTGTATGACAATTAGAAAAATCACACAAATGATTGTCCCGAGCGGGAATCGAACCCGCGATCTCTTGATCGGCAGTCCGTTACATAAACCACTCAATTACGAGGCTCGCCGAAATGTTCTAAATGGACCATGCCTATCATATATGTAGTTTGGAAATTAGTGGTATTAAAACAACTTACATAGGTAGGTCTAATCTAGCTATGAAAAATAAATAAAAACTAATCAATTAACTTAACACAAAGTAATATAAATGGTGATAATGACTTAATCTACGCAAACAACACACAATCTAGAATTGACAAATACTTTGGAACTTACAAAAGAACAATAAATATGTTAGTTGTAATTAACTCTCATAAAAGTTTCAGGGTGAACAAGAATTATCGAGAAAGTTGATGTCGCGTGTCGTCCGAATCATGAATAATGACTGAAAGTGACTGTAACTGAAATAATTCAATAACACACGACAATAACTTTAATTAATTAATTTCTTTGTTCTACTAAATGAACATATTTGTATTCAGTTGTAATCAATTTATTAGTTCCATAAATGTATAAAGAAGTTTGTCGGTTATTTTTGGTCCGTCTGTCTGACGAGTATTTTACACTGATGCGTGAAAGTGAGTAAATCGCTGTAGTAATAATATCAAACGTAATATAATTAGGGTAATTTCACACTTAACAATTTAAGCTGTGTCTACATTATGTTATTGTCTGCGGTGATTTGATTTGTGTGAAAATTTTTATCGTGTAAATTTGCCATACTCGACTGAATGAGGTAAGAATCTATCTCACTATGGATTATCTTTTTCTTACTACATTTAAATTAACAAAAATGATACTATGTAGCTGTTCTTTGGCCTAGGAACAGGTAACCATTAAGGATTCTGTGCATTTTATAGCAGTAAAGAGCTGAAGTGAAAGATATTTACACATTCTTACTATTTAAAATTTTATTCATATACATAATATTTTCATAAAATATAATTGTTAAATAAGTAATGTTATTCTTGAATTGACAAATCCCAAGCTAATAAAGCTAAAGGACTCTTTGTTATAAAGTACAATATGTTTTCTTAACATTTGTGTGTAAAAATATTCTAAGAAAAGATCTTGTACATCATAATAAATTGTCTAATAGAAGATCTGGGACAAAAGACTTATATTATAATGCTTGAAACTTTTCCTTTATTTGTTATTTTGATCAAAAAATACTGTTCATTGGTGACATTTGCGATTTGGAGTGATTTTATTTCTATTTTACCAGTGACTACCTTTATGCAAAGGCCATGTGGTGAAGAATTAAGAATACTAGTGTCAACACCCCTTTTCTTGCTGGCTGGAGAGAGAGACTATATACCTGATCCTGATTAGTATTAAAGTTGTTTTAAATTAGCAGATATTTGCCATACTTTCATATATACTTTAACTATTTATAGATCACTAATCGATATCCAAATAGTCTTTATACACATAAGGGTTAAGCGTAATAAAAAAACATAATCGAAAATGTTACATACAGAAATATACCTGCAAAAACCAAATGCAAAGTGATTTATTGATGCAAATTCATAGTTTCGTCATTAGTTGATATTATTGAGTCTCAATAATATCGACACACATCGAACATTCTCGAGGGTATTTCATGTTTGATTGCACAACTTACTTTTATTATTGCCGCACTAAACAGATGCATCAATAAACCGGATATATCCATTTCATTATAACTTTCTCAACTTCGTTTAAATGGAAACAAAATGAACATAATAATCGGTAGTTGTTGTTGTATGTATGTATATGTTTTTCATCTGTTTGTAATGAAATGAATGGACAACACCTTATTAAGTATTTAATAGATGACGCTAGTCATATCTTTTAACTTAAACTTATAAGGAAAATTTGAAGAAAATTTTATCTCAGTCATATTTGTCCTTCTCTTCCACACCACTGTCAGTACCAAAGTCGTTCCAATACACCTTGATTAGTTTAGCCACCTTTGTGAAGAACCAGTATATTATAAATAAAAGACCCATTACGTCTATATGGTATCTCTCTATCATGTTAAGGTGTATGGCAGGAGACCGAAGATGCTCTCCTTGGGTAGCCATGACCAGTTCTACCCAGTACGTCAACTCTTGGGCAGGTGTTGCTAAGTGCTGTTGTAATATTGATGATGCTTGTTTGGCGTTGCCTCTATACCTGAAGAAGAAAGAAACATTATGAATACACATTAATATTTGTTAGCATTTCTGGCGGTTGCTACTTTTCTACAGCGGTTTCATGATCTCGAAGCGAAAATCTGTCTCATTGTAACAAGAAGCTGTCGTGTTCAATTCTCGGAAGAGGGAAAGTTTTATAAAAATCCACTTACAAACATATTAATAGCCGTTTGAAATTTAGATATAACAATCTTGTGCTCAATGTAGTGGAACAGATCTAACATCTACCTATAATCTGATTTTTAGTAACTTGTACTGAGTAACACGTGGTAACACTGATAAAACTATAAAATCTATTTGACTTTGTTCTTCTCGTTTTGAAGTTACAAAACGTGTTAATGTGTAGACATAAGATTTACTGTAGGTACTGCTCCGTAGCCAATCTGCGGTAGTTTTATGATACATTTACTTAATGGCCGAAGTAATAACGTACAGATTGATGGATGAACAACAAAATGAAATAGCTTCCAAGAACTGTTCGTAATAAAAACGTGAAACAAAGACGCACTGACACGTGAATGTCTTTGGGGAGATCAATTAGAGTTAACATCGTTATAAAAGATAGAAGCATGGCATAAAATTGAATGAGATATTTCACAAGCAACCTAAAGGTATTATTTATTCATATTCCTTTGTGTCAATTTGGAAAATATCTTTTTTGTAATATTTTACGTTTATTTTTGTTAAATTACTAGATGATTTTTATAGATACACATTTAAATAAACTTTTACCTTCACTTCAATATATTTTAGAATTCATTTAATGAAAAATAGCGACAAACAACTGTGCTTGGCATTTTTTGGTGAATTTGGAGGAAATTAAATTGGAAAAGCTAGAAATACTTACGTATAATTGCCCAGCACCTCATCGATGGCTGTTTTAAGTTTAAATGCCAATTTATCCGTGTAGTGTACTTTAATACCCCGTCCCCTGGCTGCTGCAAGATCCATGGTCAGGAGCTGGTCTCCAAAAACGGGAATGCCTATAATAGGAACTCCATATTGCATTGCTTCTATATAAGACAGATATCCAGCGTGACTGATCATCATTATTGTTTTAGAGTGTTCTGGAAACGAAATGATAGTAATGACTAATTTCCACTTTTAATTATGGATGGTGTGGCTAAGTAGTCTTTTGAAACTTAAGATTTATTTTAACATTTAGAAATCGGTGTTAGAAACTTTACTAAACTTTAAACTTAAAACTTTAAACTTACTTAGTATAGCTTGTTGTGGTGCCCATTTCATAATGTGTACGTTAGCAGGAACATGCTCCAGAGTCTCCGTGTATCGCCAGATGACGAACTGTTCCAATTGTCTAAATAGCTTCAACAACTGCTGCGCCATCTCTTGAGGAAGCTCAGAGCTGATAGTTGAACCAAGGTTCACATAGATGACACCATATTTGGACTTGTCTAAAATAGCTCGCAAATCCTGCATGGTAAAACGTGTTTTAATAGAAGTTTCATATATAAACAGTTAAATTTCAGATGAGTTTCTTTTCTAGTTAATCCTGGTTTTTGAACAACTTATTCTAAGAGACAATGACGAAATTTTGTCCAAATATGAAACCATGATGATACTGTGATCAAAGAAAGCAAAGATTCTCAAAGCAATTAAATATTAAAGTGGCTAATATTAAAACTTTTTTCTTTAATACACTCATGTCTTCTTCATAAGAAAAATAAAAGTAATCTTACCTCAGATAATGGATCCATCCCACCAACATGATGTCCACCTATATATTTGGCGTTATTGGGCAAGGGCAGGTTCTGGCCAAGAGTGGGCTGAGAATTGATGAGAAGCATAGCACCGGAGTAGACGAGCTGCTCGTACAGAGGGGGAGTGCGACCTCGTCGTTGGATCGCTAGCTGGTACTGTTCATAGTACAATGGTGATTCTATGTAGTAGGTTATGTAGCTACGAAGATAAAACAAATATAATAATCTTAAGAATAGGTACTAACATTCAAACAACAAAGTCAGGTTTTAAGAAGTCTTCATGATACTCAGGAAAATTAAAGAAGACCGTAACTTAATGTACATACTAAATATTTTTACAAAGCTTTGTTCACATAGTACAAATATTCATGGAGTTAAACAAACATAATATAGGCACTAAGGGTTTCTGTTAATTTCCAAGGCACAATGAGCTTTCCTTGGCAAAAAGGTCATCAAATATACTCACTAGTGCCACGCCGCCAGATAGGTCTGTCTCCAGATCCTGTGAGCTCTTTCACTCACATTCGGTATCTCAGAAGCTTTGTTGCTCGCCTGCAAGTCTACCGCATATGCAGGGTTAGGAGACTCGTGTATCAGCTGCAGGTTCATCCAGCATGCTTCTACTGGACTGTACCAAATAAGTGGACACTCAAAGACCTCCCCCAGGCTGTAAAGATATCGTAATCAATCGATACTTGAATATTAAATCTATTGTTGATATATTTATGATTAGATCAACAATTAAATAGTGAATAGATAGCCTTATATCAGCGATACCGTATACAGTGATGGTGTGTTACATGTAGAGGTCATAACAAAACAATAGAAATAAATAAATATGAACAGACAATAAATACGATGCATCCAGTTACTAATCGAGTGTTAATTTATGATGTGGACTAATGCGAGCTAAGACTTCCTGTTAAATATACAAAATACAAAATTTCATTAGAATCGGTTAAGCCATTTCCAAGTGGAATGGCAACTAAGACGATGAAACAAAACTTTTATGAGAAAATTAGGTAAAGTAATAAATTTACGCTCTGATGTTTCAAATGTATGTGCATAACTCGAATAGGTACATATTTGGAAAAATGTGGGCGTAATGCAAAATACCCGTTGCTTTAATAATAATACTAGGTATTGTTTTAAAAATTACAAGTTTTGTAACTAATTTCATATTGTTTTTTTTTTCATTTTCTTTAGGACCCGACCAGCAGATGCTCAATTAATTAAACTAAAATGAGCTCTAAAATCTCTGCCTAGTCCCATAAAAGAGACGCGATTGTAATTAGGTTAGTAAAATGTACCTACATAGATAAAACCTGATAACTCACGGAGCTAGAAGACTGCTATAGAACCACTCGGCTACCACCACATCGAAGGTGACCAGTTTCTTTTTCATCATTAGTTGTACTTCCTCGTGTCTGAGTGCACGTACTGCATACTTGGCGCCTGTTGTTAACTCATGGTGTGATGGTAAGGAGCTCTGCAGTAGTTCTCTTATACGAGGCTGATCACTGTCTGAAGAATTTCGTGACTGGTATCAAGTTTTATTTATTTCTAGGCTATAAACTGAGAACAGAATAATAGGACTTACGCTCACTGAAAGAGAAAACGGATTCAAGCACATGAAGATATAAATCATTGCATCCAGAATCTTGGCTCAATTATACACCACTAACGAAACAATACCAACTTTATTTGTATGTTATGCTTTAATTGAAAGAAAAAAAGGAAACATAACAAAAAAATAATCATTTTTATCATTATATTAGATGGAAATATCTCCCTATGTACTAAAAGTTAGTTGTCTTACCCGAGTCATGCTGTTCTCCCGGTGGAGTGACGTTGATCACTTTCAGTTTATCATTCTTCATTTGTGTCCATGTTGTTATGTATGTTACCTGTTAAAAGCAGAATAATAACAGTCCTATGTATAATTATCTACTCACAGTGTTTATGAAATTTTGTGAGCATTGAGTTGTGACTCTGCAAATAAGATATAAATAAATAAGATAGCTATTTTTGATATTCAAAAGTAACTGAAAGTATGGTTTTCACCAGTTGTTTCTGGTTTGACTTTCACAAGTCGGGTACGGTTACTTCTTTATCTTTACTTGTTATAAAACAAAGTCGTTATTTTTGTATGTAAGCTTATTTGTGAACTTATATTTCAAAACTACTCAACGGATTTGAATGCGATTTTCTTTTAAAATGATGAATGGTTCATTAAATTGTTTCTTATATATAAAATTCACGTGTCACAGTGTTAGTTACCGTACTCCTCCGAAACTGCTTGACCGATTTTTATGAATTTTTACATGCATATTCAGTAGGTCTGAGAACCGGACAACATCTATTTTTCAAACCACTGACATTTGTATGGCAAAACAACGTTTTCTTTTTTTTGTAGTCCGTGGAACAAGAAGAGAAGATTTTATTATGATGTATTCAATTGTACTTACTATTTTATATCTATTTTCGTTATAAGGACCTGTAGAAGAAAATTTTGAATGTGATGGTGAAAATAGCATTTTATATGTTATACGTAACGCTAAGGGCGCCCTCTAGAGGAATCATATACATTATAGTATCATTGAGAAAACAATAATGTGATATTTGTTTTCCCTAATGTACCTGCTCGTATTTGACAAAAGCAAACGTTATATTTGTTTAAGATCATGGTGAAGTTTTCTAAAAATACGCTCTTTTTATTTTTTTATACGAATATGAGAACAGAGCAACTAACAAAACCGCAACAGAGTGGACTACATTATTTTCAAATCCCACAACATTGTAAAATACTATTGAAAAAAAAAATAGATATAAAAAATCCATGTACAAAAAGAAATCCTATGGAGAAGAACAGTCAGCTAACTGACTGTTCTTCTCCATAGGATTTCTTTTTGTAACAGCCACTAAGCTTCTAACGTTTTAAAAAAGCTTGTAAAATATGCCAACTCGAAATAATCAATTTTGATTTTGACCTTGATTTCGAATACAAATCTTTAGCTAAAAATTGAAATGAAATGTAAGATAATAAGGATTGAACTATAACTTTGGAACAAGACTTATGACTAACACTGACCATAATATAATATCACATAATTCATGACAATACCTATATAATGATGATGAGATTTCCAGTTTCAATCGAGCTAGTCGGTATGGAACCGTCGATGCGCATATTATGTTATTAGAATTTTGCCTTAATAAATATATAAAATTCTTCTTGACCGATTTAGACACATTATTATAAAATATACGTTAGAGAATTTTAGAGTTATTTATTATGATACACAATCAATCACTCAACCAAAAGAAAATATAATAATTAAATAAATACATTTTGGACATTTCACACAACGTCCTCTGGTCCAAAAGTAAGCTATATTTCTATGCTTGTGTTATGGGTACCAGATACGGATATACTACATAAATATATTGTATCTTTTTTTTGCAAATACATACTTATAATACATACTTGTAGAAACACCCAGACGCAACCATTTGTATGACATTTTCAAACAAATAATTGTCCCATGCGGGGTTCGAAGCCGCGACCTCGTTAACGACAGTCCATTACATTAACTACTTAGACCACGAGGCCTGTCAATAATTTAAAAACTAAAGAAACTTAATATTTAAATACAAACATCATGTCCTCCTTCAAGCAAACTCTTCACTACGGCATCTCCAAGAGTGGTGTGACTTCTACCAGGCATTGGGAACACCACTAGTACTTTGCCACATACACACAGATGCACAAACAGACACAATAACACACATTTATATAACATTATGTATTCAATTCCATGTAATAAAATGTTTCAGAAATCAAAAATTGAGTTCTTGAGTTGTTAAAGTCAGAGTAAGTATTTTTACGGAGCTACAAATTATATCAGAGTGATAATATCTTTTTTAGATTTTTTTTCTCTAATATTACTTTAAAATTTAACTCCGCATCCATTCCTACTACGATACACACTTGACTAAAGTGAATCTTTACTGGAGCAAAGATAAGATCTGTCAGTCAAATATTATCAGCTAATCTACTTGGAAACTGGTTACAGACCGATAAAACAACAAGTAAATAACGGGTTAACTAATCATTTGCAAAACATATGGGCCTAAAATAAGCATTATACATACGTAAAACAAATTTTTAATACAATGCATGATAAAATTTGCGTAGTAGATATACATACAAAAGTACTTAGTTCAGTCAGCACAAATTATTTATGACTAATTGTTGACAACCTTGTACTTCAATATTATGCATTATTTTATTATAATTAATATGACGGGCTTCGTGGCGTAGTGGTTCATGTACTGGACTGCCGATCACAAGGTCGCGGGTTCGATTCCCGCTTGGGACAATCATTAGTGTGATATTCATAAATGTCATACAAATGCTTGTACTACGTCTGAGTGTTTTCTATGTATTATAAGTATGTATTTACAAAATAAAAGTAGTTTATGTATTACATATATCCGTATTCTGGTACCCATAACACAAGCATATCAGTAAATATTTGGTTGAGTGAATTTTTTCACGAAGTCCTTCCCAATAACATAATTATTCACAAATTACCCTTTCAATCTCGCTAATGGAAACATTCATTTATTTTGATTACAAGCCATATTTAATTAAACGGTTCAGTAACCCTTTTAGATATAAAATAAGTAAGGAAATATATAAAGAATGTACTATAAACAACCTACACAATAATAATTAGCTTAGCTCCAAATAAATAAATAATATAAATAAATAAAACATGGACATTTCACACAACGTCCTCTGGTCCCAAGCTAAGCTTATATGCTTGTGTTATGGGTACCAGAATACGGATATAATACATAAACTACTTATCTTTTGTAAATACGTACTTATAATACATAGAAACACCCAGACGTATGACAAATATTTGTACGACAATTATAAATATCACACAAATTATTGTCCCGAGCGGGAATCGAACCCGCGACCTCGTGAACGGCAGTCCGTTACCTGATCCACTAGACCACGAGACCCGTCGCATTAGCATTTTTCATATTTTTTTTAAACTCTTAATTCGAAAACCATTTCGGAGAATAGAGTTTCTGGTCATGATCCACTAGTTTTTTTCGGTAAAATGTCTATATTTGCTATTATTTTTCCAAAAAAGCAAATGATCTCTATTTGCCCTTGAAATAAAAGACTTAAATTGTTAAGGGCCTACATCAATATTTTCGTATATCATCGCCGTACATATTAACACAGCCAGTAGGCACAGAAAATGAAGAATTAGGGATACTTTTCCTATTTACTCAAAATCTACTAAATATATTTGAATTCTGATCCACGTGTTTCCATATATGATAGTTACCTATGTTTTTAAAGTTATTTCATTAGTTAATACGCGATAATAGACCGACAAATGAAAAAAATAAAAAATTTGAGAGGTTGTTTCGCCAAGATTTTCTATCGAGAAAACTTTTTTCAATCGCGTTTCAGAGTTGATGCGATCCTAGATCATATATTGAAAAAACATATACTTAAAAATTAGAGCTCTAGCCATTCAATCTAAAGAAACAATGAAAACTACGTACATAGAAAAATGCACGAAGCTATTTTGGTATCGTCTTAAGGCGTTCTTAGGGATATACTACTCTGGCGTGGAGTTGAAATTGGTCTATTATAGCAACATGGCATGGCTTTGAAAAGATGTATTGCAATCTTTCATACGAGTAAGTGTATCAGGAAAAGGTGTTACCAAAGACTGCGTACAACAATGACGTTACAACATTTAAAATAATAACTTTAAGTATTTTTAAAAAATTCTATATAGCGAATATTTCAATAATATTGAAATTAGTTGCTTAAAATAGTCTATATTTTCTAAAAAAAATATAAAAACAGCCGGTCAAAAATTATGAACAATCTCAATTACGAAAATATTTCGTAATAGCATTGTTATCGTTCGGTATTTAGAATATGTATAATAATAATATGTATATGTAAAAACTCAGATCAATCAGCTATTGGAAGTAAGTAAAAATAACTTTGAAAGATTCCGTTACATAAATATTAATAGATAGATACAAACCAAGCTTGTTAAGTTTCTTAATATCTCTCTAGCCCATAAACGACTCACTGCCACAGTTGAGCACGGGTCCCCAATACCTTGGGATGATAATTATGTGGTCTATAATGCCGTGTTGACCAGGTTCATTAGCATGGGGTTCTGGTTTCGAGATTTCCGTCGCTTACAGTAGATGTTAACAATATCCCTTAGCTGACTCTTGTAACACCTTGGTAAAGAAATGAAGTGGTGACAGTTGTATTCCTAAACCATAACACCATTGTAAGCTTGTTATATAAAAAATATAAAATAATATGTCACTTTAATTAGTGCATTATATTGTGAATGTAATAGTGATTTTGATTATAGTTTTGTTGTTTAACTTGTTTTTATACATGCTCGGCTCTATGAGTACAAATAATAAAAACTGATTTAATAACCATCGCTAGAAAAACATCAAAAGCAATAATTCAGTCTATTTATTTGTTATGACCGACTGCCTCATATAGTATACTATTTTTGCCTCAGGGATTAAAAATATCCTTATTTAGTTTCGTGTTAATTATAGTGAACTAGTATTTCAGTATGTACCTATCTATAAATGGGCCAAGGTGTCAAGGGCGACTGGGAGAGGCTACATCGTTAAAAGTTTAGCCCTTGGAATATATAATATATACCTAGAATATATGAGTGGAGTAAATCGCTAAGCGATTGAGAGCGAGTTAATGCAAATTCGCGAAGGATTTCATTCATTTATAAGATATTGCGGCTGCTCGGGTCTTAACGATCTAATGGAAATATATAATGCTCTTTTTGAGAGCTTTATATCGCTTTATAGTAATTTTTTTGCTGAAAATGTGAAACATATTTTGGTTAGTTATATACGTAATATATTAACGAGCAATACATTAGTAATGACGTAATATTTTCAGAGCTGCAAAAGTATAATATGAGTAATTTTTTGATAGACTTTGTGTTAGTCGGTATTGAAATTTTACGCAAGAGGTCGTCCATTTGATTGCTTGTTCTGGTATTTTTTATTTTATATCATAAATAAATATGCTTTTATTGTATTTGGGTCTTACTAACACGCTTATATAAGTTCGGTATGTATCTATCAATGTATTAATCTATGTAACGGAATCTTTGAAAGTGATTTTCACCCACTTGCAGTATATCCTTTGTTTTAACTTTGGAGACAGGAAAGTTTTTTAGTCATGCCTTATAAGTTATAACAAACTTGTCACCAACGCAATGCTTCTCAAATAGCGTCTCTTACAGTGGGCCGTATATAAGCAATTATTATTGACAGAGTAAAATCCAGCAGGGTTCGTACTTGAGTATTCCAATAACTGTATTTGTCAAACAAATAATATAGATCCCAAGGAGGTATTTAAATACCTAATTTGTTTTACAAATATTGTCTTATCTCTTGTCAATATAATCTCCGTAATACAAATATTTGTATATAAGAGAATTGATTTAGTATTTTGTTTGTTTAGATATTATTTTGATTTGTTTTATTATTTACGACAGCAACAGAGTAATGTAAAGGTTGTGATCATTGAATATAACCTATTCAATGATACAGGCCACTTAAGATTTATTTTTAAAAAAAAAGAATAAAAAATTTAAAATTTGAAAATAAGAAAAAAGAATTTTAAGGAGATTAGAAATAGACATGAAGAGAGGATGTTGAAAAATGATTGTAAAATAGTTTTTCTTTATTATAAAAAATATAACAAGTTAATTAAATGTGTTTTAAATTATTATTATAAATTAATGTAAAGTATGATTATTACAATTGGTGGAGGCGCCGGGTATAGCGGCCCGATTGGTAAACCAGCTCCTACGCCCAGGGATGTGTTGACGAGCAAAGGGTCGACACAGGATAAATGTTAATTATCAGAGAAGTAGCCGTATCTTTTTATTAAATTTTTATAAATTATTTATAACTAAGATGGAACTAGCCACGATAACTTTCGGTGGTTGCGCACAGGAGTGCCTAGATGAATTCGAAGAAATGTTTTACGCTTTAATAACTTTCAAGAGATGCTCGTCTGAAGAAGAAAAATTATCACTATTGCCCTCATTTTTAAGGGGTAATGCCTTACTTTTCTTCCGGGGCATTAAAGACACGTGCAAAAGCGTGCAGGAGGTATTTGATAGACTAAGGGAAGAGTTCCAAGAAGTAAATTACCAAGAATGTTCGCAATAATTATTTGCATAATATGAAAATTGGTTTAGTGATTCGATTAGATTAAGGTTATATATATAGTGATAATTATAATTTACTAATATTGTTTTATTTTGGTGTGTTTCATATTATTCGGGATCGGCGAGACTTCATAATGACGTCAGCAGATTTGTACATAAGAAAGATGCTATGAAAAGGAACCACATCAAAAATTTAATTATTTTTTCATATTTATATTTTGAATGTTTAGTTAAAAATGTGAGATAAATATATTAACATAGTAATTGGATAGTGAGTATTTTGTACTAGATTATGATTATGGTGTTAAGGTGGAGCGATTGATAGGTATAATAATGGGTTGTATTGAGTTATAGTGTCGAAGGTGGTGGCTTGGTAGAGTTAGTTGGATGAGTCGTTTCAACGGGTGAATTCTTTGAATGCAACATGGTAAGGCCATAGGCTATTTGTCATGGAATCCTGTTTTGGGATATCACGCATTTTAGAGATAGAACTCATAAGATAGGATTTAGGAAAGTAGGTGCTAGAGTAAAGTATTTGTTCATTAGGAGAGAAATGTGAAAGGTTGAAAATTGAAAGAGGTTGTATTATGGTGAGAGGTTGCTGATAATATTTTTATTTTGTTTATTGAGTAATAGTTGGATAATAATGATTGGCGAATGGTTTGTAATTACTTAGATAATAGAATGATTGATTATTTAAAACGTTACTTGTGGTAGAAGAATGGTTGGTAAATTTATCTCACGAGAAGGAATTCTAAATGTGGAATAAATTGGTCATTCCCGAGCATTCAGGATTACTTAGTAGAAATTATACCTAAATAATTGAAAAGACGGTTGAGTATTATCTGAGCATACTTTAAATTTTAATTTGATAATCTCTGGATTCTATCAATTATAATGGTTTCTTATGTAAATTTTCTCATTAAGCTGGAAAGCTGTTAAATTAGCACATCTTTCGGATCTATGATGCTGACCTCATAATTGAAGCTCGATAGTTTTTATAAGAGCATTAATTGTTTGGTGATAAACATTTTTCTGATTGATTGTTGATGATATATGCTTTGTGTCTTGGTGTGATAGTTTTAAGGATGCCTTATCACTCTTGTTTATTATTGGATAAATAAATTTTAAAGATGAAGTAGTTTAATATTTTATGAAAAGAGTGATATGATATAAGGGCATCGTAGTTAGTGTGGTTCGGATAACTAAGATTAGAAAGGCAATTTTTGGTTGGTTTTTTGCTTTTCAAGTTTTTCGAAATGTATTGCTTCGAAAAGCTAGGTCCTAGCTGGATCTAATCTGGTTCATTCTAGTTTGTTATCATGCTTTCCAACCTTAGGTAGGGTGTCCAGTATTTTGTAACTTAGAAAAAAAAATTTTTTTTTTTTTTTAAAAAAAAATTATTTTTTTATCCTCTAAGGGGGGGAGAATGTAAAGGTTGTGATCATTGAATATAACCTATTCAATGATACAGGCCACTTAAGATTTATTTTTAAAAAAAAAGAATAAAAAATTTAAAATTTGAAAATAAGAAAAAAGAATTTTAAGGAGATTAGAAATAGACATGAAGAGAGGATGTTGAAAAATGATTGTAAAATAGTTTTTCTTTATTATAAAAAATATAACAAGTTAATTAAATGTGTTTTAAATTATTATTATAAATTAATGTAAAGTATGATTATTACAGTATTTACTTTATTAACTCAATGATTTATTCAGGCAAATATTGAGTTCATAATAATATTATTATGCACGTCTGTTGAACATTCTTTATGTAATGAACTTATGACCATAAATTGAACTCATAATACCACGATTTTATTAATATAAACATGGAGTTACATTACAGAACGATTTAGGTATGTCGCTAAAAATGAATTCTGAATAATGGCGGAGTCTTAGAAAGTAATGAGCTCCCTTAAAATTCCTAACTTCTAATCCTGATTATAATTATCATCAATATTGCCCAAAGCATCTTTGGTATTTTTTTTTAAATTTAGCTTGTAATAAAATTACACTCACCTAACACAAAAATTGGCTTTCTCGTATACAATTCATCTGCACTCGTGTTTGTTTATTTTGTCTATCAGGTAGTTTTATCAATGACCAATAGTTATTGAATAACTTGTATTTCATTATGTAAGACAGATTTAATAGCGCTTTGTATCTCACGTAAGAAAACTTTCCAATCTCAGTTCAGTTTAGTATTCAGAGCGAACAAGACAAGTTCACGACACGTCATTATGTGACCGTTGTCACGGAGATAATCAACGAAGATTACGTACTTTGGGTAGAAAAAGGAAATTGAAATAGGTTTCTTATATATTTACAATAAATTTCCGACTTTAATTTTCTTTCCAATCTCAATTGGAAAGAAAATTAAAGTCGGAAATTTATTGTCATTATACATATCCCTGAGGCGACGGATTAAGAATACGAATGTAACCACCCTATTTCCTTTTCCCATAGGAGTAGGCAGAGACTATAGAGCCATCTCCATGACTTCTTTGACAGAAATATACTTTGTAAAGTAAAATGTATAGCATTTATTTTACATCATATTACAGACGTGTACTATATTATTATTCAAAAAGCTTATGAATAAACCTAAAACACAAAGGTCTCGCTAATAAGAACAATTAATCCTGTTTGTTCGACGCTAATCCAAGTAAAGAGCCCAACAATTTAGAACAAAGTAAGTTTACGAAGTGCCTATGACTGTGGGGAAAAGTTTAGAGAGCGGAAACCGCGGTAAGCTGATTATTTAATTAGAGGATTAGTTTGACACCAGCGCAGTATTACTACAAGTTATTTCACTCACAAGAATAGAGATTTAACATTATTAGATACAACACCGCCTCGTCTCGAAAGGCGGCAGGACGTACTCCGACGAGGTTGGCAACAGTTTGCCGAAGTGGTGGAGCCTAATGGGAGAGAAACCGACGAACTATACGGGCATTGTCTAGTAAGACTGCTTTCTGCATCTGGGCCGATTTAACACTTTTACTGGTGTAACAATACCGTATTAAGATCCAACTAGTCTTCTTCGTAGGTTTTACATAACCAATAATCATAGTCATTTTATAACCACCCATAACGTGTCACGTATATTCCTGTCGTTTTCCTAATTTCTTCTTAGCTTCCCAGCCCATAATTTGTTTAAAAACTCTCGCTGGAAAGATGTTAAATAATATTTACGCTAAAGTGCACTAGAACTTTGAAATATCTGAGTAAAAACTCAGTGGTTAGTTTCAAGTGTAAAATAGACGTTTTGTTTAGACTGCGCTCCAAATGGAACAGGTACGCGTGTATTTGTTATTGAAAGTGTCTACATTAGTTACAATGTAGTTTCCACCAGGTGGTTACGTTAAATTGGTTAACAGAGATGCTGACGTCAAAGATAATGTTTCGGAGTTAGGTTTTTGTTATTATTGGATATTCTACAGTCTAAGACATACAGCATATAGCTTTTTGTTATGGTTTATCGAAAGATATGTAGGGAGCATTAGAAACATTTAGTTTTTGTAATAATTACTTGTACCAGCTATTGAATCTAAACATCCTTATCTAATTCCCAATGAATAATGTTAGTGACTCGCTCCAATTAGCCACGAATGTTCTACTGAACCAGCTATTCAATGTACCTTCTAGCGACTTCCGGTCCGGTGAATGGTTTCGTTTCCGGCGCTGACAAACAGTCACTCTCATTTGTTTATAAAACTAGGAACCTTGAACTGTCTACATCGATAACTACATATTTTTCAATGATCGTTTCGAACTAAGTAAGCCTAATAAAGTTTTTCATTAATTCATTCAAACATTGTGTTGTGGTGTTTTTTATAATATTTGTTGTATTTCTACATCGCAGCTGAGGAAATACAACTTGATATTCAACTGTTAACAAACAAACAAACAAACATAGCAGCTAATGAGCTTGTGATTTATGTGAACATTCCCTTTGATATCCAAATCGGTTTTAAGTACCATCTGTGTGCGGTAGATGGCGCTGTATTTGTTATTGTTGTGGTCCATTTCTTCTTGTCATTTGTCCACATTAAATAATTACGATGTGTGATATTTGTTTATGGTGAAATGTAGTTTCTATCCGATACGGAGAAATAAATGGGACCCATTTTACTTTGTCAAAGATACATAAGAATAAAGACATTAACTTTATAGTATTGTTTTGAAATGTTGGACAAACAGGCAGATAGATGAACACAAGAGAGTGTATATAAAGGTTTGTCTGTTGTACGGAAATCTAAAAATTTTATGTAGGTACATCTTCCAGAGTCAATTACAGATACATATTAAAAGTTTTAAATGTGCATTAAACATGTCGAAACTTTTAAATAGGCTGTTAGACATATCGGTAACCTGACATTCAGAGACAGCTGCCATTTTGTTTTTCGTTATTCGGAATTCTAATTTCAAACTTAAATTCACGAATTACAAAAACTTTGATTTGTTTCAAAACTCTTAGGAGTTTGGTAACTTCGTTAATAATTAACAGCAGAAACCGAAGGAAATAATTATTGAATTTTAGGTCTATTAAATTATGGATGAACTAAGAAAATATTTTACACAGATTTTTCGGAGAAACGACGAGATTTAACCTTTTAAAGTTATTAAAACTTTGATGTCAAAAGGCTAGCTTAAGAAAGTTTTGTTCAAGCACAAAATTTTGTTGAGACCTGGTTAAAGTTTAAAACAGGTAAATTGCTTTGCGTAGCGATGTTATTTTTTAACTTACAAAATCTGGACAACAAGATTTCGGGTAATTTACCTATTTAAAAAAAAATTATAACTACAGACGCGGGTGAAACCGCGGGCAATAGCTATTTCTGATAAATTACATGACTTAATAGGCTCTTTGTATTCATAACATGTTGTGAGGGTTGCAACCTTCAATGAGTTACAGGGTTCATTAATTACGTGACCAAACCTATTTGTAATTTAAAATGTCCGTACAAGAAACCTATTGTAAGAAGCCACACGTTTACATGTGTGTGATAGTTCATGAATATATTATATACTTATGTCCTTATCCCACAATAATTAACAAGATTAAAGTAAAAAAAGAAGTAATATCTAATATTGAATTAAACGTTCATAGTAACTAATTTATGAAGGTCTGTAATATACTTTAGTATGTCTTTCTAATGTCGCAAAAATATCTAGACATACATAATATAAGTATTGTAAAATAATTTACTTAATTTAAAAACTAAAAAACACACTTCACAATCCTGAATATTTTTTTGCATTGTCATCGTTCCTTGTCAAGGGTGCAAAATTTCAAATCAATCAGACTCCAGCAAGTCACTTTTAAGAGGATACCAAAATAACTTCGTGCATTTTTCTACGTACGAAGTTTTCATTGTTTCTTTAGATTGAATGGCTAGGCTCTAATTTTTAAGTATATGTTTTTTCAATATATAATCTAGGATCGCATAAACTCAGAAACGCGATTGAAAAAAGTTTTCTCGATAGAAAATCTTAGCGAAACAACCTCTCTAATTTTTTTATTTTTTTCATTTGTCGGTCTCTATTATCGCGTATTAACTAATGAAATAACTTTAAAAACATAAGTAACTATTATATATAGAAACACGTAAATCAGAATTAAAATATATTTAGTAGATTTTGAGTAAACAAAAAAAATATCCCTAATTCTTCATTTTCTATACCTACTAGCTGTGTTAATATGTACATGTCGACGATAATATTGATGTAGACCCTTAAAGAATCCGTTACATAGATTAATACATTTATAGATACCTACCGAGCTTATATAAGCGTGTTAAATAGTAATCAGCCCGTTTTTGCAAGTTGAGTTACTAAAACTATAAACGTACTACTTACTATAAACACGATTTTACCAATAACAACTTAAATTATTTACTGCTCCCTCTCCAGCTCAATAACGTCCTACTGCTGGGAAGGTTTATTTTTGAGGTTACTGTGTACACTGTACAATATTCCTAGCTGACTTTTACACCACCCTAGGAAGGAAAAGGGGTGGTGACACTAGTATTCTTAATCCGTCACCATACGGACAGTCTTACACTACTACAGTACGCTACTGCATTTACGCATATATTGGTATCATACCTATCTTATATAAATTAGCTTCGTAATAAAAATTCTAAACAAAAATTAAGTCTAGACAAAATAAGCAAATACATTTATAAATTCAGAATACTATTAACGTTGACATTTGAGCGTCGTCTCGTAATAAATCACACCCAAGTACAAATTAGCCCAATAAATGTACGTCAAGTTTAATTTTGTTTCTTTTCATCTCAATATTTTATATCTCATTAGGTCGTCTCTATGTAGAGCAGCGCCGCGCGCTAACATAGCGGTAACTCGCGGAACTAATAAACAGAAGACGGTCGCTAAACATAAACATTTCTAAGAAACCACACTTTTATGAGTTTAATTTACTTGATTATTTTTTTAGCGAGACCGTCACTTGTGGGTCGTGAAGACATTTTGTGTCTTAGTCATTATCTTTGTATATAGAACTGGCTTTTTCTACGACTTTGTACACAATATAGTGATTATTTAAATAAAAATTTGATGATAACATTTAATTTTGTTTTCGTTTCAAATTAAACAATGAATCAAAATATAATCCTTATGCTTAGGACTTCAGAGAATTATATTAAAAAAAATTGTAGTTACATAATGACGGACAATTTACAAAACAATGACTAGTTTGAATCTAAATAATTTAATTTGGCTGAATTTCTTATTGAGATCATTATTGATATTACGAGTAAGTGATAAAAAGGAAATTTAACGAGCAAAAGTAAATAAAGAGCTTTAACGTGTAGACGATAAAAGGCACATTAAATATTTACAGCGTGTCTAAGCATTCAAGTAAGTCAAATGTCCGTTAAATAGCACATTGTCACTTGTTTGTGATGGCTTGATGAGTTTCTGATCTGTTTCATTTTTGTGTCGCGAAGTTTTGCCTATTACAAGTTGTAAGAATTTTGTATTCTAGTTAATGACAAAATAATACAAAGTATAACATAAGTAATAAAAGGGGAAATTCTGTCTCTAACGGTTTACTGAGGATTATGCAAGTCTATGAACTTAAATTTTTTGCCAAATTTTTATTGGCGAGGAAGGACTTGCCATACAGTGATCTTTACGTGACGTGTGATATTTTTCTGAAAGCTTTGCTAAATACTATTAATCGCGATAAAAGTAATTATGTATAATGTTAGTCAGACAGGTTGGCTACAAAAATGCAAAACTTGGAGTCCTAATTAGACTAGACTTCCTGGCAGCTTGCAGCTTGTTAAAACTGCAAACCTGCCACTCATCACGCGCTTCCGCTCTTGTAGAACTGTTCATAATTGAGGATGTGCTTATCATTTTTGAACAAGTTATGACAGGAAAATTAATGGCCTGGTCTAATTCCTCCCATTTAGGTTGTAAGAGCTACGCTATCAGAAACGGGCCTAATTGACAAAGATAATGTTTTAATAATTAGTCTTTTAATAAACTCCATGTAGAGTCCATTAGGTATAATATGCTTAATTGTCTACAAAAAATATTCATAATAATCTTTTTGCGGCACAGGATGATTGGCAAAAGAAATAACACAAAGCCAAGAATAATGTGTAGAACAGAAAAGTCTCATTCAAGAAACAAAAAGAACCACAGTCAAGCAATGTTGCTTTTATTCCAGCAAATATTTTGCAGCACTTCAGAGACTACAATGTGCATCTTCTGCAATGTAAGAGATACTGTAGAAAAAGATAAAGCAATAAAATAAACCATTATTAAATTATAGTTGGAACGAGAATTTTCGCTTTATTTAGCCCTTACAATAAAGTTTATTTGTATTAAAATTTTATATTTATTTATTTTACTATCAATAGTAGTACTGTATTTACACTACCGATGTCTATTAATATTCTATTCAAAATCCCAAGAACTCAATCAATAAATAGTCGTAAATGTATCTTTAAGGAACTACTCCGAAAACAATCCGACATGAATGATTGAATAGATAAACACATCAGAGGTTATCTCCTAACTCTTGTAACATCTTATGGTATATTGGTATATAGCTGCCATCAATCTACGTAGGTAATTACTGAGACCGGTCAGAAGGAGGGGGGGGGGGGGGAGTTCTCATCGGACAGGTTCGACTAACGGACTGTCCATTTGTGTTGGACAGGTATAGGTACATACCTACATATATGTATGTACCTATAACTATAACACAAAACAGTAATCTCTTAATAGGGTTTTATAATGAATGTAATCTGACCACTGCCTTCTACATTCTAATGCGATTGAGATTATAAAGAACTTTATACTAAAATATTTATGTGTGCGTATAATATTTATTTATGACTCTCTTTTATATTAGGCAGGCTCGGCCGAAATCAAAGTCACTGGTCAGCAATGAATCAGTGATGATCCTTATAGTTATGAAGAATAAGGTTCAAAAAGTTACAGATTAAATAAATAGGAATTGAACTCACGGCCTTATCCAAGGAAGTCAGTATCATAATAGAATACTCTAAGACCGTCTTTCTAACTTACAAACAAGTGTCAAAGTTAGTCCAAGACTCCAAGTCTATAGTCATAACCTAGAGATAGCGTAGTATAATAGTTATACTTATAATAGTCTGGTAATATCAACCGAGTGACTTTAATACGGGTGCCTTCATTTAATTAAGTTTTAGTAGCAGAGTATTTCCCAGTGGCCGTGTACCTTTAATTTCTTTACTTAAACTTTATCTGCTGTAAAATTAAGGAAAAATAAACAAGACGTGAGTCAACAAGTTTTATTATTCTCCTTATTTGTGGTTATCTTGTTAATTAAAGTTTACAACATTACAAAATGTTAGTTTTTCTTTCTATGGTAAATCTATTCTATATTCACTCAAAACAACATTTATTATATTAGTATAACAGATAGGTTTTTGATTTCTAAGTTATGATAATGGCAAAAAAAAAATTCTAATGCTAATCATAATAATTATGTAGTACTAAAACTACTGAAAATTACAGGAGTTTCTTTGAAGTTGGTATTATCAATTAGGCTACAACAAGTACAGCATCGTAATCTCAATCTGGTTTAACTCAAGTTACATTGTAAAATATAGATAATCTAACCCCTTTTTCTGCAAATTTGATTAAATATTCATAGATCTGTGCCCGGACGTAATTTGTCGAATAAGAGCAAGGTACTACTGATGGTGCGTATTGAGGGGGGTACTGTGTATCGTTAGTATGCGACTACTGTCCTCGGCCGGTACATTAACGAATTATAATCCATTTATTTCAACAATTCCCAACAGTAACTCAACACGAAGATTTTAAGTTACTTATTCATATAGGAAAACTTTATAAAATTAAAAAACTTGTATTTTGGTTCTACTTTTTCGCAATAAATACTTAGAAGAACTAGATTCTGATTGTTGAATGATTAGTTTATTTTTTTTCAATGAACAGTACAGGGTCTTATGAAGAATGGTTTGAGTCGAACATACGCAAACGCTCGGATGTTGCAAAAGTCTGCTCGGCATCAGTCGGCCTGAAAGCTTGTTTGTAACTTTGGTGGTATAAACAAAACTTGTATTATTACTTAAAAAGAAAACATAACCACAATATGTAGGTACGTTAAAAGTAAGTTCACTCAACACTGACCTACATATTCTGTATTTATAGTGTGTACAAGTGGAGAGAATGCACTTCATATTGTAATGTGTGTTAAATTCAACACATTGTTGCAAATTGTAAAGTGTCTGTGTTGCCAATTTGTAGCCGGAACTAAATATGAAATACTAACGTCTAAAACTGTTAGTATGTTACGTGTGTGTTGGTGCTTCAATGCCTCTCCGCTTCGACCCATAAATGTCCCGCTTCGCAACGGTAGAGTATTCCGTCAATTTCGATCTCCTGGACTAATATATCACGCGGATCTAGAGGTCTTAATAGGATCTTTATTCACTACAGGAACGACTGTGAACACGACAACATCGTCGCGAAATTGTATGGAATTAGAACAACAGATTATTCTTTCAATACAATTTCCTGCCAAAGTCCCCGCGGTTATTTATGAAGAACACAGAGCTTGCACTAAGACCTGAGATGTGTTGGTGTAGCTTGTTTAGTTTCGAATTCGCCTTTACCTAGGTCTTACGGGAAGAATAGGATAAGTCGTTAACAAGTGCGCACTTGATCCGTCAGTGACTGATAAAGGGATAATATTACCATACGAGGACTAACAAGGCGTGAGATGCTTGTATACATTTGTTTGAGTGCTATTGATTAACGAGTCTTATCTGTTTGTGTGTACAGCTCTCAGTCAGTGTTTATCCTTAACAGGGCAGCACAGAGAGCACTCAGTACCAGATGTGGTGCACATCACTGGTACTCAATACTTACAACAATTAATCACATGATAAGCAGACTCGTTCATTAAGTGCATCTGTGTTACTCACACGACTTATGTGTTTTGTCAGTCAAACATAAAATAATCTTAATATATTCATGCAAAACTTTTTAATTATTATTTATAATTAATCTAGTTTTAAGCATATTGACGTGGACGGAATTGGCATTGTTCATATTTTTTTTTAACTTTTAATTCAAAAACCATTTCGGGGAATAGAGTTTCTGATCATGATCCATTAGTTTTTTTTTCGGAAAATTTACTATATAACTCCACCACAGAGTATCCCTTAGAACGCCTTAATATTTTCTTCCTTATATAATATAAGTCCTTCATTTCAAGGGCAAATAGAGATCATTTGCTTTTTTTGGAAAAATAATCGATGTAGATTATTTTTCCAAAAAAGCAAATGATCTACTCTGTGGTGGAGTTGAAATTGGTCTATTATATCAACTTGGCAACTTTGCAAAGATGTATTGCAATCTGTCTTAAGTCTATCAGGAAAAGTCAATACACAGATTGCGTACAACGATGACGTCACAACATTTAAAATAATATTAGTATTTTTTAAAAATTCTGTATAATAATTATAATTCTGTATAGTAAATAAAAAATATTGAAATTAGTTGCTTAAAATAGTCTATATTTTCTACAAAATATATCAAAACAGCAGGTCAAAAATTATGAAAAATCCCAATTGAGAAGTTTAAAATATAAATGATTATAATGGAGTAACCATTACGTGACAAAGAGCTCTGATCAGCGCGCGAAAGTTTTTGAACTGAATATGGTACAAAAGTAAAATTAATATTCATACATTAATGAAGTTGGACGTAAGTGCCAAGTCATTTATCTATCACTACATAAGCTCATGATGGATCAACACTAATCAGGTCAATGCATTATATTGAAAATAAATGAAATGCGTTCCGAAAGTAACTTACCAAAACACTAACAACAGAGATCTGTTATAGCAGAATTCATCGTTAAATATTCATCATGTTACACTATTTTTCTCCTTTCTCAGCCTATGACAAGAGGTCTATTACTAAACACGAGCCTTCTCTCTATGTATAGTTTTCAACGACCTGTATTCTTACTAATTTTGGCTAAATAGGTATGTATTGTAAATAAATAAATAAATAAATATTCATGGACATTTCACACAACGTCCTCTGGTCCCAAGCTAAGCTTATATGCTTGTGTTATGGGTACCAGAATACGGATAGAATACATATACTACTTTTTTTTGTAAATACATACTTATAATACATAGAAACACCCAGACGCAGTACAAACATTTGTATGACAATTAGAAAAATCACACAAATGATTGTCTCGAGCGGGAATCGAGCCCGCGACCTCTTGATCGGCAGTCTGTTACCAGAACCACTACACCACGAGGCCCGTCAAATATTGTTATAGAAGTATAATGTTGTGATAGATTAAGTTAAGAATTAAGTATTCTGTAAAATATTACTTTTTAAGCTTTTACTTGTTTAAATCTTCTCTTAATTTTGTCTACCTACATTTGGAACATAACTATACCAACAACTCCTCATGTTTTATCTCGTATCTCTCAGCTCGGTACATGCGCCGGCGCCGACGCTTCGCTGACGCATGAACATAAGTGCCATGCCACAAGGATGACCATGCAGCAAAGACTTTGGAAGATTTTGTGTATTAAAGGTAAAGTTAAAGGTACGCGGGGAGGTCCAAAAGTTCGTGGAATGAAAGGGTTTTAGTAAAAATGAAACAGTAAATTTATTTTTCCTTTTCAATATAATCACCCTTAAGCTGAATACATTTATTAGATCTATGAATTAATTTTTCTAAACCATCGTAAAAATATTTTTTATCTTTTCCCTCAAAATGAGCCAAAATTGCCTCCTTTACCTCATTGTCGTCGAAAAATTTCCTTCCCCTTAAGTCTTTTTTTAAATTGGGGAACAAATAAAAATCACTTGGGGCCAGATCTGGACTATAGGGTGGGTGGACTAGTGATTCGAAGCCATGCGTGTGTAGAGCAGCCATTGCAACTTTGCTCTTGTGAACCGGCGCGTTGTCTTGCAAGAGCAACACGCCCTTGGTCAATTTTCCCCGACGTTTTTCTTTGATGGCATCCTTTAATTTTTCTAGTATTGTTGCGTAGTATTCTCCGGTTATGGTCCTGCCCTTTTCTTTATAATCAATCAGTATTATCCCCTCACAATCCCAAAAAACAGTAGCCATCAACTTTTCAGCCGACTCCGACACTTTGAATTTCTTTGGCGGTGGTGTCCCCTTTTTATGCCATTGCATGGACTCTTGTTTGGACTCAGGCTCAAAGTGATGAACCCATGTTTCATCGCCGGTAACAATTTGCTCCAAAATCGGTCCAGGATCGTCGCCACACAACTCCAAAAAATGTTTTGACGCTTCGACGCGCTGCTGTTTTTGAAGCGGCGTGAGCATTCTCGGTACCCATCTTGCACTGACTTTTGTCATACCCAGGTGGTCATGTAGGATTCGCAAAATGGTGGTATCTGATACTCCAACTAATGCAGATAACTGTTTTTTCTTCAAACGGGTGTCCTCCAGTACAATTTTTTCCACTTTTTCGACGATGTCTGATGTGGTGGCCTCAACTGGCCTTCCTGAGCGGGGGTCGTCTTCAATCGACTCCCGACCATGTTTAAAAAGACCATGCCACTTGTAAATCATTGATTTACTAGGGCACTGTTCCCCGTAAACAGTTTCCATTTCATTCAAAATGGTCTGAGCGTTCTTTCCTTGCTTGGTAAGGAATTTAATGACCGCACGGTGTTCAATTTTCTCCATAGTTTCAGTTTTCTTCCGGATTGACGTGTTTAGCAGGCGAGTGTTCGTAAAAGAATGACGCAATAGGGCTGAAACTCCATTTATATACTAATTATGAGTCCCCAATTAGTATGACACTAAGCGAGCGCCCCTATCCCCACTCCATCCCCTCCATTCCACGAACTTTTGGACCTCCCCTCGTATATATGTATTGCCATTTAAAAAATAAATAGCTTATGCTATATCCCTTAAATGTGTCATATGTCATATACCTAATAATTATATTAGTCTCCAACCCAATTGTTGGTTGTTCTCTACAATATATATACCTGTGACCTACCCGTAGCTAACAACATAACAGTAGCGACTTACGCTGACGACATTTCTTTCCTATCAGTCGATGAGGACCCTGTGACAGCAAGCAGTACACTCCAACATCAGCTAGACGTGACTTATGACTGGCTATGTAAATGGCGATTACGGGCAAGCGCTGCCAAGTCCCAACATATCACCGTCAAACAGAGTGTATGTCAAGTATCTGGGTATCTATCTGGATAGGCGTCTGACATGGCAAGACCACATAAAGAAAAAGCGAAATGAAGTCAATATTAAATACCGAAACATGCTATGGCTCATGGGACGAAATTCCGTGCTATCAGTAGATAATATACTTCTACTATACAATTCTATCCTAAAACCGGTTTGGACGTATGGCATTCAACTATGGAGTGTAACCAGTAACAGCAACATAGTCTGCCTACAAAGACTACAAAATGGTATACTCCGGTCAATCGCCAACGCGCCGTGGTTCACAAAATCAGATGAGATCCATAAATACCTGAATATGCCCACTATTAACTCAGAAATCCAGTGCTACCGTGAGAGCCACAAACACCATTTGCCGCAACATCCCAACAAGCTAATCTCAGAGATGCTGAAAATGCCAGTAGTCAAGTGGCTGAAACGCGACCTTAAACTCTAGAGAGGAGGAGTGGTATTGGCCGCCGCACTCTAAAGTCCTTAAATCGCCCAAAACATCCGCTCATGGTGCTTGCGACCGAGCGCAGAAAAGCAATCACATAAAAAAAGACTGACGATTGCCTGTTATAGGTTGTTCACCAAAAATAACAAATTTACTAACACATAATTGAAGTTGTAATTTCAATTATTGTAATTATTATGGATCTTTTCTTTCCGAAATAGAAGTTTATTTAATATTTATTTAATAATAACAGTTAATCATTACGTGGATTCACCAAGCAGATGGTGACCCTACACACAAGTACACATATCTCAGTTACTTTTCCATTTAATTATTGAGAACGGAAATAGTTGTCATAAATAACAGTTCAATTGTGATTGAATCATTCGCACATTGCTACTGTTCTATATTCACTAATTGGAAACGTTCAATATATTTTTCAATAATATTTCTCAATTCGTAATTTGAGGGATTAAAGATCGAGAGATTTGCAATCGAAAAATGAAACAGTTTAATCTACTCTAACACAAGCGCCACTTGTTTATTCTATTTTCAGAACAATAATACAAATAATAATAGAGTTTAACCACACATTGATATCCAAATTAAACTGCTTAGTCATATTTCCGTCTCAAAGTTGATTTCCAAGGTTATTCACTTTCAGTTTTATCCTTTACACGAGTTCAATGTATCTGATGACATTATCTTTAATATAAATAGAACGGACCTTTTTCTCAGACAGTATTTATTAATATCTCATCTATGTTTACCACAATCTGAAAATAACGCTAATACATTTTTAGCAATTAATTATTCAATGCGGCCGTGTTCAATATGGCGCTGACACGTGATTGGTATTACGACCTACATCATTTTCTATTTTTATTAATAATTTCTGCATTAGATATTTTAAAAGTATTTCGTAATAGTCAGTGATTTTGTAAATACAATAACTTATATTAACAGTATACTAAACTTTAGGTAACGTGTGTAAAATGAGTTTTTGACTTTAATAAAAGTATAATTTTATTATAATTAGAAATTGCAGACCTAAGCATGATAAGACCGCATATTAGTTTGTAAGTCGAGCGGTTTATTTTAACCATCAAAGTTACCCACTTGAGGACATTTTTAAAACAAGACAATGGATTCATCCGGCTCGAAGGACTATAATTTATTTAATCTATTTCACTTTTATTATTCTTATAACACATTTGAGCAATAAGTTTACTAATAAAATGCCAATAAACATGTACTATCATTAAACTAACATAACAATAAATCATTCACAACTGTTTAGTAAACAAATTCAGTTTTATAGTGCCAGTTACAACATTATGTTTAGTGTTATACTACTTTGCATCATACATGAATATTAATTAAACTTCTAAACAATACTTACTCAAATATTACCAATAATCTTGATATAATAACATAACAAGCAAGCTTTCTTCGTGAACCGAACTACATAAAAATTATTCACCAAGTTCATTTTACACTGGTCTAACTTTACATATTTCTGTACAACATGTGAATTATTAATGTAAACAATGTTGATATCTACTTTGTATTTTAACTTAGTACGTTGACCTTTACGTAAGATTTATAAGACGTACTCTTTATATGACAAAGGAGAAGTTTACGATATTACCGTACATACATGTTGTATCGTAACTTTTTATTGTATCGCCAAAGTGCTAGCATCCGACCCAGAGTCACACATAGGTTATGACCTAACAATTAAATGTAGTAAATGGTTTTTTATGCAGTTTTCTCCAATAGAAAGACGTCGTCTTAACTTAACTACCAGCGTTAAGAAATTATTTTATATCGACATTTATTACCGCGAAAATAAGCTTATTACTCCGATATAGTACTAGCTTGCTGGGGTCTGAGAACAATGCCTCTTCGAGTACACCTAACATTACTGAATCCACAAATACGCGGAAATAGCAGCAGTACAGTGTAATTATAGCCAAGGAGCCCTACACGGAGTCATGTACGTGACCGATGCGTGCGGTCTTCCATCAGTAATGAGTATGCTTCCTTGTTCGGAAACTTGAACTAATTGCGGACACTGCACTATGCTCATATGCAGTCAGGTATAACGAACTACTGAATGCTAATTAAAATATTACCATAAGTTATCTACTCAGTTCTGCACGGCTTTGTTCAATTCAATATCAACAATTTTTTTTTTAATTATCGTGTTTAACAAACAAACCCTTCTAAAAACTCAGATCAATATATTCGGTTGATTATACCACATTGGCCAGATATTTTGTTACGAGATTTAGTATTCATAATATAATGATGTCTCAAAAACGTGAGAGAAGTGTTAACTTATTATTCATGCATTCTGGTACCCATAACACAAGCATAATAAGCTTAGCTTGGGACCAGAGGACGTTGTGTAAAAAATGTCTATGAACTTCAGTAGAAATGAAATCGACATTTTAGTAAAGTTGGTGGATTGGGATTTTGATGAAGAAGAACGTCAACACAAGAGGGAAATGTTAATGCGATGCCGAAACACAGGATCTCTGCACGATTCAGTTAAAAGATCCATAAAATCATCAAAATCGTCTTCAATGATATCAAATATTTCCATTTTACTAATTATTTACGAAAAAAACACCACAACAAAATCAACAGACAACTGTTATTAATGAAATAACATCTGTCAAATAATTTAACTGACAAATATCTTTGCTATTTGCCACTTGGTCCGACCTATAGTTTATTTGACACTTTATGTGGCAGTTAACGCTATTTAGGGATTGTGAAACGCAAGCTGTGTCGATATTCAATGAATAAGTTGCAAGTAGCTTATTGGGGACTTTATTTGGACTTTGTGAAACAGGCTTACAGGCCCTTAGTGCTTTTCATCTCAAGCTTTATATTTATCTGTTACTTAACTCTAATAGGACCCATGAAAAGAAATGGGGAGGTGGTATGTTTACATCCACGCTGAAGTAATACTTATCAATAAAATGAATAATGCCCAGAATATTGGACAATCACTTATGTACTTAACTTTAATTAAGTGTGACGTGACGGTTGTATCACATAACCACCATATATATTAAAATAACTGCAATTTTGTTTTTGTTTTTATAATTATTATGTTACAATTACAGGCTGCATCACTCACGGCACGAGATGAATCGAGGTGATGTATCACTCCCCGTCACGTCACGTCTTACGGGAACTGCCTTCAATCTTATATGAATATTTATATTTAATACTCTTGGCAGCCTATGCATATAAATCATGCTGGCAAGAGTTTTTACAGAGGTTTGTTCGTTTGTTTGTGTTTATTTATTTTAATATTAATTATTTGATATTTTTTCTAATGATTAATATGGTTAGTTTGGAGGTTTTTCAAACAGCAGTCGAATAAGTGTCCCAAGTCCAAGATGATGGTGATGGTGTGCCCATGATATGCGCAGTTCATTGTGCAGTTTTAGCAGGTTATTCTAAGAGTTCTACATTACCTCTTCACCCGTCAACAGAGAGGTATTCCTGAGGGGTTCCTTTACATTAAAATAAAAAGGGTCCAGTGGTATATACGTATAATATCTAAGTATATCGTGTGGGTACACTTAGTCCTGAGTCTTGCCACCACTTAACAAGGAGTGAGGTGTGCTCAAGTGTTAGCTCATTGTGTTAGACCTCTACACATTCACACACCGTTCTCATGACAATGGACTTAAGTCAGATCACAAATATATAATAGCCCTTACGCAAAAATATTTATTATGACTGAAAATCAATTCTACGTCATTAATTATAGAAAACAACCTGCATTACAACCATACTAGGTATGTACTGAACATATTGCAATACCTTAATTATCAGTATAAAAGGATTTTTCAGTTGTAATAAGTAGTCTAAGTTAAATAAGTGCGCTTTTCTATTAAACCATATTTAAAACAAGTAAAATAATAATTTGAGACTAATTATGTAAAACAAGCTGCTGTCGCAACTTCGTACACGTGAAATATTAAAACCACACTCTAACAAATCTATCTATAAAAACCGCATTAAAATCCGTTGCGTAGTTTTAAAGATATAATCACATTGGGACATACATACAAAATTAACGACTTTGTTTTATAATAAGTATTGACAATCTGTTACATCTTTTTACTAACCTGGCACTGAACTCTCAAATATTAGTAACAAAAGCTTCCACGTAAGCAGCATCCATCATTTTATGTATATCTTTGAACACATTAATTTACTGTATAAAACGAAATAATGTATACTCTTCTATCATATTATTCTTTTATAGTTTCTACATCAGAACAGTTATTGAAATCTAAATTATGTACGCTATTCTAAAGATTGTTTCTCGCGCACAATTTGTGATTAAATACCCATTCATTGGAATAAAATAATTTCATTGCTTTTGGACGTAAATTTCATAAAATAAAATCGAAGCAAAAACAAAGTCAAAGTCAAAGTATTTTTTATTGTGGACAAATAGGTACATAAGATGTTGAGATCAAATTAACAGGTTTCACTATGTCCTGCCATTTAGGCGTACAATAATGGTAGTGATTATAAATATATTGTGCATGCAGTTTTCATTTTGTCATATAATAACAATGTCATATGTAATAATAATATTGGAAAAAGAAAATGTCGAAATTAGCACATTAATAAAAGAAATATCATTAATAAAATTTTGTTTTAAATAATAATAATATGAAAATGAAAATTTAGTTAACGTTGCCGAATTATTTACTGACAATAAAATTTAAACCTTTAAATAATTATATTATAATATATTATGTCAGGCTAATATGCTATCCGAATCATCATTCTGGAATTCATGTAAAGAATAATAACATTTAGAGCATAACATTTTGTGGAGGCTTTTTTTGAAACGAGCAATGTCTGAAATATCCCTAATGTGTTTAGGTAGTTTGTTAAATATGTGTATAGGAGTACAGAGAACACTCTTGTGCATTAGTGTTGTTTTACATGGTACCACACACAGTCTGTCAGCATGACGTGCACGTTGTCTTTTCTTATATAATCCTATATTTAACTTGACAAATACTGCACATTCAAAAATATAGATACAAGGCAATGTCAACAGTTTATATTTTATGAAGTAGGGTTTACAGGAGTCTCTTTGCTTCAGTTTAAAAATTGACCTAATACAGCGTTTTTGTGCCTTGAATACTAATGGCCAATTTGTAGAGTTGCCCCAGAATATTATACCGTAACGCAATTTGGAGACAACACTTGCATGATATGATGTCATAACTGTGCTCAGATGCGCAATATCACTTAAGGCGTACAGACCATACGCAGACTGGTTAAGTTTTGAACACACATGGTCTACATGTACCTTCCAAGTCATTCCCTGATCGACATGCAGTCCCAGGAAACGGCTAACTTTGTTTTCTTCTATTGTATTTCCCTTCTATTGTATTTCCCATGTAAACAGATAAATCTATTTAAAATCTATAAGATTTTTTATCGATTATACATTTAGAGTCGTTTATTTTTTATTCACATAGAGGTGTATCACATCATGTACATATGAAACTGTGGTATATGTAGTCATTTATATATTAGTTTATTGTCCTCACAATACACACAATAACATACATCAATACCATGCACATATATAATGTAAAAGTTCAATGTATGTCTTAACATATTTATGACTCTACATTTCATTATTCCTTGCTATATATGTCTGTTAAGTATCGAAAACGAGCCATGTTTTCGTGCCACACGATATCCACAAATGAGAATAATTGTTTTTATTACCTAAATCATAGGATATTAACTTCAAAATAAACCTCTAGTTATGTGCCATATCTTATTATAAAACAATGTCGTATTATCTGTTCGTCTCTATGTGAGTTTAAACCTTCAAAACTAAGCAACAGATTTTATTGCGGGTTTTTTCAAAGATAGAGTAGTTCAAAAGGCAGGTTTCTGTATATTATTTGTTAAGATTTTATAAATCCCACTCATACGAAGTCGCGGCTCCCAGCTATACACTATATTATTATACTCTATGTGCTGTAGTAAGAGTATAGAAAGGCATTTCTTTTTATAAAATACTCGATGGCTTTAAGTGTTATTATATTATTCAATGGTAATAATTTGGTAATGATAACTAGCACTGAGAAGCGTGTTTAAGGACTAGAGGTTATTAAGTAACTGTAAACTTAATAAACGAAAGTCGAACCTCTGATTATTCCAAAATAAATAAAATGAACGTATTGTATGAAAATACATTTTATTGTGTACATTTTATTGTGAACTCGTGTGCTACTCGTGGTACAAACGAAGCTTGTATTTCTCCAGGGAACGATGTAGCGGCCAAGTGTTGCGGTTCATACTAAACCTGCTGTATAACTTGTAGTACAGTACCTATTACATAACAAGTGGTTTATTTATAACATTTTGATGACTTACAAACAATAACTAAAGGTAGCACCTTTAGTTATTTTAGGTAATATTTTTTATCTGTTTTTGTGTGGTTTTTGTTGTTTTATTATAACGAATCACAAATCGTTTTTGAAGTTTCGGCGCTTAAGGAAAAGTTAATAGTTAAATTTAACTATACAAACGTACTAGTACTAAAAAGAAAAACAAACGAAAATCATTTAAGTTAATTACTGTTAATTAATTACGTGGGATAAAGAGAATGAAAAATAATTGGGTATTTAAAAAAAAATTCAAGCGCCTTCATGTGTCTTTGAAATTTGAGGGTTTTTCTCGATTTCTCAGGAGATAACCATCAGATCCAGACCTAGTACCAACGGGACCACACGGGAACTACCAGCTGTCAAATAAAAAAAGAATCATTAAAATCACTTCCCCCAGTTGAAAGTTATGAGGTAACAAACATAAAAATAAAACATACAGACGAATTGAGAACTTATTTTTTGAAGTTCGTTAATAAACGGAGTATTACTTTATCTCACTGAACTTTAAATAAAGTTTGCCAAATTTTTTGAACACTTCAATCTTATAAGTACGGAACCCTCAGAACACAAATCTGTTTAGGGCTTAACATTTACACAAAGTATTGTGATTACTGCAAAACTTTTTGCAAACCCCCCTTGTTTCAAGGTGGGATAATATTTTGTAATACAAAAAGTCAAGGTAGGACGTCTCTTAATAAAGAAAGTCGCTAAATATTCATGAGAATAAATGTAGAAATACTTCAGTGTGCAACTGTTGAAGTTCTCTGAGAAACTCATCAACATTCTAGTCCCTTAACGTATTCGATTTTATATTATTTACAGTAGTTCACCGTGACATAACCAGAATGAAAGGACTTGTTACATTTTACACTGTCAGAGGGTGTTGCAAAAGGGTGTGGGTATGAGGTTGATGGTGCGGCCTATTTTTCAGGTTTGTTTTGTTTTCTGTGATAACAAATCATGAGTTTTTTTTGACATTTTATCATAATAAGATCACAAATAAACAACCGAAAAATGTATTTTGCTACACCAGGAGTGACGCGCTGCTATCGGCTGAAAAATCACCTACGATGAGGACAAGAGTAGACACAGTAAGTTATAAGGGTTTGTTTTTTGTACAGAACCCTAACAATAACTCCTATAGACATATTTAAACCTCCGATAAGTCATTATGAATAAGACCATTAATGTTTATTAAAATGTAAACAATGTACTCGCTATTTTATCTCAAGTAATTTTCCTTCCAGTTTCATTCCAAGAACAAACAAAATAGTTCTCAGAAGTCATAATTGTTATTTCTTGCTGCCTATTATAAATGACAAAGCATTACTAAAACTGTTAATGAATAAATATTTGTGGCATGTTTCAGAACGTTAAAGCTTGTTTCATCTTGTGATGATGCCGTCATACCCGGATCATGTCGCCGCCGCTGTGTAAAACCAACGTTGCTCTCTTCTGACAAGCTTTGTAATGTAACCTCCATACAACATTTAACATCTGTTATTGTTTACATAAACGTTGCACATATTAATAACTCACTAGTTTTCAACATTTCTTTCAACTTCACCGTGTAATTTATTTTGTAAATATTCTATGACGTGATCTGTAGTTACTTACCTACATACATAGAATAAAAAAAAAATATACTTGAGAGGTGTCAAGGGACACCCGGATGGAACGAAGTTCCTTTTGACTAGTAAAGGAATTGTGATAAAATTTTATTTATTAAATTATTATATAGTATAATAGATACTCAACAATTCATAAAACATTAATATATTATTATTTTATTCATGTTATGTGAGAGAGACAGACAGAGAAACACGCGCACGCGCGTCGCACGGCTTACAATAACAAAAAGTGTTGTTACAACTTTTGGTCTTTTTTTTCCGTCTAGCACACTTTCGTATCGCGCGATAAGGAACTTCGTTCCAATTGCATCATAAAATGAAAGATTATGAACGAAGCATGTTTAAGCTTCTCAAAATTAATAGCTTATTAACTCTATTAAATATTCCAACAATATCGCACTGACCAGGCGTACTGGTATATATTAATATACCTAATTTAGAGTATTCTATCTGTACAGTCTCTACCAGGTACGAGGTGCAATTTGCTTATCATGTAATGCTGATTTTAACTTATTCGTAAACACCCGAACTTCTTGAGTAAAAGATTTGTATGAAAGCAGCACGTTCTAAACTAGTTGTACCTTTGTTGTGCCTTAACGTTATTTTTCTATAGAGTTCAGTATTAACGGTACTTGTGTCGTGGACAATTTACCCTGTGTGAGGCAGGTAATGAATATGATAGCAACAAGCGCGACTAATCGCTGTGATCATGTCGTCTGATAGTTGCACCTTGTGGTCCACTTACAAGCTTTACAGATACCAGTACTTTATATAACGGGAATAGTAGTTCCTGTTAACTAACTGTAATTTTAAACGACTTCAATAATGGAGATTATTAATACTTATGGTGTATTTAATACAACGTCTTCTGATCATATTTCTGAAACTACGTTTTATAAAACGAATTTAATAAGTCACCTACATATATAAAAATATTGAATAAAACATGATATTAAAATCAGTAACGTTGTATAAACATCCAAATGTTTTAAGTAATCAGTTAATCATAATATTGATGTTACAAAACGTAACAGATGTTCATCTCTTGGTTATGTTTGAGCAATAACTAAACGTTTCCTCGCAAATGTTTTATTTCCACAGCTATGTTTATATCTATGAGTTATATTATTATTAGTAGCATCCTGTGGATGACGTCTTTCTAATTTAATAATTGGTATTTGCTACTAGGCAGTTACTAAAGCATTTATGGTGGATTCAGCAAACATTCGTTCTGCACAGAAAATATAGAGTTACCTAGAGTTACCATTAAATATAAAATTTTAATGACAATAACGTTTAAATTGGTTCAACCCCCAGAAGGACTTGAGTCATAAATAGTCATAATATTACACACGCAGAAGATTTATATTTACATATACAATATAATAAAATTGAAAAGTTTGTTAGTTTTGTTTAAACGCGCTAATCTCAGAAGCCACCGGTCTGTTTTGAAAAATTCTTTCAGTGCTGGATAGTACATTTATTGAGAAATTCTATACAGCATTATATGAATGCCAGTTTACTAAATCTTCCACTACAATCTTCTCAATGTGAGTTAAACATCGCTTCGATGTTTTTCGTACAACGCCATATATTGAGCGGTTTGCACCATATCGATCAATCGATCGTTTAGTGTTCTTTACAGAACACAATTGGACCGAAATAATGACTGTACATGTATTTCAACATTTATTTATTAATTCTTACAATTGACTTGCCATACTTGTACTTAATAAACTAAATACGTCAAAACGTGTTGAAACCTGATTAATTTGTCTCACTTATACAGGTAATTGAGCTACAGAGTCTCAATTATAGAGGTAAACATCGAAAAAGTCTTAGAATTCAAATCTTATTTCACCAGGTTCAAAAAGTCCCATTAACAGAGGTAATTTAATGAAAAAGAACCGGGACTTCGTTGCAACTCTCAATAATAGAGGTTTCTTATTTATCCAGGTCCCACTTAACCAGGTTTCACTGTAATAGTGGAATTTACTATGCAAAAAATGCTCATGGGTATCATTTTTTCCACTATAATTAAAATAATTAAAATTTTTAACTTCCACGCGTACGAAGTCGCAAGCAATAGCTAGTATACATATTAGAATATAGCATAATTCCTAAAGGAAGTCAATGGAGTACCCGTCTCTCTGATTCTTGCAATCACGGACTCTTATCTCAATTGCACTCATCCACATTTAAAGTAGCCATTTATAACCATTACCTTGTAGAGTAAATGTAATAAGCACTTATATGCGACTCTACGAAGCGTGTAACCTCAAATATCACAAATACAATTATAATATAATATATTGGCACGCGTATAACATATAACATGACACAGCCGCGTGTATTCACCGTCAAATGTAATTTGTTTGTAACTTACGTGTTATTTGTATTATAAAGTTATACGTGATTATTTACGCTAATAAAATAACCTACAGAAAGATCTACAATTGTCAAAACATTGTTATTTATGGGCTCCGCTATTAGGTTCAGTATGATGTAGGTGGCCTAGAAAAATAACTAACTTTTCCTTGACTTGTGAATTGTTTTTAGAGTTATTTACAAAAAAGAAACTTGTGATATATCTGTTTGTCTCTCTATTAAAATAATACAGGTAATTTGTAAAAACTGTCTGATTATTTTTCTACATGAGTAATGGCAAGTGTAAATGTTACCCTGCATAGTAAATTGTGTTCTAAACGTTTGTTAATTTTTCAAGCCAGTAAAACGCTTTTATTCTTCTAACAATATCGTCTGATAACAAAAGTTGATGTAGAAGTTGAGTTTATAAGTTTATACAGCTGATTCTGCAATTTTCTGATAAATCGAACCCTAGTCCTGTGTGAATTCTATCCACTAAGCCCCCGATGAATATTACACTCGACTCATTAACAAAGGTTTATAATATAGAAATTACACAGAACCTGTATTTGATTAAAACTTGAAGTGACCTGTCTCCCTCCGAGAACGACTCCACGAGGCAAAGTTGAAACTTTCAAGGGCTTTTTTGACTTCGACTATAAAGTTAAGATTGTTTCTTAGTAATTTTGTTAATTGTTAAGATAAATTTATTTTAATTGTTCAAATAATAAGTTTTGTTTAACATTAATTTAACGCAATTTTGTAGTTAAAGTAAACATAACCATTTATTTGTACTTAATTTATAGTTATTTTGACGGACTTTGTGGTCTATTGGTTGAAGAAACAGACTGTCGTTCACGAGATCGCGGGTTCGATTCCCGTACAAGACAATCATTTGTGTGATATTTATAACTGTCATATAAATGTTTGTATGGATGTTTACTATGTATTGTAATAAGTATGTACAATTATTTACAAAAGAAAAATAGTTTATGTAGTGTATCCGTATTATGTCACCTATAACACATATAAGCTTAGCTTGGGACCAGAGGACGTTGTGTGAAATTTCCGTGAATATGTATTTATTTATTTTTTAACAAGTAATACATGTATACACACACCCACACACTTATAATTTGGGATCCGATGAATACAGTAATCAGATCTAAATTATAACATGAAATCGGTGAAAATTGACAATAATCTTGTTACCTGAATAAATAGGTAATGTAACATTTTATTAATGTAATGTAACATTTTATTAAACTTATATTATTATGATTTTCTGAGAATCATATTATTATTAAATAAGTATCGCGCAAATGAAAATGTTCACTCATGTTAGTTCTACAAACTTATAATATTTACCACCGAGTGCCGATAGGAAGCGCTCAGAACTTTACTTTCTTCTGGAAAGTTCCAATATCTTTTTACCAGCAATTTATTGATTGAAATGTTATTAGCGATATTATCAGCGACTGTGTGAAGTGGAACTAAGTAGACATTGTGTTTTGCATATTGTTAATTGTTTTATCCATATAATAAGTAGTCGGAAGTAAAGAATTCGAAGTTTAAAAAAACTGAAATAGCAATACATTCAAATGTTTTCAGACTTTGTAACGACTCAACATCATTATATGCTTAAATATTTAACATAATGTGAAAACTATTTTCTATGTAATAGACTTGAAACATGCCAGTGTTTTTCGATTTAAACTTATTCAAATGTTTGGAAAAGCAAATAAATTATGTTTATCATTCGTGTGTAGAACAACATACAAAGATGAAAAGTGGAAAATTGTACAAGTTGTAGTCACTAATATACGACATAGTCATATATCACTGATAGTACTACTTTTTATAGGCTAATGTCTCTTGGTGATAAGTAATTGTAAATAAGTGAGAAATTATGTTACAATCAAATCACTACCGCTTCTGTTATTTATACCGATAAAGTAATAAATAAGACCGGATTAACATATAATTGACTCCCGTCCCACGATCATTTCACATTCCTACTGATGTCCGGTAGGTGTCGCCACCTACACACAACTATTAAAACATTCACTTGATTATAATCTAGGTGTCGTAACTCTCCGTAATAGAAACTAATTAAGAGTCTATCTATCTTTAATCTGACGTAATATGACTTTATGATACGTAACACTTTTAATATTAAGTAACATGACAATTTTCTTACAAAAATAATCGATTTATCCCGTTTTTGAAGATGATTAAGACGTAGAATTAACCTATTTAAGAAGGACATTATTATAGTTTAATGTGTGAGACCATTCGAAGGGTTCAGGTACGTAGTACTCATAGCCACATATTAACACTCACAAATTCACAGTGTGCACTGAAGACTAAAATATTACGAAATATATTTTGTAATGTTAGCAATTTTGATTGATCCAACTCCTTTACACAGCTAAACAATAAATATTTCATCATTAAAGAATTATAAAATCTTACAGTGGAAACCATAGAAGCTAACTTGCAGAGACCTTAAGATCGTGCCTCCATTGAACGTAAAGTGGCTTAAATGTACTACTGAGGACACAATAGATTTTATAATAAATTTCTGAGGAAAAGTAGTACAAAAAGTATGAAATATAAGCAGTTCGGCTCTAGCGCCCTCTAGCTATAGGTAAACTGGACAAGTTATTTGAGAAAGTTTACAGACTTAAGACTTTTTAACCATTACACAATACAACCTTGTACAATTAAGTTGTAACTTATCATAGGAATTTAAATGCATCATTTGTTGAAATTATACATTTCTTCCATCTATACATAACATTTTGTCTTTTGGCGTGACTTCAATAATACTTAATCAATTTAGTAGTTTGATAAAATATAGATGGACAGAAGGGATACTTTCTTTTTAAGTATGCATTATTAAATCGATTGTAACAGTTTATTTAACTAATTCAAAATAAAACGTTAGAAGTGATTGAGATTTAATTTATTTTGCAAAAGTCATACCATGTAAATATTTCTTAATGTAGAATCTATGTATATGTAGTATTTAGAGTACATAACACATACTTATATTATATTTATGATCGTTCGCTGGTGTTTATAGCACATAACGATGTCACCCGGGGCGACACGCTATCGTAAACAAACCGCCCTCTCACTTACTTTATGGCGATATTAACTTGTGAAATAGTGAATCCGGAAACTGCCATATTAAACTATAAGTTATTATGTGTTGAGATTACCCCTAGGATTTAAAAAAATATTGTAGACCCTAGAGGTATCATATACTTGCTGCAGTACATTAATAGACAGTAGTTGAACATACTTTAGCTCTTTGAGTTTATAATCTGTCAAATAGAACCCGCTGAGAATAACTCACTCATTCCATAGAAAATCTACATTTTTGACAGACAAGGCCAAATAATAACAGCAATTTGGTAAAGGCGAGGCGTAGAGTGAAGACGTGATTATAAATATAATAAGCAAAACTTACAACATATAACCTTCTCTATCAATATTACAATATTTCTAAATAGTCTGGAAAAAACTAAAATAATTGTATCAGTAACAATAAGAAAATACATATTGGCATAAGACAAATATACGTTACGTTTTGTACGTACGTAAGAAGCTTCACTACTTTATTTATATTTCGTGTTATCCTACGTTTGAAATATGGTTTAGACATTTTCATCACCTTCCGTTTCCTATTAGAAACAATGTAGGAAACTACCACACATCCTGGAATATATTAATTGGCTAACATCCAACGTTGGAAGTACTACTGCACCATATACATACAACATATCAACATGATAGTCAGATCAACAATCAGTTCTTAAGCTTACTAAGCAGAGGCTTAGTAGTTGTATAAATGAACATATGGCGAGTGTTAGCGTCACGTGATGTGGTTCAAGGTTCAATTCCCGTGCAACATTATTACTAACAGAAATATAAGATCAATACGAACGTTTACTAGAACCAATAACTACAAACTATGAACTTGTTTGTTCCATGTATAGTTGTGATGGTATGTTTATATGTTTGTGTAATCCGCCGCAACTGATGTACCACACAATACAAACTACTCAGATTTATAAACAGGTGTTATGTCTCTCCTTTCTCAATATTTCCTAATAATAACGTTCAGTTTTCATATAAATTCAGGGTAATAAAATTATTCTCAGTACAGATTCCACAGTATACATAAATAAATAAATATAAATATTCATAGACATTTCACACAACGTCCTCTGGTCCCAAGCTAAGCTTATAAGCTTATACATGAATGTGTTGTGTGTAATATAATTGATCCCACACTGTGGAGGGATTTACAAACATTGTGTTTTATATATTGCTATTATATATTTTTTGATATTTGTGAAACTATATTTTGTTTACATATTGTACATGTACTCGTACATTACTTTCTTTGTTTGACTAATTATTTAATTAAATTGCGTCGACTTCGATCATTTTAGGTTGGACCGTCTTATATCAAACACGAAGAAAAGGAAGTAGGTACACAGGATTCTTTACCAAAGCGCGGTTGTAATTTTATCCAATTTCCCTAGTCTAATTTATCAATAAAATGTTGTACCATAAACCTCTAACAACATACAAAATACTTAAACGCTGATAACAAATTTTAATTAAAATTTGTTTGAAAACATATTGTATTCAATGTGTTTGTTCAAAGCAAAATTCACTGAGCTCAGTTTCCACGAATACTACGAATTCCTTTAACAAACATATTTATTTATTTTATAATACAAAGTTGTTTCCAAGCTTATTCTATATATAGTGATATTTAAAGAGTGTAGTGCACCGTGAGTCATTGTGTGGAGGTGAGGTTGTAACCTACAATCACACAAATAGGTAAATGCAAATATGCTCAAGGTAGACTGTGTGTATATAATATTTATGGAAATGTATAGAGTTAAGGAATATTAAGTACTTATAACTTTATGACTTGTAAGTAATGAAAACCTTAAATAGCGAGTATTATTTATAGTCGGTGTCAAGGCTTCGTGTGCACTTTTGCATTACGTAAGAGAATTGTAAGCGTGTTTATTCTTTGTGAATATGTTATTCTTCTTTAAATCCGCTAAGCAGAAGCGTATGATCTAGAATCTCTTTAACCTAGTAAGGGTAACTGCAGTGGTATTCAGTAAGAAAAAGTGAAGTGAATTTTCGGTGAATCTTGATCACGTGACAGCGCTCCTCCAATAAAAATAGAGGAGCGCTGTCACGTAATCAAGATTCACCGAAAACTCCCTTCACTTTTTCTAACTGAATACCACTGCTGATTAGACATAGCACGTTGCAAAAATATTGTTACTCGTAGTTTAGGATTTAGTTTTAAATTTCCCGTCTTTCACAGAGGGTGTTATAAACTTATATTATCCATAAACTGGTTGTTACTGGACTCTGAAGAGAGAAAGAGGTGGTTCAATATCTAAGTACATCAAAAATATATTGTGATTTAAATTACTGAAGATTGTTACACGTTACTGCCTCACCCGACATGTGAACACATTAACTCTATCATAAAGCTAACAGCCTCATCGCTCCGTCCGCATCGTACAGACGTACAATATGAACTTATTAATAGTAGTGAGCGTTTAAACGAAAAGCTTAAAATAAGCAATGCTTATTAAAATAAGCAAAAAAGCACGCTGCCGTTTATAAGCAATCCTCGCTTAATGCTTATCTTAAAATTGCAACACAGTTGTGAGAATATTTTCAAAATGTTGGTATAAAGCCATCTAGTGACATTTTTGGTGATTATCTTCAATCAATTAATTCATAAATTTTTAGCTAAATTAAGTTCAGGTAAATGTTTTAACGAAAAAGTTAAAAAGCATAAAGCTAAATAGTAAGCAAACAGCATATTATGAATTTTAAGCAGACTACAAAAATTAAGTTGAGTTAATTTTCTTAACGAAAAAGTTAAAAAGCATAAAATAGCTGCTTAAAAATAAGCAAAGCTAACTTTTTGAAGCATCTCGTTTAAATTCGTTTCAAATTTTAAGCTGTTATTCCCATTTCTACTTATTAATAGTACTTATATTGTACCGGCGAGTCTGTCTCACTACTTGTAGATAGGCTAGACCGAGCTCACAACTTATTACTTCAACTGTCCTATCATCCCTTCATAAGAGCCCAAGACTAGAGCCATTATGTTCGTTTATCAGTCTCTACATACCTACGTATATGGACCTAAGAACGTGACTAAAATGGATAATTTACATACTTCTTCATCCCAGTCCATTAAGAGGGCACGACACTAAACTACGCTTCATTCAAAAATATGGACATCATAGCCCCCTGTTTTCTGCGTGGATATTACCTCCAGAGGAACGAATTTACTCACAGTATCTAGGGCTTATTATATCTATGCTTCTGTTCCTTTTTTTCAAAACTTAACAACCTAATTAAATATAACCATGCAAAAATCACGTTCTTTTCGTGTTTCTTTATATGAAGTTGCAGCGTCTATCACATAAATTTGGTAAGATTTTACCAAAGAAGAAAGTAATAGAAGCATAGATTTATTCCTCATCTATAATATGGCGTATAAAATTAAAATTGGTTTATTTCTCACGAAGCAAACAGCGGACTGCGAAACGTCTTTTTAGGGTTCCGTACCCAAAGGGTAAAAACGGGACCCTATTACTGAGACTTCGCTGTCGCTGTTTTCACAGATGATGTATTTCTATTGCCGCTATAACAACAAATACTAAAAATAAAATAAAATAAATATTTAAGGGGGGCTCCCATACAACAAACATGATTTTTAGGGTTCCGTACCCAGTATCTCAAGAACGGTGATAGCTAGACAGTTGAAATTTTCACAGATGATGTATTTCTATTGCCGCTATAACAACAAATACTAAAAATAAAATAAAATAAATATTTAAGGGGGGCTCCCATACAACAAACATGATTTTTTTACCGTTTCTTGCTCGATACTAATAACGTTGCCTTATGTTGCATAGATAATGGTACGGAACCCTTCGTGCGCGAGTCCGACTCGCACTTGACCAATTATTTAACTATAGCTTTCCGTTACGGCGTGGCACTCGGAAATAGGGATAGCAATGCCTAACACAAATACCTAAACTGTGAATTGGTTGGGTCTGACGTGGGCTCTTAACATCCTACTGTCAAAGTCAAAGTCAAAATATTTTATTTCAAGTTGGCATGTTTTACAAGCTCTTTTGAAACGTCAGAAACTAGGTGTCTGTTCCAAACGCGACCACGACACTGTTGACCACTAACCTCTTTCACTTCATTTATTCTACGAACTCATATAGCGTGACGCTGATCAAGCGTGTTGGCATACAGTGTAGTATCGAATTTTCCTTCTTTCAAATTATATAGTATATAGTATTTGCTTATAATATCCTTTTAAGTACTCTAGTACTAGTACTAGTTTTAAGACTTTTACAGTTCGCCGGGACGGGAATGGGGTGGTGACACTCTATTCATAACCGTCAGCTCACGGTTTAAATATTTTACAAACGTCAATTAAATGAACATAATTTACAATTTGTAATCCGTTTCGTTAATCTATTTATTTATTTTAAACTTCATGCACATATAATTTGTACATAGGCGGACTTAATGCCTAATGATTTCTCTACCATAAAACCTATCTTTATCTGTCAAAGATTTATTTTTTAAATTTTTCGATGCTATCTTATCTAAAGTGCATACCATTGTGAACAGATCGCAACATATGATGCTCTATTTATAGTTGTTTTACATTCCTTTCTCGGAATTAATACCAAAATAACTAAGAAAATGGTTACAGAAGCTTCAAAAAGCGCATTATAAATAGATTGCATGATGATAACATGTTTTGCTCCGTGTGGATTAAGAATAGAAGTGTCACCACCCCATATCTTTCTCAGGGGGCTGTAAAACCTAGCTAAGGTTTATTGTACGCGAATAATATCCTGAGTAAAAGACAAAAAACTCGAAACTAAATCCTATGCCAACACGTCTGGCGCAGTAGTCTAGTAAGTTCGTAGTACCTACATAATATCTATGTATATCATAATAAACATACATAATCTTCTAATATATAAAATTCACGTGTCACAGTGTTAGTTACCGTACTCCTCGGAAACTTCTTGACCGATTTTTATGAATTTCTACATGCATATTCAGTAGGTCTGAGAATCGGACAACATCTATTTTTCAAAGCTTTTTTTTTAGTATGGCAAAACAACGTTTGCTGGGACAGCTAAGTAGTATACACTATAAATACTCGATAAATGTATAACATAGACAGCGTCCAACAAATATTTGTATACCATTTACGTCACAAGTTTGTTTGTAAACAAATGATAGTTAAACCCAATAACAAACAGAAGGGTTATGAGTAAACTGTTTACAAAACCCGAGTAAACTAATTTGTTGAACATTAGTAGTAACACGAGGACCTGGGTTCAATTGCTGCGTGCGGTTAATTGTTATAATTGTTTCAATATGTAGCAGAAGGTTTATTTTACGATGTTTTATAATGAATTTTATTAAACTAATTATAGATGTGTGTGTCATGTGGTGATAGATTAAGAACACAAAGGTCACCACCCCATTTCTAACCAAGGGTGTCGCAAAAACAGCTAGGGGATATTCTGAGTAGGTAACATGTTTTGTGAGAGACGGGAAGCATGAAATTAACCAGCCATGTACGTGTACTCGCACACGAAGGGTTGGTACCGTTATTATCATATCGACCCCAAATAACGGGAAAAGGGAGGATAATGACTATTTGTTGTTGTAGCATCAACATATATACACAAATTTTCAGCTCTCTAGCTATTACCGTTCCAGATATAAAGCCTGGTGACAGACGGATGGACAGTCAGCGAAGTCTCAGTAATAGCGTCCGTTTTACTTTTTGGTGTGGTAACCCTAAAAGCTACTTATATACAGGGTGACTTTGCAAGGTGTTGCCAAATTTTTTAAATAAGCTCTATAGAACAATACTAAAATACGTCTTTGTAGTAACTATTTGTAAACGTAGTATTTTTCAAAAAAAATACTATTTAAAATGTCCTTAAAAGTAACTCAACAAAGAGACACCGCGTGCGTTGTTATTCATCAGAGACCAGAGCCACAAACGACCTTATGCAGACCACATAACGACAAGCGCGCCAACAAGTTCTTATGCAGTGGACATACGGTGCAATTTCATCAACACGCCACCGGTCAATGACCCTTCAATAAACACTCCCCCTCCATTTGTCGGCCTACGCTTCCCGCTAACCCTTGCTTGCGCGGGCGCCCGAACCTTATGTTGTTAAGCATAAGGCTTATTTTCGCGCACCATAATCACTACTACACTTACAGTTTAACTTTTGCGAAACTATCGTGACGTGCGTGCGTATTTTTCTATGAATGGAGTAAATTATCCACGCGTACTATTTTTAAACAGCGGATAGGATTAAGGGCCTACATCAATATTATCGTATATCATCGCCGACACGTACATATTAACACAGCCAGTAGGCACAGAAAATGAAGAATTAGGGATACTTTTCCTATTTACTCAAAATCTACTAAATATATTTTAATTCTGATTTACGTGTTTCTATATATAATAGTTACTTATGTTTTTAAAGTTATTTCGTTATTCGTATTTTTAAAGTTAATACGCGATAATAGACCGACAAATGAAAAAAATAAAAAATTAGAGAGGTTGTTTCGCTAAGATTTTCTATCGAGAAAACTTTTTTCAATCGTGTTTCTGAGTTTATGCGATCCTAGATCATATATTGAAAAAACATATACTTAAAAATTAGAGCTCTAGCCATTCAATCTAAAGAAACAATGAAAACTTCGTACGTAGAAAAATGCACGAAGCTATTTTGGTATCGTCTTAATTAAAATGAAAAATTTTTTTTTGATGTTCTTTACGTAAATCGATTAAGTTACTGATTCAGAGTCGCTCCTAAAAATTTGGCAACACCTTGCAAAGTCACCCTGTATATAAGTAGCTTTTAGGGTTACCACACCAAAAAGTAAAACGGACGCTATTACTGAGACTTCGCTGACTGTCCATCCGTCTGTCACCAGGCTTTATATCTGGAACGGTAATAGCTAGAGAGCTGAAAATTTGTGTATATATGTTGATGTTTAAATATATTATATATTATTATTATTATTTTATGTTTGTTTGAATAGTATCTTTACAGTAAAGCTATTATTGTCAACCATTATTGACTATAAATTGGTTCTAAATTGGCAATATTATACACGTGGACACCTATCACTAGATTTCCATCCAGTGCAAGTGGAATCAAATAATATAATACTGGCACCAATTCTATTGCACCATAACTAAAATAAAACTAACTATCATGTTACCTTTGTTCAATGACCATTTTCTTGAACATACCTAAATCAATTCAATTCCTAATTTATTACATAATTATTATAAAAAGAAAGTTTAGTTAACATTGCCGAATTGTGTTATTGACACTGCTAATATTTATGTTCTAGATAAGTTTGTTGTGCATGTAGAATTGGTAATATTATCGTGAGAAATAAATAGGTTTAGTCCTGAAGGTCGGAGCGCTACCAGAATAGAACTAAACTAATATGAACTGAGTAGAACACGTGCTTGTATATTGTGGCGACGAAAATGGTCAAAAGTGTTTGATGAAGTTTTCCAGGGTTTGATCCCTATTTGTGTACACGAGTATATTATTTATTTAACATCGCGAAGAAAACTAAAACAACTAATAGAACAAAATATCAATTATTAAGTGTTTATTACACAAAATTGTTATGAACCTGGAATCGAATTCATTGCAAGCAGCGACGCTACTAGGAGATGCTGCCCCTTAGTCGTTAAACGTTTTTAGAGAGAAGGAATCTCAACGCCATTCATATTCGTGTTACTGAAAGTATAATTTCTATCTCTTGCTTTAAGGTATATCTACAAACTCCTCGTCTGTGTGACGTCATCTTGGAATATCCGTAACACAAAGAACAAAGTTGTCACCTACATTATACTACAATAATAGTATCAATGAACGAACGATTGTGGCGTCCTTGTTACTGTGACTTCACAGGTCAGGGCTGCCACGTGCGTGACGTCACTTCAAACAGACACAAACATACTACACACATACACACACACACTAACATACTGCATCAAACGTTCCATAAACAAATATTAACAGAATTGAATTGTATGCCATGTTTACGTAGAAAGTCAAAAATAAAAGTTGTTTGTGGACGTATAAAATGGAATTGTAATAATGAAAGCAGTCCAAGTACGAGATTGGTTCACGCACGGAGGGTTCTGTACCATAATATTTTATCATTCAATTATGCTGTTTTATGCTTTTTTAGATATTTCACAGGCGTTTGACCGGGTTTGGCACAACGGCCTCCTATTTAAAATAAAAAAAACCTTACCTGTGTTCTTTTATCACTTTATAAAATCCTACCTAGAGGATCGACACTTCTTTGTAAAGCCCATGCTTTGCATGCACTCTATGCAATGAACTAATATCTTCTCCATAGAAGATATTAGTTCATTGCATAGAGTACATGCGGGTGTACCACAGGGCAGTGTTATGGGACCTACTCTCTACCTCCTGTATACAGCAGATCTTCCATCCACTGAGGGTGTATTAACTGGTACATTCGCTGATGACACGGCTATTTTATCTTTGGACGAATCGCCTACAAAAGCTTCTCAAATACTTCAGACAGTCTAAACGATATATCTAGTTGGCTTAAGATTGGAGAATCAAAGCCAACGAATTGAAATCAGTCCATGTTACTTTTACCTCACGTCGAAGTACATGCCCACCAGTCTTTTTGAATGGAGTCCAGGTCCCACAGGTTGAGGAAGCAACATATTTGGGTATGCATCTAGATAGGAGACTAACATGGAGAAAACACATTTTCACTAAACGTCTGGCATTGGGACAACGGGTACGAAAGTTGTACTGGCTGATAAATAGGCAGTCGCAGCTATCACTAGAAAATAAAATATTACTTTACAAAAGTGTAATAAAACCAATTTGGACTTACGGCCTGCAGTTGTGGTGTACGACGGCAAATTCAAATATTGAAATCCTCCAGCGATTCCAATCGAAAACGCTGCGTATGATAGCAAACGCACCCTGGTTCATTACCAATGATAGGTTGCACCGTGACTTAAAAGTAAAAACAGTAAAGGAGGAAGTAAAAAAAGGCGTGGAAGCATATAAAAAGAGAATCTTGCAACATCCCAACACACTGGCAAGACAATTGATGAATGTCCAACATGCCCCAAGACGACTCAAAAGAATAATTACACAAGACCTCCTATAGTCTTACTTCATAGAAGCAGATGAGTCAGTGGACACATACTGCGCATGTCCTTTTAAAGAAATATGACTTATGAAAAAAAATTATGCTGTAACACCCATATCGTCATAAGCATTATTATTATCAAGAAACGGTTATATTGTTTATTGTGTGGGATTTTAGTTTTTATTAGTATAGTGGCATTTGAAATACATGATTTGTGAAAACTTTTTTCTACTTGGTATCTTTTTGAAATAGATTGGACTTAAGTATTTCTGTATATTGGTTATATAAACAGATTTTGTTAACATAGCACACACTAAAGCGTTATCTCGTGTATGTCTAACCGACGTACACCAAAAGTGAAAGCTGTGTTTAATATCCAAGTCAACAAAGTTGGAGTGAATGTACACACTCAATATTTTCATATTCAAATATACTAACACAATTGTTCACAGAGCTAACAGCAGCCTCCCCGAAGGCTGTACTTGTACACTTTGTACAACTACTACAAGTTACTTAGACTGTACTTGAGAACTTTCATGAATATATTTATTTATGTCAATATTGTAAAGCTCTATTTCTTGAGTGCTTATTACACTTACACAAAATTTATCAAAATGGACTAAATGCAGAGGAACAGATTTTTTTCTATCGCTTCACAGTGGGCTCATAGCTTAGTCCTGCCTCATTCATGAGCCTCTAACTTCCAATAAATCTCCTTTATCATTGGAGTTTTAGTTTAGTTGTACGTGTACCAAGAGAATTGAGGCCAATACAAATGAGGTAGGACAAGCGGGAATACTCGGACTCATTAGTATCACGCCAGTCAAGCATCTACAATCTACATAAATATAGTGCTCTAGTTAGCCAACTGAAACAGGCGTATTTGTTATTTTTCTTATTCTTTTTCACTGTTGGCCTTCCTGTATGATTATTGATTATTGGTAAATTGTTAAATTTACAAATAATATATCTACCTTACAGCACTGGTATTAATGACGTATTCGTGAGGTCATGTGATGCAATGCAATACGTGGGATAACGCACACGTACTGGTGATATTAATATGAATAGTTTGTTCGCAATTCCACCAGAGTGTAGGCAATATGGCGCGTGACCACGTTACCTCTAACAACATCATATTGCACACGATGCTCTATGGAGACTACTAATTTATATACTCAGTATAATTACCCAACATTCCATAGTATTGGAAACCAATATTTATCTCTACAAATAGCTCTTGTTTATTTATTGCTTCAAGACTTACTGAATAAAGAGCTTTGGCAATATCATGTGTACACAAAATTAATATAGTTGCACCATCCTATAATAACATTTAATGTTATTCGATAATTTATTTTTCAATTATCTTCATTTACAAAAACAAACAAAGAGTACAGAGCCCTCCATCCATCCATCAACCTTTCTCAGTCCACTGCTGGACATAGGTCTCCCCCATAGAACGCCACAACGCGCAGTCTTGCGCTAACTGCATCCAGCGGCCCCCGACGTATTTGACGATATCGTCAGTCCACCTTGTTGGGGGCGGCCCCACGCTGCATCGTCCGGTTCGTGGTCGCCAATCGAGGACCTTCCGTCAGAGCCCTATAGGCCACGATCTAAAAATAATTACTTAGATTTATTCCTGCTCATATTTATATTCACGACATGTTTGTAAGAGCTGAGCACTGGACGATTTTGGTGGAAATCACTGATAAGATTAGAGTATGTCTTTCCCAGTTCACCTCGCCGAGTCCCAGCCTTTCTAGTGCCCTCCGCCATGCCTGATTTGGAAATACCAAAATAAAAAACATATTCGTGAAATATAGGTATTTATATATTTAATTATTAGTAAACAGTGTACCAATACTACGGATCATAAATAACGCTTAACAACTTCATACTACCCGTGAATATGGTGGTAAGAATGTCTCCTAAACGTAGGGATAGAACCAAAATATACGCTTCAAAATATGTATAAAATAAATTAGGTACATATACAAAATAGAAAAGCTTGATAAGAAAGCTCTATTGCACATAACTACAATACAATTGAATCGAAAGTCAATACTGTTACTTTAAGAACAGGTAAATTCATATCATTATATAGATATTCAGCTCACGACTGAGATAACCTACCGATGTACTTTCACTGCGCGAGTACTCGCTACATTAATATGATAGTTGTCAATATTATATCACCGCAGTGAACGACGGCCCTAAACTGTTCTGTGGCGATAGTATCTAATTGTAGTTATATTATTTATTACATTAAATATAGAAAGCTTGTAACTGTATAGAAAGCTAAGTCAACTACATTCCTAGACTTTTGAAAGTCTTGGTTGTTTGGTAGGCCCAAAGTAAAGTATGGTTCATACTGAATGTTTACAATGAACTATCTTTATTTAATTAAAAGAATATTTAAATGATCTACATAGTAAACAAAGATCTTGGTGCGATGAATAATTGACTTTAAACCTTAGCTTTTAACATTTCCGACTCTGAAAGCCATAAACATTATTTCCATGAAATGTTTACAATTGCATTATCCTTTTACTAGAAGCGCTTAGTAAACTCACAATAATGTCTATTATAATGAAAAGTTATCGTCACCTATAGGTCTTTCAAAATTAACAGTCACTACATGCCAGTCAAGCAATTGTGCTGCAGGATAATAAACGCATTCAATCTGCATATAAAATGTCTCGGAATGAGTAACAGTAGAGTAGTAGATCTATAACAAGAGAGTAGCGTCTCTTTCACTCCCCCTCAAATTTTATTAACGTAATGTTGATTGTTTCCCTCTCACCCTGTATTGTGTCACAACCCTTATATTATTAATTATAATCACACAGCACAGATTGTAGACACGATGAGTTGGGGACTGCCGGGGGGCGGGGACACTCGGGGGACGCCACCGTCACATGTAAAGATTTATTGCGTAAACATTATTTACGATATTTTAAACAGGTTGTTAACATTCAGTTTATAGAAATAACATTGCTAATTAGCTACTTACTACTCCCCACGTAAATATTGGGTACTTGATAAGATCTTACACTCACAATAGATCTCACACGCTAGAAGTTTTGAATCACTCCAAATATGACAAAAAGTGGACGTTCTGTTAAAAATGAAATATCCAAGAAAATATTAAGAACAGGATTGATAGCGGACGTAGATATTGCTATACAATACAATACAATTCCATCATTATATTTTCAATCTCTCTCTAATTCTGGCTTTTAGGTAATGAAAAACCGATGGCTTATAACTCTATAATATTTTATAATGATGATAAAAGCGCTCCAACTCCGTGATTATTTATGAAAGAAGATTATTTGATAAAAGTTGCAAGTATCTTACTTTATGTCCCAGTTTCAAAGAAAAATCTCGCTATTACTGTCGTTAAATTTTATTATGAAAAATTACAAACAAAGTTCATAGCCACCAATTAATTTAATTGGACAATGTTAGTAGTGACATGTTTCACCAAGTTCATTATTTTCTTTACAATTTATACACCAACCGACCTTGTAACAACACACCTAATAGCTAAGATGTTTCTCTATATATTATTTACCATTTTTAAAACTCTAATATAAACTAAAAAGGCAAAGTTTCCTAATTGGGTTATGTTTAGTACCAACAAATATAGCCACTATTTCAATTACGTATAATAGAAAGTGTTCGTTTGTCTATTCTTCAGTTTTGTTTGTTTATTTGCTTAAAATAATGTAATGTAAGAAACGTGCGTACGTGTTGGCGCCCGAACGTGGACACATTTTGTGCGTCACTGAATCTTTGTCTGTCGATATACAGAAATAAATAAAATCATCTTAGTAACGAAACCAGTGTGTTTTGCGCACGTCAATGAAACTAAGGAACAAAAAATTGTTAGTATTTTTTTCACTGAACTGTCTTTATAGGTGAGGCGAATAAAGTAATAATAGAAATAACAATGGATCATTTAGAATTAATTTTGATAAGCTACGCTTTCTCAAACATAATACAAGCGCTTCTAGACGTTGAGCTTGTTTTAATCTTTCAAACAAGGACAACAATAATGTAAAAGTCTTCATAACATTTTATTAACACACCAGTTGGGGATCAAGGCTAACAACTACTAAAAAAGAGTATAGACAAGCAGAAAATTACACCTTTAGGTACCAATGAACCCACCTACTGGCCAACTGATGTTAACAAAATACCGGACCTCGTAGATTTCTTTGTGGTTGGGGGGCTGTCAAGCATGTATTTTGATGTGGTTTCTTCACTGGACTCAGTATCGGATCACTCGCCCATAATCGCAACGTTCAGCGCTTCTGTAATAAGTAAGACAATGGAGTCGACCCTATACAATAAGAAAACTGATTGGGAATCATATGTCGATTTCCTAGATAAAGAAATTGAACTTAAGGTTAAATTAAAATTGGAGGAAGATATAGATGAGGCGACATTCTACATCACAAATCTTATCCAGGTGGCAGCATGGAGAGCTACACCTGCATTAAGCAACTCTCATGCCACTTACAATAATGATCCTTTGGAAATCCGCAGAAAACTATCAGAGAAGCGCAAGCTGCGAAGACAATTACACCAAAACAGGTCTAGTACAGATAGCGCCAAATACAATAAAGCCTCCAGGGAACTCAAAGAACTTATTAGAAATAATGAAAATGAAACTTTTCAACATAAATTATGAACTCTATCAACTCATAAAAAAGATAACTACTCCTTATGGAAGATAACAAAGAACTTTAAGAGACCTTGCAACCATATACCACCAATCAGAAAACTACCTGAAGGTCGATGGGCTAGAAGTGATAGCGATAAAGCAGAACTTTTTGCTAGACACCTAAGTGAGGTATTTACTCCTAATGAGTCACCAATGATTGAATTTGAAGAACACATAGACTGCACGCTTTCCCATGTTCCGCAACCTTCTCTACCACTGAAACCTGTTACTCCTGGGAAGGTAAAAACAATTATTAACAAATCAGAAAACAAGAGGGCACCGGGTTTCAACCTCATAACGGCAGAACTTCTTAAACAACTCCCAAAAAAGGTCATAGTGTTTCTCACGGTGCTTTTTAATGCAATACTCAGGTTGCAATATTATCCAAAATTATGGAAAATCTCACAGATATGCATGATCATGAAACCTGGCAAACCACCAACTGAGCCAAGCTCTTATAGACCAATAAGTCTGCTCCCTGTACTGTCGAAGGTGTTCGAAAGGGTCTTACTGCACAGATTGAAGCCGGTTCTAAAAGAAAACAAAATCATCCCAGACTATCAGTTTGGCTTCCGAGAAAAGCATGCTACGGTGGAACAGGTGCACCGAGTGGTCCAAACGATCAGACAATCACTTGAAAAGAAAGAATATTGCTCTGCAGTGTTTATAGACATCCAACAGGCATTTGATAGAGTTTGGCACAAGGGATTATTGTACAAACTCAAGCTACTCCTGCCGAACTCATTTTACACAATTATAAAATCTTACCTAAATGGAAGAAGTTTTCAAGTGAAATATGCTGAAGAGTACTCTAACCTATATAACATCAAAGCCTCGGTGCCGCAGGGATCAGTCTTGGGCCCTGTATTGTATTCCATATACGGCAGATCTGCCTGAAACGCCTGGAGTTATAACAGCTACCTACGCAGACGACACTGCATGCCTTGCTAGTGATACAGACCCATATAGGGTCTCTGCTAAACTTCAACTCCAATTAAACAAAATAGACTTGTGGCTGCAAAAGTGGAGAATTAGGCCTAGCGTAACCAAATCGACGCAGGTAACGTTTACGCTCCGAAAAGGAGACAGCAAACCCGTCTATATGGAGGGCAAAGCCGTACCAGCAACCAGTAGTGTAAAATACTTGGGTTTACACCTTGACAGAAGATTGACATGGGGTAATCATATCAAAGCAAAACGAACAGAAGCAAACTCACAACTCGGAAACTACCTATGGCCTATACGCCGTCAATCTCGACTTTCTCTTTGTAATAAACTTCTCGTTTATAAAGCGATTATCAAACCAATATGGTCTTATGGGATCGAGCTGTGGGGATCTGCTAGTGATTCGAACCTGGAAATACTACAGCGATTCCAGAACATAGCTCTAAGAACAATATCAAGTGCACACTGGTTTGTAAGAAACACAGAAATTCACGAATATCTTGAAATACCGACCGTTAAACAAGAGGTTGCAAACTTTTGTAAAAAGTATAAAAAGTGTTGGTGCTATTAGATGTAATAGCCCTAAACAACTCCAAACCACGCTGAGCTCATCTGATAAAGGCTGTACAGCCGATTGCAGATAAATTGGAAAAAAATATAAATAACATTTTATTGGAAGCTTATAGAACCAGATACTTACAATCATGCGATATAAGAGTGTGGTGTCTGTATCAGTAATCTAATTCACTACAATACTCTAGCAGAGCTAAAAGTAGTAAACAGTCGGTACATTACGATAAGGGCTCGTCGACGCGACGCTCCTCGTCATAGGAATCAATCAGGCGCCGACAGAACGACAGCGCTAACCGAGATACCGTTTTTGTATAGGGCTGTCACCGGATCAGAAAATATCAAACGAATAAAAAATCCCTTCCCTAAAGAGCAAGAGCCATAAAATTACTAAATTCCTTATAAATATTAGATAAAACAGACAGTTACAGTTTATAATAGCAACAAAACATAAACATGGTTTGTATTTATGAAAGTGACAGAACAGTCATCTAATATATAAAATTCTCGTGTCACAGTGTTAGTTACCATATTCCTCCGAAACGGCTTGACCGATTCTTATGAAATTTTATATGCATATTCAGTAGGTCTGTGAATCGGCTACTATCTATTAGTTATACTCCTAAGTGATAAGGGTTGTGCACCCTTAACATTCTTATGGCAAAACAACGTTTGGTGGGTCAGCTAAATTTAATATAAAAAAAAGTTGTTGTATTAAAAGGTGATTTCTACACAATAATTTAAATCACAAATTATTGACTACATTACCGCAGTCACTCCATTCAAGTTATTTAACATTACAACATTCGGTCTAAAACTACCGCTCGGCAACCTTTCATCTTCAATAGTTATCAATTCATTTTACAAGTTTTCAGTAGCTTCCTTCAGCTATTGCATTGAGCTTTCTCAAATATAGGTACTTGAGATTAGATTAGATTAGAGTACTTAGATTCTGGATTATATTACTAAATTATTGTTACCAAGACCACATAGCGCCCGTGTCGGATATGCCGACATAACGACGTCGATACAATTTTCAGTTTTTCATACGGAGCAGCCCTAACAGCGTCGCCTCTGTATCACTAACTCGATAACACACTTGACCAAACACTAAAAGAAGACTGAGAATGGAATTAAGATTGGAACGAGAAGCGATTAGTGTCGGTAGGACGACGCCACCGCACAGCTGGTCACTTCAACATTATCAAAACGTGTGGTCAAATACAAGCCTTGCAATTCATCGCAGTTTTTCTAAAATTATTTGTTTTTATCTGACTTCTTCCTTTTATATTATAACGCAACACGATGCTATTGTGTATACACCTTTATGCGTTATATTGCGTTTTGTGTAGTTATAATATTATAAATAACATAACTATACAAAACGTATAGTGAACCATTAAGAACCATACAATAAAGTGAATGCCAATTACGTCATAAAGTTGAACGTCCACTTTTCCGTAGTAATCGAGTGGCGGTGAGTGAGTGGCTTCGTCCCTCGGCCTCGGCCAGTATTAACTGAATTACGAGACTACTTTCTGTTGAGCTTTGTGAAAACTTGGAGCTTATCATAACATCACGTACGTATAGTTTTTTCCAAAGGCCTTTTTCTCGTATGTAAGAGCATAATATAAAAAAGCTTTACACATCGAATCCTGACAAAATTTATCCACAAATTTCCGTGGTGATGCAGATAGTAAGTGAGTCACAGTTATTTATAGATGGGATATAAAACTAATAGCCATGGAAATGAAAGAAAGTTAATATTCTCGCAGCTCTACTCTGCTCTATGACGACTCGTAATAAACAGTAGTAGAGTTTACCCAATACAGACTTTGCTTGATTATTGAAGTTGGATAAAATCTTCACTGATATTTTTAATGCATAACTTTTAATAAATTATTATTATAATTTAGGCCACAATAATTTTAATAATACTTAGACGAAATAAGAGTCCTGTCCTGTGGGAGCAAGCCTCCGCTCATTGTTTAAAAGTCGCTCCTCTGTCAATAACGTTATATTTAATATTTAGTCGAAAACGTCGAGCAAATTTCCATTTGTTTGTTAACCAGCAAATTCAGGTGATTAATCCCAACGGGAGTGGGTAACGAACACACGTATTTCTATTGTTCTCTTTACATTAAAAACAGAAATTCACAAAGTCAACCTTAACTTGGTGTATTGTTACAATAACCTAATTGAACTGGACGTTGAAGTATTTGAACGTTAGATTTTAATTTTATTCCAATAGGTGGCAACTGACTTACATACACAAAAAATTGGCCTTAAAATTGAGTCCTGGTCAGGACAATTTGCAATTCAAAATGTATGAACCCAAAACACAAACCTCAGGAGGATTTTATCAGAATTATGGCTACAGCTCTAATACCACATTAGAGTTTTTGAAGTCATAAGATTAGAATATTAAATAGAAAATAATAATATACTTTTCACACACAAAACATTTATTTAAATTGCTTTCGTTATATATGATTTTTTTTTTGTAAATTACTAACATTGGGCTTAAGGGCCTACATCAATATTATCGTATATCATCGCCGACACGTACATATTAACACAGCCAGTAGGCACAGAAAATGAAGAATTAGGGATACTTTTCCTATTTACTCAAAATCTACTAAATATATATTGATTCTGATTTACGTGTTTCTATATATAATAGTTACTTATGTTTTTAAAGTTATTTCATTAGTTAATACGCGACAATAGACAGACAAATGAAAAAAATAAAAAATTAGAGAGGTTGTTTCGCTAAGATTTTCTATCGAGAAAACTTTTTTCAATCGCGTTTCTGAGTTTATGCGATCCTAGATCATATATTCAGAGTTATTGAGTCCATTATCAGAGGGTAAAAAATTGAGGTTAGTTTACACACAGACGGAGTTCGAAGGAGAGACACCACGACACGCGCAAAACGCAATATTTTATGTGAAGCTGGTTGTTGACCGCCACACGTGGAGCTCAGAAACAAATTCGTAATAAAAAGTACCGAAAACCCATGCTCTGAAAACACTCTATCTATTAAAAAAAACTGCATCAAAATCCATCCTGTAGTTTTGAAGATATAAGCTCAAATAGAAACAAATTCGTAATTTTTGTATACATATTTATACAAAAATTACGAATTTGTTTTAAAATAAGTAAAGAAGTAGCTTGTGCCCCTAATTTCACTAACATGTTTATCACTTGATAGCTACTTTTATAAAGTATGTGTATATGGTCTAAACCCATTTTCAGCTCTTCTGAATTATATCCAAGTTTTAAGAACCGGTCTAGTTGTTTTGAGGCAGAATGGCAAACACCGTGACAGGAGAATTTCATATTAATGAAAGTGCCATGCTACCTATCTAGTGTTACAGTTAGTATGCAGCCTCTGTACCGCCGTTTCCCATTAGTTGCCGATTCAATATAATCCAGGCCTAAGTGAAGCTTTTAACTCTTCACACAATACACTGATTGTGTGGTATGCTTTTATATAAAATGTTCATTTATTTATCGTCGGCGTCCAGCCGCATATATTATAGTAAGCCTGTAGGCAACCACACGCATATATCACACGAGATTATGATAATGTGAATGAATGTAGAGGAACTTTACCAAACGTGTTTAGGGATTTTAAGGGAATGTGCTGTAAGCTGACAGGGTTTTACGGAAATCCAATATGAATAATATTTTTGAATACACATTAACTGATTGTTTAGTAGAAAACCTATATAAAAAAATAGTGTGGGGTGTGGGGTTAAAATACTCGCGGCCGAAATTTCATTTAGAATTAATCAATTCATGTAACAATTGAAACATTTTGAGAATGCCTAACATTCGAAACTAAACAATATGCTAACAAGCCTGATCAGCGATAGATTTAGTGTAGGTGCACATCGTTAATACGAGTACATTCAATACTTTCATTACAAACCCAAGTTCATGGTGTTCATTTAGGTACAAAAAGCATATGTGATATATTGGTTATATTCTGATATAACCAATATATCACATATGCTTTTATATCTACAATGCTCACGAGAGGGCGCGTCGTGTCGTCTTTGACTGTAACTTCATCAATGCGTCATATAAAAGTCTGGCTCGTAAATACATTGAACAGTTTATAGCTCTCGTGTAAATGAGTTACTTTACAGCGAGCTACACATTACGCGAGAAGAGATTTATTGCGAGTGTTCACTACGCACACGCAGGTACATTGAACAACAAAACACTATTCTCAATTAATAAACTATGTATCATTATGACTTCGAAGTAAAACAAAGTCCTCCAATGATCTATGAGAATGATTGTAATAAAATTAACTCAAAAATTACTGATTATTTTTATACGATTTCCACCAGTAGATGGAATAAGAAATGACAATATAATTTAGTTATATTCAAATCATATGTTAAACCCATCACAGTTTAAAATTATAACATCTGTATAGGTTGACTACGTTAAGAAATCCTCGCTCTGTCTGTCTGTTTATAAGTCAAAAAAATACCCATTAATAATATACCGTAACGTTTTACTATCCGACTGTACTCTGTACCTACTGTAAATAAAATAATGGCAGTAACATCTCTCCACTGAGATTTCTTTTATATACTCGTAGATATTCCGAGTTAGTGAGTGATCAGTAGATCACGCTGTATATCGTTCATTATTAACAACTCTATTGTTTTATTATACATTTAATTTGGAGAGAGGAAATCTAGGAGGAAGATTAAAAAAATAATGTTATAAACAATAACTGTATGTAAATAAATTAAATTATAGTGGAAAAAGTGATCACCGCAAGCGGGACTTGAACCCGTATGTATGTTGTAACCCCGAACTTATATGTAAATAATTATTAATAAAAAAGAAAACAAAATTTGTAAGTTTGGGTTTAATCATTTTGAGGAATTAGATCTCGTAAAACTCCTTTTTAAAGGAGACGTGCACATGTTAGAGAATGTTATATTATTAAAAATATATTTTCAACGTTAACAAAAAATTCACCATCACAGCACGGCCGGGTCATGGTAATACCTGAGTGACTACCATGGTCCGGCTAAGGGCGAGGAGGAACAACGTAGGATTTAGTGAGTAGTCCGGCAGCAACACGCCAGGAGTCCCACAGGAAGCCCAATGGTTACCCCGCAACCGGAAAAGCGAAGGGCATAATTGCATACCCCACGTAAAAAAAAACTTACTCCACCATGTGAGGCAGGTTATTGGGTTTAGTCTTGATTCTTGACTCTTGAGGGTAACGTCTCTCAATTACGATATTTTTCAATTTCTGTTCCTTTCCTTATTTGAGTCTTACAACACTTAAGTTTGTAGTGTGTCATTGTCTTCGTTAGTAATACCTAACCTCACAGAATCATAATCAATTCAGCTTAAATTAAATAACGCTATTGTTTCAAACCAAAAGCTATCATCTACTTATATACTTATATATATATATATATAAATCCAACTACTTATTTCATATCTTAATATAAATGTTTGTAAAATGTATAACATTTATTTGCATGCTTCTAATATTATTTAATTTTTGTTCTAATGTTATTGTGAGATAAATGTAAGTGGTTAATTCGTTTTTATCTCAATAAATAAATAAATAAAATAAATAAATAAATCATTGCGCGTATTACTTAAACTCAAATTTCAAAACTCTTGGTCTTCAAGTAAACAGCCTTTCTTCCAAGAAAATGCTAAAATACCGTCGTGTAGTTACATTATTTATGAAAACCACCGGCTCTTAAGGCATTTGTATATTGTTCGTAAGTTATTTACAAAACAACCCCAAACTTAGCCCAAACAAACCACACATAACGGTACATTTAGCCATTCTGTTAATGTAAATCATTTGACTTTGCTTTATAACGGTCACTTTGAGACTAACTTCTTTTATTCGCTCAATTTATTATTAACTAGCTAACACACGCTGGTTCTGCCACGCTCAGTGGTTTGTCGTATGATATATAGCATAAACAATTTGACAAAGCGATTAAAGTTCCATTAAATTCTTGGAGCCTTTGTCACTTTTGTTCAAGTTTTTATTATTGAAATCACAAAAACAGATGTGAGATACATTCGTTGGTTTCTACTTTCTAGCACCCGATGTAAAGTGGAGAAAGGTTATTGATCGTTTATTTTCGTAATTATGGATTTACGGTCTTATTCATAATGACTTATCGGAGGTTTAAACGGAGATTTTATCGGAGAGATAATAAACGTTTTAGCGTAAAAAGACAATTATGAATAACAAGTTTTGACAATTTTCGCAAACCAATTTTAGCGAACTTTTAAACCTCCAATAAGTCATTATGAATAAGAACATTAATATAAATACAGATCAAAAATGTCCGTCAATATTATATTTCAGTCACGGACATTTCAGACCTGTGAATATGAATTCGTTTATTTGTTTATTTTATGCAAACATAAATACTACTACTTAATATAATTTAATTTTCAATTCTCTATTTTTCTATTTATTCAAAGTATAGTACACCCATACGATTTACCGACACATCACATACAGGTGTTGTACACGACGTTTGAAACACAATGCACCATTGCGTCTGCTGCGGAAGGATGCAGGGGGGGGTGAGCTGCAGAGGGAAGGGTGGGGAATGGAGGTTTAACACCTGGAATGTACCCATTTATCCAACAGTTGTATACAAGCTGTCTTTTATCTAGGACACTATTGTTCAGCGGTTGAAGAGACACTTCGATTTGTATAGAGCTGGGTACTCACGTTCTAAGCGATAAACATAACATCAACTTTAAACATTTGTATGCTAAAGTTTGTTTTAATGTTTTTCTAGTACTTGGCGATTTGTTAAGAATTTCAATTTCATACCAAATAAAATAATTATAGAGCCGCTCTATAAATAGCTCCAGAATTACTTTAAAATTAAAATTCTTAAGTATACAAGTTACAAACAATTATTTTTGAATTGAAAATATTGTTTCATACTTTAGTTAGTTGTATATGTATTGGTGAACTTGATATTTGTAAATGCACACATTAACATTACAAACACGTAAATTTCCAATTTGCCTTATGTATCTACTGCTCTCTCTATAAGCAGTTTAATCATTACTAAACTGTCTCTAAGCATAATATTATTACACAGAAAAATGTACGTAAATATAGTAGTAATTTATACAAGGATTTGTATGTATGTAAAAGAAGTATAGTCAGTATACGGGACTATAGTAGTCCTATAGTCCTGTCTCAGACAGAAGTAGTTCTGAATACAAATAACAGGCTGCCTCTGTTATCTACAAACCATTTATAAACTCCCTATTGAAATTGTAACAACAAAGTTATATTATGTCTTATCTTTAATAAAATATTAGTACTATTGAAATCAAGAGAGTATATACAAATTGTTAATTTATTCATACATAATGTGAATCGACTTTTGATAATAACAGCCTTTAAAAGTAAGCAAAATGACCAAGGAGTAAAAATCCTAACAGAAGTACTATACTGCCTTTCACATTTTTTTCATTTCATCCTAGCTTGTAGCTAGTAGTATAGCTACATATTCCACAGGAGGATATTCAGAAATTAAACGCAACTGCAACTCTAGTCTATACTATACAAATACCGCAGTCGTACTTGTGTGGGTACTGCAACTTTACTGCAAAGCGACACTTTGCGACATGGACACATGGCGACATGGGGAGTTGTTCTGCAGTGATATTTACATTATAAACTACACGTAAGAACAAATATACAACAAACTAAGAAATAGTAAATAGTACATTTTAGCTGACTGCGTATTTACTTACTAGTAAGTTTTATTATTATTTATTGCGGTTGTGTAAACCATAAATAGCTCATAGCTAAATAAAGGCGTACCGAAAATAAAAATATCTCTATATTTATTTACGTTTCATATAGAAAGTGCAATTGACGCATCGTTGCATCTATGCTATAATATTTATCTACATTTGTTAATCCATGTTTTTTTTTTCAATTCAATTCAATTCATTTATTTGTTTAACATAGGTATAAAAACAGAGTTGGAACAAAGAAATTGTATCTCTATGATTTGCCTTGCAAAGGCATACAAATTACATGTCATCTTATAATACCTAACTAATTAAGGACATAGTTTATTATTTATAATTACTTATATCACAAACAAAAACAAAACATTGACTTAATCGATAATAAATAAAGATTAGCGATATCGTAGTCATTGATTGGAACCAAACGTTACAATAGGTATCGTCGTGTTGTGCTAATAACTGTTTATTCATACGGTTTTTCTTAAATAATTCCATAAATATTACTTATGTACGTGTATGCATGTATCTTCACCTACTCTCAACACAATCTATCATTTCGTTCCACAATATCTGCACGTTATCATTAATATAATTTATAACGTCCGCAGCGAAATTATAAAGCTTATTAAAATTTTTGTAACAATTTATAGGTTCACTGATATTATATCCAATAATGAAACAAGGGTAATGACCGAGCACAAAGAATACTCCGGCGAGGTATGCGCGACATGCAATAATAGCGCGCTAACAACTAATCATTCAATGATTTATATAGAAACAGCCAGGTTCGACCCCCGGCCCCGCCTGCTACACACTGCCACAAGTAGCTGCCAACTGAAGCGTTGTCATTTTAATTTATATTACTTTTAAACAAAACTAAGAAGAACCCGTGAGTACATACACTTTCTGTTTATGATCACAACGTAACTTTTAGATTTTATGAGGATACCAAAATAGCTTCATGCATTTTTCTACGTACGAAGTTTTCATTTTTTCTTTAGATTGAATGGCTAGAGCTCTATTTTTTAAGTATATGTTTTTTCAATATATAATCTAGGATCGCATAAACTCAGAAACTCGATTGAAAAAGTTTTCTCGATAGAAAATCTTAGCGAAACAACCTCTCTCATTTTTTATTTTTTTCAATTGTCGGTGTATTATCTCGTATTAACTAATAAAATAACTTTAAAAACATAAGTAATTATTATATATAGAAACACGTAAGCCGGAATTAAAATATATTTAGTAGATTTTGAGTAAACAAAAAGAAATATCGCTAATTCTTCATTTTCTATACCTACTAGCTGTGTTAATAGGTACATGTCGACGATAATATTGATGTAGGCCCTTAATTTGCTTGTTTAGGAATAGTAATACATTTTATTATATTTTAAATTTATTCATGTGCGTTTAATTGATCATTTTTACTTAGCCTTTAAAATACGTACCACTGATATCAAAACAGGTTGATTATTGACTCGTCCAAGATTTGTATGGCCGTAATCTGTGCAGATTGTCCTCAATAAGCTGATTCAATTCATGCAGATGTGATCTTAAGTGTAATTCAATTAAAAAGATATAAAAATGAAATACAAGATGAACATTCAGATCAAATCTGTTTAAAGTTAATGGGCCAAACCATACGTCTCGACGACGTCGCGACCTATTCAACATAAACAATGATGAATGTATTGTATGATTATTGTCACGATGTCACAAGTAGACAGAACATACATGACAATCCGATTCCATGACCTGGGATCAAACTAACATTTGATGAAGATTTCAATTTCTGGCATTATTATTAAAATATTTTTATTTTCTATGTTTAATATAAACAGATGGTCATCTAGTGATCGACGTCAGTTAACTATATTCAGTTGTCACTATTCTGTTGATAAGGAAATGCTACAACCAATTACCATAATTAGCCACCGCTTTGTATCGAATAACATTAATAGTACGCTAGTTACGATCCAAGTGAACACGCACTAAATTTGGCATTTCATTCTTTTTTATTTGCTGAACAATTTAATACAATAAACGACAATTAACATAGATGTGAAATCAATAATGTGTTTGATGAATGCACTATAGGATTGATTCTTGTTGTATTAGTTCCAAGAACATGAAGCACTGATCAAATCATTTGTTCACGGTGACATGTTATTAGGCAACTTGGGTGCAGGTGCTGTGTGCCCAATCTACATGGTGCGGGTTAATCTCACTGACCCTAAACTGTCATCTTATGAAGATTCTAATTGATCAACAGTAAGACAATATTTGAGTGACGTGAAATTGAGTGCCGACTAATAAGTGTACAGTTACATAATGTACTTAATATAGGACATGTACCTAAATTAGGACATCTTATATAACTATTGCAGTCATCCTGCTGCTGTTTTATCAAATTTGGGCTATGAAAAATACGATGCTAGTATTTCATTACGAGTGGTCACGAATTAAGTACACTTTATAAGTAACAACCGAATATGCTGCTACACATGTTGTAAAGTTCAGATAGGAGTTTTTGCAGAAGTACACAATTTTATTCTATTAAAAAACTGTTACAATTACAGTTATTATCATTCGACCCAGTGATAAGCTTTATTGTAAGTTTATTGCTTTTTATAGAACCAGTTATATTATCAATATGAATATAGACAGCGTAATATCGTAATATAAAGATGTGGCTCGTAATAATCCGCATCAGCATCAATTGAGCATCTGGGTGCATTACTACCGTGTGCCGTGTACACAATGAGGTCGTGTCTCTTAACAATATCATAGTGGTTATATATAGGCCCAATCTCGCGCCTCACTCAACATATCTCTAGTTGACTGTCAAAGGTCGCGCCTCTTCGGAGAACTCGTTATTTGCACATTGTTTGTGACAGACGGATGTACGCAATACGATGATATGAATGTTGTCAATCAATATTTAAACATCTTCCAACGTATCTATTGTGTGTTGCTATCATTATTGTTCTATATTTGTCTCGTGATCGAGAGCTTTGTGATGTATATAAACGCGTTGTTTCACTTACTAGCTTATTTAGGTATAGAAACATTTCGTGTTTGAATACCTTAGTAAGTTAGTAAGTAGTATTCCTTCGACGATGCTTAGATGTATTTATATTTAACTAAATTTTCGCTAGAGCATTTAAAAATAATTATACTATTTAAATACATATATAAATTATAAGTTGGCAACATATGAACTGAGTTGCAACAATAAAGTAGCCATATTGACTAAGATTTACGAGCGATCATGTGAAATGTTTAATATTCCAGGAATCACGAGTTGTAATGTTATTTTATATTTTTATTATATTGTAACTTCCTGTTAGCTAACATGATTTGCCAAGCAACATATAAATAATGTTAAATTGGCATATAAAACATGTTGCCACAAAGTTTTCCTGAAGCCTCGTGGGGAAACTGGATATTATTTAATCCATTTAGGATAGCAACAAAATTTTAACAATCTTTATCGTTGCTACAGTGAGACATATTAATGAAAAAGCTTTATAGCTCTCTCTCTAATCTCATAGAAAAATCTATCTATCTATCCATCTGTCACCACAACATTTACAAAGATGACAATTAGAAGAAAACATAATATTTCACAGTACAGGTGACAAAATTTTCTAAAAGCTCTAACAACTAATTACATAATCTTTTTCTTTTTCTCTGAACTCCATGTTTACCGAAAAATCAAGCTCATAGAACCATTTGTACCATATTCCTTCATGTGGTGACGGATAGAAGAAATTCATAAATTGCTACCAACCTGCCTGGTCAGCGTGATGTTGGTTTAGGCCCAGACTACTATTAATAAAAATAAAGGTAGAACCAAGAAACTTTTAGATAGATATTCCGTTTAATTACTTACATTCCTTTGGTTACTAGAAATAACTTCAACATCTAGGCAATAAGCTTCCAACGCCGATATTCCATGAACTAGATACCTGTCCATAAACAACATTAGTTATCTCCAGTGCGTATGTAATGTTTTATTTATTATTTCTCAATAGATAGGTGAGTATTAATTCACATGAATGTTAGGAATGATCGCGCTATGTCATTGTGCGCTAACAGCATCTTTATAATTTGTTTATTCTTTATCTTAATCGTATCATCTGTTCTCATTCGTACCTTGCCGCACTTAAATCATAGTCTACATAGAATACCTATTCTATTAATAATAATATGTATTATTTATTTGGTGTTTCTATGTATTATAAGTATCTATTTACAAAAGAAAAGTAGTATATGTATTCTATCCGTATTCCAGTATCCATAACACAAGCATATAAGCTTAGCTTGGGACCAGAGGTCGTTGTGTGAAATGTCCATGAATTTTTATTTATTTATATTTATTCTATACTTTATAAAAAAATATCTATTACTATTTTAAATATTTAAGCTATTTTATTTTTAACAAATAAAAATTAAATAAAGCAGAGAATAAGGTTATCACGAGTGGTATTTAAATCCACGTCATTTGAAACTCTATTCTAATGCTCTTAACCAATAAACTGACATTACTCGTGATAACATCTTCTGCTTTGATCTGTTTAAAATACATGTTTCTCATAAAAAGCTTCCAATCCTTAAAGCATGTTAGAGTGCGTCTAGTAGGTCTTTTATTGTCGTCTTGATACAACCGTAACGTGAGCTATAATAAACGTGTCACTTTACTTGCTCCTCACATTCCTCACACGAACAAAATGAAAATAGTTTGTTGGGGTGGGAGAAGGAGGGGGTGTTGGAGGGAGGACTCTAACAATTGCCACTGATTGTGTGCACTTGCTTTGCGGAGGAAACGCATTGAAGTTCAGTGAAGCTGACAGCCGCCGCAGACACCTCACTGCATTCCTTCATCAGATACCATCACTACTATTCTGTGAACGTGGACCTATGGGACGTGCAATTTCGTATGATTGCACATTATAATAAAATATACACAAATAAACATACATATTACAAACATCCAGAATTTTTTATTAAAAGTACTTAGTTAGCGACTATTAGTGACTAGTTTTAGATCCCGGTCGGGTCATGGTAATACCTGAGTGACTACCGTGGCCCGGCCAAGGGTCGAGGAGGAATACCGTGGGGTTTAGTGGGTAATCCGGGTCCGTTTATGGCCCGGGAGTCCCACACAATGTGCGTAAATGCATTCCCCACGTAAAAAAAAAGACTAGTTTTAGATACAAAAACACTTTAAAAAATTTTTAAAATTTAATTTGAAAATAAAATAAGTAATTATACTCTCGTTAATCTTCACCAACTTGTTATATGTATATCGAACTTTAAAATTAATCTATTTAAAAAAATGTAAACAGCTGATAATATATCCACTCCGGTTTCCGTGGTAGCAAGTGTTACCACGTAAATTAAGTAACGTCACTAACACACAGCACGCGCGTCTCCCAGCTCCTGCACTTGAGGCACCAAGGGCTGAGTGACGTCACATTTGACACGTTCCTTTAGACTTACGACACGTCTGACTTCACCCTCACACTGTTGTATGGCTCCACTCATGAATCATGTTATCTATAACATGTGATATTATATATAATATGTGAATCTTTGGTTTGTTTAGGAGACATTTCTAAGTTATTGGTAGAGAAAGTTTTCAATAACCAAGACACAGTAGATAGTGACCCTTTTTTTTTTTTTTTTTTTTTTTTTTTCGCAGGGGAATGCCTTTACGCACACCCGCTCCTGTCATCTCGGTCATCACCGTCATGGTAGGAGCGGGTAGTGTCGGACTCGCCGATGAACGGAATACCGACTAAACCTAACTGCGGCGCTCTCCACGTCTTCCTAGAGCGCCAGAGGTTCCCTTTTCTGAACTCTCTCTGACGCCCCGACGTTGGCCTGGCGGCACAACACCCGGTGTCGCAACACATTAAGGCGGGGGGTGGAGACGAGCGTACTCGCGTCGCCTCCTCCCTGGCCTTGCTCGGCGGAGCAGGTCTGCATTGGCAGCTGCCTCGCGCTCCCGCTCCGCAGCCTCCTTCAGGAGCATGACGGCTTCACTGAAGTCGGCGACCGCTTGCCAGCACCTGTCGCTGTTAAGCATGGCACTGATTACTGCTTTCAGCGACAGGTCCCCGCCTATCTCCTGGGTGAGGGCCGTACGCTGTGCCTGCCAGGCAGCGCAACTCTCCATTGTGTGGCGCGCTGTGTCCTCGTGCGCACCACATGACTTGCAAGAGGGCGAGGACTCCCTCCTTGCAATCTTGTGCAGGTACTTACCGAAACAGCCATGTCCGGTAAGTACCTGCGTCAGCCTGTACGTCAGCTGACCATGCCTCCGGTTGAGCCATTTTTTAAGTAATGGCCTTATGGCCTCAACAATTTCAACCCCGGCGGCGGGAGATCTCAGTTCAGCTCTCCACCGTCGCCGGAGTGTGGTCTGTGCCTCTTTTCGCACCTGGGCAGCAGATGGTAACTCGCCCCTTGACCTTGCGTCCACGCGGTGTTTGAAGACTTCTGCCAACACCTTCGCCTCGAGCTCCCAAGGAGGATCACTTGCCAGGACAGTAGCAGCCGTCCATGACACAGTACGGTACCCCCTGATTGCCCTTGACGCGATGACCCTCTGAGCTTTTCTCAGCAGGGCCTTATTGCGTGCGTTAAGGGCGTCGAACCAGATCGGAGCCCCGTACAGAGCCATAGATCGGACAACTGCGCTGTATAGTCGCCGGCAAGTTGAGTTTGGACCTCCTGTGTTGGGTAGAAGTCTTCCCAGCGATGCAGCCACTTTAATTAGTTTCGGGGCGAGCTGAACAAAGTGTGGCCTAAAGCTCCATCTGCTGTCCAGGTGCAAACCCAGATATTTAATGGTGCTTCGCACTGGCACCTCCACTTCCTTGACGCGGAGTTTCGCACCTCGGGGGACTCCGCGTCGCACTCCATGGAATAAGAGGGCCTCCGTTTTGTGTACAGAGACCCTCAAACCCAGCATAACTATTCTATCAACGACGAGCTCAGTCCCGACCTCGGCCAGACGAGCCGCCGCTCCGTAGTTGCTCCCCCTGGCGGTGATGAGGGTATCGTCGGCGTAGCACAACACCCCCATACCGGGTAGGAGCCTACCGCGCAGCAACCAGTCGAATCCGATGTTCCACAGAACCGGGCCCAGAACCGAGCCCTGTGGAACACCACACTCCATGCGACGTTGGGACAGTCGCCCGTCGTTGCTCTCCCAAACCACCAATCTGTTTTCAAGATACGCCTCCAGCAGCCTTCGGAGGTACAGGGGCACCCTATGGTAGCGGAACGCCTCCTTGAGTGTCTCATAAGGAAGACTGCCGAAGGCGTTTTCAATGTCCAGCGAGACTGCCAGGAGAACATCTCCCTCGTCTACAGTCTCTCTCGAGATGGCTTTCAGGGCGGCTATTGCATCCATGGTGGAACGGCCAGCCCTGAACCCATACTGTACTCCTGACAGTCCCGGTCCCACTTCGTCCAGATGCTGAACGAGACGGTCGGCGAGAATTCTTTCAAAGACCTTGGCCGTCTCGTTCAGCAACACCAGCGGCCTGTAGGCAGAGGGTGAGTCCGGTGGTCGGCCTGGTTTCCGCAAAAGACACAGCCTGCCGGTTTTCCAATCCGTCGGGAACTGCCCGGTCCGTAAACAAAGATCGAGCAGCTCCCGATAGCTGTCACGCAGGGCTCCCAAGGCGATATTTAGTACCCTGCCCGGTACTCCATCGGGACCAGGTGCCTTCTTCTGTGCCTGTAGCCGTGCCAAGGCGCGGTCCATTTCTTCCTCGGAGACAGGTGGGGCGTCTTCGTGGTCATCAGCATATTCTTGGGTCACCATTATTGGAGGCGAGTGCCCTGTGGAATGCGGGAGCAAGACTTCCACTACTCCTTGGAGGACGTCCACTTCGAGCGACTCAATTACAGGGGCACCACGGGCTCGAAGCTTGTTACGCGCCACAAGGTATGGGCGTCCCCATGGATCCCTGTTGAGACTTTCGAGCATTTCTTTCCGGGCCTCGGTCTTGGCTTGGCATATAGCTCGCTGGAGGTTTTTCTTCGAGGCCCGGTACTCATCCCATAACTGTAATTCCATGGGGGTACCCCCACCGTTGCGTCGGCGGCTTCTCATGAGAGCCCGCCGTGCCCTCATACACGTCGTTCTGAGTTCCGCTATTTCGGACGTCCACCAGTATACCTGTCTTCGAGGAGTGCTCTTCCGAGCCCTCGGCATGGCTGCATCACAGATTTCTGTGAGAGCACTGCGTAACCGGCCTGCTGCAGCATCTACATCCGTGCCGGTGCGGTCTTGGCTTCCTGCATGTCCCCATCGTTGGACAATAGCCGCTTCCAGCGCCATTTCCCGATCGAGCCGGCTAAGAGCCCACCTGGGGAATCGGCTATTCCTTCGAGGGAGAACCCTGGCTGCTGAGGAGGCGGAAACGCTGAAATGAATGTAGCGATGATCGGATAGCGTTTCCACCCCCACCACAACCCTCCAATCTAGCACCCGGCACGCGATAGCAGGCGATGCGAACGTGAGGTCAACAACAGATCCACCGTTATGTCGCACGCAGGTGTGTGTATTACCGCCGTTCAGAAGACTGAGACCGAGCATGACAGACCATATTTGTGTGGCCCGTCCTCTGGCATTCGTGACAAGATTACCCCACGCCTGAGACTTTGCATTGAAGTCGCCGAGGACCAGCACGGGTGTCGGCGATTGACGACGAACCGCAGCCATGACGGTGTCGAGGAACGTCTCGTATTCCGCCAGGCTGCGGTTGGGTGAGAAGTACACGGCGACCACAATGAAGTCTCGGTAACCCACCACGACGTAACCACGGCCTCTCTCCTTGAGATCAAAAGGGGGACCAGACCCACCCTGCAAGACCGCAACTGAACCTTCGAGGTCATCTGCCCAGCTAGGCTGTTGGGGAACGTAGTAGGGCTCGCAGGCCACCGCCAGTTCTATACCCCACTCCGCCATGGATTGCACCAAAAGATCCTGGGCGCCGGCGGAGTGGTTTATGTTAGCCTGGAGGAAGTTGCAAGCAGGTCGTCCGGTCATGCTTGCGTTTCCATGTTATCGTCGACTCTGGCGTCCCTGGTTGCGACCTGGGACGTCTCGAGAGACCCTGCCTTGATTTTTGGGGGTTTGCAATTGCGTCCCCCCATCACATGACCAGACGGCTTGCTGGCTGCAGCGCAGACTACACACCTGGGAGCCTTATTGCATTCAGAGGCTTTATGACCCTCGCAACCACATCTGTAGCATAGCTGCGATCTGTCAGCTCCGGATGGGCAGACTGACACCGTGTGACCCAGGGCCATGCATTTGAAGCAGCGCAGTGGGCGCTGCTCCAAAGGAAATACTCGGGCAGAACTCCACCCTACAAGCAGTCTGCCTGAATCTGCCAGCATTTTTGCCGCATCTACTGGGCATCTTATTTTGATAGAGCCCATTCCACCAGGACTTGTACGAATTTCACTGGCTTTTACCGTCGATTCAGCGCACTTAGTGGATCGAACGACAGCTGCAATCACCTTCAGTGGGGTGACGGAATCGTCCAATCCAGAAATCCTGAGGTCCACCGAGTCCACAGGGACGACGACATCAGCAACCCCATCCAGAGCAAAGCGTATTTTTTCCGCCAGTCTATTTGCAAGTTCCGGAGTCTGGGTCTTCGGAAGTTGTAGGACCCTAGCTCCCGTCGCGCCTTTGCGTATTCGGATTCCGTCGCCTATTCCAAATTCCGACAGGTTCACGGCTTGCTCAGCCCGCTCCATTATCTGGGCGTAAGTCACGCCTTTCTTTTCAGCCTCGGCCTGTAAAGAGACCACAACTGCAGCCGGTCGCGGGGCCTTGGGAACCGCAGGCTTTCTTCTGGTAGCTGTAGCTGGGGCAGGTGCAGGGCTTTTCTTCTTGCCTCTTTTTACTACCGTGGACCATGCCTCTTCCGCGTAGCTAGACGGCCTGGTGGAGTGGCTGGGATTAGATAGGCTAGTGGTAGGTTCCGCATTGGTAGGAATTACAAGCCGTGTACTCTTCTGGGCTTTGTTTTGCACCTTGGCAGTGGTTGATATCGTGACCTTATTCTGTTGGCCAGCGGACTTCTTTTGGGCGGTTTTCTTATCCCCCGCAAGCGGAGGCCGCAGATTCTTTTCTGGTAGGAGTCGATACTCGATGCCGGCTATACGGGCGTCAATCATCTTGCCCAGAGAACGAGTTAGGGAGGCCTCAAGCCTCTCCACTAGGCCATGCATGTCTCCCTCCCTGGGTCCAGAATTCTTAGCTGCTGTCGTCTTTAACTCCTCAAACTGCTTCCGGAAGCTTTTATTTTCTACCTGCAGCTTTTCGACAAACCGTTGCAGCCTGTCGACTTCAGCCCGCAAGCGCCTCGTCGTCTCAGGTTCCGGTCTCTCCAGGAGGGTCTCTACTATCTCCTGGAGGCCCTTCGCATCATCTCTCAATCTTCTTACGAAGGTTCCTTTGAGGTGATTTGATTTGAGACATTTCTAAGTTATTGGTAGAGAAAGTTTTCAATAACCAAGACACAGTAGATAGTGACCCTTGTGTTTGTTTTATTTTAATCATTTGTACACATTGATGGAATACACCGTAAATAAAAGTAGCATAATTATAATTTTAATTATCGTAAATAATGGCTGTCGGTTCACGTTTATTTGTTTATATAGAAAGTTCTAGGCAAATTTCAATCAACTGTTTAACAACGATAAGCGCTAAGATAGTGCGAATGTAGTACTCTACTGCTGTTAGTATCTACTTGTAACTATTGTACTGAAACTGACAGGTTTCGTCTTAGACTCATGAACTTGTTACTATTCACACGAACTGTAGCTAAGCCTATAACAATATAATGAAAGAAAGTAAATGGATACAACTCGTTTTGCATGTTAGCGTAATTGAAAATAAACAAATATAACAACATTATTGTAAGATATTAAATGAGAGTCGATATTATGTTGAATTTGTATCGGATTACTTCTCAGGGTTCCGTATCAAAAGGTAAATCAGGACCCTGACACTAACAATTCGTTGTCCGACCGTCAGTCCGTCTGTCACCAGGCTCTTAGCAACGGTGATAGATGGAGATCTGAAAATTTCATACTTTATGTAAATCAGTTGATGCTACAACAAGAAATACTCGTCATGATCACTCTCCTGCCCTCATCCCGTTATTTGGAGTCTGCAGTATGATGAATATAATTATGACAATAACGATATGCAACAATTCGTGTGCAAGTCCAACTCGTTCTTGACCAGTTTTTTGCAATGCACTACAAATTACTGTGGATGAATAGAACCTGCTACAAGCAAACATTTTTGTTTTCATCAGTTCAAATCAGTTGTTTATGATACGTGGGCTAGTTTGATATTTCAGTTTATCTTATATCCAGGAGCACTCTTCAATATCAAGACTTATTTCAATCTCCTTCCGTATTACACCATGTCAATATAACTACTGTATATTTGTTTAGGCGTACCTACCTATGTAAAGAAATGTTATGTACATAGCACTGATATCGAACCAGCTACCCACCTACTTGTGTACATTATGTAATAACATAGCATGTCCTATACACACCGGTATTCACTGGGGAAAATTATTTGTACGATGTACACAAATATCTGTAATGCGAGTGTTTTGTATGTATTACATAAAGACGGGCTTCGTGGTCTAGTGGTTCATGTAACGGACTGCCAAACGTGAGGTCGCAGGTTCGATCCCCGCTCGCAACAATCATTTGTGTGATATTACAAACATTTATATGACAATTATTATCATACAAATGTCTGTTCTGCGTCTGGGTGTTTCTATGTATTATAAGTACGTATTTACAAAAGAAAAGTAGTTTATGTATTCTATCCGTATTCTGGTACCCATAACACAAGCATATCAGCTTAGCTTGGGACCAGAGGACGTTGTGTTAAATGTCCGTGAATATTTATTATTATTTATTATTTAACTTTATCCATCTATCCAACAACCTCTTTCAGTCCACTGCTGGACGTAGGCTTCTAAAATATGATAAGGGCAAGAAAATGATGATGATGAGTGTTAGTTGTTGTAATATTAACTTATATTTACAAACTTTATAATTTTCAGCTCTCTAGTGTAACGTTGCACTCCTTCAAGAGAGAAAGAGGCAAGTCACAATTGTTAATTTGTAAGGTACTATTAGGACCCTAACAAGTAACAAAAAAATACAAGAATTAAGATAATATTTAGAGTTTATATTAAAAAAGGAAAACACACTTTAAATAAAAAAAAGGAAAGGTAAACGTAAATTAATCTATTTGGGGTTAAAAAAAATTAATCTAGTTGGGATTCTGGTATGGCGGTTGAGCAATAATTCGTTAGGTCTTCAACTCAGTTCGTCAACCACATCAATAGTGGCAACGGCAGCAGGCGGTATTAGTCAATGATAGCAGTAACGGCAAAGGTTCCCCAAGAGCAAGGTGGTGGCAGTCAGCTATATTATTGAGATTCAATCCACTCCGAAAGTAAGTCCAAGACCTTAAGTGTAGTTAGGCCTGGAGAGTTCAAGTATTGCAGAGTTTAAAGATTAAGTCACTGACCTTTCTAGAATGATTCACAATCCACTATTCACAGGAAATCTTAGAATCCGGACAGTCAACCGTGCTCTCTCAATTCCTCCAGCCGAATGCCTTTTAGTATCCACAGGAAAACTTAGAATCCGAACAGTCTACCGTTCTCTCTCAATTCCTCTAGCTGAATGAATTTCTTCTCGAGATCCATCAAAGTTTTCGAATTTCAATTTTTAAATTTAAATCGTTAATTCCATACCAGAATTCTACAATTCAAATTTTAAGAGAAGGACATAAAAAATATAAGGTTAACAAATGTCATTCAACCTCTATCGTTTTAAGAATAAATAAATTAATAAAAAAAAGTAAAAGATTTGTGACATGACATTTGTCACTCACAATAATATAAACATTAAAATTTTACACATTTTTAAGACCAAAATAGTATAAAAGAAAAACAAAGAAAGGTAATAAGATACATAAGAAATACTTAAATTATACTACAGAATCTATATACAAAATTTCAAAGAAAAGTAGAAAATACAATAAGTATAACAAACATTACACTAGCTATCACCGTTCCAGAATATACAGGCTGGTGACCCTGTTTACCTTTTAGTACAGAACCTTCAAAAAACATCGCTAATTTCAGAAATATGAGTAATTGAAATAGAACACAATATTTAACATTAAGATGCTACAATACAGTAGGTACACACTGTTAATCACAGATTTTGTACGACTCGTGTAAACCCTCACTGAGATTAACTGTGACACGAGCATTCAGCATTAGCAAATAACACCCAGACTACTTCTAGTACACAGAGATAATAAATACAACATATAACTAGAACAAGTTCTACATTCAAAAATTTTGTTCCAACGAAAAAGATAGAGGACACCAGCCTCAACAACAGAAACTAACTGAATTAACACCAATAGCTATACAGGGTGTCCCAAAAGTCAACGTCCAACCGAAAACCTAAGCTAGGCCTAGTTGTGGTGGCTCTCAAAAAAAAAGAAAAAAAAATCTATCTCATGTAGTTTCGAAATGACAGCCATTTTTCTTAAATTGACACCCTGTGACGAGTTTACGACTACTGGGGCTGCAAATGAGCTCTTTTATAATTTTATTTTGGATTTGTTTTCGAACCGTTTCTGACGAACTTGGCTTTCTCCTGGACTGTTTTTGTAAGAAAATGCCTTTCTTGTACTCTGCAGAGGAATATGCAAACATGCACCTTATTTATGGGGAATGTAGGTGCAATGCTAGAGCTGCAGCTCGACTCTACCGTGAGAGATATCCGAATGCCGAGCGTCACCCAGATCATCGAGTTTTTGTAAATGTGCACCGTTTATTATCAGAAAATCAACTTCCTACTCGAGCTACTAGAGTGGGAAGAACCGTCGTGCCTTATGAAGAAGATGTCCTAAATGCAATTGCAGAGAACCGGAGTATCTCAGTACGTGGAATCGAGCAAAGTCTGGGGGTACCTAAAAGTACAGCACATCGGATACTGAAGAGAAACGAATTGCATCCGTACCACATGCAACGGGTACAAACTTTGCTACCCCGTGATTATCCTAGCAGGATTTTATTTTGTCAATCAATGCTCGAAAGGCACAGAGCAGATCCAGAATTCTTGCGTAAAATTCTTTGGACTGATGAATCGACCTTCAGAAAAGACGGATACATGAATTTGCATAATTTGCACGAGTGGCACGTCGAAAATCCACATTTGATGCGCGAAGATAGGTCACAGTACCGCTTTAAAATAAACATGTGGACTGGGATCTTAAATGGATCCATTATTGGGCCTTTTGAACTGCCAGAAAACCTCGATGGGGCAGCTTATTTGGACTTTTTACAACATCAGTTACCCAATCTGTTAGAAGACGTGCCACTTAGCATTTATCGAGACATGTGGTTCCAGCAAGATGGCTGTCCGGCACACTATGCGCGCCCAGTGAGAGAATTCCTTAATCAAGAATATCCAAATAGGTGGATTGGTCGATCCGGTCAGATCACGTGGCCCCCCCGTTCCCCGGATTTAAATCCTATTGATTTTTTTTATTGGGGAACGGTCAAAGAAATTGTTTACCAAAAACCAATTGAAAATTTAGAGGAACTGCGTCAGAGAATTCAAGATGCCGCTGATCACATCAATTCCAGACGTTTCGCCCGCCAGATTACACGATCGTTTTTAAGAAGGTGTAGGGCGTGCATACGCGCTGATGGCAAGTAATTTGAACATTTGATATGATTTAAATAAACATTCGATTTTTAATAATTGACTTTTATTTAAACAATCCCAAAAATTCACTGACACCAAGTAGCGTCACTCTCCGTCCCGCTCTAACATTTCTTCGTCTCTTTCTTTTAGTAGCGTCACTATCCCGCTCTAACTTTTCTTCGTCTCTTTCTTTAATTACACCTTACAGAACGCCTAGATGATATTAGAATAATTTTGAGAAAGTTTTATGACTAACTAATAATAAGCTAAATATCGACTTTCTTAATTTTTTTTTTCTCGTCGTCTAAGAAATAATTTAGTAAGTATTATACCATTTTGGAAAGCCCATTAAATGCGCCAACTTTTAAGGGCACTTGCCGAAATTGCATAGTAGATTTTTTTTTCAGTACAGACTGTCAAAGTTTAGTGATGTAGTCATTTTCACGTCATGGTTCGGTATAAAACGGATATTTTCTGAAATTCCAATGAAGTTGTGTGCAAATGATGAATTGGAATTTGTAGGAGCATCACTTAAGACTACTCCACACAAAAATAAAATTATAAAAGAGCTCATTTGTAGCCCCAGTAGTCGTAAACTCGTCACAGGGTGTCAATTTAAGAAAAATGGCTGTCATTTCGAAACTACATGAGATAGATTTTTTTTTCTTTTTTTTTGAGAGCCCCCACAACTAGGCCTAGCTTGGGTTTTCGGTTGGACGTTGACTTTTGGGACACTCTGTATAAATGGTTAATAAACAAAAAATATGACAAATAATAAAGTTGTTTCATAACATTGTATCCCATACAGAGTCAAAGCTCCAGCACTAGATGAAAAGAGTCAATTTTAATTACAAATTTAAATTTATGCATATAAAATGAATCTGTTATAGCCTTAAATATTCGTATAAATGAAGTTAGTATGTGTTAAAACCAAATTAGGGAAGATCATAGTCGTGCTTAAATCGTCTTAAGGGCCTACATCAATATTATCGTATATCATCGCCGACACGTACATATTAACACAGCCAGTAGGCACAGAAAATGAAGAATTAGGGATACTTTTCCTATTTACTCAAAATCTACTAAAAATATTTTAATTCTGATTTACGTGTTTCTATATATAATAGTTACTTATGTTTTTAAAGTTATTTCATTAGTTAATACGCGATAATAGACCGACAAATGAAAAAAATAAAAAATTTGAGAGGTTGTTTCGCTAAGATTTTCTATCGAGAAAACTTTTTTCAATCGCGTTTCTGAGTTTATGCGATCCTAGATCATATATTGAAAAAACATATACTTAAAAATTGGAGCTCTAGCCATTCAATCTAAAGAAACAATGAAAACTTCGTACATAGAAAAATGCACGACGCTATTTTGGTATCCTCTTAATTTTAAAATTTGATGCTTTGAATTACAAAGACTCCCAGATATTATATAAACTGAATACTCAATCCATTAGTACATCCAATATCTATGGTACAAAGCGAGTGATCCCCTGCCTAGTTGGACTATGTTCTAATCTGTTAAGGCTGTGTGTTCACTGTGACGTATTAACCCGTCAGAGAGATGACGTCACCATACCTACATCTGTCGTATGACGAGAGTAGTGCACACGATAATCTTATCGTATTAAGCTATGTTAGGTATGTATCTACATTCACTATAGTGAAAGATCATTTTTCAAGATATTACTGGATATAGAGACATTATATTTAGTAAAAGCTTCTACGTTTTTTTAAATATGGTAAACCTTTCAACTGGTTTTTTACTTACGTAGGCGATTCAAATATAATAGTCACCAAATAAAATAGCCTATACTTGGTGATAACAGGATTTTCAATTTTATAAAAATGTTATTACATAAAGACCTAGTCGCTCTACAGCGTAAGAATATTCTTTTGTTTTGGCATTAAGAGGATACCAATATTCTTCGTGCATTTTTCTACGTACGAAGTTTTCATTGTTTCTTTTGATTGAATGGCTAGAGCTCTAATTTTTAAGTATATGTTTTTTCAATACATAATCTAGGATCGCATAAGCTCAGAAACACGATTGAAAAAGTTTTCTCGATAGAAAATCTTAGCGAAACAACCTCTCTCATTTTTTATTTTTTTCATTTGTCGGTCTATTATCGCGTATTAACTAATGAAATAACTTTAAAAATATAAGTAACTATTATATATAGAAACACGTAAATCAGAATTAAAATATATTTAGTAGATTTTGAGTAAATAGGAAAAGTATCCCTAATTCTTCATTTTCTGTGCCTACTGGCTGTGTTAATATGTACGTGTCGGCGATGATATACGATAATATTGATGTAGGCCCTTAATCAAATAATACAAAGATACTGTAATGCAACGCACTCGCCTCTATTACATTATTAATAAACTTTCATAATCACACAAAAATATAGTGTTTTCACAGTATTAAGAAAATATGCCATGATATCAGCAAGTAGCACCGCGATACAAAACTAGTCGTATATGAAACTCACTTAACATAGCAAACAATAACATTTATTATAACGATTAAGAAATCACGATTTCCAAATTCGTTGATTACATTACACAATCATTTTCAATCAATTAAAACATTCAAATGAAAACACAATTTATCATCTCGTTTAAGGCGAAGACGCCAAAAATATTAAGAAGCACACCTCACGGAACATTTAATCAACTTTAAAACTTACAATAAGGATAGTTACAGCCTACGGTAATGCTACGGGTACAAAATATAGATTTTAAATGAAAAATAAATACTTAGATAAAAGACACTAAAACGCAATACAAATATATTGTGTATATCATCACCAAAATAATTGTCCTCAATGGGAATCAAACATAGGCCTTAGGGCCCGTCTGTTTAAAACAAATCGTTCAAAGCTTTTCCAAGAATTTAATACTTTCTTATACATATAAACAATAACAATTCAACCCGAATGTAAGACACACGATCCCAACAATAACAAGTACATGTTTTTGCTTGATCCTACTCCTTAATAGATATCCTTCGATATACAAATATCAATTAATTGTAATATTGTATAAGTAAATACACAAATTGGTTTACAAATTGAGCAGAAACAACAAACAATTGACATTAATTGAATATCGTCTTGCTCAGAATCAAACGTCACGTCACAATGGCGGCCTCGTGTACTTTATTACGATTGTAAATTATAGCAAATAATATACTTCTAAGAGAAATTGTTTAGTCTAGTTGGGCTACTGTTGATTACTTTTCTTAATTGTATTTAATTGTTATTTTACTTTGCCTTTTGCTGTGACTTTGTCCGCATATGCACCATTCTCGTAACTCTTTGTCCAAAAATAATTTTGTGAAACGCACTTACTGTTTAAAAAGAATGCAAGCTATCAAGCTCCTAGCTTTAGTGCTTTTGACTGTATGTCAATTGATATCATGATAGCACTATTCAGAGTAAAAGCTATTATACAGCAAAAGCTATTTAATTATAATATTATAGTTATTTATTGCTTACAAAATAACATTAAAAAAATTATTTAATTTTCAAAATGCTTTGAGTTATTGTTACAGGATCGGTATTATGAGCTTTTATTTACAGGCAGTTTACGCCGTGAATTGAACTGTCTGGCAAATTCGTGTTATGAACAAATTATTAGTCAGTCAGTTCGCTAAACCAGTCATACATTAATATGTTTAAGGAGAAGGTACAACTAAAAGTTAAAGTACTAACTAATAATTTTCAAGTAAAAGTTTTATTTTTGCCATAATACCTAATTCAGCCATGCAGTTTACGGCCTGCCTGGAACTTGAATGATTTTAAAAAGCTCATAATACGCCGGCAGTTCTCTGTACGATACTTTGATCAATAAGCTAATAGCGTCTCCATTACGCGCACAATATAATTAGTACGTTACAATATTACTTCGTCTATTGATTGAATCACAAACTCTGAACAACTTTTGGTAATACAATTATTAACAATGTTATTGTTTTACTAATTATGTTATCGGTGACTGTTAACATAAACCTCACTGTTTAAGACGATACCAAAATAGCTTCGTGCATTTTTCTATGTACGAAGATTTCATTGTTTCTTTAGATTGAATGGCTAGAGCTCTAATTTTTAAGTATATGTTTTTTCAATATATAATCTAGGATATCATAAACTCAGAAACGCGATTGAAAAAAGTTTTCTCGATAGAAAATCTTAGCGAAACAACCTCTCTCATTTTTTATTTTTTGTCATTTGTCGGTCTATTATCGCGTATTAACTAATGAAGTAACTTTAAAAACATAAGTAACTATTATATATAGAAACACGTAAATCAGAATTAAAATATATTTAGTAGATTTTGAGTAAACAAAAAAAATATCCCAAATTCTTCATTTTCTATACCTACTAGCTGTATTAATAGGTACATGGCGATACGCCCTCTCACGTTTCACCTGCATTTAATATTTGCCTTCCTTTCTCCCAGTTGAGCGTGAGGCTCTCACCGGTACGGACCTATGTCGGATTTTACATGATTATTTCGTTATATTTTACGTATTTTTCATTCATAATTTTTGGGGGCGTGACTTGCGTGCGTAAATGCTGTGTGTGAGTCTGTGTGTGTACGAACAACGCTTATACATGACGTTTATTCATATTTATACCTAATTGTGGTGATAATAATATTCTTTTTACAATGAATTAAAATTTATTTAAATATTGTATGATACTTTATACCTACTTATCTCCATTTTTTGGTTATCTATATTTATAAAGGTACAAAATTCTCCTGTACATGTGGAAGCCACTGAAGTATTCTAGAACGGCTGGACCAATTTTAATGAAATTTTGTGTAGGTAGTGTTTTGGTAAATATTTAATAAATATAATTATAGAAATTTTACACAATATCCGTTGATCCCAAACTAAGCTATAATTCTATGCTTGTCTTACGGGTAGATACCGAAATATGGATATACAACATATACCTATCCAATTTTTGTAAATACACACTTATCCGTTTATTATGCCGTTTGCATCCAATGGATCCAATGGCAATGGCTTAGATTAGATACCATAATTTCGCATCCACCGTTCAAGGCAATAGTGGCGCGCGTGTGTAAGCGAGTGCGATGTGAGGTGGAAGGTTAGGGGTTCGAATCCGAATTATTTTTTAAGTTTTTTTTTTGTTTTTTAACTTTACGAAAAACAATTTTTATATGAAAATCTATCTTTATAAAGGTATAAATTCGTCTGTACACGCGTATGTCATTAAACTATTCCCTGAACGGCTTTTTTAACTTTTGCTACGTCCCGCAAAATGACATTTCGAGACCGCTTGTGTAACGTATTTATTCGCGTATTTTGTATAGGGCGTCAAAATACTTTATTTTTATAATATACAAATATAATTATATTATAAGATTTATATCAGATTGACTTCGTTATTTATCCATCTACCTACTTATCTATAAATAATATTTATAAAATAATATACAAATATACCCGAAGTCGCAGAAGTGCAATATATTAATTTTTCTATAATTTTTATTCGCTTACCCGTATTCGTATTCCACATTTATACATATCATACTCTCCTGCAGAAACACTTATCACTAACACTCTAGTGTAATTAACAACATAAAACAAATAAAAGTTAACACCATACAGTCCCTTGAAAATCATAAACACTTCACAAAACGTTTTTATTTACGACGTCAAAAGGCCGCCATTGATATCATAACACTCAGAACACTTGAGTCGACCAAAACACTTAAAAATACGATCACGATAACAATATGCAAGGATTTGAGCAACTATCAGTCAAATTACGTTCATAGATAAATAAGCTAATAACATATGTGTATTTCAAACAATATAATTATATTTTTTTATTATATATGATAAAAAAATTACCAAAAATAAACAATCGACGGCCATTAAAGTCGAATTTTAAACAATAAAAAGTTTTGAACTTTTTTTGTGTTATATCCTGTCACTTTTAGTAAAACTATCTTGTAATATATAATCTATAATTATATCTCAGTAATATCACATAATAATATAATGCTGATAATATTACACACCGGTTACGCCTAGAAAACGTTTTACATTCAGAGACGTAAGAAATAAAACTGTTCAATATCCGCGCTGCATACTTGACACATTTTTTTCTTTTTGTCTTTTTTGTATTTTTTTGAATTAAAATAATTATAAAATCTGGTCATGGATTTATCGATAATCGAATGAGAACGCTAGAGTAAGTTGGTTCCGCAAAAAAGTCGTAGTCTGTGCAGGGCCGGATTTAAATATGTGCCACCCTGGGGCACTGAAAAAAACTCCGCCCTATGACTTAAATTTTATTTTGATAGTTTTGATATCTATTCAAAAATTGTTCTTTTAAATTAAAATTAATTAGTGTTATTGGATAATTCTCCAATTTTAGAAAAATTCATTAATCAATAAAAGTTTCTGTTATCAAAAAGACATATGTACTTAATTTGAAAATATTTTTAATTCTTCAAAAAAGCTACATTAATTTATCAATTCCAGAAAATAAAAATACCAACTTTAATTTTTGTGATGTTTTAAATGTCATACAAAACAAATGTTTGTTCTGCGTCTGGGTGTTTCGAAGTATTATAAGTATGTATTTACAAAAGAAAAGTAGTATAATATGTAGTATATCCGCATTCTGGTACCTAGAACTCAAGCATATAAGCTTAGCTTGGGACCAGTGGACGTTGTGTGAAATGTCCGTGAATAATTATTTATTTATATAGTCCATAGCCTTCCTCGATAAATATACTATCCAACACTGAAAGAATTTTTCATATCGGACCAGTGGTACCTGCGCGTAATCTACAAACAAACAGACTCTTCAGCTTTATAATATTAGTATAGATAGTAATATTATAAATATGAAAATTTGCGAAGATGTTTTGATGCTTTTTACTCTTTCACGCAAGAAACTACTGAATAGATTCTAATGAAACTTTACAATAATGTAGCTTATGCATACGTAAGAATAAGTTATAGACTACTTTTTATCCCAAAAGAATGCAGTGTTCCCGTGGGATGATAAAAAACGTACAGATTTTTTATCCTTTTTGGCGCGGGTAACACCGCGGGGCTAGTAGTATTAGTAGTAGCTAACCAGCTAGTACATTTATGTCATAATCGCTACCACTGCAACTGCGCGATTTAAGTTTTACAAATTTATAATTTTAAATGTAAAACAAATCCGTAAAAAAATAGTATCGTTCGGGTACAAAGTATGGGTATATCTTTTAAATAAAATGTAATATATAAAATTCACGTGTCACAGTGTTAGTTACCGTACTCCTCCGAAACGGCTAGACCAATTTTTATGAAATTTTGTATGCACATTCAGTAGGTCTGAGAATCGGCTAACATCTATTTTCAAACCTTTTTTTTTCATATGGCAAAACAACGTTTGCCGGAACAGCTAGTGTATACATATAATTGAGCCATGTACAACGTTTACTGAATCTGCTGAAGTAACTATTTTATATAGAACTAGCTGTTGCCCGCGACTCCGTATGCGTGGAATTTAGGAAAGTTTCATGAAAATCTATCCAGTAGTCTTTACGTGAAAGAACAACAAACATCTTTACATTAGAGTATGGATAGAAGACCGAGAAAACGTTCCCGTTGCTCGGCCAACAGTTTAGTATTTTATTTTGTCGCGCGTAATTCTTTTTTCGTCATATCTCATAAGATATTCATTTAAATTGCATGCTGTAAACAGCAGTTATAATCTCTATTAAGCGTGTAAGCTAACTAAGGTATTTAATTTGATAAAAAATATTACTATATACACATAAATAGCTTTTGAAAACACCATATTGAATTAGATATTTTTTTTGCCATTATTATGGGTACAGCGGGTTTTCCTTAAAAGATAGACATATGCCCTCGCGGACTTTTTTGAAGAACTATAGGTAATACACAATTCCTTTATACATTACTTAGTTGTATCTCACATGGATAAGGCAGCGTTTTCATATAAAGCTCGCGCTCGTCCGAAATTCTCAGTATATTTAATCATATCTCATCCAATATACAACAAACCTCAACCAATTATGCAAAAAAGCCATCCTCTTGAACCATTCCATCTGTTAAAAAAACGACATCAAGATCCGTTGCGTAATTTTGAAGATATAAGCTCACATAGGGAGATACATACAAAAATTACGACTTTGTTTTATAATAAGTAAAGATAAAGATATCGTTTTCATCTCTAAATGAAATTTCGTGTCACAGTTATTTTTATGCGTATTCAATAAGTCTGAGAATCGGCTACTATCTATTTTTCAAACCGATATTTGTATGGCAAAATAATGTTTGCCGGGTCAGCTAGTATCTTTATAAATATGTTTATATCCGATGGACTTCTGTGTATGAAGTTAGTAGGTTTGTTATTCACACGTTATAACAATTATATTAGGTTTTATATAGGTACAAGAAGTGTCTTTTGTCGGTGTTTAATGACATTTAAAAAGCTTTAGTTAATAAAACCAAAATAATAAACATAAGTACCAAAGAATTTAAAAATGTCAAAAGATTATACAAAATTTCAAAAAAACATTAAAAGATATAAAAAATTACAAAAATGTTAACATTACACTTGGGATCGAACTCCGGATCGTCAGTTTAGATAAATCGGCGCTCTTAACCATTCGGCCAAGCGGATATGAATGAAAGTTCTAGCCAAGTAACGCGCGAGCAAACAGCCAATCGCGTTCGTCCGCCGTGAAAGTACCGATAACTACCGAGACCGACCGAAGAGAGAGAGAAGCGTCGTAGGCCACGCCCTATTACAAGTGCTAAAAAATTAATGTAGGCTCTTAATATGAGGTATATTCCTTGGTTCTGCTATATTGGCATCTATTAGTTTAACAGAGTTTCCAATTAAATCGCTCACGGAAAATATATGGACACAAATTTGTGTCGGTACATAAATGTTGGCTAAAATCATTCTTCTTCTTGCCATCCTATAAACATAACACGTTGGGATGGTTTAGTATAGGTTTAGTTACTTGCCGCGCTAACCAGGCAAGTTGGCATAAATTATTATGTAGTTTAATTTCAAGCTTTTCTTTTTTGCGTTCAGTAACCATCCCCTAGCTCACACTACTCTTAGGCAATAATGCTAAAGTGGTGTGTGCTATCGCTGGCATTTTAATTAAAGTTTAATATTATACATAATTATGATGTATTTATTTGCAACGAGCTTATATAGTGGTTTTATAAGCGTAGTTAGTTTATAATTTATCTTTAATAAAGGATATTGCCCAATATCTTCAATTCAAGTACTCGTTGGTTTTTAAAAAATAAATGTCTTTCACGATCACAAACATAGACAACCAGTACTTGGAGAGACTTGGCGGACGAACGTCCTTTTTAACACTACTTACTTACACTCTTAACTACCATCGCTACAGGAATCGAAGCCGATAAAACTGTTTTATTACCTATTACAAAGCCCACAACACCACATCACTCTTAATATGGAACGAGCTTAATCAGAATCCTTTAGTGGATACTAAATAGCGGATACGCTACATAACTATACTACATAACTATACATAACTATACTACATACTATTTTATAGACAATTATATAACGTATGAAATTAACTCATGAAGAATCGTCATGGATGTGAAATAAAACCACGACTTTATCTATATGACTGGTGACTGACGACCCTAATTGTTAATATCAGTCTATAGTCAATAAAAATTTCCATATACTTACGTCCTTTTTACAAAACACAGGCTAACGTAAAACTGGTCTTGACCAGAGAAAATAGGTCTCTTAATGCAAATCTAAGTTTATATCTAATGTGATAATAATTGTTGTCACTCTGAATTTTAACCAAAATTGAAATGTCTTTTGTATCTGGCTAGTGGAGTATTTTATTTTTCTTCTCAACCAAAAATCTTCCCGCTTTTAAACGAAGGTCTGATGCATAGATACAAACTAGTAAGTCTGCCTTTATTCTATAAATAATAAATAAATAAATATTCAGGACATTTAACACAACGTCCTCTGGTCCCAAAGTAAGCTATATTTCTATGCTTGTATTATGGGTACCAGATACGGATAGACTACATATACTACTTTTCTTTTGTAAATGCATACTTATAATACATAGAAAACACCCTATGTGTACCTCTATGTATGAGGTATGTATGTTTCAACACATATTATTATGTATAATGGTAAAGGGTTCGATGTGGAGGTTGTTCACTCTCATAGTGAATTAGTTTGTAGTGATGTTGTCCTTTTATTACATTACATTCGGTTGACCAGTTAACTTAGTTACGGCTAATACTTATTAGCGCCTGATTAGATACATCGCACAGGACCATTGGACCTCCACGGGATATTACATTAGGAGAAATTAGAAAGATGTAGGTATTATATTATGTACTAGATATTGAAACAAATTGTTTATGTCTTTGTTTTAACTAATTTATATATATTTTTGGAATAATTAATGGAAAAAAACCAAGATGCTCAACAAAAAGGCAAGCACTTTTTTTTTGTAAATAGAATCAATTTTTGTATATAAAATTGACCAAATTTTAAAATATTCATATACCAAAAGAAATACATACCAGAGAACAAATATAACCCGCGGGAACCGAATCCACAACCTCGATGGCATTCTATTATTGCATCCCTAGGCCCGACCATACACATAGATAGAATATGGAACGTAAACTCTCTTCCAATTTACCATCAGATGTTTGTTTGTTGAAGCAATACGAAGTCAGGAACTAGCGTCTAGATTCTAAACATTATTAGTTCGATCAAACATGACTAGTTCTCGTGGGTGTTCATGTTTTATTGTACAACTAACTTTTATAATTGCGACACGAACTACTCACAAGTAGATGCACAACTGAACCGGATATTGTGTGTATCAATAAAACTTTCTACAGTTCGTTTAAATAGAAATAAAGTAGATATTGGTCACTTCTATAATATCTGTGCGGATAATTTAATTCAGTTATGTAACTTTGGCGTGGAAAAGCAACAGATAATTTTTTATTCATTTACAAAAATGTTTAAATTAAAGGTTAAAATAACATAACATGCAAATAAATAAGACTGGTCAAATATTTTATACTGAGAACTTTATACACTATTTAAGTAAAGATCAGTAAGCACAACAAAGTCACGAGTTGTAAGTAGTAACATTAAACCTCCTTCATCGTGTACAGTGAGAACGATCGAGGTCTCGTTATGTAAATGTATGTGAATATTCATGATCATTTATCTACTGAACCTTCACGCCATAGCTTCACAAGATGCCCGATTTAAAAAGGAAAGAAAAAGGAATTGTTTCCACAAGTTTACGCAAGATTGCTGTATTATATAACATTATAATCATGCTGTGCTGACCAGACACGTTATTATCACTATTACAAAACTACGCGTCACAATTTTATTGTCCATCCGCATTTTCATGATACACTTAAATAAATATATATAGGATATTTTTATAGCTGAAGATTTCTTCTACTGATAGAAATTTCAGGAAGAAGATTTATTTGTTTGATACTGGTGCCAATTCTACGTACACAGCTAAACTTAACTTAACTAAAAAATGAAAACAACTATTGGTTTATTTAGATTAATTGTCTATTGTGTTGTACACATTTATATTAATTAAAATCTTTAGTCTATAACAAATAGTATTTTTACACGCTTTATATTAGCTTCACTTGTATGTTTGTTTGTATGTTTGTAACCGACTCCTTTGGACGCTATTTTGACCCACTTTAAACGGTCAGATTCTATTCAAATTTTGCACACCTGTCTAAGACCGATGACAATACAATAATTCGATTAAATAAAGCGTGTTTTTTAGTTTTTTAAACTATTATTATCCAGAAAGTTTAGTTAACATTGCTGGATTGTGTTATCGACACTATCAAAATTCATTTTTAGTTAAGTTTAGTTTAGTTGTAAACGTAGGATTGGCACCAATGTTTTTTAATTCCTTAGATCGACAGACGAGCTAACGGCCCACCTGATGTTGGCATCCGTTCCTCCTGGACTCCGCAGTACCAGGGGCATAGCTAAGAAGCCGCCGAGCCGAACCGAGCGATCCGATTAAATCAATACGCTTGAGAACTTTCATTGTCTGTCATCATGAAGCACTGATAATGCTATTGTAGCAGTTTACTAATAATAATATTGTAGAATACTATACCTATAGATATAAACGTTCAATCCATTTTACAAAATAAAATAATGTAACAATCCTACAACTCCTGTTACATTGCAGTCAAAATGTTTTATAAAACTATATTTCGTGTTCTGTGGCCGATTTTATACCAACATAAAAAATATATTGTATCTGTGTGCGCTAAATGGTCGTAAAGTAAGTTTACGAGGAACTCGGCGAGTGCGAGCACTCTACTATAGAACTGCTTGTTCTCACTAAATGGGGTCATGGGTTATCCACAACACACCACTGCACCATGACTTATATCATTTAGGTTATAGGTTTCAATTTGATGACTTAATACAGTCGTAAGTGAACTATTTATAAACATAGTGAATGTTGTATGAATATAATGGTGTACTGTTTCATTAATGTATTATTCTAATATATTATTGTAGGGTAGCTCCTAACAAGGTGGACTGACGATATCGTCAAATGTGCAGTGAGCCGCTGGATGCAGATAGCGCAGGACCAAGCGTTGCGGTGTTCTATGACTATGTGTATAAATATGTGTCAACCAGTGGACGAAGAATGCCTGATTGATGGATGGATGGTATATTCCAAGGTATTTGACCTGTACATATTAATGATGAAAAAATAATGTATAGCAGCAAGATACTTTTGACGCCTTTTATTTAAGAAAACCTTGAATTGATGCAAGTTATTCTGTTCTGTCAACAACATAAAAAATATATATAATATTTATATCATAAGTTTAATTTATTAAAATTTAAATAGCCGGGAAATTCCAATCATAATGTCGGCAGGCGTGCCTGACATAATTATTACATTGCTTAGAAAACTCTGTAAATTGAGGAAATACTTATTAGATTCACTTTGTGTAGTTAGTAGTATTAGTAAAAGTCATATACGAGTACATACAAGCAGTTGATTGTAACACTTTTTCATTATTAAAGTCGGTTAAAAATGAAAGTGCGCACATTCTTATAACTGTGATAATCTAGAATCACTAGCATTTTTCTAATAAGCTTATAAAAGATCACCACCTATCATAAAAATATCATGATCATTGCCCTGCCCTTATCTCTTTATTTGTGATCCGCGCAACATATCTTTTTTTCCATTTACTATTTTCTATTTACTATTTCCACCATTACTTTAAATACAAAACATTTCCAAAAGCTTCACTTATAGTTATCAAAAGATAAAAAAGTAAACTCGTGCTATGTTTTTGTTAAAATAAATTACATACACTGTCTGTTACACGAACTGTTTGACTCTTTATCGACAAGTGAAATAGAAAACAAATGAGATTTTCTTCAAACTATATAGTTTATGTAAATAATAACATTTTGTGAACACAATTAAAATATTTCATATGAAATGATCAAACGCACGTCGAGAACATTCTATTATACTTATTAGGTATGTTTGTTTAGTAAATTAAAATGTTTATTAAATGCTTTCATATTATGACAAAATCAGAAAGCGTGTGTGTCGCCCTCTATACATATTTATATTTTGTTATTTCTGTGACTAACTATTCGTGAGTGTTTCATATTTTTTATACTTAAATACGAGTATGTCTATTATCTATACTTCTATGGTAATATTATAAAGCTGTAGAGTTTGTTTCTTTGTTTGATCGCGCTAATCTCAGGAACCACTGGTCCGATTTAAAAAGTTCTTTCAGTGTTGCATAGTTCATTTAGCGAGGAAGGCTATAGGTTACATAACATCACGCTGCGACTAATAGAAGAGAAGCAGCAGTGAAAAGTGTTGCAAAAACGGGGAATATTTTCTAAGTTTCACCCGTACGGAGTCGCGGGCAACAGCTAGTAAGATTATATTTTTCCTCACAGACAGACGTCTATCCAATTTAAAAGTAACATCAACGTATCTAGCCGGTGATCTTCTAAACAGATTAATTTCTCTAAACATTAAAGCGTTGCCTTGTTTTTAATATGAGATATAAAAAGAAAAATATTTCAACATTAAATAAAGTTATTTTCACTAATAAGTTAAGTTTGGATAATTTTTTCCAGGACCAGCAGATTTGTTCACAAACCCTTTCTAAATAACCCTTCACTTTTGTTGATGGAAACAGTAATTTATTTTGATTACAGACTATATTTACTTTAACGGTTTAGTGGTTCCTTCGCATCTTCGTAATTATTTTAGGTTTGTCTATAAAATATTGAACAATTGTTTTATTCAAAATTATTTTTCTTTTTATATCTCATATTAAAAACAAGGCAACGCTTTAATGTAATATAATCTATACAAAGAATTTTCGCCTTGTGGCTGTTACATCTTATCAACCAATTCTTCAGCAATCAGAAATACATATTACTTACATGGATGTCTCGAAATTAATGTATATTTGTCTATATATGCACACAATCACATAAAGATAACTGGAAAAAATCGCAAATCATTACTAGTATTGTTGTGATGCTGCGAAATTGAATAAATACAAGTTCTGAATAAAAATAACAGTTTGAACACGCGTTCTCATATTTTATTGAATTATAATTTAATTCATTTCTCCCTACAAAGTCGTAAAACAATTTTTTTTTATCTCTTTAATTATGTCTGATATAAATGGCTGCAATAACCCTCCATCTTAATTATGATGAAGCTTGGTGTATCTGTGCGTGGGCCAGGGTGTCCACAAGTGGGCCAAGGTAATGTCAAGGACGAGACCTTCTACAAAAGATGATTTCAATAGATATATTGAATAATATACGTATTGAATACATTAGTAATGAATACATAGTTAAAATTAACTTATAACGAATATTTGATGAGAAAAATTAGAGTAAATCTTATCCAAAAGTTTTGTTTCGAGTTTTCCAAGATCATCATAGTTGCCCGGACCTTATTCCATTACTAATAATTGTAAAATTGTTCGTTTGAAATAAAAAAAAAGATGTTTGAAAGTATACAACCATCTTCAATTTGTCATCACAGTAACATTATAATAATTCTCTATGAGCAGCCCAATTAACTTTGATTGTCTATCATAGACAATACATAGAGCAACTAAATATTAATTAAGATGTAAATATTTAGTTGGTGACACAAAGGTCTGTGTACGAACAATTAGCTTAATGAAAGGAGGCACTTCGCTTAAATAATATGTAATGTTGCGTGGGATGGTGTTAACACTGTACTTTACAACTGATTGGTTAGCACATTATAATCTTCCTCATACCATCACGTCTTTTATCTATGGGGGTAGGCAGAGACTATGTTATATTAATTGTTTGTTGTTTTTCGTTTGTTTTTATGCTACAAAGCTTTATAATTAGCTTATGACGAGTATTAATGATTTTTCAGGCTTGCCTTTAGTCGATCATCTGTACTTTGAGTTAAAATATAGCATTATTAAAGTAATTGCTTTATAAGTACTACAAAGTGATATTTTAAATATTATTATGTATGCAACATTTCCGAACAGATTGTTTGTTGCTACGTGTGAAGGCTCATGACGACAGAGGTATGTTAATTTATTAAAGATTTTTTACATCATAAACTAATTCTAATTATAATAAATGTTAAATAAAAAAAAACATCAGCCTATATAAGCATCGGATTATTTAATTGTTTTTAATTGACTACTATTAACGAAGGTGCACACACATTGTGTTACAATAAGGGTGAGTGTTTGTCAAACTAATATTTAATTCTATACTTCGTCTCTATTCTTTTTCTGTTTTTAACCTATATACGTCCTGTAATACATGAATCTACTTCACAACAGTAAATGCGGTAGTAGGTTTATAGGGATGTCCCTTTTCAAGATCTAGAGACTTCATTAAAATCTTCTTCCTCTGTTTCAACTCCTACGGGTACTTTACCTACAACAAAAAGCTGAAAGCTGTAAAAGCTAGCCAAATGATAACATAAACAGGAAACAGGTTCTGAGAGAAAAGGAAAACTTAAAAGTATTTCTTTACCGTGGCATAAATATAATAACAATATAATAATAAATATTCATGGACATTTCACACAACGTCTTCTGGTCCCAAGCTAAGCTTATATGCTTGTGTTATGGGTACCAGAATACGGATAGAATACATATTTTTCTTTTGTAAATACATACTTATAATACATAGAAACACCCAGACGCAGTGCAAACATTTGTATGACAATTAGAAAAATCACACAAATGATTGTCCCGAGCAAAAATCGGACCCGCGACCTGTTGATCGGTAATCCGTTACATAGACCACTCAACCACGAGGCTCGTCAAATAGAACGGACACCACCCATAGTGACTTTTGATGGCTTTAGGGCATTAAAAGACTGAGAAGGAGAGCTTTTAGGGACGCTAGCGCTACCCTAGATCAAAGCTCTAGTCGATGTATCTACCAGAATACAATAAAATCGTGTTAATGGTGTAGGCATGAAAGCGTGACACACAAACAGACAGAGAAATTCATTACCATAAGTAATTAAATGCAAAGTAGAGACGTAAAGACAATTGGTGTACATATCGTAAGTTTTACATATCTATTAATTATACAGATTGTTTAGTTAATTTATTAAATAGCTATTTATATGAATTAGTGTTCACTTAAATTATTTATGTGTTGTAGGGAATAAAAAACTTTTTTAAAATTAAGTAATGGTTATATTATGTAAATCAATTGTAAAATTAACATAATATTTACATACGTTTATATATCGAATATATACATGATATTAAGTTATTACATTTAAAGTACTTTGTTAACGTTTGTCATGGTACATTAATTTCAGTACTTGAATGTCTTTAAGAGATTTTAAATAGTTACATAAATAACTTCGTATAATGAAGTTTATACAACTGATTATTAAATAACCATTTTTCATGATGTATTTTTGTCCCAAAGTAGCGTGTATTCAAGTAATTTTCATAAATAACCAAGGACACCTAAGTAGTTAGTAAGTTAAGTAAAGCGGTTATTGCTTTTACAAATCTAGTTTACGATTTCGTGTAAAACATAGAATTAAATATAGTTCAAACTAACTAGTTGCTAGACATTTTAATTATTAATTGTTTCACATTACATTTACAGAGAATGGCCAAGTTCTTGTTAATAGCGTGCGTATTGATGTTGGTGGTGACTGTGGTGATGGCCAGACCTGATGATTCTGAAGAGAGCGACTCTCCTGGAGTGAGTACATACATCTAAACAAATAGATAGATAACTCGCTTAGTATAGAAACACAAAAACACGCTTTACAATTCTGAATATTTTTTTAAGTTTTTAACAATCTATAATTTTGGTAATTTGTAGTATGAAGATGGTGACGGAGACGACTACGAGTTAGGAAACATGCCTTTTGAAACAGGTATTGCGGAGGTGATGCACAAAACTAGATAAATTACTGTAAACATTACAACAAATAATAAAAAAAATCAACCACTCCTGTTACATTTTTAATTAACATTTTTTTCCTGTTTACTTTTTATTTAGCCAAGATGAGATCTTTCAGACCACCCGGTCAATTTGTTATTTCGATGAGAAAACAATTATTTCACAAATGATACCTTGATTCATGAGTAGTTTAAACTATCGGTTATTAAGATTCACTAACATAAACATTGATTTGAACTCTGTAATTGCACTTTCATATTAATGGTTAGTCAAACAGCTATCTTTATATCATGGAAATTGATAATTTTGTCTACATAATAATCTAGTTATAACACATGAATATTTCTGACAAAGTGAGTAAATCTGTGGACGTTATTCAGTATTGATTCCCGCACAATTCTACAGAATCGACAGGGATTAGCGCGACTATGGTGCGCGGTGGTGGAGGTGCGTCAATCTGTCGAACTCTCTTTATCGCCTGTGCGCAGTACGGCACTCAATGACGTGACATAATAATACAAGTATAATACGAATATCGAAACGAATTTATTTTACTGTCTAAATCTATGGCATTGTGTGTTGTATTTTAAGGTAAACTATATCAATTGTTCAATATTCAATATCATGATCATTGCCCTGTCCTTATCTCTTTATTTGTGGTCCGCGCAACATATCTTTTTTTCCATTTACTATTTTCTATTTACTATTATTCATTTACTATTTCCACCATTACTTTAAATACAAAACATTTCCAAAAGCTTCACTTATAGTTATCAAAAGATAAAAAAGTAAACATCGTGCGATGTTTTGTGTACAACGCCATCTATTGAGCGGTTTGCACCAACTCGATCAATCGATCACTTAGTGTTTAGTTTATTATATTTGGAATACTTAATTTAGTTTATTTAGTAAAAGCATAGCAAGTCAAATGCAAAAATTCATAAATTAATGTAGAAATACATGTACAGTCATTATTTTCGGTCCAATTATGTTCTGTAAAGAACACTAAGTGATCGATTGATCGAGTTGGTGCAAACCGCTCAATAGATGGCGCTGTACACAAAACATCGCACGATGTTTAACTCACATTGAGAAGGTTGTAGTGGAAGATTTGGTAAACATATGCGGGAACCATGATAGCTCAGATGGGAGAGCAACAGAACGGTATTCCGAGGTCTCGGGTTCAAGTCCCGCTCATGGTTATAATTTTTTCCACTATTATTTAGTTTATTTAGTAAAAGCATAGCAAGTCAATTGCAAAAATTCATAAATTAATGTACAATTAAAATATTTCATATGAAATGATCAAACGCACGTCGAGAACATTCTATTATACTTATTAGGTATGTTTGTTTAGTAAATTAAAATGTTTATTAAATGCTTTCATATTATGACAAAATCAGAAAGCGTGTGTGTCGCCCTCTATACATATTTATATTTTGTTATTTCTGTGACTAACTATTCGTGAGTGTTTCATATTTTTTATACTTAAATACGAGTATGTCTATTATCTATACTTCTATGGTAATATTATAAAGCTGTAGAGTTTGTTTCTTTGTTTGATCGCGCTAATCTCAGGAACCACTGGTCCGATTTAAAAAGTTCTTTCAGTGTTGCATAGTCCATTTAGCGAGGAAGGCTATAGGTTACATAACATCACGCTGCGACTAATAGGAGAGAAGCAGCAGTGAAAAGTGTTGCAAAAACGTGGAATATTTTCTAAATTTCACCCGTACGGAGTCGCGGGCAACAGCTAGTAAGATTATATTTTTCCTCACAGACAGACGTCTATCTAATTTAAAAGTAACATCAACGCGTCTAGCCGGTGATCTTCTAAACAGATTAATTTCTCTAAACATTAAAGCGTTGCCTTGTTTTTAATATGAGATATAAAAAGAAAAATATTTCAACATTAAATAAAGTTATTTTCACTTATAAGTTAAGTTTGGATCATTTTTTCCAGGACCAGCAGATTTGTTCACAAACCCTTTCTAAATAACCCTTCACTTTTGTTGATGGAAACAGTAATTTATTTTGATTACAGACTATATTTACTTTAACGGTTTAGTGGTTCCTTCGCATCTTCGTAATTATTTTAGGTTTGTCTATAAAATATTGAACAATTGTTTTATACATAATTATTTTTCTTTTTATATATAATCTATACAAAGAATTTTCGCCTTATGGCTGTTACATCTTATCAACCAATTCTTCAGCAATCAGAAATACATATTACTTACATGGATGTCTCGAAATTAATGTATATTTGTCTATATATGCACACAATCACATAAAGATAACTGGAAAAAATCGCAAATCATTACTAGTATTGTTGTGATGCTGCGAAATTGAATAAATACAAGTTCTGAATAAAAATAACAGTTTGAACACGAGTTCTCATATTTTATTGAATTATAATTTAATTCATTTCTCCCTACAAAGTCGTAAAACAATTTTGTTTTATCTCTATAATTATGTCTGATAAAAAATGGCTGCAATAACCCTCCATCTTAATTATGATAAAGCTTGGTGTATCTGTGCGTGGGCCAGGGTGTCCACAAGTGGGCCAAGGTAATGTCAAGGACGAGACCTTCTACAAAAGATGATTTCAATAGATATATTGAATAATATACGTATTGAATACATTAGTGATGTAAATTTACGAATGATGGAGAGCAGGATAATGCTAATTCGCGAGGGATTTCATTTATAAGATATTGCGAGAGTTCCGGCTTCAACGATCTTATGTATTTGCATAGCACTTTACTTTTCATAAGAGTTTGCGTCACTTTACTTATGAATTATAGAATTGCTTACCTGCTAGTAATCTTATCTGATTAATAGGAACATTAACGAGTATGTAGCTCATGCAGTTCTATTGCACTACTTAAATATCAAGTACATATAGTCACACTTATATACCATTAAAGTTCCGAAATATACTTAGAATATAACAGTTACATGGATATCATCCATAGTTTATCCACAGTTATAATAATGATGTATGTTTGTGAACACACATATTTAGTGTCACCGAGGTCTCAGTTGAGATCCTGGCACGCTCTAACTGTTCGTTCTGCTCCTAATTTACAAGTGAAACAACAGTGCAGACTTATCTATGGTAAATGACACAATGACTAAATGTTCTCTTTGACTGTAACAATAAGGACGGATTGGTTTCTAGAGCAAGCAAAACAGGCGGTGACGCTTCAGAGCATAAAGTTTGAAATGGTACTTTTGTTAAAAACGTATTATTTGTATACTGCCAAACTAGGACCTGAAATTACATTAAAACCATAATAATAGCTAAAAGTTAAATTATTTATTTTTTAATGAAAACCTAGCAACAGATCCACTTAACAACACTTTAAATATAGCTATTTATAATTGATATTCCGCGCCATATTGTTATAGACATTACTCGGTGATCTATCCTGGCATTTTATTTGTCCTTATTTCAGGAAACGTGAATTTAGTTCGTTCGTATTAACTACAATGAATGAGTCTCTCTCTAACTGGAATGAATGAATGTCTCTCGCACTACTTTATCGATATATGCAACTGTGATGCTGATTTAATGTATGTATTAGTAACATATACTGTTACACACACATATGCACTAACTCTGGATAGTATCCAGGTAACTAGAATAGTAAGTATGTTTAGAGTGTGGCGTGAACTAAACATTTATCTGTGTATCTATTTGTTATTGAAAGTATCTCGATGAGATACAATTTATATTAACAAGCAGATGGTTTCAGTCAGCTCACTGCTAAATTGTGTTAGTACCTATATGTTACTTTGAAAAGTGTATAACGGAATTTGTTAACTAAATTAACGAACATTTGATGAGAAAAATAGAGTAAATCTTATCCAAAAGTTTTGTTTCGAGTTTTCCAAGATCATCATAGTTGCCCGGACCTTATTCCATTACTAATAATTGTAAAATTGTTCGTTTGAAATAAAAAAAGATGTTTGAAAGTATACAACCATTTTCAATTTGTCATCACAGTAACATTATAATAATTCTCTATGAGCAGCCCAATTAACTTTGATTGTCTATCATAGACAATACATAGAGCAACTAAATATTAATTAAGATGTAAATATTTAGTTGGTGACACAAAGGTCTGTGTACGAACAATTAGCTTAATGAAAGGAGGCACTTCGCTTAAATAATATGTAATGTTGCGTGGGATGGTGTTAACACTGTACTTTACAACTGATTGGTTAGCACATTATAATCTTCGTCATACCATCACGTCTTTTATCTATGGGGGTAGGCAGAGACTATGTTATATTAATTGTTTGTTGTTTTTCGTTTGTTTTTATGCTACAAAGTTTTATAATTAGCTTATGACGAGTATTAATGATTTTTCAGGCTTGCCTTTAGTCGATCATCTGTACTTTGAGTTAAAATATAGCATTATTAAAGTAATTGCTTTATAAGTACTACAAAGTGATCTTTTAAATGTTATTATGTATGCAACATTCCCGAACAGATTGTTTGTTGCTACGTGTGAAGGCTCATGACGACAGAGGTATGTTAATTTATTAAAGATTTTTTATATCATAAACTAATTCTAATTATAATAAATGTTAAATAAAAAATAACATCAGCCTATATAAGCATCGGATTATTTAATTGTTTTTAATTGACTACTATTAACGAAGGTGCACACACATTGTGTTACAATAAGGGTGAGTGTTTGTCAAACTAATATTTAATTCTATACTTCGTCTCTATTCTTTTTCTGTTTTTAACCTATATAAGTCCTGTGCTACATGAATCTACTTCACAACAGTAAATTCGGTAGTAGGTTTATAGGGATGTCCCTTTTCAAGATCTAGAGACTTCATTAAAATCTTCTTCCTCTGTTTCAACTCCTACGGGTACTTTACCTACAACAAAAAGCTGAAAGCTGTAAAAGCTAGCCAAATGATAACATACACAGGAAACAGGTTCTGAGAGAAAAGGAAAACTTAAAAGTATTTCTTTACCGTGGCATAAATATAATAACAATATAATAATAAATATTCATGGACATTTCACACAACGTCCTCTGGTCCCAAGCTAAGCTTATATGCTTGTGTTATGGGTACCAGAATACGGATAGAATACATATGCTACTTTTCTTTTGTAAATACATACTTATAATACATAGAAACACCCAGGCGCAGTGCAAACATTTGTATGACAATTAGAAAAATCACACAAATGATTGTCCCGAGCAAAAATCAGACCCGCGACCTGTTTATCGGCAATCCGTTACATAGACCACTCAACCACGAAGCTCCTCAAATAGAACGGACACCACCCATAGTGACTTTTGATGGCTTTAGGGCATTAAAAGACTGAGAAGGAGAGCTTTTAGGGACGCTAGTGCTACCCTAGATCAAAGCTCTAGTCGATGTATCTACCAGAATACAATAAAATCGTGTTAATGGTGTAGGCATGAAAGCGTGACAGACAACAGACAGAGAAATTCATTACCATAAGTAATTAAATGCAAAGTAGAGACGTAAAGACAATTGATGTACATATCGTAAGTTTTACATATCTATTAATTATACAGATTGTTTAGTTAATTTATTAAATAGCTATTTATATGAATTAGTGTTCACTTAAATTATTTATGTGTTGTAGGGAATAAAAAACTTTTTTAAAATTAAGTAATGGTTATATTATGTAAATCAATTGTAAATTAACATAATATTTACATACGTTTATATATCGAATATATACATGATATTAAGTTATTACATTTAAAGTACTTTGTTAACGTTTGTCATGGTACATTAATTTCAGTACTTGAATGTCTTTAAGAGATTTTAAATAGTTACATAAATAACTTCGTATAATGAAGTTTATACAACTGATTATTAAATAACCATTTTTCATGATGTATTTTTGTCCCAAAGTAGCGTGTATTCAAGTAATTTTCATAAATGACCAAGGACACCTAAGTAGTTAGTAAGTTAAGTAAAGCGGTTATTGCTTTTACAAATCTAGTTTACGATTTCGTGTAAAACATAGAATTAAATATAGTTCAAACTAACTAGTTGCTAGACATTTTAATTATTAATTGTTTCACATTACATTTACAGAGAATGGCCAAGTTCTTGTTAATAGCGTGCGTATTGATGTTGGTGGTGACTGTGGTGATGGCCAGATTTGATAACTCTCATGAAAACGACTATTCTGGCGACGTGAGTACATACATCTAAACAAATGGATAGATAATTCACTTAGTTTAGAAACTCAAAAACACGCTTTAAAATTCTGAATATTTTTTTAAGATTTTAACAATCTATTATTTTGGTAATTTGTAGGCTAAAGATGGTGACGGAGACGGTGCCTTTTGAAACAGGTATTGCGGAGGTGATGCACAAAACTAGATAAATTACTGTAAACATTACAATAAATAATAATAAAAAATCAACCACTCCTGTTACATTTTTAATTAACATTTTTTCCTGTTTACTTTTTATTTAGCCAAGATGAGATCTTTCAGACCACTCAGTTAATTTGTTATTTCGATGAAAAAACAATTATTTCACAAATAATACCTTGATTCGTGAGTAGTTTAAAATAATCGGTTAATAAGATTCACTCACATAAATATTGATTTGAACTCTGTAATTGCACTTTCATATTAATGGTTAGTCAAACAGCTATCTTTATATCATGGAAATGAAATTTGATAATTTTGTCTACATAATAATTTAGTTATAACATGAATGTTTCTGACAAAGTAAGTAAATCTGTGGACGTTATTCAGTATTGATTCCCGCACAATTCTACAGGATCGACAGGGACTAGCGCGACTGTGGGGCGCGTTGGTGGTGGTGCGTCAATCTGTCGAACTCTCTTTATCGCCTGTGCGCAGTACGGCACTCAATGACGTGACATAATAATACAAGTATAATACGAATATCGATACGGATTTATTTTACTGTTTAAATCTATGGCATTGTGTGTTGTATTTTAAGGTAAACTATATCAATTGCTCCTAGTAAAGGATTCCTTTGGGGTGACGATGAAACACAAAGTATACGAAAAACAGGAGTAAACCCGTAGTAACCACGTTCGATGCAACTCGGTTGAAACGTTGGTAGTGAAGATATTAAAACATTTTAACGTGATGACGTATAATCACGTCATGACATTAATTATTGTAATATCAAGAAATAATGAGTTCAAATCATGTACGTTTAAAATCAATTAATTTAAAAAACAATTGAAAGTATGCAATAATGTTCTGGTAGACGCTATAAATTCTAGACTAAACAATAGAGTTTTAGTCAATATGCTAGATAAGAGTAACAGAAAAAGTCTAGGTACTACAGCAGACTAGATAGGTACACTTTTGTTATGGAGGAATTCTGAGTCTAATATTTTATGCTCTTAATAGATAAGCAGTTAGTTAGGTTACATTTTATTCTATTTACTGTTTAAATTTTTCAGTGAAATTATGTTTTTTAAACAGATTTGATTTGTAAATAAATTAATAGAGATCAGTTTAGGAAATGACGTCCATATCGAGAGTGCGCGTAGTTCGTGGTGAACCAGACAAACCACCATCATGTTCGCTTCAGTACAGGCCGGGAGCCACATGGCGCCGGACTACGTAATCACATAATGATACCACACTCATATCTGTTTCTACTTTATTAGCCAGTACTACTCCAGTGGTCAGACAACTAACCTCACAACCCGCAGTGTTTCAATAATAAACAAACATATTCCCAGAAACTGTTTCATTTAAAATTTTCCTCAACATCTGGCAGAAAATTCAAAGATGTTTTCGTAAGTTTGATAAAAAATATTGTGAAGATGATTTAATGAATGTCAAAGAACCTTGATGTGCATTTAACTGTTAACTGAATCTGATAATAATCGGAGCAGAAACAAAAATTTATGAGCGTTTTATTTATATCTATTGAGCGTTTATGTTTCGCATAGACTCGACTCAATAACCATTTATATCTTTCCTGAACTTTTGTCAATACATATCAAACCACTTTGTTTTATATCTGTAGAGAAGTGCCTAAACTCGTCACACACTTTGTTATTTACGAATGTGATATTTTGATGATATCCTATCGCTATATCGAAGTACTTTCTAAAGAAAAAAGCTTTCTAACAACTCAAACAAAAGTTATATCGAATGGAATGACTTTTCCACTTTACACCAAATCTAGAAATCAATGGATGCGGCAAGCCGTGACGTCACACAATAAATCTAAGACATTTAAGAATTCTACACTTCAATGCCGACGCATTTAATGTTTCCACTTCAACAATTACATGATAAGTAAATATTGTCTAACATCATCTTCTGTGCAGCACAGCGTCTTTATAAAGAGTAAGGATATTTAAAAAAAAATCTTGATAAATTTACAGAAAAGTTGATACCATGTTTAGATTTTCATTTAAGCAATCTAGTATATGAAAGTTGGTTACTCTATTCAATATGTTATCTACTCTATAGATAATACTGAAAGCCGTAGTTAGTAGCAGTGACGCGAGGGTCCTACATACGATTTTATTGTTTTAATATTCAGCTCTTTCAATGTCAATATATTTATTTCCACATCATCCGATTTAATTCTTATACATCAATAATTATTCTTGCAAACTTGAGTATTTCTGTCTATTAAATGTATAAGCAATAATTATAGAGGAACAAAATGGATTTCAAAAGAAAAAGTCGACTACACTTGCTACGTTTCAGCTACTTAGAGATATTGTAGAAAACATTGATAGACGTACACCTGTTACGGTGATATTCTTTGATATGAGCAAAGCATTTGACTTTGTTGATCATAATCTGCTACTCCGAAAATGTGACAAATATGGTATTCGAGGTGTGGCTCAAAATTGGCTAAATAGCTATCTTAATAATCGTGAGCAATGTGTAGAAATCGGAAATCTAGATAAAGATTTATTATCCACTTCATATAAAATAGGTGTAATAGATTTGGTGTGCCACAGGGGAGTATATTAGGCCCATTACTGTTCTTATTAAATATAAATGATCTTCCAAATATTACGAAACAGAAATGCGTACTGTTTGCCGATGACATATCACTTTTGATTGCAAAAAAAATCTAACTTAATTGACTATGAAGACCTTATTAACAAAGAAATTTTATCATTTACCGAGTGGTTGCAGGCTAATAATCTCAGAGTAAACACAGCAAAAACCAATTACATACAATTTAGTAACTACAACAGTAATTATAATTCAATTCTAAATTTGACATGTTATAAAAAATTAATAGAATATATATAATAAACTGACAACGTAACATTTTTAGGCATAACAATTGACAAAAACTGTAACTGGAAGTTACATATTGATAGTATTTGTAAAAAACTTAATAAATTTATCTATGCTCTTAAAACGCTAAGGCGTATTTCGGGGCAAAGTACTACTCTAACTGCGTATTATGGATATGTAGATTCAGTTTTGCGATATGGACTTCTTCTTTGGGGTAACTCAACACATGTTAACAGAGCTTTCATAGTGCAAAAGAAAGCCATAAGAGCTATTTGTGGTATCTATCCTTTAACGTCATGTAAGCCATTTAAAAAAAAATGAAAGACATTGCCCAGTTTATATATTTTCCAAGCAGTGTGTTTTGTGAGAGATCATAGTTCATATTTAAGTACATTTAAAATTATTTATTGATTTAGATTAGATTTTATTGATTTAGACGCGTATATTTGTTTTTTTGCCAAAATTTAAAACAAATATACGCGTCTAAATCCGTAAAAAGTAGTTTTATTTCACTAATGAATGAACTATATGAGAAAAGGTCTTATACATCTAACCCACAATTTTTAAATTACGTCAGAAACTACTCAAAAATATTTAAAAAAGTTTGCATTCAGGCAAAAGCGGCATATATTAGTGAACAAATTAAAAAAGCCGACAATAAAGTTAAAATGACCTGGAAAATGATAAATAAAGAAACTCGTAATAAGAGACCTAAAAGTTGTGATATTCGTCTTAATATAAGTAACAAAATAGTATCTGACAAGACAGAAGTCGCTAATTACTTTGAAAATTTTTTTACGAATATTACGATTGAAACAACTAAATATCTCTCATCGTCTCCAGCAGCGGCTGAGAAACTCTTTAAAGAAAATGTAAAAATCTCTGTCTCCTAACCTGTGTTATTTGAATTTGACTTTATAGGGGCCAATGACATAATTAATGCATTTCGGTCCTTATCAATAAAAAAGACAGAGGATATGTGGGGGCTGTCGGTAAAAGCCATTCAAGCCGTTATTGTAAATATTGCACCGATACTGGCAGATATATTTAATACGTGTGTCAATAATGGGGATTTTCCTGACCTAATGAAGTGCAGTAAAATTGTTCCAATTTTTAAAGCAGGTTGTACCACTGATGCTTCTAATTACAGGCCTATATCCGTACTACCAAGCCTAAGTAAAATTTTTGAACGGATAATTTTAAACCAAATGTTAGCATATTTTGATGTCATGGGACTACTTCACAAAAATCAATTTGGGTTTACTAAAGGGCGATCTACTGTAGATGCTGGATCTAACTTAATCAAAACTATATTAGGAGCGTGGGAAGAATGCTGTGATGCTATTGGAGTATTTTGTGACCTTTCTAAGGCATTTGACTGTGTGGACCACGAAACTCTCATCCTAAAGTTAAAATTATACGGTATCCAAGGTAAATCTCTTCAACTCCTGCAGTCATATTTATCCGACCGAAATCAAAAAGTGGCCATTGAAAATGCCGTTTCCTCTGGCTCTAAAGTCAAGATGGGGGTGCCACAGGGATCAATCCTAGGTCCATTGCTATTTCTAGTGTACATAAATGATCTCCCATACGTAGTGAAGGAATCCATGTCAAATATAGTCCTATTCGCAGATGATACATCACTTATATTTAAAGTAAATAGGAATGATAGGGTTCTAATTGAACCAAACTCAACTTTAAATGCTATAGCCAACTGGTTTTCTGCTAATAACCTTCTTTGAAATGCAGGTAAAACTAAATGTATAAAATTTACAACACCTAACGTTAATTTCACTGACGTAAATCTTAAATTAGATGGCAAACTGTTAGATCTCGTTCCATCAGCTGTCTTCTTAGGAATAACAGTGGACTCTAAATTGCAATGGGGGCCCCATATACAGGCTCTCGCAAGTAAACTAAGTTCTGCTGCGTTTGCCGTTAGACGTATAAGACAGCTGACAGACGTTCCTACAGCTAGGTTAGTGTATTTTGCTTACTTTCATAGTATTATGTCTTATGGCATCTTACTGTGGGTGTGTACTTACATCATATTATTGTGTATGTTGTCAGAAACTTTATGTTTATACATATATATCTACATTGTAATTATTTATTCATGAGACTGTAAAGGTGTGAGCATTATGCCGAACCTAGTATATTTCCTTTGTATATTTCTAATTGCTTTCTATTTGCTTGTGTACTGTCCAACGGAGCGACTTCGTCATGCTCACTCAAATGTCTCGAAGTTGGTAGCGTTGCACGTCGGGTCGCGTCGCAAATGGTCGAGCTGTGCGGGGCTGATGTGTGCGTTATACTCGTGAACGTCGCCTTCTGCTGGGACAGGACGATTTGCTCCAACAAGGCTATTTTATTATTAAGTTAGTTTTAGTTTTAAAAATGTTAGTTTTAGTTAGTCGTGATAGTACTGATCGGCATCATTCTCACACCCCTTATACAATTATGTATAATATTGTTAAAAAAAAAATGAAAGGAAATGAAAAAAAAAAAAATCCATGGAGTTTCTTGTCTGTTCTTCTCCATAGGATCCGCGTTTGGAACAGACACCTAGTTTCTGACGTTTCAAAAGAGCTTGTAAAACATGCCAACTTGAAATAAAATATTTTGACTTTAACTTTGACTTTGACTAATGCATGAATAAACTAATTAAACTTTAATTTTATTAGATACTAATAATGACATCTGCATGTTGGTATTCCCAACGAAATATGTGAAACTAATTGTGAGCTATCATCTACATATTATGTAAACCATATTTCAAGCAAATAAATTTCATTTCATTTCATTTCAATAAATCCAAGACTTTGTGTTGTACATGTAGAAAAATATCTATGTTTCTCAATGATCTAGATATTATTTTATGTCAATAAAAGAATAATCCATTCTTTTATTGACTAACTAAGTAGAAGACGTAGGTTTAACTGCAATTGACACGATCAGTATAATTATAGTTATGATTATGAATGTACCCGGGTGTTGATGGATTTAGAATATACGTGTCATCAACACATTTCTTCGAATGAATGTTGTAATTTACACAAATGACGTTAGTTGGAGCCTGACAAATCTAAATAAAAGTGTGTTGTAACACGCTTAGTCCACGTTATACATACACTATTTTAAACGCGTAGACCCGTGTCCAACAGTGGGGCTATTATATACCGAAAATTATAAGAACTAAACAATGTACCTAGTTTAAATAATGATATTCAAAAATGTCTAGTACTATGTCATGACTGTATGTCATATTATTATTATTATCTAGTGTTTAATGTTAGGTTTCAGATTGCTCGTTTCGTCTTAAAATCGCGATATCTTAACCTAGATGAGTCACCGGAATAGTTATGGTGTTAGTAATATGGTTACGAGCCGTCCTTGTTCACGACCTCGTACACCACTGACCTTTGTACAGTACACACCATGTATATACATACATATATATACTTCGGTAGCAAATACACGATAATTGACATTACAAAGCAATAAACGGCGGCGGTTATTATGAGTGCTTATTACATTTCGCTAAAATGGAACAAATAATATTCAGATGTGGAAAAAGATAGAATTTGTCTACAAATGTCTTTTTCTTTTTATAGTGTTTTAACTTATCTGGCCTACTTCTACTTGAAATGTCGTCTACGCGTAATGTATATAAAATGTATATCTATGATGTAGAGAATTAACTTTAGCTCTATAAATAACCTTCGTAATGAACCTATGTATGTATATTGAACTTAGAAGTTCTGATAATCCCACAAAATGCTTTAGATCATTAGTTATCTAATCAGTTCAGACATTCTTCCAGCAGCCTGCTCATCAACTAAATACATTAATGACTTGTAACGAACTCTATTTGTTAAAGACTTTAACACTTACACGTTGCATCAGTCAATAACATTTTTTTTTTTCAGATTAAGTTAATTTCACTAAATATAGCTTCCGGTGTCCCAGTCCACGTTCCATTAGATGGGCTAAACTATCCCCCGATTAGCTAAAAATACATTTCAGTCCTATTGTCCGTCCGCACTCGTAACTGTTGTAACACAAACGTTACTCTACAAATGTTCTTGTTAAATGCTCTTCCTGTCGTTGTGTGACGGTGTGTCTGCAGTCTCACACTTCATTATTTGTTATGTTGAACACTGAACAACGTATTTATACTAAGAATGACCTATTTCTTATTTTGTGTTTATCATAACTATTGTATGCTCCGGACATACTATGAGATGTTTTCATTACTAATATTGAGCTATATGCTCCAAGTTCAGGAGAGTTACGTAAACTTTAATTCAGTTTTACAATACTTTGTAGTTTGTATTTATTCGGGCTTGGTGGCTTGATGGTTCATGTATTGAACTGCCGTTCACGAGATCGCGGGTTCGATTCCCGCACGGGACAATCATTTGTGTGATGTTTATAAATGTCATACAAATGTTTGTTCTGCGTCTGGGTGTTTCTATGTATTATAAGTATGTATTTACAAAAGAAAAGTAGTATATGTATTCTATTCGTATTCTGGTACCCATAACACAAGCATATAAACTTAGCTTAGGACCAGAAGACGTTCTGTGAAATGTCTATGAATATTTATTATTTATTTTTTTATCTTCAGATCTTCTTCCTGGCGTAGTTTTCCCACAGGAATACAGTATCTCCTCAAAAAGAGCGTTAAACGGTTTTCTACAGAGTCAGCGACGCGCGTGATACCTCTAGTATTGCAAACGTCTATAAGCTCCGGTACGGACGTTGAAATCCCTACTAATATTATAAATGCGAAAGTAACTCTGTCTGTCTGTCTGTTACGCTTTCCCGCTTAAACTTCTCAACCGATTTTGATGAAATTTGGCACAGACAATCTTTCAACCCTGAGAAAGGACATAGGCTACCTTTTATAGCAAAAAAAAAACAATTTTTCCAAATTCCACGCGGACGGAGTCGCGGGCATCAGCTAGTTACTAATAAAAAAATAAAGCTACCCATATCGTGATCCTTTAATACGAAATATTGTTTATGTACAAAACTCTATAAAGTTAATAAATTAAATGCAATTAGAGACGCCATTTCTGTTATTAAGACTATTATAAGTATAACAAGTACATAGTTGAACCAGGCCGACACTGTTGCAACTAATATACAACAAGCATTACAAATTATTGTAATTAACTGTAATTACATTAGGAAGTGCCCACGCGTGGGGCACATACGCCCATAACCACCGCTTCCGGTTATTAACAGAGATTAGGATGCTGAGTTAACCACATTAATAAGTAACATGATACTTGTTAATATATTTCTATTAAATATTCATTTATAAAACGAGTTGTAGTTAGAATGAATAGAAAACTTAAGAACTCACTTGTCAATGTTCCGTTTTATCATAATAAACAAAGCCATTAACAGTCTACCAGAGACGAAAAGCTTGAGAATAATCCTACCTACCTATTTCTAGGCTAGCGCGGTGTAGTGATATGTTCACTATACCGCGCTCTATGCCCTTCTGCTTCTAAATGTTAGTAATATAAGTACTACATACATACATACAACAGATAGTGTTGTATATGTTCAGGTCACTGGAGTTACAAATAGAATTCATTTATGAGAGGAAGTTTCCATGAATCGATGAAAATAAACCGCAACTCGCCAGAACACCGGCTGACTGATATTAAGGTGAAGTTCCACAAATACGAGCATTCATTAAAATAATGTTCCAATCATAAACTTTATGATTGAACAAAACTTGATAATTACATTTTGCAATGATTTAGAAGAGGTAAAAACAATTATGTAATGGCATTGAGTTAGATATAACATGATCTGTTTTTTAATTGCAAGCACAATTCTCGTGACAAATATAAAAAGTGTGTAGGTATTTAAACTTGTTTGAGTAGTTTTCTATAAAAAAAAATAGTTTACAGAACGTCACCTTTATCTGTCAATAGCACTCAACAAAACCATGAACACGAACTAAATAACTCTGAATGTTCGTTTCTTGAATTTTTATTTCAATTACAACTACTTTATTAACACGCTTATATAAGTTCGGTATGTATCCACTTGCAGTAGTTGGATTGATCTGAAATTTTGCACACATATGAAGGATCGATGACAATGCAATAATTTAAAATAATATTTAGGATTTTCAAGCGTGTTTTTTAGTTTTTGAACTAATCAGATTATAAGTATTTGTATTTTTACTACATATTAGCCCACGGAGAAGATCAAGGTTGGAGCCACTGGGTGCAGGAGGAGCGGTTCCAGCGGTTGCGTCTTTCTATTTTAAAATATCCTAACAACTAAATTATCTAAATATTTCGGAATATATTTCTAACTGTCGGTTCTCCAATGAGAAAATACAGTTTTTAAACGATCGATATAATATTATTTATAATAACTTCGACTGTTTGTTTCTTAAACTATACTAATAGCAGACGACTCTTTATATCCAGTGAAAGAGGCAAAGAGTACACTACACTCGGGGGTTTTGTCCTATGTATGTATGTATGTGACCTGCAATAGATGCATGCCGGGGCCGCCGGCTCTTGCCCGTCGACGACCCCCGCCCGGGGCCCTGCGGGTGATCAGAGGCGTCTCCCTGTCGCAAAACCAGCTTTTACATATGTAAGTATCCGGCAAAGTGTCAGCATTAAATATTTATACTGTATGTAATAAATTATAATTAAATCGCTCCCCTTCATACATACGAGATGCGCACGCGCACGCGCATGTTAACAAGCGGCTCTGACTTCTAAAGGAGTCCAGAGGCACGGCCAGCATCACAAACAATATGAAAATAAACAAGCCTTGTAACTAGAGTGATTATTTGTAATACGGAATTCTGTATGTGTTTCAATTCAATATATTCAAGATGGAAAACATAATCGTGTAAGAATTATTTCATAACTCCGGCGTGACTCTAACTTGACATTATTATTGAAAACACAAGCGGATGCTAAAAAGGAAATTTAACGAGCGAAAGTAAATAAAGAGCTTTATCGTGTTTACAATAAAAGTGACATTAAAATATTTAGAGCATGCATAACGCCCAACTGTTAAGTTGACACACTCAACACATTCAAGTGGTCCAATAATAATATATTGACATTTGGTTGTGATATATTTCAGTAACTAAAAGCAAGGATTAGGTTGAACCGAAATATAAAATACAATAATTGATGCCGGCCACTTGTTGATCTGTCTCACACCTGTACGCTGTATGAGTAATGAGTAATATAATTAAAAGTTAATGTTTTCCTTCCTTTCTTAATGTATAGACCTATCTCGAGTAATAGCCTCCTCCAAAGAATACTAACTGTATGAGCTAACTCATTTTTGTCTACTACTGCTCATCTGCCCACTTGAAACATGTTCAAACATGATGAACCCCCTGGGCATGGCACGCAGACGTCTAGCGTCATGTCGTTCATTTCATGTTGTTACTGTATACGTCCACCTTTGGATCTTGGCACTTAGCGAGCCAATTTACACTTCAGCATTTGAATGAAGGCGTCGAGTATCTTGGTTTTACTGCGAATTTCAGTAGATCTTATTGAGATAACTCTTACACAGCTAAATAAATACAAGTAATTAAACGACATCCTCAATTCCTATCAATCATTCCGTGGAGCTAGTTATGTGATGAGTGGGGAAGCGTGTGATCAGTGTCAGGTTTGCACTGTATTAACGAACTGCAAGCTGACAGGAAGTGCCCCCAGTCATTAACACATCATCAACGTGAGACCAGCCTGTTAGATCAATATTATTTATTACACTGTAAATAGACACATGAAATTAGCATAATCTTCGTTCTGCTGATAATGTAAATCAGCTCGAACTTAATGCCAGATGCATTAACAACCTAAATTTGCTAGATTAGTTTATAAGAGTATTTATAACACTTTGCTATGTCCCTTACAGGGTAGGCAACACGAATCTCCATTTCGGTAAAAAAAATATCAATCAAGTAAAGGAACGCTCAAATAATTGTCAGTTCTTATGAAATCTGGTTGTTATAACATTTAGGCTACCAAAATGTACAATAATAATTCGAAGTGTTAGTACATTTACCTGGAAGCGCTGCAGCGCTGCACAGACGCCCACATGAATAATTTATTAGTTGAATATTTCAGAGTTTATCTCATAGTTCTTGTAACTAGTTAGTGTGGTATGTGGACGCGATCAATCCATACTCGTAATTACTGCGGATGGACCGGTCCCAGGTTCCGTTCCCACCAGGTAAGTACGGCTAACGGACTCACCATTTACGTACAACCATGTCTACCTAGACTGCCTACATAAAGCTGTAGGTATACACTACTGGGCAGGGTTCACAATGAAATACTACATTGAGATACTACTTTTCCTCTTGCGACTCAGACACCACTGATAATATTTTAAACGATCCTAATAATAATCGATATAAAAGCATGTACTAACACATCTCATTGGTGTAGTATGTACCTACTTAGTACAGTACCTACACCTCTTCTGTAATTACAAAAAGCCGTGAAGTTAAATAATAATTTCGAACCTACACAGATGTCTGTATGTAGCTCTCCGCTGTAGTAGATGGAATTTAGTAATAAAGAAATGTCACAATACTACAATCATTATGGATCAATAATATGACATACAGAACCACATTCGTATTTTTGTTTCAGTCTCGAAATAAGCGTGTTTTTTTTTATTTTCCTGTGTTAAGAGACTGTAGCGATAGTTATCATTAAAATGTTATGTGACATATTAACATGTTATATCCTGTGGGTATATCATAATTAAGGGTTACGGTTACATAGTTAAACTGCTTGTAATAAAGTTATGATAGAGTAACACTAACAACATAACCATGTTAATTTTCTTCTTTTGAAGTATAGTCCCTTAGCTCGCTATAACAGTACCCAGGGGAGTAAACGGCATGATGACATATACTTGACTTAATATATCAACACATCACTGAACTGTCATCTTTAGTTAAATCATCCAACCATCATTATCGGAGACTAATAACATCTACAACATTGTCGATTGTTAAAATAAAACTTGAGCTAGATTAAATTGCCTCACTGCAATAAGACCGTTGATCAAATACAAGCCGCTTGACCTCATGTGTGCAAGCTCCAACACACCCACGACACACCAGTCAGTTCTACGAGGAACCTACGCAACCCTTACTAGAGCCTACATTGTGTATTCATCGCTAAGTTGCCCTCGTACATACAATGGCATTAATATTGACAATTGCGATACTAAACAAACTTGTAGGTGTTGACGATCAATATTTATAATTCTTTACTATTATTAGCGTGTAGGCATTTAATTATTTAAGATAGGACGGTTAGTCGATTGCAGCAGATGATACTTGATATAAACACATTGAATATTGCAATACTAAGAGAGTCGATCACTTCTCGAAGAGCTTTTGGTATTTATTTTTGTCTGGTCCCAAATCGGGTTAGTCTGGTCAGCATCTACACGACAAAATTTTCTCCTAGATTGCGTATTTTTTTAGAAGAAAAAACAAAGGCGATCACTAAATAGTAGAATGTGTTGACCCTTTTCTCTGAGTTTGATTAAATATTCATAGATTTGTTCCCGGACGTAATTTGTCGAATAAGGGCAAGGTTCTACTTGTAGTGCGTATTGAGGGGGGGTACACTGTCTCGTTAGTATGCGACCACTGTCCTCGGAGCCCTCTGTGTACACACTCTAATACTATTTACAAAACAACAAGATTCATGAAACACGATCTTTTATGTGTAACGAACTCAGTAACGTATACCTACTGTTGTTCATATTTATTTATTTATTAAAACAGATACACCAATGTTATTTACACATATTAAATGACATATTAAATGACTACGACAAAAAGCTTTTCTCTATTGTTTTGATAACGATATTCCGATTGATGATCCTTCATATAATGCTGCACGTAAGTTGATTTTCATTGAATAGGGTTCTGTACTTTGACCTTTGGACTCGATTTACTTTTTAAGTTTACTACTACTGAGGACTGTAAGGCAAAAATTCACAGTGAGCGCTAATCTTATAACGTCAAAGGTTGATTGATGGATAATGATTTGAATTAGTCGTTTATATGACTTGTAAGGGGAGGATGATATTAAATGCAGACAATTATTTTTTAATTCAATCTGCAGTCTAAATTTCTTATAATAAGCCTATTATCGTATGATTGGTAATAAGTTATTACGAGAACTCAATGATTCTTTTAATTTTCTCAATTAAGAATATCCTTGTAGAGATTAATTGGACGTCATTTTAATATTTGTCATATAATTTAACTGAATTAACAAACCTGGTACTGTCATCGCTTAATGAGGGACTCAATAATATTGTATACGACGTAACAAGGTTTAGAAGATTTTAATGAAATGTTGTTTAGGTAAATTATTATTTTTTCGATTGTTTTTTTAGAAATGTTTATGTAACATTCAGATAATTTTCTTAAAAAAATGTATTGTTATACTTCTTCCCACATAATCCTTAAATTCCCATATCTTTACATGTTTCTTATTTCCAATAGCTACCAAGATAGTTCACTAGTATAATTAAAGTTAAGTCATAGTTGTATCAGTGAGTGCACTGATATATCCTTGTTATTAGCAATGAAACACAAGTGGAGTTAATAACTACTCGTCTGGTCGCATGATTTCACTCAATTGGCACAAACTGGTTATTCGCAACTTCAACACAATATGGACAACTATTTGACCTCAATGCAACATTTGTTGTTTGGAAACGCAAACTATAGTTTTTTAATGGATTTTGTTTGTGATATGCTTTCCAATTCTTAACTTTTTGCTCCACTTGTAGTGTGTAAACAGACTGCAGTCCAATAAATTTTTCATGTAACATTTTTACAACAAGAGACTTGAATTAGAATAGATATGATTAGAATTAGAAAAAGTTACAGTAACTTAAAAGCCTTGGATGACGTTGGGAACACACATCATGATTTATAGAAGGAATGTTTACAATAATGAACAGAAAAATAATAATGGATGGAATAAAATATATTAAAATATTGGAAATCTTGGCAAGGTTTTTACCAACTCCGTGTTTGTCAAATATGCTCAATATTTGTGTGTGACAGCACACACACACACACACACACACACACACACACACACACACACACACACACACACACACTGTACCTACATAGTGCCTATTGAAGTGTATACGCACAATGTTAAATTAAACACGTTACAAATCAAATAGAAACTTCCCAAGTGAGATATTCAGTCGAAGTTAAATATGAAAAGTACAACTGTTATGTATATCTTATTTGTTTCATATTTCAATTAGATGCACTTGAATACTTAAATATTATATTCAACTTTTGGAAAGCAACAATACAATTTGTTGCCAAATTAAAGGAAAATCGTGATGATTGTGAACGACGCGCGACGGTATTTTTACATAGAGAACGCATTTACGCGCAACTATGCTCGTTTAAACAAAGAAAAATTATAATGACTCTTTTTGGTGAATTAAGCCCAATTTTTTGTTGTACAACATGTAATGTGGAATTATCCAGTAAATATTATTATCATAACATAATCAACAGGTTGTGAGATGTTTCTGTACATATATAATAGTGGTTGTAATTAATAAGTACTGTTTGCTTGTGTGTAATGTGTGTATGTACTATGGTAGGGGAGCCCACGATGCCAAATGGGGATTTACTCGAGCGTCAGACCTATTGAGTTGCAAAGCTTAGATGATAAAAAGAAAAAAATGTGATGTGATATATTATATTCCTTTTCATCGGTGGGGGAAGCGGCTATAGATTTTTAAATATGTAATTTTTATATATGTACGAATTTTTATTATTTCGGCTTGCGGAAATCGTCAGATTATATATTTTTCGTTGTCCTTGAACTATTTCCTTCAAAATAAGAAAAAATTGCGCAAAATAAAATTAATTATGCTCGAGAATATCGAGATGAGGTTTTTTTTATAACTTTGCTGCCCTCCCCTTTCTTTACGTCACTCTCAAATTGTCAGATTAGTGCAAGCGATACGCTTTTTAGGATATAATTAACTCACCTTACCTTAATCTGACCCGCTCGAGAATTTCTGATGGTCAATTTTTTTTACTCCTGTATCCTTCACGGGCGGCCTTATATATGGAGCTCGTGTTTGGTGGAGGTACTTAACCGGGTACAAGGTATCCCCCTGTATATTAATCTGTCGCGCTTTAGTAAATCCCGAAATCCCCTCTTGGGCTCCCCTCCTACTATCAGTCAATGTTTATCATGAATGGGCCAGCACATAGTGCAACATGTGGCACAAACACATCATCATTCAATATGTAAGCTACTGCTGTACATAACTACTTCAACATTTATGATACCTATATTGGATAGTAAACCTGATTCAACACTGGTAATCAAATATATAATGAGATATTTGATGTTTGATAAATAATGGCGCAACGCAACATATTTTATATCGCAATATCTCAACTTGTAATATATTTATACTAGTAATATAACGCTGAAGAGTTTGTTTGTTTATTTGTTTGAAAGCTCTAATCTCAGGAACCACTGGTCCGATTTGAAAAAGGCTATATAGCATCACGCTGCGACCAAATACATAGGAGTGAAGAATCAGTGAAAAATGTTGCAAACACGGGGGAAAATTTTCCAAATTCCACTCGTACGAAGTCAAGGGGTACAGCTAGTGTCGGAGTTTCTGGATTAGTATAAGTCTGTATAATGTTGATATAATATAATAGATTATATTGTTTAAACTATATGATCGTAATGTTACCTCATACCTCAACTGATGAGAATCGCTTAATAATGTTCAAAATTTAAAAGTATTTTTCCCCACTAGTACAAGCTATATGTATAAACGTTAGGTAGACTCTACAACATAACTTACTCTTTATAAACTATTAAAATATAACCTGCCAACCTAACCTGCCAGGTTAATGTAAGACATTAGCCTGGCATTATCTCTTTAAACCATATTATTTCAATATCTATTTATTTTTGTCTAGTGATTACAATATGGTAATCTATGGTAGCGCCCGCGCTGTAGACTTGTAACAGCAACACATTGATCTATGACTACAGATTGAGCTCGTGATGGATCAACTGTAACCAGGTGCTCAAGTCCACTATTTTGGAACAATTGTCATACCGGCACAATACCGGCACGATACCGTTGCAATTGAAGTCAAATATCCGTAGTCTGCTATATGCCGTCATAACGGTCTTTCAATGGTAATAGAATTGTCGATCTCTTTTATCTATGCATTGAATTTTCGGTCTCTTTTATCTATGGATTGTGTTAGAATGGTATGTATGTGTTGCCGTTTTTAAAAAATGCGTTAGTTGAAGTGATTTTCGAAAAACTACTAGTAAATTTAAACATTTAATCATGCTAGACTTCGTTTAAATATATTTGTACATACTATTTATTAGTATAAAAAGCAATGTGAAGTTTAGGAGATTAGTAAATTGCAATAAATTACAAAGAACAATTTCTAATATTTCTATCTATCTATTTTTTATTTATGGCAATCTGTCGACACAGGACAATTTAAAAATATTACTGTCAAATTCAAAATAGCAGACTACCGAAACATTTCAGTCATTGAATTGCAATTGTGAAGCAGTTGTGTACGAGACTAGCAATTTATGTCACTTTGACAATTGTAAGACAATGATGAAGTCGTTATGACGACACATTAATAGTAGACTACCAAAAACTTTACTATTGCACCATAATGGTACAATAATGGTACAGTTGTGACACCGTTGAAATACCCGACTCAGGGCCCAGGTCAATATATAAATATGTGCTACGTTAGAAATATATCGTATCAAAGCATCGATCTGTACTCTTTTATATCAATTACAGCAGGGGCCCCGCTGTTTTACTGACCGGCATCATTAATAGAAACCCCTTCCCTTCATCATATAAAGGTATGAAAAATAGATAGATTGATTGTCAAATATTTTAACAATAATTTGTAAATATTTTCACCATCTGCGTAATGCGTTATCTCTCAGTTCATCACATGCGCCGGCGCCAACACTCACTGACGTATGAACATAAGTCCCTTGACACCAGGAACACCACGCGCTCACAATATAACATCTTATTGCTGGACTGTTTATAAACTAAATATAAACTGTCCACCAAGAACATTTTTATTATCACATTACTTTTCCTTCAGCTTGCAATAAATCTTTTATAGACCTTCACATAAAGGCTCACAATTAATAATTATTGATGTGAGCGACTGTGATATTGTCACATTTATAGCACAACAGAATGGCGGCGTTCTAATGTAAAATAATAATTGTTTGTTATAGAATAGACAGGTGACTGGTATCTACTTTGATATTTCTATTTTTCTCTACAGATTTATTTTACTTCAATGAAGAAGAATATATCCTAATCTGCAGAGAAGAATCTTTAGTACCCAAAGTTGAATTCTTGTACTCTTGTTGGTACATAAGGCGTTATGTTAATAAACAGTAAAACTGTGCAAATTTTATTTTATCCTAAGATTTACGTACAGGTGGAGACCCTACACACAAGTAAACACATCTCAGTTACTTTTCCATTTAATTATTCGGAGCGGAAATAGTTGTCATAAATAACAGTTCGATTGTGATTGAATCATTCGCACGCACGCATTCATTGTGCATCGTGCTGTTCTATATTTAAATTAATCTTAGAATTATTTTAAATTGAGAACGTTACAATATGGTGTTATTAAACTATTTAAACATGGAAGAATATTTAATATCAAGATTTGTGGTTACATCTAATGGAGACTACATCATCTAAACAATTATTCTTTTCATACATTTGTAGAGGCCCAGATCACCTCAGGCAGAAATTATTTGAAAATTAGTTTGGCTTGAAAGCAAAAGTAATGTTTTGATATAAGACGTGTACTGTAAAACTAACCGGAATATTATTTTATTTTTATTTATTTATTTAAACACTTAATGTACATAGTAGGTACAAAGGCGGACTTAATGCCTAAGGCATTCTCTACCAGTCGACCTTTGGGTGGTGCAGAGATTGACAAATGGCAGGTGTTTCATTAAAAATAAGATAAAAATAATCACTCTAATTGAATATACTTACACATATACTGTTTATTTAAACATACTTATATCTATACATATATACATACAATAATAAATAATAAGTAGGTATACATACATAAATTATATTACGATGAAGGTATCCTAAAACCTAGAGTGTCGAATCAGCAACCGATAGATCGAAATAAAATTGATGAACTTTGTTCTTGAAATTTTTCCGACTTTTTGCCAACCTGATTTCGAGAGGAAGTGCATTCCAGAGAAGGACAGTCTGTATTCGAAAAGAGGAATGAACAAAACCCGATGAATGTGAGGGACAAAGAAGTAGAAGATTTCTCGAGGGGCGAAGATTTCTGTTGTAACTAGCAGTATGAAAATTGAAAAAGGTTGATAAATAATGCGGGGTATTTGGGGAGTTGAGGATCGAGTACAGCATGGTTAGTGTATGTAAGCTACGACGCTGACGGATAGGCAGCCATCTGAGCTGCTGGCGATAATGGGACACATGATCATATTTTCGGAGGTTATGAACGAATCGAATGCAATTATTGAGAAGGCGGTCAAGTTTGTTGAGCAGATCTGCATTCAGGTCTAAATAGCACACATCACCGTAGTCGAATATTGGAAAGACTAACGATTGTACCAACATTTTCTTCGTTTCCGATGGGAGGAAATGCCTAAGCCGATTAAGCGCACGAAGTGTCCCAGTAACTTTTCTACAGACATTAGTGATCTGCGCACGCCAATCTAACACGGCGTCAATATGTAGCCCGAGATCTTTCACGCTTGACGTCAATGGTATAGCAGCACCATCAAACATGACAAGTGGAAGAGACGACTCATCCATCCTGGCCATTAAGCGAGAACTACCTATCAAGATGGCTTGACATTTAGATGGATTAATACGTAGCCCATACTGATGAGACCACTGATTTAATGAAACCAAGTCTCGGTTCATAGCATTGACAGCCAAAGATAAGTGACTGATACCAGCCTGTGTATACAACTGAAGATCATCAGCATAAAGATGATACGAGCATTGAAGATGTTGAGCAACAAGATTGATGAATAAAGAAAATAGAAGTGGAGAGAGAATCCCACCCTGAGGAACACCAGTGTCAAGAGTGCACCATTTAGAAAAGGACTCTTCACTGCGAACCGACTGCTGGCGACCTCGAAGGTAAGAGGAAAACCATAGCAATGCGTCAGGTGAAATCAAGAGAGAAGATAGAATGCTTAGCAGGATGTCGTGATCAACAGTATTAAACGCGTTTGAGAAATCAACTAAGACAAGCAAAGTAACTTTGGTATCCTCCATGCCCGACCTAATATCGTCCAACACTTTAACCAAGGCTGAAATAGTACTATGTCCGGGCCTAAACCCAGACTGAAAAGGACAAAGAATATTATTAGCACGTATGAAGTGAGACAGCTGGAAGTGGACAGATTTTTCAAGAACTTTGGACAAGAAAGGAAGGATAGAAATAGGCCGATAGTGGCTAGGAAGCGTGGGATTGGTGATTTTGGGGAGAGGCCGGACGTGAGCTTTGCACCACTCGGAAGGAAACTGTCCTGAAGAAATAGAAAAGTTAAAAATGTACGATAATGGCGACAAGACTTGATCCAAGATGGTAACGATCATACGACGGCTGATGCCGTCGCAACCCACTGCTTTAGATGTGATGGAGAGTATATGCTTTTTAATTTCATCTGAAGCTATTGGTGAGAAATGAAAAGCTTCATAGATTGGACGGGGTAGCCGAGAGAGATACTCTATTGTTTGGTGTTTGGTTCGGCTATCGAGGGTTTCATTTGGGATGAAGTGGGCATTGATTTCGTCAAGAGTAATAGTGTTAGGTAAATTCAAATTCTTGCTCTTGCCGATACCCATACCACCCAGAAACTTCCAAACTTCCCCTGGTGAATGGGCAGAACGAATATTCTCGTGAATGTGGCATTGATTTCTCAAACTCTTGAAGCGGCTCCAGTTAGTATCGTTTCGATTGCGTTTATATGATTAATTATAATATTAATATTATTATATATTAATATAATAAATTTAATATAATATTATTAATATATATAATAATAATATATAATAATATATATATAATAATAATATATAATAATATCAATATATAATAATATCACATCTTACAACAAAGATGCTAAATGGATTAAAGATCTAGAATCAAAAACAAACACAATAGAATTAATAGATGAGGAAGAAATCAAAGAAGAGCAGATTAGAGTTTCCATAAGAAAACTACTGAACTGGAAGACTCCTGGAATAGATAAAATTCAAAATTACTATTTAAAATATCTCACAAGTACACACAAATATTTGTCTTTAATTTTCACGAAAATAGTGTCAGGCAACGTTCCATTAGAAGATTGGTTCACGACAGGTCAGGTTATATTAATACCTAAAAACAACAACACAGAAGATCCCAAAAATTGGAGACCCATAGCATGCCTACCCAGTATTTATAAACTACTAACATCCATATTAGCTGATATTCTGTACAATCATTGCCACACGAACAACATCATAGCAATAGAACAAAGAGGATGCCGCCGTAAAGCCAGGGGATGTAAGGATCATTTGATGGTGAATAAGGCTATACTGGAGGATGCCCATCTATCCCAAAAAAACCTTAGCATGGCGTGGATTGACTATCAAAAAGCCTTTGACACTGTGTCACACGACTGGCTAATTAAGGTACTCGATATCTACAAATGTCCGCCCATGATTAAGAGATTCCTAAAGTGGTCTATGCCAGCATGGAGAGTGATAATGTCAGCGCGTGGCTCACAAGAAACTATAACTACTGAACCGATTTCTATCCGACGCGGTATCCAAGGAGATTCTTTATCACCGTTGTTATTTTGCTTAGCCATAAACCCTATCTCTTCTATACTTAATAAATACGAGTTAAAAGGATATAAACTTAAAGACAGCTTCTGGATAAACCATCTATTATATATGGACGACCTTAAAGTTTTTTCAAATAACAAAAGTAACTTAAAAGTATTATTAGATAGCGTAGAAACATTCACTCAAGACATAGGTATGAGATTTGGATTAGATAAATGTAACGTAATACACCTTAGTGCGGGGCATAGAAAAAGTACATCAGGAGAAGGGCACGTATTGTTAAGCGGAGAAACATTTAAACAACTTGAAATAGGTGATAGATATAAGTATTTAGGAATACATGAAACAGGTAAAATAGAGCATAGCATAATAAGAGAGCAAGTAACCAAAGAATATTTCAAAAGGATTAAAAAATTACTACAGACACACTTAAGCGCGCGCAATTTAATTAAAGGAATAAATACTTATGCAATACCTGTCCTTCTCTATTCGTTTGGGATTATTAATTTTAAAATAACAGATTTAAGAAAAATAGATATTAAAACTAGAAAATTATTAGCAATTAAAAAGGCACATCAACAAAAGGCAGAAGTAGAAAGACTATACTTACCAACAGCACAGGGAGGTAGAGGGCTCTTGAATGTAGAATATATGTACAAATCACAAATAATTAAATATAAACAATATCTGGATTTAGAATTTGATGACCTGATTAAAGTAATAGTACAACATGATCGACACAAGGATAAATACTCAATTATTAAAGAAGCACAAGAAATAGAAAGGGAACTTCACTTACCACAAAACACACAACACACCCACACAGAAATTAAAAATGCAATAGCTAAAAAACAAAATTCATCATGGCGAAACAAACAACTACATGGTCAATTTCCTTTAAAAATATTAGATCAGGCTAATATAGACACTGAACTCTCATTTAAGTGGATCAAAAAGCAGCATGTATCACCCGGCATAGTATCATCAATTTTTGCAATACAAGACCAATCAGTTATGACCCGACAACACCAGCGTGATATTTTGAAAGCACCGGTAGATGGTAAATGTCGCCTATGTCTCAACAAGGACGAAACAACCCAACACATCACCTCAGGTTGCGAAAAACTGGCAGGTACATATTATGTAAAAAGACATAATAACCTCGTTCAGTACATCTACTGGTGTTTAGCAAAAAAACATAAAATAGAAGTTTCCTCTCTTTGGTGGGAAGAAACAATGATACAGCCTCAAATAAAAGAAAATGACACAACAAAAATAATGTGGGAAATGCCAATCCAGACAGACATTACAGTAACGCACAATAGACCAGACCTAATTTACATAGATAAAATTAACAATAAAACATTTTTAATAGATATTACAGTACCATCAGACTACAATATAGGAGCAAAAGAAATAGAAAAATTAAGCAAATACTATCTTCTCAAAACCGAAATTAATCGTTTATGGAATACACACACCACCATCATACCCATAGTAGTAGGCGCAACAGGAGTAGTAGCGAAAAGTTTAAATAGATATATAGATAAATTAGAATGCAGCATAGATATTACAATCCTTCAAAAACAAGCAGCAATACACACCTCCACCATATTGAGCAAAGTCCTTGGTGACACCGTATTTGTAACAAACGTGAACGGCACAGAAAATTCTACAAACAACACATCTGAACCACAAAACACGCATCCACCATCACAATCACCAACATCGTCATCCACATCAATAACAAACAGTACACACACACAATCCGTTGAACCAACAGAAGCACGTATTACTCAACTAAATCATACACACACAGAAAACACGCACTCAATGAGAGGTAGAGGAAGAGGAAGGGGACGAATAGGACGGACACTTGACACAACACACAACCAGCTACACACACAAGAAGCACAACACACTAACACAAGCCATACAAACACACCCAACACAAACACTGTAAGAGGCAGAAGACGAGGTAGAGGGAGAGGTAGGGGAATAGGGAGTATGAATGAGGTAGTGGGGACGTAGATATCTCTTTTCCCGTAGGAAACGGGACGGGGTATCTATGAAAAACCGACAAAAAAAAGTCGAGAAAAAGCTGGAAGCTTAAAACATATAATAATATTAATATAATATTAATATTACTAACTCATGTGACCACGTGGCGTATAAATAAACTGAAAATATTTAAACATTTTCCAGCATTACCGGAACCACGGTTACGGTAACGCTGGAAAATGTTTATAAATAAATGTTATACTCGTAAATAAATGTTCCTATACAACTTTTAATCTAGACATTCTGTCTGAGAAGTCAATGATGAAAGGACATTTATTCCACGAATCTAGATGAAATGAAAGGAAAATATAGTTTTATATTCTGTTATTCATTTGAAAAGATCTTTACTATATATTGTTACTCTCTCTTATTTTCTTATAGGCGCTATACACTTATTTATGTTAGACAGAGGGCACAATATTTTAACTGTGGTGGTATTATTTTAGTGACATTCTGTAAGATAATAAATTTAGATAAATAAATAAATCTTGTAACATGATACTCTCTATTTATCAAAGCAAGTATATGAATAATTTAATATATTTACTACACATTAGTGGGCACTGTAATTACTTAACGCAAAAGTCCTCAAAGGAGTATAACATGGAGCTGTTCTACGTATCGCTAACCACAGTAAGTTAGAATAAAATTCAAAAAGAGTTGTGTTTCAATTCTTTCCTTGATATTTCCCCAGCTTCTCATAAAACCTGTTTCCTTTAAAGCGTCGCGCGTCGATAGTGTTTACTGTAAGCGTGTTTCAGTTCCACAGAGGTTCACTTCATATAAGGGAGTATGCAACGAAGTACAGTCTTTGAACAGGATTTGAATAGAACCTGCATACATAACTACTGGACACTGGATCTCTAACTTTCAACTAGTAAACGCTTCAGTAAACATTTTAGTATATTAAGGTGAGTGAGTTGAACTAATGATGTACAAAATAGTCAACTAACAAATATACAATGAAATATGAAATATCTATTTTGTTTCAGAGCTAAATTTTGAATTATTACAGCTGATTGGTGATGGCAATTGTTATTTCCATATAATAGTATAACTATTTCCAGTAGGAAAAGGATGATTGTGAAATTTACTTATGAGTTTTACTTACTGTTTATGAATATACAGAATATATTATAGTAATGTTGAGAATCTGAGTCCTCCAAGTGAATAGTGCATGCTGGTCATTGATGATGATGTCTACGGTTGCTGAGCTCGCCAGCGCTCGGCATGCAAGTGTTTAGCATCAGTGCAATATTACTTGTGGTTAATATGAAGCCTCTCCTCATATTTTATATTGATGATATTTAAAAAAAGTATCATTACAATATAACTGAGATATTGTAAATGTTTTATAATAAATAAATAAAAAATAAATAAAAATTATAGGGACATCCTGTTGAGGGTTAAATAGTACTCATGTCATTGTGTACAGTCACAATTTTACATATCAATCATCATCATGTTAAACTTTAAGAACTTTTGATCAACACGTGTAAGACATACCTCTGTAGAGATCAGTGCACGTGTGCATTCAATAGGCGCATTCAGCCCTAACTAAAAGTATCAATAGTGTCCTCTTTATTATATCCCCGCAACTGACTGCGGACTACACAAAGACGCGGAACAAACTGTAGGTACTGTGCCTCTGTAAGTTCATTGTGCGTGTTGTCTATAGTTAATTCTATAACAAATTAATATTGACATATCATACAAAACGCGATAAGCTTTCCATGTATATTACATCACTGTAAAGACACAACTTTATTGAGTAATTGTGTTCAACTAATGAGTTTTTCAATTGAGTTCATCTATCCAGCAATAGAAGTTGTAAAGATAAATGTTGTAAAGATAAAGTGTTAAAGTTCTACTCAAAGGCTGATATAATATAATGTTCCAATCAACTAGTAAAATAATAAGTATGTGTTTGTGAAATTAGCACACAAAGGACAAACAGACTATCAACTAAAGCCACTCTCATTGTATACAATGCACAAACGCGCGGGTTATCCACGCCACGGTACATTTGCATATATAAATGGTGCATGTACACGTAGTACACCCATGTACCAACATTGGCACACTAATATAGTACTGGCATAGTACCAACATCGTAAAAATACCACTATATTATTGTTTATTCATAGCACCTGGACGAGTATTACCAGTACACTACGTTCTACAAACAATACGGTAGTGCTTTCTATCGTTTATGTCTGTGATGTTTATCATTACTTATTTAGATAAATGTTCAATAATAAATATTCATCGACATTTCACACAACGTCCGGTCTGGTCTCCAGCTTATTATGCTTGTGTTATGGGTATCAGAACACGGATTGCGGTTGCGTGAATTCACTCTTCAACCTTGAGGATACACTCTTCATTAGATTTATTACTATTTATACATATACTACAGCATTTTGTTACAATGTATAAGATAACAGTATGAAGCTTTGTAGTAAGTCAAAGACTAAAGTTTAGTTGTTACGTTCATTCTCAAAGAGGAAAGTGATGAACAAACAGACATAAAGCAAATAATAATATCAACTATATAATTAATTTTAACTAAATACGTGAAACAATTGGTAAATCTGATGATTAACAAAGGCATAGATGTAGACGTTTTTCGTTTCTTCTCAGTATCATTATATACGTAAAGTATGTAACCATTACGATATACGAAGATAGATATGTATCTATCTTCGTATATCGTAATGGTTGTATCGTTATAATTAGAATCGTTAAACCGTATTACCGTCACATTTACTATGAGAATGTTTAGTAAGCTAATATTACCAAATTGTGTTATTGACTTTATTAATAATTATGTAGAATAGAATTACTTAACACGATGAGTGCGAAACGCGGCTTGAAAGACCTCGTCCGTGTTTTGTCATTACAGCGGTAAGGAAAAACTTAAACTTCTCTGTCGTGCGAGAGGCGTAACTTCCGTCTGGTTCAGCTTAGGAAAGAGATAATTATATATCTGAAATGTGCTATTGATTCTGAGTATTTTGGTATAATACCGGATGTTTAAGGCCTCGTGCCGCACTGAATAAATAAAAGTTTAATACAGTGCGGAACGAGATTTCGAACACCTGGTACCCCCACGGACCTCGTGCCGCACCTACGCTAGCTTCACGCGGTTGCCGGTTAGTGTTGTGCAAAACGTTGAACGCTGCGCCTGCGACGCTATAATAAGATTTCGAAACGTTGCCGAAGAATATTATATTAAGAATTATTATTAAGAGTATTATATTATTATATAGAATCTAATTCAAATTTAACGATATTTGAAAAAGAGGTAAATTTCCAATCAATATTTACAAATTATACTAAGTCTAAGTGAAATAATGGTGTAGGAAAATAATAAATAAGTTCCAGCTATGTATATTTAAAATATGGTGTATCAATACAATATAATATATTATAAATTATACACTGTAATGTATTGTATGTTTAGCCTGTTTTAATAAAAAGCATCCATAAATATAATTAAATAAAATCGATTATTTTTCCCATCACTATAAAGAATAAAAAAACTGCCCTTTTTCAGTGCGGTTTGGGGTACATACGACCCCACATTTTATTTTACGTATAGAATCTAATTTAAATAATCTGCCCACAGGCGGCGGCAGATTTAGGTTGATCAACTCATTGATAATAATAATCGCGACAAAAACCGTACAATTTGCCTTATTTGGCGCCAAAAAAAGGATTTTTGTCTTCAGTGGGCGGTGGGGTCTAAGCCTCGTACCGCTCCAACCTCTGGTTCAGGACCAGGTTCCAAACGCCTCGTAACGCAGTAATGGAAAGTACAGATAAATTAGTGCCGCTGGGAACGTGAATCAAATTATAGTGGAAAAAATTGACTGCCGCAAGCGGGACTTGAACCCACGACCTCGGAATACCAATTAATTTTTTTTAATTTTTCCTACCTTATTTTGATTTGTTAAGTAAGGCATAGCATGTCAATTGCAAAATCAATAAATTACTTTAGTAATGAACGTCGCGTCATTATTTTCAACCCAATTGTATTCTGTAAAGAATGCTTGGTCGAGATGTTGTAAAGCAATCTTGATAGATGGCGCTGTACGTAAAAATATATAAACTCAGTCGAGTGACAAATGTGGTGGTTAAATTGAATGTTGCTAGCACGACCGCAATAAGCTCAGTTGGAAAGAGCTTCGGAACGGTATTCCGTGGTCGTAGGTTCAAGTCCCGCTTGCGGCAGTCAATTTTTTCCACCATAATTTGATTTGTTAAGTAAGGCATAGCATAAATTACTTTAGAATAGAATTGGTAACAACAACACTATAAAGAAATTATTTAAAATGATCACATTAACAAACAAACAAGGATATAATTCACATCTCCATTATTATATATTTGTCAGAATATTCCTTTGATGCTGTGTTTGCGAAACATTTCTCGTTGTCATTCATCACTTTACCACACCACACTTCACAACTGGCAACATCTTAACTAGATACGATCACATATTGTAGTTGATTTGTGACCATCATTCAATATAAATAAACCTATATAAAGTGTAGCCACACTCCAGTACAGGCTCACATTTATAACAAATAATTTACTTACTCCCTAGTAAGTAACTAGGATATTTCTGCACACTTCCGTGTTGGTTAAATTAAATAATTATTACTTAAAATTAACGAAAAGGTGAAGCCCTGGCAGCGGCCAAGACTGGTGAGTGTTGGCGTTGTTACGGAGATTGATGTGACTCACCAAGTTTTGTAGTCCGTATAATAAAATAAATGTGAAGGGATGTCTACTACTGTGAACCCGGTGAACCTCCCTGGTAAGGGACAGATTTATATAACCTATGTTCTAAAGTCTTGAAATATCAATACAACTATAACAACAGATGATGTTAACTTCTGTATGGAACATTTATGCAATAAAATAGCAATAACTGGACATGAACTCATGAACTATCATAAAACTTACATAACAATAAATAATTCACATCTGTTTAGTAAACAAATACAACTTTATAGTTCCAGTTACAACATTATGTTTAGTGTTACCTCAATGCACTGGAGAACAACTACAATATTGCGATACACAAGATACTTATTCCAAATATATTTTTATAGCATTATTTTTATATTAACGTAAAACTTAAATAAACATTTCAGATATAAAGTGTTTGAAAGCCTACTCTACTACATTTCTACTACGTTTACGTTCTACTACGTTTATATAACATACCCATTATTATTATTACATTAAACGTTTCTGACCCCAAATTTCAGAATATATAAAAACAGTAACCTATGCTCACCTCATAACTGTCCGACGCGTGACGTGATCTCGGCTATACAATTTTGAAGTAGTTTTAGATAATTATCACTTCAAAAGAATGTGCGTGTTCTCAGAGTGCGCCTGTCGGTGAAGTTATGTGAAAATACTTGTCATGTTTCATGTTATGTTGGACTATGTGGAATATGCGAATGATTTCAATAAACAATATCGATCCTTGACGGTTCATAATTATCAGTAGAAAACAAAAGGCACTGTATCAAAAGACAAAGGAAATGTTTATGAAATTACAATACGTACATAATATCTATAGTATATTTTTATCGCAAGAGCGACAGAATATCGCTGGTATTCTGGTCAACACAGAGTTATACTTAAGTTGTGAACTATCAGAGTGACCTTCACTTAAACAAGGCAAATAAAGATAATTTACACAGACGCTTCACTTGACGCTGACCTTTTTGTAAAATTTTCAACGAAAAAGAAAGTTGTTTGCTAGGAGAGAAACCTCTACACAACTCTTGTTAAGAGGATACCAAAATAGCTTCGTGCATTTTTCTACGTACGAAGTTTTCGTTTTTTCTTTAGATTGAATGGCTAGAGCTCTAATTTTTAAATATGTGTTTTTTCAATATATCATCTAGGATCGCATAAACTCAGAAACGCGATTGAAAAAAGTTTTCTTGATAGAAAATCTTAGCGAAACAACCTGTCTCATTTTTTATTTTTTTTCATTTGTCGGGCTATTATCGCGTATTAACTAATGAAATAACTTTAAAAACATACGAGTAAGTAACTATTATTTATAGAAACACGTAAACCGGAATTAAAATATATTTAGTAGATTTTGAGTAAACAAAAAAAATATACCTAATTCTTCATTTTCTATACCTCCTAGGTGTGTTAATAGGTACATGTCGACGATAATATTGATGTAGGCCCTTAATCAATATACAGCGACACCAAGACTGTACTACAGATTAAGTTCAGGTCTAACGTTATTACTAGACGGACTCGTTATTATTAGAGGTGTGAAGTTCGGTTCTTACCTTGTTTTACAACTTCATTAAAACTTTCAATACTTCAAAGGTAAATTATTTAAGAAAAATAAAATCTTCATAATCGAAGTGGACTTAAGATGGAGGGAAAGATGCTCGACAAGTCTTGTGAAGTCTAGATGGAGGTATGGAATATAAACTTAAGTTGATTAAACATTCCTTATTTAAATGTTCTGATATGTGCATTACATCACATGAACATACCCGAGATATGAACTGAAGTTCTATCAATTGTATTTATCATCACCTAAGATGAACTACAATTCCTACAATACAACTTTTGACATTCTGAAGAAACGCAATACCTGCATAAATAGATATATGATCGTGTACTGGAAGAAATGTGTTTAGAATAACGACTACATTTCATCGCTGGTTCTATAGGTTTATGTAGAGTTTGGGGACGTGAGTGGTAGAAGTGAATATTCATTTTGTATTCTTGAAATTTTTAATGATCTTCCAATGTAGTTATAACTAAGACAACAAAGAGATTGTAATTATTAAACATTGGTAATACAATAGTAAATACTGCTCTCTGTATGGTAACGGTCAGTCCAGTTGACGTAGACATGCGCAGGCGCAGTCACGTGAGCGATGCGTGCGTTCATTCATTAAAGACATCAGTACGCTTCCTTGTTCGGTACATTGAGTAATAGCGGGACACTTTGAACCAGCCATGTGTGTGATCAACTACTGAATATTAATAATATTATGAATAAACAATGGGTTACGTGAAATCGAGTGTCACTGTTATATCTGTTGGTCAAGTCACACGAATTGTTTATTCTCAAACTAAACATTAAACTGATGCCAGGGTGATCACAGGGTACTCACAAAACTTGTACTACTTATAAAAGACCATTCAGTGAATTCCCTGAGTGTAACTAATACTAGTTGCGGTGGCATTGAAGGACGACAGTCCAGCTTCCGTAAACGAGATCCACTCACAGATACTATCATCACATATATAACATTAATATTATGTAAACATTGTGAGCACGTAGCGGTGAGGAAGTGCACGGTCGCGCTGTGACCACAGATCACCACTCCGAGCATCATGTTGCATATTGAATGCACTCGTGGAGTCGTTACATTGCATATACTTAGTTATTGTTGTGCTTCCAACCGTATTGTATATCATATAGCTTCCTACTGTATATATTGATTGTTAATAACACAATGCTAATGAATTCTGTAAAACAGTTACAACGTGCACTCGTATCTTTGTTTAACGCAAAAAAATTGTCAAATAATTAGTTTATATTACAATATTGTCAGTAAACAAAAATCCGAGTAAAGCTACTTTTGTTTATTAGTTTTTGTAGAGCTTAGTAAGTAATTACTAATAATTAAATTTTGGCAAACGATGTAGAGAGTCAATTCATATCGTGCTAGCTTTTCAAAATATGTACCAGGTTTTATAAACCATTGATCAGAACATGTAGAACATCCAACGGAGATTATAGTATTTTTGACAACAAAAACTAGTTTCAATTATTTTTTATAAACCCCCACTTCTCCACTTTTTTAAGGCAAATTAAACACTCTATTGCGAAATGCTGCCAAAACTTATAAAAACTATTATAACGGAGACGGTTACATTTCAAATACAAACCAAATTGTTCTAAGGTAAATCGAGTTTATATATGTTGTGTCGGCTTGCGACTGTTTGTTTTTTATTCATTTAGAGGTGCACACTATAGCACTGTACCACATAATGTACGTATGTAAGTGTAATATATGTATATGTCGTAGGAGACTTGATTAAAATAGTTTACTTAGGGATCTTTAGTTTTAAGTTAGGTTCCAAGATTGTGAAGTGGGTCCTCAAATGGTGTCAATGGTGAGTAATTCGTTTATTAGATGAGAATGAATGGTGACCCGTTGAATATTCATAAAAGGATCCTTCCAAACCAGCTACACGTGTCGTAAGCCACGGATCAATCTCATCGTAGTTAATAGAATGTTGTAGTTAACGTAGTTAGCTTATTCAGTATTACAGGGTGTTTGGATTGGAGCCTACCCTGGCAATAATTACAGGTGATGTCTACGGTGATTTTCTCCGATATCAGAAGTGGGATCGAATAGTCGCTATTCGATATTGTTTTGAAAAAAAAAACTAGAACAGTAAAATTAGCCGTAACCGGCGTTCTAGTAAAAATTTAAAGTTTTCCCAGTTTCTTTTTGGATAAAAATTACTTTGATTATATTAACAAGCAAAGACTGATAATAACAAGTCACAGGTAATTAGTTAATTACCCTATAACACTGTAACTACGTAACAAAAATTAAATGACAATGATTTATGAGTAATTTTATAAATCTAGAGTGTTCACTTGCTTAATTTATCTCGTGTATCAATCAATAAATAATTGTGAAATCGTTTTACTTGATTGCGAACAGAAATATAGTGTGGCTTTATCAACATTCAACACTTCGTTTCAAAGTGTTCGTGAAAAAAGTTATAAAGAAAAATAAAGATTTAATCTCCGCCGTGTAATAATGTGTTATTACATATTCTAACGCGTTATTAAACTTTGTTATTTGTGACTGGCAAATAATATCGCAAGAAACTTTCACCTAGATGAGAGGTAGTGAGAAAATCTAAATCAGGGTTGACTAAATACTCAAGATTAGACCAACATGTAGTTACATGTAGAAGATAGAGTTGTGATAAAAAGAGATTGACAAAATATGCGTTTAAAATTTTAAATCCTTAGACAGCGAAAGAAAGTTTAAGAAATCTATATACGTGCCAGTCGTTTCAGAATTACTGTTTCGAAAAATCTATTTACCATTATGATCTCGACTGTGCTATTGACGTATGCAGACGTCCTGTAAGTCGTTAATAATATTGCCAACGCAACCTATTGTAGTGTACCTATAATATGCGGTTAAATTCGTCCTTTCTAAAATATCTAGCTACAAATACGAACCTGACGGTGCTATTGACGTATGGAGACGTCTAGCAACCATTAATAATTATTAACATCACTTTTTGTGGTGTATAATGAGTTTTTGAAATCTTTAACTTACTGACGTGTGAGACGTCTAGTGAGGCAGTAATAATATTAACCACACGCTTTATTGTGGCTTACTTATAATCAGTTCGTGAAATCTTCTTTTTAAAACATTTACTTACAAATATGATTTTGATAACGCAGAGACGTCTTGTAAACTATTAATAACATTAACCACACGTTTTATTGTGGTTTACCAATAACATGTTTCTAAAATTTTCATAGAGATGTCCAGTATAGCAGGTTCATCTTATTACAAATATTTAATTCCAAAATGCCTTTAATGCCCATACAATACTTCAGTTGTATTTTGATTTAAATGTATGCGACTAATATTATTGGTCTATCCAGGCTGAAAAAAATAATCACTAGCAATCTGCAACTGTATCGCGTGGTTCTCATTGTAAATGAAGTCTACCGTTTGTTTTTAACTTTATTACTTTCCGTTTATTCGCGCATACGACCCTTATTACAAATTATTGAGGCGACAGGAGATCACCTCTGAGTATTCACGAGCATAACTTTTGACCTTATTTACTTGAACAAGAATCTGTTGTAGTGGATTGACTATAGCAGATCTACATACCGTAACAAATTATCTACCTCTTAAATTTTAATTTCCGAGCGTTTTTGGTGTACAGAGACGTTCAGTGAACTATTTATAGTATTAACAACGCAGTTTACCGTGGTGTATCCACGAGTAAACTAATTATTATTATTAAAAGAGCTGTTGGCGCGTGGAGCGTTACAGTAAGCCAAAAATAAAAGATGCTATTGGCGTGTGGAGCCGACCAATAAGCCAAAAAAAAAAAAAAAATTAAAATAAATCAATAAATAAAAGATGCTATATTGGCGTGTGGAGCCGACCAATATAAGCCACTATAATTATCCTATCCTGAAAGAATAATGGTCCCCTGTGTACGACGGCGAACAGGACCGCCTATGGCACAGCATCAACCTATCCTTTTATTCCTAGGGCCCTTGCCTACGCGGCAACGTCGACCTTTCCCTTACCTATCCTTCCCAAACCCTTTATCCTTCCTAAATCCTTAATCCTTTCTATCCTTAAGACGCTATACTCATAAATATACCACGTTACGATACTATGCACCAACGGTTACTATTCACGATTTAGGTGTTTAGTAGCAACAGCTAAAAGAGTTATGTAGGCTTAACTTCTACTTGAGCTACAAGTAGGAGGTAAAGTAACAGTGTTTATTCGTATGCCAGTACGAAAATTCTAAATTCAACTTTTTATTCACTGATAGTTTAATCATTAGCATTTAAACTAAATTAGAAAATCATTCCTTTACTGTTGAATCCGTCTAGATCAGCAGGATAGGCCAAACGGAAACCCTTCTATTAGTTTCAAGTAGATAGGGAACACACGAGGACGCGTGCCTTTGCAGAATGGCCGTGTGACAATAAGGATAAAGAGAAACAAAGGAAAGAAAAGAAAGAAAAAGAAAACAAAAAAAAAAAAAAAAATTTCTAATGCATTTACTAACGTAGCTAAAAATCATTTTCTGAGTAATTTACGATTAATTAGCTAAATCCTAAATAATTAGTTATCAAATTACAGCCGAGCGGTTGTCTTTATGAAAACACAAGTTTAATGTGTAGTGGATTTGATGATTAGAAACCATCTATTGAATGCTACAATTGTATTGGCTCGATAAGTCGATACGAACCCACTACAACTTAAAGTTCGCTAGCAAAAATGCGAAAAACCTAGAAAAAACTAGAGCAGTCAGTATTATACGGGTCGTTACGCTGCCCAGTTCTATAACTTAAACAATTAGAATATCCTCCAAAGTGTAATTGCTGAGTGTGTATTTGTGATAAAAAGTGCACAGTAACGATAATGCGGAATTATTGTAACTGACTGAGTGTGAATGTTGAATTATTGTGGGAATTGTTATAACTGACCGACGAATGGAGATAAAAAGTTAGTTGTGGATTTCTTTATTTTGCGTCTTTATATTGGGTCAGAATTAGCCGAGCGGAAAAACCTAGCTCTATTGCAGATTTACACACGGGGACGTGTGTATTCGCAGAATGGCCGTGTCGTAGGAGACTTGATTAAAATAGTTTACTTAGGGATCTTTAGTTTTAAGTTAGGTTCCAAGATTGTGAAGTGGGTCCTCAAATGGTGTCAATGGTGAGTAATTCGTTTATTAGATGAGAATGAATGGTGACCCGTTGAATATTCATAAAAGGATCCTTCCAAACCAGCTACACGTGTCGTAAGCCACGGATCAATCTCATCGTAGTTAATAGAATGTTGTAGTTAACGTAGTTAGCTTATTCAGTATTACAGGGTGTTTGGATTGGAGCCTACCCTGGCAATAATTACAGGTGATGTCTACGGTGATTTTCTCCGATATATATATTATTATATATCAGTTGATTGTCCTCACATATCATATACACACAATAACATACAACCACACAGTGCAATATTTAATCCGAAAGTTCAATGTTTGTCTTCGGTTATTCCAGAATTAGTTCGTGCAACTATGTCATTCATACGACACTCTGTTGACTCTCTTAGTTAGAGAGACATATAGGGTGCCTTCTGGGCAGAAGGTTGTGCAAACGATACGATCTTATGTCAGCTCTGATCCAGGGACTATACCCCGGTATTTAAGGAGATTAATGTACTTTTTGGTTATAGCTATTTACATTAACATGGTTATTAACATAGCTATTTAAAAACAAACAACTTATTACGACTCACAACTATAGAAAAACAATCGTAAATTATTCAATGTTTCCAGTATGTTCAAAACATTTGATATCAATACGTGTGTCACAGAAGCTATACAAACATATTTAATAAGTAGACAACAAGATATTTACAACAACGTCTGAGACTAGACCCACCTATTATTTGTATTGTTTATATGTTTGATACAACTATAGTAAGTTGAATGTCCGCTATAACAAATTAATCTGTGCACTTCTATGATTGCCGTGACAAAGACATTATTAAAAAAGACAGAATGGCGGACGAAATTGAATGAGTTATGATAGTGACAAATAACCGTATCGCGGTCGAAGCCTCGGGATTGATGCTCACACTGAAAATAGAACTCAACTAAACAAGGTTTTATTTAAAAAATATGAGGTCACAGAACTAATCAAGCGACAATAATTTATTGGTTCCGTTGCCTTTTGATTCAAATCTTGAATTAAAAAAGAATTATCATACAAATTATTAAGAAGGTACTGTACTCCTAGTTTAGGTATTTGCCTTAGGTATTGCTATCCCTATTCCCGAGCGTTGCGCTGAAAGGGACAAATATAGCTGAAGCAGATTTTACCCACAAATTCTTTGAAGAAAAGACGTTTCATAGTCCCCTTTTGTCTTCCCAAAAAAGAAACCGATTAAAAATTTTTATATAAAGATGAAGAGTATAGCTATGCTTCTATCACCTTCTTTTTTGGATAAATCTTACTAAATGTGTGTGATAGACGCTGCAACTTTATCTAAAGAATACCGGAAAAACGGGATTTTTGGATGGTTATATTTCTCTTAGTTAATATGTTTTAAAAAAAAGTGTTAGAAGCATAGATATATAAAACCTAGATAGTGTGAAAAAAATTTGTCATTGCTGTTTAATGACAATAGATATTTCAATCGCAATATTGGATCTTTAATTAGATGTAATTGGGAATTAGAACTCTTGAGACGATACCAAAATAGCTTCGTGCATTTTTCTACGTACGAAGTTTTCATTGTTTCTTTAGATTGAATGGCTAGAGCTCTAATTTTTAAGTACGAGTATATGTTTTTTCAATATATGATCTAGGATCGCATAAACTCAGAAACACGATTGAAAAAAGTTTTCTCGATAGAAAATCTTAGCGAAACAACCTCTCTAATTTTTTATTTTTTTCATTTGTCGGTCTATTATCGCGTATTAACTAATGAAATAACTTTAAAAACATAAGTAACTATTATATATAGAAACACGTAAATCAGAATTAAAATATATTTAGTAGATTTTGAGTAAATAGGAAAAGTATCCCTAATTCTTCAATTTTCTGTGCCTACTGGCTGTGTTAATATGTACGTGTCGGCGATGATATACGAAAATATTGATGTAGGCCCTTAAAAATGTTTATTAGAATAGCCGTAGAGTTTACGTTTAGTTTTAAAATCCACGAGCAGTATTGTTCTGTACGTGCTCTTGTTGTAGGCACGCAGGTGACCTTGATGGTTCCTACACGCGATATTTGTCGTGACGCTTTTAATAAAAATATACAAATTCCGTAAGTATGTAATATTTGTGAGTTGTGATTGAAATTAGGAGTCGTCCACACTTGTCTACCATAACATGATCTAACATAAAAAATCATAATGTCAACAATTTTTAAAGTAAAGTTAACATAATCCCATATTATTATCTAACACTCGCTTTTCTGTTGGCAATGGACTTACCCAAATATAAACATAATATTGGTCATGTTTCATCCACATCCACTGACTCTGTTAAGGTAAAACTAACGCTACATACATTAAACATACAACTTACGTCACTAGTTTGATTTAAAAGTAAAACTCGTTGTGGATACAAAGTATAAACTTAACAATTATTTGGGTCCTGATGACGATGATTGTGTGAACTGACCGAGGATTACGACAATCTGCAAACAGTAAGTAACATACAATTCGCTACATGAATACCTTCCTGTAATTAATCCAGTACAGCGCGAGCGAGGCAGCGCTACAAACATTCAAGTGTTTTAACTAAACACAATATTGATGTTACAAATTGTAACAGATGTTTCATCTCTTGGTTATGTTTTAGCAATAACCAAACGTTTCCTCGCAAATGTTTTATTTCCACAGCTATTTTTATATCTATGAGTTATATATATTCAATTATATTGATAGGCACGACTTTGCTTGTGTATAATTAATTTTTCTTTGAAATTAGCATTTCTAGGGGCATGCGTGAATTTTTAGGTTTATAGTTTTCTAATTCGTATACCTCATTATTATTATTTTTTTAAATTACCTATGTATAATTATCATAAAAATATAATTATTTTCTAAAATGTGCCTGTATGTTTATGTATTTTTTCTTTGCTCTGGATATTAGTTATGGTGTTGCAGTGCAGCCGAGAATCATTGTGATGATATCGGTTATTTATTATTCGTCGGCTCAATCTAGTGATAAAGGCTTAGATTTTATTTGTACCTCGGCTAAAGTGAGAGGCTGCAATCAGGACTCTCACAATTATATCACACTGGTGCGTGATAAAACCATATTTTTACTGATATTTATAGATTATGGTTTTGATTTAAGTATAGTATTTATAACAGTGCTATTTATTTGAGACAATTATTTCACTATCGACAATTCTTTCCAAAAATACTCTTCTATAACAGATTGTATCTTCCTACGTATAATACGTCAGCATTTTCTGAGCCTCGACAATATAGAGCTAATCATAACCGTACCAACTCAATATCGATAGTTCTTCGTCTACTCGGCGACATCCTGAAGATTGATGATGTTCAAAGGTCAGCTGCGTTAAACATTAAATTCCACATATGACGTAAATATTACTTAGTGTATAGCAGTGAGGGAGCACTCTCAATATTATATTCTACTTATTGTATAGGTACGTACGTGACTCAGTTCACATCAAACATCACAATATTGAACACAATAACATTCTGGTACGTGTGATCATATCACATTGTTCACATTACGTACAAATTTGATTGCAGCTGTCACTTTTTATAAGAGTTGGCACATTACTCGGTATATAACAGTTGTTGTGTATTTCACTAACTTAGATCTATTAACTTCACTGAGGGTTAACAGACGCGCACTTAACATAATCTGGCTTTTGGTCACTTCTCGCAGTACTTACTTACGAGTGAAATGAGTAAAGTGTTTTTCTTAACTTGAGTACGATATGACATTATCATCATAGTTTTTCTCGTAGATGATGATGATGATGGAGAATAAATCGAAATCAAAAAAAACCACCCATCAAAATATGTCTTCAGCCAGTTAACAGCTCTTAGGCAAACTGAGAACAATATGAAGTGATGATGATTGGCGACAATGTGTACTCTAATAGTATAATATTAACGTTGGTACACAATCAGTGTCGGCATCAATAGGTAGACAGGTTTATTACTTGTACCTAAGGTGTGTGATCACTACGTCACTGAGTCATTGGTGAAACTTTCACTGAGATCATTAACAACTTTTATCATGTCTCAATACGTAGAACCTGACTTTGATTAAAACTTGGAGCGACGCGGCGCGGGTGTCTCCCTGGACTCTGCGCTGAGACCAACTAAAGGACAAACTTTCAACGGCTTCTTTAATTTCCACTGTGAACTTACAACTTGTGGTTTTTATTAATTTTGTTAACTTAATTGTACATTATTAAATTTGAAATAAAGTTAAATTATCCGTGGAACAATATCTTCTTACATTTAAAAGTACAGGATATCAAAATACGTAAATAAATCGATACATTTGAGATTTGGTTTCATTTACCAAAATAAAATACGTACGAGTATGTTATCATCATGGCAAAGAAAACATTAGGTGACGTGTTCACAATAACAATTATTGTATGTCCAAGAATTGACTACGATAATAGAGTGGTCGCTTACAAAACGGATTAATATATTTTTATAGATTTAGACAAATAAAAAGTGTTAAAACTACAGTGCACTTAATTATTCAATCATTTGTTAATTACAGTTAGGTTAGCAATGAAACAGTTTGAACTCTGTTATCAGTAAAAGCAATAAAAAAACCGTCAAAACCGAAACTTTTGTTAAAATACTTAGGCAAATATCTAAGAACTAATTTAACAAGAAATACTAATAAAAGTATTAATGAAAGTTCTCTGGGCCCTGAGTCGGGTATTTCAACGGTGTCACAACTTTACCATTATTGTACCATTATGGTGCAATAGTAAAGTTTTTGGTAGTCTACTATTAATGTGTCGTCATAACGACTTCATCATTGTCTTACAATTGTCAAAGTGACATAAATTGCTAGTCTCGTACACAACTGCTTCACAATTGCAATTCAATGACTGAAATGTTTCGGTAGTCTGCTATTTTGAATTTGACAGTAATATTTTTAAATTGTCCTGTGTCGGCAGATTGCCATAAATAAAAAATAGATAGATAGAAATATTAGAAATTGTTCTTTGTAATTTATTGCAATTTACTAATCTCCTAAACTTCACATTGCTTTTTATACTAATAAATAGTATGTACAAATATATTTAAACGAAGTCTAGCATGATTAAATGTTTAAATTTATTAGTAGTTTTTCGAAAATCACTTCAACTAACGCATTTTTTAAAAACGGCAACACATACATACCATTCTAACACAATCCATAGATAAAAGAGACCGAAAATTCAATGCATAGATAAAAGAGATCGACAATTCTATTACCATTGAAAGACCGTTATGACGGCATATAGCAGACTACGGATATTTGACTTCAATTGCAACGGTATCGTGCCGGTATTGTGCCGGTATGACAATTGTTCCAAAATAGTGGACTTGAGCACCTGATCCCTCGTGAAGCAGGATGAGTCACATTACATTCACATTATGAAACATTAACCAGAAACATGTCATATTGTTACATAAACACATAAGTGTTGTGTTACATAAATGATACATGGTTTTACCACAAAAGAGATGTGTTTATATAATGGCATCCTGTTTCACTATAAAGAACAAAATATGAAATATATATTTCATAACAAAATATACGGAGAATTGGTGAAATTATACAAAGTTAGAGTTGCGATTAATATTGACAGAAAGCTTTTACACCGAGTAAAGAGCTGTCACTTTCTGCTATCTTACACAATAAGGAAAACCGAATGCAATTTAATATAATACAGAAATATTTTTCATTTTACTTTCGCCTTCATATAGTCTTTACTGTTAAATTAAGGAATATTAAAGCAACTCTACACGAAGTCAATTATTAGTTACATAAAGTAACACAATAAGGGCTTAGAAAGTAGTAGTAAAATTATTTATTTGTAATGGTAGAGCTTATAGAGTGAGTTCACTCTACAACGATTAGATCAACGTTAGTAACAGCACAATACATTCTAGTATGGATAACAAATGTAGGTATTTATTTGAAAATAAATAAATCAATTGATAACGTCGTCAATACAAGAGACACTTGTGACTATCTCCAGGCAATATGTAATGTGAGAATATTCACTCACTTCTACAAACTTATTTATCAGCGAGTGCCGACAGGGAGCGCTCCACATCTAGAGAATTACAATTTTTTTCACAAACATTTTATATTTTGTGAGACGATATTAATAAGTGTGTGAAGTGAGATATAAACTAAATACAGCGAGTAAGTCGAGATATCGTTGTGTATACTGTAAACTGCCATAATATTATGAAGTGTACTTCAAATGATGAATTATGAGCGTGTTGGCAGAACTGGTTTACTTTTGATTGATACTACAAGGTGAAGCAAATTTTCCAGATTTTCAACGTAATAGTTGATAATCTGGAAAATTTACTTGCCCTTTATTGAATAACGTGCTTGCTGGAAATTTTCCAGCAAGCACGTTATTCAATGTTTTTTTAGACTTGTGTTTAATGCTGCTGGCGTGACAATTAAAACGCTTTTACTTGATTGTAATCAATGAAGTCGCAACTATCTGCAGTAGACACCGTTCACGTGTCACTCTGTATAGGCTAGTGGTCTTATTCATAATGACTTATCGGAGGTTTATAAGTTCGCTAAAATCGGTTCGCGAAAATTGTCAAAAACTGTTGTCAAAAAAATTCATAATAGTCTTTTTACGCTAAAACGTTTATTATCTCTCCGATAAAATCTCCTTTTAAACCTCCGATAAATCATTATGAATAAGGCCATAGGACTGTTAGGAGGAGTACAATCTGACGCATCATGGAGTTGCTACATGTTATGTTATATTAGTAGGGGATATTCCACGTACACACAAGTATTCGTAGTCATTTGTTTCATCTCTACTCATAATAGAGGTTTGAACATAATGAAAATATAATATATAATATATAATAATGTTCACTTTATATTAACTCGTTATTTATGCTTAAACACATTTATTTTGATACTACACATGTTTTGCTTTTTAACATTAACTATATATTCCTTACCAATAAATAAAATTGAAAAACAATACTGTGATTCTAATTTTACAAATCATTAATACTAACATTTGTCACTTGTTTTTACATTATCATTGTATCTCTGTATAACGTTAAACTAATTCCTAGATAGACTGTATCCATAAAGCCAATCTGTTAGTGACCAAGACTTAGGTCATACACAAAATGTAATAAGAAACGGACTTTTTCATTAACTATTTAGTTTATCAGAGAACTAAATGAATTCCTAAAGTCTATTTATGTGTAACATTATCTGTTTGTTAGATCGGACGCTAAGGGTGTAATTAAAGTAATCCAATATAATTGTGCTATAAGTAATGAAGGCTCACTGCCCCACCCCCCGGGATAATCCCGTAATGAGTGTGGACGCGCCCCGGGTGGCTCTGATAACAACTCGTCTGATAACAGGAGCTGTTAGCAGCCACACAAGACGAGTGATAGCACCGAGATAACTCTATCAGTTGCACTTGAGTTGGGCAATGCGTCCAACAACCGAGTATGTTTATAATCTTACATTATAATTTTGTTTGTCTGATGGTCTCTATCTGTTGTATCGTTCTAGACTAGCCCGTAGTCACACTTCGCTCACTAAAATTTAATGAACGAAGTGTGATTACGAGCCAGTCTATATAAAGCGAACGTTTACTAGAACCAATAACTACAAACTACTATGTCACTTACTTGTTCCATGTATAGTTGTGATGGTATGTTTATATGTTCGTGTAATCCGCCGCAACTGATGTACCACACAATACAAACTACTCAGAATTATAAACAGGTGTTATGTCTCTCCTTTCTCAATATTTCCTAATAATAACGTTCAGTTTTCATATAAATTCTTGAACATTGTCGTTAGTCAGCATTCCACGGCACGTTTATACCTACATGACTTGTACGTAAATTATTTGATTTTGATATGTGTATTTGAGCATAATATTACGTATCACTATCTTATCTTGATGAACTTCCATACGTCTTCTCCTTGTCTTACTCCAATTGCAGGTTAAATTTACAAAATTGCGTTCTTAGTATTCATCTGTAGTATTAATGGAAGTGGTATGTAAAGTTTCAGGTTCTTAGCTTCAATTGTTTCAGATGTGCATGGTCAGTCAGTCAGTCTCTACCTTTTATAGAAATTTCTCAGCCTCTGGTTTTACTCCCTTACTAATTAAATATACAACAACTAATTATAATAACAGAGACCGATTGGAAATAAAAAGGAACGTTCTTTTGAAAATATAACATTAACATTTCATCCAATTATGTAGTGTCTTCAAACGAAAATTCATTGAGCTTTTGTCATGTCAAGTTTGTGATGTTCACTTGGTATCTACATGTAATTGCTACCTTCAACAACAAACGATAATGTATTAAGGGCCTACATCAATATTATCGTATATCATCGCCGACACGTACATATTAACACAGCCAGTAGGCACAGAAAATGAAGAATTAGGGATACTTTTCCTATTTACTCAAAATCTACTAAATATATTTTAATTCTGATCCACGTGTTTCTATACATAATAGTTACCTATGTTTTTAAAGTTATTTCATTAGTTAATACGCGATAATAGACCGACAAATGAAAAAAATAAAAAATTAGAAAGGTTGTTTTGCCAAGATTTTCTATCGAGAAAACTTTTTTCAATCGCGTTTCTGAGTTTATGCGATCCTAGATCATATATTGAAAAAACATATACTTAAAAATTAGAGCTCTAGCCATTCAATCTAAAGAAACAATGAAAACTTCGTACATAGAAAAATGCACGAAGCTATTTTGGTATCCTCTTAAGTTTGTTGAGTGAATCTGTTTGTCTATGAGCAAGTCGATAGTTAGTTCCATTTTAAGCGCGACATGTGAAGAATGCGGCACACACACACACAGCGCCACGTAGCGGCGAGGCTGCGACCTACAATACCACAAATAGGTAAACTGATACGTAAATATAGTCAAGGTGGACTCTACCTACATATGGGAGTGTTTGTAAGGAAACTAGCATATTCGCAATGTTTTGCATTGCATTTTTGTATAATTTACAAGGGCACTATTTATAATTTATTGAATCTGTAGTAGTTACTAGTTACTACGCCACTTTAGGACAGATGAAAATGTGTAGGATAAGATTATATTTTAACACGAGAGCTTTATTAAGACGATACCAAAATAGCTTCGTGCATTTTTCTATGTACGAAGTTTTCATTGTTTCTTTAGATTGAATGGCTAGAGTTCTAATTTTTAAGTATATGTTTTTTCAATATATGATCTAGGATCGCATCAACTCAGAAACGCGATTGAAAAAAGTTTTCTCGATAGAAAATCTTGGCGAAACAACCTCTCAAATTTTTTATTTTTTTCATTTGTCGGTCTATTATCGCGTATTAACTAATGAAATAACTTTAAAAACATAAGTAACTATTATGTATAGAAACACGTAAATCAGAATTAAAATATATTTAGTAGATTTTGAGTAAATAGGAAAAGTATCCCTAATTCTTCATTTTCTGTGCCTACTGGCTGTGTTAATATGTACGTGTCGGCGATGATATACGATAATATTGATGTAGGCCCTTAAAGGTAAAAACTTTACAGAAGTTAATCATTTTTCACAATGTGTTTTACAACTCAACTAATTCAACAATGGTGTGGTACAGACAAGTGTAGGAGCATGGTAACACAATATACAACATGTGTTAGTTTCATATTATCTACTTAACTGTACATTGTAATATCAGAGAGTTGACAGAGAAGTACAATGTGAGACTGATACACAAGCAAATATATCTTCTCACAGTAGCAAACTAGAAGTAAACCTCAGGTCAGAAATGGAAGTCAAAGAAATGTTGAAATGGGATAAGGGAAGGGCAATGATGATGACATCGAAACATTCCGAGTGATACATGTATATGTCGTAGGAGACTTGATTAAAATAGTTTACTTAAGAATTTTTGTGTGTTTTAGTTAGTTTGTCCAGTATTACGAGGCTTTTAGATACATAACTGCTCTAGCTGTAAATACAGGTAATTTCTATGATGTTTTCCGATATATATATATTACGTCAGGATTATTACTTGAGTATTTCTAATACTATCATTTATTACAATCAATATATCAATCAAAGTATTTGTTCGGTTGTTTGCCCATGTCGCTATGTGTAAACATCTTAACTAAACGTCAAGACTGATGTTAACCTGAAGTATTATATAAATAAACCAATAAGATACATTGAGGCGATCATTGTAACATTTATTTTAATTTTCACGAGTTGAGCTGTCGATACTTGCGATAAATTAACAAAACTATTTTGTTTACACATTTCTGTATTTATTTAATAAATCATTCATCCTGTACATAAACATACTAACACACACACACTCACTTACATGTTCTATGTTAATCAAAGTACTATTTATCTTCGGCAAATGTATTTTTAGTGTATTCTCGAAGATTAATTCAGTATAGATGAAATAAATAAATACTATTTTCTTTCCGCTGTTTAGTTGTTGGCATTGAACATGTAAACACACAAATGACTTCCAGTAATATAGTACAACTGATATCTCAACTGATATTATATGTCAATGGATATTTATTTGAATATTTGAGGAAATGAAATATCCAGATACATAACAAACATGTTCTGAGTGGGAATCGTATGCGTGGCTACTGTAGCTGCACTACCGCGCCGAGACAAATAGTGTTAAAAGAGAGGTTGTTGTATTTAGATAACTTCCTCTAATCACCAGCCCAAGTTAATGATGAGAGCGGAGGTACAAAAAAGCTCTTGGCTGGTTTAAACCACATTTACGGGTCAAGACCAAGTAAATGCAGCGTGTGATGAGTAGGTTATGATGTTGTGTGTTGTGTTAATTCGTTTTCGTCTATTGCCATAAACTTACGGACTATTCTACAAGTATTTAAAATCGCAGCTTTTTGGAGGATGATGTAAATGGTTTTGTATTATTATTATTATTATTTTCTTTATTTATCTCTTTTACATCACAATATCTTACATTTTTAAATATATAATTAAATATAAACTAAATAATAAAAAATATACATTTAAAAATATAAAATAAATGTGAGCTCCAACAGGCGGCGGCACAGCGGCCAACATTAGACACCACTTTATTATTATTATTATTATTGTAATTAAGTTTATGGTACAATAAAGTGTAAAATAAATAAATAAATAAATACTTAATCAGTCGTAAATCAGGATTTTGCAGCTTTTTTTACAGTTCACTATCTCATACAGTAGCGTAATTTAAAATATTCTATTTAAATTAAAATACAAGTGGAAGCCTGATACAGAATTTTAATATACCTAGTTATATATTAGCCAAAATTACATTACAGTGTTAAATTACTGAAGATTGTTACACGTTACTGCCTCGCCCGAGATGTGAACACATTAACTCTATCATAAAGCTAACAGCCTCATTGCTCCGTCCGCATCGTACAGACGTACAACATGAACTTATTAATATTAATAGTACTTATATTGTACCGCCGAGTCTGTCACACTACTTGTTAATATAGACCTCGTACTAATACTAAGCCTCCTATATGTACCAGCTTAGTGAGGGTCACTGACCTATCATCCCTTCTTGAAGTGCGACACCCTTGAGTGAAGCCTTAAGTTCCGTTTATCTCATCGACACATACGCCTTATTATCAAACCGTACTTTAAATGATAATGACACAGTTCTTAATGTAACAATTAGCTTATTATTATAGTTCGCTATGTTATGTGGCGACTATCTTAACATTTCACAATATGATTTCACTTTCTGAATCATTCCACGTCACGTAATCATGAGTATCACATCAATACTTGGATCACAATACAATACGTTTTGTTGATATTAACCTAACATAACATCAAGTAGATAATAACTGTAGTTAATCGGATGTTATATCACTTTGTGTGTACCTGGTGTGTACCTGGTGTGTACCTGGTGTGTACCTGGTGTGTACCTGGTGTGTACCTGGTGTGTACCTGGTGTGTACCTGGTGTGTACCTGGTGTGTACCTGGTGTGTACCTGGTGTGTACCTGGTGTGAATTGAATTAAGTTGATCGTGTCACACACCTTGTGTTACAAACACTCGCCTGATTTTTGTGATTCGTCATAAGTTAATGATCATAATATTTGTTAACGTGGGTCACGTTCCTCCTTCAAATGTCGTGTGTCACCTTCCCACTGTTGCCTCACACATTCTTATGTGTTAATCACCAATTTGCCAACTTATTTGTTCCACTGTGCCAGATATACGCGGATATCTACTCACTTACGTGTAAGAATAATTAAAGCTGTTTCTGTAGAGATGTTATTTATTTATCCTCTATTTCACTTATAATTCTGTGCTTATAATATAGACCATACAAGTACCAAGTAGAGCCAGTAGCAGTGAACAAGGAGTCCTTTAACACTAAACATCAGATCACTCGCTACCATCACAATAAGTATAACATACAGGTTCTATACAAGGAGACGTTCTGATAGTGCGTCGTGATAACACGCACACACGCACACACGCACACACGCACACACGCACACACTCAAGATAAAGGATCACTTCACAGTTATTTATGAAGACACACAGTGTTGACCTCTCTGTCACACAACATGCCGACACTTCATTGTTAATATTAGTTATCGTATATTGACGCGTCATTTATGCGTTTGACAAGTTATTTAAGGAAATTCTTGCTTTATTGTAAACCGATATTATCTGTCACAATATCAGAGACAACAATTGAATGAAGTTTTGTTGTTTCATCTTAAAAATTCAATGAAAATGTTATATAATCATTAGAATAAAGGTTTAGCTACATCTTGTGTTATTCATCATCAGTCATCAAGCAGACACTCTCTATAATTACGTTATGTAACAGTTCAGTACTTAATAAGTCTTAGTGATTCACACTCACAGTGATGATGCAGGAACTGTGTCCTGGTTCACTCCACAACGTGACGGTTCATCACTCTTCACTTCATTTATCAAACGTAACAGTGTGAGGGTGTTTGCGTGACGCAGCTGCCAGCGTACAGCAGGGCCAGCCCCCGCCATAACGTGTCGCCAGGACAACGTCGCGGCGTCAGATACACTCCAGAACAGGGAATCTTTGGTGCTCCAGGAAGGCTCTACCCACTCGTACCATGACGGTGATGACCACAATGACAGGAGTGGGTATGCGTAAAAGCATTCCCCTGCGAAAAAAGGGTACATATTTTGTTGGAGACGTCATCATTAAGCATTATTACAATACATTATTAACAAATATCTGTGACGTCATAATTGTTTGTTCACAATAACAGATAGATAATATTGTGATTGTGAGTCTGTACCTACTGTGTACTAAATATAGTAGAATGAGAGCGAACCGCTCCTCACTACAACTAACTTATAAACGACCTATATCACTCTATTGTATTGTACTAACTTGTTACAATAATCTGTTACAAACCTTTATATCATAAACAGTTTGGTACTCATTTTAGTTTTATAATAATTCTAACTGGTTGTGTGTCGCCCTCTAGCACGTGTTACCTGTACTACTTGTCAAGTACAAGTGGTAAAGGTACACTCACTAACATTATTTTAACTTTACACGAGACACAGGTCGTTGTGTCGTTAAATGTAATGACACTAACACTAAACCAAATTATTTCATGTTTAAGTAACAATATATAGAAATCAAATTCAACGCCATGTGAAACAGGACTTTAATAAAATATTTAAATTGTTTCTATAATGACAAAACCTACTCGTAAAAGGTAATGTGACATAACAACGCGGGCGCAGTAACAGTGACAACATGACTTCATAGTACCTTGTTGTTTTACGAGAGGGATTCACATAACGAGTCCCTGCGAGTGTCCCGACATCATCCGGATTATAATGTTAGTTTGTATGTCACGTGGGGACACATTAACACCACAATACATTCACTCCGGCCACATGTACAACTTTAATGACGCTACACAAAAACTGTACCTTCATACAAACATTATGAAAGCTCTCGAGTCACCTGCGTTATACAAAAACTGTGACCAAATAAACATTGTCCTACATCACATACGTGTTATTGTTAAATTATTTGTTTTATATTCATTTAATAACCTAAATAATTCAGTTAACATCATCAGTCGTAATATGCAAAACTGTGAGAACAATTCTAACAAAGAAAGTAACGTATGTAGGTCACTATGTGACTAATGTATTACAGACAAGAATGCAATTATTTATACGCGGAAGTGATTAAAAATCTATTACAAATTAAAACTGAAACACATCGACATGTATCTGTATTGAGATGGTGACATTATATGATTATATCATGATAATAGCGCGACCGTCGCGCGTTGTGAAACATAGCGCACTTGAAGTGGACACATTTATAATATTATAAAGTTTTTATATTAAAACTCATGGTGATATATATAGTAGTCGATCTGCGTCATACACTCTCTCTCTCTCTCTCTCTAGATATATCATGTGAGCGAACATTAAACAGTAGGTAGTAGTGTGACACTCACGCAGACACACAGAGGTGCACTCATTACAACATTCCACAGAAGCGAGTATTAACGATGTTTAGTTTATGAGAGTGTTGATAACACGACACCAACTTCACTTGTAATAGTGGTAGAGTAGAGTGTTAGACAAGCCCCGGCCCCGCCTACTGACTCTACCACAACTCGCTGGGGCCACATTCTTCACATAGCTTCACTAAGCCTAAGTGTTGTTTGAATCAAATACACAATGTTGTATAAATATATGATAATGCAATCTAACCAGCGGCAGCGACAGCGTGATGGCGTGACATTACATTCCCCTGGAGCCGATGGTTGTTGTTGCGTTCAACCTGGTGTTCTAATTAATAATAGGTTAAGTGGAAGCGTGATATCTCTCAGGCGCGAGAGGAACGAACATATACTGTATATCACAGCGTTACAAATTTACAATAGTACAAACTTACCCTGTTTTGTTCTTCAACAATGTCTTCACTGTGTCAAGCCCTAGCTATAGCTTCATTAACTAACTACGATAAATTGGCCAAAATAACGCAGAATGCTAATCAAACTATACTTAACTTTATGCAGGCAGACACGAACTCTTTAAGTCCTCAAAATGACCACATTTGGCGCGACTTAAGCCGTGAACTTTCACCAATCGTCTTAATGCAATTATACTATCACAATTATAGTTATCAAACAGTTCAACTCACATTAAATAGTATTAAGTATGGAGACACAAAATTCACTAGTTTTTATAATACTTTTTTGTCATACAAAAATGGCGAATACTCAGCTTCGCAATGACATTTCAAGGTTTTGTTTCAATGGTAATTATCGATTCACACAACAAGGATAATTAGTTTTATCAACAATTAATTCTAGTGACAATTTTTAACTCGCGAAACAATTGCAAGGAAAACGCTTCAATCGCATTCAAATCGCGACGTAGTTTGCAAACAAGATGTGTTTTGCGACTGACGACCGAGCCAAGGTCACCGCGCGGCGCACCCGGCTCGCCGGCGATACATCAATAGTGAAGTTACCATCTCCTAGGGAGGCGCGCGCGCAACTCGATACGATAGGTTAAGTTTGGTACATAACATCTACCCGCCTCGGCCAGGACTACCTGGCCGCTAATTTACTGGCAGTCGCGACAAGGTTGATACAGCTCTTTTCAAAATTGAACCGTCCACCCGGACCTCAGCAAAACGGGGCACTCCATCTGCTCCAAAGACGAGGTTGAGAATGCGCCCCCTGCGCCAACACAGTGGCGGTGAGTTAGCGTCCTTAACCAAAACGAGGTCACCAACATGAGGTGGATCAGTCTTGTCAGTCCACTTAACGCGCTGCTGGAGAATGTGCAAATATTCTAAATTCCAACGTTTCCAAAAGCTCTGAGTGAGTTGTTGGACCAATTCAAACCGCGAGAGACGATTAGGTCTCACATCAACAAAGGGATATTCCGGCAGGGCGTTCAGTGGCTGCCCAATCAAAAAATGGCCCGGCGTGAGGGCTTCCAAGTCGTTAGGATCTGAAGAGATCGGGCACAACGGGCGTGAATTCAAAACGGCCTCGATTTTGCAAAACACAGTTGCGAGCTCTTCAAAGGTCAATACAGACTCGCCAATTACCCGTCGCAAATGTGTCTTAGCAACCTTTACTACGCTTTCAAATATTCCTCCCCAGTGGGGACATGACACGGGACTGAACCTCCAAGTTATTCTACGTGTAGCTAGTCTAGACGCAATTTCAGTCTCGTTAGCCGACAAAAAATCATACATCGCTTTTAAATAGTTGTTTGTGCCTTTGAAGTTGGTACCGCAATCCGACCGAATCAAGGACGGTAGTCCTCGTCGTGACACGAATCTATCTAACGTCGCAACAAATGCCTCTGTCGAGAGGGCTGAGACGAGTTCCAAATGTACCGCCTTGGTGGACAGACAGACAAAGACGCACAAATAAGCCTTGACAGTTTTACTGTTCCTGAGGGTCGAGGTCTTAACAAAAAAGGGGCCTGCAAAGTCCGTACCAACTCCAGCAAAGGGCCTTATCTCAGTGACCCGATCCGAAGGAAGGTCACCCATGATAGGCTGCATGGTAGGGGCCTTGAGCCTATAGCAAGGCATACAACGAAAGACCACACTACGAATCGTCCGACGGGCCGATAAAATCCAAAATTCCCGTTGCACAATGGCCAATAAGGCATTACAGCCGGCGTGGGAGTTCTTGATGTGACGATCAGTCACCAACAGGTTCACCAAGTGGCCACTCTTTGGCAATAAGAGGGGGTGACGAGATCCATAAGGGAGGTTTGCGTTCCTAAGACGCCCTCCGACACGCAAAAGACCCTCACCATCCAAAAAGGGGTTCAGCTTACAAATGGCTCCAGATAGCTTGGATTTGCCTTTCCTCAAGATGTCAATCTCGTCTTCAAAATGTGCCTCTTGCACAGAACGAACCCAGTGAAGAAGAGCATCTTGGAGCTCTTGTGGCGATAAGAAGGCCTCCAAACATTTGTTCTGTGGATGTCTACAATTTCTCATGAAGCGCTTGATCCAAGCGGTGACACTCAACAATTTGTCCAATGAACTGTAACGATTAAGTAAGAAATCGGGGTCGAACGGACGGTCCTGCCGTTCGAGCGCAAGCGTTCGCAACCCAGGCAGTGCGACAATGTCTAAGGCCGGAGTTCGCGGCCAATTAGATTCTGATCTGGTCAACCACTCAGGTCCCCACCACAGAGAGTGCTCAACTAAAAGGGGGGCCATACATCCCCGTGACGCACAATCAGCAGGGTTGACCTCGCCAGGCACATGCCTCCAAACCAACGGGGTCTCCGATTTCTGTATCTGAGAGACACGATTTGCTACAAACACCTCTAAGGTGTGAACTGACGTCTTCAGCCAACATAGCACAATTTGACTGTCAGTCCATGCATATATCGTGGAAATGTCAATTGACGTGCACAAGGTAGACATGACGTGATTCAAAAGGCGAACAAGAAGGGCCGCCCCTGACAACTCTAACTTAGGGATTGTCAAGGCAGTTCGAAGAGGCGCGACCTTGCTCTTCGCCATGACCAACAACACTTTCACCTGACCATCTGTGGTCACGGTGCGCAAGTATACGGCTGCTGCGTACCCACGTTCCGAAGCGTCCGAGAAACCATGAAGGGACGCGGTGTGCTTCCCTGGCGGAAGCAGAGCACGGGGTAACGATATCCTATTGATGGCAGGCAATGAGGAAGCAAATAGGAGCCAGTCCTTCAAAACAGCTTCGCGAAGTGGCTCGTCCCATCCAAGACCTGCAGTCCAAAGTCTCTGCAGGAAGCATTTGGCCCAGAATATGACCGGGCATATCCAGCCATTAGGATCAAAGGTTCTCGCGACAGTCGACAGAACCAGTCGTTTCGTCCAAGTGTGATGCGAATCCAAATTGACATTAAATGTAAAGATGTCCTGGACTGGTCTGTACTGGATTCCAAGCACTGACATCATGGTAGGGTTGTCACGGTTCTCAAATAGGTGAGGATCCTGCTGGTGGTCGTCCGGTAGCCCGTCCAAGAGCGCAGGTAAGTTGGAGATCCATTTACGCAACTCATATCCTGCGGAGGCTAGAATGCCAATCAACTCGTCACGCAAGAGCAGGGCCTCTCTCTCCGTGGCCGCGCCAGTGCACACATCGTCAACATATAGGTCCTCCTTCAAAATGGCGGCTGCGCGAGGAAACGACATACGCTCTCGATCCGCGAGCTCCCAAAGCGAACGTATAGCCAAAAAGGGACTAGACCGCAGCCCGTAGGTGTTCGTGTTGAGCTCGTAGACAAGCATGGGATCTTGCTGGTTTTCTCGCCACAATATCAGCTGGTATCGGCGATCATCCGGGTGAATTACCGTTTGCCTGAACATCATCTTGATGTCAGCCACAAAAACAAATTGATGACGTCGAAACCGCGTGATGACGTCACAAAGGTCCTTCAGCAATTTGGGACCAGGATGCAGACACTGGTTCAATGACACTCCTGAAGTAGTCTGCGCAGAACCATCAAATACTGTGCGTAACTTACCACTGGATGGTTTTATTACAGCATGATGCGGAAGAAAGAAGTGCTCCGTCGAACGCCAATCCAATTTTGACACAGACATGTGTCCCAAATCCTCATACTCCCGCATGAAGTCAATATACTTCTCCTTGAGTAGTGGGTCCCTGCTCATACGGCGTTCCATCGCCAACAAACGCTTCTCTGCAATAGGCCGCGAGACGCCAAGTGGCGGACGTACGGCGAGAAATGGCAATCTTGTCATGATCCGGCCAGAACGGAGATAACTGGTGTTGGTCTTGTAGAACTGCTCACACTCTTCATGCTCCGGATCAGAGCGGGGAGCTTGTGGTGGCTCCTCCACTTCCCAGAATCTCTGCACGGCGTCAGAAAGGGCGGACCCCACCATCAAGGCCGTTCCAAGTTCGGCAGGGGGGGGAGTCCTCAATACAGGCCCCATCAGTGCGAACCCAAATATGGTCCGGAGGGCTACCAAGCCACCTGGCTGCAAAACACGATCCTTGCCGAGTAATATTTTACCCAAAACATCGGCACCAAGCAACAAATCGACCGTGCCAGGCAGGTCAAATTTAGGGTCAGCCAAATTCAAATCCGCGGTCAATTTTACCGCATCCGCAGACAAACGAACTTGCGGGTGATTGCCCAAGATATTCTCCATCACAATGGCCGACGATTCCAACGTCGGACGTGGAGAATTTGAGGGGGAGAACTCAAACCAAACGCGGCCCTCTACCGTGGCCACGGGGGCGTTTCCGACACCCCTTATTACATCTGAATATTTTTCAATAGTCTGGCCAGTCTGCCCTACCAACCAAGACGAGGCTATGCACCCCTGTGAGCCTGTGTCCAATATCGCTCGGACTACAACCGAGGCGCCCGTCCGTCCCCAGACCCTGACATGGGCCGTAGGCAAGAGGACGGTCTCAAAAGGGGGCGGTGCATAGCGGGGGCAGACGCCAACATCCTAATGTTGGCGTGGCGGCGACTGAGCGCCGTTGTCCCGAGACGGCAAATCAAAGTGCGGGTAGTGCCTAAACTCGGCCTCCTCTCGGTGACGACTGCCACGAGCCATAGACGGCGGTTCGTAGCGCCTGGAGCGTCCGTACCGAGGGTTGCGCGTCTCCAAACGGGGACGTTCCGCCAGAGGGGGGGACGGTAGTGGTACCGGACGCGCGTCACGGTAATCGTGGTACACTACCGGAGGTGATCTCGCTTGATCACGTGGAAGCGGGGAGGGCGAGCGGGACACAAAGGTGCGGGATTGAACCCGGGGCCCGCTTTCATACCCGCCCGTGGGGCTGCGCGCCGAACCAACTCGGCGATCAACGGCAGCGCAGTTTGCGCGGCGTGGGGGTGATGAGCCGGACTCCAAGTTGCGGGACTGGTCCCGGTGTCCACTGGCATACCCGCCCGAAGGCGACCCCGCGTGGTCGCGACGGCCATTCGCGTTGGCGCACAGGATTTTCAAATGGTGCCCTCCGCAAATAGGACACGGGTGAGTGTCGGGGCAGGCGCGCTGGTAATGGTCCCCTAGGCAAGAGAAGCACCAGCCGCGGGCCTGGGCAATCCGCCTACGAGCGGCCACGTGCAGGACCGCGAAGTCTGGGCACCGCACCGTTTGGTGTCCCTGCGACTTGCAAAACCGGCAGTCCGGTGGCGCAGCTTGAGCGACAGCGAAGCGGGCGGCCGTACCTCCTCTTGGTGCAGGTTGGGCATTGCGCCGTTGGTTGGTGGGTCTGGGACGTGATGCTTCCACCGGCGTGTCGGCGACCATGACGTCACCCATGCGACACTCGTCCTCCAGGAACGTCAGGAGCTGGTCAAAGGTAGGGAGAGCAGATGCCTCATCCCTAGTGTGCCCCTGTTCAAAACGTGCCCTCAAAGACACCGGCAATCGCTTGAGCACAATACGCACTAGTAGGTAAGACCACTTGGCAACCGGCAGTCCTAAGCGGTTGAGCGAATTGGTGGCTATTAGGAGGGGGTTCAGCAGCTCGGTCCTCAACTGGGCAGCATTGCTCACGACGGGAAGGTTCAAAATCTGGTCGACGTGGGTATCTGCCAGACAGCGCTGGTTGTGATAGCGCTTGGTGAGCAACGCCCGCGCGATCCCATAGCTCCCGTCACATATTGGGAGGTGCTGTACTAAGCCCCTCGCCTCTCCATCAAGCACGGAGAGTAAATAGGCCAGTTTTTGAGACGGACCCAAATCGTCCCTCGAGTCCACAAGGCTCTCAAACAAACCAATAAACCCCATCCACGTGTCTAATCGACCATCAAAACGTGGAAGATCCAAATTGGGTAATCTAGTCAAAAGGCCCACGGGAGTCTTCAAGGGGGCCCGGTGAGCCGGTACTCCGGCGCGCGAGGCTAAAATCTCCCGCGCGCGCTGGGCGATGTCGTCGGCAAGGTCCATAATCTGGACGTAGTCCTCGTGTACTTGGTCCCGTCGCTCCTGGGGGAATGACTCCAGGGGCACATCATCCAGATGCAAGATGAAGCGCCGGTAAAGCGCCTCCACCTCCTGAAGTCGTGTAGGGCATTTCTCATGCCTGTCCAACAATGCCTCGATTCGGTTCTCCCTTTTCACCAAGGCGGCAGCTGACGTGAACCATCTCAAATGAGTCGCAATCCCGGAATATGTCTCGCGGACAACATTATACGCGGCGGTAGACATCTTCAAAGCACAAACGGCACGAAACAAACAATCTTATATTAACAAAAAAAAACAAATATCTTTCACAAACAAACAATATTACAATAGCGAAAAACAAAATATCTTTCAATGAGACAAGCCGCTATTACTCCAAACAAATATCAAATCTAATATTTTAAATCAAACAAACAAACAATTCCTTGCCAATGTGCAATTAATTTAAGACTTAAATTATTTATTTTAAGGTAACCAACAAACAAACAAACGTATAAAATAAATGTTGTATTACACAAACGCACAACGCCACAATTTAACTATAACGTTGTTCAATATTAGACAATAATTAAATAATAATTTATATTAAATAATAACCTGAGCAACAACAAATACGATTAGCAATAGCACAAATAATTATCAAATCCTTTAAAATCTAATTGCCAATTCAAGTACTCAAATTAATTATTTAAAACTATACCAACAATTTAGATTAAACAAACAAACAACTAAATTAATCAAATTAAATTAATTAAATTAATTAAATCAATTTTCACAAATAATGAGGGTATAGTTTGTTCAACATGGAACATTCGAGAAACGGAGTTTAAACCACGCTCTGGGTACCAAAATATGTTGCGTTCAACCTGGTGTTCTAATTAATAATAGGTTAAGTGGAAGCGTGATATCTCTCAGGCGCGAGAGGAACGAACATATACTGTATATCACAGCGTTACAAATTTACAATAGTACAAACTTACCCTGTTTTGTTCTTCAACAATGTCTTCACTGTGTCAAGCCCTAGCTATAGCTTCATTAACTAACTACGATAAATTGGCCAAAATAACGCAGAATGCTAATCAAACTATACTTAACTTTATGCAGGCAGACACGAACTCTTTAAGTCCTCAAAATGACCACATTTGGCGCGACTTAAGCCGTGAACTTTCACCAATCGTCTTAATGCAATTATACTATCACAATTATAGTTATCAAACAGTTCAACTCACATTAAATAGTATTAAGTATGGAGACACAAAATTCACTAGTTTTTATAATACTTTTTTGTCATACAAAAATGGCGAATACTCAGCTTCGCAATGACATTTCAAGGTTTTGTTTCAATGGTAATTATCGATTCACACAACAAGGATAATTAGTTTTATCAACAATTAATTCTAGTGACAATTTTTAACTCGCGAAACAATTGCAAGGAAAACGCTTCAATCGCATTCAAATCGCGACGTAGTTTGCAAACAAGATGTGTTTTGCGACTGACGACCGAGCCAAGGTCACCGCGCGGCGCACCCGGCTCGCCGGCGATACATCAATAGTGAAGTTACCATCTCCTAGGGAGGCGCGCGCGCAACTCGATACGATAGGTTAAGTTTGGTACATAACAGTTGTACTCGTACTTTCTCACAGGAACTTTCACATGTTATGTGTTTAGATGTACCACGTCGTTATAACCAAATAAATAGAAAGTAAAATGAGTGATGAACACACACACACACACACACACACGGTCTGTGTGTAGCGTGCGGATACATTCTGTACACACACACCGAAATTTCAAGACGATGATTTAATGCATATTATTTTGGTTCAAATTGAATATTTAATAATAGAGAGTATCCCGTAGTTTCAAACTTTACTAAACTTTTGAGGTTTGCTGTCTGTCAATCAAGTAGGTAGCCACAATCACTACTACTACACTACTTAGTGGAACTTAGGGATTCATAAACTAATTTCCCAATTATGTGCCGCAAGATCTATTACAATTTAATTTAATTTATGTAAAACCAATGAAATTATGAATGGCTTTCAGCCCGCCAGCCGCCGGCGCACTTTCACCTACATTCCGCACTCGACGGCCATTGCCGCGACCTTCACGTAAACGTTCTCCTTACTTGCTGTTTTATTACATATTACATTATAATTATGTAACTAGTAAGTAACTCAGCGATACAGTTCTTCAGAAGCATATATTTAAGATTGTTCGGTGACATGATTATTTATAGGCTCGAAGCTCCCCATAAAACTTAAATTCTCTTCTTTTTATTGTGTGACACGCCACACGTGCTACACGTGGTAAAACACCACGACCACAACAGACCTGGTATTATATTCTGATTGTCCGTTCTTCATAACAAATTACTATTCATATAACGAACCATCACATTAATATATCAATAAGAAACACGCACAAGTGAGTGGTCGCCACGCTCACGTTCCTCAGCGCGCCTCTACCGTCCCACAACGATACATCTATTCTTTTTTGTTTGCATTCCATTCCTGGAATGAATCCTGGAATAGCGAAGCAAAAAAAAGTCAAATTTTTTGTAGACAGTGATTTTTAGTCTAAAATAAGTTAAAGTATCTCGACGGTGACAGATATTATTATCATAATCATACAAATATAGATACACTAGCTGTGCCCCGCGGTGTTACCCGCGGTAAAAAGGATAAAAAATAAGTTCATTTTCTATTCCATTTTCCATTGGAAAGTTTCATGAAAATCCATCCAGTAGTCTTTACGTGAAAGCACAATAAACATCCTTACATATCCAAACATTGGAGTATGGATAGAAGACCGAGGAAACGTTCGCGTTGCTTAGCCAACAGTATAAGTATTTTATTTTGCCGCGCGTAATTCTTTTTTCGTTATATCTCCTAAGATATTCATTTAAATTGCATGCTGTAGAGAGCAGTTATAATCTATATTAATTGCATAAGCTAACTAAGCTATTTAATTTGATGAAAAATATTACTATATACATATAAATAGCTTTTGAAAACACCCTATTGAATTAGATATTTTTTTTGACATTATCAAGGGTACAGCGGGCTTCCCTTTAAAGATAGGCATATGCTCTCGCGGACTTTTTTGAAGAACTATAGGTAACAAACAATTCCGCGATACATTAGTTGGTTGCACCTCACATAGATAAGGCAGCGTTTTCATTTATAGCTCGCGCGCGTCCGAATTTCTCGTCAAATTTCAGCATATCTCATCCAATATATAGCAAACCCCAACAAATTATGCATAAAAAAACATCCTCTTGAACCATTCTATCTATTAAAAGAAACCGTATCAAGATCCGTTGCGTATTTTTGAAGATATAAGCTCACATAGGGACAGACATACAAAAATTACGACTTTGTTTTATAAGAAGTAAAGATAATACATTTAAATGTCTCCTAAAGTGTCAAAGTGTAATCTTCCGGTGATGTTAGTACGTACAATAGGTACAGTCCAGGAGTTCGACTTATTTCTTTAATACATTGTTTTAGATATGAAACAACAAAGTAGATTGTATCGCGTTAATCACGAGGCTTATGTTAACATTGATCTACCTGTAGTATTATCATCAGTATCAGTGTGTTGTGTGCTCGTGTCTCCTCTCGGTTGTGGTTGAAAGTTGGGGAAAGTAGCGCGTGAGGAGCAGCAGGCGACACTCGACAGTAGGCGGTGAGAGTGCGCTCCACTCACGCTCGGGCACTGTTGTGTACAACACGCTACTGATAATTAAATGGCTACATCTCGTTGTTATAGCTCAGTGTGCTGCTGAAGTGTCTCTAAGATAAAGTTCAAATCATTACAATATTACAGTATAAAGTTTTGAATACCTACCTATGTCAAACTTTTCTTTTCAAGTTAGCTATTAATGATGAGATCAATTTATATATAGTACAGGTACCTACTGCTACATACCACGTCACTAGCGGTTACAGTTAAGACGGCACGATACCAAATTATGCTCCATACAAAAGTATGGGTATCGTACTTCCGTTTTTTCTTCGCGAAAGTTAAACCGATTTTAATAGTTTTTGCGTTATATTATAGATAAAGAGTATATCTATGCTTCTATCACTTTCTTTTTTTCAAAACATAATACTTAACTAAAAGAAATATAACGATCCGAAATACCCACTTGTTTCGGTTTTCTTTAGATGAAGTTGCAGCGTATATCACACAAATTTGGTAAAGTTTTACCACAAAAGAAAGTGATAGAAGCATAGATATACTCTTTATTTATAATATAACGCAAAAACTATTAAAATCGGTTTTAATTTCGCGAAAAGAAAACGGAAGTACGAAACGTCTTTTTTTCAAAGAATTTGTTGGTGAAATCCGCTTCATCTATATTTGTCCCTTTCAGCGCGGCGCTCGGAAATAGAGATAGCAATACCTAAGGCAAATACCTATATGAGGAGTACAGTACCCTCTTAATGTAGCGAACTTTTCAATTTCGTATACTTCACATGCAAATGAATAATCATCCAGATTTAGATACATAATAGATATAAATTTTGAAATTTTAAAAATTCGTCAACTGTTTAAAATTCTTAGTGTTCTTACCACCGCTTAAGGTCTTACAAAGTATTAAAAATTGTTACAGTTGAAGCACTATTACAAACGTTCGTACCTACTCATAATAATAATATGAGTCAACTCGGAGAACTTTGTAAGCGAATGTTGTATTGGCGCCACAAAATATCTACTGAATTGATCAGACCCTTTCTAACAATAATAGGAAAATACAAAGACAATTTTTTTTTCCACTCGGGATTCAAACCAAGATCGTAATACAATCCAACAAATTCCTTTTCGCTTAGTCAGTGTACCCGCTCCAGTATACTCGTATCATAACAGACAATAATCTATTGAGATAGTTACATAACTAAGTACATGAAATTAGTAGTGATATCTTACATAAACATGTAAACATTGATTACCTATATAGATAACATACTACAAATATTTGTGTTACAATTACGTGTGCAGTTTGTTTATAAACAACATGTAACTAAACCCGTACACAAATATGTACAAACATTACTGCAACTGTTTACAATCACTCTGTAAAGTAATATGGTGAACATTAACAGTAACATGACGAAGGTTCGGGGTTCGATTACCGCGCGGCTAATTGTTATAATTGTTTGGTTTCACACGGAAGCGGCGATTGCGCAACAACACGTCGCAACACCGGGGCATGAGGACATGCTACGATACACGATATTGTTTAATAATATATTCATAAACATAATTCAGTCGACTGAGTTGTGAGGATTGTGTTGTGTTGTCAAATCCTAACAAATACCCTTAACGTAATTAAATACATAAAGTTGTGTGACACCAACTTACATAGATATAGATAGTACTGTTCACTAATGAACTAACTCTATAATAATATGACCAGATAATATTGACCAAATCACCAGTTTATTGTAGGTATAATTTTTAAAATTTTCTCTTAATTTAGTTATTTTTTAACGTGATTGTTGAAATAATCACCTCATAATCACTTGTAGTAAACGAAAATGTAATTTATAGTACCTGTTTACTTTTGTGGTTGCTTATAGAAAAAGTGACGCCATATTGGTTAAGTACCTACTTTGATCGTTGGTGCACTTGTGAACAGTGTACGTGATTATATTAAAGCTGCGCCATGACACAAAGGGCGAGAGAAAGTAACCTTGTAGTTGTACCTCACTCAGGTATTATCTGTAGAAAGGGTCGGAGGGAGTTCACTTAGCTGCTATGTTCACTATAACTGCGACAAACTGGCCACAGCTTTATGGTGTAATGGAAATTCACTATATGGTACAATGTTTAATGTTCTCTAGATAAAAATACGGTATTTTTAATGTTAATTTTAATTAAGTACCTACTAACGTTTGCAAAACTACATACATACTACATGGTTTAAGACTACTAACAATCCTGAACATTATAACATACAGGATATTCCGTGGTTCATAGGTTTATCAAGGATTTGAACTCGTCTACTCTATATATGATAATGTATCAACTAAACACTTGCTATTATTATTTATATACAAATCTATTTTCGATAGATGATATGTAATATGTACGAGTAACTACTCGGTAGAGCTATATATAGAGCCGGGTTACAGTTAATGATTGTGCCGCTGTGTCCAGCACTGTCCAGTAGTGGACACAGGACGTGTGATCATGTTGTTACTATACATAATGCAGGTTCATAGTAATATTGGTAATACTGTTATTGTACCTCATCACATGGATATTATTGACTTACTTTATTAATATGAATAGAGCTTGAAAATATAAGTAACGGACATGTTGTGAACATGTCTCACTGTTACCCCACGCAGGTAGGAGCACGTGGGGTAACCTGACATTACCTCAGTACCTCATGTACCCATTACTCAAACCCAAGCTTCAGTTTGGGTTTGAGTTCATTACCCCTGTCACTTAAAGCTAAACATACACAGTGGTATGTAGACCAAGTACAAGCAGATATATAACAAATAACGATTGAATAGAATCACTGAACTATCAAACGTCTATGATATAATCCAGCTATTAACGACACAGTAATATTGCCTCAATCATTTAGCTATATTAATAATAGGAATATCTTTTGTGTAAGAGCTTTTAGTCATTACTTTGTTTTAACAAATTTACCGCCATTTGTAAACAAATGACAAGCTTCTGTTGATGATATTCAATCCGCTGTTTAATTAATTGCCAATAACTTTTATGAACATTTTTCGTAAAAGTGTTTTAACCGATTACAAGTTATTCTTTGAAGTTTTATTTTAGGTCGTGTACCTACTGAACCGGACGTTGGTAGCAACTTACGTAATACCACAAACAACACTTTTGTGTATATGTATATATTTTCTGGAATGTAGGTGGTATGGATACATTACCTATATTGGAATCACTTACATTACAATGGATCGTTTATATCAATATAATAAAAAATCTTGCAATCTTTGCCAACAAACTGTTTCGTAGTTAACTAAAAACTAGAACTATAAAAGCTTTTTATTATTAATATGAGAAGTATCAACAAACATGAAGGAAGTGGCGAGTGTGGAGCTGTCACCATCAATATGTTGTAACATTTTAAAACTCTTCTTTAAATAAATATATTAAATGACGCCACACATAAACTGAACAACTAACAAACTGTTAGCAACTTATAGCAAGTCGCTAACAATATCTGCACTGTAAATATTTCCACGTGACGGCGGCGTCCCCCGAGAGTCCCCGCCCCCCGGCAGTCCCCAACTCATCGTATCTACAATCTGTGCTGTGTGATTATAATTAACTAGCTGCCCCGGCAAACGTTGTTTTGCCATACAATTCTGTATAAAATAAAATTTCATCAAAATCGGTCCAGCCAATTTGTAGCCTATGTGTTATTCTGATGTATAAGCTATATTGTGGTAAAGTTTCATTCAAATCCATTCAGTAGTTTTTACGTGAAAGAGTAACAAACATCCATACATACATCCATACTTACAAACTTTCGCCTTTATAATATTAGTAGGATAATATAAGGCTTGTGACACAATACAGTGTGAGAGGGAAACATAATCAACATTACGTTAATAACATTTGTTAGATGAGGGGGAGTGAAAGAGACGCAACTCTCTTGTTATAGATCTACTACTCTACTGTTACTCATTCTGAGACATTTTATACGCAGATTGTTATTGTCTCGTATCGTGTCGACGCACAGGGCCCTGAGTCGGGTATTTCAACGGTGTCACAACTGTACCATTATTGTACCATTATGGTGCAATAGTAAAGTTTTTGGTAGTCTACTATTAATGTGTCGTCATAACGACTTCATCATTGTCTTACAATTGTCAAAGTGACATAAATTGCTAGTCTCGTACACAACTGCTTCACAATTGCAATTCAATGACTGAAATGTTTCGGTAGTCTGCTATTTTGAATTTGACAGTAATATTTTTAAATTGTCCTGTGTCGACAGATTGCCATAAATAAAAAATAGATAGATAGAAATATTAGAAATTATTCTTTGTAATTTATTGCAATTTACTAATCTCCTAAACTTCACATTGCTTTTTATACTAATAAATAGTATGTACAAATATATTTAAACGAAGTCTAGCATGATTAAATGTTTAAATTTATTAGTAGTTTTTCGAAAATCACTTCAACTAACGCATTTTTTAAAAACGGCAACACATACATACCATTCTAACACAATCCATAGATAAAAGAGACCGAAAATTCAATGCATAGATAAAAGAGATCGACAATTCTATTACCATTGAAAGACCGTTATGACGGCATATAGCAGACTACGGATATTTGACTTCAATTGCAACGGTATCGTGCCGGTATTGTGCCGGTATGACAATTGTTCCAAAATAGTGGACTTGAGCACCAGATGTATTCCCTATACAACACGACGAGTAGTGTCAACCGCATGATTTATTGCACATATTAATATTAAAGTTGTCTATTCAAAATTCATGGATTTAACACTTATTGTTGTTAAATCCGGCACACAACAAAACTAATTATTACACACTCTGAAGGGAGCCACCATCACACCGAGCTGCAGCGGTGTTTATAAGCTTTACAATAAATCCACTAAATATCGATGTTAGCCGAGTGCAGTTTAATTTTGTTGTGTAATAAAATAATTGATAGCTCAATAGTGTAGTGGTTACTGTAGTGGACTGTCCTATACGACCCACGTACATGATAATAAAATTATTTTTAGTCATATATTTGGTGAATAGTTATATTGGACGCCCCGCGCCCGTCTCACACAAAACGCGCAGATGAGTCCTCGCAACAGATTAGCTCAATGTGCAGTCAGCACGTGTCACCTCTCATCACATGGTACTCTGTGCGGCGACAACTGACTCGGCTAAATTTAAGAAATATAATTAACAAATCTCAAGTAATTCTAATAAATGGTTTCTTCAATGGCGAATAGATTCCAATATTTTTCATAGACTATGCTTGCGTTCTAGGCAGTGCACATTATGTTTTAATTTGTATTTTTTAATAGCTGTTAAACTTCTAAACTTTAATAAATAAATAAAAACCTACACTACTGACGTAGCTTAAAATGATCAAATCAGGACAAGAAGGACATTAATGATTTCAAATTACTATTTCAATATTGCGTAAAAAGTTTTTTTATCATTATCTTTATTCATATTTCGAAACTGACACAAGAATCGCAAGACACAACTCACTGTACATTCATTTTGAATACGCAGACCCGTACACCTACTATCCACAATTTGGATACTTTCCAGTCGTGTCGTGATCAAAGGGACTCAATGTATTCAATATTCAAATACGCACATAAATGTCTGACTGTCTTTAGATCTGTTTATATATAGTTCATTTAGTATTACATTAATACTTTATATGAACGTTTTAAGCACAGAATTGTTTGCATATACATATGTACTTGTAATTTAGTTTTTGAAATGTTTCGGTAGTCTGCTATTTTGAATTTGACAGTAATATTTTTAAATTGTCCTGTGTCGACAGATTGCCATAAATAAAAAATAGATAGATAGAAATATTAGAAATTGTTCTTTGTAATTTATTGCAATTTACTAATCTCCTAAACTTCACATTGCTTTTTATACTAATAAATAGTATGTACAAATATATTTAAACGAAGTCTAGCATGATTAAATGTTTAAATTTATTAGTAGTTTTTCGAAAAGCACTTCAACTAACGCATTTTTTAAAAACGGCAACACATACATACCATTCTAACACAATCCACAGCACCAGGTGCTCAAGTCCACTATTTTGGAACAATTGTCATACCGGCACAATACCGGCACGATACCGTTGCAATTGAAGTCAAATATCCGTAGTCTGCTATATGCCGTCATAACGGTCTTTCAATGGTAATAGAATTGTCGATCTCTTTTATCTATGCATTGAATTTTCGGTCTCTTTTATCTATGGATTGTGTTAGAATGGTATGTATGTGTTGCCGTTTTTAAAAAATGCGTTAGTTGAAGTGCTTTTCGAAAAACTACTAATAAATTTAAACATTTAATCATGCTAGACTTCGTTTAAATATATTTGTACATACTATTTATTAGTATAAAAAGCAATGTGAAGTTTAGGAGATTAGTAAATTGCAATAAATTACAAAGAACAATTTCTAATATTTCTATCTATCTATTTTTTATTTATGGCAATCTGTCGACACAGGACAATTTAAAAATATTACTGTCAAATTCAAAATAGCAGACTACCGAAACATTTCAGTCATTGAATTGCAATTGTGAAGCAGTTGTGTACGAGACTAGCAATTTATGTCACTTTGACAATTGTAAGACAATGATGAAGTCGTTATGACGACACATTATTAGTAGACTACCAAAAACTTTACTATTGCACCATAATGGTACAATAATGGTACAGTTGTGACACCGTTGAAATACCCGACTCAGGGCCCAGTGCGAATGTGACTATGATTGCCCAGACAACGTACAGTGTTTGGGTTGCCATGCATTTAATAATTAAATTCTTTCTTACATAATAAACTAACGTGACCACATTTTATTTATCTCAACAGCAATTACATTAATAACTAATACTATATTAATGTTGTCCGACTATAAAGCAATCAGTGCTTTTTATTTCTCAAATCTTGAACAGTACTTTCAATAATGTGATTTCGCAATTTCTTACCCAATAATAATGTATATGTGGAATGGAAGCTTGCGTCCAACTCTATTACAGAAGCAATATCATTGATCTAATAGGAAAATATTGTGTGTCGCAATGTGGTCACGTGCCATATTGCCTACTTTCAGGTGGAACTGCAAACAAACTATTCATATTATAAATATCACCAATACGTAAGCGTCGACGGGTCGCGTGACGTCATCTAACTAAACTGATTGTCTCTTGTATTTGTGTTGTACATAACACTAATCTAAATTAAATTAATCTATTTAGTATGATTCACGTCTCACTTAAATAAATGAATAGCATTTTCTTGCGACAATTAGGGAAAGCAAAAAGCGAATACTGTCAGTTTAATGTAAAGCTATTATAACACTTCCAATGTGACCCCTTCATACGATGGGCTACCTCGCCGATCGTTTATGAGATCTAAGAGTGACTGACTACAAAATTGAAACCAAAGTACCATCTCTTATCATCCTCTCTGTGACCTTACCCTCTCTTTTTTGATGACGAATAGATGTCATTATTAATAATTGTTTTGTTGCTAATGCCAATTTCTCCATCACATCACGTAGGAACTATGCAACCAATATGTGTTGTGTGCTTTTATGACGTTTTTATAATAATTTAACATCACATATCGAAATGGCTATAAACGGATTCTACAATATATTACTTCATTTGTTAAATTGATAATAAAATTTAATGTATAAGCCGCACGTCTTAGCATTCTAAGATAAAAACTTATGCACACAAACGCTGTATATAATAATATCTTGTAGAAACCCATAAAAATTATGCTTCATTGTAGAAGAGAAACTATATCCTGTGTTAAATTGTGAGTGAGATGCCTAGGACATCTACACAAGACCTAGTTAATGACCGGGCCGCCTCACACACAAAGTGAGTGAAGTGACTCATCGCGCACACAATATTCGATGTTCTGTTGATCTCAGCGCTCTGTGTCAAGTGTCGAGCACGTGTTCATTATGATATTGGGTCGATGTATTCATACATATTGTATTATTATTTAAGTGTTTTATTATATAAATAGATTGTGCGTGTTGTGTTCACTATTAATAGATTTATGATCACATTATTGACGCCCATGCGCATGGTTGCCCTACTGACCTCAACATTGAAATAATAAACGCATATTCTTTTAATACGTGAAGTTGTGAAGTAGTTATTCTATAATTAGTAATAATATGATGCAGATGCAGCTACATTCACTTTCAATGTGTTGTTTCTGACTTCACTTATGATAGATAAGATCAGTGTTAAAGTCAAAACTCATGTTATCGTTTAGTGATAATGTGACCGTTATTTATTAGGCTTAACATTAAAAAAATCTAAACCTATTATTAAACCTAGATTTGTAATAAATATATTTTAAAAAATCTTAGAAAGTATTTTTTTAATTTATTTATTAGGTAGCTCTATTAGATAGATCTATTTCCAACTATTAATACTACCTTGACAAAAGTATCACAATTTGAAGTTACAAAACGTTCACCAAATATCGTTCACTTTCCACTTTCTATACAAACAGATCGTATCGTGATTGTTCTGTTGTTATTTGAATATAGAACACTTGTGTGACGTCACCAGGGGGCGCGCGACCTTCACCTGTGACGTCACGAGTACACGGACGACAACCTTCATGGTATGGCCATCACTCTTTGTTAAGCGTGTCTCACTGTGACGTCACAGTGGAAAAGATTTGTAAATAAATGTAAGTATGTACGTGTTAAAAACTAATTAATATCACAGATTATACCTTTATTATACCTTTCACTCGAGTTTATTGTTATTTCATAAAGGTTTTACATAATTATCTACTTATTAGTATAACGCTTATTCAATTACATATTCGTTACTAATTTGTGAGTCAGTGTGTGTGTGTGTGTGTGTACTTAGTGCGTATTACTATTGCTACTAGTAATCGGTATCATAAAATAAAATATAAGATGTTCAAACATTTATTTGAACACGTTTATAACAATATGATATGATCAGTTGTAATGTCGGCGGAACCGTCCGTGTGTCGGTCTGTCTCGTGACCGAGTGTCTCTGTCGTGTGCGAGTGTGAGTCACCGACAGAAAGTGTGTAGTGTGTAGTGTACACACTCGACTGAACTTGACACACTTACAAACATAAACGAAACAAATAAATAATTCATTATATTAATATTATATTTAATAAGTAACAGTGTGTAGCGCCATCTACAGATATATTACTATGTATATTATGAATAAATTATATTCATATAATGATATAATTAACTTTTTACGATAATTTATTTAAACTAAATTCAAAATAAAATGTACATTTAATGGTCGTTCAGCTTAAGAGTATTTTTTACCACTTTAACGTATAACTTTACAGTTTGTGTGTAACAAGGAAAGAGAAATATCCGTGTAGTGAGTGACTGACCGTGGAATGGCTACTACAAGTTACAACCGCTAGAAGCAGAATAAAAGAAAATAGAAACAGATAACGTATTATCAGACAACACAAATGTTTTGTAAATGCTTTTTTTACCTATCCAGTACTGTCACTACATGTATCTATAGTATTATCTACTATCATATGGTTAACGTCTCATTAATAATAACAATTTGTCTAGTAGAAATTTGATTTGGCCAGGTGTGACGGACACAACTTTTCAAAAATAACTGTGTTCGCTGTTGACATTATTTTCTTTCATCCTGCGTGATTATTTCTTGGTCAACCTATAAAAAACGTAGTAGAAGGTAAAATATTAGGTTGGAAACACTATAATTGTCAATAGCGAACAAAAAGTCAACAGAGACGCGGTCATCTGTTTTCGACAAGATAAAATCTTTATCTTTTCTTTATCTTTACTTCTTATAAAACAAAGTCGTAATCTTTGTATGTATGTCCCTATGTGAGCTTATATCTTCAAAAATACGCAACGGATCTTGATGTGGTTTCTTTTAATAGATAGAATGGTTCAAGAGGATGGCTTTTTTTGCATAATTTGTTGGGGTTTGCTATATATTGGATGAGATATGATGAAATTTGCCGTGAAATTCGGACGCGCGCGAGCTATAAATGAAAACGTTGCTTTATCTATGTGAGGTACAACCAACTAATGTATGGAGGAATTGTTTGTTACCTATAGTTCTTCAAAAAAAGTCCGTGATATGCCTATCTTTAAAGGGAAACCCGCTGTACCCTTAATAATGTCAAAAAAATTATCAAATTCCATAGGGTGTTTTCAAAAGCTATTTATGTGTATATAGTAATATTTTTCATCAAATTAAATAGCTTAGTTAGGTTACGCAATTAATATAGATTATAACTGCTCCTTACAGCATGCAATTTAAATGAATATCTTAGGAGATATAACGAAAAAAAAATTACGCGCGGCAAAATAAAATACTTAAACTGTTGGCTGCGCAACGTGAACGTTTCCTCGGTCTTCTATCCATACTCCAATGCTTGGATATGTAAGGATGTTTATTGTGCTTTCACGTAAAGACTACTGGGTGGATTTTCATGAAACTTTCCAATGGAAAATGGAATAGAAAATGAACTTATTTTCTATCCTTTTTACCGCGGGTAACACCGCGGGGCACAGCTAGTATATTATAATTCGATGTTTTTGGGAATAAAAGTTTTTTTTTTCAATTTCATTAGAATATACGTAACTATGCTTTTCTGAAATGTCTAACGTTCTAAACGTGATTTAGTAGTGTTTTATTCGCTTAACCTCATTGTCCTGCACAGCGGACATTGTCCTGCACAGCGGACATTGCCAAATACATATAAAAATAACTAACTTAATATGTACTAATAAAAATATAAATTTGAACATAAATATTAACAATAATTATTGATGATAATATAAAGTGTGTAGTTTTCCCGTTGCGGTACTTTAACTATACTTTAATAGTTATTTAATATTGTTGATAACTCACTGTTTGTGACAAACAATAGGTTTGTTAATGAACTTGTCATGTAACATGGCGGTGTACTATGGGACTCGGATCATTGAGTCACTTTATTTTAAAGTCTATACAATCATTGTTTTTGACGGTACATCACTACGATGTACTCGTAATCAAGCGCTGATCAGTATTGCAGGTCAGCTCTAGCTGTGTTAGTGAAGATGTTTCATGTTTTTTTTGATTATTTTTATTTACATTTATAGTGACGAAGAGAAGAATATGAACGTGTCTATGAACGTGAGGTTTTAAGAAATTATGTTCATCGATATTGTGTTGCTACACACACACACACACACACGACGCAGCCTGAAGGAACTCGCTCTACGCTTATACTAAAGCTCGACAGATCTAAAAGATATATAATATTGTGTTCATATTATTATTAAAGAATAACCCAATAATTGTTGGCAAATGTGGTGAGAGCATCTCTTTTATGTATCACACAGTTAATAGTCGTGAAGTATCAACCTACACCGAATGTTTATAGATACAACTATTCAACATTTCTCTTATGAGATAATACACGAGTTATATCAGACATCTATCACAATGTTCTTGACATTATAGTATAGTGCAGTGGTTTCATTACATGACAGATCGCTTAACACAGGTCTTCTAAAACTTGTACATATTATAATGATTGTGACGTATCATCATTACAATAATCAATTTCAGCTTTATTATATTGTATGTGACATGTTCGTGTTGCTTGTCGCTCCACTAATCTGATACAAGTGACGTCACAACACGAGCCACTCTTCTTGTTGTTTGTGTAAAAAAAATTAAAATATCACCGCGATATTTTATATAAAAAGTATGTTGATATTGTCTGTCACCTGCAGTGTACTGAGATAGAGTCACTCTACTGCAACATGTATATGAATCAATACATGATGCTATACATTTCATATTAAATTTTTGTTTGTTTGTAAAATTAGCTGATATTTTTCACAAAGTCCTCCGGTCCTAAGCTGAGCTAGTAAGTAGTTAAGGTATATACCGAAAACACAATATAGTTTTATTGTATGTTTACTCATAATATACCCTTTACTATTACTCAAATTGTCTTTGAACCACATTTTATAAAATATTATGTAGTTTATATGTATAAAAACCGCTGAGTGTCTCGTGTCTAAGTGTTTGTGTAGAGTACGTGAGTTACCTGTCACCCTGGACTTACTTGATGCCAGACAGACAGACAGACAGACCACACTTCAACACATTACATTTACTGGATACAATTATTTGAATGTGATACACGAACCTACTTCTTACAAACATACAGATGTATATTTATGTATATAGTTTGATGTACGTAGAGACTAAACTACAATACAATTAAATAGATGACTCGCGCGATGTCATATTTCTGTGTGGATGCTGCACAATCTTTATTTAAATAAATAACCCTTAAAACTATTGAATACTCTGATATTTAGTATTAAAATATCATATACGATAATATACATACATACAGTCCAGCAAGACTAGGCGAACCTATACGTACCTATCATCTCTCCCACACGACAGCTTCGAATACAAATGACAAAGTTACTATGTTATATTATAATTATGTACTAACATTAGATATTATTGGGACTTATTTGTATTGAAAAAGTAACCTTTCATAATAATATACGTTGAACATATTGTCTATTGGTATCTTTGACTGTACAAATATTGACAAAGGTTTTATTGATATTCCTTTGTGTAGCAAATTATTATCATGTTATACTCGTATGTGTACGACGCGACTCTTTTAGTGTCGACTGTATACTTCTTGAACATTATACTCAGTAAAATATCACCTAAGAGATCACACAAGTTAATTATTATAATAACATTATATTAGACAGGTTGTACTGACACAGCTCCAGCTCCTGACATGACGTCTTCACAATATCACCGCCATTAATATAACTTTCCAATATAAAACTGTCTGTGACACGACGCGACTGTCATTCAATGTATCATGGAATATGGTAGATATAGTGCTACTGTGTAACAGACAAACAATAACTACAAGTCGTTATATATATGTAGTTAGAATGTAACATTCAAAGAAGGAGCCCGCTCACTATAATATAGTATATTCTCTCAATAAATAACGTAATGTTTGACAATGTTGTATGTTTGTGTTTATACATATAACGGAGCGTCGCGACATCTCTCTAATATTCTTTAATGTGACAAACAAATTACAGTTCGCGATTTATAACGACCAGTGAATTATAGCGCGTCATATATTCAAATGATATGTGAATGTTTACACGTGGGTCGAGCGGGCATCATGACGTCACAGTGGAAGTGGACCAGCGTCGCTCTCTCCGAGGACTCTCTACTCTCATCTCATTACAGATCACAATTTACGTAAATATGTATATTAATCATTTCATTTTGAGCATCTCAATTTCTGGACGCGACATTTGATCGATGAAGTAACACTGTCACAATTATAAATAATAATAATAAATATTCATTTACATTTCACACAACGCTCTCTGGTCCCAAGCTAAGCTTCTTATGCTTGTGTTATGGGTACCAGAATACGGATTTAATACCTACATAAACTACTTTTCTTTTGTATACATACTTACAATAGATAGTAAACACCCAGACGTAGTACAATTATAACACAATACTCGCAAATTTTGCTCACATTACCTCTAAATAAAGACCAGTATAATGAATGTGGTAACGATATATTTAACTACAGCACAGCGCGTGACACTAGTACAACATGTCGCTCATGAAACACTTCAAAATCTTACAATTACCTCGTCGTTATCAAGTGTAGTGAACTGTTAACATGATGATATAGTACACATCATAGAGTAGCCACCTGGGGAACTAAGACTCCGACTGTTCTGTGCTGGATATAACTACATGAGTATATACATTTCAATCATTTATTATTTACAATACAGAAAAAACTTAAATTAGCCACTCAACAATTAACTCACTACCACCTTGAACCAACTTGATTTAGTGTCTCTAGATGACTAGCGACTGGTTGATGCTACGTATATATAGTTATTATCAGCTACACATTAAGTGTGCGCTATATCTTGTCACTTCTGATGTCCGCTCATTTATAACTCTACATATTTTAAGAATATATAAATGTGCGCGTCGTGTTCTCGACTCAACGTTGAAGTACCTCGTCATCAAAGGTCGACACTGAAAATAGATCAGTTTCATAAAAATATAGAGTCACATAGCGGGAGTCAAGGGCGCGCTATCTACCGACTAGGTGACGAGCTTGTCTTACCGTCCGCGTCTATCTCTGATAGATAACAGACAACTACAGATAAGACATGTCCGAGTGTTAGATCACGTGATTATACCACACTGAGAGTGTTCGCTAATGAACACATACCTACAAGTCACAAGTCGTCAGTACAATAATATTATTTATATAAAATTCACGTGTCACAGTGTTAGTTACCGTACTCCTCCGAAACGGCTTGACCGATTTTTATGAAATTTTACATGCATATTCAGTAGGTCTGAGAATCGGCCAACATCTATTTTTTATGGCAAAACAACATTTGCCGGGTCAGCTAGTATTTTATATATTTGCTTTTCATATAACTTAAAATTAAGAAAACAAGAGTATAGTTGCTCCATTATACCAAGGTGGCTCAGAATTATTTAATCAGTTATGACGCTGTTTAATATTTACACTCTATAATTGTATCAGATTGTGACGATGAAATAGCTCCGTATTATTTGACTAATGTAACATCACAAATAACGAGTATTAGTGTTCAGGTGTTATTCGTCAGTGTGGTGACGGATTAAGAATACAAGTGTCACCACCCCATCTCCTCCCGAGGGTGCTGTAAAAGTGAGCTAAGGGATATTGCACACAGATAACATTTTCTGCGAGGGATGGAAAACTCGAAAATAAACCCTGTGCCAACACGTCTGGTCAGGCGGCACAGTAGACCATAATCCCTCCCAAAGTGGAGGAGGCCCGTGCCCAACAGTGGGACGTAAATGGGCTGTGAAGAGACGTGTTGATGATATAAATAAATAATAATCGTATCTCGGTCTCATGTACATATTTATTTATTTATTATCACAATACAGCTATTATTACAGGTTAGCCTTAATGCAATAGTGTAGCCAAATACATTTTTTACATATATTAATTAAATTTAAGCAATATTTATAAATATAACTACCACTATATTAACTATCCTACATGTCAATTTAAAACGGCATTCATTTGAAATTAATATTGAAGACAAGCACTATATCTATGATTAATAACTAACTATAACATAATATAACATAATATTATATTAAATGTTAATGTTATTGTGACAATATGTATTGTATGTAGCGGTTATGTTCGTACAGATGTGGTGTGCTCGTCACCAGAGTGAGCTGTACACAACAACACAATAATCCAGAATATTCTGTACCTGCTCACGACCAGGTCTTTACTGATTCCACACATTTTATGATAGTCGTAAGTATATAATATTTACATCAAAACTGACATGATGGATGAAGATATAGTCTAGTAAGTACCAGTTATAGTAATAATACCATCGTAATAATATGAACTCAATAATTGTACCTAGTAACATTGTCGCGGTTATTGATTGAAGCTGCTGTAGTGAACGCGGTTATTGAATACAAACAGTTTTTAAACTTTATATAACTGACAAATATACAGATCGAGATGATGATGATCTCTGTTCACAGTAAACACGTTAGGTAGTGGGGTGATGACGTTTGCAAGCCGAGTTCATCATCTGCTTGACCGTATAATTGGTGTGAACAGACGTTATTATATTAATAAGCAGAAAATTGTTGCAGAAATAAGAATTGTGCCGGTGCCAAGTAATACAGAATAAATATGTACCGGCTTCACGTATAATATATTTTATAATAATATATTAATTCCGCTCGAATAAAATAATATAAACGATGAATACTATTTATATATTGGTTTTGATTTGTGGTTACAACTACGTCATTTTGTAGATAAATTGTTATTTGTAAAAATGAGTTATTTTTACTGTAACATATTGACGATGTCTGTTGCTGTACCCAGTACTATTCACTTTTACCACGTTCCTCCTTGTTACTACACAAACATCTACTAGTAGGAGACACATCGTACAGATCACGGCGACAGAATATCTACCAATATCTACAGTAGACAAACTAGTCACGTTGATATAGACGAGGTGAGAGAGAGTATATACCTAATTATGATAACAACACAACAGACATATAGAGGTGAACTAAACAAAAACCACGACAATAATATTATATAACATGTAGGTACTCGTATGTAGTGAGTTGTATCGTCTCATCTCACGACTGATACATAGTATATAATATAGTGAACACTCGTAAATACTTTGTCACCAATATTATATATTATTTTGTTGTTTTCCTATATTTATTTTTATCTGTTTCGTTTTAGCGACGCGCGCTCTTCATGAGTTAACGCACGCGAACACAACTACGTGCTCACAGAATTTAGTTCATTCCGTTATATCTTAGAACATATCAAACACAACTCAATTGATAGTTATCTGATATTGGTGCTAGTTCAACATGCACAATTAAACTCAACATTAAATGAAAATTAACAATGTTAATAACACAATTCGTCAATATTAACTCAACTTTTTTATTATAAACTGTGTATCATTGTGTATGTGTGTATTTCAAGTAAGGTTTTGTCTCATCGGTATTGGTTTGACTGTATCCAACGTATGATCATGGTTTACCTTCGTCAGTCGGTTTGTTAATTGTTTTGTGTTCGTCACTTTAATATATTTTGTTAACGACATACCACTTAACGTTCCCTCTACTCTTAAACATTATGTACGTTTGTCACGCAACAACGGCATTATCCGCACGTGAACATAGTTCATAAATTTTAATGTAGCAGAATGTATGTGTATGTGTGTTTGAGGACTAATATTCGTGATGATAAATCATGATTGTTGTGATTGTTAGTGAAACAACTGAACTATCAAAAATACTAACGATATCTAAATCTGAACACTTTGTGTAATTGTATGAACTATAGTCATAGAATAGTTCAGTAAAGGTTATTTCAGTAAAAGTAGAATGTTTATTAGAGCTTACACAACAGTAACCTGAGGACAGCAACATAATCTCGCTATAATCTATGAGAGCACAGCAGAGTAGAGTTGATCGTGAGTATTAGGTCGGATGCGCTGGTTTATATATATTTTTATGTATACAATAGCTATATAATGTGAAATATTCAGGATCAGTGAACGAGTGCAGCCGCGGTACAATATATTACTAACAAGCTGTACCAGTGAGTGATACACTATCACTACGCTATATAAAAAGCTTGTTGTTTAGTACATGTATCGAGGGAGGCTTTAGGTTATACAACATCACGCTGTGACTAATAGGAGCGAAGCATCAAATAAAAAATTGGTCAAGTGCGAGTCGGACTCGCGCACGAAGGGTTCCGTACCATTATCTATACAACATAAGGCAACGTTATTAGTATCGAGCAAGAAACGGTAAAAAAATCATGTTTGTTGTATGGGAGCCCCCCTTAAATATTTATTTTATTTTATTTTTAGTATTTGTTGTTATAGCGGCAATAGAAATACATCATCTGTGAAAATTTCAACTCTCTAGCTATCACCGTTCTTGAGATACAGCCCGGTGACAGACGGACGGACGGATGGACGGACGGACGGACGGACAGCGAAGTCTCAGTAATAGGGTCCCGTTTTTACCCTTTGGGTACGGAACCCTAAAAATGTTGCAAAAACGGGAGAAATTGTCTTTTATCAAGTTTAAGTGATACAAGGCAAGGAGTATGTTCGTTGTATTATAAAGTTTGTTAACCGTGTCATCACAACACAACCTCTCACAGTTCTCACGCTCGTGTCGCGTCTCTCACCTACAAGTGCAGTCGCGTGTGACGGCTATAGCGCGGCGGTCACTAGCGGGGGGCGGGGCGCGGGGGGCGGGGGGCAGCATACAGTTAACACTGTTAACAGTGTCTCACTAATATTGTACAATAACAACAAGTCTGTCAAGTTGTTGTTACTGTTTGTTACGTGATGTTGTTGTAACTTATGTTATTGCATTAAGGGCCTACATCAATATTATCGTATATCATCGCCGACACGTACATATTAACACAGCCAGTAGGCACAGAAAATGAAGAATTAGGGATACTTTTCCTATTTACTCAAAATCTACTAAATATATTTTAATTCTGAATAACGTGTTTCTATATAATATAATAGTTACTTATGTTTTTAAAGTTATTTCATTAGTTAATACGCGATAATAGACCGACAAATGAAAAAAATAAAAAATTTGAGAGGTTGTTTCGCCAAGATTTTCTATCGAGAAAACTTTTTTCAATCGTGTTTCTGAGTTTATGCGATCCTAGATCATATATTGAAAAAACATATACTTAAAAATTAGAGCTCTAGCCATTCAATCTAAAGAAACAATGAAAACTTCGTACATAGAAAAATGCACGAAGCTATTTTGGTATCCTCTTAACATGTGTATTATAAATGTTTGAAGCTGTCTACTTGTAATTTGTACATACCCACCCAAGTGTGAGAGAACTGTGTGCTGTGTGCTGTGTGCTGTGTGCTGTGTGCTGTGTCACACTATTCAAACATTTTATTAATTAACAATTTAACACAGTAATTAGCATAATAATAATAATATGAGAGCAATGAGTCAACACAATTGTTCATAAAATAACGGAACAGAACCTGTAGAGGTACACTCACTACTAGTAGTCACAACACACGAACTAAATAAATAATTATATATTGTGATGTGCGAGTAACAGACCGGACCAGCGGCCGTATTATGAGCTCTTATTCCCAGGCCGTTTACGCCGTGAATGGAACTGCCTGGCAAATTCGTATTATGAGTATATTATTGACAGCGAATCAGTGGTCACGTGACTTCAGGCTGATATCGGCCCGACTTTTGTTTCACTGGCTGGCGTTAAGCGTATTACGAGCGCAATTTTGACACGTAGTTGATCGTTTTAACTATCTAGAAGTGACAAGTTAATTCAATAGAATCGGCTACATTGTTACGTATAATAAATTGTTTTGGTTTATTTAGAATTAAAAGTAACTATTATCTACATATTAACGATGGGTAATGAATTGGAGTGTTTTAATTTTCGGAGAGCGACGATGATGAACAAAACACTAGTCGAATGCGAAATAAGTTAAATATAAAAGATAATATATTATTAAAATAATTACATATTCATTACAATAATATCGCCATGTGTATTAAAGTTACTTTCACGCGAATCATCAAACAAAAAATATTTAAAAAAAAAACTGAAATGCCCGTTCTAGGATAATGAAAAACTAAGCCTATGTTCCCGCTATAAGTATCAGCTGACAGTTCAAGTGACGGGTGTCGTTCCAAAACTATAATAAATAAATAAATATTCATGGACATTTCACACAACGTCCTCTGGTCCCAAGCTAAGCTTATATGCTTGTGTCATGAATACCAGAATACGAATAGAATACATATGCTACTTTTCTTTTGTAAATACATACTTATAATACATAGAAACACCCAGACGCAGTACAAACATTTGTATGACAATTAGAAAAATCACACAAATGATTGTCCCGAGCGGGAATCGAACCTCTTGATCAACCACGAGGCTCGTCAAACTACTAAATCCCAAAACATAGATGAATTACCTATATAAAATCTAAATATAAAAATCAACTGCCCGGGATGACGCCGGCTTCGGCCAACACCCCTGTAAAAAGGGGTAGATCCGAGGACGAGTCTCCACGAGTGCAGGCCAAGAAAGCTCCAAGGCTTGCTTCGAATAAAGAAGGAGGGGACTTTCAGAGGCCCCTCACCTTTAGAGAAGCAGTAGGTTCTTCGCGAGTAGGGATCCGTAACTCGGTGCCTATGAGTGAGGATCAAATGAAGATGGTCCATAACCACCTTAACTCAAGCATCGCGGAGTTTGAGTTGGGTGAAGGACCGGAGTTCTGTGGTTTCACCCACAAAACTGGTTGGATACTGGTCACATGTACCAATCAAAGCAGCCAGAATTGGCTGGTGGGTGAAATTCCAAAGTTAAAACCGTGGCCTGAGGCGCAACTCTCCACTATACCGGAGAATGAGCTGCCCAAACCCGCCACGGCTATAACTTTTATCCCGGAAGCAGAGGCGACCTCGGTTGCCGCTGCTAAGAAGTTGTTAGGGGCACAGAACAGAGGGCTCAACACCAACCTCTGGAGAGTTCTCAATGAGAAGGCGGAAAAGGGAGGGATTGTTGTCACTTTCTCCCTGGACGAACCATCCGTTGAGGCTCTCAGGGAAAAGAACTGTGCACCCACTTTAGGTTTTAAAAAAATCTTCTTTAAGATCAGGGGTGGGCCCAATGCCACACCTGACCCTCAACCAGTTCCGACTCCTATCCCGGGGCCCAGCAAACCTGTTTCTGGCAGCAACCCACATAAACCCCAAGGCTCGCAGAGCCGTGGTGGCAAAGGGCCAGCAGCCAGCAGCAGCAGGGGCAAGGGGGGCGGCAAACCTTTCGGAAGGGCGGCACCTACAGAGACTGCAACTAGGGGAATTGGTCTCCAAGAGGCAAAGGCTGTAGGTAAAACCCAACCGATATCCAAAAGGGGGAAGTAATGGCCCCCCAACGTCTTGAAGCGAGGATCCTGCAGGCTAACATCCATCATGCCAAGGACGCAACAGCAATCGTCGAGAGCCGCCTTGCAGGACACGCAGACCTCGCCCTCATTCAAGAACCATGGGTGCGTAACTCAACTGTACTTGGTCTTGGCTCAGCTGGTAAGGTCTTGTATAATTCTAGTGGAATAAAACCTAGAGCGTGTATTGTTTTTAATAATAATATTGAATTCCTGCCTGTTTCAGAGTTATGTACCGACGACCTAGTAGCAGCGTATGTGAATGTGAAGGGTTGGAATGGCTCAAGAGTAATCTTGTGTTCAGCCTACCTTCCTAGTGATAAGGTGGACCCGTGTGCGGAACTTATTCCTCTGGTCGAATATGCCAGAAGGAATAACGCAGAATTACTGGTAGGATGCGATTCAAACGCTTATCATACCAACTGGGGAAGCACCGACATCAACGATAGAGGTGAAGTATTGCATGATTTCCTTCTAATGAATTATCTCCAAATCTTAAATGTAGGTTGTAAACCAACCTTTATTACTAAGGTAAGAAATGAGGTTTTGGACCAACCTTTATTACTAAGGTAAGAAATGAGGTTTTGGACATAACTTTTGCCACAGAGAAACTCTCGAGATACATTTTAAACTGGAGAGTAAGCGATGTGGAATCCATGTCAGACCATAGGCATATCTGCTTTAACATGACAACTACACTGACTAAACAGACAATTACTATTAGAGACCCTAGGTGTACTGATTGGGAAGGCTACAGCACTGCCCTAAATCAGAATCTGGTGTCAATGACTAAAAGTATAAAAACGCGAGATGGCCTTGAGCTCGCAGTAGGGAGGTTATCAAGAAGTATAACGCAAGCGTTCGAAGAAAACTGCCCCCAAAAGATCAAGACCACCAAGCGTTCGGTTCCATGGTGGAACTCTAAGCTGAAAAAACTTAGAGACAAAACACGGAAACTTTTTAATAGGCCTAAAAGAACGAATGAGTGGGAGATATATCGGAAAGCCCTAAATGAATATAGTAAACAAATTAGGAAAGCAAAACGCGAGTCATGGAGGAAGTTCTGTGAGGAGGTTGAAAGCACGTCTCATGGAGCAAGACTTCATAAAGTACTCGCAAAAACGGCACCTAACCAAATTGGGTTGCTTAGACAACCCAACGGATCATTCACAACTAATGAGTTGGAAACCTTGGAACTATTAGCTCACACACACTTCCCGGGGGCTGTGGTGTCAAACAGGACCAATGACGAGAGTGAGTCGAACAGACCGCGCTCCGAGGACTGGAGACGAGCAGCTATAATAGTAAGACCAGGTATAGTGAAGTGGGCAATAGATTCCTTTAAACCTTACAAAAGTGCGGGAGTGGACGGTATACGCCCAGTTATGATTCAACGGGGCGCAGACGTCCTAATCCCTCACCTAGTAAAGATTTTTAGAGCAAGTTTTGCTCTAGGTCACATACCCGAACCCTGGACGAAGGTGAAGGTATTATTCATACCTAAGACTGGGAAAAAGGATTACGCAGCGCCAAAATCCTTTAGGCCCATTAGTCTAACATCATTTCTACTAAAAACGATGGAAAAGGTATTAGATAAATATATTAGGGGGGTCTATTTAATAGAAAAACCTATTCACCACACTCAACATGCTTACCGTAGAGGAAGATCAACTGAGACTGCCCTACTCGAGCTTGTTGACAAAATAGAGAAAGCGCTAGAGGACAAAGAAATCGCGCTTTCGGCTTTTCTCGACATTGAAGGCGCCTTTGATAACACCCCCACTCACACCCTGGTAGGAGGCCTGGTCAACAAAGACGTAGACTCTACCACTGTGAGATGGGTACAGAGGATGCTTAACAGTCGAATAGTGAAGCTAGAGCTACACAACAGCATACTAGAGGTAAGTACAGCAAGAGGTTGCCCACAAGGAGGTGTTCTGTCCCCACTGCTCTGGACTCTTGCTGTTGATGGACTCCTGCATAAGATGGCAGAACTTCGCATAGATGCTCAAGGTTACGCTGATGATCTAGTAGTTATTGTGCGAGGTGGCTGCCAAAGTACACTATCGTACCTAATGCAGAAGGCCTTAAATACAATAAACGAGTGGTGCAGACAAAATGAACTGTCCATAAATGCGGAAAAAACTGTCATAGTGCCCTTCACAAAGAAGCGGAATCTTGAAGTTTTAAGGCCGCCTACCATGAATGGAAAAACTATTCCGTTCTCCTCCGAGGTTAAGTATCTAGGGGTTACATTAGACCAGAAACTTACCTGGAACATACATGTGACTGCCACTCTCCAGAAAGCAAAGGCAGCACTGGCTATCTGCTGTCGGCTAGCAGGGAACAGATGGGGACTAAAACCCAAAATGGCCCTGTGGCTCTACACATCCATAGTAAGACCGATGGTATCTTATGCCTCGGTGGTATGGTGTAGAAAAACGACACAGAAAACAATAATAACAAAACTCAGCAGCCTGCAAAGAACTGCTTGTATTATCGCTACTGGAGCCATGTCAACCTCTCCAACAACCGCCCTAGAAGCTATACTGAACTTACCGCCCCTACACCTTCATCTGAGGATGGAGGCGAAGTCCAGCATGTATAGAATCTCGGGCGATAGGAAAGGAAACTGGCTCTCGAAATCCCTTAACGCACTAAGGGATACACTAAACGATATCTATGTGCTAGGGATGCCCACCGATGCCTTACCCCTTACACACTGTTCACAGAAATCTTATTCTGTCGAATTACCCGCTAGGGAAGACTGGTTAAACAGTCAAATAAAATGGGAACCAGGAAGCCTGAAGTGGTTCACTGATGGCTCCAAGTCCGGAATGGAGGTAGGTTGCGGAATATATGGTGAAGTTCCCAAGAGGGCGCTCAGTGTGAACCTAGGAACATACGCATCTATATTTCAAGCAGAAGTGTACGCCATCATTGAATGTGCAGTAGCTAATCTGCAAAGTAACTACCTCAATCATACAATCTATATACACTCTGATAGCCAGGCGGCTCTCTTGGCCTTGTCTTCGGATGCTATTAGCTCGAAGTTGGTCATGAACTGCAGGCAACTATTAAATACTCTGGGTGTAAAAAACAGAGTAATATTACGTTGGGTCCCAGGACATGCTGGGATCGAAGGCAATGAAAAAGCCGACGAATTAGCGCGGACAGGAGCTAAAGGCGTTCAGTTTGGTCCTGAACCTTTTTGTGGAATACCCAAAAGCCTGGCCAGACTGACCCTGAAGGCAGACTGCATGCGCTCAACAATTCAACTCTGGAGAACAAATCCCGGATTGAGACAGTCCAAAGCTCTCATAAGACCCTTTAATTTAAAGGCTGCTTCTGAAGCTCTGGCATTAAGTAGGAACAATCTGCGAATGCTAGTAAGAATACTTACTGGGCATTGCTGCCTTAATAAGCATGTGCAGACAATAGGGCTGATTGACAATGGGACGTGTAGACTCTGTCATTTGGCGGAGGAAACGCCCATTCACATTCTCACTGATTGCCCTTCAGTGATGCACATGCGATGTTCCTCTCTGGGCAATTACACCATGCACCCAGAAGAGACTAAACTTCTCGGAGCCAAAAAGATCCTGGAGTTCTTTATGGCAACAGGCTTGGACCGAGAACTGTAAAAAGTGGCGATCACAATAGATCAATCTGGTCGCAGTGATACTAGGCGTAATATAGCCTGAATAGCCGCTACAACCAAAAAAAAAAAAAAAAAAACTAGCCGATAAACACAATCATTAAGTTTCTGAACGACTCTATCAAAAAGCTTTACACGGTCATAGACACTTAATCCATTAAAAAGTCGGCTAGTTTTATGTATGTCATAATACGAAATAAAAGTCAGGCCGTTTGCCGCCGTCAACAGAATCGCCTGGAACTTGCATGATATTTTGAAAGCTCATAATACGCCTGCAGACCACTCTTAAGATACTGCTTCAATGAGATTTGCACCAACATAAAACTTGTAGAGTATAAAACAACTTTTGCATGAATTTTTTTTCATACGATCAACCGTTTTTGCGGTAGACAGCGAATGTATCGTACGAAACTTTTATGTTGGTGCAAATCTCATTGAAGCAGTATATTAAGACGCAGACATGATGGCACCTGTGACTTTTGAGACAATATTTAGAACGACACTAAATAAACAAAGGTTTATACCAGTTTACAACTTAATATATTTTATACGAGGCTAACCGCTGTGTTTACTTTTAAATAGCTGGTTTATAACGCTCGCTGGTTTGTTTTTTTCTTATTTTTAGTCAACTTATGTGATTTATCTGTTTGGTATTATCCGTGATTAGGAAAAGGCATCAAGCTACACGAGCGATTCAGTTCTTTAGTAAGAAATTGAAATCTTAATAGTTTTATATAAAAAAATATTTATTTAGTAGGTATATACCCTGACAAACAGATTGACAAGTGTCTAGAAATAATATTATTCATATACATCCGTTTGTAATTTTTTAAATTAGCGAAATACTAACTCTAGTCACATCTAATTTGTTAATAACATATCAATGGCGCTTGTATAGTACTTGATATAACATTGTGTAATGATTAGATAAGAGATGAGCGATCAGCACAAGATGAAGGATGCTGTGAGTTCTCCTCACTGTGACTGCAAGTAGGTGCTTCTTGTACTCGAGTTGAGGTGAACTAGCTCACACTCACACTCACACTCACTGTACTGTAACACTCTACTTACTGCTGCTCCAGGTGTGCACAGCGCGGTATACGCACTGGAGGAATGTGGCACACGCACTGTGCAGGTGTTAGTCTGTAACTACTGTACGTACGTATACTTGTTATACTGTACCATCACACACACACTCTACTGTTACAACTTATCAATAACTAACACGACTATTGACTTGTTATAACTATACGACCTGAATGAAACTATACAGGTTCTATCAACAAACCTCCATTACTTTTTTTTAAGTTTTTGATGTAAGGTGTATGAGAGTTGCAAAATAATGTATTTTTATTAAATTAAATAAAAGCTCTAATGAAAACACCTGACACCGCTCGTCTGGTCGTCATGATGTGTCACTCAGTCAGTACGCTGCACAAACTGGTTATGGGTACGAGGTGTTATGGTGTCCCTGTCTCTCGAGGGCGCGTTGTCTCTCTCCGTCTCTGTCGTACAGTAATGGCGGCCGACTGCGAGCCAGTATTCAGTTGACGACCACAAGGCCGACGTCGACGGAACTATTTTACAAAAGCCATTGACTTTTCTCGTCATCGCGGTGCAAATGTTTTGCTCTAAATATAAACGCTCCGTGAAGTGAGCGTGTGTCTACTGTCACACATCATTCACTATTTATTATTATATTTTTAATAACAGATAATTGATTCGTTAAATATTATAAAATGTGATAGCTTTTCCGACAATACACTGCTGTTCTAACTGTAGGTATACCATCCTGACTCGCAAACATATATACCGGTAATATGTATGTGGACACAATGGCATATTATATTGTACGTAGGGAGTTTGATCTGTTTCACCACATCAACTAAACGAGCTAATGAAGTTCCCGAAATCAAACTTTTTTGTTTCTTTATTTATTTGTGACTTCGAACTACTATGAGTTCATGTCAGCCTCGTAAATGGTATTAAATACCTAATTACAATTAAAAAATTTTTAAACTATTGTTTATAAACTTGTTTATAAGTTTATAAACAATAGTTTAAAAAAACATTTTAACATACATTTAGCACTGGTAGCATCAGACAATACAACTTGATACACCTACATCTATAGCATTTAATTTTAGATTGTTACATAGCTGTGTTCTCTCTAACTTATACAGTACGACTACAGTACATAAGTACGTGTTGTACATCTTCAGAACTATGACAAACACTACAGTCAGGTGTTAAATCAAACTTAAGGTTTTAAATATTATACATTTAATCCCAAAATTGACAATCAATTAAATTAAAACTATTAACAAGTGTGTGTGTATATGGACACACACACACACACACACACACACACACTTAGCGCGATGATCTCGTTACAAATGGCAAATAGTGACAGTAATTTATTTATTTATTTTTCTGCAACTAGATTTTGATAAACACATTTTATTTTAGAAATGTAATATTTTTATTAACTGTCAGTGTTACTAGAGAATCGAGTCCAGTACGAACAAGTCACGTCAATGTTAGTGACAACTCGTCAACTAATACAGTAGTGATATTGTGTCGCTCTACACTCGCCCGCGTCTCTACAACACACTTGTCTAATATTCCAGTAGGCGCGAGTGTGGGGGTACTTCATGTTGTAGGCTCGTGTCGGCGGCTATCTCACTGCCTATACATATACATATATATACATAATTCACATTATTAACGAACAAATAATAAGGTGACAAGTCGGAAGTATATCGTTACTTTCATCAGAAACTCTACTTTTTAAATTAATCTCGCATCTCAAACTAAATTAAACTAAAACTTATTCCAGTTGAATCGTTGTTTTGTTGTAACAATGTAACTATATACTCTTCTATCAACATTCAGTTCAACTTTTCGTTGTAAAATATTTAGTTGTCACGCGTGTTATTAACGGCTCCTATTAATACTTATGAATCCTGCAATATTCTTGATTAACAATATATTCAATTGTATTGTGTCGTGTCGATCTGGCTATGTGTAGTGAACCTACATAACGACATACATACAGCTCGCGGTCTGCATCAAAGAGCTCGTTTTTGACGTAACTTTTAAAAGCTTTCACATCAAATTATCTGTTTTCATTAAGTTATAACGAAAATTGAATGAAATGTCATTAACAAATATCGTAAAGGGACAATAATTATATTTTGTTTAAGAACTTTGTCGTACGAAGTTTAAGTGAATATTACGTGTTTCGTACAGTTTATGTTCGTGTCGCGGGACACGAGCTGATGTATTGTCATCAGTCGCGGGACACGAGCTGATGTATTGTCATCAGTCGCGGGACACGAGCTGATGTATTGTCATCAGTCGCGGGACACGAGCTGATGTATTGTCATCAGTCGCGGGACACGAGCTGATGTATTGTCATCAGTCGCGGGACACGAGCTGATGTATTGTCATCAGTCGCGGGACCGCACGCGAGCGCCGCGCGGCTCATCTTCACACAAAAGACATCAACGCGCGCCTCTCCGCCGCGCGCCGCGCCACGCGCCGACTCTCCTCTATGTAACATTGTACATAGTACGTACATTATATCACCACATCATCAGTTATGATGATCATTGTTAGACTGATACAGTGTGTTGAGGGAGCATCTATACTGATATTATAAAGCTAAAGAAAATGTGAAGTTAGGGCGGGGAGAAGAAGAGGATAAAAGGATAAACTTTTTCGTTTGTTTGAACGCGGTAATCCCATGATTTGTTTTCTATTAAAATGGATATAACAATAATGTCTAAGTGACGCTATTAATAAAACCAACATTAAATTTTAATCATTTATTTTTCATTAAACAATTTCACGTAACAACACACACGCGTCACGCGTCACGTCCAGCGCTGGACACACAGTCTCTCGGTCGACGTCCTCATCGTAATAGTTCGGGAATACAAAATATAATACTGAACAATAAATATCGAGTGGGAGCACATCACTAAACGTCACGTCCTCAGCACACCGTCTCCATGGGGATGCGGGGGGCGGCGGGGGGCGGGGCCGGGGGCGCGGGGGGCGCCGGCGTCGTGTGCGTGAGCGACTCCCCGCACGAGGGCAGGTGCGTGGAGGAGTGCGCGTCGTGTCTCGGGGCGCGGCGCCAGCAGGGCGCGGCCCCGGCGGCCCTCTTGAGCGCGGCCCAGGCGTGAGGCTGACACCCCACCACCAGGAAGATGAAGAGTCCCTGCAGCGCGTTGAGCAGGTCCGTCGCGTACCAGAGGTAGTGCGGCCCCGCCACCGCCCACGAGATCACGTCCGCGCCCCACGTGACGCCCATCACCACCACCAGCTTGGCGCACACGCGGCCCAGCGCCGCGCGCTCCGCCGTCGACTTGACCTCGTCGCGGCGCCACAGACCGCACGTCAGCTGGCGCGTCGTGGACGCGAACAGCGCCAGGTTCACGAGCAGCAGCACGCCCACCGGCCCGAAGAAGTACGCCAGTATCTCGGTGTCACCGTAGAACCAGCAGCGGCGCACGGCGAAGCGCGGCCGCAGCAGCCCCCCCGCCGCGTCGGGGGGCAGCGCGTCCAGCAGCGCGGCCGCCCCCGCCAGCAGCAGGGGGCCGCCCCACGCGTACACCTGGTACACGCGCAGGCGCCACGCCTCCTGGCCGCGCTCCAGGCTCGTCGGACGGAAGTCTCTACACACAACATATCTGTTAAATACGAACTAATCTAAAATGTAATAAAATATCTCTGTTTTCATCAGAAAGTTAAATACAAGTTTAGATGCTATCACATCTTACCATTGAGTACTCGTCGCGAAATTGATGACTTTACGATCATATCAAGAATAATTTTATTAATAAAGAAATAGACCGTTGTGAACTAATAAACAAGCTATAACACGCCTCTAAATATACCGCGTGTCACATACAAATTATAGGCAGAACAGTTGCATGGTGAGAGCTATCGTGACTTCCAATAGGCTTTCACTAAGGTGTCTTCAGCGAGAAGGCTTTTGATATCTACCTTCAAGCAGGCAGTGTTTGCTCGAGGTTCTCTCTCCTACGAGTGGTACACAAATTATTTCTACACTGTGTTTTATATTATACTAGCTGTTGCCCGCGACTCCGTACGCGTGGAATTTAGGAAAGTTTAATGAAAATCCATCCAGTAGTCTTTACGTGAAAGAACAACAAACATCCTTACATTCATACAATCCAACATTAACCAAACATCCAAATATTAGAGTATGGATAGAAGACCCAGGAAACGTTCGCGTTACTCGGCCAACAGTTTAAGTATTTTATTTTGTCGCGCGTAATTCTTACGTCGTCATATCTCCTAAGATATTCATTTAAATTGCATGCTGTAAAAAGCAGTTATAATTTATACTAAACGTGTAAGCTAACTAAGGTAGTTAATTTGATAAAAAAGAATCATCAAGCATCAAGATCCGTTGCGTATTTTTGTAGATATAAGCTCAGTTATGGACATACTCGTATATACAAAAATACGACTTTGTTTTTTAATAAGTAAAGATAAAGAAGCTCACATCTAAAGTTTTATTAAGAGGATACCAAAATAGCTTCGTGCATTTTTCTACGTACGAAGTTTTCATTGTTTCTTTAGATTGAATGGCTAGAGCTCTAATTATTAAGTATATGTTTTTTCAATATATTTTTTTTTTTATTTTTTTTTTTATCGTTGGGGTTGGCAAATGACTACACTTCACCTGATGTTAAGTGAGAGTGCAATCCATATGCAAGGACGGCTGGGACATTGTCAGAGCACCAGCCGCCCCCACCTTGCCCGCCCATAAGATGCCTCTTCACGCCTCGCTTGAAAGACCCCATATCATAAGAAGAGGGAAAGACATGTGCAGGCAGCGTATTCCATTTCTTGGAGGTGTTACAAATAAATGAGTTCGCGAATTTTTTTGTTCGGGATGGTATGGTATCCACAGTAAAACGATGGTATCTAAGGCCTGCACGCGTAGTACGGTTTAGAAAGGGTGAAGGGGGAATGAGGGAAAACAACTCCTCAGAACACTCGCCATGGTAGAGTCTGTAGAAAGCGCTGAGCGCCGCAATATCACGGCGCATTTGTAAGGATTCCAAGTTACTGGAAATCTCAGGATCGTTGATAATGCGGATCAATATATATTGATATATATAATGATATATGATCTAGGATCGCATAAACTCAGAAACGCTATTGAAAAAAGTTTTCTCGATAGAAAATCTTAGCGAAACAACCTCTCTAATTTTTTATTTTTTTTCATTTGTCGGTCTATTATCGCGTATTAACTAATAAAATAACTTTAAAAACATAAGTAACTATTATATATAGAAACACGTAAATCAGAATTAAAATATATTTAGTAGATTTTGAGTAAATAGGAAAAGTATCCCTAATTCTTCATTTTCTGTGCCTACTGGCTGTGTTAATATGTACGTGTCGGCGATGATATTGAATAATATTTATGTAGGCCCTTAAGTTTGTTTCTTTAAGTGAACACTTGTATTTAGTCTTTATGTTACTTAATGTTAAAAATATTTTCTGTGTGTAATTAGCTGTAAGTCTTCCCTGATTTATAAATAAATAATATATGCGGTCAACGATTTGGAGTTGGATAAGTTCCGACTAAACGATATTACCAAGTTAGTGACTATTGTTTGGTAACACGTTTCTATTAATCTGACAACAACCTCATCTGGGTATTTAACATTTAAGTGAACAAGAGAGCGACGTGTGCAGGTAGAGCTCGAGCACTCACCTGAAGGTCCACCAGATGTTGAAGCACATCGTGTTGAGCCAGAAGAACGCGGACAGGAACAGGAAGTGCATACACACCGCTGTGCGCGACACATGGAACAAACCAAACACTTGTTAAATAGACACACACACAGACAGACAGACAAACACTAGCACTGTCGGGCCTCACCCAGCGCGCGGCACAGCGGCGCCGGCACAGCGTCCGCCGCGAGCTGCGTCACGGCGAGCAGCACGTCGCCCAGCATCAGCGCCGCCACGTAGTGCGTCTGGCAGCGCCAGTGCAGCGCGTGGTGCGCCGCGGGCAGCGCGAAGCTGGCAGCCAGGGTGGCCGCCAGGAACAGCGCGCCCACCGCCAGACCCGCGCCGTACAGAGCGTGCCGGGCCGCGGGGGCCCGTCCGCCTGCCGCCCGCGCCTCCGCCTCGCACGCGAGCACGCGCACGCCGTCCTCACCCGGCGCCGAGTCCGCGCACCACGCGCCCGGCGCCAGTTTCTCGGCACCGCCGTCCGCCGCCTCCAGCCGCAGGGCGCCGTCCGCCAGTAGACGAGCGCCGCGCAGCGCGCCCGCCACGGCGTATCGAGAGCCCTCGGCGCACGCGGGCCACCCCAGGCTCACGGCGCTGCCGTTGGCGAGCGCGCGCAGCTCCTCCAGCGCGGTGGCCGCGCGCTCCGCGTCCTCCACGCACCGCGAGTCGTCCACGACGCGGCCCTCGGCGCAGCACTTGGCGGGCGGCCACGAGACGTCCTCGGCGCACACGAGCGCGGCGGACGCGTCCGCGCAGTACCGGTGTGGCGGCACGAGCACGCCGCGCACCAGCAGGGAGCCGTTGTTGGCGAGCAGCGCGTACGCGGCGGCGTGCTCCGGCAGCACGCGCAGCGCCTCGCACCCGGGCCGCACGCCCTCCGCCACGCGCCAGTGAGCCGGCACGCGCGGTAGGAAGGCCCCGCGCGCCACCGCGTACACTCGCGGGGCCCACTCGCGCGGCCGGGCCGTGGGCGCGCAGGCCCGCTCGGCGCGCTCGGCGGAGAGCAGCACGGCGCGCAGGGCCTCGTCCGCCAGCTCGTGTCCGGGCGGACAGCAGCGCGCCACGGTGAGCGGCGCGGGCCGCACGCCGTCCGCGCCGCCCGCCGCCAGCAGCGCGCCCAACACCAGCAGCGCGCGCGCTCCCATCTCTCAGCGCGCGCCGCTGCGACGCCTCACGCACATCGCTACCGGCCGCTAGTCGCGACTACGTTTAATGGAAGCACCGAGTTGCATCAGTCACTCTGTATTCACTACGACTCCACCGTTGTATCGACACCGAGACACCCGATCACTGAACTGTATTATCAATAAACACGACACGAGTGATGTAGTCAACACGTGTCAAGCGACTCGGAAACGAGTGGACGCAACCTCACTCGTCGAGAGCGAGCACAACACTGTGCAGCTGCCAAGTGCCGGTGTTAGTGAACGACGGAGCGGGCGAGTGTCCCCCCCGCACCTGCCCCCAGCCCCCCACAGTCCCCACAGCTGCTCGCGGTACATGACAGCTGGACCTTAGACCATCACCCCTCTTGACTCTTGAGTAAACTTTCAATATGAATAAAATGAATGACAGCAAACGTTTTTCCCAATTTAGACATTCCGATTTCCAAAAGTCCGAATTTCATGATACCGAAAAATTTTTATATCTATTAATAAAAATCACGAAATTTATTTTACATATTTAAATTCCTAATGGCCCAGTCATTTAGTATTTTTGCCCGGAAAGTTTTCCGGAAGTTTTGAAAACTGGTAATTTTATAGATTTTGATGTGCTCTTTCCAAATTTCAACTTTGCCACCTCGTATGTTGCACGTTTGCGCGGCCATATTGAAAAAATGGCGCCCAAAATCAGTTTTTTGATAATAACTCCTTTCCGACGCATTTTACAGGAAAACATATATTATTTACACAAAATAAAAGTAGAGAAAATTTCCTACAATTATGTCATAATTTTTTTTCCTTAAAATCAATAGTTTCTGCGTACGAGCGTCGTGAACCATTATACATCCACACCAACGTGTATTATTTACTTTAATTATACGAAGGTTAAATATTGTTCCACAGAATGAAAACCCAGCTAACTATAGTGTATCATGTCTCCGCAGGTATAAAGGAATACGTCCCTTCTGTGTCAAGCCCCTTCTTTCCCTTCTAAGAAACATCTGGACCCTATTCTATCAGGCTCAGCAGCTGGGTCCAGATGTTTCTTATGCTGGTCTACCATAGAGTGCAATTTAAGAGGGCACGATACCAAATTATGCTCCATATAAAAATATGGGCATCGTCGTCCCCTTTTTTCTGTGCGGAAGTTAAACCGATTTTATTTGTTTTTACGCTATATTATAGATGAAGAGTATATCTATGCTTCTATCACTTTTTTTTAAACATAATATGTAACTAAATGAAATATGACCATCCTAAAATCCCGTTTTGTTTCGGTCTTCTTTAGATAAAGTTGTCATTTTTCACTGATGGCGCACGCCCTCCGCCACGCGCCAGTGAGCCGGCACGCGCGGCAGGATCCCTCCTATTGGTCGCAGCTTGATTTTATATGGCCTATAGCCTTCCTTGGTATCCAACGGTGAAAGAATTTTTTAAAATCGTACCAGTGGTTCCTGAGACCAGCAGTCAGCTTTATAATATTATGTATAGATGTTAGCAGCAACATGTAGTAGATAACAACACAACAACTAACGATCAAACGACATATTTATCGATTATTACTATTTGTTGCATTACTTCGTACGAGTGGAATTTAGGAACCAAAATTTGACAAATTATGCACAAAGTCTTACCTCTGCTACCACTCTATCTTTTATAAAGAAACGCATCAATATTCGTTTGGTAGTTTTAAAAATAAAAGCTTCAATAGGGATGTACAAAAATAAAGACTGTTAATAATTGTGTAAATTGATGTCATTGCTTTAGAAGAAACTAAGTGGATGTCACATTAATTATTAATATCTATTTTTGTGTAAATCTGCTTCTAATTTATTAAACAATAATTAATATTATAAGCACACACATACACACGCTCAAATACGCACGCACAAATTTACGCCAAAAATCTGATCATTTTCCAATGCAACTGCTGTTGCATTGCATTGCAATAATAAAATATCAAGTTTTATTATTATTTATAAACCGATAACACTGGCGCTACCTCTAGGTACACGAAACCGTACTCGTCGTGGACAACAAATTAAAAAGTTCGCTGAGTTGTTGAGTGTGTGCCCTACGCCCTACGCCTACCTGCCGCAAGTTACTCAACCATGCAATGTCGTGGACGTAGACTGCAAGTCTGTAAAGCGCTATTAACACTACTCTTCCCACTTTATGACTATAGGTTTAGATAATTATCTAAGGTTAAAAGATGTTTTATGTGTACCATAATACGTATTTATAAGTTCCTACGTGCAGTATTCTCTTATAATATTTTTTACAAAAAAACACGCAGACGCAGTACAAAATACGTGACACAAATGCAAATACCACACAATCCTTAACTTCCGTGTATGGAAATCGAACACGCGACCTTACGACGTCACGGTTGCGATCACCGTCGCAACCTATCTACAAAACCATACAAAACCTAAAGCACGAGGACCGTCAAATTAATAACAATATTTTTCAAACAAGTAACGCCATCTAGTAGTGAATAGAAACTTTTAAAATTGAGAAAAATTCGACAAAATATATTCGAAATGAGTATATCTATAGCGCCACCTTGTATTGTATTGGATAGTTTTGTAGTTGTAGTTGCCATCCATTCCATACAGCACGAAGTATAGATACAAAGAGTCCGAACGGTATAGGCTTTTCCATAATATTTCGTGTACACAATAATAAACCCAGATCATAGTTCTATTTTCTGCCACTGGCTGCGCTAGTATTCAGGACGTACCGATGCTATTATAGAATATCAGAATATCTCTTGACCTTCTCTGTATTGTTGGGTTTAAAGCACTCGAAAAATTTCAAAAAATTTCCTGAAACTTATATTTAATTGCACGTTTCTCAGAATATTTTTTTCCACAGGTGTCAATAGTTCAAACGAGTACTTCTTGAAAAATGGCGCGCTCTACCGGCAAAAAATTGAGACCATTCGTTCAACATTACGTTCGGACTCCTTGTATCTATACTTCGTGCCATACAGAGTAATTTGAATCACAGACTACTTAGAGAACTTACATTGGTACCGATTCTACATGCACAACTAAACTTAACCTAACTAAATAATTAAAATTGATATTGTCAATAACATAATTCGGCAATGTTATCAGAACTTTTGTATTAGAAAATCTGTATTTTGTAGACTAACAATTTTAATTAATAAAGATGTGCACAACAAAAACGCCAATTAATCAAAATACGCCATAGTTGTTTTAATTTTTTAGTTAAGTTTAGTTATGCAAGTAGAATTGGCGTCACTACCTACCTATTTGAATATCTTTTTACACCTCGAAAAATAATCTTTGGGCACCACAATAAACACAGAATACTGTCGGTAGATAGCTCTTTTAGTATAGTATTCTATGCTCTTAGAAGACTACCTATTAGAGAACAGGAGTAGAACCAATATGGGACAACACCAGTGGCGGATTTACCCTAAGGCTCGATAGGCCCAGGCCTGGGGCTAATCGTGTCCAAAAACTTATTATAACGTATGGCGGGCGAACTGCACTGCACGGAGCAATCTATACTCTTCTATGTTTTTACCACGCTTTTATTAGTTTCACCTGTATGTTTGCTTGCTAGCTTGTTTGTTTGTAACCGACTAGTTTTGGTTCGATTTTGCCCTACTTTGAAGTAAGTTGACAATGAAGTAATTTCATTATATAGTCTTCTAGCTGTGCCCCGCGGTGTAACCCGCGATAAAAATTAATTAATTAATTTTTAATATCCCACGGGAATATTTCATTCTTTTGAGATAAAAAGTAGCCTATATGTTTTTTGGCTTACTTACAACGTGAAGGTATTTGATATACCACGCGACGCAACGCTCAAGCCTTTTGTCAAGATTTCCGCCCCCACAAAGTATTTTATTTACTTACATTATCCCTGAGCTGGCGCATACAGAACCTTAGGGAGGATAAGGGGTGGTGACACTTGTATTCTTAATTTATAGGTAAATTTAATGACGAAAGACAGGTACTGTCTGTTCAGACCATGATGTTTTTCTGACTCAAAGCATTTTTACTAACGAGGTAACATTTAAACTAAAGGCCGATTACAAAATTTAAATTACAGTTTACATGTACCAAAATAGTCAACCTTAATTAACAAATGATTTGGTTTTAAATGTATAAGGATTGATATCATAACACCAAAAACATGTCGCTTCTATAACACACGTTTTTTAACACAATATTTTAAACAAAAACTGTTAATGTTGCTCAAATAAAACAGATAGACATATGCCATAAAGACTTTTATAGGCAATCATGTGCACTATTAATATAAAGAACCCCTTTTTATTTACTATCAATAGTTTCCGCAGTGCACTCAAAATAGTTACTTTTACCTTTCCTAACTTTATTCCCATTTAGGCAAGGAGCTCTACTCTTTTTGAAAATAAAATATAGCCCCTGGTGCTCAAGTCCACTATTTTGGAACAATTGTCATACCCACAATACCGGCACGATACCGTTGCAATTGAAGTCAAATATCCGTAGTCTGCTATATGCCGTCATAACGGTCTTTCAATGGTAATAGAATTGTTGATCTCTTTTATCTATGCATTGAATTTTCGGTCTCTTTTATCTATGGATTGTGTTAGAATGGTATGTATGTGTTGCCGTTTTTAAAAAATGCGTTAGTTGAAGTGATTTTCGAAAAACTACTAATAAATTTAAACATTTAATCATGCTAGACTTCGTTTAAATATATTTGTAAATACTATTTATTAGTATAAAAAGCAATGTGAAGTTTAGGAGATTAGTAAATTGCAATAAATTACAAAGAACAATTTCTAATATTTCTATCTATCTATTTTTTATTTATGGCAATCTGTCGACACAGGACAATTTAAAAATATTACTGTCAAATTCAAAATAGCAGACTACCGAAACATTTCAGTCATTGAATTGCAATTGTGAAGCAGTTGTGTACGAGACTAGCAATTTATGTCACTTTGACAATTGTAAGACAATGATGAAGTCGTTATGACGACACATTAATAGTAGACTACCAAAAACCCGACTCAGGGCCCAGGGCCCTGAGTCGGGTATTTCAACGGTGTCACAACTGTACCATTATTGTACCATTATGGTGCAATAGTAAAGTTTTTGGTAGTCTACTATTAATGTGTCGTCATAACGACTTCATCATTGTCTTACAATTGTCAAAGTGACATAAATTGCTAGTCTCGTACACAACTGCTTCACAATTGCAATTCAATGACTGAAATGTTTCGGTAGTCTGCTATTTTGAATTTGACAGTAATATTTTTAAATTGTCCTGTGTCGACAGATTGCCATAAATAAAAAATAGATAGATAGAAATATTAGAAATTGTTCTTTGTAATTTATTGCAATTTACTAATCTCCTAAACTTCACATTGCTTTTTATACTAATAAATAGTATGTACAAATATATTTAAACGAAGTCTAGCATGATTAAATGTTTAAATTTATTAATAGTTTTTCGAAAATCACTTCAACTAACGCATTTTTTAAAAACGGCAACACATACATACCATTCTAACACAATCCATAGATAAAAGAGACCGAAAATTCAATGCATAGATAAAAGAGATCGACAATTCTATTACCATTGAAAGACCGTTATGACGGCATATAGCAGACTACGGATATTTGACTTCAATTGCAACGGTATCGTGCCGGTATTGTGCCGGTATGACAATTGTTCCAAAATAGTGGACTTGAGCACCTGGTCATTTGGGATATGGATATACGACGGTAAAATATTTTTTTAAATCGTTTTAATACTTTCGGAACTTATTAATTTTAAACAAACAAACAATCAGTAATCTTTCCTCTTTATAATATTAAAGTACATAGAAGTATAGATAGATGAACTAAGTACAGTTGTAAGGAATAATAAAAAAGAAGTCTCTAAGTTATAATTGAAGAATGTTAAGTGTAGGCGTGATATATCTTTTATTTATTAGTATAGATGTCCTATACTAATAAATAAAAGATGTTGCGTGTTCACTTGAACAGTGTATATTAACGACTAACTTATTTCTATGCTTACGTTCTACAAGAAATTATATTTTGAATAATAGGGATGTTGACTGTTTTTTTGGAAATGCTTTCATTTTGTAGATAGCTCTTACTTGAACACCATAACAATATAATTCTTTTTGCAAATATTTATTTTCAGTATAAAAGTGCGAAAATAAAAATTCTTTTAAAAATTCCCGCTAAAACGCTCCAAGCTGTCAAATGACGGCGATGACCTCAGAAGTCATATAGTAGGGATGTCCACTTAGTAAAAAGGTCGATGTTTTCATCGATTAATTTAGATTTAATTCTTCCATAAAAAATGACCTAATTCCTTTTATTATCAGTATTCAATAATAATTGTTTAAAAATATTTGCACTGTCTTCGAAAAAGTATACATATACTTTCTAACATAATATAACCGTATTCTGGTACCTACCTACCCAGAACAAAAGCAAGAAAGTATAGCTTAATTTGGGCCCAAAGGGCGTTGTGTAAAATATAATCCAATTTTTATTGATAATTTTTTATGAAATGACAGAAAATTGATGAATTCTTCAAAGTGTGTTCATGAAATCGGGGAACATACATAAAAACAAAAGGTTACGGCGTTTCGAGAGCTTCCACCTTTTTCCTAAGTTGGTTACAATTTAGTTGAAAATTTTGACCGATATGATCCACCTCTATATCGATACTTTTCCTCGATATACTCACCGCCGATATTGATTTCAATTCCGACATCCTTGGTTATCTTGGCTATCTACGTCACCGCACCCGATTGGTGTTCACAGTCACGTGATAATGTGTACAAAATAATGCAATTTAAATTCATTTTTATTTCATTTTAACAAGATATTAAACTCTCAAAACGATATTTTAGGTATCAAAATACTGTCTTCAATCTTTGGGGTTATATGTCGTGTGGTTGGTTAGAGGATAAAATGAAATACGTCCGGACTTGCATGGCGTTTATTTGCGACTCCATATATTTAATATAATATTAGCTTATATAGGTAAGGAGAACAATCGTTTCTATATATTCCGAAAACTGCTGATAGTGTTGCATACAATGAATCCCTACATAATATATTTGTATACAATAAATTAGGCGTCGAGCAAACAATAGGACCATACATACTGTAATAAATATATTTGTTTATAATAACTTGGGTGGCTAGCACAATGGTCTCTTATATTCGTAGACCTGTTGACAAACGTCTACTTGCAAACAATGAATTCATAGAATGTGTTCCTACAAATCTATAAAACATAACTTTACATGAATTTGTAACATGGGTCAACATCCCTATTCACATTACCATGTGAATAGGTAGGGATGTTGACTCATGTTACAAATCAAATATACCTCTTTATGAATTATTGTTTATATGTTAATCTGATGTGTAATTTGTGTAAGCTATGTGCTATCCACGTACGTGCAAGATCTACAACGATCTTCCTGCTGCGGTGTTTCCCCAATACTACGACTTGGCCCTTTTCAAACGAGGTTCAAGAGGAGTAATATTCTCACGGTAGGCGGCGCGGCGGCTTGGCTGTACCTTGGTGTTGCTGAGTCCATGAGCAGCGGATGCTACTTACCATCAGGTGGACCGTTAACTCGTCTGCCACCGTAAGCAGTAAAAAGCTATATTATAGGAAAGTTTCAAGAAAATCCATCCAGTAGTCTTTACGTGAAAGAACAACAAACGACCTTACATTCATACATCCAACATTATCCAAAAATCCATTTATTGGAGTATGGATAGAAGACCGAGGAAACGTTCGCGTTGCTCAGCAAAACAGTTTAAGTATTTTTATTTTACCGCGCCTAATCTTTTTTCGTCACACTTCGCAACGGGCCGTGCAGCAGAAATCTTAATATTTCGCCATAACTTCAAAACCACACTTCCAATTTTAATCATTCAGAGACCAACTATTATCTACATAAACTATACTTAGTGATTAAATAATTTATTTTGATAAGGAATGATAGCATGAGTAAAATAAATGTGTTTAAATGTAGTCCAAAAAAAATGGTTCTTGTGCCTCACTCGACATAGATAGGTATACTTAGTGTGTCGCGGACTTTTTTGTAGATATTTATAAGATCTACAATTAACGAACTAATTAACGATTATAAGAACATTTTATGGCTCTATCTTTTAAGGTTTAGGCAGCGTACGCAAAATAAGTAACTTTTCAGGTTGATTTTTGTCCGAAAACCCCAAATATTTTACGGAACCCTAATTTTTTTCAATATAAAATCTAGCCTATGTTAATCGCGGATAATGGAGCTTTCAAATAATAACTTTTTAAATAAAGAATTTTTAAAATCGGTCGAGTAGTTTTTGATCCTATTCATTACAACCAAACAAACAAAGATTCCTCTTTATAATATAAGTATAGATATAGTGGATGCTGTAAGAGGAGCGGCTCGACTTGAATGAAGGTAGTGCGCCGGCAGTGCGGCAATGAAACTGCAGAGTGCGGGGCTGCGGCTATCTTATTTATTATTGTCTGGTGTCGGGCGGGCGCGGCGGCAGGTGCGCCACCACCACGTGCGAGTGCGCGGAGCGTACAGCGGCCAGGCGCGGCGCGGGCGCGGCGCCGGGGGCGGGCGCGGCGCCCGGGGCCGCTCCGGGCGCTGGTGCGGCGCGGCGCAACGCCAGCTGCTGCAGGTGCAGCTTGCGCAGCGCGGGCGCGTCACTACTCGCCGCAGTGCCGGCCGAGCTGGTCGCCACGTTCTGCGAAAAATAAAAAAATAAAATATAACGAGCCAAGGTGGATATCGTGATGTACCTACACTATGTTACTAATAGACATTATTCAGAGGTTATGAGATTTTAAATGTTACGAAAATATAGCGCGAATATAGACAGGTAACTTGTACGGTACCTGGGCGTGCGCGGGGGCGGCCTGGTGCAGGATCTTGAGGTGCCTGGCGGGGAAGGCCTGCTGACGGTAGAGGAGCGGCGCGGGGGGCGCTGCAGGCGCGGCCGCGGGGCGAACTCGACGCGCAGGCTCGGTGCGGGGCACGGGCGCAGCAACTACGATGCGCTGCGGCGCCGGCGAGGCGGCCGCCGGCTGCGCGGAGGGCGCGGCCGCCTTCAGCTTCTCCTTGGCGATGCGCTCGGCGCGACGCGAGGCCACCTCCATGGGGGTGGGCGGCGTCTCGTAGTCGACGCCGTGCTCGACGAGCAACGCCGCGTGCTTGGGATTGTGGCGGTCGGGATCGTCGAGGCGGCGTTTGGGCGCGGAGCGACGTCGCTCCGCGGCGTCCCTCAGTGCGTCGAGGCGCGAGAGAGGCGGGCGCGGCTCGTCGTCGTGGTGACGGCGCCGAGCGGCCGGCGGGCGGCGGTGACGGCGGCGCGCCCGCTCCGGGTCGGCGAGCGCGTCGTGGCGGTCACGGCAGGCGCGCGCCGAGCGGTAGGCGCGCGCCACCTCGCCCACCAACTCGCTCGCCCACTCCCAGTTGGGCGCGAGCGCAGCGGGCGGCTCGGCGGGCAGCCTCTGCAGGCGCAGGGCGCGGCGCAGCGCCGCGTCCTCGGCGGCGGCCCAATCGGGTGCGGGCGGTGGAGCGTGAGCGTGCGGCGGAGCACGCGCGCGGGCCCTCGCTCGTCCGCCGGCGCGCTCGAACAGCGAGGCGGGTGCGGCGGGCGCTGCGGGGGCGGCGCGTGCCCGGCGCAGGTCGCGGGCGCGCACGTCGCGTCTGCTGACGGCGGGCAGCAGCGAGTCGGCGGCGGGCCCGGCGCGGTACAGTGCGCGCGCCCAGCTGTCGCAGTACACGTCGCCGTCACCAGAGGGCGGCGTGGGGGGACACCACATCTGCGCACACCACCACACGCGCTATAGCACACGCACGCACGTACTCACCCACACTCACTCTCACCCACACTCACTCTCACCCACACTCACTCTCACCACACTCACTCTCACCCACACTCACTCTCACCACACTCACTCTCACCCACACTCACTCACGCTACTCACCGGCATACGCTGGAGGCCGCTGCAGCTCACCCACACCTGTGAACAGTCCTTCACTTAGTGTCACGTTACTAGTGCACGTGCTCGATTGTACTTCACCACATGTATCCAAAACTGCTAAAACGGAGACACCTGTTTACTCTATTCTTTCTTTCTACGGAAAATTTTGTCAAACGCAAATAAAATAAATTCATAATCCGTTAATTTCATTTCCAAAGCAAGTATGTTACTACGGACTGACAATGGGAGGGGCATGAGCTTCAATTATAAATTAGTCTTAGTCTAGGTCCAGGATCTCGCCCCCTGCACCCGGCTAGGTACACCCATGTACCTATAGCATGATACCAAATACTTAGGATACTGAACGAAATAAATTCATTTTCAGTGCGTGAAAAGCACTGTGTTAACCTATTATAATATCATAAAAATGTATATGTTGTAGATATACAGGGTGACTTTGCAAGGTGTTGCCAAATTTAAATAAGCTCTATAGAACAATACTAAAATACGTCTTTGTAGTAACTATTTGTAACCGTAGTATTTAAAAAAAAAACTATTTAAAATGTCCTTAAAAGTAACTCAACAAAGAGACACCCCGTGAGCCGTCATTCATCAGAGACCAGAGCCAAAAACGACATTATGCAGACCACATAACGACAAGCGCGCCAACAAGTTGTAATGCAGTGCACATACGGTGCATTTTCATCAACATGCCACCGGTCAATGACCGTTCAATAAACACTGGTCCTACAATCACATTTCCGATAATTGTTATTGTTCGCAAGTAACCACTCACAAAAACGTATTCGGGCGGGTCCATCACCGTCGTGTAAGTCCTGCACGCGTAGGTAATGGTATGGGTGATAATTATTTGAGTTTAAAAGCTTCCAAACGTAGTATTGGGCCACGTTAAAACGTCGCGCTTCCTCGCGTGTGCTAGCACTTTTTGGATTTCACTCAAAAAATTCAATTACTGTATCGTCAAGTGTTGGTAAAATTTGATTATGACCACCGCCACCAATTGTGTGTGAAGGAGTGGTGAATTGTCTGAAATCCAGTAAATTTTGATTCGCAGCTAAAATTATGGCCCTGGAAGAGGTGATTCCTCGACGTTGTAAACGGGGTAAACTATCACTACGGTAAAGTCTTTGCGCACCACGTAAACTTTCTCCACTAAGTATGTAGCAACGCACCATCTCGTATCGTTCGGCATGTGAATAATTATGCGCCATGATTGGTGTCACAAGTCACAACAACACTCAACTGAACACGCGATACAACAGGAGCGGCGCACGATAAGAGCGGCATGCGCTTACGCAATTAGGTCACGGTCACTACTGATTCCGAAAGAGCCGCCCGGCAGGCGCGTCCGTTTCTCCCCCTTCTCCTACCCCTCGCTTGTGCGGGCGCCCGAACCTTGTTGTTAAACATAAGACTTATTTTCGCGCACCATAATCACTACTACACTTGCAGTTACGTTACGTTAACGTTATTTATTATTTATTTAATTAAAATGAAAAAAAAATTTTTTTGTTCTTTACGTAAATCGATTAAGTTACTGATTCAGAGTCGCTCCTAAAAATTTGGCAACACCTTGCAAAGTCACTCTGTATATGAAAGAGTGTTTGTGTTGTGGTAGGAAGCTCGTCCTCAGTTCACTTATATAAGATGGCGTCCTTGGTACTTGTTGTAGTTCACTCTGTTGCATGTTCGTTACTATTACTATGTATGTACTATTGTTCGCTTGTATCTAAGTATTACTCATATTATATTGTATGCCAGTTCGGCAGAACATAGTTGCACAATTGTAAATTATTTATCCTGTTACATGTATTTACCTAAGCTCACAATAAATGAATTTGGAAGCTATGTGTCATTACAATATCTTCCAATCATCACTTTTCTTTGTATTTATAATCATCTCCCGCCCAAAACCGCTGAAAACTCGAAAATAAATCGTGTACCAACACGCTTGACAGCACGTCACAGTAGACCATAATCCTTCCCGAAGTGGAGGTCCGAGCCCAACTGTGAGAAGTTATTGGGCTAAAGAGGGTTTTTGGCTGTCAGGACCTATGTCCTATTATATTTTATAGAGATTCATTGATCCAAAATACCTACGATCTTTAACTTGCTCCTTATTTAAAGCAATTTACTATGTGGGTAGTCGTAATATTGATTGGGTGTATGGTGGGGGGTGGGGGGTGCACGTAGCACGAGGCGGCGCGGCGCGGCGCTCGCCCGTGAATGCTTGTCCCGGCGGTACATCCCTGACGTTCGCGGGTCGGTGCCGCGCCGCGCCGGGACTCAAGCATTTACGGGCGAACACCGAGCGGCACCGAACCTCGAACGTCAGAAATATAAACACACGAGCGAGCTCTAATCATTTATTGTGTCGGTGCGCGTTCGACAGCCACGCGTCCAACGTTCCGTTACGTAGGGGGCGGGGGGCGCGCCGCGCGGGGGGCGGGTCGGGGGGCGCCGCGCCGCGCTCGTCCAGCGTCCACAGGTTGATGTGCACGGTGCCGCGGGAGCGCGTGTGCCGCACCTGTGCGCGCAGCTCGTCGCGCGGCGCGGTGAGCGGGCCGGGGGGCGGGGAGGCGGCGGCGGGGGGCGGGTGCGGGGGCGGCGAGGGCGTGGTGTCCCGCAGCAGGCGGCGCGCCTCCTCCCACTCGGCGCGCTGTCGCCGCACCTCGCCGAGCGCGGCTCGCTCCAGGCACGAGGCCGCCTCGCTGCTCTCCACCACCCGCATCGCGTACTTCTCCACCGGCGACAGCTGCACAAATTCAACACAGATTCACACAAAAGAGCCCTCTAGTAAATTTACTTCTGCTTTTAAAAGTTACTTCGATGTTACAGGTGGACTAGCTTCTGCCCGCGGCCTCGCATTAGAGGCCGAATCGAATTTGAAATCAAACCTAAAATGAGAACTGAAATTAATAGAGACTAAAATCGATACTGAAATCCGTAGCAATATTTACATCAATCAACAATCGATACAAAATACTATGTATATCTACTAAAATTAAAAAGAATTAAATACGATACCAAAATAAAAACTACACTCGATATCAAAATACAAACCAAAATAAATACTAAGTTCAATTGTTAATAAAATTCCAATAAGTTATTAATTCAATATTGCAAAAAAAAACCACGTAGTATAAAATATAAATACTTAACTATTCTAATCTCTTTAAATAGGGAAGCATTTAAATAAAAAAAATGTTGGAACTAAATACCCCACAAGGAGTTTCTATTCCGAACAACCGCGTAAATCACATGTCTGGTCATGGTCTGGCCAAATTTAAATAAATACCCATAAGTGAGTTGCTATGACAACTGTAAAATAACCAATGGCGGTACAATTATGTTATTACCGTAGTTCACAATTATTTGCTTTTATTATCTCGTACACAGTTTTTAGCGAAATAATATATTGCCTATTTTACTTATGACTATAAATTATATAATTATACCAATTATCATGTAATTTTCGTAATGTTCGGTAGATTTTGCGTGAAAACGTCACAAACAAACAAACAAACTCACTTTCACTTTTATATATAAGTAAGGATGCTACTTGAACACCGTCACTGTCTTTTTAAATATTAGAAATATTTAAAAATACATCATTTTGGTCTAAAAGTTAAAGTGCCGGCCAACAAAAGAACGCATCACAGGCGCGTCTGTCAGATCCGTCCAAGTGTTTTACAATTCTTCCAAGCGTGACTGATCTTCTTTCTCTGTTCTCTTTTCATAATGACTTATCGGAGGTTTGAGGTTCGCTAAAATAAGTTCGCGAAAATTGTCAAAACTTGTTATTTATAATATGTAGTCTTTTTACGCTAAAACGTTTATTATCTCTCCGATAAAATCTCCGTTTAAACCTCCGATAAGTCATTATGAATAAGACTGTGTTTCTTTTGCATCTATATAGGGACACACAATCACAACACAATAGATTATGATGCAGTTCAATAGATGGAGCGGTTCAAGAGGGTAACAACTTGTTTTGTAAGTGTTTATAACATTTCAAACAATCGGCATATTAAATAAGATGCGACTATATTTGACGAGTGTCAGAAAAAAGTAGCACGTATGTGTTTAAAAGTCTGTGGTGGTGTGTATAATGTAGTAAGATTTTATGTCAGTGCGGTGATGGATTAAGAATACAAGTTCCTTCCCAGTGATAGACAACCCCGAACGTGAGGTACCTGTATCATGAGTGCGGCCAGTTCGTCGTGTTCCTCCTGTTGTTGTTGTGTTGTCTCGTCGTCTAGCGGCGTGTTCTCGTCGAACTCTGCGAGGTCGCCCTGCGCCTCGGCCCGAGCGGCGCGCGCGGCCGACGCGTCCGCCTCGTCCTCGGCGGCGGACAGCGCGCTCTCCAGCTCCGCGCCGCTGGCGGCAGACGAGGGCGGCTCGCCCACGCACGCGCCCGCACCGAACAACTCGCGGATGTTGGCCTGGACACAACACGACACGAACGTCACGAACAGAAGAGACGTTTCAAATGTACGAAGCTTTGAAAAAAATATTTTCGTAGCTTGGACGGCCGGCCCGGATTAATGGAAAGTTTTTACAGAAAGCCACTATTGGAGGTTTTAATTTTTCTTTATTTATTTGTGACTTCGAACTACTATGAGTTTATGTCGGCCCCGTAAATGGTATTAAATACCTAATAATAATTTTTTTTTTAATCTTGTATATAAACTCATAAACTAATTTACATTTAGCACTGGTAGACGTAGAGGAGAGTTTATAACGGAAAAATAGAATAGTTATTAATAAAGTATTGCGTATTAATGAAATAAATGAAAGTGGTGAAGATTTTTACAGAAAAATGAAATGTGGGTACCTGCTTGAGGTAGGAGGTGGTGAAGTGTCCGTTGTCGATGGCGAGGTGTCCGAGCGCCCTCTTCTGCTCGGCCTTGCGCAGGATGTTCTCCTCGACGGTGGCGGCGGTGACGAGCCGGTACACGTGCACGTCGCGCGTCTGCCCTATGCGGTGACAGCGGTCCTGCGCCTGCGCGTCCATCGTGGGGTTCCAGTCGGAGTCGTAGAACACGACCGAGTCCGCGCCGGTCAGGTTGAGGCCGACGCCGCCGCTGCGCGTCGACAGGATGAAGGCGAAGATGCGCGGGTCCGCGTTGAACCGCTCCACGAGCAGCTGGCGTCGGTCGACGCGCGTCGCTCCGTCCAGCCGCAGGTAGGCGTGCCCGTGCATCGAGAGGAACGCCTCGAGCACGTCGAGCACGCGCGTCATCTGCGTGAAGATGAGCACGCGGTGTCCGCCCGCCTTCAGTCTGCGCAGCAGGGCGGCGAGAGTCTGCAGCTTGCCGCAGTCGTACTGCAGCAGCGAGGGGTGCGGGAAGGAGACGGCGTGCCTGGTGGCCGGCACGTGTAGCAGGGCGAGCAGCGCGCGCAGGGGGGGCGCGGCCCCGTCCGAGAGGCGCGACGCGGCGCGGCGGTAGAGGCGCGCCCCCGCCCCGCCCCCCGCCTCCACGCACACCGCGCCCGCGCGACACGTGCACCAGCACACACAGAACCTGCACACACACACACACGCGCACGTCACAATGTGATCGTACCTCGAGGCAAGAGAGATAACAACGAGTAGTCACCTGTCGATGATGGGGTGCAGCTCGTGCAGCAGGTCGGTGAGGTCGCGCGGCGGTACGGGCGGCGGGCCCGCGTGCACCGCGGCGCGCAGGTCGGCGCCGTACAGCGGCAGGCGCCAGCAGCGCCGCTCGTTGGTGCTCGCCAGTCGTCGCAGGCAGGCGCGCCGCCGGGCCTCCAGTCGCACCGCGCTCGTGCCGCGCGGGGCTGCTGGCGCGGCGCCTGCGCGCGTGCAGCGCGTGGGCGTCGCCAGCGTCACGGGCGGCGCCTGGGGCGGCGGTGCGGGCTGGCGGGGCGGCGCGCGGGGCACCAGGCGGAGATGCAGGCGCAGCGAGGAGAGCGGCGGGCGCGGCGCGCCGCTCCTCGGCTCGGCCAGCTCCTCGACGAGGCGGCGCGGCGGTGCGAGGTGGCGGGCGCGGTGCGCGGCGAAGGCGTGCGCGCCGGCCGCCTCGAGCGAGGCGAGGTCCCCGCCGAGGCGCGCCGCCAGCTCCTCGCGGCGCTGCACGTGCGGCACGAGCGCGAGCGCGGGCACGCGGTAGGTGAGGGACGGCAGGTGGAGCGGCGAGGCGACAGGTCGCGGCTCGAACAGGTCGGGATGGTTGCACACCTTGCGCAGCTGCATCAGCACGTTGATGACGCTGAGCAGGTTGCCGGAGGCGAGGCTGGAGCGCGTCTGGGCGCGCGCCATGAAGTCGTCGTAGAGGAAGCGCTGGCGGCGCGCCAGGCGGCACAGCAGCACGTGCTCGTACTTGCGCGGCATCTGTCGCTCCACGTCCAGCTTGAGGCGGCGCAGCAGGAAGGGGCGCAGCACCTCGTGCAGGCGCCGCACCAGCGCCTCGTTGTACCGCGAGGAGCCGTCCGCGATGCCGGCCACCTCGCCGAACCACTCGCGGAACTCCGAGTGCGAGGCGAACACGTCAGGCATGAGGAAGTGCATCAGCGACCACAGTTCCAGTAGACTGTTCTGGAGCGGCGTGCCTGTCAGCAGCAACCGTCTGACGTACAACAACAGACATATTCATCACACCACACCACGCTACACTTTATATCAAAACATTAACATATTGTACACACAGGACAACGACAATCTATTAAAATAATGTTTATTTTTTAATTTTTATGCACATTCTCCATAACGTGCTCTAGTCTCAAATAAAGCTATATTTCTGTGCCTGTGTTATGGATACCCGATATGGTCCAGGTGTTATAAACAAACAGTGTGTGCAACTCACCTCTCAGTTTGAAAGTTGAGTAACATCTGCCATCGTTGTGATTTGAAGTTTTTAATGTTCTGCGCCTCGTCCAGAATTAAGTATTTCCATCGTTTTCTTCTGAAGCTCTGATGATCCTGTACGACAAGTTTGTACGATGTGATGCACACGTGGAACGAGTTGGCCTTGGTCCAGCCGACCCGCTTCAACTTGCGCTCTTTAATGGTGCCGTAGTAGGTGAGTATCTTGAAGGCGGGGCACCACTTCTTGAACTCCATCTCCCAGTTGAGCACCACGGAGGTGGGGGCGACCACCAGGTGGGGCCCCCAGTCGTGCAGCTCGAGCGCCAGGTGCGCCAGCAGCGCGATAGTCTGCACGGTCTTGCCGAGCCCCATCTCGTCGGCCAGGATGCCGTTGAGGCCCCGCGCGTGCATGGTGGCCAGCCAGTGCAGCCCCACGTGCTGGTACTCGCGCAGAGCACGCCGCAGTAGCCGCGGCACGCGCGTGCCCACCGCCGTCTCCGAGAGCGTGGTGCCGGTGGGCTGCAGCGAGGCCGCCAGCGACGCGGCCGCCTCCACGCGCCGCTCCGAGCCCTGGTCGGGCGCTCCGCCCTCCTCCATGAGCGCCTCCAGCGGCTCGCCGACCGAGCTCCACTCGGAGCTCTCGGAGCTCGCGTCGTCCGCGTCGCTGGCGGGGGTCGGCGGTGCGACGCCGTACTTCCGGCGCAGCTCGTCGACGCCGAGGTCCGCGTCGCGGCGCAGCTCGTCCAGCTCGGCGGCGGCGTCGAGGCCTCGGTCGCGCGCCTCCTGCGCCGCGATGGTGGTCTCGTCGTCGGCCGAGTCGTCGTCGTCGGGCCCGTAGTCGGAGCGCGGCGGCGAGGCGTCCAGGTAGCCGGGCGGCAGCAGGTCGCCGAGGTCGAGGTGCGACTCCCGGCGCAGCGCGTCGATCTCGTCGGGGTCGTGCGCGGCGTCCCGCTCGGCGGCGGCGATGGTCTCCTCGTCGTCGTCGGAGTGTTCCCCGGGCGTGAACTCGTGGTCGTCGTGGTGCGCGGTGCGGTGCAGGTTGGCGGCGAGCTGCCGCGAGTAGCGCTCCGTCTTGTCCACGATGTACCCGAGCTGCTCGTCCAGCGCCTCCTTGCGCGCGCGCTCCACGCGCCGCACGCGCTTCCACTCCACCAGCTGAGCACGCACATATTACTCCTCTACACTATCACGTACATATGTATATGTATCAGTATCACATACCGCACGTACCTTTTCAACATTCGACCAGAACGTTCTTATTTCCTTTGCAGCAAACGCTGCAATTTTCTTAAGTTGTAGCTCCTGCGCTTTCTCAGCCTTCTGTGCGGCGGCGGCCTTGTCTTGGAAATACTTCTGTACGGCCCGGGCGCACTGCAACCAGACTGTGTTAGTGTGTGCGTGCGTCAGAGTGTACTACACGTTTCAAATGAGAATAGGATTGGCAATAACCTATCAGCGAAACTTTATTTACGAATTAATAATATTTTTTTTATGTTTTATATTTTAGATTATAGATATTATAGATAGATTGGCTGTATACTAGAGATATTATGATAGGATGAGATATGATTAAATTTGTTGTGGATTTCGGACGCGCGTGAGCATTAAATGAAAACGCTGCCTTATAGACTAGTGCAGTCAGTTCGCTTATAGACGGCCGTCCGCTTGCATGTACACACTCAATCGCAGTAAAGTACCTGTGGTTCTCAAAGTTTTTGTCATTGCATAGTGTTATCGAGTTTGTTCTGTATAATGTTTCCATGCAAGCGTTGTAACATAACAGTGCGTGATGGGGTCCAGTGCTCCACTTGTCAGAACCATTATGACTTTCCGTGCGCTGGCATAACGGAAATCAATTGGCGTAAGCTTGGCGATCGGAAGTCAACTTGGAGGTGTATGGAGTGCAAATCAGGATCTACAGCAAGCCCACAGGCTATCCCCACCATCAAAGTAACTCATACTAGTATGGACAGTGTCCTCCTGGAATTGAAACAACTAACTGCGCAAACAGCTGTCATTCCAACCCTGACGGAAAATGTGAAAGCCGTACAGAAAGAGTTGGCTGAGCTTAAATCTATGAGAGAGGAAATAACTAGCGTTGTATCCTCGGTTGCTTTCGCGCATGAACAGATTGATGCTATGACAAGTAAAGTGACCAGCTTACAAAATGATATTGAATTGCTAAATAAAACTAAAGAAGAAGTTTCATCACTGCACGAGAAGTTTCAGAAGCTCACGGAACAATTTAACGAAACAGAGCAAAGGTTGCGCTTGAACAATATAGAAATTAAGGGTGTGCCTCTAACCAATTCTGAAAATCTCTTTACAATTGTCTCTAAGATTGGTAAAAAAATTAATTGTGATATCACCAAGGAACAAATAAACTATATTGCGAGAGTCCCCATGCGCAATGATTCCCGAAACAAAACTATAATCTGTTCTGTGTATAACCGCTACCTTAAAGAAGATTTTGTTGCTGCTTCCCGAAAATACAAACTAGTGCCTGATGGTATCGGATTGAAGGGTGATAACATTATCTTCGTAAACGACCACCTGACACTTGAAAATAAATTACTACTCAACAAGACCAAATCCCTGGCGAAAGAACGGGGTTTTTTGTACGTGTGGGTGAAAGGTTGCAAAATATTCATAAAAAAAAATCAAACCTCGCCAACAATAAACATAAAAACGGAAAGAGATCTGAAAAGACTCGCAAACTAAATCTATTCACTACATGTTATATCGTTCAAATAATCTTTATTTTATATTCGCAAAGTTTGGGAAACGTTACCTATTGCTTTTGTTCACTTGTAGTCGCTGTCTCTTTTGTGTTGCTGCTAATTGCTATTCACCGATGCATCGATCACTCACACATTGTGCTTAATCACCATATCGCTAGAAATCATTATTGCTTGCCTCAACTTCCACTTGCTTGTAGGTACTTTATTATTTCCGACATTACACTTACATATTTTATGACTAATCCTGATACTACCGTATGCTTCTATTCATACATCTATATTTTAAACATTTTAATTCTTTACAATGATGTCTTTTGATATTTACTACCAGAACGTTCGTGGATTACGGACAAAAACTTCTACTTTTTTCAGAAATTTGTGTTTGCATTCTTATCATGTGATCTGCTTAACTGAGACGTGGCTTATTGATGGGATTATGGATCGCGAGTTGTTCGATGACCGCTATGTAGTCGCAAGAAGGGATAGAAGATACTCAGATACTAATCAAACCTTGGGGGGTGGAGTACTTATAGCAGTGCGACGCGACCTGGTTTCTACTGTTCATAGTGAGTGGTCTTCTTCTGCTGAAGATCTATGGGTCACTTTAACACTTTATAAGAAGAGACCAAAAGTATCATGCAAAATACATATATGCGTTGTTTATATTTGCAATCAAAATCTAGGTAATTCTATGACCACACAACTATTAAATTTTTCAAATAATCTTTTAAATATTTTCACAGATAACCCTGATGATATATATATTATATTCGGTGATTTTAATCTGCCGAACGTTACCTGGCATCTGTCCGAAGAGGATAACCTCATGCGACCGGACAACTTGCATGGCCCTGCGCAGTGTAATTTCTTTGATAGTATAAATGCATGTTCCCTCTCACAATACAACTTACATCCTAACATGAATAACAGGCTCCTGGACCTAGTTTTTTCTAACACAGAGATACAAGTATTGCACTGTAACGATCCATTAATTCCTGAAGATCCTCACCATAAAGCTCTTAGCGTTGCGGCAGATTTTGCACACTCTGATACATTAATCTCGCAGCCACACCTCAAGTACCTATATAGTAAAGGCAACTATGGTTCCATATGCGCAGAGCTCGACCAGATTGATTGGTCTTGTGAACTTGGTTCTCGATCGATGGAGGATGCAATTAATTTCTTTTACAATGTATTAAATTGCCTTCGGTCCACACATGTACCGACCATGATGACAACCTCAGATTCCAAATACCCCGCCTGGTACAAAAAACCTTTAATACATATAATTAAACAAAAGCATAAATTTCACACTAAGTACAAAAAGTATGGCAACCTTTCGGATTATCATTCCTATGCGTCATTAAGAAACTTAGCTAAAACTCTTGAACAAAACATGTTTAAGAATTACATATCTGCAATCGAAAATAACATTCAAAAAAATCCTAAAGCATTCTGGGCATACGTCAAACTTAAAAAGCAATCCAAATCATATCCTCCTATCTTAAAGTATGGTACACACTCGTCTGGCGATGGAGAGGAAATATGCAACATGTTTGGAGACTACTTTCATTCCAACTTTCTGGATGTCGTGAACCATACTTTGGATAATATAGACACCTCAACCATTATAGATACCAGCACAGACGACATAGGATCTATCGAGGTTCAGACAGCTGAAGTCCTCAGATTACTCAGTAATGTAAATTTAAATAAAACCGCAGGCCCCGACAATATCCCTCCTATATTTATTTCCAAGTGTGCGAAAAGTCTCGCTACTCCTCTTAGTATTTTATACAAACAATCCCTTTCCAAAGGTGAGATGCCTAAGATTTGGAAATCCGCCTTCATTACGCCTGTACACAAAAAAGGGTCTAAGTCTGATATTGAGAATTATAGGCCAATATCTAAATTATGTATCTTTGCTAAAATATTGGAACGAATAGTCTATAAGCAACTGTATGTCGCACTGAAACATACTTTCAGTGAAGAGCAACATGGCTTTCTCAGTGGTCGGTCTACAACGTCAAATCTCCTTGTATGTAGCAACTACCTGTCACGGTATATTGCTCAGCGTTCGCAAGTAGACGTAATTTATACCGACTACAGCAAGGCTTTTGACAGAATGGACCATTTAATCTTGCTTAAAAAATTGTTAGCTGCTGGTATACGAGGCGACTTGTATCGCTGGCTCTCGTCCTACATTAAAGACAGATGCCAAACTGTAGTTCTCAACGGCTACGCTTCTAGAGCTAGGTTTATTCCATCCGGTGCGCCCCAGGGTTCGTTATTAGCGCCCTTATTGTTTATTGTTTTTATCAACGATATATCTAGGTGCTTTGAAAACTCCAAAATTCTGTTATACGCGGATGACATGAAAATTTTAAAACCTGTTAATAGCATTATTGACGCCGATAAGCTACAAGAAGATTTAGATCGTTTTGAGACGTATTGTATGGTCAACAGACTGGACTTAAATGTCTCTAAATGCTATATCTGCACCTTCACTAGAAAACCTAATCCCATACAATACGTTTATAAACTCTGTCACAGTCAAATTAACCGTGTCAACGTTATCAGAGATCTCGGAGTGATCTTTGACTCTAAACTGCTGTTTGACGCACACATTGACGATATTGTTAAAAAAGCCTCTAGAGCGCTAGGATTCGTAATGAGATTGTCGTCGGAATTCAATAACATAAAAACTATCAAAATTCTTTACTGTGCTTTTGTCCGTAGTCATCTCGAATACTGTTCACAAATCTGGAACCCTAATTATAATATATACATTAACCGTATTGAAAGCATACAACGAAAATTTTTGAGGTACATACAATACAAATCAAGAACATACTTATCATCATACCCACAACGATGTAAGAAATTTCACCTGTTACCTTTGCACGAACGCAGGCAGATAGCTGACTTGATTTACCTTCATAAGATCCTGAGTGGCTTTGTGAACTGTCCCGAGTTACTAAGTAAGATTGGTATCTGCACTCCTACCACTTTCTTAAGAAGACCCGCTCTATTGCATGTGCCATTAGCTAGATCCATATATCGCCAAAATTCTTACCTTATTAGAGCTAGTATATCATTTAATAAAGTATCCCCTGAGGCAAATATAGATCTCTTTACAACTAGCGTAGTTAAGATAAAAAAAGTTCTGAGCAACAGATTTTTCGACGATTGCTAACCTATGTGATATGTGTGATTGATCGCTGTCTATAAGCAATATCTTTGTGTTAGACTATATTCTATTGGCGAAAACTTGTAATTGGCCTTCAAGTATATTGTTATTTTCATATATTGTAATTTTTAGCTGTAAGTTTTCTAGATTTTTAAAATAAAATAAAATAAAATAACTGCTTTTTACAGCATGCAATTTAAATGAATATCTTAGGAGATACAACGAAAAAACATTCTAAAAGGAAAAGTATCCCTAATTCTTCATTTTCTGTGCCTACTGGCTGTGTTAATATGTACGTGTCGGCGATGATATACGATAATATTGATGTAGGCCCTTAAGTGTGTTTTGTCGAGTTATGAAGTTTTTTTTTAATGCTGTTAGCTATGTGGTTGTTCCCCGTCAAAAACATTTTTTTTTGACAGGTATGACGTCACAACATGGCGCTGGGTTAATCCTATTCTAATTTGAACCGAATAGTATGTAGATGTGTGTGTGCGCGCGCGGTACCTTCTTGGCGGCCTGCTTCTTCCACTTGCGCTCTGCGGCGAAGTCCTGCGCGAGCCAGGTCATCTCCTCGAGCAGGTAGTCCCAGTGCGACTTGGGACGCGGCGGCTCGAGCACGCGCGGCAGGCGACGCTCCGCCCAGAGGCCGGCTCGCGCCAGCTCGGCGACGCGCGCCGCCACGTAGGCCTCCTGCTTGGCCTTCTCCACCATCTCGTCGGCGGGGCTGGCGGGCGGCGCGGGCGCCGGGTCGTGTGCGGGCGGGCGGCGCGCCTCCAGGAAGGCGAGCAGTTGCGGCGCGGGCGGGCGGCGGCGCCACGCCGCGTAGTCCATCATGTTGCCGCCCGCCTGCAGGAAGTACAGCTCGCTGAGCCGCTCGGTGAAGAGGTCGCGCAGGTCTCGCAGCGCGCGCTGCTCCGCGTCCAGCAGGCGCCGCCGCAACGCGCCGGGCGGCGGCTCGTCGGGCGCCACGCGGGGGCGCTTGCGCGGCGGCTCCGAGCCCGCGCCATTGAGCGACACCCCCTGCAACATGTCACAACCCACCTCTAATACACTGTTATAGTATTGTAGCCGCCACCTTCCATAAGTAAATGTAGTCAGTAGTTATTATAATTCATTATACCTTAATATTATGTGCATTATTTCTATAATAACATTAAAATTTAATTTAATTTTGTATAAATAAATAAATTTTATACGCGCGGACTGAGCTATTCTATTTATTAATAGTGAACGTTACGTGTGCCGCGGGCACACTCACGCCACGCGCCTGCGACGGACGGACGCGTCACACAGTCGTTTACCAGTGTTGCCAGAAGGTTACATTTCTTACATTTTACGTAACTTTTGATCAGTTCATGTAACATGTATGTAAGAAAAAATTTTAGTTAAATATATGTAACTTCTCAAGAATTACAAAAGGGGTAAAAATGAAAAAAAAATCTTGAAAAATTAAAATATTCTTATCTAAATTTATTTAATGAAAACAAAAACTACCGCAAAAAATTAAAAAAGTTATAATTATATTGATAAATATATTTTTTTTTAAATTATTGTGTACAAGAAAATATAAAATAATAATAATTTTTGATCTGCGAGCTGAAAATTACATGAGCGTGAATGTAGCAGACATCAGAAAAATTTCAAACTACAAATAAATAGAGTAAATAATTTAAAAAATAATATTTATAAAAAATGCATTTATTAATTAGAAAATTTTTTAAATGCGCATTTAAAAAAAATATATTTTATTAATTATTTACTCTATTTGTAAATAATTATAAATTTGGCTGATGGCTGCTACATTCACACTCATAAAATTACCACTACGTAAGTTTTAGTTTAAAAATGTAACTTTTCATGGATGCCAACGTAACTTTCGACCAAATCACTCTGGCAACACTGTCGTTTACACAACGGGATGCGATACGCACGTCGCCTAAATTGCTCCGTCCCACGTACGCTAAATTATAAAAGCACGTGTTACATTTTTGATTACCTCAGGTAATAAAGTAGGTTCGAGCACATTCACGGCCAACCTACAGTATTAACTTGTTCACACCAAGTTTGCACTACATTTTTTGGGATACTGTATCAAAAAGTAAACTTATACTAAGATTTCACTCTCCGTTCTACTGTCACCAAGCTGTATTTCCAGTACAGTAATAATAACTGAGTGATTACAATTAATCACATCATCTTAATGTACTTTATTAAATAACATTACGATTGAATGCCTAATTAAAACACATTTTTCTGAAATTGCTTACAAAGACTAAAAAAGTATCCACCCTCGCCTGTCCCTTTACTGGTTTTAATTTAATTTTCGAATAATATCCCAGTAGAGCTCGGCACGGTAATTTTCGGCTCGTACTAGTAATACGGTAGCCTCTGTTCGATGAGACTATATTTCAGGGCGAGCCCTTGTTGTAAGATCCTTATGGCTAGGTTATGTCTGTGCAAGTACTCAGTGTTAGAAACCATAAAACAACCAGAAATGACGTGTCTGGGGGACTCACCAGGATGGTGGCATAGTCTGCAGATGTTTGCCGTCCCGTTCCTCAGAATGTACCTCCTGTAGTAGTTCGTCTTATACCCTGATCTTACACTGCATATGATCTTCTTTGTCTACTGTGGCTCATGTATGGCCAGTCGACCGGAACGGTGGAGGTTAATGGGAGAGAAACCGACGAACTATCCGGGCATTGTTTAGCAAGATCGTTTTCTGAATCTCAAGATATTGTGAGAGGCTCTTTGGGACCAAACGATTCACCGAAACAACTATCGGGATTATTTCTGTGGATAATACCCTCCCTATGTCGGTAACCTCGTGCGCCAGGTCCAAATATTTGGTCTTCTTATCTGCTTCGACTCGCACGAGGTTCTCATCATAGGGGATGGTAATATCCACTAGAAATATCTGAGACTCCTCTAGCTCCCGAAAAAAAAATCATGCCAGGTCCAGATTACTAAATTACCTATTATGGCAGATATACAATGTTTAGCTTAAAATTTTTTGTTAGTACATTAACTTTTAGTTGTACCTTCTCTTTAAACATATTAATCTATGACTGATTTAGTGAACTGACTGGCTTCGAGTTATGTTCATAATACGAATTTGCCATGCAGTTCAATTTACGACGTAGCCTGCCTGGAAATATAAGCTCATAATAAGGCCGCTGCCAGCCTCAGCTGCAACCTGCAGGCAGCCTCAGCTGCAACCTGCAGGCAGCCTCAGCTGCAACCTACAGGCAGCCTCAGCTGCAACCTGCAGGCCGTCCCAGAATCCGTGCCTACAGTACTCCAGTTTTTCAACCATGTGTTCATATTGTTTAAATGTTCTTGTAGATTTTTAGATGCTATTGAGGGATCTTTGTTGCAGGAAAGAATTGTAGTGTCATCTGCATATGTTGCTGTGACTTCCTCTGACGTTGGTAGATCAGCAGTGAATATTATATGTATAGAGCTCAGGTCCCAGCATGGATCCCTGAGGGACACCAGCTCTAATTTCATGCATGCCATTTTCTGCCAACAGCTTTTGCTGTCTTTACAATAAACATTTTCTTATGGAGATAAGTCTTCCGTAGCATGTAAGCAGTATTAGGCAGATTTAATTTGAGCTTGTATAACAGTCCTCTGTTGCAAGCAAAACTAAAATTATGACCAACAGCGAAAAGAAAATAATTAAAGTAGATGAGAATCCTATAGAATATACAAATGAATATGTGTACTTAGGCAAATTGGTGTCCTTTGACGCAGACAGCAATGAGAATGAACTGGATAGACGAGTGAGTACAGCGTGGAAGAAGTACTGGAGCCAAAAAGAAATTCTAAAAGGGCATTATAGCCTCAATATAAAAAAGACTATCATGGACTCGTGTATTCTTCCGAGCTTGACTTACGCTAGCCAAACATGGGTTTTCACGGAAAGAGTGAAAAACAAAATTTTGTCTTGCCAACACACAATGGAAAGAAGCATTCTAAAACTAAGAAGAACACATAAAACTAGAAATGCCAATATTCGCAAAAGAACAAAATTAACGGATGCTTTGAGATACAGTTTAGGACAAAAATGGAAGTGGGCTGGGCATGTTGCTAGACTAAAAGATAAGCGATGGACATTCCAAGCTACCAAATGGCAAGGTCCAGTAGGCAAGAGAAGAGTGGGTAGACAGAAGAAAAGATGGACAGATGATATAGCTAACATAGCAGGAAGGGGCTGGATGTATGTAGCCATAGATAGGGAAAAATGGAAAAATATGGAGGAGGCTTTTACCCAAGAAGGGGCCACATAAACAATAATTACTTATAAAGAAAAATACTAAATTATAATCAATCTGTTATGTAACCTGTTTGTTTTTTGTGGAAATAAAGCTCATTTATTTATTTATTTAACAGTCCTCTGTGCCACACTCTGTCAAACGCCTGCTATACATCAAGAAAGGCCGCCGAGCAGTATTCTTTGTTCTCCAGAGCTTGTCAAATTGTATCGGACAAATGAAAATACTTTCGGTAAAATAAATTTTGTGATTTTTCGGTATTATGAAATACAGACTTTTGATATTTGGAAATAAAAAATTCTGAATATTTGGGTGTTCCCTCATCAGACAGATACTTCTACTGTACTGTACTGTGTTTTATTATCTATCTACTGTAAATTGTCAACAATATGAGATAGCACCATGCTTTGCATTAAAAGTAGGCAGAACTCACTCTGAATGGAATCAAACAGAGTTACTACTCTGATTGTTTCCATTAAGAATAGGGACTCAGAGACTATATGGGTATGTTCAGAGAGCAATTGCCACTGGTAAGAGCACAAATATGAAGTCGCAGGGAACAGCTACTTTTTAATAAACATTCATTATGTCTTGTACAAAAAGTTAACATCAAATAAGTACCCAATCATTGTGTTGGCAAAGTAACAGTCAAGTACACAGACCAGCCAACAGGAACTTGTTGATATTTATGTACAATGTGAATCAAGTCCACAACTCAAGCTAATACTTACAATAATGACAATCCGTTCAATGATATAGCTATCTGTTTATGTCTTATCCTTGTTAACCATGTTATATGAAAGTTATCATCAGACATTAATGATTGCAAAGCAGATCAAGAATTGAACTTTAACATCTTTATATTGAGATAGAGGCACAAGCTTTGTTAGCATTTGGATAATAATGACAATATACAGCTGTTGTACAATGTAGTTCCATGAATTAGCGAACAAGCTGAATCGCATAAAGAGATATAATATAAGGGGTTCTATGGTCGTTATCAGGTGTAAGTATCCTTACCATGAGTTGCAGAGCTGTTCCAAATGCGGTCGGCGTAGCGAAATCATCTCGAGCGCTCATATTGCGACATCGCGACTGGATATGATAGTATTATGTCAATGTCTTTAGTCAAAATCATATATGCTTAGCACTACACTTAATTTCACTGTTTTACAATACTGAAAACACTCGAAATATTGTGTTTATTTTTAAATCGCTTTTTATCACTGGACAATATATAAATATCACTTAGCATAACGCTTAAAAAATTCAATTTGATTATATCAGACTACTAGAGGTTGTAGTTAAACAGATTTCTGCGCCACGGTTAACGTTACAGTAAACAATAGAAATATTTAATTGTACCGCCATATTGGCAAATCAACTCATTCATAGCGCGTCTAGTGTAACTAAAAATGGAATCTCTTTTTACTTATTAAAGGAAACGCCATCAAATCTGACAAAATAGATAACGGCTATCACGATATCGTAAATTATTGGATGCCAATAATATTTATTTCCTTTCACTTATAGTATTTATGTTTAAAATTTATAAAATCCAAAGAAATTGGCCACTTCTTTTTAGTGTTGCCAGCATTTATTTATTTCATGTCCATTATTGACCATTCATACTCCATATTGTCCATAGAGTACTAAAGCTATACCAAAGAGTAAAGCTATACTAAAATCATAGATAAAAGACATACATGTAACCAAAGAAGTTATATTACAAGAATGATTTTGAGTAATATTAATATCGAAATAAAAACATTCAAGCTAAACCTAAAACCAACCCTAGAACGCTTATATTGCCACAAAGCTTACGCATAAATAGTATAAATACCTAAAGTTCCGATGAAAGGCATCGAGAGGACAATCCCCGTTTTCCAATGGCAGAGCATAATGCGACTCAGTGCCGCACAATGCCGCACAATGCTGACGCTTAATTGGAACGTGAATTAATTTTAAAATGCGCCAGCAGAGTGCGCTAAGTTCAGTGTTGAAAAAAAAAGCTAAAATAATCTAGTGATGTGCCAACTCGGAAAAAACAAAACTCGATTTAACCCGAATTAAAATCCACATAACTCGAGTTACGTAACTCGAGTTCACTGGATGGACAAGTGAATGCTTTTTTTTAATTTTTACCAGGGCCCTGAGTCGGGTATTTCAACGGTGTCACAACTGTACCATTATTGTACCATTATGGTGCAATAGTAAAGTTTTTGGTAGTCTACTATTAATGTGTCGTCATAACGACTTCATCATTGTCTTACAATTGTCAAAGTGACATAAATTGCTAGTCTCGTACACAACTGCTTCACAATTGCAATTCAATGACTGAAATGTTTCGGTAGTCTGCTATTTTGAATTTGACAGTAATATTTTTAAATTGTCCTGTGTTGACAGATTGCCATAAATAAAAAATAGATAGATAGAAATATTAGAAATTGTTCTTTGTAATTTATTGCAATTTACTAATCTCCTAAACTTCACATTGCTTTTTATACTAATAAATAGTATGTACAAATATATTTAAACGAAGTCTAGCATGATTAAATGTTTAAATTTATTAGTAGTTTATCGAAAATCACTTCAACTAACGCATTTTTTAAAAACGGCAACACATACATACCATTCTAACACAATCCATAGATAAAAGAGACCGAAAATTCAATGCATAGATAAAAGAGATCGACAATTCTATTACCATTGAAAGACCGTTATGACGGCATATAGCAGACTACGGATATTTGACTTCAATTGCAACGGTATCGTGCCGGTATTGTACCGGTATGACAATTGTTCCAAAATAGTGGACTTGAGCACCAGTTTATTCCATCAGATTAGTATTAATAATTTAAAAAGTTGGAACAGACAAATGATATTTTTACAGGTTTCAATTCTTTAATTTTTTATATTATTTATTTTTAATGTATTGGGAGTGTTATACTAACTAACTAAAGTAAGAAAGAAAATTATTGTTTGAAAGAGAAAGAATCATTTATTTATGTACTTTTGGCTTGAATTTTAATATAAAAACATATTTATCTTCATTATTAATAAAACTATGAAATTATATAGCAGTCTTTTTAAAATAATATCAGACTATTACCTATCTTACATTATGATGCAGGTATGTACATAGGTACATTTACAGGTTTATAATCACAATATTTCAAGAAAATTTTATAATTAGTATCACAAAGAATATTTTTTCCTTATTTAAATTATATACTTATATTTGACTCTTAATTATATCGTAGGTACTTAACTGGTGCTCAAGTCCACTATTTTGGAACAATTGTCATACCGGCACGATACCGTTGCAATTGAAGTCAAATATCCGTAGTCTGCTATATGCCGTCATAACGGTCTTTCAATGGTAATAGAATTGTCGATCTCTTTTATCTATGCATTGAATTTTCGGTCTCTTTTATCTATGGATTGTGTTAGAATGGTATGTATGTGTTGCCGTTTTTAAAAAATGCGTTAGTTGAAGTGATTTTCGAAAAACTACTAATAAATTTAAACATTTAATCATGCTAGACTTCGTTTAAATATATTTGTACATACTATTTATTAGTATAAAAATCAATGTGAAGTTTAGGAGATTAGTAAATTGCAATAAATTACAAAGAACAATTTCTAATATTTCTATCTATCTATTTTTTATTTATGGCAATCTGTCGACACAGGACAATTTAAAAATATTACTGTCAAATTCAAAATAGCAGACTACCGAAACATTTCAGTCATTGAATTGCAATTGTGAAGCAGTTGTGTACGAGACTAGCAATTTATGTCACTTTGACAATTGTAAGACAATGATGAAGTCGTTATGACGACACATTAATAGTAGACTACCAAAAACTTTACTATTGCACCATAATGGTACAATAATGGTACAGTTGTGACACCGTTGAAATACCCGACTCAGGGCCCTGTTCCTATAAAGAAATGATCGGCAAACTTCGCTCCATGTCGGTTCCATTCAGTTCACGAACTCGAGTTAGAGAGAATTCAACTCGAGTTAGTTCGAGTTACACCCAACTCGAGTTAACTCGAGTTGGTTACTCGAGTTGACCATCACTAAAATAAACATTGTATTCACATTATATGTGTGGAATATAAAAAAAGTCATTGTTTACACCTTCATCCATACTTATATTTATTTATTTTTTAACACAGCTTGAATTAACTTTGAATATTTCTAGAAAACTCCGACGAAAAGAAAGCCTTAAATTTTTTTTACAATAAATAATATTACTAACGATAATATATAAATAAAATATCAATCAATGCCAATTTAAAGAAAATATACTTGTTAATTTTCTGTCGCTGAAGTTGGTATGGATTGCACGCATCACTTTTGAGAGTGCTCGATTGTGCGATGCGATGTTGTAGGTAATTGGAACACTCAATGTTGAGCATTGTGCCGCATAATGCGCTATTGTGCTCTGGTGCTCAAGTCTACTATTTTGGAACAATTGTCATACCGGCACGATACCGTTGCAATTGAAGTCAAATATCCGTAGTCTGCTATATGCCGTCATAACGGTCGTTCAATGGTAATAGAATTGTCGATCTCTTTTATCTATGCCACGAAGTATAGATACAAGGAGTCCGAACGTAATGTTGAACGAATGGTCTCAATTTTAAAAAACTTTACAAAAAAAACTTTACAATTGCACCATAATGGTACAATAATGGTACAGGGCCCTGAGTCGGGTATTTCAACGGTGTCACAACTGTACCATTATTGTACCATTATGGTGCAATAGTAAAGTTTTTGGTAGTCTACTATTATTGTGTCGTCATAACGACTTCATCATTGACTTACAATTGTCAAAGTGACATAAATTGCTAGTCTCGTACACAACTGCTTCACAATTGCAATTCAATGACTGAAATGTTTCGGTAGTCTGCTATTTTGAATTTGACAGTAATATTTTTAAATTGTCCTGTGTCGACAGATTGCCATAAATAAAAAATAGATAGATAGAAATATTAGAAATTGTTCTTTGTAATTTATTGCAATTTACTAATCTCCTAAACTTCACATTGCTTTTTATACTAATAAATGGTATGTACAAATATATCTAAACGAAGTCTAGCATGATTAAATGTTTAAATTTATTAGTAGTTTTTCGAAAATCACTTCAACTAACGCATTTTTTAAAAACGGCAACACATACATACGATTCTAACACAATTCATAGATAAAAGAGACCGAAAATTCAATGCAAAGATAAAAGAGATCGACAATTCTATTACCATTGAACGACCGTTATGACGGCATATAGCAGACTACGGATATTTGACTTCAATTGCAACGGTATCGTGCCGGTATGACAATTGTTCCAAAATAGTAGACTTGAGCACCAGTTGTGACACCGTTGAAATACCCGACCATACTGAGTCGGGTATTTCTGAACTGAGTTGCTCTGCCATTGGAAAACGGGGTTTAAGACGTAGTTCTATAAGTACTCTGTATGGAGGGTAGAGGTACCCATGAAGGTACAGATAAAAGTGGAGTCCAGACTCTGAATACCGACTTGAAGCAAAAATGATGTATGGCTATCTCGCTCACTGTGGTCAAACCCTTTCTTTCTAAGTAGGGTAACCTTTATTGTATTTCTTCCAGGACAAAACTTCAAGTAGTTGTGTTCCATATAGTGTCAACAAAATGTTCACTTCTAAGACCTAGCCCGTATAGATTTTATGTGTCGAGATACTTTATGTACTGTGCGTAAAAAAAATACTCAAAAAACAAACTGTTTGTTATCGCGTGAAAGTTTGGATAATTCTAGTTTTTTAACAGTAACTGGAGGTTCGGTTGTTAAATTTATTATTCTTTTTACATTTATAAACACGTAAAATTTCCTAGTTCGTATGTACGATGTACCTATAGAATATTGGTGGGAAATAGATAATTACAAGAACAAAGGTGTAGTTCCTACGGCAATACGAAATTAATGAATGATTGTGAGATCTGCTTGAGATAAAATAATGATAATTTACCTTTATTTCAGACCTAAATACATGTTACAAAGATACAGAAAAATGATTCCAACGAATTGAGAACCTCCTTTTTTGAAGCCGGTTAAAAATAACAAGGTGTTAGTAATTTCTTAGTAAACAAAACAAGTTACACAATAAAATCTATTTGGCATACCTAAGTGGAAACATAACTTTTTGTGTAGGTAGCGTAAAAACGAAAAAGGGTTATTGTACTCATATTTTTAAACATGTACTGTTATTAAGGGACCAACCATGAAATCGCAAAAGATATATGTTTCATTAATTTTGCAGATTAATTAAACATTATGAATACATACTGGACAATAGTTTTTCCTAGATTTCTGGGTTAGCCAATGTATTTCTATTTATTAATGTCAGTTAAAGGGCAAATTCGGTCAATAATACTTCTGAAAAAAAAAATACGTTACGTTGATTAAAATTAGTTTGTCGGAAAATCTGTAGTTAATAGTCATTTTAACTGACAATATGAATGTGGTTAAAAGTGGCTGACGGAAGAACGGAGAATCAGTCAAAATCAATTTTTACGTATATTTCTGTCTACAGCGTTTAAAGGAACCTATCATGAATGGCATGACGGGAGCTAAAAACCTAACCCACCCTTGTCGGGTTGCCCTTGGCTCCCTGTGCCTTGTGTTTCACTACTTGGCGCTAGGCAAGTCAGTTAAAATTACATTTAAACAGCTATATTGGGTAAAATTAGTTTTCAATAATTTCAGTCAAAAGTACTACTGTCGAGAGCTTACAGTCTATTGAGTGGTTATAAGTTTTGACTGTGACATATATCATAGGGGGCTATAATAGGAACGATAATAAAGTTACAAAAAAAGGGCAAAAAAGAAACAACAGCACTTTCCAAATTAAAATCATTTAATAACTTTTCTTTTATACATGACTAAATATTATTGTTTTGTGTAATTTCTGTCTCTTACCACGTAAATCACTAAGTATATTTTCTGTATGACTCTTTAAGTGTTAAAAAATGAATTTGCAATTTTCTTAATTAATACGCTTTCATGCAAATCATTGCAATAAATTGAGTCCGTGATGGGATGCTTAAACATTTCTTGCAACAGAGGAGTAAAATGTTGTGATACAACATTAATTAATTTGTTTTCTATATTGTTTTCTCTGAGTTGGCCCATCAGGAAGGATTACTTTCATAAATGCCAGAGCTAGGATTTGGTACACCCAGAGTAGCTACTTGCCCCATAGACTCTTCCTGTAATGAACTGTCTATCTGAAAATTATAATATATTTTACAAAATATAGCCTTTTGCCATATATTCGAACTACTACATTTCTGAAACATAATAATAATGTAAGGCTCTCATTAGGCAGTCGGATCGGGGGGGGGGGGCTGGTTCAGAAAGCAGCAATTATCTCTGGAGCCTTGAGCGCCGGTAGTTTGGAAAATGTTCCTGATACTGGTGGGGTATTTTTTTTCATACTAGTTTTTATATTCCTTATAAATTCAAATATTTAACATTGTATAACATGTGAGACAATTAAAGGAGTTTGTAAATAGATACTTGAAATTTTACCTTGCAAGGTGATACTGCTTCTTGATTTGTAATTATAGTAGGAACTGCTGTTTGTTTTAAAAAATCCTTGCACTTTCATAAAATTTCATTTTCAATGGTACAATGGATAACCATAATTTCCTCTGGGTACTATTTTTAGGAAATCTAAAAAAATAATATTGTAGGTAAGTATATTAATGTTGTAAATAATGTGAAATAAAAATTAAATGACTAAGCAAACATGTATAATTTAGTTCAGGTCCCACAGAAAGTCCTAGATATGTCCTCAGTATGGTCACACTATTTCAAAATTACTTCTTGTAAACAAGAAAGATAAAATTGCACTAAGTCCATGAAATTCAATGTAAGACTATTAGATCTTTACATCGTTATCAGTATAGTTAGTTAGAAGTATGCTGAAAACATTGTTTAATCATTTTATGAAGTATTTAATTGAAAATACAAAGAAATATGTTTGCAGTTATTCAATGCCAGAAATCACGATCTAAACACTTACGCGTGAAATTGTATATCACCTCCTGGACACCACGTACTACCGCAACCACGCACTACACAAGTTTGCACCATTTCTTTAATTATAAAAATAATTAGAGTCGAAAATTTGAAACGAAGCTGTGAACCGTAAAGTAAACAACCGACATATTGGCACAATTTTGTCGACAACTTGACATATGGTGACCAATGTTGCCAAATTACGAAATCCTTAGGAAATGGGGAAAATAATTCACTGATTCGTCAACCATGAAAAGCATCCGTGATCTACTATTTTATTATTTTTAATTTCATTCATCGTATTTCAACTAGTTATTTATAGTTACGATTAAACACTATCAAATGACAGTGTTTAACTTGTGATTTGATATGTGTGGTGACTCTTTTTAAGAATTTACTAGGAGATTTTAATAAGGAGATAGCAGTACTAAGGCCACACTAAAAAGAGAGGTCAGACCACAGAGAGTGAGATAGAGATACGTAGGTATTTGCCTCAAACCGATGTTCCAAGTATGGCCTCCTTTTTTTTATCTATACCTTCATGGAGGTACCTCACCTCTACCCTCCATAGTACTCTGTGATTATAGGTGTCATTGTGTCTGATTGTGTCAATACTGTCAAGTCAAAGCAGCAAAAATCAAGCAAAAATTGAATTCGTAACTTTAATCTCATTCACAAACTAGTCAAAATATTTTTGTAACTTAGTAAATTTGTAAAATTTATTAAATAAAACTGTTATATTTGTAATTAGGTACCGTTCTCTGTAATAAATTACAAATTGTAGTATTGAGCATTAATTTTTGTAGGTATTAGAAGTGTTCGAGTTTCTTGTTGTTAATTAACATTATATTTTGTGTAAATAGATGTGCTGGCACAAACCAAGTATATAAATTGCTGATAATTATGTTAATGTAGGTGAATTGACATACTACTATCACTGCAAAGCCGGCAAGTAAGTTTCTATCATTATTTCTTATAGGTGCCTACCTAAATTAACTTACAATAAGATTTTTCTTTAAATATTCGTGCGCTTAATCCGCTAGCTGGGGGAAGGGCTGTCCGCGTCCTCGCAGCTGCATGGATAATCCATAGTCCACCTTAATTTTACAGCCCTTCAATTTGCCGCCTTGTTTTACATGTTTGTTATGTAGGTACATTGTTACAGGTAGCTCTTACATCAGCATCTTTACAGTTTGCACTTGTACAAACGATAAACACAGTTTGTTATCGCATTTTATGATTACAACTTTCATGCTATAAACTGGCATTGTAATGCAATTTTTATGTTTGTGTCACATTCGAACTCTTCTCATGACAATAAGGAAATGTGTATTAAAATGTGTGTCATGAGAATTTATAGAAGTTAATTACTTAATATAATAATTTGCCTAGTTCAAAAACTTTAAAGCATGCTTGAAAATAATGAATATTTTTTATATTCTTGTAATGTTATCTGTGGGAACACCCTAAAATTCCGAAAAACTTTATTCCGAATTTTGAAATTCCGATTTGCAAGTGTCCGAATTTCATAATACCGAAAAATTGTAATGTCTATTATTCAAAATCACGAAAATCATTTTACCGAATTTTTGTACAGCTTGAGCTTTAAGATTTAAGAATACATTGATAAATATATGCTGTGGTGCAGTCACATGGACATTGAACATGACATGACCTTCATTATATCCATGTCTTTTAACTGTAGCATTTCCAATTCTTGACCTAATCTAACAATTTCACAGTCCACATTCATAAACAAAAAAATAAAATATTTCTATTGCTCATCAGATGTTATTATTTATTTATTTATTATAGTTTGGAAGATATTACTACTTGTCACAGGATAACTGTAAAAAGCTTCATCTTAGAATAGAATGAGTATAAACCACAGGTAAAGAAAATAAAACTATTTATGAACAATTCCAGGAGATCATAAGAGAGGTGTGCGAAGCTATAGTGAGTAGCTCGGCGCGGGGACATGCTCGGAGGATAGGCGGCATGCTGGGCGTGGCGGGGCGCGGCGCGCGCGCGCGGCTCCTGGCGGCGCTGGCGCTGGTCGCCCTGCTGCTGTGGGCCTTAGCGCGCGGCGCCGGGCCCGCGATGGCACCCGGGGGCCCGGCGCCCGTGGCGGGTCGCGACCTGCCGCTCATCTTCATAGGCGGCGTGCCGCGCTCGGGTACCACTCTGATGCGCGCCATGCTGGACGCGCACGCGGACGTGCGCTGCGGGCAGGAGACGCGCGTAGTGCCGCGCATCCTACAGATGAGGCAGCACTGGATGCGCTCGCCCAAGGAGAGCGTGCGCCTCGAGCAGGCGGGCGTCTCCAAGGCGGTGCTGGACAACGCCATCGCCGCCTTCTGTCTGGAGGTGATAGTGCGGCACGGCGAGCCGGCGCCGCGTCTCTGCAACAAGGATCCTCTCGTGCTGAAGATGGGCACGTACGTGCTGGAGCTGTTCCCCAACGCCAAGTTCGTGTTCATGGTGCGCGACGGACGAGCCACGGTGCACTCCATCATCACGCGCAAGGTGACCATCACGGGCTTCGACCTGAGCAGCTACCGGCAGTGCCTCACCAAGTGGAACCACGCCGTGGAGCTGATGTACGCGCAGTGCCGCGCGCTGGGCCCCGCGCGCTGCCTGCTCGTGCGCTACGAGGCGCTGGTGCTGCGCCCGCGCGACACCATGCGCCGCGTGCTGGCCTTCCTCGAGCTGCCCTGGGACGAGGCCGTGCTGCATCACGAGCGGTACATCAACCAGCCCAACGGCGTCGCGCTCTCCAAGTCAGTCTAACTTTGTTACATACACGCCACCCTTCATGCATAACTCGTTGTATATCGTTTTAAATGTACTCGTATGTTTATTAATAGTTCATCATTTGAGGAAAACATATTTATTGTCCATATTAATATTAGATATAAGAACATTGTTACTAACAAATTTGGGCCCTGTTGCCATCTAATAAATTGAATTATTATTATTATTATAATTGTGTAATGTATGTTGTATTATTATAAGATATGGTGGAGAGTACAGCAGTGTGTGCGTGTTGCAGCGTGGAGCGCTCGTCGGACCAGGTGGTGCGCGCGGTGAACCTGGACGCGCTCGACAAGTGGGTGGGGCAGCTGCCGGGCGACGTGCGCGCCGACATGGCCGACCTGGCGCCCATGCTGTCCGTGCTCGGGTACGACCCGTGGGCCAACCCGCCGCGCTACGACCGACCCGACCCGCCGGACCCGCACGACCCGCCCGACCAGCGCTCGCCTGCCGCACACACTTGATGTACAACGCGACAGTGAGCGAGTGTTGTGTTAGTTCAATAAACAAGCAAGTGTGGCGACGTGACCGTGACCGTGACCGTGACTGTGGCTGTGGTCACGCTCTGTTTATCTAACAACTGTTCATATATTTGTGTTACTTCAGGAGGAACGATCTGTATAAAATTTGTAAATGTTATAAATGTAATTATATTTCATGTACTTATGGGTTTGTTCTTAATTGATGTAACGTGACGGCGAAGCTGACTGCGCGACGCGTTACTTTAAATATTGATGTAATTAGAGCAAGATTTATATTTATAAATATAGTAAATAAAATGTTAAAATAATTTGAAAATATAGTTTTAATATTTTATGATTAGTGAATGTGATGCTGCTCCAAACTGCCGACGATAACATAGTGATTTTCGTCATCCACTCATCAAATTCTTTTTTTTAACATAAAACATGTTGGCACTTGATCCATGCCACCTGATGGTAAGCGACAATGGAATATTTGATGGTAAAACCCTTTACCATCAAATATTCCATTGAAGGGTAAATAAGCTTCTTACATAGTTGGTACCCACCAACTATGTAAGAAGCTTATTTACCCTTTTTTGAGCGTGTCTACATTGTAACTCTCGGGGATCACATCGGTAAATTATTCCAGTCCTTGACAGATCGTGGAAAGAAGGACGACCCAAAAAGTTTATTACGGACAGGTGGTATGTCCACAACGTACGGATGGAGACGTTCCGATTGTCTGATGGTGCGATGTAGAAATGGTGATGCGAGAACTAGTTCATGCAGCCCCTCAGAACTTTCTCCGAAATATAGGTAGTCTGTAAGTACCCATCATAAAGTATCTATCTGATAACTACTACTGTAAAACATCTATTGCTAAGAGAATTTAATTACGAATACAATGATATAGGTCTGTCTGTCTGCGAAAAACCTGGTATAAATAACGTTTAGCACGGGCGTGTAGAGCTCTCATAAATACCAAATAAATCTCAGGTGAGGCTACCAAAATACTGGTAACTGGTATTACTGGTACAACAAATAACAGGTAAGGGCAGAAGAGTGATGTGTCACTTGCTGTAGCATCAACAATATCAATCTCAAAGCACCACCGGTAGGGTTACTCTTGAAAACAATCGCAATACCACTATAATTCCAATTCAAATCCAAGGATAACCTTAAAGTCTTACTCATGAACACAATAACGTTGTTATTTGATTAACATCTGAATCACTCAATCACGAAGTATAGATACAAGGAGTCCGAACGGTATAGGCTTTTCCATAATATTTGCCTCGGACACGGGCGGCACTTCCTCGCCCGCAGCCGGTCCCTCATCTTGTGTCGCCGCCGCCATCCTCGGCGGCGACCACTCCTCTCTCGCCGAGAAGAGCGAGCTGACCACCCTTTGTGGAGGGCGGGTGCGCTGCTCTTCCCCTTCTTCTTTTGTTGTTGCTGCTGCGCCGGAGCAGCAGGCAGGTTTGTTTTTTGTTTTTGGTTTAAAGTTTCCATATTAATTCCCACGAGTATGGGGGTAGGACGGTCAACACAAGCAGAGCCCCCTGTACTTGTGCAACCCTATATACTGAGGCGAACCTTACGGAGGTCGGGCAGTTTCCGTAGGATTTTTACAACTTATCTGTTGGGTGTTATTGACTTTTCCTTGTCTCAGGCCGGCCGGTTAAGGCAAGCCCCCTGTCCCAGCCATCACGCCGCTAGACATGTTCAACGACACGCAACAGCTGGAACAGGTCGCCCGACGTTGCCCACATTAGGGGGCATCCCCCTGAACACGAGTTAACGCATCCAGGGGGACCGCCGCGCCGCGGGGTACTCCCGCCCACAACCACGTCCCCGAAGGGACCGCTTCCCCGAAGGGAGACGACAGAAGTTGGAGTCTGAGCTCCCGAACAAAACCCCCAAAAAGGGGAAGACAAGGGAGTCAGAACTCCAGCACCGAGGAAGTCGGCGCTCGACGGTGCGGCGCTAAAACGCCGCCGCCGGCCTAGCAGGCCAGCCATACGACGACCCCCCACAGACATAGGGGTCAGCTCGGCAGGACATCAGTCAACCCCCAAAAACGTTCTCGGCACTTTAGGCCCGGCTGTTGGGTTTGGGGAGGCGGCGTCGGCTGGACGGTGGTGGCCACTGCGGGCTGGGACGCGGGTCTCGGAGCCGGCGGAGCGGCATTTCTGGCGGCCTGCCATGCTCTTTTTCGCCCCCCTCTTCTTTCCCGCGGCTTGAGTCGCAGCGGGGGCGGAGGGGAGCGACTGCACCGGCCTTGGAGTTGGCAGGGCCGGGAAGTCCACGTCGCTCGGAGCGCGTGCGGGAGCGGTTTCGACGCTCACCCGCGCTCGACGAGCGTCCGCCGCCAGGGAAGGGCGGACGCGCTGCTCCGGGAGGAGGGTCGATCTCGCAGGTGCACTGCACGCCAACGTGGCCCGGTACGAGGCAGCGGAAGCACCGCTGCGGCCGCGCGTCGAGAAGCGCGGCCCGGGCCGTAGACCAACCGATGGTGAGTCGTCCACCATCGGTCACTTTCTTGGCCGCCGGGACTGGGCACTTCACCCACACGGTCCCGGGGCGGCCAGGTGGGCGGACGATGTTGCCCACCTTGACTTGATCGGGGCGGCAGCCCCCCACATTAACGACGGCCGCGGCCACTGCCTCACCAGTGACCGCGTCCCCCAGGCCGGAGATGCGCATTTCTGCGCACTGCTCCGGTCTGGCCACGCGAGCTACGTCGCCGATGACCTCGCGCATTTTGGCTGCGAGCTCATCGGCTTTTTTCGCCTTGTCGACGCCTGACACTTCCATTATACGGCCCCCAGTTCGGGCCGTACGGAACTTGACGCCTGCGATCCCCAAGGCCGAGAGCTGGATGGCGCCCTCGGCCCTGGCCATAAGCTCCGCGTATGACTTTGTCGAGTCCTGCGGGAGGGTAACTACCACCGCAGCGGTCTTCGGGGCGCGCAATTTGCGAGTGCGCTTCCCCTTTTTCAAATCAAATCAAATCAAATCAAATCAAATTTATTTATTTGTGTACATAGGTATAAATATGGTATTAAATAATAATGTAATTTCTGCTATGTCCTGCCAAAATATGGCGTACAAATATAAGCACTAATAATAATCATTCTTTTAAACAATAGTCAAATAAATAGTACCTAATGTCAAAAACAGAAGCTAAATGTCATACAATATACAAATTTAAACACTATTATAATTTTTTTTTTTAAACAATTGTCAAATTAATAGTAAAATAATGTCAAAAATAAGAAGCTAAATGTCATACAATGCATACAATGTTAATCAGTTTGGTCATTAAGAAATTGTTCGATGGAATAATAACATTTATTTAACAGAAATTTTTTGAGCTCGATTTTAAACTTATTTAAACTTTCTAACAATCTTATTGTTTTCGGCAATTTATTATATACTTTTGGTCCCATGGCAACTATGCTTTTTTGGAGCAACGTGGTTTTACCTTTCATTACATATAATTTGTCACATCTGCGGGCACTAACAACAGAGGTAAACTCCGCCAAGTTATTTCTTACAAATAATGCTACCTCATAAATGTAGATGCAAGGCACTGTTAAAATGTCAAGTTTTTTAAAGTGTGATTTGCAGCTGTCTCTGGGTTTTATATTCGAAATAGCCCGAATGCAGCGCTTTTGAGCTTTAAGTACCATATCTTTACCCACAGCATTTCCCCAAAATATTATGCCATATCGTAACACAGAGGCGACTAATCCATGATATGCTGTAAGCACTGCTTTTCTACTTACGGTTCTATTTAGTATCTTTAGAGCATAGGCATGTTGGCTCAGTCGTTTACACAATTTATCAATTTGTGTACTCCATGTCAAGGAATTTTCTATGAAAAGTCCAAGAAATTTTGTCACTGTAGTTTCCTTGATTTGTGTGTTATTATAATTTATATTAAATGTCATTTCTTTATTAATTCTTTGTGTTAGTGACAAAAAGTCCCTCTAATTGTGTACCCTCCTGAATACGCCGTCTTGGTAGTCAAAATAAAACAACCTTGTCGTGCGAGTTCAAATTATATTTCAAAAACACATGATTATATTACAACAACACAAAACTTTTAATATCGCCATTTAATGATGCGTACAACGCCATCTATCGAGAATCAAATCTATAGATTCTTAACTGTCGTTGGTTTATTTCATTACAACGCCATCTATCGCGACAATATGCAATATACGATTAAACATACCGCCCACCATGGACGATACGTCCTAAACAAACATGATAAACAACGGTGACTGCCTATTACGAAAATTTACAACATTGAAATAGGCATCACAAACCAAGAGTGGACTGTATAAAACAATTAGATTTACATGTTATAAGTTATCATTCTTTGACATTAAGTACACTACACTACACACTACACTTATCCCTTGCACAAAATTATACAATTACTTACACACAAATGTTAGAAAATATTAAACTTACACACACTTATAAATACATAATTTTTTATGAACACATGGTACCTATAATAACATATTAATTTTTATCATCAATTGGCTACAGGTAAAACTATGAGCTTAGAAACTGGTCTCTTTATTCTAGAATCCTTGCAACGCAATGTCACTACTCTAGTAACCTTGTCCGAACCAGTATGCTTTTCAATAATAAGACCGTAAAGCCACCGCGCGGGAGGTAAGTCATCCTCCATGACTAACACTACATCTCCTACGTTAGGTTCCACAGTTTGATGTGACCATTTGTATCGATGGTGAAACTGGACTAGATATTCACGAGACCATCGACGCCAAAAATCTTGCAGCATGCGCTGCGTCAACTGCCAACGTCTAAGAGTGCTAACATTAGACTCGGAAAAGTCGGAATCAGGAAGGAGCAACAAAGATTCTCCTATCAAAAAATGACCTGGAGTCAGAGGATAGGGATCTTCTGGACAGTTGCTGATGGTAGTAATTGGTCGGGAATTCAAACACGCTTCTATCTGAGAAAGAACAGTAGCCATTTCTTCATAAGTCAGCGTGCTGTTGCCTATAACTCGTCTGAGGTGATGTTTGGTGGATTTTACACCCGCCTCCCAGAGCCCTCCGAAATTGGGTGCATGAGGTGGAATAAAGTTCCATTTGGTGCCATTAGTCGCCAGCCAATTAGCGACATCAGACGCCACCAACAATTTCTCTTGAGAGAACAAGGCCTTAAGCTCCTTGTTTGCTCCCACAAAAGTGGTGCCGTTATCGCTCCATAACTCAATGCAATGGCCTCTTCTGGCTGTAAAACGTTTGAGTGCTGCTATAAATGCTTGTGACGTCATATCGCTCACTATCTCTAAATGAATGGCACGAGTTGCCATGCAAACAAATAAACAAATGTAGCCTTTTGTCGCGTGATAACCGCGACCCTTCGTAGGTCTGACAGAAATCGGTCCCGCGTAATCTACGCCACTCCTCAGAAATGGTCGACCAGCATTGACTCTTGCAGATGGCAGCTGTCCCATCAGTGGTGGCACGGCACGAGCTGAGTGACGAATACAAACTATGCACTTGCGGATATGCTGCCTAACCACGCTCTTAGCGTTTATGATCCAAAACCTTGACCTCAAATGATTGAGTACTAACTGAGGTCCACCATGCAGAGTGCGCTCATGAGCATCAGCTATGAGAAGATTCGTGAGATGCGATTTATGAGGCAAAATATAAGGATGCTTCATTTCGTCAAAAATGCTAGCCATTTGTAACCTTCCTGCTACGCGTAAAACTTGGTCTTGATCGAGGTAAGGATTAAGTGTGGTCAGTTTACTTCCTTTACTTACCTTACCCGATTTCCTTAATATGTCCAACTCATCACCAAAATACATAGCCTGACACATTTTAATGCAAGTTGTTAATGATTTCTTAAGTTCTTCAGAGGTCAATGAATGGTTTACAACAGGTTCAACACCCAATTGTTTTATCTTTAGAAATTTTCTACAATATGCAATTACTCTAATTAATTTATTTAAACATGAATATTTTGATAAAATACTTTCCTGTTCTTCGTCGTTAGCTATTGCGCTGCACACTATACTTGATACTCTTTCCTCCAAATTTGTTTTATTAATGCTCCCCATGTGATAATCAATATCCCCTCTCTGTAACCAAGCAGGACCCTCTCTCCACAGCTTAAGTCCAACACATTCTATAGGAGTAACTCCTCGAGAAGCGAAATCTGCTGGATTCTCCTTGGATTGAACATGAGACCATTGACTTCTATCCATAACGGTGTGAATTTCGGAGACGCGATTTCCGACAAATGTCTTCCAGCGACTGGGATGGCTACTCAACCACGAAAGCACCACCGAAGAGTCGGTCCAAGCATGAACATGTGTTTTATACACTCCCAAAGTGGCTGAAATTTCGCAAAGAAGCCTTGAAAGTAGCAGTGCGCCACACAACTCCAAACGAGGTATTGAAACTTGCTTGACAGGTGCAACCTTAGTCTTAGATGCCACTAGACTGACGCGAACGTTGTTATCAGAATCGATAGTCCGTATATAGACAACCGCTGCGTAAGCAGTATTGGATGCGTCACAAAAACCCTGAAGCTCCGTGCATACATCGGATTTTCGTGTTTGAACCCATCTGGGAAGTTGAAATTTCTTTAAATCGTACAGGCTGTTTCTGTAATCAAGCCAATCATTTAGGATGTTTTCAGGCAGCTCATCATCCCAACCAACACCGGAGAGCCACAAACGTTGTATGAATACCTTCGCAGTAATGATCACCGGTGCAAGCCAACCCAGTGGATCAAAAAGACGAGCAATATCTGATACTACCTTGCGCTTGGTCACCGGAGTTGTAATTTCGGGAAGTGTTACGGTATATCTAAACATATCGCGTTCTCTATCCCAAATCAACCCCAAAATTTTCATCACGCCATCGATCTTCAACTCTAAGGCTTCATTCGAACTTGATGAAGAATCATTGATTTTGTGCAATAAATCATCACTATTGCTGGACCACTTCTGAAGTTGGAAGCCACCACGGTTTAATAAGCTATTCATTTGATGATAAATTTGTTCACCCTCCGATACTGTTTCGCAGCCCGATAAATAATCATCGACGTAAAAATCCTTGAGAATTCGTTCCTTAACCAATGAGAAATCACCCCCGTCATCACGAGCAAGCTGTTGCAAGGTACGTACGGCCAAGTAAGGAGCCGAAGAAACACCGAAGGTGACACGCAACAACCTTAAGTGTTGTAAATCATCCTCTGTATTATCACGCCACAAAATTCTTTGATAATCAACATCCTGATTAGCAACTCTTACCTGTCTATACATCTTGACGATATCAGCAACCAAACATATGGGGTGACGGCGCCATCTCATAATTATTTGACGCAAATCTAATTGCAGGGTTGGGCCAACCATCAGATTATCATTCAAAGAAACCCCATTGTATCCCGAACAAGAAGCGTCGAAAACCACCCTGATCTTAGTTGTACTTTTATCGCTACGTATTACTGCATGATGTGGTAAGTAAAACGAATCGTTGCTTAATTCTGCATCTGGAACAACCTCTGCATGTCCCATTTTAACATACTCCTGTATGACAGCGCTATATTGTATTTTTAGTTCAGGATTGCTTGCTAATCTCCGTTCAAGCATATGAAACCTCTTTCGGGCGATATCCTCTGATCCTCCATGAACACAACTGGGACAATCATTTTTAAATGGCAATCTAACTATATATCGCCCAGTAACATCTCTCCTAGTGGACTTAGTATACAATTCTTCACATTTTCTCTCCTCCTCTGTCATTATAGGCTGATTATTAGTGGATTCAGATTCTTCTAGTTCCCAAAACATTCTCAATAACTTATTCGTATCAGTATGGATAATTGCATTGAAACAAATTGGTTTACGCACTGGTACTGGACCAATTTCACCAGATAGTATCCACCCTAACTTGGTCTTCTGTGCAATAGGTGTACCTGGCGAACCCTTAATCAAACCATCAACCAAGATTTCACCTACTATCCGTGTACTCAAAAGTAAATCTATTTTGCCTGGAGTACCAAAGCCAGGATCGGCGAGTTCTGATTGAGGAGGAGAGGTCAACTCTTGGATAATTTTTCGTTCGGGAAGACTAGAAGTAAGTCTGTTCAGCACAAACGCATCAACGAGCAAAACAAACTCGGGATCTAGGCGAGATTGTAACTTAAATGTTACCGTCCACTTAGAAGGTATTGACTGTCCCTCATTATCACCAAGTCGAAATATATCCGTCGTTGTAGCCGTCTTTTTCAGGCCAAGCAGTTGCACAGCGGCTTCCGTAATAAAGGAAACCTGAGAGCCCTGATCTAACAACGCCCTTAAAACAACTTTAGTGCCAGCTCTTGACTCGACGTAAACTAAAGCTGTTGCCAGCAACCCTTGATTGTGTACATCAGCCAAACAACAAACCTCCTTGGAACACTCGCTATCAGTTGAAGAAATGGCTGCCGTGGCAGCCACATTCCCTTCTGTTAAAACTGAGACTGGTTCTGCTGCCTCAGTGGTTACTTCAGGGTGGAGCAGACTGTGGTGTCTCTTGTTACAAAGACGGCATTTGGTGGACTGACGGCAAAAATAAACGATATGGCCTTTATCTAAACAATTGTAACATAGCTTACTGGTTCGAGCAAAGATACGTCGTGCTTCGGAATCTTGCGATGCAAATTTTGCACAATGGCATAGCTTATGGTCACCTGAACAAAAAACGCACATTTCAGACGAGACATGAAAGGATTTCGCATTAAAATTTGCTCTATAGCCAGTGGTTTTGACAATTTTAGTGTCTAAAAATTCTAAGGAGCGAAATCTAGACTCCAAGAAGCCTTGAAATGTAGTAAAAGTGGGAAGTGCATCGTCGTCACTAATCCTAGATTCCCACATTTTACGGGATTCATTATCTAATTTTTCACAAATAATATATATTACAATTGTATCCCAAGTACTTACGTCTACACCCATGGTACGCAAACCATGTAAACACTCGACTGTAGTGTCTAGAAGACTTTTTATAGAAGTAGAGGACTCCTTTACAATAGCTGGCTGATTTAATAATCGCTTTAGCATACCATTTGACAAAAATCGTTTATTATCATAACGTTTCAACAATATTGACCAACATGTCTCATAATTAGCTGTAGTTACGGGAGTGTACCGCAGTAATTGTTCTGCCTCACCAGAGAGATGAGTTTTTAAATAATGAAGTTTCTGAACCCTATCCAACTCTGCATTATTGTGAATGAGTGATAAAAATAAATCTCTAAAAGAAATCCACTCCGAATACAGCCCTGAAAATTTAGGCAGACAAATTTTTGGCAATCTTACGTTAGCCGAAATTCTAGACTGTTGATCAGTTACGGTAGACACATCATTTTTAAGTAAATCTTTTAATTCCGATTTATATGTGATATAAATATCCTCAGTGCTTTCATACATTTCTGACGTAAAATAAACATTATTTGCATCGGCTTTTGTTACAGTTTCAATAATACGTGTGTGTATATTCAAAAATTGGTTCCACTGATCATTTAAATGTTCTAATCTTGTTTCTATATATGCTGGAGTTAAACGATCTTTAGGTGATTTTTTAAAGTTTATTCTGCCTTTTTCAATGACATTTTTGTTGTTAAGTTGTAACTTGACCAAGGATTCCATCGTGTAATAAAAAACGGAAGTCAATAAATAACTATAAGAAAAGCGTTATTGTAATTACTACAAACAACAAAGCAATAAAGCAATATTTCTAAGACTACTGGTACAATAATAAAATCCTACAAGTTACCTAAAGGCAATTATTCTAAGTCAATGTTACAATCAGCAAAATTTTACAAGTGTTTGAAAGAAATGAACATCAAAAAAAAATCGGGCATAGGTTCCCCGTCTCAACCAATTCTTACAAACTATTCTAAGTCTAAAATTACGGCTAAAATTTTACAAGTCCATAAAGCACTACAAACTACGAAAATTTTCTAAGTCCAGCAATTGCTACTTGTTAACTTCAAACACAAACGAAACACTACTCACAGTTTTTTATTCCGTATGCCAAACCTCTTCACGTTCACACGTTGATCTCGTCTCGTCAGTGTCCGTCCCGTTCTCCCAGCACGCGTCCGTCCCGTGTTTGTCTTGTTCTAGTCCTCCAAGTATGCGCCAAGTGTAAGGGCGCCTCCTCTGCACGACTCCAATAATGACGACGCGTCTGCTTCAGAGTGGGTTCACCTTTACGCGTAATTCACCCAAAGTGAATTCACCGCGCGCACTCGTGGGTTAAATAAACTAACCAATTATCACTGCACTGATTAACTAGTGCGTGGGCTAATTCTGAAATATTAATTAACCACGTCCGGTTCGAAGGTCCAAAATTATGTTAGTGACAAAAAGTCCCTCTAATTGTGTACCCTCCTGAATACGCCGTCTTGGTAGTCAAAATAAAACAACCTTGTCGTGCGAGTTCAAATTATATTTCAAAAACACATGATTATATTACAACAACACAAAACTTTTAATATCGCCATTTAATGATGCGTACAACGCCATCTATCGAGAATCAAATCTATAGATTCTTAACTGTCGTTGGTTTATTTCATTACAACGCCATCTATCGCGACAATATGCAATATACGATTAAACACTTTGTCCAAACGTCATAATCATTGTTTTGTCCAAATTTATTATTAACTTATTTAGTTCCAGCCAATTTATTACTGATTTAATATTATTATTTATATCTGATTCCAATGAGGATGATATTTTGTTATTAAATATGATGGTACTGTCATCAGCGAACATAACCATTGGGTATGTTGTTGCTGTAGGGAGATCGTTAATGTATATAAGAAATAATAAAGGGCCGAGAACGCTCCCCTGTGGAACTCCCAGCAGCACAGTTTTAAGATCAGAGTCATAATGGCATTCAGTTTTTGTCTCATGACATACTTTACTAACTCTTGTAGCCTGTTTCCGTCCACACAGGTAAGATTGGATTAGATCTATCAAGTTTCCTCTGATACCATACTTATATAGTTTTGTTAATAATATGGAGTGGTCTACATAGTCAAATGCCTTAGTCATGTCCATGTAAAACGCATATACTGGTGATTTGATGTCAACTTTAGAGATAATTATTTTTAAAAAGTCATAAATAGCCTTATTAATACATTTATTTTTGCGAAATCCTTTCTGTTCGTCGGCAAATAAATAACGTTCTTCAAAATACGTGTTTATTGAATTATAGATAACCTTTTCAAAAATCTTTGAAAATATGGGAACAAGTGCAATAGGTCTATAAGATGACATATCATCCTTACATTTTTTTTTAAATATTGGTGTAATTATGGAAATTTTTAGGCTCTCCGGAAAAGTACCTTGTAAGATGCATAAATTCAACAAATAACTTAATACCGGTGCAATGATTTTCGACACGAATTTTACAATCTTTGTGTTTATATTATCATATCCAGTACTGTATGTGTTCCTTAGACTTTGGATAATTTCATGAATGTCTTGTGGGATTGTTGGTGACATATACATTGAAGAGGGACTACTATTAAATATTGCGTGTGACTTCCACTGGGCATGAGCAAGTTTTGGTTGATTAACATAATAATTATTAAAGCATTCTGCAATTTTATGTGATTCCGACACCTTTTTACCATTAGAATCCAAAATAAACGTAATGTCTTCCCGAGGAAAATTATGTTTTTTGTTATTTATAATTTGCCATGTTGCTCTGGATTTGTTTTCAGACTTTTCGATGTGGCAATTATTTTGTGATTTCTTAGTAAGGTGAATCACCTTTTTAAAACGTTTCGAGAAACATTTAAAAGCTTCTTTTTTCCGTTTGTCAGGATTCAATCTATAGGCCCATAATAACTTTCTTTTTTTCATACTGCACACTCTAACACCATTACTAATCCATTTCGGTTTAACTTTATTATTTATTTTTATCTTAATATTAGGAAAACATAGGTCATAAAACAGTCTAAATAATTCATGAAATTTATTAAAAGCCCTGGCACCATTCTCTTCTTCATAAATGTCTGTAAAACTAATATTACTAAGGCATTCCTTAAACTTTTCCATGTTTGTTTTTGAGTAGTCTCGTTTAAAAACAAACCAGTACTCAAGTCTGCATGTTTTTTTAACAGGGCATTTAATGAATTGAGCTGTATGGTCCGATACAGCTAGCTCAAGTATTTCACTTTTACAGCCGCGAATGTTATAGAGAATATTATCGATACATGACCCACTACTAGGACGTGTAGGTGTATTGAAAGCATGTTTCAAATTAAATCTTTTGAGAAGCAGAATAAATTCTTTAGAATACAGACTGTTTTTTAATATGTCTATGTTAAAGTCTCCACAGATAATAATTTTTTTATTGGTACGTAATGAATACGCATTAAGCATGCTTTCCAAATTATTATAAAATAATTGGAATTTCGTTTTCATTTTATTGCTCGACGGGATACGATAGACACATATTACGATTATATGGTGTTCGATCAATTCTATAGCACAACATTCAATAACATCAGGTATATTAAATTTCAACATTTCATCAATCACTTCATACTTGACTCCGTTGCGAACCAAGATACAAGTACCGCCGTGTCTCGTGTTTCTTGTATGATAAGAGGCAAGAGAATAATTTGGGATGCATAACAAACTCAGATCAGACGTCACCATGTTATGTTCAGAGAAGCATAGTACATCGCTAGTTTTTTTCGCCTTCTTTTGTTGCTGTTGTTGCGCTGGTTGTGCTGGAGCTGCCGGCGCGGCAGGTTTGGGCGCCTTAGCTCTGCGAGCGACAACATTCCACGCCTCCCGTTGTTGTTGTTGGGGAGGCGGGGGCGGCGGTGGTGGCTGGACCGCGGAGTTGGACGCCGACTGGGACGCGGGTCTTGCCGGAGCAGCAGGAGGAGCGGCCGCCGTTTGTTTGCGGGCAGCCTGCGATTCCTGTGCCGCCAACGTCTTCTTTCCCCTCTTCTTCTTCCCCGCGGCTTGGATTGTGGCGGGGGCGGGGGGGAGCGACTGCGCCGGCTTTGGTATCGGGAGAGCCGGGAAATCCTCGACGCTCGGAGCGGATGCGGGAGCGCTATCTGCGCTCACCCTCGCTCGACGAGCGTCCGCCGCCAGAGGAGGGCGGGTACGCTGCTCCGGGAGGAGCCGGTCACTGATGCCAGCCATTCTGGCATCTATGAGGAAGGCGATCTCCTCCCGGGTCATTCCCTGGCTGGTGGCAGCTTGGTTCTGTGCGTCCAGCCGGGATCGGAGCTCTGCCATTTCAGCGGTGAGCCTCTCCGTCATCTTCTTGTGCACCGCATTCTCGGCGCGCAAGAGCTTCAGCTCCTCGCTCTCGCTTTCCTCGCGGATCTCAGCCAGCTCCTTGAAGGAGTCGGCAAGGTCAGACATGGCGATCCTCACCGACGCCACGTTTTGGCACTTCATCCGCGAGGATTTACGTGCCACGGAGGAGATTACCTCCAGCGCAGAGTCAACGACTCCACGCAATTCGTCGACCCCGCGACGTTTCCTGGGGCCAGTTGCTGGCTGCTCCTTCCTCCTGGTGAGGGACTCCAGCTTGTCCCTCTTGGCGGCCACTTCCTCGGCCAGCTCTCTCTCAGCCTGCAGCTCCATTTCGCGCTGGAGCTGCAGGTTGTGTTCCGCTTTTGCCTTCGCCAGACCGACATACTCTCCGGTCGTTGGCGGGCGCCCGCGTCCCTTCTTATTGGCCTTCTCTGGAGAGGTTGCTTCCTCCAGCGGCCTTTTTCTCCAAAAGCTCGCCTTGCTCGGGTTGTTTGGCGAGCAAGACCGCGAGCGATCCTCCACAGACATGACGCTACCGCTGTCTGACTCCGACAGCCGCAGCGACGATCTCTCTCCGAGGTACAGGCGAGTAAGCCTTACCCTCGCTTCCCGGTGTTTGCGGGCCGAAGCCCGGGCCAGTTCTTCGTCATCAATGGCCGACGAGGAGTCGGTCATTGCCAGATCATCGATCAGGTCATCATTTTTGCTAGCATCGTCATTCCATTTTTCAGAGCCAGTGTCATCATTTTGAGTTTTATCAGTCCGTTTTTTAGTATTGCCAGAGTCGTCGTTTGTTTTATCCGTTTTTGTTTTTATTTTAAGTTTAAGATTTTCCATAGTAATCCCACGAGTATGGGGGAAAGGGTGGTCGATGCAAGCAGAGCCCCCTGTACTTGCACAATCCTATATACCCAGGCGAACCTTGCGGAGGTCGGACAGTTTCCGCAGGATTTTTACAACTTTTCTGTTGGGTGTTATTGACTTTTCCTTGTCTCGGGCCGGCCGGTTAAGGCAAGCCCCCTGTCCCAGCCATCACGCCGCTAGACGTGATCAACGACACGCAACAGCTGGAACAGGTCGCCCGACGTTGCCCCCAACAGGGGGGCATCCCCCTGAACACGAGTTAACGCATCCAGAGGGACCGCCGCGCCGCGCAGTACTTGCGCCCACAACCACGTCCACGAAGGGACCGCTTCCTCGAAAGGAGACGACTGAAGTTGGAGCCTGAGCTCCCGAACCAGACCCCCGAAGGGGGAAGACGAGGGAGCCAGAACTCCCGCACCAATAGGGTCGGTGCACCAACGCCGCATAGGCGGCAACCCAACACAGGCCGTGCACAAGAAGCGCACACAGCCGCCGGCCTTGCAGGCCGGCCATACCACGACCCCCCGACATGGGGGTCAGCTTGGCAGGATATCAGTCAACCCCCAAAAACGTTCTCGGCACTTTAGGGCCGAGTTTTGTTGTTGGAGGCCGTCCAGGACGCACCGGACCCACGGCTTCCGGAAACGGGAAGCGGCGGGCCACACGAGGAGGTTTCCTGCCCTAGCGCCCCAGGTTAGGTTAGGTTTTTTTTTTTTTTTTTTTACGTAGGAATGCTTTTTACGCACTTACCCTCCGGCTGCGGGGGCAGCCGTCGGACGTCGTGTTGGACTCCCGGGGAGTAAAATTTCTCTCGACCCAGCCTACCAACTAAACCTACGGTGTCCTCCTCGCCCGTTGCCGGGCCGTGGTAGTTACCGTGTCGTAGAGGCGACGACCGACACAACCGGCCCCCCCGCTATTCGGGAGCAACCGGGCGAGCATTCCGGCGCACGCCACTAGCTTCGGCGCCAGCGCCCGGAAGTGCTCGCCGAACCTCCACCGACTGTCCAGAACCAGTCCCAGATATTTTATTTTATTTCCGACAGTGATGGAGGCCCCTCCCACTACGATACTGTAGTCTCGGGGGGGCCTCGCCCGAGGCCCGTGGAAGAAGAGGGCCTCGGACTTCTCGAGGGCAACTTCGAGCCCGAGGGCCCTGATGCGACTTACGATGTGCGCGGTGCCTGCAGTAGCCAGGACACCGGCGTCACGAAAAGAAGGGCCCTGCGCGGTCACCAGGGTGTCGTCGGCGTAACAAATGACGCCGACCCCCCGAAGATTGGCGCCGCGCAGGACCCAATCGAACCCGATGTTCCACAGGAGTGGGCCCAGCACCGACCCCTGTGGAACACCACACGACATGTCCCGGCGGACTACACGATCCCGGGCCGGGTAGAAGATGGCCCGGTCCGTAAAGTAGTCCGCCAGGACCCTCCTGAGGTACCACGGAACTTTGTGGTACCTCAGGGCCTCCTTAATTGTCGCCCAGGGGAGGGTGTTGAAAGCGTTAGCAATGTCAAGAGACACTGCCAACAACACCCCCCCCCGTGAAACTACATTTACGACTCTGTCCCTCAGCCGGGACACGGCGTCGATCGTCGACCGCGCGCGGCGGAAACCAAACTGATTATCACTTAAGTCCGGGCCCACCGTCTCTAGGTGGCGGACGAGGCGCGCTGCGACAACTCTCTCGAACGTTTTGCACGCCTCGTCGAGAAGTACGATTGGACGGTAGGCCGACGGAGAGTCGGGGGGTCGCCCGTGCTTCTGAAGCAGCACGAGCTTCCCCGTTTTCCACCGCCGCGGGACTCTGCCGGACGCCATGCACTCCGACATGAGGGACAGAACCTCCTCTTCCAGGACCGGCGTCACGCGGGCGAGAACCCGCCCAGGAACACCGTCCGGGCCCGGGGCGCGGTTCCTCTCTTTGAGTTTGAGGACCGCAACCCCCAACTCGGCCTCGGACACGGGCGGCACTTCCTCGCCCGCAGCCGGTCCCTCATCTTGTGTCGCCACCGCCATCCTCGGCGGCGACCACTCTTCTCTCGCCGGGAAGAGCGAGCTGACCACCCTTTCAACGAAGAGTGGCTCGAGGGTTCTCGTCAGCGGGGGCGCCGCTGGACGGAGTTTCTGCATTACCGTCTTGTACGGGCGCCCCCATGGATCTCGATCCACGCTCTCGAGCCACTCCTGCCAACTCTCGGCTTTGGCGGCCTTGATGGCAGCGGTGAACGAATTTCTCGCAGCCCGGTACGCGGCGAGCAATACCTCCTCTTGGGCGGGGTCTCTATTGGCCCTCCTGCGACTGCGGGTGTACCGGCGCCGAGACATTTGGCACTCGGTGCGGAGGCCCTGAAGATGGGGCCTCCACCAGTACACCTGCTTGCGCGGAGGGGTCGGACCCGCCCGGATCATCGCCGCGTCGCAGACGCGAGAGAGCGCTCCAGAAAGCCGCTCGCATCTCGCGTCCACGTCCAGGCCGCTCCCTATATTTACGCCATGGGTCCCATTGGGACCCGCGATCCACCGCTCCACTATAGCCGCCTCGGTGGCCAGCTCTGGGTCCAGGGTGTTAAGCCTCCACCGAGGACCCTCTCCCGGCAGGGGACGGTCCAGCTCGACGGCTGGGGCGTCCGTGGGGGATGGGGCTAGGTCGAACCGGATGTACCGGTGGTCCGACAGCGTCTCCACCCCCTCCTCCACCCTCCACCGCCTCGCGCGGCGGGCCAGGGCGGGACTAACAAACGACAGGTCGACAATTGACCCACCCGTGTGCCGGACGCACGTCAAGACCGTCCCCGTGTTTAATAGTACTAATCCGGTGGACACCGCCCACTCCTCTAGGGTGTCACCCCTGGCATCGGTCGCCGGAGATCCCCACGACCGGGATTTGGCATTGAAATCTCCGGCGACCACCACAGGGGTGGGGTGCACTTCCGCCACGAGGCCGCCCACCTCGGTGAGAAGACGCTCGAACTCGGCGAGCGTCCTATTGGGCGAGAAGTACACGCCGACCACTGCAACGTCGCCCAGCGACGCGAGTACGCACCCGTGGCCCCTCAACACCCTCTGAAAGGGACGGGGGGCAGCACGGCGCCGCCAAGCGACGATAGCCACCGAACCGTCCAGATCGCCCACCCAGTCATCACGGGCTTGGACGCGGTACGGCTCAGCGACTATGGCTACACTTATTTGCCACTGCGCAGCGGTCTGGAGAAGAAGATCCTGAGCCGCTGCGCAGTGATTAATATTCGCCTGCAGTAGTGACACCCTGTTGGCCATTTAATTGGTGGCGGTGTCCATTGCCTCCGGGGCAGCACCAGGCTGAGGTGCTACCGAAGACGGGGCGGGGGGTTTAGGATTTACCCCGCCCGTCTTTCTAGTCGCTCTCGGTTTTTTGGCCATCGCCGGGCACTTTTTATGGCCCAGACGATGACCGGAGTCGGCGCCCTCCGACGCGCAGATTGCGCACGAGGGCTCCGCCGAACAGGCTGCCGCCTTGTGGCCCGGTTGCCCGCACCGGAAGCAGAGCGCACTGCGGTCCACTGCGCACGTGCACTGCACTCCTACATGCCCCGGTGCGAGGCAGCGGAAGCAACGCTGCGGCCGCGCGTCCAGAAGCGCGGCTCGGGCCGTCGACCAACCGATGGTGAGATGTCCACCATCGGTGACCTTTTTGGCCGCCGGGACAGGGCACTTGACCCAGACGGTCCCAGGGCGGCCAGGTGGGCGGGTGATGTTGCCCACCTTGACTAAATCGGGGCGGCAGCCCCCCACGTTAGCGACAGACGCGGCCACTAGATCGGCAGTGACCGCGTCTCCCAGACCGGAGATGCGCATCTCGGCGCACTGCTCCGGCCTGGACACTTTGGCGACGTCACCGATGACCTCGCGTATTTTGGTCGCGAGGTCATCGGCCTTTTTAGATTTTTCGGCCCCGGAGACTTCCAACACACGGCCCCCAGTCCGGGCCGTGCGGAATTTAACGCCAGTTATTCCCAAGGCGGAGAGCTGGATGGCGCCCTCGGCCTTGGCCATGACCTCGGCATAGGTCCGAGCACTACCCTGCGGCAGGGTCACGACCACCGCAGCCGTCTTGGGGGCGCGCAATTTGCGAGTGCGCTTCCCCTTCTTCTTATTCTGTTGTTGTTGTTGCTGTTGCGCCGGAGCAGCAGGCGCAGCAGCAGAATTCGCCGGCCGTGGCGCTTTTGGCTTGCGCGCCACGACGTTCCACGCCTCCCTCTGTTGTGTTTGGGGAGGCGGCGTCGGCTCGACGGTGGCCGTGTTCTTCACCGGTTGGACGGCGGTGGCGTTCTTCGCCGGCTGGGACGCGGGCCTTGCTTGAGCAGCAGCAGTAGGAGCGGCTGTCTGTTGGCGGGCGGCCTGCGTTTCCTTGGCTGCCAGGGTCTTCTTGGGTCCTCTCTTCTTCTTCCCCGCGTCTTGAGTTGTAGCGGGGGCGGAGGGGAGCAGCTGTACCGGCTTGGGTGTTCGCAGAGCCGGGAAGTCTTCTTGGACGCTCGGAGCATGTGCGGGAGCGGTTTCGATGCTCAACCTAGCTCTACGAGTGTCTGCCGCCAGTGGAGGGCGGGTGCGCTGCTCCGGCAGGAGGCGGTCATTGATGCCAGCCATCCTGGCATCAATGAAGAACGCTATCTCTTCGCGGGTCATAGATTGTGCTGCGACAGCTTGGGTCTGTGCCTGCAGCATCGTCCTGAGCTCGGCGACCTCGGCACGGAGCGCATCTTCCTGTCGCTTGCGCTCTACGTTCTCGGCGCGCAGTATCTTGAGCTCCTCGCTCTCCTCGCGGAGCTCCGACAGTTCCTTAAAGGAGTCGGCGAGGTCCGCCATGGCCGTCCGCACTAATGCCACATTTTGACACTTCATGCGGGAGGACTTCCGCGCCACCGTTGAGATGGCCTCGAGCGCGGAGTCCACCACACCGCGTAGCTCGTCGACCCCGCGACGCCGCTTGGGGCCAGTTGCCGGCTGCCCTTCCTTCTTCTTCTTGGTGAGGGACTCAAGCCTGTCTCTCTTGGCGGCCACTTCGTCGGAGAGTTCCTTTTCCGCTTGCAGCTCCATCTCGCGCTGGAGCTGCCGGTTGTGATCTTCCTTCGCCTTGGCGAGCCCGACGTACTCGCCGGTGGTCGGCGGGCGCCCACGTCCCTTCTTCGTATTCTTCTCCGGCGATGTCGCATTTTCGAGTGGCCTCTTTCGCCAGAAGCTCGCGTTGCTCGGGTTGTTAATGTTCGGCGAGCAGGAACGCGAGCGGTCATCGACCGACATGCAGCCGCTGCTGTCGTCCGACACGGACAGCCGCGAAGGCGCTCTCTCGTCCAGACAGAGGCGAGTGAGTCTCACCCTCGCCTCACGGTGGCGGCGCTCCGATAGTGGAGTCCGGAACAGTCCAGCACCACCCACGTCACTCACTTCCCCTGCCTCCGAGGATACGTCCGACAGCAAATCGGACAGATCGTCGCTAAGATTCATACCAGTTTTAACGCCAGTTTCACATGTTTTAGATTTATCGGTTTTAAATTTATCGCCATTTGGGTTCGTATTTGTATCATCGTTATTTATTTTAATTTTGTCGCCAGTTTTATCATTTTTCACTTCGTCATCAGTCCGTTTTGGATAGCCAGAGTCGTCGTTTTTGGTTTCGAGTTTGTTTTGGTTTTTGTTAATATTCATATTTATTCCCACGAGTATGGGGGTAAAACGGTCGACGCAAACAGAGCCCCCTGTACTTGCGCAACCCTACATACTTAGGCGAACCTTACGGAGGTCGGGCGGTATCCGTAGGATTTTTACAACTTGTCTGTTGGGTGTTATTGACTTTTCCTTGTCTCAGGCCGGCCGGTTAAGGCAAGCCCCCTGTCCCAGCCATCACGCCGCTAGACATGTTCAACGACACGCAACAGCTGGAACAGGTCGCCCGACGTTGCCCACATTAGGGGGCATCCCCCGGAACACGAGTTAACGCATCCAGGGGGACCGCCGCGCCGCGGGGTACTCCCGCCCACAACCACGTCCCCGAAGGGACCGCTTCCCCGAAGGGAGACGACAAAAGTGGAGCCTGAGCTCCCGAACCAAAAAGGACAAGGGAGTCAGAACTCCAGCACCGAAGAAGTCGGCGCTCGACGGTGCGACGCTAAAACGTCGCCGCCGGCCTAGCAGGCCAGCCATACGACGACCCCCCACAGACATAGGGGTCAGCTCGGCAGGACATCAGTCAACCCCCAAAAACCTACTCGGCACATTAGGGCCGAGAGTTGTTGAAGGCCGTCCAGGACGCACCGGACCCACGGCTTCCGGAAACGGGAAGCGGCGGGCCACACGGGGAGGTTTCCTGCCCTGGCGCCCCTAGCGCCCCAGGTTAGGTTAGGTTAGGTTAGGTTAGGTTCCTCGAAGGGAGTGCTGTTGGCGGTGTCTCTCGATATCGCCAACGCATTCAACAGTCTGCCATTCGGCTGCATCACGGAGGCGCTCCGGTTTCATGGAGTGCCCCTCTACTTAAGGCGGCTGGTGGCAGACTACCTCGACGGCCGCGGCGTCCTCTTCGTTAACCGGGAGGGGGACGTCGTCAGGAGGCCCATGTCGTGCGGCGTCCCACAGGGTTCTGTTCTTGGACCGCTCCTGTGGGACATCGGGTACGACTGGGTCCTGCGTGGCCGGCTTCCCCCTGGGCTGGGCGTAATCTGCTACGCCGACGACACTCTTGTCACAGCTCGGGGCGGGACCTTCGAGGAGGCGGCATCCCTGGCCACCTCGGGTACCGCGGAGGTGGTCAGGAGAATCGAGGCGCTGGGGCTTAGGGTGGCCCTGGACAAGTCTGAGGCCCTGCTCTTTCATGGGCCTCGACGCGGTCCACCCGCCGGCGCCTCGATAACGGTTAATGGTTCTGTGGTCGGTATCCGGGCCCACATGAAATATCTGGGCCTGGTTCTCGACGGAAGGTGGTGCTTCGACGAGCACTTCCGCCGACTGGCGCCGAGGCTCGTCGGCACGGCGTCCGCCCTCGGTCGTCTTATGCCGAATTTGGGCGGACCGAGTTTAACGTGCCGACGACTCTACGCCGGGGTGGTCCGGTCGATGGCGCTGTACGGCGCCCCCGTGTGGGCGGGGTCCCTGACCGCTCACAACAGGAACCGTCTGTGGCGTCCGCAGAGGGTCGTAGCGGTCAGGGCCATACGCGGCTACCGCACGGTAGGTGTCGAGGCCGCGTGCGCATTGGCCGGAACCCCCCCGTGGGATATGGAGGCGGAAGTGCTCGCCGACGTTTATCGGCGGGTGTCGACGGCGCGGGCGGGTGGCACAAATCCCCCGCCGAGCGCGATCACCGCGTGGCGGGACGAAGCCCGCCGCACCACCTTCACACAGTGGAGGGCTCGGCTGGAGACGCCTCGGGCCGGCCTGCGGACCGTGGGGGCGCTTCAGCCGATACTGGAGGAATGGGCGGTGCGGCAGCACGGAGTCCTCACCTTCCGGCTTGTGCAGGTGTTGTCGGGGCACGGCTGCTTCGGCAAATATCTGCACGACGTCGCAAGGAGGGAGACGACTCCAGGCTGCCACCACTGCGATTGCAGCGAGGACTCGGCGCAGCACACGCTCGAGTCGTGCCCGGCCTGGGTTGAGCAGCGCCGGGAGCTCGCTGCAGTCATCGGAGAGGACCTGTCGTTGCCGGCCGTTGCGCGAGCGATGGTCGGCGATGACGGGGCCTGGACCGCGGTCGCCGCCTTCTGTGAGGACGTCATCTCGCAGAAGGAGACGGCGGAGAGGGCCCGGGAGGATTCACTTCTCTTGGACCCGATACGCCGTCGGCGCGTAGGGCGGCGCGGGCGCGCTCACTTGCGCTTGATGCCGCCCTAACGTAGGCTGCGGACGGTCGGGTCGGGGAATGCCCACCGTCCGCCGTGACAGCCTACCGCGACGGTGCGACGCCCAAGTGCGTCCGGGCGTCGCACGGGTGCGAGGGTGCCCGATGGGGCTGCCGCCTGCGGGCCACGGAGAAACGTACGCGGTACCCGTGGTCCGCCTTGTGAGGGCGGGTGAGGTCGCACGGCGGGTTGTTTTAGTGGGTGAGGGCCCCACACTACCCCGCAGTCTCCCCGGACGCGGGGTGTGCGGTTAGGCATTTTTTCCCGCCAAAACAAAAAAAAAAAAAAAAAAAAAAGGTTAGGTTAGGTTAGGTTAGGTTAGGTTTTTTTTTTTTTTTTTTTTTACGTAGGAATGCTTTTTACGCACTTACCCTCCGGCCGCAGGGGCAGCCTTCGGACGTCGTGTTGGACTCCCGGGGAGAAATCTCGACCCAGCCTACCAACTAAACCTACGGTGTTCTCCTCACCCGTTGCCGGGCCACGGTAGTCACTCAGGTATTACCGCGACCCGACACGGGGTGGCCCCCTAACGGTGGGGGCTCACTGTGACAGGGGTGAGCGGCGTGCCCACCCCCGTCGGACCGTCACCCCTCGCCCGAACACGGGGCGAGAGGTCGTCCGCCACCCTAGCGACAGGCCCCCTGGCCTGCCGCGTATGGCCACGCGGGCCAGGGCCGCCGGCAATTGTGCGCCGACGACCCCTACCCGCGGCCCTGCGGGGGGGCAATGTTGCGCCCGAGCGCTCACGCTCCCGCAGGGCTTCTCTCTTCGCCGCCATCACCTCGGATGCAAACGAGGCGACGGCGGCCCAACACTCTTTGCTGCCGGCCATCGAAGCGATGACGGCCGGCAGCGACAAATTACCGCCGATTGCGCCAGTGAGCCTGGCGCGCTGGACAGCCCAGGCCGTGCACACGACCAACGTGTGCTCGGCCGTGTCCACGGCTCCAGACGAGCAGCTCTTGCAATCGGGTGCGGCCTCGATGCCCACCAGCTCCCACAGGTACTTGGCGAAGCAGCCGTGACCCGTGAGGAGCTGGGTTAGATGGTATGTAGGCACCCGGTGCGGCGCCTCGACCCACTGGCGCAAGACGGGGCGCACGGCGGAAAGTAGCCGCGCGCCCGACGACACAGATGCCAACTTGTCCGCCCACCTCCCGAAGAGGTCGTCGCGAAATTCGCCTCTCCAGCGAGCGACCTCCTCGAGGGCGGGCTCAATTCTCGCCTCAGTGCGCATCAGAGCCCTCTTTCGGTAAACCCCCGCCTGGACCTCAGCTTCGAGGTCCCAGGGGAGGCTCCCGGCAACAACACAAGCCGCCTCCAGTGACACCGTGTGGTACGCCCGTGCGGCCCTCTGCGCCATCACACGCTGCGCACGACGCAGCAGCGTGGAGTTCTCGGCGCTGAGAGCCGCGGCCGCCCAAATGGGCGCTCCGTAGAGCGCCTTCGAGCGCACCACCGTGTCGTAGAGGCGACGACCGACACAACCGGCCCCCCCGCTATTCGGGAGCAACCGGGCGAGCATTCCGGCGCACGCCACTAGCTTCGGCGCCAGCGCCCGGAAGTGCTCGCCGAACCTCCACCGACTGTCCAGAACCAGTCCCAGATATTTTATTTTATTTCCGACAGTGATGGAGGCCCCTCCCACTACGATACTGTAGTCTCGGGGGGGCCTCGCCCGAGGCCCGTGGAAGAAGAGGGCCTCGGACTTCTCGAGGGCAACTTCGAGCCCGAGGGCCCTGATGCGACTTACGATGTGCGCGGTGCCTGCAGTAGCCAGGACACCGGCGTCACGAAAAGAAGGGCCCTGCGCGGTCACCAGGGTGTCGTCGGCGTAACAAATGACGCCGACCCCCCGAAGATTGGCGCCGCGCAGGACCCAATCGAACCCGATGTTCCACAGGAGTGGGCCCAGCACCGACCCCTGTGGAACACCACACGACATGTCCCGGCGGACTACACGATCCCGGGCCGGGTAGAAGATGGCCCGGTCCGTAAAGTAGTCCGCCAGGACCCTCCTGAGGTACCACGGAACTTTGTGGTACCTCAGGGCCTCCTTAATTGTCGCCCAGGGGAGGGTGTTGAAAGCGTTAGCAATGTCAAGAGACACTGCCAACAACACCCCCCCCCGTGAAACTACATTTACGACTCTGTCCCTCAGCCTCAGATTGGACGGTAGGCCGACGGAGAGTCGGGGGGTCGCCCGTGCTTCTGAAGCAGCACGAGCTTCCCCGTTTTCCACCGCCGCGGGACTCTGCCGGACGCCATGCACTCCGACATGAGGGACAGAACCTCCTCTTCCAGGACCGGCGTCACGCGGGCGAGAACCCGCCCAGGAACACCGTCCGGGCCCGGGGCGCGGTTCCTCTCTTTGAGTTTGAGGACCGCAACCCCCAACTCGGCCTCGGACACGGGCGGCACTTCCTCGCCCGCAGCCGGTCCCTCATCTTGTGTCGCCACCGCCATCCTCGGCGGCGACCACTCTTCTCTCGCCGGGAAGAGCGAGCTGACCACCCTTTCAACGAAGAGTGGCTCGAGGGTTCTCGTCAGCGGGGGCGCCGCTGGACGGAGTTTCTGCATTACCGTCTTGTACGGGCGCCCCCAGGTTAGGTTAGGTTAGGTTTTTTTTTTTTTTTTTTTTTTCGTAGGAATGCTTTTTACGCACTTACCCCCCGACTGCAGGGGCAGCCGAAGGACGTCGTGTTGGACTCCCGGGGAGTAAAATTTCTCTCGACCCAGCCTACCAACTAAACCTACGGTGTCCTCCTCGCCCGTTGCCGGGCCGTGGTAGTCACTCAGGTATGACCACGACCCGACACGGGGGGCCCCCTAGCGATGGGGGCTCACTGCGACGGGGTGGGCAACGTGCCCCCCCGTCGGACTGTCACCCCTCGCCCGAACACGAGGCGAGAGGTCGTCCGCCACATTGGGCGCGACAGGTCCCCCGACCTGCCGCGCGTGGCCGTCTCGCGGGCCGGGGCCGCCGACTATTGCGCGCCGACGACCCCTACCCGCGGCCCTGCGGGGGGGAAGAGTTTCCCCCGAGCGTTCTCGCTCACGCAGGGCTTCTCGTTTTGCCGCCATCACCTCGGATGCGAAGGAGGTGACGGCGGCCCAGCACTCTTTGCTGCCGGCCATCGAAGCGATGACGGCCGGCAGCGACAAATTTCCGCCAATTACGCCAGTGAGTCTGGCGCGCTGGACAGACCAGGCCGTGCACACGACCAACGTGTGCTCGGCCGTGTCCACGGCTCCGGACGCACAGCTCTTGCAGCCGGGTGCGGACTCGACTCCTACCAGCTCCCACAGGTACTTAGCGAAGCAGCCGTGACCTGTGAGGAGCTGGGTCAAGTGATAGGTTGGCACCCGGTGCGGCGCCTCGACCCACTGACGCAATACGGGGCGCACGGCAGAAAGAAGCCGCGCGCCCGACGTCACCACTGACAACCTCTCGGCCCACCTCCCGAAGAGGACGTCGCGAAATTCGCCTCTCCAGCGAGCGACCTCATCGGGGGCGGGCTCTATTCTCGCCTCACTGCGCATCAGGGCCCTCTGTCGGTAAACCCCCGCCAGGACCCCAGCCTCGAGGTCCCAGGGGAGGCTCCCTGCGATTACGCATGCCGCCTCCAGCGACACAGTATGGTACGCCCGAGCGGCTCTCTGCGCCATCACACGCTGCGCGCGCCGCAGCAGCGTGGAGTTCTCGGCGCTGAGAGCCGCAGCCGCCCATATGGGCGCTCCGTAGAGCGCCTTCGAGCGCACCACCGCGTCATAGAGGCGGCGACCGACACTACCGGCCCCCCCGCTATTCGGGAGCAACCGGGCGAGCATTCCGGCGCACGCCACTAACTTCGGCGCCAGCGCCCGGAAGTGCTCGCCGAACCTCCACCGACTGTCCAGGACCAGTCCCAGATATTTCATCTTTTCTCCGACAGCGATGGAGGCCCCTCCCACCACGATACTGTAGTCGCGGGGGGGCCTTGCCCGAGGCCCGTGAAAGAAGAGGGCCTCGGACTTCTCGAGGGCCACTTCGAGCCCGAGGGCCCTGATGCGGCTTACGACGTGCGCGGTGCCTGCAGTTGCCAGGACACCGGCGTCACGGAACGTAGGGCCCCGCGCGGTCACCAGGGTATCGTCGGCGTAACAAATGACGCCGACTCCCCGAAGATTGGCACCGCGCAGGACCCAGTCAAACCCGATGTTCCACAGGAGTGGGCCCAGCACCGACCCCTGTGGAACACCACACGACATGTCCCGGCGGACTACACGATCCCGGGCCGGGTAGAAGACGGCCCGGTCCGTAAAGTAGTCCGCCAGGACCCTCCTGAGGTACCACGGAACTTTGTGGTACCTCAGGGCCTCCAAAATTGTCGCCCAGGGGAGGGTGTTGAAAGCGTTAGCAATGTCAAGAGACACTGCCAACAACACCCCCCCCTGTGAAACCGCTTCTTCGACTCGGTCCCTCAGTCGGGACACGGCGTCAATCGTCGACCGCGCGCGGCGGAACCCGAACTGGAAATCGCTCAGGTCCGGGCCCACCGTCTCCAAGTGTCGGACGAGGCGTGCTGCGACGACCCTTTCGAAGGTCTTGCACGCCTCGTCGAGAAGGACAATCGGACGGTAGGCCGACGGAGAGTCGGGGGGTCGCCCGTGCTTTTGGAGCAGCACGAGCTTCCCGGACTTCCACCGCCGCGGGACTCTGCCGGACGCCATGCACTCCGACATGAGGGACAAAATTTCCTCCTCCAGGACCGGCACCACGTGGGCGAGGACCCGCCCAGGGACGCCGTCCGGGCCCGGGGCGCGGTTCCTCTCTTTCAGTTTGAGGACCGCAACCCCCAACTCGGCCTCGGACACGGGCGGCACTTCCTCGCCCGCAGCCGGTCCCTCTTCTTGTGTCGCCGCCGCCATCCTCGGCGGCGACCACTCCTCTCTCGCCGGGAAGAGCGAGCTGACCACCCTTTCAACGAAGAGTGGCTCGAGGGTTCTCGTCAGCGGGGGCGCCGCTGGACGGAGTTTCTGCGTCACCGTCTTGTACGGGCGCCCCCATGGATCGCGATCCACGCTCTCGAGCCACTCCTGCCAACTCTCGGCTTTGGCGGCCTTTATGGCAGCGGTGAATGAATTTCTCGCGGCCCGGTACGCGGCGAGCAATATCTCCTCTTGGGCGAGGTCTCTATTGGCTCTAGTGCCTGCAGTAGCCAGGACACCGGCGTCACGAAAAGAAGGGCCCTGCGCGGTCACCAGGGTGTCGTCGGCGTAACAAATGACGCCGACCCCCCGAAGATTGGCGCCGCGCAGGACCCAATCGAACCCGATGTTCCACAGGAGTGGGCCCAGCACCGACCCCTGTGGAACACCACACGACATGTCCCGGCGGACTACACGATCCCGGGCCGGGTAGAAGATGGCCCGGTCCGTAAAGTAGTCCGCCAGGACCCTCCTGAGGTACCACGGAACTTTGTGGTACCTCAGGGCCTCCTTAATTGTCGCCCAGGGGAGGGTGTTGAAAGCGTTAGCAATGTCAAGAGACACTGCCAACAACACCCCCCCCCGTGAAACTACATTTACGACTCTGTCCCTCAGCCGGGACACGGCGTCGATCGTCGACCGCGCGCGGCGGAAACCAAACTGATTGTCACTTAAGTCCGGGCCCACCGTCTCTAGGTGGCGGACGAGGCGCGCTGCGACAACTCTCTCGAACGTTTTGCACGCCTCGTCGAGAAGTACGATTGGACGGTAGGCCGACGGAGAGTCGGGGGGTCGCCCGTGCTTCTGAAGCAGCACGAGCTTCCCCGTTTTCCACCGCCGCGGGACTCTGCCGGACGCCATGCACTCCGACATGAGGGACAGAACCTCCTCTTCCAGGACCGGCGTCACGCGGGCGAGAACCCGCCCAGGAACACCGTCCGGGCCCGGGGCGCGGTTCCTCTCTTTGAGTTTGAGGACCGCAACCCCCAACTCGGCCTCGGACACGGGCGGCACTTCCTCGCCCGCAGCCGGTCCCTCATCTTGTGTCGCCACCGCCATCCTCGGCGGCGACCACTCTTCTCTCGCCGGGAAGAGCGAGCTGACCACCCTTTCAACGAAGAGTGGCTCGAGGGTTCTCGTCAGCGGGGGCGCCGCTGGACGGAGTTTCTGCATTACCGTCTTGTACGGGCGCCCCCAGGTTAGGTTAGGTTAGGTTTTTTTTTTTTTTTTTTTTTTCGTAGGAATGCTTTTTACGCACTTACCCCCCGACTGCAGGGGCAGCCGAAGGACGTCGTGTTGGACTCCCGGGGAGTAAAATTTCTCTCGACCCAGCCTACCAACTAAACCTACGGTGTCCTCCTCGCCCGTTGCCGGGCCGTGGTAGTCACTCAGGTATGACCACGACCCGACACGGGGGGCCCCCTAGCGATGGGGGCTCACTGCGACGGGGTGGGCAACGTGCCCCCCCGTCGGACTGTCACCCCTCGCCCGAACACGAGGCGAGAGGTCGTCCGCCACATTGGGCGCGACAGGTCCCCCGACCTGCCGCGCGTGGCCGTCTCGCGGGCCGGGGCCGCCGACTATTGCGCGCCGACGACCCCTACCCGCGGCCCTGCGGGGGGGAAGAGTTTCCCCCGAGCGTTCTCGCTCACGCAGGGCTTCTCGTTTTGCCGCCATCACCTCGGATGCGAAGGAGGTGACGGCGGCCCAGCACTCTTTGCTGCCGGCCATCGAAGCGATGACGGCCGGCAGCGACAAATTTCCGCCAATTACGCCAGTGAGTCTGGCGCGCTGGACAGACCAGGCCGTGCACACGACCAACGTGTGCTCGGCCGTGTCCACGGCTCCGGACGCACAGCTCTTGCAGCCGGGTGCGGACTCGACTCCTACCAGCTCCCACAGGTACTTAGCGAAGCAGCCGTGACCTGTGAGGAGCTGGGTCAAGTGATAGGTTGGCACCCGGTGCGGCGCCTCGACCCACTGACGCAATACGGGGCGCACGGCAGAAAGAAGCCGCGCGCCCGACGTCACCACTGACAACCTCTCGGCCCACCTCCCGAAGAGGACGTCGCGAAATTCGCCTCTCCAGCGAGCGACCTCATCGGGGGCGGGCTCTATTCTCGCCTCACTGCGCATCAGGGCCCTCTGTCGGTAAACCCCCGCCAGGACCCCAGCCTCGAGGTCCCAGGGGAGGCTCCCTGCGATTACGCATGCCGCCTCCAGCGACACAGTATGGTACGCCCGAGCGGCTCTCTGCGCCATCACACGCTGCGCGCGCCGCAGCAGCGTGGAGTTCTCGGCGCTGAGAGCCGCAGCCGCCCATATGGGCGCTCCGTAGAGCGCCTTCGAGCGCACCACCGCGTCATAGAGGCGGCGACCGACACTACCGGCCCCCCCGCTATTCGGGAGCAACCGGGCGAGCATTCCGGCGCACGCCACTAACTTCGGCGCCAGCGCCCGGAAGTGCTCGCCGAACCTCCACCGACTGTCCAGGACCAGTCCCAGATATTTCATCTTTTCTCCGACAGCGATGGAGGCCCCTCCCACCACGATACTGTAGTCGCGGGGGGGCCTTGCCCGAGGCCCGTGAAAGAAGAGGGCCTCGGACTTCTCGAGGGCCACTTCGAGCCCGAGGGCCCTGATGCGGCTTACGACGTGCGCGGTGCCTGCAGTTGCCAGGACACCGGCGTCACGGAACGTAGGGCCCCGCGCGGTCACCAGGGTATCGTCGGCGTAACAAATGACGCCGACTCCCCGAAGATTGGCACCGCGCAGGACCCAGTCAAACCCGATGTTCCACAGGAGTGGGCCCAGCACCGACCCCTGTGGAACACCACACGACATGTCCCGGCGGACTACACGATCCCGGGCCGGGTAGAAGACGGCCCGGTCCGTAAAGTAGTCCGCCAGGACCCTCCTGAGGTACCACGGAACTTTGTGGTACCTCAGGGCCTCCAAAATTGTCGCCCAGGGGAGGGTGTTGAAAGCGTTAGCAATGTCAAGAGACACTGCCAACAACACCCCCCCCTGTGAAACCGCTTCTTCGACTCGGTCCCTCAGTCGGGACACGGCGTCAATCGTCGACCGCGCGCGGCGGAACCCGAACTGGAAATCGCTCAGGTCCGGGCCCACCGTCTCCAAGTGTCGGACGAGGCGTGCTGCGACGACCCTTTCGAAGGTCTTGCACGCCTCGTCGAGAAGGACAATCGGACGGTAGGCCGACGGAGAGTCGGGGGGTCGCCCGTGCTTTTGGAGCAGCACGAGCTTCCCGGACTTCCACCGCCGCGGGACTCTGCCGGACGCCATGCACTCCGACATGAGGGACAAAATTTCCTCCTCCAGGACCGGCACCACGTGGGCGAGGACCCGCCCAGGGACGCCGTCCGGGCCCGGGGCGCGGTTCCTCTCTTTCAGTTTGAGGACCGCAACCCCCAACTCGGCCTCGGACACGGGCGGCACTTCCTCGCCCGCAGCCGGTCCCTCTTCTTGTGTCGCCGCCGCCATCCTCGGCGGCGACCACTCCTCTCTCGCCGGGAAGAGCGAGCTGACCACCCTTTCAACGAAGAGTGGCTCGAGGGTTCTCGTCAGCGGGGGCGCCGCTGGACGGAGTTTCTGCGTCACCGTCTTGTACGGGCGCCCCCATGGATCGCGATCCACGCTCTCGAGCCACTCCTGCCAACTCTCGGCTTTGGCGGCCTTTATGGCAGCGGTGAATGAATTTCTCGCGGCCCGGTACGCGGCGAGCAATATCTCCTCTTGGGCGAGGTCTCTATTGGCTCTAGTGCCTGCAGTAGCCAGGACACCGGCGTCACGAAAAGAAGGGCCCTGCGCGGTCACCAGGGTGTCGTCGGCGTAACAAATGACGCCGACCCCCCGAAGATTGGCGCCGCGCACATTTGGAATTTGGCCATCACCTCCGCGTATGTCCGGGCGGAGTCTTGCGGCAGGGTCACCACCACCGCGGCAGTCTTGGGGGCGCGCAACTTGCGGGCGCGCTTCCCCTTCTTCTTCTGCTGCTGCGCCGGAGCAGCAGGCGCAGCAGCAGACTTCGCCGGTCGTGGCGCCCACCACGGCTTGCGCGCCACGACGTTCCATGCCTCCCCCTGTTGGGTTTGGGGAGGCGGCGTCGGCTGGACGGTGGTGGCCACTGCGGGCTGGGACGCGGGTCTCGGAGCCGGCGGAGCGGCATTTCTGGCGGCCTGTGCTTCCCGGGCCGCCATGCTCTTTTTCGCCCCCCTCTTCTTTCCCGCGGCTTGAGTCGCAGCGGGGGCGGAGGGGAGCGACTGCACCGGCCTTGGAGTTGGCAGGGCCGGGAAGTCCACGTCGCTCGGAGCGCGTGCGGGAGCGGTTTCGACGCTCACCCGCGCTCGACGAGCGTCCGCCGCCAGGGAAGGGCGGACGCGCTGCTCCGGGAGGAGGCGGTCACTGATGCCAGCCATCCTGGCATCAATGAAAAAAGCCACCTCCTCGCGGGTCATCCCGACGTTGGCGGAGGCGGAGGCGGCAGTCCGGCTCTGCACCTCCAGCCGGACCCGGAGCTCCGCCAGTTCGGCGCGGAGCGCCTCCGTTTGGCGGTTCTGCTCCGCATGTTCAGCGCGGAGCAGCTCCTCCTGCCTCCTACGCTCCGCCAGCTCAGCGCGCAAGAGCTTTAGCTCCTGGCCCTCCTCGCGCTGCTCCGCCAGCTCCTTAAAGGAGTCGACGAGGTCGGACATGGCCCCCCGCACTGATGCCACGTCTTGGCACTTCATGCGGGAGGCCTTCCTCGCCACCGACGAGATGACGTCGAGCGCGGCGTCCACCACGCCGCGCAACTCGTCGACTCCTCTGAGTTGTCTGGGGCCAACCCTCTTCTCGGCCGCCAGCTCCCTCTTGGCCCGCAGCTCTGTTTGCTCCCCGGTGGTCGGCGGGCGCCCGCGTCCCTTTTTCTTCTCTGGAGAAGAGGCCTCCTCCAGTGGCCTCTTCTTCCTCCAGTAACTTGCGTCACTGGGGCCGGGAGCGCTCGGGGAGCAAGACCGCGAGCGGTCTCCCACCGACATGCAGCTGCTGCTGTCGGACTCCGACAGCCGCAGCGACGTCTTCTTCCTCTCTTCAACGCCGAGGCAAAGGCGAGTGAGCCTATCCTTGGCCTCCCGGTGGCGGCGGGCCTGTTCCCGGAACACTTCGTCGCCACTCTCTCCACTCTTCTCACTCGCATCCACAGCGGATGCATCGGTCGTCAGTTTCATTGCCAGGTCGTCATTTGATTTATCGGAGTCAGTCCGTTTCTTGCCAGAGTCGTTAGTTTTTGTGTTCGGTTTGGTTTTTAATTTTATTTTTAAAGGTTCCATATTTGATCCCACGAGTATGGGGGAAAGACGGTCCATGCAAGCAGAGCCCCCTGTACTTGCACAACCCTATATACCTAGGCGAACCTTGCGGAGGTCGGGCAGTTTCCGCAGGATTTTTACAACTTATCTGTTGGGTGTTATTGACTTTTCCTTGTCTCGGGCCGGCCGGTTAAGGCAAGCCCCCTGTCCCAGCCATCACGCCGCTAGACGTGATCAACGACACGCAACAGCTGGAACAGGTCGCCCGGCGTTGCCCCCAATAGGGGGGCATCCCCCTGAACACGAGTTAACGCATCCAGAGGGACCGCCGCGCCGCGGAGTACTTCCGCCCACAAACCACGTCCCCGAAGGGACCGCTTCCCCGAAGGGAGACAACAAAAGTGGAGCCTGTGCTCCCAAACCAAACCCCCGAAGGGGGAAGACTAGGGAGACAGAACTCCCGCACCGGTCACGGTGCCCAAATGCCGCGTAGGCGGCAACCCCGCTCACCGGTCAGTTCTGATCGCCAGAATAGTACCGGGAGCAGGGCGACCGCGCGGCACACGCCGTGCACGAACCGCGCACAGCCGCCGGCCTTGCAGGCCGGCCATACCACGACCCCCCGACATGGGGGTCAGCTCGGCAGGATATCAGTCAACCCCCAAAAACCTACTCGGCACTTTAGGGCCGAGAGTTGTTGGAGGCCGTCCAGGACGCACCGGACCCACGGCTTCCGGAAACGGGAAGCGGCGAGCCACACGAGGAGGTTTCCTGCCCTAGCGCCACAGGTTAGGTTAGGTTAGGTTAGGTTAGGTTAGGTTAGGTTAGGTTAGGTTAGGTTAGGTTAGGTTAGGTTAGGTTAGGTTAGGTTAGGTTAGGTTAGGTTAGGTTAGGTTAGGTTAGGTTAGGTTAGGTTAGGTTAGGTTAGGTTAGGTTAGGTTAGGTTAGGTTAGGTTAGGTTAGGTTAGGTTAGGTTAGGTTAGGTTAGGTTAGGTTAGGTTAGGTTAGGTTAGGTTAGGTTAGGTTAGGTTAGGTTAGGTTAGGTTAGGTTAGGTTAGGTTAGGTTAGGTTAGGTTAGGTTAGGTTAGGTTAGGTTAGGTTAGGTTAGGTTAGGTTAGGTTAGGTTAGGTTAGGTTAGGTTAGGTTAGGTTAGGTTAGGTTAGGTTAGGTTAGGTTAGGTTAGGTTAGGTTAGGTTAGGTTAGGTTAGGTTAGGTTAGGTTAGGTTAGGTTAGGTTAGGTTAGGTTAGGTTAGGTTAGGTTAGGTTAGGTTAGGTTTTTCCCCCAACCGCAGCCTGGCGGAGCTGGAGGTTTTTCTGGACACCGTTGGGGCTGCGGTTAGTCGTCAAGCGCCGAGACCTACCTTTGTCCTTGGCGACTTCAACGCGAAGTCCAGGGCGTGGGGCAACCCCGCCACGGACGTAAAGGGGAGGACCACCCAAATCTGGTCGCTCCTCTCCGGTCTTTCACTCCTAAATACGGGTAACACGTGGACATGCGTGCGGCAGCGGGGTGGCTCCATTGTGGACCTCTCGTTCGCGACACCTGCTGTCGCGCGCCGAGTGAACGACTGGAGAGTCGTGACGGGGGTGGAGACGCTGTCGGATCATCGATATATCCGTTTCAGCGTCGCCACCCCGTCGACACCCGCGGAACGTTTCCGGGGCAATAGCCGCTTCCCACGGTGGGCTCTCGGTCGGCTCGACCGGGAAATGGCCCTGGAGGCGGCTATAGTCCAGCGCTGGGGATCCGCGGGTGGGCAGAACCGCACCGTGGTAGATGATGTGGAAGCGGCCGCGGGCCGTTTGAGCGGTGCCCTCAGGGCGGTGTGCGACGCTGCGATGCCGAGGGCTCGAAAGGCCCCGCCGCGTCGGCAGGTGTACTGGTGGTCGCCCGAAATTGCCGAGCTTCGGGCGGCGTGCATGCGGGCGCGGCGGGCCCTGATGAGGGGTCGGCGTCGCCACGGCGCCGGGTTTGTCGAGGGTCAGCTGCGGGTTGACTACCGGGAGGCTAAGAGGAGCCTGCAGCGGGCCATCAGTCGGTCGAAGGCCGAGGCACGAGAGGAGATGCTGGAGGGCCTCAACAGGGATCCATGGGGGCGCCCCTTCCTTGCTGCGCGGAATAAACTCCGCGCGCGCGGCGCCCCTGTCATCGAGACTCTTCGAGAGGATGTCCTGTTGGGGGTCGTGGAGGGCCTGCTCCCTCGGTCGACGGAGCACGTCCCCCCAGTCATGTCTCGCCGAGCGGCGGCGGGGGATCCGGACGACTCCGTCCCCCCCGTCACCGAGGAAGAGTTGGACCGGGCCTTGGACCGGCTGTCGACAAACAAAAAGGCGCCCGGCCCGGACGGCGTACCGGGCCGAGTCTTGTACATCGCCATGAGGGCACTGCGGGAGTCCTATCGGGAACTGCTCGATATGTGTTTGAGGTCCGGGCAGTTCCCGAAGGAGTGGAAAACCGGCCGTCTTTGTCTGTTGCGGAAGGAAGGGCGACCTCTGGACTCTCCTTCCGCATACAGACCGCTGGTTCTGCTGAACGAAACGGCCAAAACGGCTGAGAGGGTACTCGTGGGCCGTCTCGTTCAGCACCTCGAGGAAGTGGGACCGGGACTGTCAGAGTCACAGTACGGCTTCAGAGGGGGCCGATCGACCACGGACGCGCTGGTCGCCCTAAAGGCCCTCTCGACGGACGCCGTCTCCCAGGGAGACGTGGTTCTGGCAGTCTCGCTCGACATCGAGAACGCCTTCGGCAGCCTGCCGTTCGAGACGTTGAGGGAGGCGCTCCGGTTCCATGGAGTGCCCCCGTACCTCCGGAGGCTGCTGGAGGCGTATCTCGATGAAAGGTATGTCGTGTGGGAGGGCACCGACGGGCGTCTGTTCCGGCGTCGCATGGAGCGCGGTGTTCCACAGGGGTCGGTTCTGGGTCCGACGCTGTGGAACATCGGGTACGATTGGTTGTTGCGCGGTGAGCTCCTCCCCGGGATGGGGGTGTCCTGCTACGCGGATGACACCCTCGTCACGGCGAGGGGGAGTAGTTTTAAGGCAGCAGCCCGTCTGGCCGAGGTCGGAACGGCGCTCGTCATAGAGCGGATTGGGATGCTGGGCCTGAGGGTCTCCGTCAGTAAAACGGAGGCCCTCCTATTTCACGGCCCGCGTCGCGGTGCCCCCCGAGGGGCAAAATTGAGGATTCTTGGACAGGATGTGCCGGTGCGGGCCCACATGAAACACTTGGGCCTGCACCTAGACGGAAAATGGTGCTTTGGGCCTCACTTCGCCCAACTCGCCCCGAAGCTGGTGAAAACAGCCGCAGCGCTGGGTAGACTTCTGCCCAATACTGGCGGTCCAGGGTCGTCTTGCCGGAGGCTGTACAGCGGGATCGTGAGGTCCATGGCGCTGTACGGCGCCCCAGTCTGGGTTGACGCTCTCACCGCGCGTAACAAAGCTCTGCTGAGGAGATCTCAGAGAGTTATCGCGGTGAGGGCCATCAGGGGGTATCGTACAGTCTCATGGACGGCTGCTACGGTCCTGGCGAGCGACCCGCCTTGGGAACTCGAGGCGGACGTCTTGGCAGAGGTCTACCGTCACCGCGCAGTGGCGCGATCTCGGGGCGAGGAACCGGCCGTGGGCAATTTGCGGGCTGAGGCCCAGAGTGCCCTCATCCGGCGGTGGGGAGACGAACTGAGGACTCCCGCCGCCGGTGTGGAAATCGTGGAGGCCATCCGGCCAAAAATCCGGGAGTGGATGGAGCGGAGGCACGGGGTGCTGACGTTCCGGCTGACGCAGGTGCTTACCGGACACGGCTGTTTCGGTAAGTACCTGCATCAGATAGCCAGGAGGGAGACCTCACCCTCCTGCAAGGAGTGTGGCGCGACCGAAGACACGGCGCGCCACACCAGGGAGTATTGCGCTGCCTGGCAGGCACAGCGGAGCGATCTGGTCGCCGTCGTCGGCGGGGACCTGTCGCTGGGAGCAACAGTGAGCGCCATGTTGCGTAGCGACAGGTGCTGGCAGGCTGTTGCCGACTTCAGTGAGTCTGTAATGCTCCTGAAGGAGGCTGCGGAGCGGGAACGGGAGGCTAACGCCAGTGCGGACCCGCTCCGCCGAGCAAGGCCAGGGAGGAGGCGGCGTCAGTATGCCCGCCTCCACCCCCCGCCTTAGATGGCGATCGATCAGGCCGTAGCCCTGCCGGGCTAACGTCTGAGCGTCGGAGAGAGTTCGGAACGGAGAACCTCCGGCGCTCCCAATAGACGGGTAGAGCGCCGCAGTTAGGTTTAGTCGGTATTCCGTGACGTCCACGGCGAGTCCGACACTACCCACTCCTACCAGAGCGTAGTCGTCTGGTCCGCACTGACAGGAGTGGGTGTGCGTAAATGCATTCCCCTGCGAAAAAAAAAAAAAAAAAAAAAAAAAAAAAAAAAAAAAAAAAAAAAAAAAAAAAAAAAAAAAAAAAAAAAAGGTTAGGTTAGGTTAGGTTAGGTTAGGTTAGGTTAGGTTAGGTTAGGTTAGGTTAGGTTAGGTTAGGTTAGGTTAGGTTAGGTTAGGTTAGGTTAGGTTAGGTTAGGTTAGGTTAGGTTAGGTTAGGTTAGGTTAGGTTAGGTTAGGTTAGGTTAGGTTAGGTTAGGTTAGGTTAGGTTAGGTTAGGTTAGGTTAGGTTAGGTTAGGTTAGGTTAGGTTAGGTTAGGTTAGGTTAGGTTAGGTTAGGTTAGGTTAGGTTAGGTTAGGTTAGGTTAGGTTAGGTTAGGTTAGGTTAGGTTAGGTTAGGTTAGGTTAGGTTAGGTTAGGTTAGGTTAGGTTAGGTTAGGTTAGGTTAGGTTAGGTTAGGTTAGGTTAGGTTAGGTTAGGTTAGGTTAGGTTAGGTTAGGTTAGGTTAGGTTAGGTTAGGTTAGGTTAGGTTAGGTTAGGTTAGGTTAGGTTAGGTTAGGTTAGGTTAGGTTAGGTTAGGTTAGGTTAGGTTAGGTTAGGTTAGGTTAGGTTAGGTTAGGTTAGGTTAGGTTAGGTTAGGTTAGGTTTTTTTTTTTTTTTTTAACGTAGGAATGCTTTTTACGCACTTACCCTCCGGCCGCAGGGGCAGCCTTCGGACGTCGTGTTGGACTCCCGGGGAGAAATCTCGACCCAGCCTACCAACTAAACCTACGGTGTTCTCCTCACCCGTTGCCGGGCCACGGTGGTTACTCAGGTATTACCGCGACCCGACACGGGGTGGCCCCCTAACGGTGGGGGCTCACTGTGACAGGGGTGAGCGGCGTGCCCACCCCCGTCGGACCGTCACCCCTCGCCCGAACACGGGGCGAGAGGTCGTCCGCCACCCTAGCGACAGGCCCCCTGGCCTGCCGCGTATGGCCACGCGGGCCAGGGCCGCCGGCAATTGTGCGCCGACGACCCCTACCCGCGGCCCTGCGGGGGGGCAGTGTTGCGCCCGAGCGCTCACGCTCCCGCAGGGCTTCTCTCTTCGCCGCCATCACCTCGGATGCAAACGAGGCGACGGCGGCCCAACACTCTTTGCTGCCGGCCATCGAAGCGATGACGGCCGGCAGCGACAAATTAACGCCGATTGCGCCAGTGAGCCTGGCGCGCTGGACAGCCCAGGCCGTGCACACGACCAACGTGTGCTCGGCCGTGTCCACGGCTCCAGACGAGCAGCTCTTGCAGCCGGGCGCGGCCTCGATGCCCACCAGCTCCCACAGGTACTTGGCGAAGCAGCCGTGACCCGTGAGGAGCTGGGTTAGATGGTATGTAGGCACCCGGTGCGGCGCCTCGACCCACTGACGCAAGACGGGGCGCACGGCGGAAAGTAGCCGTGCGCCCGACGACACAGATGCCAACTTGTCCGCCCACCTCTCGAAGAGGACGTCGCGAAATTCGCCTCTCCAGCGAGCGACCTCCTCGAGGGCGGGCTCAATTCTCGCCTCGGTGCGCATCAGAGCCCTCTTTCGGTAAACCCCCGCCAGGACCCCAGCTTCGAGGTCCCAGGGGAGGCTCCCGGCAACAACACAAGCCGCCTCCAGTGACACCGTGTGGTACGCCCGTGCGGCCCTCTGCGCCATCACACGCTGCGCGCGACGCAGCAGCGTGGAGTTCTCGGCGCTGAGAGCCGCGGCCGCCCAAATGGGCGCTCCGTAGAGCGCCTTCGAGCGCACCACCGTGTCGTAGAGGCGACGACCGACACAACCGGCCCCCCCGCTATTCGGGAGCAACCGGGCGAGCATTCCGGCGCACGCCACTAGCTTCGGCGCCAGCGCCCGGAAATGCTCGCCGAACCTCCACCGACTGTCCAGAACCAGTCCCAGATATTTTATTTTATTTCCGACAGTGATGGAGGCCCCTCCCACTACGATACTGTAGTCTCGGGGGGGCCTCGCCCGAGGCCCGTGGAAGAAGAGGGCCTCGGACTTCTCGAGGGCAACTTCGAGCCCGAGGGCCCTGATGCGACTTACGATGTGCGCGGTGCCTGCAGTAGCCAGGACACCGGCGTCACGAAAAGAAGGGCCCTGCGCGGTCACCAGGGTGTCGTCGGCGTAACAAATGACGCCGACCCCCCGAAGATTGGCGCCGCGCAGGACCCAATCGAACCCGATGTTCCACAGGAGTGGGCCCAGCACCGACCCCTGTGGAACACCACACGACATGTCCCGGCGGACTACACGATCCCGGGCCGGGTAGAAGATGGCCCGGTCCGTAAAGTAGTCCGCCAGGACCCTCCTGAGGTACCACGGAACTTTGTGGTACCTCAGGGCCTCCTTAATTGTCGCCCAGGGGAGGGTGTTGAAAGCGTTAGCAATGTCAAGAGACACTGCCAACAACACCCCCCCCTGCGAAACCGCTTTCTCGACTCGGTCCCTCAGTCGGGACACGGCGTCAATCGTCGACCGCGCGCGGCGGAACCCGAACTGAACGTCGCTCAGGTCCGGGCCCACCGTCTCCAAGTGTCGGACGAGGCGCGCTGCGACGACCCTTTCAAAGGTCTTGCACGCCTCGTCAAGAAGGACAATCGGACGGTAGGCCGACGGAGAGTCGGGGGGTCGCCCGTGCTTCTGAAGCAGCACGAGCTTCCCCGTTTTCCACCGCCGCGGGACTCTGCCGGACGCCATGCACTCCGACATGAGGGACAGAACCTCCTCTTCCAGGACCGGCGTCACGCGGGCGAGAACCCGCCCAGGAACACCGTCCGGGCCCGGGGCGCGGTTCCTCTCTTTGAGTTTGAGGACCGCAACCCCCAACTCAGCCTCGGACACGGGCGGCACTTCCTCGCCCGCAGCCGGTCCCTCATCTCGTGTCGCCGCCACCATCCTCGGCGGCGACCACTCTTCTCTCGCCGGGAAGAGCGAGCTGACCACCCTTTCAACGAAGAGTGGCTCGAGGGTTCTCGTCAGCGGGGGCGCCGCTGGACGGAGTTTCTGCATTACCGTCTTGTACGGGCGCCCCCATGGATCTCTATCCACGCTCTCGAGCCACTCCTGCCAACTCTCGGCTTTGGCGGCCTTGATTGCAGCGGTGAACGAATTTCTCGCAGCCCGGTACGCGGCGAGCAATATCTCCTCTTGGGCGAGGTCTCTATTGGCCCTCCTGCGACTGCGGGTGTACCGGCGCCGAGACATTTGGCACTCGGTGCGGAGGCCCTGAAGATGGGGCCTCCACCAGTACACCTGCTTGCGCGGAGGGGTCGGACCCGCCCGGATCATCGCCGCGTCGCAGACGCGAGAGAGCGCTCCAGAAAGCCGCTCGCATCTCGCGTCCACGTCCAGGCCGCTCCCTACATTTACGCCATGGGTCCCATTGGGACCCGCGATCCACCGCTCCACTATAGCCGCCTCGGTGGCCAGCTCTGGGTCCAGGGTGTTAAGCCTCCACCGAGGACCCTCTCCCGGCAAGGTTAGGTTAGGTTAGGTTAGGTTAGGTTAGGTTTTTTTTTTTTTTTTTTTTTCGTAGGAATGCTTTTTACGCACTTACCCCCCGACTGCAGGGGCAGCCGAAGGACGTCGTGTTGGACTCCCGGGGAGTAAAATTTCTCTCGACCCAGCCTACCAACTAAACCTACGGTGTCCTCCTCGCCCGTTGCCGGGCCGTGGTAGTCACTCAGGTATGACCACGACCCGACACGGGGGGCCCCCTAGCGATGGGGGCTCACTGCGACGGGGTGGGCAACGTGCCCCCCCGTCGGACGGTCACCCCTCGCCCGAACACTAGGCGAGGGGTCGTCCGCCACATTGGGCGCGACAGGTCCCCTGACCCGTCGCGCGTGGCCTCCTCGCGGGCCGGGGCCGCCGGCTATTGCGCGCCGACGACCCCTACCCGCGGCCCTGCGGGGGGGCAATGTTAGGCCCGCGCGTTCGCGCTCCCGCAGGGCCTCTCTCTTGGCCGCCATCACCTCGGACGCAAACGAGGCGACGGCGGCCCAACACTCTCTGCTGCCGGCCATCGAGGCGATGACGGCCGGCAGCGACAAATTCACGCCTATTGCGTCAGTGAGCCTGACGCGCTGAGCGGACCAGGCCGTGCACACGGCCAGCGTATGCTCGGCCGTGTCCACGGCTCCGGACGCACAGCTCTTGCAGTCGGGCGCCGACTCTACTCCCACCAGCTCCCACAGGTACTTGGCAAAGCAGCCGTGACCTGTGAGGAGCTGGGTCAAATGGTAGGTCGGCACCCTGTGCGGCGCCTCGACCCACTGACGCAATACTGGGCGCACGGCCGTGAGAAGCCGTGCGCTCACCCTACTCGTTTCTAATTTAGTGGCCCACCTCCCGAAGAGGTCGTCGCGGAATTCGCCTCTCCAGCGAGCGACCTCGTCGGGGGCGGGCTCAACTCCGTCTTGCCGCATCAGGGCCCTCCTTCGGTGAACCCCCGCCAGGACCCCAGCCTCGAGGTCCCAGGGGAGGCTCCCGGAAATCACACATGCCGCCTCCAGCGACACGGTGTGGTACGCTCGTGCGGCCCTCTGCGCCATCACACGCTGCGCGCGACGCAGCAGCGTGGAGTTCTCGGCGCTGAGAGCCGCGGCCGCCCAAATGGGCGCTCCGTAGAGCGCCTTCGAGCGCACCACCGTGTCGTAGAGGCGGCGGCCGACACTACCGGCCCCCCCGCAATTTGGGAGCAACCGGGCGAGCATTCCGGCGCACGCCACCAGCTTCGGCGCCAGCGCCCGGAAATGCTCGCCGAACCTCCACCGACTGTCCAGCGTCAGCCCCAAGTATTTCAACTTGGAGCCGACGGCGATGGAGGCCCCTCCCACTACAATGCTGTAGTCGCGGGGGGGCCTTGCCCGAGGCCCATGGAAGAATAGGGCCTCGGACTTCTCTAGGGCCACTTCTAGCCCGAGGGCCCTGATGCGGCTCACAATCTGCGCGGTGCCCGCCGTGGCGAGGACACCGGCATCTCTGAAATTTGGGCCCCGCGCGGTAACCAGGGTATCGTCGGCGTAGCATATGACGCCGACTCCCCGAAGATTGGTACCGCGCAGGACCCAGTCAAATCCAATGTTCCACAGGAGTGGGCCCAGCACCGACCCCTGTGGAACACCGCACGACATGTCCCGGCGGACTACACGATCCCGGGCCGGGTAGAAAATGGCCCGGTCCGTAAAGTAGTCCGCCAGGACCCTCCTGAGGTACCACGGAACTTTGTGGTACCTCAGGGCCTCCTCAATTGTCGCCCAGGGGAGGGTGTTGAAAGCGTTAGCAATGTCGAGAGACACTGCCAACAACACCCCCCCCTGCGAAACGGCACTTTCCACTCGGTCCCTCAGTCGGGACACGGCGTCGATCGTCGACCGCGCGCGGCGGAACCCGAACTGTAGATCACTCAGATCCGGGCCCACCGTCTCCAGATGTCGGACGAGGCGTGCTGCGACGACCCTTTCGAAGGTCTTGCACGCCTCGTCAAGAAGGACGATCGGACGGTAGGCCGAAGGACAGTCGGGGGGTCGCCCGTGCTTCTGAAGCAGCACGAGCTTCCCGGACTTCCACCGCCGCGGGACTCTGCCGGACGCCATGCACTCCGACATGAGGGACAAAACCTCACCTTCGAGGACCGGCATCACGTGGGCGAGGACCCGCCCAGGGACGCCGTCCGGGCCCGGGGCGCGGTTCCTCTCTCTGAGTTTGAGGACCGCAACCCCTAACTCGGCCTCGGACACGGGCGGCACTTCCTCGCCCGCAGCCGGTCCCTCGATTCGTGGCGCCGCCGCCATCCTCGGCGGCGACCACTCTCCTCTCGCCGGGAAGAGCGAGCTGACCACCTGCTCCACGAAGAGTGGCTCGAGGGTTCTCGTCAGGGGGGGCGCCGCTGGACGGAGTTTCTCCATCACCGTCTTATACGGGCGCCCCCACGGATCTCTCTCCACCTCCTCGAGCCACTCCTGCCAAGCCTCGGCTTTGGCGGCCCTGATGGCAGCGGTGAACGCGTTTCTCGCGGCCCGGTACGCGGCGAGCAGTACCTCCTCTTGGGCGAGGTCTCTGTTGGCCCTCCTGCGACTGCGGGTGTACCGGCGCCGAGCCATTTGGCACTCGGCGCGGAGGCCCTGAAGATGGGGCCTCCACCAGTACACCTGCTTGCGCGGAGGGGTCGGACCCGCCCGGATCATCGCCGCGTCGCAGACGCGAGAGAGCGCTCCTGACAGCCGCTCACATCTCGCGTCCACGTCCAGGCCGCTCTCCTCATTCACGACGCGGGTCCCATTGGGACCCGCAATCCACCGCTCCACTATGGCCGCCTCGGTGGCCAGCTCTGGGTCCAGGGTGTTCAGCCTCCACCGAGGACCCTCTCCCGGCAGGGGACGGTCGAACTCGACGGCTGGGGCGTCCGCGGGGGATGGGACCAGGTCGAACCGTATGTAACGATGGTCCGACAAAGTCTCCACCCCCTCCTCCACCCTCCACCGCCTCGTACGGCGGGCGAGGGCGGGGCTCGCAAACGACAGGTCCACTATGGACCCGCCCGTGTGCCGGACGCACGTCAGGACCGTCCCCGTATTTAAAAGAACGAGGCCATGGGACACCGCCCATTCTTCAAGGGTGTCACCCCTAGCGTCGGTCGCCGGAGATCCCCACAACCGGGATTTGGCGTTAAAGTCTCCGGCGACCACCACAGGGGTGGGGTGCACTTCCGCCATTAGGTCGCCGAGCTCGACAAGGAAACGCTCGAACTCGGCGAGAGTCCTATTGGGCGAGAAGTACACGCCGACTACTGCAACGTCGCCCAGCGACGCGAGCACGCACCCGTGGCCCCCCAGCACCCTCTGGAAGGGTCGGGGGGCAGCACGGCGTCGCCAGGCGACGATAGCCACCGAACCGTCGCGATCGCCCACCCAGTCATCACGGGCTAGGACGCGGTACGGTTCGGCGACTATGGCTACGTTTATTTGCCACTGCGCAGCGGTCTGGAGAAGAAGATCCTGGGCCGCTGCGCAGTGATTAACATTCGCCTGCAGTAGTGACACCCTATTGGCCATTTAATTGGCGGCGGTGTCCATGGCCTCCGGGGCAGCACCAGGCTGAGGTGCTGCCGAAGACGCGGCGGGGGGGTTAGATTTGCCCCCGCCCGTCGTTTTCGCCGCTCGGGCCGGCTTTTTGGCCAGCGCTGGGCACTTTTTATGGCCCAGACGATGGCCAGAGTCGACGCCCTCCGACGCGCAGATCGCGCAGGAGGGCTCTACCGCCGTACAGGCTGCCGCCTTATGGCCCGGCTGCCCGCACCGGAAGCACAGTGCACTGCGGTCGATCTTGCAGGTGCACTGCACGCCAACGTGGCCCGGTACGAGGCAGCGGAAACACCGCTGCGGCCGCGCGTCGAGGAGCGCGGCCCGGGCCGTCGACCACCCGATGGTGAGTCTACCACCATCGGTGATCTTTTTGGCCGCCGGGACAGGGCACTTCACCCAGACGGTCCCTGGGCGGCCAGGTGGGCGGGTGATGTTGCCCACCTTTACGAGATCGGGGCGGCAGCCCCCCGCATTAGCGACGGCCGCGGCCACTGACTCGGTAGTGACCGCGTCGCCCAGACCGGTAATGCGCATTTCAGCGCACTGCTCCGGTCTGGACACCCGAGCAACGTCGCCGATGACCTCGCGCATTTTTGCCGCGAGCTCATCGGCCTTTTTCGTCTTCTCCGCACCGGAGACCTCCATCACACGGCCCCCGGTACGGGCCGTGCGGAACCTCACGCCTTCGATGCCCAAGGCGGAGAGCTGGATGGCGCTCTCGGCCTTGGCCATCACCTCCGCGTATGTCCTCGCGGAGTCTTGCGGCAGGGTCACCACCACCGCGGCAGTTTTGGGGGCGCGTAGCTTTCGGGCGCGCTTCCCCTTCTTCTTCTGCTGCTGCGCCGGAGCAGCAGGCGCAGCAGCAGTCTTCGCCGGTCGTGGCGCCTTTGGCTTGCGCGCCACGACGTTCCATGCCTCCCCCTGTTGGATTTGGGGAGGCGGCGTCGGCTGGACGGTGGTGGTCACCGCGGGTTGGGACGGAGCCGGCGGAGCGACGTTCCTGGCGGCCTGTGCTTCCCGGGCCGCCATGCTCTTTTTCGCCCCCCTCTTCTTTCCCGCTGCTTGAGTCGCAGCGGGGGCGGAGGGGAGCGACTGCACCGGCCTCGGAGTCGGGAGGGCCGGGAAGTCCACATCGACACGGGCGCTCGGAGCGCGTGCGGGAGCGGTCTCAACGCTCACCCGCGCTCGACGAGCGTCTGCCGCCAGGGAAGGGCGGACGCGCTGCTCCGGGAGGAGGCGGTCACTGATGCCAGCCATCCTGGCATCAATGAAAAAAGCCACCTCCTCGCGGGTCATCCCGACGCTGGCGGAGGTGGAGGCGGCAGTCCGGCTCTGCACCTCCAGCCGGACCCGGAGCTCCGCCAGTTCGGCGCGGAGCGCCTCCGTTTGGCGGTTCTGCTCCGCATGTTCAGCGCGGAGCAGCTCCTCCTGCCTCCTACGCTCCGCCAGCTCCGCGCGCAAGAGCTTTAGCTCCTGGCCCTCCTCGCGCTGCTCCGCCAGCTCCTTAAAGGAGTCGACGAGGTCAGACATGGCCCCCCGCACTGATGCCACGTCTTGGCACTTCATGCGGGAGGCCTTCCGCGCCACCGACGAGATGACGTCAAGCGCGGCGTCCACCACGCCGCGCAACTCGTCGACTCCTCTGAGCTGCCTGGGGCCGACCCTCTTCTCGGCTGACAGCTCTCTCTTCGCCCGCAGCTCCGTTCGCTCCCCGACGGTCGGCGGGCGCTCGCGACCCTTCTTTTTTTCCGGAGAAGAGGCCTCCTCCAGTGGCCTCTTCTTCCTCCAGTAGCTGGGGTCACTGGGGCCGGGAGCGCTCGGGGAGCAAGATCGCGAGCGATCTCCCACCGACATACAGCTGCTGCTGTCGGACTCCGACAGCCGCAGCGACGTCCTCTTCTTCTCCTTCTCCTTTTCCTCAACACCGAGGCAAAGGCGAGTGAGCCTCTCCTTCGCCTCCCGGTGGCGGCGGGACTGTTCCCGGAACGCTTCGTCGCCGCTCTCTCCACTCCTCTCACTTGCATCCACAGCGGATGCATCGGTCGTCAACAAGTCAATAGCCAGGTCGTCATTTGTCATTTCGGTATCAGTCCGTTTCTTGCCAGAGTCGTCGTTTTTTGTTTTGTTGGTTTTTTGTTTGATTTTTAGTTTCAATTTATCCATGTTAGGTTAGGTTAGGTTAGGTTAGGTTAGGTTAGGTTAGGTTAGGTTAGGTTAGGTTAGGTTAGGTTAGGTTAGGTTAGGTTAGGTTAGGTTAGGTTAGGTTAGGTTAGGTTAGGTTAGGTTAGGTTAGGTTAGGTTAGGTTAGGTTAGGTTAGGTTAGGTTAGGTTAGGTTAGGTTAGGTTAGGTTAGGTTAGGTTAGGTTAGGTTAGGTTAGGTTAGGTTAGGTTAGGTTAGGTTAGGTTAGGTTAGGTTAGGTTAGGTTAGGTTAGGTTAGGTTAGGTTAGGTTAGGTTAGGTTAGGTTAGGTTAGGTTAGGTTAGGTTAGGTTAGGTTAGGTTAGGTTAGGTTAGGTTAGGTTAGGTTAGGTTAGGTTAGGTTAGGTTAGGTTAGGTTAGGTTAGGTTAGGTTAGGTTAGGTTAGGTTAGGTTAGGTTAGGTTAGGTTAGGTTAGGTTAGGTTAGGTTAGGTTAGGTTAGGTTAGGTTAGGTTAGGTTAGGTTAGGTTAGGTTAGGTTAGGTTAGGTTAGGTTAGGTTAGGTTAGGTTAGGTTAGGTTAGGTTAGGTTAGGTTTTTTTTTTTTTTTTTTTTACGTAGGAATGCTTTTTACGCACTTATCCTCCGGCTGCGGGGGCAGCCGTCGGACGTCGTGTTGGACTCCCGGGGAGTAAAATTTCTCTCGACCCAGCCTACCAACTAAACCTACGGTGTCCTCCTCGCCCGTTGCCGGGCCGTGGTGGTTACTCAGGTATTACCACGACCCGACACGGGGGGCCCCCTAGCGGTGGGGGCTCACTGTGACGGGGGGTGAGCGACGTGCCCCCCCCGTCGGACTGTCACCCCTCGCCCGAACACGAGGCGAGGGGTCGTCCGCCACATTGGGCGCGACAGGTCCCCCGACCTGCCGCGCGTGGCCATCTCGCGGGCCGGGGCCGCCGACTATTGCGCGCCGACGACCCCTACCCGCGGCCCTGCGGGGGGGAAGAGTTTCCCCCGAGCGTTCTCGCTCACGCAGGGCTTCTCGTTTTGCCGCCATCACCTCGGATGCGAAGGAGGTGACGGCGGCCCAGCACTCTTTGCTGCCGGCCATCGAAGCGATGACGGCCGGCAGCGACAAATTTCCGCCAATTACGCCAGTGAGTCTGGCGCGCTGGACAACCCAGGCCGTGCACACGACCAACGTGTGCTCGGCCGTGTCCACGGCTCCGGACGAACAGCTCTTGCAACCGGGTGCGGCCTCGACGCCCACCAGCTCCCACAGGTACTTGGCGAAGCAGCCGTGACCTGTGAGGAGCTGGGTAAGATGGTATGTTGGCACCCGGTGCGGCGCCTCGACCCACTGACGCAATACGGGGCGCACGGCAGAAAGAAGCCGCGCGCCCGACGTCACCACTGACAACCTCTCGGCCCACCTCCCGAAGAGGACGTCGCGAAATTCGCCTCTCCAGCGAGCGACCTCATCGGGGGCGGGCTCTATTCTCGCCTCACTGCGCATCAGGGCCCTCTGTCGGTAAACCCCCGCCAGGACCCCAGCCTCGAGGTCCCAGGGGAGGCTCCCTGCGATTACGCATGCCGCCTCCAGCGACACGGTATGGTACGCCCGAGCGGCTCTCTGCGCCATCACACGCTGCGCGCGCCGCAGCAGCGTGGAGTTATCGGCGCTGAGAGCCGCAGCCGCCCATATGGGCGCTCCGTAGAGCGCCTTCGAGCGCACCACCGCGTCATAGAGGCGGCGACCGACACTACCGGCCCCCCCGCTATTCGGGAGCAACCGGGCGAGCATTCCGGCGCACGCCACCAACTTCGGCGCCAGCGCCCGGAAGTGCTCGCCGAACCTCCACCGACTGTCCAGGACCAGTCCCAGATATTTCATCTTTTCTCCGACAGCGATGGAGGCCCCTCCCACCACGATACTGTAGTCGCGGGGGGGCCTTGCCCGAGGCCCGTGAAAGAAGAGGGCCTCGGACTTCTCGAGGGCCACTTCGAGCCCGAGGGCCCTGATGCGGCTTACGACGTGCGCGGTGCCTGCAGTTGCCAGGACACCGGCGTCACGGAACGTAGGGCCCCGCGCGGTCACCAGGGTATCGTCGGCGTAACAAATGACGCCGACTCCCCGAAGATTGGCACCGCGCAGGACCCAATCAAACCCGATGTTCCACAGGAGTGGGCCCAGCACCGACCCCTGTGGAACACCACACGACATGTCCCGGCGGACTACACGATCCCGGGCCGGGTAGAAAATGGCCCGGTCCGTAAAGTAGTCCGCCAGGACCCTCCTGAGGTACCACGGAACTTTGTGGTACCTCAGGGCCTCCTTAATTGTCGCCCAGGGGAGGGTGTTGAAAGCGTTAGCAATGTCAAGAGACACTGCCAACAACACCCCCCCCTGCGAAACCACTTCCTCGACTCGGTCCCTCAGTCGGGACACGGCGTCAATCGTCGACCGCGCGCGGCGGAACCCGAACTGAACGTCGCTCAGGTCCGGGCCCACCGTCTCCAAGTGTCGGACGAGGCGCGCTGCGACGACCCTTTCAAAGGTCTTGCACGCCTCGTCGAGAAGGACAATCGGACGGTAGGCCGACGGAGAGTCGGGGGGTCGCCCGTGCTTTTGGAGCAGCACGAGCTTCCCGGACTTCCACCGCCGCGGGACTCTGCCGGACGCCATGCACTCCGACATGAGGGACAAAATCTCCTCCTCCAGGACCGGCATCACGCGGGCGAGGACCCGCCCAGGGACGCCGTCCGGGCCCGGGGCGCGGTTCCTCTCTTTGAGCTTGAGGACCGCAACCCCCAGCTCGGCCTCGGACACGGGCGGCACTTCCTCGCCCGCAGCCGGTCCCTCGTCTTGTGTCGCCGCCGCCATCCTCGGCGGCGACCACTCCTCTCTCGCCGGGAAGAGCGAGCTGACCACCCTTTCGACGAAGAGTGGCTCGAGGGTTCTCGTCAGCGGGGGCGCCGCTGGACGGAGTTTCTGCGTCACCGTCTTGTACGGGCGCCCCCATGGATCGCGATCCACGCTCTCGAGCCACTCCTGCCAACTCTCGGCTTTGGCGGCCTTTATGGCAGCGGTGAATGTGTTTCTCGCGGCCCGGTACGCGGCGAGCAATATCTCCTCTTGGGCGGGGTCTCTATTGGCCCTCCTGCGACTGCGGGTGTACCGGCGCCGAGACATTTGGCACTCGGCGCGGAGGCCCTGAAGATGGGGCCTCCACCAGTACACCTGCTTGCGCGGAGGGGTCGGACCCGCCCGGATCATCGCCGCGTCGCAGACGCGAGAGAGCGCTCCAGAAAGCCGCTCGCATCTCGCGTCCACGTCCAGGCCGCTCCCTACATTATCGACATGGGTCCCGTTGGGACCCGCGATCCACCGCTCCACTATGGCCGCCTCGGTGGCCAGCTCTGGGTCCAAGGTGTTCAGCCTCCACCGAGGACCCTCTCCCGGCAGGGGACGGTCCAGCTCGACGGCTGGGGCGTCCGCGGGGGATGGGACTAGGTCGAACCGTATGTAGCGATGGTCCGACAACGTCTCCACCCCCTCCTCCACCCTCCACCGCCTCGTGCGGCGGGCCAGGGCGGGACTTGCAAAGGACAGGTCGACAATTGACCCGCCCGTATGCCGGACGCACGTCAGGACCGTCCCCGAGTTCAATAACACCAAGCCAGTGGACACCGCCCACTCCTCAAGGGTGTCACCCCTGGCGTCGGTCGCCGGAGATCCCCACGACCGGGATTTGGCATTAAAGTCTCCGGCGACCACCACAGGGGTGGGGTGTACTTCCGCCACGAGGTCGCCGACCTCGGCGAGAAGACGCTCGAAATCAGCGAGCGTCCTATTGGGCGAGAAGTACACGCCGACTACTGCAACGTCGCCCAGCGACGCGAGCACGCACCCGTGGCCCCTCAGCACCCTCTGAAAGGGTCGGGGGGCAGCACGGCGCCGCCAAGCGACGATAGCCACCGAACCGTCCTGATCGCCCACCCAGTCGTCACGGGCTAGGACGCGGTACGGTTCGGCGACTATGGCTACATTTATTTGCCACTGCGCAGCGGTCTGGAGAAGGAGATCCTGGGCCGCTGCGCAGTGATTAACATTCGCCTGCAGTAGAGACACCCTATTGGCCATTTAATTGGCGGCGGTGTCCATGGCCTCTGGGGCAGCACTAGGCTGAGGTGCTGCCGAGGACGCGGCGGGGGGGTTAGGTTTTCCCCCGCCCGTCTTTTTCGCCGCTCGCGTGGACTTCTTAGCCACCGCTGGGCACTTTTTGTGGCCCAAACGGTGACTAGAGTCGACGCCCTCCGACGCGCAAATCGCGCAGGAGGGCTCTACCGCCGTACAGGCTGCCGCCTTATGGCCCGGCTGCCCGCACCGGAAGCACAGTGCACTGCGGTCGATTTCGCAGGTGCACTGCACGCCAACGTGGCCCGGTACGAGGCAGCGGAAACACCGCTGCGGCCGCGCGTCGAGGAGCGCGGCCCGGGCCGTAGACCAACCGATGGTCAGTCGTCCACCATCGGTCACTTTCTTGGCCGCCGGGACTGGGCACTTTACCCACACGGTTCCGGGGCGGCCAGGTGGGCGGACAATGTTGCCCACCTTGACTTGATCAGGGCGGCAGCCCCCCACATTAACGACGGCCGCGGCCACTGCCTCACCAGTGACCGCGTCCCCCAGACCGGAGATGCGCATTTCGGCGCACTGCTCCGGTCTGGCCACGCGAGCGACGTCGCCGATGACCTCGCGCATTTTGGCCGCGAGCTCATCGGCTTTTTTCGCCTTGTCGACGCCTGACACTTCCATTATACGGCCCCCAGTTCGGGCCGTACGGAACTTGACGCCTGCGATCCCCAAGGCCGAGAGCTGGATGGCGCCCTCGGCCCTGGCCATGACTTCTGCATAGGACTGTGTGGTGTCCGGTTGCAGGGTGACCACCACCGCAGCGGTCTTCGGGGCGCGCAATTTGCGAGTGCGCTTACCCTTCTTCGCCTTCTTTTGTTGTTGTTGTTGCGCTGGCTGTGCTGGAGCTGCCGGCGCGGCAGGTTTGGGCGCCTTAGCTCTGCGAGCGACAACATTCCACGCCTCCCGTTGTTGTTGTTGGGGAGGCGGGGGCGGCGGTGGTGGCTGGACCGCGGAGTTGGACGCCGACTGGGACGCGGGTCTTGCCGGAGCAGCAGGAGGAGTGGCCGCCGTTTGTTTGCGGGCGGCCTGCGATTCTTGTGCCGCCAACGTCTTCTTTCCCCTCTTCTTCTTCCCCGCGGCTTGCGTTGCGGGGGCGGGGGGGAGCGACTGCACCGGCTTTGGTAACGGGAGAGCCGGGAAATCCTCGACGCTCGGAGCGGGTGCGGGAGCGCTATCTGCGCTCATCCGCGCTCGACGAGCGTCCGCCGCCAGAGGAGGGCGGGTACGCTGCTCCGGGAGGAGCCGGTCACTGATGCCAGCCATTCTGGCATCTATGAGGAAGGCGATCTCCTCCCGGGTCATTCCCTGACTGGTGGCAGCTTGGTTCTGTGCGTCCAGCCGGGATCGGAGCTCTGCCATTTCAGCGGTGAGCCTCTCCGTCATCTTCTTGTGCACCGCATTCTCGGCGCGCAAGAGCTTCAGCTCCTCGCTCTCGCTTTCCTCGCGGATCTCAGCCAGCTCCTTGAAGGAGTCGGCAAGGTCAGACATGGCGATCCTCACCGACGCCACGTTTTGGCACTTCATCCGCGAGGATTTACGTGCCACGGAGGAGATTACCTCCAGCGCAGAGTCAACGACTCCGCGCAATTCGTCGACCCCGCGACGTTTCCTGGGGCCGGTTGCTGGCTGCTCCTTCCTCCTGGTGAGGGACTCCAGCTTGTCCCTCTTGGCGGCCACTTCCTCGGCCAGCTCTCTCTCAGCCTGCAGCTCCATTTCGCGCTGGAGCTGCAGGTTGTGTTCCGCTTTTGCCTTCGCCAGACCGACATACTCTCCGGTCGTTGGCGGGCGCCCGCGTCCCTTCTTGTTGGCCTTCTCTGGAGAGGTTGCTTCCTCCAGCGGCCTTTTCCTCCAATAGCTCGCCTTGCTCGGGTTGTTTGGCGAGCAAGACCGCGAGCGATCCTCCACAGACATAACGCTACCGCTGTCAGACTCCGACAGCCGTAGCGACGATCTCTCTCCAAGGTATAGGCGAGTAAGCCTTACCCTCGCTTCCCGGTGTTTGCGGGCCGAAGCCCGGGCCAGTTCTTCATCATCAATGGCCGACGAGGAGTCGGTCATTGCCAGATCATCAATCAGGTCATCATTTTTGGCAGAATCGTCGTTCCATTTATTTAAGCCAGTTTCGTCGTTTTGAGTTTTCTCAGTCCGTTTAGTTTTGCCAGAGTCGTCGTTGGTTGGTTTATCCGTTTTGTTTGTTTTTGTTTTTAGTTTTAGATTTTCCATAGTAAATCCCACGAGTATGGGGGAAAGGGTGGTCGATGCAAGCAGAGCCCCCTGTACTTGCACAATCCTATATACCCAGGCGAACCTTGCGGAGGTCGGACAGTTTCCGCAGGATTTTTACAACTTTTCTGTTGGGTGTTATTGACTTTTCCTTGTCTCGGGCCGGCCGGTTAAGGCAAGCCCCCTGTCCCAGCCATCACGCCGCTAGACGTGATCAACGACACGCAACAGCTGGAACAGGTCGCCCGACGTTGCCCCCAACAGGGGGGCATCCCCCTGAACACGAGTTAACGTATCCAGAGGGACCGCCGCGCCGCGCAGTACTTGCGCCCACAACCACGTCCACGAAGGGACCGCTTCCTCGAAAGGAGACGACTGAAGTTGGAGCCTGAGCTCCCGAACCAGACCCCCGAAGGGGGAAGACGAGGGAGCCAGAACTCCCGCACCAATAGGGTCGGTGCACCAACGCCGCATAGGCGGCAACCCAACACACGCCGTGCACAAGAAGCGCACACAGCCGCCGGCCTTGAAGGCCGGCCATACCACGACCCCCCGACATGGGGGTCAGCTTGGCAGGATATCAAAAAAAGGTTAGGTTAGGTTAGGTTAGGTTAGGTTAGGTTAGGTTAGGTTAGGTTAGGTTAGGTTAGGTTAGGTTAGGTTAGGTTAGGTTAGGTTTTTTTTTTTTTTTTTTTTTGTTGTCCGGGTGCTGAGACCCGGCCCGCGATTCTCCCCTAAAATAATCAGGGACCTTGTTAGAGTTTTTTATTACAGACTTTTTGGTTAGTAAAGGAGGCTAGGTTGTATAACAACAGTTGTCTACCTAATGAGGTAGTTTTCTATAATGATGACATTTAATTTACATAGCAACTTCAGTACATTCGATAATACTACATACTATACATATACCTATTCATACTTAATAATACAATAGCGTAGTTTAGTAATACAATAATAACAGTTACAATAGCATACAGTAATATAATTAATAATATAATAATAGCAGTTACAATAGCGTACAATAATATAATTAATAATATAATAATAACAGTTTCAATAATATGAGCCTACGATATAACTTTATATAAAGAAAACTTGCAAATTTACATAGATAATATCAGTACCCAATGTTTTTGTCTGGTTTCTTTGTCACTCTTTTAGCAGCAATTCTCAGGATTACCGTAATAAGATTTTTTTTTTTTTTTTTTTTTTTTTTTTTTTTTTTTTTTCTCAGACATTTTGAATAATATTTTTTTTTTTTTTTTTTTTTTTTTTTTACATTCAGATATATTAAATACAGTTTTTAGATGCGGATACAGTACAGTTTTAAATAAAGTTGTTCAGATACATACATTTACGATTTATAACACTATACACATATACATTTTATATACAATACTACCGATTACATTTAAGAGAAAACTAGAAAACTTAGAATTTTGAACTTTTTATAAATAATTCACAACATATATATTAGTTTTATTTTAATTTCCATTACGTACAGCAGTAATTCTCATGATTACCGTTTTAAAGTCAGTTTAGAAGAAAGGAAAAAGATTATATATTAATACTAGTCTAGCAACATACATTATGATACAGAGCGGATTACTATATATTGAGCACAATATATAATTATGTCAAGGATGTTGTTTACATATACTGGCGTTCTGTCCTAATTGCAGTTGATTTAGATTAAAGATAGTAATTAAATATATACATACATACGAGGTAAGATAGATACATTTATATATTATTACACGTGTCGCCAACCATATAGACCTGTTTTGGAGGCCGAACACACTTGACGGAACCTTGTTCCGGTGTGGGTTGAGATGCTCCCCGTATATGTTTACTATATATTTTGGGCATACTCTCCCATAACCCGAGAAGCAGCCCATTAGTGCAGCGGTTGTTGATTGTGGTTTGATCATCAAACCACTCTCAACCAGACGCGGATTTAGGCGAATCGTAGGTCCAGTCTTTGGTACCTCGACCAACCCTCCACAGGCACTGGTTGAGAATGGTGACGACTTTGTGTTGTGTGAGGAGATATAATACATATGATACACTCTAGTAAATAATGAAATATAACATATACATATATAGTATGCGAAACAATAAATAAGATACAAATATATACTCAAATTAATACTTAAGTATGATATAGGGAGCCTAGTATCTTTAACAAAGGTGTACGCGACGCAACTAAAAGTAGGCGACACTGGCTCGCGCCAGGGCGTCCCACTTGGCCCGCACAGGGCACTCCGTACTGTGCGCCGCGTGCGCCAGATTGGGCATCCTCGCGCTGGTGCAGTTGCGGCACGAGGGGCCCTCACCCGCCTTAAGCCTCGGACAAGCCACCTGGAGGTGCTCGCCCCCGCAATAATTACAGAGGTCTGCAATCTCCGGGCACTGCTTGCGGCCGTGGCCAAAGCCCTGGCACCTTGTGCACTGCACCAGCGGGGATTGGTCATCAACCCGCACGCTTTGGAGGTCGATGTAGACCCTGCCGGCCGATGTGAGTCGTTGCCATAGTAGCGGCGAGACCCGGAGGACGGCGTGGCACTCTTGCGGGTTCCTCGCCCTCCTCCGGTATCGTACCTCGGCTTCGTTCATATCGGCCGTCAGGTCCTCCATAATGTGTTTGTTCTGCTCCCTTAAAGCTGTTCTAATGTCATCATCGGTGTTGTACTTGAGGAGGTTTCTAAGGATGACGAGTGGTCTCTTGTTGGAGGCCTCCTCGGTGGTCAGATCTTTGTTTTGCTGAAGACACGCTTCAGCCCTCGACAATTCCTCCCTGCTTCCGCAGCTGAGGACGATCCTGCCGTCGCGTATCTTTCTAAGTCTTTCCACTCTGAGGCCGCTGTTCCTAGCGTCGAGCGATGCCCTCACCTTCCCGATCACCTCATCGCATGTGTCCATGCCACCTGCAGACGAGACGATCAGGGAAAAGCGAGGACCCACAGGCACACCGGGAGGCAGCGGGGGAGGCCGCGCAGGTGCGGGTGTGGGATTGGTGGGGGCGGATCGTACGGCCTCAGCGTAAGTGGGGACAGCGTCCCTCACTGCAGCGAGTGTCCCTTCCAACTCTCGCCCCATCTCCTGCCACTTCTGCACGGCCTCCTCCACCACCTTATTGCTCTCTCGAGCCCCGGAAGCCTGGTCACGGATGTTCTTGGCCAGCGACATCTGTACCTCTGCGACCATCTCTACGACTTGGTGTTTTTGCTCCACTATTGCTTCCCTTATTTCCTCTTTTAAGTTTGTCGTTTCTTGTGGGCTGTCCCCATCAGGGATTATAGGAACATTTTCTAGTGCCCCTTTCAAGGATTTCGCAATGCCGCTGTTTTCCTTTACTATCTCTAGGTTTTCCTGTAACATGTCCTTTAAACTTTCTATTATTCCAGTAATATCTTGCATCGGTCTCTCTTCTCCTTCTCCCATTCTATCGACTTGGTCGCAGAAATCCCGAACAGCATCCATCACGTACAGCTTAATGTCCTCCTTTGTCCTTGCCTTTGTGTTGGCGAGGTATTTGTCCAGTTTCTCTCGCAACCTCCCAGCTTGGATTGCGTATTTGTCGCCTCTAACAAGGTCGCCATTGCCACTTCTCGTCGGGCCTTTTGGAGGAGGAGTCCGACTGGATGTAGATGTCATGTCGTAGGTTTTGTTAATCTCCCCCCCCCTCAGGAGCTGCTGTTTAACAGCATTGATGGTTGGCGTACGATGCATGATCGCGGGCAGGCGTAGTTGCTAACGATGGGTGTAAAGGGCCCTACAACTTACGTCACAATGGAAAATCAAAGTGCCACAAATAGGGGCGGTCAGTGTATATTTATTGGATGTAAAGATCCTAGTCTTATTATTTTTAATAGTAAATGCCGTCTATTTAAATTATGTATATATATGAATATATATATTGTTTACAGAAAAACCCCCCTGGTCGACGAGCAAAATGCTAGCTGTAAAGACAGCGGTCAACTGCGTCGTCTATCCAGCGGAGCGGTCAGAAGATTGAAGATATAATAAATAAATATATAATGAGAATAAGTAATTCTATATAAATTATAAAGTTGTAAATGTGTATACCTAGTCTAGTTGCCTACTGCACAGCAGTTCTTTTGTCTTGTCAATATTTTTATTTTTATTCACTCTTATCTATTGCTAATGTTTTTGTTTTTATTTTCAGATGCACGAGCAGGAGCGGCTACGAGTCACAACGTGCTGAGAAGACTCAACGACGTCACAACACAGGCCCCAGCAAGAGCATCCAAAGGAAGAAGTTGACAGTACCAATGTAAGTATATATGTAATAATTATTTAATAAATTCAGTCAATATAAGTGTAAATCTTTCATTTAAGTATCCTATAATAACAGTACAATACAATACGGAAGTGTAGATTTGAAAACAGAATAAAAAATTTTGAACAAAAAGAAACTAAATTAAGAGCAAACTACGAATCTATCGCCACCGTTGGCCGCTAGGGGCGCTAAAAGCGGTGACCTTCGCATTAAATTTGCTCCTCCCACAGATACGCCCACTTAGTGTAGGCCTCTCGATAATAGGTGGTGCTATTCTAAATCATATGAGTTCCTGATAAATACAATCAAAACAATTTAGTCAGTTAGATACTGCCAAAATCCTCAGCAATAAATAGTCACAACACAATAAAAAATATATTTATGGCAAGAATTTGTATTTCCCTAGAATAATAAACAATTAATAGTTAAAAACTTTATGTATTCGATTCAGTTCACAGCTATTCACCGCCAGGGGCGCTAAAAGCGTTATGTAGGGGTAGGCAACTACGTAAAACGGTTGGCTCCACCCACTATACGCCTACTTTAGTGTCCCTACTTGGTGATAGATGACGCTATTTTCAGCCTTGTGATTCTACAATCTAATAATTTATCAATTCAATAAAATGATAATAGCAAATTAAAATAAAATAATTAATAAAATAATAAAACAACAAATCTAAAATATAGTAAAAATATAGTAATATTAGTTAGTAAATAAAACAGTTTAGTTTAGTTTTTAGCCACTAGGGGCGCTAAATGTCGATATCAATCTTTAGTTTTTGTCCAAAAATGTATGCAAGCTGAATCGAATTTAGTCAATATCACAGTATAATTAATTAAAGTATAAGATAAGATTTCCTATTTGTAGAAACAGAGTAAAGCAATTAAAAGAAAAGAAGTTTTACAAAGTTTAACAAGTTGCTGCTATCGGCTGCTAGGGGCGCTAAAAGCGCTCCGCAGGGGTAGGCAACTTTGTGAATGACTGGCTCCGCCCACTATACGCCCACTTATTGTCACTACTCGACAACAGGTGGCGCTATTCTCAATTGAAAGTTTGAAAATTATTTATTTTAATTCCGGTTTTTATAATTTTGAAATTTAATAAATAGTTAAAAGAAACAAAAAGAAATACAATAGTAATGCGACTTAATAAGTCGACTTATCCAAAACAATGATAAACACACAAATAGCAATAATTTAAAACAGTCAATAAATAATTAGGTCAATGTATAAAGTTTAGTTATGAATAAATGGAATGGATTAAGTAAAATACGTTAATTAATTAGTCCAATTTTTTGTGTATGAATAATGGTAAGTAATATGAATAAAGAGATTTAATTATGTCAAAAATATATCTTTAAAATATTTGGGCACATACAGGGCTCAGTCACTAATTAATTACGTCAGTTTCTTATACAATACAGTCATAACACCTAAAAATATCGAAAAACAATATAGCTAGTCAAGGTAAAAGCAGCAAATATATCTATTTTATAATATTATTGTAAATGTCCTTCAAGTGTCCTTTGGTTCTAGATCTTGATAGAATTTGCAAACTGAAAGAAGCCTGTGAAAGAAGCCTGTGAAAACTCCAAACTCCTCCCACAAAACCTCGTCCTCCCGGCGCTAGGTGGCGCTGGGGATGATCACAGCGGTTCAGGTCTTTTCAAGAGAGACGAGTGAGTACTGGACAGCTTAAAGGGTTTAACCTAGCGTCCCGTTAGTACTCCCGTCCAAAAAAGCCAGCAGCGAAGTGTAGGGAGCTAGATTTTAACGCTAATTGTGTAGTGCTTGGGTGACCTTCACCTAGCCGGCTCCACCCGCGACACACCCACAAATCTTCCTGCCGTAGACACTAGTTGGCGCTAAAAGCGTCTGTTAGAGACACTGTGATTTCCCAGTAAAACACACCGTGGAGTTGCAAAGTCTATCACTTATAATAGAGATTATTCTATATTAGATAGTTTAGAGCAGATTCCGAACGTGTAGAATGTCCTGTTAACAAGTTAGGTTAGGTTAGGTTAGGTTAGGTTAGGTTAGGTTAGGTTAGGTTAGGTTAGGTTAGGTTAGGTTAGGTTAGGTTAGGTTAGGTTAGGTTAGGTTAGGTTAGGTTAGGTTAGGTTAGGTTAGGTTAGGTTAGGTTAGGTTAGGTTAGGTTAGGTTAGGTTAGGTTAGGTTAGGTTAGGTTAGGTTAGGTTAGGTTAGGTTAGGTTAGGTTAGGTTAGGTTAGGTTAGGTTAGGTTAGGTTAGGTTAGGTTAGGTTAGGTTAGGTTAGGTTAGGTTAGGTTAGGTTAGGTTAGGTTAGGTTAGGTTAGGTTAGGTTAGGTTAGGTTAGGTTAGGTTAGGTTAGGTTAGGTTAGGTTAGGTTAGGTTAGGTTAGGTTAGGTTAGGTTAGGTTAGGTTAGGTTAGGTTAGGTTAGGTTAGGTTAGGTTAGGTTAGGTTAGGTTAGGTTGGCCTAACCTGTTGGTAGTTGGAGATAGGTTGAAGTGTCTTATTGGGGGAAAGTAAGGATAGAGGTGGATAGTACGAAAGTGAAAGGAAAGGCTGAAATGGAGGACGAGGGGGGGTCTGAGGGATACTTTAAGGTTCCCTATAAGGTTCCTAAGGTTCCCTCAACCCGGAGAAAGAGGAAGGATAGGGGTTCGGCTACGGACGACTCCGAAGCCGAGCGTGAGCCGACTGCGAAGGTCGCCACTGCGAGGCGGGGGCGGGCCGCGCCGGTGGCTCACCGTGCTGGCCTCAGTAAGGCCCGGGAAGAGTTGAGACGGCGGATGAGCGAGTCTCAAGAGCGTGAGCGTGAGATGTCGCTCAGCCGCCAGTCGTCGTTCGCTACGGGTGTGGAGGACTCCCTCCTCTCGGAGACGGGTGAGGACTCCGACAGCGCAATTACCGAGGAGATCCTCGACATAAGCGGCAGGGACTTGGAGTCCATTAGATCCAGGGCGGGCTTGCACGCCGGGGGCATCCTTGAGGTGGCCACCAAATCGGGCCACCTCAAGGGCACCCTGGTGAAGAAGTTGAAGGAGGACGCCAAGGCCCTCCTCGGGATCGTCGAGGATCTGACGGAGCAGCCGGAGAGTGAAACCTCTACCCGTCTCCGGGCCGACAATAAGAGGCTTCTACGCCTTGTGGAGAGTCTCCAAAAAGAGAATAGGGCGCTGAAACAACAGTTTCAGGAGCGGGCAGCCCAGATGAAGTCGGCGTCAACTCCAACGCCGACTCAGGCTGAACCCGGCAGCGCCCTAGAGGGGCTCTTCCAGAAACTGGAAGCCTCTCTGATGAGGTCGGTGGGGGGCAAGGTCGATGCCCTGTTCGCAGGCATCGAACATCGCCTCCTGCCAGAGAAGGGAGTCCGCCCACCGCTGGCTGCGGACAGAAAAAAGGCGGCCGCACGAGAGGTGTCTGGGCAGCCGCAGGCTGGTGCGTCCCGCCCGGCTGCGCAACAGGCAGAAAAGGGGCCGTCGGGCCCAACGACCACGGCTGCACCTAGCGGCACAGGGGAGACCTGGGCCACGGTGGTCAGGAAGAAAAACAATAAAAAGAAGGACAGTCAGCCCACCGTGGCCAAGGCCGCCCCAGCCAAGAAGTCGTCTTCGGCGCCTAAAACGCCGAGGGAGCCGAGGACGGAGGCAGTCGTGGTCTCCCTGGATCCGGAGGCACAGCGCAGAGGTGTCACTTACGCTGATGTCCTGACGCGGGCCGAAGCCGCCATTAACCTGGCGGAGTTTGGTATTGGCGAGGGGCTCCGCGTCAGGAAGGGAGCAACCGGCTCAAGGGTACTGCAGCTGCCGAGCACGCAGACCCCTGAGCTGGCCAGCAGATTGGCCGAGCGGATACGCGTCGCCCTCGACGGAGTTGCGAACGTCGTGGTGCCGACCAAGAGTGCCGATATCCGGCTCATCGGGCTTGACGACTCCGTCACGCCTGAAAAGGTAGTGGCGGCAGTGGTCCGGGCAACTAAATGCCCCGGATCCGCGGTCAAGCCCGCGGACATTCGGCCGGGCCCGATGGGAATGGGCATGCTAAAAGTCCAGTGCCCGGTCGATGCCGCCAAAACCTTGGTTGAGTCCGGTAGGCTGCTCGTTGGTTGGAGCTCGGCCAGGGTGTTTCTGCTGGAGGAGAAGCCTCTGCGCTGTTTCAGATGCCTGGCCCTGGGGCATACGGGCCCGATTTGTCCTGTGGGGGTGGATCGCTCGCACCTCTGCTTCAGGTGTGGCTGCGAGGGCCACAAGGCCGTGCAGTGCGACAAGACACCTAGGTGTGTCGTGTGCGCCGCGGCCAAGAGGCCCTCGGAGCATGTGATGGGGTCGCGGGCGTGCAAACCCCCCAAAGTTAAAGCTGGTGCTGGCCAGGGCTCGCAGGCCACACCTAGGACGAACGCCGACAAGGCGGCGGAGGAATCCACAATGGAAACATGACCGGTCGGCCTTGTGGATTCCTTCAGGCGAACGTCAACCACTCCGCCGGCGCTCAGGATCTGTTAATACAGTCCATGGCGGAGTGGAACGTAGATGTCGCGGTGGCCTGCGAGCCATACTTCGTCCCAGACCAGCCCAACTGGGCGGGCGATAGGGACGACACGGTAGCGGTTCTGTCGAGAGGAGGTTCTGGTCCTCCCCTTTCCGTAGTTGAGAGAGGGAGTGGTTTTGTCGTGGCGGGGTTCAAGGACTTCGTCGTTGTGGGGGTCTATTTTTCCCCCAACCGCAGCCTGGCGGAGCTGGAGGTTTTTCTGGACACCGTTGGGGCTGCGGTTAGTCGTCAAGCGCCGAGACCTACCTTTGTCCTTGGCGACTTCAACGCGAAGTCCAGGGCGTGGGGCAACCCCGCCACGGACGTAAAGGGGAGGACCACCCAAATCTGGTCGCTCCTCTCCGGTCTTTCACTCCTAAATACGGGTAACACGTGGACATGCGTGCGGCAGCGGGGTGGCTCCATTGTGGACCTCTCGTTCGCGACACCTGCTGTCGCGCGCCGAGTGAACGACTGGAGAGTCGTGACTGGGGTGGAGACGCTGTCGGATCATCGATATATCCGTTTCAGCGTCGCCACCCCGTCGACACCCGCGGAACGTTTCCGGGGCAATAGCCGCTTCCCACGGTGGGCTCTCGGTCGGCTCGACCGGGAAATGGCCCTGGAGGCGGCTATAGTCCAGCGCTGGGGATCCGCGGGTGGGCAGAACCGCACCGTGGTAGATGATGTGGAAGCGGCCGCGGGCCGTTTGAGCGGTGCCCTCAGGGCGGTGTGCGACGCTGCGATGCCGAGGGCTCGAAAGGCCCCGCCGCGTCGGCAGGTGTACTGGTGGTCGCCCGAAATTGCCGAGCTTCGGGCGGCGTGCATGCGGGCGCGGCGGGCCCTGATGAGGGGTCGGCGTCGCCACGGCGCCGGGTTTGTCGAGGGTCAGCTGCGGGTTGACTACCGGGAGGCTAAGAGGAGCCTGCAGCGGGCCATCAGTCGGTCGAAGGCCGAGGCACGAGAGGAGATGCTGGAGGGCCTCAACAGGGATCCATGGGGGCGCCCCTTCCTTGCTGCGCGGAATAAACTCCGCGCGCGCGGCGCCCCTGTCATCGAGACTCTTCGAGAGGATGTCCTGTTGGGGGTCGTGGAGGGCCTGCTCCCTCGGTCGACGGAGCACGTCCCCCCAGTCATGTCTCGCCGAGCGGCGGCGGGGGATCCGGACGACTCCGTCCCCCCCGTCACCGAGGAAGAGTTGGACCGGGCCTTGGACCGGCTGTCGACAAACAAAAAGGCGCCCGGCCCGGACGGCGTACCGGGCCGAGTCTTGTACATCGCCATGAGGGCACTGCGGGAGTCCTATCGGGAACTGCTCGATATGTGTTTGAGGTCCGGGCAGTTCCCGAAGGAGTGGAAAACCGGCCGTCTCTGTCTGTTGCGGAAGGAAGGGCGACCTCTGGACTCTCCTTCCGCATACAGACCGCTGGTTCTGCTGAACGAAACGGCCAAAACGGCTGAGAGGGTACTCGTGGGCCGTCTCGTTCAGCACCTCGAGGAAGTGGGACCGGGACTGTCAGAGTCACAGTACGGCTTCAGAGGGGGCCGATCGACCACGGACGCGCTGGTCGCCCTAAAGGCCCTCTCGACGGACGCCGTCTCCCAGGGAGACGTGGTTCTGGCAGTCTCGCTCGACATCGAGAACGCCTTCGGCAGCCTGCCGTTCGAGACGTTGAGGGAGGCGCTCCGGTTCCATGGAGTGCCCCCGTACCTCCGGAGGCTGCTGGAGGCGTATCTCGATGAAAGGTATGTCGTGTGGGAGGGCACCGACGGGCGTCTGTTCCGGCGTCGCATGGAGCGCGGTGTTCCACAGGGGTCGGTTCTGGGTCCGACGCTGTGGAACATCGGGTACGATTGGTTGTTGCGCGGTGAGCTCCTCCCCGGGATGGGGGTGTCCTGCTACGCGGATGACACCCTCGTCACGGCGAGGGGGAGTAGTTTTAAGGCAGCAGCCCGTCTGGCCGAGGTCGGAACGGCGCTCGTCATAGAGCGGATTGGGATGCTGGGCCTGAGGGTCTCCGTCAGTAAAACGGAGGCCCTCCTATTTCACGGCCCGCGTCGCGGTGCCCCCCGAGGGGCAAAATTGAGGATTCTTGGACAGGATGTGCCGGTGCGGGCCCACATGAAACACTTGGGCCTGCACCTAGACGGAAAATGGTGCTTTGGGCCTCACTTCGCCCAACTCGCCCCGAAGCTGGTGAAAACAGCCGCAGCGCTGGGTAGACTTCTGCCCAATACTGGCGGTCCAGGGTCGTCTTGCCGGAGGCTGTACAGCGGGATCGTGAGGTCCATGGCGCTGTACGGCGCCCCAGTCTGGGTTGACGCTCTCACCGCGCGTAACAAAGCTCTGCTGAGGAGATCTCAGAGAGTTATCGCGGTGAGGGCCATCAGGGGGTATCGTACAGTCTCATGGACGGCTGCTACGGTCCTGGCGAGCGACCCGCCTTGGGAACTCGAGGCGGACGTCTTGGCAGAGGTCTACCGTCACCGCGCAGTGGCGCGATCTCGGGGCGAGGAACCGGCCGTGGGCAATTTGCGGGCTGAGGCCCAGAGTGCCCTCATCCGGCGGTGGGGAGACGAACTGAGGACTCCCGCCGCCGGTGTGGAAATCGTGGAGGCCATCCGGCCAAGAATCCGGGAGTGGTTGGAGCGGAGGCACGGGGTGCTGACGTTCCGGCTGACGCAGGTGCTTACCGGACACGGCTGTTTCGGTAAGTACCTGCATCAGATAGCCAGGAGGGAGACCTCACCCTCCTGCAAGGAGTGTGGCGCGACCGAAGACACGGCGCGCCACACCAGGGAGTATTGCGCTGCCTGGCAGGCACAGCGGAGCGATCTGGTCGCCGTCGTCGGCGGGGACCTGTCGCTGGGAGCAACAGTGAGCGCCATGTTGCGTGGCGACAGGTGCTGGCAGGCTGTTGCCGACTTCAGTGAGTCTGTAATGCTCCTGAAGGAGGCTGCGGAGCGGGAACGGGAGGCTAACGCCAGTGCGGACCCGCTCCGCCGAGCAAGGCCAGGGAGGAGGCGGCGTCAGTATGCCCGCCTCCACCCCCCGCCTTAGATGGCGATCGATCAGGCCGTAGCCCTGCCGGGCTAACGTCTGAGCGTCGGAGAGAGTTCGGAACGGAGAACCTCCGGCGCTCCCAATAGACGGGTAGAGCGCCGCAGTTAGGTTTAGTCGGTATTCCGTGACGTCCACGGCGAGTCCGACACTACCCACTCCTACCAGAGCGTAGTCGTCTGGTCCGCACTGACAGGAGTGGGTGTGCGTAAATGCATTCCCCTGCGAAAAAAAAAAAAAAAAAAAAAAAAAAAAAAAAAAAAAAAAAAAAAAAAAAAAAAGGTTAGGTTAGGTTAGGTTAGGTTAGGTTAGGTTAGGTTAGGTTAGGTTAGGTTAGGTTAGGTTAGGTTAGGTTAGGTTAGGTTAGGTTAGGTTAGGTTAGGTTAGGTTAGGTTAGGTTAGGTTAGGTTAGGTTAGGTTAGGTTAGGTTAGGTTAGGTTAGGTTAGGTTAGGTTAGGTTAGGTTAGGTTAGGTTAGGTTAGGTTAGGTTAGGTTAGGTTAGGTTAGGTTAGGTTAGGTTAGGTTAGGTTAGGTTAGGTTAGGTTAGGTTAGGTTAGGTTAGGTTAGGTTAGGTTAGGTTAGGTTAGGTTAGGTTAGGTTAGGTTAGGTTAGGTTAGGTTAGGTTAGGTTAGGTTAGGTTAGGTTAGGTTAGGTTAGGTTAGGTTAGGTTAGGTTAGGTTAGGTTAGGTTAGGTTAGGTTAGGTTAGGTTAGGTTAGGTTAGGTTAGGTTAGGTTAGGTTAGGTTAGGTTAGGTTAGGTTAGGTTAGGTTAGGTTAGGTTAGGTTAGGTTAGGTTAGGTTAGGTTAGGTTAGGTTAGGTTAGGTTAGGTTAGGTTAGGTTAGGTTAGGTTAGGTTAGGTTAGGTTAGGTTAGGTTAGGTTAGGTTAGGTTAGGTTAGGTTAGGTTAGGTTAGGTTAGGTTAGGTTAGGTTAGGTTAGGTTAGGTTAGGTTAGGTTAGGTTAGGTTAGGTTAGGTTAGGTTAGGTTAGGTTAGGTTAGGTTAGGTTAGGTTAGGTTAGGTTAGGTTAGGTTAGGTTAGGTTAGGTTAGGTTAGGTTAGGTTAGGTTAGGTTAGGTTAGGTTAGGTTAGGTTAGGTTAGGTTAGGTTAGGTTAGGTTAGGTTAGGTTAGGTTAGGTTAGGTTAGGTTAGGTTAGGTTAGGTTAGGTTAGGTTAGGTTAGGTTAGGTTAGGTTAGGTTAGGTTAGGTTAGGTTAGGTTAGGTTAGGTTAGGTTAGGTTAGGTTAGGTTAGGTTAGGTTAGGTTAGGTTAGGTTAGGTTAGGTTAGGTTAGGTTAGGTTAGGTTAGGTTAGGTTAGGTTAGGTTAGGTTAGGTTAGGTTAGGTTAGGTTAGGTTAGGTTAGGTTAGGTTAGGTTAGGTTAGGTTAGGTTAGGTTAGGTTAGGTTAGGTTAGGTTAGGTTAGGTTAGGTTAGGTTAGGTTAGGTTAGGTTAGGTTAGGTTAGGTTAGGTTTTTTTTTTTTTTTTTTTTTTTCGTAGGAATGCTTTTTACGCACTTACCCCCCGACTGCAGGGGCAGCCGAAGGACGTCGTGTTGGACTCCCGGGGAGTAAAATTTCTCTCGACCCAGCCTACCAACTAAACCTACGGTGTCCTCCTCGCCCGTTGCCGGGCCGTGGTAGTCACTCAGGTATGACCACGACCCGACACGGGGGGCCCCCTAGCGATGGGGGCTCACTGCGACGGGGTGGGCAACGTGCCCCCCCGTCGGACGGTCACCCCTCGCCCGAACACTAGGCGAGGGGTCGTCCGCCACATTGGGCGCGACAGGTCCCCTGACCCGTCGCGCGTGGCCTCCTCGCGGGCCGGGGCCGCCGGCTATTGCGCGCCGACGACCCCTACCCGCGGCCCTGCGGGGGGGCAATGTTAGGCCCGCGCGTTCGCGCTCCCGCAGGGCCTCTCTCTTGGCCGCCATCACCTCGGACGCAAACGAGGCGACGGCGGCCCAACACTCTCTGCTGCCGGCCATCGAGGCGATGACGGCCGGCAGCGACAAATTCACGCCTATTGCGTCAGTGAGCCTGACGCGCTGAGCGGACCAGGCCGTGCACACGGCCAGCGTATGCTCGGCCGTGTCCACGGCTCCGGACGCACAGCTCTTGCAGTCGGGCGCCGACTCTACTCCCACCAGCTCCCACAGGTACTTGGCAAAGCAGCCGTGACCTGTGAGGAGCTGGGTCAAATGGTAGGTCGGCACCCTGTGCGGCGCCTCGACCCACTGACGCAATACCGGGCGCACGGCCGTGAGAAGCCGTGCGCTCACCCTACTCTCCTCTAATTTGAGTGCCCACCTCCCGAAGAGGTCGTCGCGGAATTCGCCCCTCCAGCGAGCGACCTCGTCGGGGGCGGGCTCTACTCCGTCTTGCCGCATCAGGGCCCTCCTTCGGTGAACCCCCGCCAGGACCCCAGCCTCGAGGTCCCAGGGGAGGCTCCCGGAAATCACACATGCCGCCTCCAGCGACACGGTGTGGTACGCTCGTGCGGCCCTCTGCGCCATCACACGCTGCGCGCGACGCAGCAGCGTGGAGTTCTCGGCGCTGAGAGCCGCAGCCGCCCAGATGGGCGCTCCGTAGAGCGCCTTCGAGCGCACCACCGTGTCGTAGAGGCGGCGGCCGACACTACCGGCCCCCCCGCAATTCGGGAGCAACCGGGCGAGCATTCCGGCGCACGCCACCAGCTTCGGCGCCAGCGCCCGGAAATGCTCGCCGAACCTCCACCGACTGTCCAGCGTCAGCCCCAAGTATTTCAGCTTGGAGCCGACGGCGATGGAGGCCCCTCCTACTACAATGCTGTAGTCGCGGGGGGGCCTTGCCCGAGGCCCATGGAAGAATAGGGCCTCGGACTTCTCGAGGGCCACTTCTAGCCCGAGGGCCCTGATGCGGCTCACCACTTGCGCGGTGCCCGCTGTGGCGCGGACACCGGCATCCCGGAAATTGGGGCCCCGCGCGGTGACCAGGGTATCGTCGGCGTAACATATGACGCCGACTCCCCGAAGATTGGTACCGCGCAGGACCCAGTCAAATCCAATGTTCCACAGGAGTGGGCCCAGCACCGACCCCTGTGGAACACCGCACGACATGTCCCGGCGGACTACACGATCCCGGGCCGGGTAGAAAATGGCCCGGTCCGTAAAGTAGTCCGCCAGGACCCTCCTGAGGTACCACGGAACTTTGTGGTACCTCAGGGCCTCCTCAATTGTCGCCCAGGGGAGGGTGTTGAAAGCGTTAGCAATGTCGAGAGACACTGCCAACAACACCCCCCCCTGCGAAACGGCACTTTCCACTCGGTCCCTCAGTCGGGACACGGCGTCGATCGTCGACCGCGCGCGGCGGAACCCGAACTGTAGATCACTCAGATCCGGGCCCACCGTCTCCAGATGTCGGACGAGGCGTGCTGCGACGACCCTTTCGAAGGTCTTGCACGCCTCGTCAAGAAGGACGATCGGACGGTAGGCCGAAGGACAGTCGGGGGGTCGCCCGTGCTTCTGAAGCAGCACGAGCTTCCCGGACTTCCACCGCCGCGGGACTCTGCCGGACGCCATGCACTCCGACATGAGGGACAAAACCTCACCTTCGAGGACCGGCATCACGTGGGCGAGGACCCGCCCAGGGACGCCGTCCGGGCCCGGGGCGCGGTTCCTCTCTCTGAGTTTGAGGACCGCAACCCCTAACTCGGCCTCGGACACGGGCGGCACTTCCTCGCCCGCAGCCGGTCCCTCGATTCGTGGCGCCGCCGCCATCCTCGGCGGCGACCACTCTCCTCTCGCCGGGAAGAGCGAGCTGACCACCTGCTCCACGAAGAGTGGCTCGAGGGTTCTCGTCAGGGGGGGCGCCGCTGGACGGAGTTTCTCCATCACCGTCTTATACGGGCGCCCCCACGGATCTCTCTCCACCTCCTCGAGCCACTCCTGCCAAGCCTCGGCTTTGGCGGCCTTGATGGCAGCGGTGAACGCGTTTCTCGCGGCCCGGTACGCGGCGAGCAGTACCTCCTCTTGGGCGAGGTCTCTGTTGGCCCTCCTGCGACTGCGGGTGTACCGGCGCCGAGCCATTTGGCACTCGGCGCGGAGGCCCTGAAGATGGGGCCTCCACCAGTACACCTGCTTGCGCGGAGGGGTCGGACCCGCCCGGATCATCGCCGCGTCGCAGACGCGAGAGAGCGCTCCTGACAGCCGCTCACATCTCGCGTCCACGTCCAGGCCGCTCTCCTCATTCACGACGCGGGTCCCATTGGGACCCGCAATCCACCGCTCCACTATGGCCGCCTCGGTGGCCAGCTCTGGGTCCAGGGTGTTCAGCCTCCACCGAGGACCCTCTCCCGGCAGGGGACGGTCGAACTCGACGGCTGGGGCGTCCGCGGGGGATGGGACCAGGTCGAACCGTATGTAACGATGGTCCGACAAAGTCTCCACCCCCTCCTCCACCCTCCACCGCCTCGTACGGCGGGCGAGGGCGGGGCTCGCAAACGACAGGTCCACTATGGACCCGCCCGTGTGCCGGACGCACGTCAGGACCGTCCCCGTATTTAAAATGACGAGGCCATGGGACACCGCCCATTCTTCAAGGGTGTCACCCCTAGCGTCGGTCGCCGGAGATCCCCACAACCGGGATTTGGCGTTAAAGTCTCCGGCGACCACCACAGGGGTGGGGTGCACTTCCGCCATTAGGTCGCCGAGCTCGACGAGGAAACGCTCGAACTCGGCGAGAGTCCTATTGGGCGAGAAGTACACGCCGACTACTGCAACGTCGCCCAGCGACGCGAGCACGCACCCGTGGCCCCTCAGCACCCTCTGAAAGGGTCGGGGGGCAGCACGGCGTCGCCAGGCGACGATAGCCACCGAACCGTCGCGATCGCCCACCCAGTCGTCACGGGCTAGGACGCGGTACGGTTCGGCGACTATGGCTACGTTTATTTGCCACTGCGCAGCGGTCTGGAGAAGAAGATCCTGGGCCGCTGCGCAGTGATTAACATTCGCCTGCAGTAGTGACACCCTATTGGCCATTTAATTGGCGGCGGTGTCCATGGCCTCCGGGGCAGCACCAGGCTGAGGTGCTGCCGAAGACGCGGCGGGGGGGTTAGATTTGCCCCCGCCCGTCGTTTTCGCCGCTCGGGCCGGCTTTTTGGCCAGCGCTGGGCACTTTTTATGGCCCAGACGATGGCCAGAGTCGACGCCCTCCGACGCGCAGATCGCGCAGGAGGGCTCTACCGCCGTACAGGCTGCCGCCTTATGGCCCGGCTGCCCGCACCGGAAGCACAGTGCACTGCGGTCGATCTTGCAGGTGCACTGCACGCCAACGTGGCCCGGTACGAGGCAGCGGAAACACCGCTGCGGCCGCGCGTCGAGGAGCGCGGCCCGGGCCGTCGACCACCCGATGGTGAGTCTACCACCATCGGTGATCTTTTTGGCCGCCGGGACAGGGCACTTCACCCAGACGGTCCCTGGGCGGCCAGGTGGGCGGGTGATGTTGCCCACCTTTACGAGATCGGGGCGGCAGCCCCCCGCATTAGCGACGGCCGCGGCCACTGATTCGGTAGTGACCGCGTCCCCCAGACCGGTAATGCGCATTTCAGCGCACTGCTCCGGTCTGGACACCCGAGCGACGTCGCCGATGACCTCGCGCATTTTTGCCGCGAGCTCATCGGCCTTTTTAGTCCTCTCCGCACCGGAGACCTCCATCACACGGCCCCCGGTACGGGCCGTGCGGAACCTTACGCCATCGATGCCCAAGGCGGAGAGCTGGATGGCGCTCTCGGCCTTGGCCATCACCTCCGCGTAGGTCCGCGAGGTGTCCGGCGGCAGTGTGACCACCACCGCGGCAGTTTTGGGGGCGCGCAGCTTTCGGGCGCGCTTCCCCTTCTTCTTCTGCTGCTGCGCCGGAGCAGCAGGCGCAGCAGACTTCGCCGGTCGTGGCGCCTTTGGCTTGCGCGCCACGACGTTCCATGCCTCCCCCTGTTGGGTTTGGGGAGGCGGCGTCGGCTGGACGGTGGTGGTCACCGCGGGTTGGGACGGAGCCGGCGGAGCGACGTTCCTGGCGGCCTGTGCTTCCCGGGCCGCCATGCTCTTTTTCGCCCCCCTCTTCTTTCCCGCGGCTTGAGTCGCAGCGGGGGCGGAGGGGAGCGACTGTACCGGCCTTGGTGTTGGGAGGGCCGGGAAGTCCGCGTCGAGACGGGCGCTCGGAGCGCGTGCGGGAGCGGCTTCAGCGCTCACCCGCGCTCGACGAGCGTCCGCCGCCAGGGAAGGGCGGACGCGCTGCTCCGGGAGGAGGCGGTCACTGATGCCAGCCATCCTGGCATCAATGAAAAAGGCCACCTCCTCGCGGGTCATCCCGACGTTGGCGGAGGCGGAGGCGGCAGTCCGGCTCTGCACCTCCAGCCGGACCCGGAGCTCCGCCAGTTCGGCGCGGAGCACCTCCGTTTGGCGGTTTTGCTCCGCATGTTCAGCGCGGAGCAGCTCCTCCTGCCTCCTACGCTCCGCCAGCTCCGCGCGCAAGAGCTTCAGCTCCTGGCCCTCCTCGCGCTGCTCCGCCAGCTCCTTAAAGGAGTCGACGAGGTCAGACATGGCCCCCCGCACTGATGCCACGTCTTGGCACTTCATGCGGGAGGCCTTCCGCGCCACCGACGAGATGACGTCGAGCGCGGAGTCTACCACGCCGCGCAACTCGTCGACTCCTCTGAGCTGTCTGGGGCCAACCCTCTTCTCAGCCGCCAGCTCCCGCTTCGCCCGCAGCTCCGTTCGCTCCCCGACGGTTGGCGGGCGCTCGCGACCCTTCTTTTTTTCTGGGGAGGAGGCCTCCTCCAGTGGCCTCTTCTTCCTCCAGTAACTGAGGTCACTGGGGCCGGGAGCGCTCGGGGAGCAAGATCGCGAGCGATCTCCCACCGACATACAGCTGCTGCTGTCGGACTCCGACAGCCGCAGCGACGTCTTCTTCTTCTCCTTCTCCTTTTCCTCAACACCGAGGCAAAGGCGAGTGAGCCTCTCCTTCGCCTCTCGGTGGCGGCGGGACTGTTCCCGGAACGCTTCGTCGCCGCTCTCTCCACTCCTCTCACTTGCATCCACAGCGGATGCATCGGTCGTCAACAAGTCAATAGCCAGGTCGTCATTTGTCATTTCGGTATCAGTCCGTTTCTTGCCAGAGTCGTCGTTTTTTGTTTTGTTGGTTTTTTGTTTGATTTTTAGTTTCAATTTATCCATGTTAGATCCCACGAGTATGGGGGAAAGACGGTCCATGCAAGCAGAGCCCCCTGTACTTGCACAACCCTATATACCTAGGCGAACCTTGCGGAGGTCGGGCAGTTTCCGCAGGATTTTTACAACTTATCTGTTGGGTGTTATTGACTTTTCCTTGTCTCGGGCCGGCCGGTTAAGGCAAGCCCCCTGTCCCAGCCATCACGCCGCTAGACGTGATCAACGACACGCAACAGCTGGAACAGGTCGCCCGGCGTTGCCCCCAATAGGGGGGCATCCCCCTGAACACGAGTTAACGCATCCAGAGGGACCGCCGCGCCGCGGAGTACTTCCGCCCACAAACCACGTCCCCGAAGGGACCGCTTCCCCGAAGGGAGACAACAAAAGTGGAGCCTGTGCTCCCAAACCAAACCCCCGAAGGGGGAAGACTAGGGAGACAGAACTCCCGCACCGGTCACGGTGCCCAAATGCCGCGTAGGCGGCAACCCCGCTCACCGGTCAGTTCTGATCGCCAGAATAGTACCGGGAGCAGGGCGACCGCGCGGCACACGCCGTGCACGAACCGCGCACAGCCGCCGGCCTTGCAGGCCGGCCATACCACGACCAGGTTAGGTTAGGTTAGGTTAGGTTAGGTTAGGTTAGGTTAGGTTAGGTTAGGTTAGGTTAGGTTAGGTTAGGTTAGGTTAGGTTAGGTTAGGTTAGGTTAGGTTAGGTTAGGTTAGGTTAGGTTAGGTTAGGTTAGGTTAGGTTAGGTTAGGTTAGGTTAGGTTAGGTTAGGTTAGGTTAGGTTAGGTTAGGTTAGGTTAGGTTAGGTTAGGTTAGGTTAGGTTAGGTTAGGTTAGGTTAGGTTAGGTTAGGTTAGGTTTTTTTTTTTTTTTTTTTTTTTTTTTTTGTTCCGTCCTCCTCCTCTATTCTCTGACATGTTGGTCAGAGCTTTTATTTATCCAATTCTCCCCTGACATAATCAGGGACCTTTTTTGGCGTTAATTTTTATTTATTAAGCAATACATTCAATTTCTCTTTAATAATTTACATTTACTTTCAGTCTCGAAGAGACTCGTCCTACTTACTATTGTATTACATTTCACTATTACTACTACTACACCATATTTTCCTTATATCTATTCTTATTCTATTTGATACATTGTTTTACTTATGTCTATTTGGCAGTTTTCATAATACAATTTACAACAATATTAAATAACAATAAATTCTATTTTTACTAACAGGTTTCATAATAATAACGTTACGGCGATTTCAATAATTCATTTCCTATTCAAGATTTCCTTAAGATTATTTTAACTACTTCCTACATGCTAATGTGTCAATAGACAATATAGTAATAATAACAGTAAAATAGACTTAATACTAGTTTGTAAAAATTTTTAAAATTAGAATAAAGAGTAAAAAATAATAATAATAATAAATGTCTCAAATCTATCAATAATTTCCATAATAATATATTTTAATAATTATTCGTAAATTAACAATATTTCATAATGATAATAGTGCTCTATCTTTTTATGTCATGACAGTCCCAAGTCAGTCGCGTCGGTTCAGTTCAATGTTAGTCCGTCCTAGTTATTGTATTTGTCAGGTCTTAGTCTCGCGTCTTGTTCCTATTCATAGAGCTCTTGACTATTGACGTCATGTACCTGATAAATTCATCTCTGTATTCAGGTCTCCCAATGAGTTCCTTAGCGTTGCTCCGGCTTACCCTACAATATATTTTTTGTTCTAGGTCATATCTCCTACGTGCATAGATTGGGCAGTCAAAGAGCAGGTGCAGCGCCGTTTCGGGCTCTTCCCGTGTACAAAGGCATGAGGGATCATCTTTGCACCCAAACCGGTGCAGGTACGCCGAGAAACCCCCATGCCCCGTCAGCGCCTGCGTGAGTAGAAAGTTTACCTCCAGTTTTAAGACCACTTGGTAGGCTTCGACAGCGTCAGGAAAAAAGACCCTAGTTGTTGAGGCAGTCTCCGCGGTCTGGTATCGACGGTTCCATTCGCAAAGAGCATCCTGACGGATTTGTCTCTTTGCGAATGAAACCGGACATGCATCGTAGTTAGGGCGGGTCTTTAGCTTCACGGCGGCTTCCCTTGCGAGGAAGTCTGCACGTTCATTGCCCTCCAACCCGATGTGAGCCTTGACCCAAAACAAACCGACGTCGACATTTTTAATCATGCCGGCGTCGAGATGTCTCCGTGTCTCAGCTACCACCGGGCCGGAGTTTCCCGCGCTGGATACGGCCTCCAACGCCGCCCTGGAGTCTGATAGGATCGCTACCCTTTGATGCTTTCCTGTTGCAGCTATTTTTGCGGCTTGAGAGAGGGCGAACAACTCTGCCTGGAAGACGGTGCAGTAGGACGAGAGCCGGAATTTGCGGGCGACGGTTTCCACTTCGCCATCCCAAATGGATAGCGAGGCTCCAACCTTGCCCGCAATCCGGCTCCCATCTGTATAAATACAGACTGCACCGTCTGTGGCGGAGGCCAGCTGCTCAGCGTCCTCTATTAGTCCAAAGCTTCTGTGCCTTATTTCTGAAGGGTGGGGCTGTTGCGTGTAGGGCGTACGCCTCTCAATCTCGACACCCCTGAGTACCGGCCTGATCCCCCTCTTGGCCTCGTACAGGGAAGCATTTTCCCTGATACGAATGTCAAGGGGGAGTGTTCCGGACAGTACCAGGGATGCGTTGAGAGAGGTCGTACGGTACGCTCTGCACATTTTTTGTGTAAATGGGCGCTGGGCTGCATTTAGTATTTTCTGTATACCTTTTCTTTTTGTAGCAGTGGCCCAAGCACATGCCGCGTAGGTGATTACAGGTTCCACAGCCACTTTGTAGATGATCTTGACGATGTCGGTGTGAAGACCCCAGGTCGCCTTTGCCACCCTTGACAACTTCTTTCCTATTGCCAAAGCCTTCGCACAAATGTTTCTCACATGGCTTTCAAAACTGAGTTTATTGTCAATGGTGACTCCTAGTAGTTTTAATTCGGTGGATAGGGCGATGTCGGTCCCACCCATGACCAGAGCTGGGGGGTCGTATTTTAATTTGTTAGTTATTAGGATTGCCTTGGTTTTGTGAGGCGCAAACTTGAGTTTATTTTCGATCCCCCATCTCTGGACATGGTCGAGAGCGGCATTTCCCTGCTCCTGGATCTCCGCCGCACGGTCCGCTGAGAAGAGGAGCACTATGTCGTCGGCAAATGCCTGACAATAGTACCCCCCCTCCCAGAGGCTTCGCAGCAGTGGATCCAGGAGCAGGTTCCACAGAATAGGTCCACCTATTGAACCCTGGACACATCCTTTATTTGTGGTCTTGCGGTGATTGTGACCAGCATATCTCAGCTCGACTGATCGTTCCTCTAGGTAGTGACAGATGATACCCTTCAAGCCCTCCGGGCATTCCTCCTCTGACAAACGTGCTTTAATTTTTGGCCACCAAGCGCTGTCGAAGGCTCCCTCTATGTCCAGCGACACCAACGTGATGAGCTTCTTCTTACGAAGCTCGCCCCTCACGTGGGCCACCAGGTCATAGAGGGAGTCCTCGGTTCCTCGCTGTGGCATGAAGCCGTATTGTCTTGGACTGATGCGTGGGACCAAATGCCATTTCAATCGATCTATCACCATCTTTTCCAAGATCTTTCCAAGCACCGGGAGGAGGCCTATGGGCCTATAAGATTTCGGATTTGTGTAATCCTCCTTCCCCGGTTTTCTAAGAGCGACCACGGTAGCCGTCTTCCAAGCCCGCGGAAAACAGGATAGTCTCCAACACTTGTTGTAGAGGGCCAGGTGCAGCTCCATGTCCCCCAGGATCACCCTGGAGCAGATGTCCGCTGTTAGGCCGTCCGCCCCAGGGGCCTTTTTCGGGTTGAAGGCAGTTGCTGCCACCCTCAGTTCCTCTAGTGTGAAGTCCGCGTCGTCGCCTCCACTTCGTGCTAGCGATACCCCCTCCGCGATATCTCTGACCCGGCGCTGTTCCGCAGTCTCCCCGTTCTCATCGTCGTCGGGGAAGAAGGTCTCGGCCAGTAATTTGGCTGACTCCCGCTTGTCTATGTATCTACCGTTTTTACATAACTGCTCCTCTTCAGCTCTTTTAGTAGTGCTCCGAATCACCCTATACACCCCGTCCCACACGGTTTCCTTTTCCTGCCTCGTGCAAAATCCTTTCCAGCTGGTCGTTTGTGCCTGCTTAACCGCTAATTCATATTTTTCCTTTATTTTCAGGTAGTTTTCGACGGTGGTCTGCCTGCGGCTCGGTCTTGCACAGCGGATTCTGCGCTTCATGGTGGAGACTTCGCGCTTCAGGGTTTGCAGCTCTTCGGTCCACCATGGTATGGTAAGTATTTGCTTTTTATGTTTTCTTAACATTTCCCCATCACATACTTCGGTGATTGCTTCCGTGTATCGGGTCACCAGATCCTCCAAACTTTCCCTATCCTTTATGCCTTTTATCCTCTCACTATCTATTCCATACTTTTCTCTTTGCAGGTTCATTGCAGTATTAAATCTTCCCCAGTTAACTTTTTTGGTACTGTATTTACGAGTTGTCCTATCTATTATTATTCCACTCTGCTTGCGGAGCTTTATCCCGTATGTGATAGCATTGTGGTCAGAGCCAGTAAAATCCTCAACCACACGCCACCCCTCGACGCGGTCCAGGAGGTCGGCGCTGCAGCACGTCACATCCACGAAGCTGGTGTATCGACGGCCACCACGGACCGTGTCGAAGGTCGGCGTGTTTCCCTCATTCAATACGTGCAAGTCCAGCTCCACCAGAGTGCTCATTACATCCTCTCCTCTTCCGTCTCCCTTTGTTCCCCCCCACCACATACTCTTTGCATTGCAATCCCCCCCTATGATCACTCTGGTGGTGCCGGCGTTGCTCATTATATTTTTGAGGTGGCTTAAGTACTGGTCGATAGGTTTGTCGGGTTCGAAATAGAATGATATCACAAGGACATCCCAGGGATCCGAGTGCACCATCACCACGGCAAAGTTGTTTGTTGTGTATTTTTGGCAAAGTGTTGCTGAAATTTCCGGATTGTGCACGACGACCGCTGCCTTTACAGGACCTTCTGTTCTGTTCCCGCTTTGGTAGACCCTGGCGGTTCCCGTAGACTTCATTTCGCCGGTTCCTCCAACGTAAGGTTCCTGTATAAGGGCTACCGCCACCTTCCTTTTCTCGGCTTCGAGGAAGTATTCCGTGGCGGCTAGCTGCTTACGCTGGAGGTTGGCTTGCGCGAATATATATAGGTCTATCTGTGGTGCCGCGGTCGTCGGGCCTCGATTTGTCCTTGGTTTCGGTGCGTTGCCCTTAGCAATAAGCCACGGTTGCCCTTGCGATACCATCCCATTTCACCCTAATGGGACAAACCTCGCTGAACACCGAATGTTGCACTTCTTGTAACTTGGCTCTTTTGCAGTTAATGCAGCCAGGGGCCTGGCCCCCGGCCACCAGCGGACACTCCGCTCTCACGTGCGGATCTCCGCAGTTGTGGCAGAGATCCGCCTGCTCTGTGCAGTGCTTCCGCCCGTGGCCGTAGGCCAGACACCTGGTGCACTGCATCAGGGGAGTCTGATCTACCACCTTCACTTTTTGTAGATCCACGTATACACTTCCTGCATCCGTAAGCCGCTTCCATAACTTCGGTGAGACTCGGAGGACGGCGTGGCACTCGTGTGGGTTCCTCGCCCTCCTCCGATATCTGACTTCCATTTTTTGTTCCTCGGGTGAGAGATCTTTTAATAGGTGCTTATTTTGTTCCCTGATAGCTCTTACCACGTCGGGGTCGGTGTTGTATGACAGCATGTTTCTAAGCATTACCAGAGGGTCCTTGTTGCGGGCCTCTTGCACGGCCAACGTTTCGTTTTGGCTAAGGTGCGTGACTGCTTTGGCGAGGTCTTTCTTGTTTGAACAGCTAATAACGACTTTGCCGTCACGCACTTTGCGAAGCCTTTCCACCTGCAACCCCCTGGTTTTTGCGTCTAGGGTGGTCCTTACTGTTTCGACCAGCTGATCGCTGGTCGATTTGCCCTCCTTTGTGGAAACTATCAGGGAATATGTTGGCGCCTTTAGGGTTCTTGTTCCGGTCCGAGGTTTTGCAAGAACTTCCGCGTAGGTGGGTGCCGCCGCTTTTACTGCCTCCAGGGTTTCACCCAACTCCTTGCTCATCCTGCTGAGCTCCCCGGTGTTTTGGGTGCCGTCTAGGAGGCTATCTATCTTCCCATCCATGCCTTCCAGACGGTCCCGCACCTCGGCCATGGCGACTTCCATACCCAAGTCTACTGCTTCCCCTCTTCCGGCGTTCCCCGGTTCGTCCTGTACCCGATCCTCCATTCTGGTCATTACCCTTTCCACTCTCTCTATCCTTGCCATTAGTGGTCCCACGTGACGGGCAAGTACCTCCTCCATCCTTTCAGTACCTCCCGAGTCCGGCCCCACTGAGTCGCGCGCCCTCTCGATTCCGTCCAGTCTTGTGTGAACCGATTCAAGCATTGCTATGATCTTAGACTCTGTGGCCTCGGTCCCGGCATGGCTCGATGCAGTCTCGGTCAGCACGTCGGTATTTCTATTTTCCAGCTGTCGCTGGAGAGACAGCAGGGTCGCCTCGATGTCCAGCGTGGAGGACCTGATCGCGTCCACCCTGGTACTATGTGCTACAAGTTGACGAATTCCACGGTCCATGGACGCGACCGTGTCCCCCACACCCAAGTCTGGTGTTGTGAAGCAGGTTTTAAGCGACTCTATCTGTCTCTCCAGGTCGTTTATGGCTTTGATAGGGCCATCTAATTCAAAATTCAGCCAGGTCCACGTGGATTCCACTGTCTTCTGCGTGTTAATCAAAATGCGTTCGTTGTCTTCCAACTTTTGTGCATAATTGTTGATTTGTTCAGCGATCATTCTGTTGTGGGCTCTTTCTACGCGTACCATTTCCTTTGCGGCTCTTGTTCTCTCTTGTTCGGCTGCCAGTTTGTGTCTGGCTCTGGAGTCGGATATGGACAGCACCAGCTCGTAGAGCTGGTGTAGGCACGTCAGTGCCTCCACCCTGCACTCCCGCTTCATATTGCCGGCTTTTTCGATGGCCTCTTTGCCAAGAAGCATCAGCTCATTGGCCTTTTTGGTAGCGAGGTCCATTGAAGCTCCGGCACCCCTGCAGGAGGGCGGAATGACACTGACGCGCCTGCTGCACGCGCTGGCGCTGTCCACGTCCGACCAGTCATCCTCGGTTCGGATTTCAATTGTTTCAGATCTTTCTGGCGCTGAGTCGTTTTCGTTGTCCATTTCTATCTCGATCGCGGCTATCATTGCGTCTGTTTCCGTGTAATCGGTAAGGTGTGACGTTGCCGGTGACTGTGGTGGTGTCTCTTTTTTGGCTTCCGCCAGGGTTGCCTGCTCCAGAACCCTGACCCTGAGCGGGTCTTTAGATGTTATTTTCCGCGGTTCTTTAGTCGTCTTCTTTCCCTTTGTTAAGTTAGCGGTTCCCTTTTGCGACATTTTTGTAGAGGTAATCGGCTTGGTATACAGGTAAGTATGTCAATAACGGTAAGTATATGTCAAACAATCAGGTAAGTCCACGGTGTATAGTTTTACGATAAACAAACGATCAAAAATATCACAACAACAAATCAATATACAGTACAAATAAATATAAATGTCAATAAATTCAGTAAAAGTTCAATAAAATTCAATAAAATTCAGTAAATTTCAATAAAAATCAATAGTATTTCAATAAGTCAATATAATAATTTTTGTATATTTCGAGTACTTTAATAAATTGTTATTTTAATAATTTTTGTTTTGTGTTTCAGGTGCAGGAGGAAGCCCGCGCGCGCCGCTTCACCGTCAGGAGACAGGTAAGTACAGATAAGAAGAAAAAGTGAAAAGAAATTTTTGAAGAAGTTGGAGAAGATGGAGAAGAAGAACGCTCGCAGTGCCAATCGACAGAGCCGGACACGCCGATGCCAGCAGAGAAAACCCCAGCGCTCTATCTACTATATCTACCGAGATATCGGGCTCCGAAAATGGCAGGTCCCTTACCGGGTCGTTTACTTTCGATTTTTAAAGGCCGATATCTCGGCTTCTACTGGTCGCAGAGCACCAGAAATTGATATCTGGGCTGGCCCCGACGTCCCGCGCACGTTTTAGTCGAGAGCGACCACTAGAGTTCTGTGAGCTTTGATTTGAGATTCCTGTGTGTACTGACACGCGCAAGCTCCCCCCAGGCTACCCAGAAGAAGTCCCGTAGAAATCGGGCAATAAACAACAGAGTTATGGCCCCTTTAAAATTTTCAAGATGGCCGCCAATGTGTCAAACAGAAATTTTGACTTTGATTATCTCGGGAACTAAACGTCGTAGATAGCTGGTGTTTGGGTTCGGAGAGTGTATTATTTAAAGATCTAGACGTTCCCAGTGCGAGCGAGACTAAGAAATTTTTTAGCTCAAATTGGGACCGGACCACAAATTTATAAAAGCTTACGTCCCCTAGATGCCAAAAGTGGAAAAACGGTGATTCTGCGACCAATAGAAGCAAGCACACGACGATTCAAAGATTTTCAAGATGGCGGACAAACTGTCAGTGTCAGTCTTTGATCGTCGATAACTCGGCCCACAGTAGTCACAGGAACTCCGCTCTTCTTTTGTTAAGATATAGAATTTTGTTATCTACCCAATTATTAAAGAATTTAGAGTCAAAAAATCCCCCCCCCCCAATTTCAAATTTACCAAGATTTTAAGAAAATTTTTAAGAGGCGAGTAAGTATAGAAGAAACCGCAGCTCTCTACGACGCTCGGCTCGCGAGATATTTACGATCGAAAAACCGAAGATTTTGCGCATAAAAACAAAATGGCGACTTTAGTCCGGAAAAAACGCTAAAATCGTCGCGTTTCAACCGAATTTGATGTGCGATACGTCGTTTGAAAGGTATTTTTATTCTCTATTCAAAAACGTTCGTGAAATAATTTTAATAACTTTAACTTTTAATTATTTTGCAAATAAAGATTTATAAACTTAAAAATTTGATAACTTTGGATATATAAGAGATAAAATCGCGGTTAAGGTGTTGGAATTTTTGTTTTAATGAGTACTATCTAAAGAAATTAATAAGGAATTTGGAAGAGTTGTTGGAAGAGTTGTAATCGCTGGGTTATTCTAGATATTTGAAAAGTTAAAAAATTTTTCGGTTTTTCGGTCGCGGTACACTGAAATTTTGTCAAAAAATTCTAAAACTAGGTTCGTCGTCTTGCCACAGCCTGAGCGCCAACAACTGCAGTTGAAAAAGTAGTAGTCGTAGATCTTGTTCCTGAGATATTTGAAGACGAAGTTTTCGAAGTTTTCAATTTTTTGTCAAAAAAGTATAAGTGAATTTTTTGTTTAAAAACCTGTTTTAGGATGCTCTGATACGCCCGCAGCTCCAGTAAAATTTTCAAGTTTGTAGCTCTGGTAGATTCGTGGCTCGTGCCTCGTGGTGATTTCGGTTTTCTTGTAATAACTCAGCCGTCTACTGTGCCAGGAAGATGACGATGACTCGAGGTTGTAGGGGCACCTGTGGCGCACCTGCAGAGTATTTTTCCGCAGTGCTATCACAACAGGTGACGAAGTTATTGGCGAAAAACACACAAAAACTTGGTTTTATAACCTCAAAAATGGCGGTTTTTTGCTTCCCCTACTTCGGGGAAGCAATTTTTGCACTTCACTGATACGGGGCCGTATGAGGCTCACAGACGCGCACAAAACGAGATGTCGCACGGGTTGCTATCACCACTATATCCGGAGTTACGAATTTTTTTTCTGCGGAGCTCGAGCGAAAAGCAGCTGTTTCGAGGCGCTGTCGGGCGCAGACTGGGTTAGGTTAGGTTAGGTTAGGTTAGGTTAGGTTAGGTTAGGTTAGGTTAGGTTAGGTTAGGTTAGGTTAGGTTAGGTTAGGTTAGGTTAGGTTAGGTTAGGTTAGGTTAGGTTAGGTTAGGTTAGGTTAGGTTAGGTTAGGTTAGGTTAGGTTAGGTTAGGTTAGGTTAGGTTAGGTTAGGTTAGGTTAGGTTAGGTTAGGTTAGGTTAGGTTAGGTTAGGTTAGGTTAGGTTAGGTTAGGTTAGGTTAGGTTAGGTTAGGTTAGGTTAGGTTAGGTTAGGTTAGGTTAGGTTAGGTTAGGTTAGGTTAGGTTAGGTTAGGTTAGGTTAGGTTAGGTTAGGTTAGGTTAGGTTAGGTTAGGTTAGGTTAGGTTAGGTTAGGTTAGGTTAGGTTAGGTTAGGTTAGGTTAGGTTAGGTTAGGTTAGGTTAGGTTAGGTTAGGTTAGGTTAGGTTAGGTTAGGTTAGGTTAGGTTAGGTTAGGTTAGGTTAGGTTAGGTTAGGTTAGGTTAGGTTAGGTTAGGTTAGGTTAGGTTAGGTTAGGTTAGGTTAGGTTAGGTTAGGTTAGGTTAGGTTAGGTTAGGTTAGGTTAGGTTAGGTTAGGTTAGGTTAGGTTAGGTTAGGTTAGGTTAGGTTAGGTTAGGTTAGGTTAGGTTAGGTTAGGTTAGGTTAGGTTAGGTTAGGTTAGGTTAGGTTAGGTTAGGTTAGGTTAGGTTAGGTTAGGTTAGGTTAGGTTAGGTTAGGTTAGGTTAGGTTAGGTTAGGTTAGGTTAGGTTAGGTTAGGTTAGGTTAGGTTAGGTTAGGTTAGGTTAGGTTAGGTTAGGTTAGGTTAGGTTAGGTTAGGTTAGGTTAGGTTAGGTTAGGTTAGGTTAGGTTAGGTTAGGTTAGGTTAGGTTAGGTTAGGTTAGGTTAGGTTAGGTTAGGTTAGGTTAGGTTAGGTTAGGTTAGGTTAGGTTAGGTTAGGTTAGGTTAGGTTAGGTTAGGTTAGGTTAGGTTAGGTTAGGTTAGGTTAGGTTAGGTTAGGTTAGGTTAGGTTAGGTTAGGTTAGGTTAGGTTAGGTTAGGTTAGGTTAGGTTAGGTTAGGTTAGGTTAGGTTAGGTTAGGTTAGGTTAGGTTAGGTTAGGTTAGGTTAGGTTAGGTTAGGTTAGGTTAGGTTAGGTTAGGTTAGGTTAGGTTAGGTTAGGTTAGGTTAGGTTAGGTTAGGTTAGGTTAGGTTAGGTTAGGTTAGGTTAGGTTAGGTTAGGTTAGGTTAGGTTAGGTTAGGTTAGGTTAGGTTAGGTTAGGTTAGGTTAGGTTAGGTTAGGTTAGGTTAGGTTAGGTTAGGTTAGGTTAGGTTAGGTTAGGTTAGGTTAGGTTAGGTTAGGTTAGGTTAGGTTAGGTTAGGTTAGGTTAGGTTAGGTTAGGTTAGGTTAGGTTAGGTTAGGTTAGGTTAGGTTAGTTTTTTTTTTTTTTTTTTTTTCGTAGGAATGCTTTTTACGCACTTACCCCCCGACTGCAGGGGCAGCCGAAGGACGTCGTGTTGGACTCCCGGGGAGTAAAATTTCTCTCGACCCAGCCTACCAACTAAACCTACGGTGTCCTCCTCGCCCGTTGCCGGGCCGTGGTAGTCACTCAGGTATGACCACGACCCGACACGGGGGGCCCCCTAGCGATGGGGGCTCACTGCGACGGGGTGGGCAACGTGCCCCCCCGTCGGACGGTCACCCCTCGCCCGAACACTAGGCGAGGGGTCGTCCGCCACATTGGGCGCGACAGGTCCCCTGACCCGTCGCGCGTGGCCTCCTCGCGGGCCGGGGCCGCCGGCTATTGCGCGCCGACGACCCCTACCCGCGGCCCTGCGGGGGGGCAATGTTAGGCCCGCGCGTTCGCGCTCCCGCAGGGCCTCTCTCTTGGCCGCCATCACCTCGGACGCAAACGAGGCGACGGCGGCCCAACACTCTCTGCTGCCGGCCATCGAGGCGATGACGGCCGGCAGCGACAAATTCACGCCTATTGCGTCAGTGAGCCTGACGCGCTGAGCGGACCAGGCCGTGCACACGGCCAGCGTATGCTCGGCCGTGTCCACGGCTCCGGACGCACAGCTCTTGCAGTCGGGCGCCGACTCTACTCCCACCAGCTCCCACAGGTACTTGGCAAAGCAGCCGTGACCTGTGAGGAGCTGGGTCAAATGGTAGGTCGGCACCCTGTGCGGCGCCTCGACCCACTGACGCAATACTGGGCGCACGGCCGTGAGAAGCCGTGCGCTCACCCTACTTTCGTCTAATTTTGTGGCCCACCTCCCGAAGAGGTCGTCGCGGAATTCGCCCCTCCAGCGAGCGACCTCGTCGGGGGCGGGCTCAACTCCGTTTTGCCGCATCAGGGCCCTCCTTCGGTGAACCCCCGCCAGGACCCCAGCCTCGAGGTCCCAGGGGAGGCTCCCGGAAATCACACATGCCGCCTCCAGCGACACGGTGTGGTACGCTCGTGCGGCCCTCTGCGCCATCACACGCTGCGCGCGACGCAGCAGCGTGGAGTTCTCGGCGCTGAGAGCCGCAGCCGCCCAGATGGGCGCTCCGTAGAGCGCCTTCGAGCGCACCACCGTGTCGTAGAGGCGGCGGCCGACACTACCGGCCCCCCCGCAATTTGGGAGCAACCGGGCGAGCATTCCGGCGCACGCCACCAGCTTCGGCGCCAGCGCCCGGAAATGCTCGCCGAACCTCCACCGACTGTCCAGCGTCAGCCCCAAGTATTTCAACTTGGAGCCGACGGCGATGGAGGCCCCTCCCACTACAATGCTGTAGTCGCGGGGGGGCCTTGCCCGAGGCCCATGGAAGAATAGGGCCTCGGACTTCTCGAGGGCCACTTCTAGCCCGAGGGCCCTGATGCGGCTCACCACTTGCGCGGTGCCCGCCGTGGCGAGGACACCGGCATCAGGTTAGGTTAGGTTAGGTTAGGTTAGGTTAGGTTAGGTTAGGTTAGGTTAGGTTAGGTTAGGTTAGGTTAGGTTAGGTTAGGTTAGGTTAGGTTAGGTTAGGTTAGGTTAGGTTAGGTTAGGTTAGGTTAGGTTAGGTTAGGTTAGGTTAGGTTAGGTTAGGTTAGGTTAGGTTAGGTTAGGTTAGGTTAGGTTAGGTTAGGTTAGGTTAGGTTAGGTTAGGTTAGGTTAGGTTAGGTTAGGTTAGGTTAGGTTAGGTTAGGTTAGGTTAGGTTAGGTTAGGTTAGGTTAGGTTAGGTTAGGTTAGGTTAGGTTAGGTTAGGTTAGGTTAGGTTAGGTTAGGTTAGGTTAGGTTAGGTTAGGTTAGGTTAGGTTAGGTTAGGTTAGGTTAGGTTAGGTTAGGTTAGGTTAGGTTAGGTTAGGTTAGGTTAGGTTAGGTTAGGTTAGGTTAGGTTAGGTTAGGTTAGGTTAGGTTAGGTTAGGTTAGGTTAGGTTAGGTTAGGTTAGGTTAGGTTAGGTTAGGTTAGGTTAGGTTAGGTTAGGTTAGGTTAGGTTAGGTTAGGTTAGGTTAGGTTAGGTTAGGTTAGGTTAGGTTAGGTTAGGTTAGGTTAGGTTAGGTTAGGTTAGGTTAGGTTAGGTTAGGTTAGGTTAGGTTAGGTTAGGTTAGGTTAGGTTAGGTTAGGTTAGGTTAGGTTAGGTTAGGTTAGGTTAGGTTAGGTTAGGTTAGGTTAGGTTAGGTTAGGTTAGGTTAGGTTAGGTTAGGTTAGGTTAGGTTAGGTTAGGTTAGGTTAGGTTAGGTTAGGTTAGGTTAGGTTAGGTTAGGTTAGGTTAGGTTAGGTTAGGTTAGGTTAGGTTAGGTTAGGTTAGGTTAGGTTAGGTTAGGTTAGGTTAGGTTAGGTTAGGTTAGGTTAGGTTAGGTTAGGTTAGGTTAGGTTAGGTTAGGTTAGGTTAGGTTAGGTTAGGTTAGGTTAGGTTAGGTTAGGTTAGGTTAGGTTAGGTTAGGTTAGGTTAGGTTAGGTTAGGTTAGGTTAGGTTAGGTTAGGTTAGGTTAGGTTAGGTTAGGTTAGGTTAGGTTAGGTTAGGTTAGGTTAGGTTAGGTTAGGTTAGGTTAGGTTAGGTTAGGTTAGGTTAGGTTAGGTTAGGTTAGGTTAGGTTAGGTTAGGTTAGGTTAGGTTAGGTTAGGTTAGGTTAGGTTAGGTTAGGTTAGGTTAGGTTAGGTTAGGTTAGGTTAGGTTAGGTTAGGTTAGGTTAGGTTAGGTTAGGTTAGGTTAGGTTAGGTTAGGTTAGGTTAGGTTAGGTTAGGTTAGGTTAGGTTAGGTTAGGTTAGGTTAGGTTAGGTTAGGTTAGGTTAGGTTAGGTTAGGTTAGGTTAGGTTAGGTTAGGTTAGGTTAGGTTAGGTTAGGTTAGGTTAGGTTAGGTTAGGTTAGGTTAGGTTAGGTTAGGTTAGGTTAGGTTAGGTTAGGTTTTTTTTTTTTTTTTTTTTCGTAGGAATGCTTTTTACGCACTTACCCCCCGGCTGCAGGGGCAGCCGAAGGACGTCGTGTTGGACTCCCGGGGAGTAAAATTTCTCTCGACCCAGCCTACCAACTAAACCTACGGTGTCCTCCTCGCCCGTTGCCGGGCCGTGGTAGTCACTCAGGTATGACCACGACCCGACACGGGGGGCCCCCTAGCGATGGGGGCTCACTGCGACGGGGTGGGCAACGTGCCCCCCCGTCGGACGGTCACCCCTCGCCCGAACACTAGGCGAGGGGTCGTCCGCCACATTGGGCGCGACAGGTCCCCTGACCCGTCGCGCGTGGCCTCCTCGCGGGCCGGGGCCGCCGGCTATTGCGCGCCGACGACCCCTACCCGCGGCCCTGCGGGGGGGCAATGTTAGGCCCGCGCGTTCGCGCTCCCGCAGGGCCTCTCTCTTGGCCGCCATCACCTCGGACGCAAATGAGGCGACGGCGGCCCAACACTCTCTGCTGCCGGCCATCGAGGCGATGACGGCCGGCAGCGACAAATTCACGCCTATTGCGTCAGTGAGCCTGACGCGCTGAGCGGACCAGGCCGTGCACACGGCCAGCGTATGCTCGGCCGTGTCCACGGCTCCGGACGCACAGCTCTTGCAGTCGGGCGCCGACTCTACTCCCACCAGCTCCCACAGGTACTTGGCAAAGCAGCCGTGACCTGTGAGGAGCTGGGTCAAATGGTAGGTCGGCACCCTGTGCGGCGCCTCGACCCACTGACGCAATACTGGGCGCACGGCCGTGAGAAGCCGTGCGCTCACCCTACTATTATCTAGCTTATCGGCCCACCTCCCGAAGAGGTCGTCGCGGAATTCGCCTCTCCAGCGAGTGACCTCGTCGGGGGCGGGCTCCACTCCGTCTTGCCGCATCAGGGCCCTCCTTCGGTGAACCCCCGCCAGGACCCCAGCCTCGAGGTCCCAGGGGAGGCTCCCGGAAATCACACATGCCGCCTCCAGCGACACGGTGTGGTACGCTCGTGCGGCCCTCTGCGCCATCACACGCTGCGCGCGACGCAGCAGCGTGGAGTTCTCGGCGCTGAGAGCCGCAGCCGCCCAGATGGGCGCTCCGTAGAGCGCCTTCGAGCGCACCACCGTGTCGTAGAGGCGGCGGCCGACACTACCGGCCCCCCCGCAATTCGGGAGCAACCGGGCGAGCATTCCGGCGCACGCCACCAGCTTCGGCGCCAGCGCCCGGAAATGCTCGCCGAACCTCCACCGACTGTCCAGCGTCAGCCCCAAGTATTTCAACCTGGAGCCGACGGCGATGGAGGCCCCTCCCACTACAATGCTGTAGTCCCGGGGGGGCCTTGCCCGAGGCCCATGGAAGAATAGGGCCTCGGACTTCTCGAGGGCCACTTCTAGCCCGAGGGCCCTGATGCGGCTCACCACTTGCGCGGTGCCCGCCGTGGCGAGGACACCGGCATCTCTGAAGTTGGGGCCCCGCGCGGTGACCAGGGTATCGTCGGCGTAGCATATGACGCCGACTCCCCGAAGATTGGTACCGCGCAGGACCCAGTCAAATCCAATGTTCCACAGGAGTGGGCCCAGCACCGACCCCTGTGGAACACCGCACGACATGTCCCGGCGGACTACACGATCCCGGGCCGGGTAGAAAATGGCCCGGTCCGTAAAGTAGTCCGCCAGGACCCTCCTGAGGTACCACGGAACTTTGTGGTACCTCAGGGCCTCCTCAATTGTCGCCCAGGGGAGGGTGTTGAAAGCGTTAGCAATGTCGAGAGACACTGCCAACAACACCCCCCCCTGCGAAACGGCACTTTCCACTCGGTCCCTCAGTCGGGACACGGCGTCGATCGTCGACCGCGCGCGGCGGAACCCGAACTGTAGATCACTCAGATCCGGGCCCACCGTCTCCAGATGTCGGACGAGGCGTGCTGCGACGACCCTTTCGAAGGTCTTGCACGCCTCGTCAAGAAGGACGATCGGACGGTAGGCCGAAGGACAGTCGGGGGGTCGCCCGTGCTTCTGAAGCAGCACGAGCTTCCCGGACTTCCACCGCCGCGGGACTCTGCCGGACGCCATGCACTCCGACATGAGGGACAAAACCTCACCTTCGAGGACCGGCATCACGTGGGCGAGGACCCGCCCAGGGACGCCGTCCGGGCCCGGGGCGCGGTTCCTCTCTCTGAGTTTGAGGACCGCAACCCCTAACTCGGCCTCGGACACGGGCGGCACTTCCTCGCCCGCAGCCGGTCCCTCGATTCGTGGCGCCGCCGCCATCCTCGGCGGCGACCACTCTCCTCTCGCCGGGAAGAGCGAGCTGACCACCTGCTCCACGAAGAGTGGCTCGAGGGTTCTCGTCAGAGGGGGCGCCGCTGGACGGAGTTTCTCCATCACCGTCTTATACGGGCGCCCCCACGGATCTCTTTCCACCTCCTCGAGCCACTCCTGCCAAGCCTCGGCTTTGGCGGCCTTGATGGCAGCGGTGAACGCGTTTCTCGCGGCCCGGTACGCGGCGAGCAGTACCTCCTCTTGGGCGAGGTCTCTGTTGGCCCTCCTGCGACTGCGGGTGTGCCGGCGCCGAGCCATTTGGCACTCGGCGCGGAGGCCCTGAAGATGGGGCCTCCACCAGTACACCTGCTTGCGCGGAGGGGTCGGACCCGCCCGGATCATCGCCGCGTCGCAGACGCGAGAGAGCGCTCCTGACAGCCGCTCACATCTCGCGTCCACGTCCAGGCCGCTCTCCTCATTCACGACGCGGGTCCCATTGGGACCCGCAATCCACCGCTCCACTATGGCCGCCTCGGTGGCCAGCTCTGGGTCCAGGGTGTTCAGCCTCCACCGAGGACCCTCTCCCGGCAGGGGACGGTCGAACTCGACGGCTGGGGCGTCCGCGGGGGATGGGACCAGGTCGAACCGTATGTAACGATGGTCCGACAAAGTCTCCACCCCCTCCTCCACCCTCCACCGCCTCGTACGGCGGGCGAGGGCGGGGCTCGCAAACGACAGGTCCACTATGGACCCGCCCGTGTGCCGGACGCACGTCAGGACCGTCCCCGTATTTAAAAGGACGAGGCCATGGGACACCGCCCATTCCTCAAGGGTGTCACCCCTAGCGTCGGTCGCCGGAGATCCCCACAACCGGGATTTGGCGTTAAAGTCTCCGGCGACCACCACAGGGGTGGGGTGCACCTCCGCCATTAGGTCGCCGAGCTCGACGAGGAAACGCTCGAACTCGGCGAGAGTCCTATTGGGCGAGAAGTACACGCCGACTACTGCAACGTCGCCCAGCGACGCGAGCACGCACCCGTGGCCCCTCAGCACCCTCTGAAAGGGTCGGGGGGCAGCACGGCGTCGCCAGGCGACGATAGCCACCGAACCGTCGCGATCGCCCACCCAGTCATCACGGGCTAGGACGCGGTACGGCTCGGCGACTATGGCTACGTTTATTTGCCACTGCGCAGCGGTCTGGAGAAGAAGATCCTGGGCCGCTGCGCAGTGATTAACATTCGCCTGCAGTAGTGACACCCTATTGGCCATTTAATTGGCGGCGGTGTCCATGGCCTCCGGGGCAGCACCAGGCTGAGGTGCTGCCGAGGACGCGGCGGGGGGGTTAGATTTGCCCCCGCCCGTCGTTTTCGCCGCTCGGGCCGGCTTTTTGGCCAGCGCCGGGCACTTTTTATGGCCCAGACGATGGCCAGAGTCGACGCCCTCCGACGCGCAGATCGCGCAGGAGGGCTCCACCGCCGTACAGGCTGCCGCCTTATGGCCCGGCTGCCCGCACCGGAAGCACAGTGCACTGCGGTCGATCTTGCAGGTGCACTGCACGCCAACGTGGCCCGGTACGAGGCAGCGGAAACACCGCTGCGGCCGCGCGTCGAGGAGCGCAGCCCGGGCCGTCGACCACCCGATGGTGAGTCTACCACCATCGGTGATCTTTTTGGCCGCCGGGACAGGGCACTTCACCCAGACGGTCCCTGGGCGGCCAGGTGGGCGGGTGATATTGCCCACCTTTACGAGATCGGGGCGGCAGCCCCCCGCATTGGCGACGGCCGCGGCCACTGATTCGGCAGTGACCGCGTCGCCCAGACCGGTAATGCGCATTTCAGCGCACTGCTCCGGTCTGGACACCCGAGCGACGTCGCCGATGACCTCGCGCATTTTTGCCGCGAGCTCATCGGCCTTTTTAGTCCTCTCCGCACCGGAGACCTCCATCACACGGCCCCCGGTGCGGGCCGTGCGGAATTTAACGCCTTCGATGCCCAAGGCGGAGAGCTGGATGGCGCTCTCGGCCTTGGCCATCACCTCCGCGTATGTCCGGGCGGAGTCTTGCGGCAGGGTCACCACCACCGCGGCAGTCTTGGGGGCGCGCAACTTGCGGGCGCGCTTCCCCTTCTTCTTCTGCTGCTGCGCCGGAGCAGCAGGCGCAGCAGCAGACTTCGCCGGTCGTGGCGCCTTTGGCTTGCGCGCCACGACGTTCCATGCCTCCCCCTGTTGGGTTTGGGGAGGCGGCGTCGGCTGGACGGTGGTGGTCACTGCGGGCTGGGACGCGGGTCTCGGAGCCGGCGGAGCGGCATTTCTGGCGGCCTGTGCTTCCCGGGCCGCCATGCTCTTTTTCGCCCCCCTCTTCTTTCCCGCGGCTTGAGTCGCAGCGGGGGCGGAGGGGAGCGACTGCACCGGCCTTGGAGTTGGCAGGGCCGGGAAGTCCACGTCGCTCGGAGCGCGTGCGGGAGCGGTTTCGACGCTCACCCGCGCTCGACGAGCGTCCGCCGCCAGGGAAGGGCGGACGCGCTGCTCCGGGAGGAGGCGGTCACTGATGCCAGCCATCCTGGCATCAATGAAAAAAGCCACCTCCTCGCGGGTCATCCCGACGTTGGCGGAGGCGGAGGCGGCAGTCCGGCTCTGCACCTCCAGCCGGACCCGGAGCTCCGCCAGTTCGGCGCGGAGCGCCTCCGTTTGGCGGTTCTGCTCCGCATGTTCAGCGCGGAGCAGCTCCTCCTGCCTCCTACGCTCCGCCAGTTCCGCGCGCAAGAGCTTCAGCTCCTGGCCCTCCTCACGCTGCTCCGCCAGCTCCTTAAAGGAGTCGACGAGGTCAGACATGGCCCCCCGCACTGATGCCACGTCTTGGCACTTCATGCGGGAGGCCTTCCGCGCCACCGACGAGATGACGTCGAGCGCGGAGTCAACCACGCCGCGCAGCTCGTCGACTCCTCTGAGCTGTCTGGGGCCAACCCTCTTCTCGGCCGCCAGCTCCCTTTTCGCCCGCAGCTCCGTTCGCTCCCCGACGGTCGGCGGGCGCTCGCGACCCTTCTTTTTTTCTGGAGAAGAGGCCTCCTCCAGTGGCCTCTTCTTCCTCCAGTAGCTGGGGTCACTGGGGCCGGGAGCGCTCGGGGAGCAAGATCGCGAGCGATCTCCCACCGACATACAGCTGCTGCTGTCGGACTCCGACAGCCGCAGCGACGTCTTCTTCTTCTCCTTCCCTACCTTCTCTTTCACACCGAGGCAAAGGCGAGTGAGCCTCTCCTTCGCCTCCCGGTGGCGGCGGGCCTGTTCCCGGAACACTTCGTCGCCACTCTCTCCACTAGCATCCACAGCGGATGCATCGGTCGTCAGTTGGATTGCCAGGTCGTCATTAGATTTCTCAGAGTCAGTCCGTTTTTTGCCAGAGTCGTTAGTTTTTTTTGTCTTCGGTTTGTTTTGTTTTATTTTTATAGATTCCATATTTAATCCCACGAGTATGGGGGAAAGACGGTCCATGCAAGCAGAGCCCCCTGTACTTGCACAACCCTATATACCTAGGCGAACCTTGCGGAGGTCGGGCAGTTTCCGCAGGATTTTTACAACTTATCTGTTGGGTGTTATTGACTTTTCCTTGTCTCGGGCCGGCCGGTTAAGGCAAGCCCCCTGTCCCAGCCATCACGCCGCTAGACGTGATCAACGACACGCAACAGCTGGAACAGGTCGCCCGGCGTTGCCCCCAATAGGGGGGCATCCCCCTGAACACGAGTTAACGCATCCAGAGGGACCGCCGCGCCGCGGAGTACTTCCGCCCACAAACCACGTCCCCGAAGGGACCGCTTCCCCGAAGGGAGACAACGAAAGGTGGAGCCTGTGCTCCCAAACCAAACCCCCGAAGGGGGAAGACAAGGGAGACAGAACTCCCGCACCGGACTCGGTGCCCAAACGCCGCATAGGCGGCAACCCCGCTCACCGGTCAGTTCTGATCGCCAGAATAGTACCGGGAGCAGGGCGACCGCGCGGCACACGCCGTGCACGAACCGCGCACAGCCGCCGGCCTTGCAGGCCGGCCATACCACGACCCCCCGACATGGGGGTCAGCTCGGCAGGATATCAGTCAACCCCCAAAAACCTACTCGGCACTTTAGGGCCGAGAGTTGTTGGAGGCCGTCCAGGACGCACCGGACCCACGGCTTCCGGAAACGGGAAGCGGCGAGCCACACGAGGAGGTTTCCTGCCCTAGCGCCCCAGGTTAGGTTAGGTTAGGTTAGGTTAGGTTAGGTTAGGTTAGGTTAGGTTAGGTTAGGTTAGGTTAGGTTAGGTTAGGTTAGGTTAGGTTAGGTTAGGTTAGGTTAGGTTAGGTTAGGTTAGGTTAGGTTAGGTTAGGTTAGGTTAGGTTAGGTTAGGTTAGGTTAGGTTAGGTTAGGTTAGGTTAGGTTAGGTTAGGTTAGGTTAGGTTAGGTTAGGTTAGGTTAGGTTAGGTTAGGTTAGGTTAGGTTAGGTTAGGTTAGGTTAGGTTAGGTTAGGTTAGGTTAGGTTAGGTTAGGTTAGGTTAGGTTAGGTTAGGTTAGGTTAGGTTAGGTTAGGTTAGGTTAGGTTAGGTTAGGTTAGGTTAGGTTAGGTTAGGTTAGGTTAGGTTAGGTTAGGTTAGGTTAGGTTAGGTTAGGTTAGGTTAGGTTAGGTTAGGTTAGGTTAGGTTAGGTTAGGTTAGGTTAGGTTAGGTTAGGTTAGGTTAGGTTAGGTTAGGTTAGGTTAGGTTAGGTTAGGTTAGGTTAGGTTAGGTTAGGTTAGGTTAGGTTAGGTTAGGTTAGGTTAGGTTAGGTTAGGTTAGGTTAGGTTAGGTTAGGTTAGGTTAGGTTAGGTTAGGTTAGGTTAGGTTAGGTTAGGTTAGGTTAGGTTAGGTTAGGTTAGGTTAGGTTAGGTTAGGTTAGGTTAGGTTAGGTTAGGTTAGGTTAGGTTAGGTTAGGTTAGGTTAGGTTAGGTTAGGTTAGGTTAGGTTAGGTTAGGTTAGGTTAGGTTAGGTTAGGTTAGGTTAGGTTAGGTTAGGTTAGGTTAGGTTAGGTTAGGTTAGGTTAGGTTAGGTTAGGTTAGGTTAGGTTAGGTTAGGTTAGGTTAGGTTAGGTTAGGTTAGGTTAGGTTAGGTTAGGTTAGGTTAGGTTAGGTTAGGTTAGGTTAGGTTAGGTTAGGTTAGGTTAGGTTAGGTTAGGTTAGGTTAGGTTAGGTTAGGTTAGGTTAGGTTAGGTTAGGTTAGGTTAGGTTAGGTTAGGTTAGGTTAGGTTAGGTTAGGTTAGGTTAGGTTAGGTTAGGTTAGGTTAGGTTAGGTTAGGTTAGGTTAGGTTAGGTTAGGTTAGGTTAGGTTAGGTTAGGTTAGGTTAGGTTAGGTTAGGTTAGGTTAGGTTAGGTTAGGTTAGGTTAGGTTAGGTTAGGTTAGGTTAGGTTAGGTTAGGTTAGGTTAGGTTAGGTTAGGTTAGGTTAGGTTAGGTTAGGTTAGGTTAGGTTAGGTTAGGTTAGGTTAGGTTAGGTTAGGTTAGGTTAGGTTAGGTTAGGTTAGGTTAGGTTAGGTTAGGTTAGGTTAGGTTAGGTTAGGTTAGGTTAGGTTAGGTTAGGTTAGGTTAGGTTAGGTTAGGTTAGGTTAGGTTAGGTTAGGTTAGGTTAGGTTAGGTTAGGTTAGGTTAGGTTAGGTTAGGTTAGGTTAGGTTAGGTTAGGTTAGGTTAGGTTAGGTTAGGTTAGGTTAGGTTAGGTTAGGTTAGGTTAGGTTAGGTTAGGTTAGGTTAGGTTAGGTTAGGTTAGGTTAGGTTAGGTTAGGTTAGGTTAGGTTAGGTTAGGTTAGGTTAGGTTAGGTTAGGTTAGGTTAGGTTAGGTTAGGTTAGGTTAGGTTAGGTTAGGTTAGGTTAGGTTAGGTTAGGTTAGGTTAGGTTAGGTTAGGTTAGGTTAGGTTAGGTTAGGTTAGGTTAGGTTAGGTTAGGTTAGGTTAGGTTAGGTTAGGTTAGGTTAGGTTAGGTTAGGTTAGGTTAGGTTAGGTTAGGTTAGGTTAGGTTAGGTTAGGTTAGGTTAGGTTAGGTTAGGTTAGGTTAGGTTAGGTTAGGTTAGGTTAGGTTAGGTTAGGTTAGGTTAGGTTAGGTTAGGTTAGGTTAGGTTAGGTTAGGTTAGGTTAGGTTAGGTTAGGTTAGGTTAGGTTAGGTTAGGTTAGGTTAGGTTAGGTTAGGTTAGGTTAGGTTAGGTTAGGTTAGGTTAGGTTAGGTTAGGTTAGGTTAGGTTAGGTTAGGTTAGGTTAGGTTAGGTTAGGTTAGGTTAGGTTAGGTTAGGTTAGGTTAGGTTAGGTTAGGTTAGGTTAGGTTAGGTTAGGTTAGGTTAGGTTAGGTTAGGTTAGGTTAGGTTAGGTTAGGTTAGGTTAGGTTAGGTTAGGTTAGGTTAGGTTAGGTTAGGTTAGGTTAGGTTAGGTTAGGTTAGGTTAGGTTAGGTTAGGTTAGGTTAGGTTAGGTTAGGTTAGGTTAGGTTAGGTTAGGTTAGGTTAGGTTAGGTTAGGTTAGGTTAGGTTAGGTTAGGTTAGGTTAGGTTAGGTTAGGTTAGGTTAGGTTAGGTTAGGTTAGGTTAGGTTAGGTTAGGTTAGGTTAGGTTAGGTTAGGTTAGGTTAGGTTAGGTTAGGTTAGGTTAGGTTAGGTTAGGTTAGGTTAGGTTAGGTTAGGTTAGGTTAGGTTAGGTTAGGTTAGGTTAGGTTAGGTTAGGTTAGGTTAGGTTAGGTTAGGTTAGGTTAGGTTAGGTTAGGTTAGGTTAGGTTAGGTTAGGTTAGGTTAGGTTAGGTTAGGTTAGGTTAGGTTAGGTTAGGTTAGGTTAGGTTAGGTTAGGTTAGGTTAGGTTAGGTTAGGTTAGGTTAGGTTAGGTTAGGTTAGGTTAGGTTAGGTTAGGTTAGGTTAGGTTAGGTTAGGTTAGGTTAGGTTAGGTTAGGTTAGGTTAGGTTAGGTTAGGTTAGGTTAGGTTAGGTTAGGTTAGGTTAGGTTAGGTTAGGTTAGGTTAGGTTAGGTTAGGTTAGGTTAGGTTAGGTTAGGTTAGGTTAGGTTAGGTTAGGTTAGGTTAGGTTAGGTTAGGTTAGGTTAGGTTAGGTTAGGTTAGGTTAGGTTAGGTTAGGTTAGGTTAGGTTAGGTTAGGTTAGGTTAGGTTAGGTTAGGTTAGGTTAGGTTAGGTTAGGTTAGGTTAGGTTAGGTTAGGTTAGGTTAGGTTAGGTTAGGTTAGGTTAGGTTAGGTTAGGTTAGGTTAGGTTAGGTTAGGTTAGGTTAGGTTAGGTTAGGTTAGGTTAGGTTAGGTTAGGTTAGGTTAGGTTAGGTTAGGTTAGGTTAGGTTAGGTTAGGTTAGGTTAGGTTAGGTTAGGTTAGGTTAGGTTAGGTTAGGTTAGGTTAGGTTAGGTTAGGTTAGGTTAGGTTAGGTTAGGTTAGGTTAGGTTAGGTTAGGTTAGGTTAGGTTAGGTTAGGTTAGGTTAGGTTAGGTTAGGTTAGGTTAGGTTAGGTTAGGTTAGGTTAGGTTAGGTTAGGTTAGGTTAGGTTAGGTTAGGTTAGGTTAGGTTAGGTTAGGTTAGGTTAGGTTAGGTTAGGTTAGGTTAGGTTAGGTTAGGTTAGGTTAGGTTAGGTTAGGTTAGGTTAGGTTAGGTTAGGTTAGGTTAGGTTAGGTTAGGTTAGGTTAGGTTAGGTTAGGTTAGGTTAGGTTAGGTTAGGTTAGGTTAGGTTAGGTTAGGTTAGGTTAGGTTAGGTTAGGTTAGGTTAGGTTAGGTTAGGTTAGGTTAGGTTAGGTTAGGTTAGGTTAGGTTAGGTTAGGTTAGGTTAGGTTAGGTTAGGTTAGGTTAGGTTAGGTTAGGTTAGGTTAGGTTAGGTTAGGTTAGGTTAGGTTAGGTTAGGTTAGGTTAGGTTAGGTTAGGTTAGGTTAGGTTAGGTTAGGTTAGGTTAGGTTAGGTTAGGTTAGGTTAGGTTAGGTTAGGTTAGGTTAGGTTAGGTTAGGTTAGGTTAGGTTAGGTTAGGTTAGGTTAGGTTAGGTTAGGTTAGGTTAGGTTAGGTTAGGTTAGGTTAGGTTAGGTTAGGTTAGGTTAGGTTAGGTTAGGTTAGGTTAGGTTAGGTTAGGTTAGGTTAGGTTAGGTTAGGTTAGGTTAGGTTAGGTTAGGTTAGGTTAGGTTAGGTTAGGTTAGGTTAGGTTAGGTTAGGTTAGGTTAGGTTAGGTTAGGTTAGGTTAGGTTAGGTTAGGTTAGGTTAGGTTAGGTTAGGTTAGGTTAGGTTAGGTTAGGTTAGGTTAGGTTAGGTTAGGTTAGGTTAGGTTAGGTTAGGTTAGGTTAGGTTAGGTTAGGTTAGGTTAGGTTAGGTTAGGTTAGGTTAGGTTAGGTTAGGTTAGGTTAGGTTAGGTTAGGTTAGGTTAGGTTAGGTTAGGTTAGGTTAGGTTAGGTTAGGTTAGGTTAGGTTAGGTTAGGTTAGGTTAGGTTAGGTTAGGTTAGGTTAGGTTAGGTTAGGTTAGGTTAGGTTAGGTTAGGTTAGGTTAGGTTAGGTTAGGTTAGGTTAGGTTAGGTTAGGTTAGGTTAGGTTAGGTTAGGTTAGGTTAGGTTAGGTTAGGTTAGGTTAGGTTAGGTTAGGTTAGGTTAGGTTAGGTTAGGTTAGGTTAGGTTAGGTTAGGTTAGGTTAGGTTAGGTTAGGTTAGGTTAGGTTAGGTTAGGTTAGGTTAGGTTAGGTTAGGTTAGGTTAGGTTAGGTTAGGTTAGGTTAGGTTAGGTTAGGTTAGGTTAGGTTAGGTTAGGTTAGGTTAGGTTAGGTTAGGTTAGGTTAGGTTAGGTTAGGTTAGGTTAGGTTAGGTTAGGTTAGGTTAGGTTAGGTTAGGTTAGGTTAGGTTAGGTTAGGTTAGGTTAGGTTAGGTTAGGTTAGGTTAGGTTAGGTTAGGTTAGGTTAGGTTCGGTTAGGTTAGGTTAGGTTAGGTTAGGTTAGGTTAGGTTAGGTTA